>JAULJL010000007.1:32328016-34828016 GCA_030761205.1 Fremontodendron californicum
CGATACGGGTTTATTAGGCCGGACGGGCTACCCGGCCTGTGGATAAGTTTAGCTATAACCTTCATCCTGCATAATCCACAACGTTTTGGTTGGCCTTTCTCCCGGAGATCCATTTATTTCGAATACAAGTTGAAAGAATCCGATTGACATTACGAATATAATTTTTAAATTTTTTTGTAAATTGTTATTTTTTTTTTAAATTTTGTTATTTAGTTTTTATTAATTTTTTATTATATAATTTTTAAAATTATATAATTTTTATTATTTAATATTTTTAAAATAAATAATATAATTTTTTAATTTTTTTTTCAAACTTAGTATGGAAGTAGTCATTTGGGGTTTTTTTTTATCTAAATATAGCTAAAAAAATATTTTTTTTACCAAAATACCGTTATTTTCAGATTAATTCCCAAAATTCGCTTTGGCGATTTCCCAACTGAATTTTTTAATTTTTTTTAAAATACCAGTTGGGAAATCGCCATGGCCCATGGCGATTTCCCAACTAAAAATTTTCAATTTTTTTTTCCCATTGGAAAATCGCCACCGTGGGTGGTGATTTCCCAAGGGTTTTACTTTTTTTTATTCTTTTAATAAATAATAAAAATTATATAATTTTAAATTTTAAAAAATAAAGATTTAATAATTTTAATATATAATTTTTATCCATGGTGGTAGAAGTGTTCATGGGCCGGGCCGGGCTCATGTATGATATCAACACCACATTTGCTTGCCCGAGCCACGGTGGCAATTTTTCAACATTTATTTATTTTTTAATTTTATAAAATTATAAAAATTATATAATTTTTAATTTTAAAAAATAAAAATATAACAATTTACCAAAAATTAAAAAATTATATTCGTAATTAGGCCTGCTCATGGGCCGGGCCGCGACCCGAAATTTTTCAATTTCCTTGCCAAGGCCCAGCTCGCGGGCCTGAATTTAATTATTTTAATATATAAATAGTGATCCGGGCTTGGTCGGACGGGCTGCCCAGCCCATGAGCAGGTCTATCCGTAATGTCAATCGAATTCTTTCAACTTGTATTCGTAATAAATGGACCTCCGGGAGAAAGACCAACCAGAGTGTCGTATTAGTCCGGGCTTGGACAAGTGTTTTTGTAATTTTATTAAATAATAAATTTTAAATAAAAATTATATAATTTTTAATTTAAAAAAAATTTAAATAACAAAATTCAAAAAATTATAAAATATATAAAAAAATATTTTTAATAGTGAAATGGGCTTTCGGGTCCGCACGACTCGAAATGGGCTTGGGCAAGGGAAAAAATTTCGGGTCGCGGCCCGGTCCATGAACAGGTCTAATACGAATATAATTTTTTAATTTTTAATTTTTGGTAAATTGTTATATTTTATTTTTTAAAATTAAAAATTATATAATTTTTATAATTTTATAAAATTAAAAAATAAATAAATGTTGAAAAATTGCCACCGTGGCTCGGGCAAGCAAATGTGGTGTTGATACCATACATAAGCCCGGCCCGGCCCATGAACACTTCTACCACCATGGATAAAAATTATATATTAAAATTATTAAATCTTTATTTTTTAAAATTTAAAATTATATAATTTTTATTATTTATTAAAAGAATTAAAAAAAATAATAAAACCCTTGGGAAATCGCCACCCACGGTGGCGATTTCCCAATGGGAAAAAAAAATTAAAAATTTTTAGTTGGGAAATCGTCATGGGCCATGGCGATTTTCCAACTGGTATTTTAAAAAAAAAATAAAAATTTCAGTTGGGAAATCGCCATGGGCCATGGCGATTTCCCAACTGATTTAAAAATAACGGATTTTGAGAATTAATATGAAAAAAGCGGTATTTTGGTAAATAATTTTTTTGTGGCTATATTAGAATAAAAAGACCGTCATTTGGGATGGTGACTTTCATACTAATTAAAAAAAAAAAAATTACAACATAAGGGAAGTCGCTATATGGGGTGGCGACTTCCCTTGTGTAAAAAGCAATTTTTTTTTATTCTATAAACACGGAAGTCGTCATCCCAAAATGCGACTTTCATGCTAAATTTTAAGAAAATAATAATAATTTCAGTTGAAAAGTCGTCACCCGAAATGGCGACTTCCCAACAATTTTCAAAACCAACGCATTTCGAAACATAAAAAAAAAATTGATATTTTAAAAATTAAAAAAGAAAAAGAAATATTCAAATAAATTTGTCGATTGCCACACCGATACTCATATTTGTGCCGTGATATCTGTTGCATATTTTTTAGAGGGAGAGTATTATATATACTTTTAAAAAGTATGTAAATTTTGTAACAATTTAAAAAACTCATCATATGAACTTAAATTTTTAAAAAACCTTTTAATTTTTATGATTTATTTTTAAAAGTAATTTTAAAAAGAGTAATTATGTCATACACTATCAGTGGAGTTTTTAGACTCCATAAACAAAGTTAATAAGATGACACATATCCTTAAGGTATAATAAAAAAAACTAATTAAAAAAATCGCTTGTGAAATTAAAAAATTTCTACCAAATAATTACTCTTTTAAAAAATGTATAAATCATTTTCCTTTTGACAGCTTGAAAAGTCTATGTTTTTATATTTTGGGGGATGATAGAATGTTAGTAAGATACTAGAATTAGTCACCACTTAATTTTACGAAAATTTTTAAAAAATTCACATTTAATTTAATCACTCAAGTTTAAAACGATGAGAAGAAGTTTATTTGGAAGGAAATGTGATTTTGCACATCATATTTCTCCCGGGCAATTTTATAATTTTTTTTAATTAAAAGATAAATTTGTAATTTTATTTTCTAATTTTTTTATAATTATCATGTATTGTATTTATATTATTTTTTCGTATTATAATCGTATTAAAGTTATTAAATATATATAAATTTTGACACGTTATGTATAAATTTTGACACATTCGTGCATTCATTTATGTTAGTGTTATTTTTTGTGTTGTATTATGTTTTAGTTTTTTTTTTTCGTATTCGTGTCAGAAATTGCTAGATCTAATTAGCACTATTCAAATAAGTTATAATTTTGTGTCACGTTATTTTTTGTGTCGTGTTGATAGATTTTGATACATTCGTGTATTTGTGTTGTGTTAGTATTTTTTTCCATGTTGTATTGTGTTTTAGTTCTTTTTTATGTTCGTTTCGTGTCCAAAATTGTCAAGTTTAATTGGCACTATTTAAATAATTCTCAATTTTGTGTCAAGTTCGTTTTATATAAATTATGACACGTTCGTGTATTCATGTTGTGGTCAAGTTATTTTTTTATATCGTGTCGTATTTTATTTATTTTTTCATGTCATATTCGTGTGTGACACTATTTGAATAACTCTTAATTTTATGTCATGTATTGTATAATGATTGGTTCTTTTTTTTTTTTGAAAAATAAAATCATATTAATTTTTTTATTTTTATATTATTGAATAAAAAATTACTGTATTGATGAATTATCGATAAAAATTAAAATATTGAATAATAATACGAGATGAGTTGCCTTACTTTAAATGTTGTCATCAAGTTGGGATATTTTGTATAGATTATCATAGTAATTCAATTTTAACTCTAAATTCATGTTAATTTTTTATGTTTTAATCGTATTCAATATATTTTCAATGACAATAAAATCGAAGCAATGCGAGGATACAAACACTAATTTTAAATCTAAATTTATCCTATGAAAATTCTTCTTTTAAGAAATTGTTTTGAGATAAAAATAGTGTTAATTATTTTTTCATTAAATTAAAGAATATTATAAGTAAAAGGTGACATGTCTAATTAGAGAATGTATATACTAGATAGTTACACATGACAATTCATGTATTTGTGTTGTGTTCGTATATTTTCACGTGTTATAATCGTGTTTAAGGTATTATATATTTATATAAATTTTGACACAATGTTATATAAATTTTGATATATTTGTATATTCGTGTTATGTTTGTATTTTTTTTTTCGTGTCGTGTTTTTTGTAATATTTTAATTTTTTTTTCATATCATATTTATATCTTGTAATCATATTTTATCTAAAATGATCATATTTATATATAGCAGCAAAATCTCATTCCTACTAAATATTGACTAATCACAATCATGTAAAAAAATCTAAGCAAGAAGTCAAAACTCAAATTATACTTTAATTAGGACAATTATGATTTGCTTCTTTGACTAAATGAAAGTTATTTGATTTTTATTTAGAATTCGACTTGACATATTGAAAGTGAGATTTTTTAATTTTATAAACAAAATTAAAAATTTAATACATATTTTATTTTTTTAAATTAATACATATTTTATTTTTTATTTTTAAATATATTTTAAAAATATAGGTTTTTCTGTTAGTATCTTTTTTGAAGTCTAACAAGTAACAATTTCATTGAGAAATGAGAATGGACGAGATAATTTTTTTTATTAGTTTTAGTGATAAGATCAAATTCTGACGATTTAAAATAATAATAATAATAAAATTTGCTTCCTTATAGTATTACTAGAATTTGTCACACTTATCATGTGGGTGACTAGTTTTTTTTATAACAAAAGTAGTTATTTTTTAAATAGTTTTTAGTATAAAAATAAATAAGTTTTGTAAGTTTTTTAAATAAAAATTCTGTTTTAAAAAACATTAAAAGATATTAACATTCTTAATCTATAATCATTATAATTTTTTTAAAAATTATTTTTTTATAATTTTACCAACTGAGTTGGTGTCACTTGACTCAGTGACACCAACTCAATCATTCCTTTTATATTAACTAGAATTTCTTGACATTCACATGTGAGTGAAAAGTAGGTAGTTTTTATAATTGAGTAGTTTTTGTGGAGAAAATTGGGTAGTTTGTGTGGAGAAGAAGATGAGTGGATAGTTGCGTAAGAGAGTGGTGAGTTTTTAATTACGTGAGTGATTTTGTGAGTGAGTCTTTTTTTTTTTAAATAAAATTTAAAAACTTATTAAATTATTATTTTTAATTTAATTTATTTTTAATTTTTATAATTTGATTTTTTTGGATATGTTCTTCACTAAATTGGTATCTTTTAACTTATGATATTAATTTTTTTTTTTTTTTAAAAATAGTATAGATATAAATATAGATGACATCTCTAGAAACTATGGGCAAGATTTGACTTCTTAGATAAAAATTCATAGCATTTGGGATGTCCTAGAAGATCCTAAGCTTTAAGGCCAGGTCTTGGTAGGTCTGATTCTTGGGTTGGGCTTAGAAAAAAAAAATGTCTTACCCTAATTAATTTTTATAATAATAATAATAAAAATTATTTCATACGTAAAGTTTTAAAATTTATAATTAAAATTATTTAGAATATATTAAAAAAATAAAAATTTAATTTAATTTAATTTAATTAAATATATGATATATGATATTTTTTAATTTACTTGTAAAATTATAATAATAATTATTATTTTAATTAAAATTAAAAGTAAAAATAAATAATAAAATAGAATTAAA
Organism: Fremontodendron californicum; assembly: GCA_030761205.1. Classification (NCBI taxonomy): domain Eukaryota; kingdom Viridiplantae; phylum Streptophyta; class Magnoliopsida; order Malvales; family Malvaceae; genus Fremontodendron; species Fremontodendron californicum. The sequence continues at coordinate 32,333,488 of JAULJL010000007.1, forward strand.
TAAAGATGGTTGCTACTTGCAGGTTTAAAAATGGGCTGACTTTTGAGTAAAGGGGTCCACCCCGACTAGCCACTTAAGACTTAACCCACAGGTGACTGATACAAAAATTCCAAATGACCAGTTTTTCAAGCACTAATTTAATGGAGATTGATAAAAATGAAACTCATCAAATCTTAAAAAATTAAAAAACCCAAATAGCTGTTTTGTTTTTGGCAGTAATAATTTTCGAATAACATTAAGTAAATAAAGAAGAAAACACCAAACCCAGGCATAGAGAAAAGTCAATAAGAGCAAGCTCTCGCCTTTTTCTGTGAGACCCAATTTATTTTCTTTCTCTTTTGCCCCTCCAAAAGACTTTTTTTTTTTTGTTTCTTTTTATAGCAGTCACTATACCATTCAAGGTCTTGTCCTTATTTTGTATACGTATAATTCTTGTATATATTTCTGTCACTTTTCTCTATATGAGAACAGAGGAGAGAGTCAAAGAATTGGGCAATTCAAGTCTTGTACAGCTGTGGTTTTTTGTTCTTTTTTTTCTTGGGAATTGGGTGTTTTGGTGGATCGGTAAGGAAAATTCTAAGATACCCATTTCATGATTTTGTATTGGTTTTTTGTTTGTAGGAATTTTAGGGGTTTTTAAGGTTGTTTTTGACGTTGGTTTTTTGCCTGCTTTGATGATCAAGATTGTTTTCTTTCTTTCTTTCTTTGATTATGCAGGTTGAGGAATTCTTGGAAAAAAGTTGTTTTCTTTTAGATATTGAGTGGTAGCTAAAGGAGGTGAGAAGTCTGGAGGGGGGACTTGGGGAGGGTTGAATTATATGGATAATCTATGTTGCTTCAACTCTGTCTATTCTCAGGCCAGCATATCTTCACTCTTCTCAATTTCACTTTTATATTTGTATTATCCAAGTCTATATCAGTTTCCTAGTTGTTTCATACTATGTTTATATATGCTTGGATATCTTTGGTTGGTGATTTAGTTAGATTTTGCAAGGGCATGATCTAGTTTAGTGGCAGCTTTGACTTTATAGCAGATTTTGTGTTTCTTTCACTTTAAGTGCATAGGCAATATTAGCTCAGTACCAAAGTTTTCCAAGGGTGAAAAAGGGAGAAATGAAACAAGAAAGAGAATAAGCTATTTGAAATTTCAAATGCTAACTTTAAAATAAAATGTTCGTATGCATGCTTCTGTTCTGTTCCAATGGGGAAATTATGCGAATTTCTTTATTACAGAAAATCTGTGGATTATGGGAATATTTGGCTTAGATGATTGCAGTGCATTGGAATAATGAAATTGAACTAGGGACATTTTCTTCTTTGTATTATTTCAATAAAACAGGATACCTTGAGTGAGAACACTGAAAAATAAGTTTGAAACAGCTCTAATGCATTTTTTCTGTAGTGTTTTCATTTATTCTGATGTTATATGCAAAATATGGAAAATATACCATACTGGCTATTCTATTTATGATTCATCTCCGTGGTTCATGGTTTCCGGGAATCAGTTAAAAGTTTTCTTATCTATTACTCAGTTTTGAATTTGATGCTGCTCTTCTGGAAACACGTTTCTATGAAAATTTTCGCTGATATGATTTGTTGGTATTAGAAAGATGATATCTAGATAGGACTTGGTTGCAGTTTCTTCTCCTTTGGTTTCTTCAAATTGTTTTTGGCTGCAAATAGAAAAATTGGAATTCTCTGAAATAACTGATATTGGGGAAAGAAATTTCTTCTGAAAGATACTGGTGGCTTTCAGTTCATTTAACCATATTATTTATCTGTTTGCTTTTTTGCCTTTCTTCTTATTTTTTTCATAAATTAAAATACTATGGAACTTCTTCATTATTTCTTTATTGCACATTTCCTCCTGGCAAAATTATGTTTCTGATCCTTGTCAAGTTTCTTTTCTGATTCCAGTTTTATGAAATATCCTAAAAGTTATTATTCTTCTCTTTAGGTTGTTGGAGGACGTTCTTCATGTAGCTCTGGAAAGGGCAGAAGCCATCAGGGCCCTGTCAAGTATGGCTTCACCCTAGTGAAAGGAAAAGCAAATCATCCAATGGAGGATTATCATGTTGCAAAGTTTGCTCAACTTCAGGGACATGAACTTGGACTTTTTGCTATATATGACGGCCATTTGGGAGATAATGTACCTGCCTATCTGCAAAAGCATCTGTTTTCCAATATCTTAAAGGATGTGAGTTTTTGATTAATCCAATATGAATAATTCACAAGGGCTTGGGGGCAATGGATACCACAGTCAAAAGGAATCATTCTCGTCAGTTATGTACTGCACTTGAAAAGAGTGTCTTTGTTGATCTAGCAATTGCAATGGTGATATCTTATGTTGCTCCGACTCTTCATTTTTCTTGAAATATCTGTGTCCGACGCATATCCAGACATGGGTATAGGGATATGATCCTCCAAACCTCCAAATACATGAAAATCTTAGAAAAAATTGAACGTACCCGAGTTGGACACATACCTGTGTCCGACACTCACACCCGAGTCCGAGTAACATAGGCAATAGCCGCTTAAGGTTAGCACAGATGATTGGAAGGTGGGGATGTTGGGTAGAGAATATCTTGCCTTATACAATACCGGGGATAATAAACTAAAAATCCTGCTTAGAAAATGAAAGGGAAAGGAATAAGTTTTAATTGGCCTTGAAATGATGGTTCTGTGATTCTGGTTGTTATAGCCCCAACCCCCTGGCTACATTTATTGATTGTTAAAATATGTCCTCGTGTTATTAATAACTTGCAGGAGGAGTTTTGGACTGATCCCAGCAGGTCCATCTGTAAAGCTTATGAGAAGACAGACGAGGCAATTCTCTCACACAGTCCTGACTTGGGCCGAGGGGGATCCACTGCTGTCACTGCAATTTTGATAGATGGGCAGAAATTATGGGTAGCCAATGTTGGAGATTCACGTGCTGTTCTCTCAAAGAAAGGGCAGGCAATACAGATGAGTATCGATCATGACCCGAACATAGAGCGTGGAAGCATCGAGAACAAAGGTGGCTTTGTCTCAAACATGCCAGGTTATTCGACAACTACTCTATGCTTATCTCTAATTTTCTCTTAAAGGAAATTGTGTTTTTTTTATTTATTACCGAATGAATGTAAATAAGTTCACTTTGGGGAGGCTAACACATTCGTTGGCTTTCCATGTGTATGCATATGACAACTTCACCCAGAGTTGGAGACATATTTCTGAATTTCATGCCAGGTTTAGGCGTATGCGCGACAAATACTTAATAAAATGCTTATTGATGGATACTTATTCTTTTTTTTTTTTTCTGTTGGTCTGTCTTGTCAAATCTAGTTGCTGCACTTGTGAAGCCGTTCTGAATGCAAATTAATCAACACTATACTCTTGTATGGTAATGACTTACGGGTACTGTTATTGATTATGTCTTTCATGATAATTGATCCTCTTGTTGCATTTTTTCCCAGGGGATGTTGCAAGAGTGAATGGACAACTTGCAGTTTCTCGTGCTTTTGGAGACAAGAACCTTAAATCGCACCTCCGATCTGATCCCGACATGCAAAATGCTGATATTGACTCCGATACTGAACTTCTCATCCTTGCAAGTGATGGACTATGGAAGGTGATCCCATCTCTCTCAGGAAACCAGCAATTTCTCATATATGGTTTTTATTTTTCTCATTTTATATGCAATTTAATCCAGGTCTTGTCCAATCAAGAAGCAGTTGATATTGCAAAAAAGACCAAGGATCCGCAGAGAGCAACTAAACAGCTAACAGCAGAGGCATTGGACAGAGACAGTAAGGATGATATCTCCTGTATTGTAGTTCGTTTTTGAAATGCAATGGAAGAACAGTTCCTCGATTGCATAAGATATGAATCAATGGGTAAACACCATCTATCAATCTCATTAATCTGGAAAAATTAAAAGTTGTAGTAGCACTTAGGCTCCGTTTGGTAAGAAAGAAAGTAAAAAGTAATAATCTAATGGTTGAGACTTGAGATTCATAACAACATATGTTATGTTTTAACTCAGCCATTAGATTAAAAGTGTTTCCTTTTTTTTCCTTCTCTTTCTTTCCTACCAAACGGAGGGTTAGAATCGCGCGGGCTTGATATTTGGTTGATTTCTTTAATTTGTAGATTCATTCTATCATTTTTTTTTCTGTATAATTTTGCATTGCACCTCCGAAGCCATTGAAGTTATCTGGATTTCTATAAAACTGCATGGATGCATGCAGTCACTGTAATAGCAAAGTATTATTATATGGTTGAAAAAGCTCCAATCTGTTGAAACCAGCTTCGTCTCTTTGGATCTTATAATATGAATAAGAAAATGATTATAAAAGTTTTATCCATTCTTTAAATTAATTTAGATTTCGTTTGGTTGATATGTTTACTATTTGTTTTTTTAATAGAAACTAAAAAATAAATTGAAAACAGAAGACAAATAATAAAAAATAAAAAGTAAAAGCCCCAATTAAATAAAGATTTAGTGATTATATTTTAATTTGTTTATTTGCTATTATATTTTTCATATGCTTATGTCATAATAAAATTGTCACTTTTTGATATTTTATTGATAATTTATTTTAATTTTTAATTCTAATTTTCTTTTATATTTATAATTTACAAAAATATTAAATAATATTTTTTAAAATCCTTGAATGAATTAATTTTTAGATATATATATTTTGTAAATTTTAATTAATTAAAATATTTTAAATAATAAAGGTCAAAATTAAATTCTTTTGACCACAACAAAGTCAACAGAATGAACAACGGCAATACGGCATGCAAAATTTCCAAATACCTACCTACCAAAGGCACAAAGAAAGAATCCGGCGCGTCCTAGTCACGCACACTTAACCATTTACCCCCCTGTTTACGGTAGCGATTAGCAAATTCTATTTTCTCTCTTTGATCAAAATCCTTTTCTCTTAAAAGTTAAAACCCTTCCAAAACCCCTTTGGCTACCCTTTTTTTTTTTTTTTTTTTTTCTCCTTCCCTTCATTTCCCCTTCCTTTTCTCTCCGAACCTGATCATGTCAAAAATGCTGAATCTAATTAAAACCAACGCTTCCAATCCCAAGGTTTGGATTGTGGCGGGAATAACAGTGGCCGGAATTATAGTTCTGGCGGAGACCCGTAGAAGAAGGAGGAAAGCTATGATCATCAAAAGAGAAGATTTTGGCGCTTTTCTGGAACGCTTCGAGTTGATTCCTTTCCCTCAGCCGCCACCTCCCGCCGCCAAACTTCCGCTATCGGGTCTTACGTTTGCCATCCAGGACATGTTCGTAACTCTGTCTTTCCCTCTAGATATACTTTCTCGTATTTTTTTAATGGTTTATTTATTTACTTTTTTGTGGTTGTAACAGATTTGATGTGAAGGGTTATGTGACGGGGTTTGGAAATCCCGATTGGCAGAGAACACACGAGCCGGCTGATAAGACAGCGGTGGTGGTTACTGCTTTGTTGAAAAACGGGGCTAAATGTGTTGGCAAGACAGTTATGGATGAACTGGCTTTCGGGTAACCTTTTTTTTTTTTTTTTTTTTTTTTTTTCTTTTCCTTTCTAGGAAGAAGGTATTTGCTCAAATGTGATCAAAGTTTTTCTTTTTTTTTTGTTAATATTATTAGAATAACTGGGGAAAATAAGCATTATGGGACACCTACAAATCCGAACATGCCGTCAAATGTTCCAGGAGGTTCTTCAAGCGGTTCTGCTGTGGCAGTTGCTGCTGAACTTGTGGACTTTGCTCTAGGTAATTTCAGTCCTTGACATTTCTCAATAGTCAACTCCCCACAGCTTTTCCCAGTGTGATAAGCTTTTCTTTTGTCTTTTTATGATTAATTAGTTCCTAGCCTGGAATGTCATAGCTTTGTCTTTTCCATTTCCATCCAGAAAGTGTCTTTGCAGACTCTTTTTGCTGAATCTTGTTGATATACAGGTTGTTTTCTTCTTAGCGTTATTTGAGCATATAAAACTATTTCATGATTTTGTAGGTACTGATACAATTGGCTGTGGGAGAATTCCGGCCTCATTCTGTGGTATTCTTGGGTTCCGTCCATCTCATGGAGCTGTATCTACGATTGGAATTCTTCCAAATTCACAAAGTTTGGATGCTACAGGTATTGTAATGTGGCTTTCTTGTTTAGATTGTTAAGATGTTTAATTTTGCAATGTGACCTTGTTATTTAGATTGTTGAGATGTAGGTTGCTTTTCCATGCAGATAATAGCTGTTGATATCTTTAGCTAGTCTGAATCATAATTATGCCAATTCGCTTTGTCTTCACCTAGTTTTTCATTTTACTAAAGTGTGGCACAACTGAATGCATGATCTGTTAATGAATGGATGCCACCTCTCTAAACAGAACAGACAATTGTGCCCCTCTAGGTTTTTGTGGCATATTTAATTGCAGTTCTATTATAAGAATGGCCAGTTCAAATATTAGTGGGCATTTAAGGTTCTAATTTCTTGCTTAGCATAAAATTCTGGAGATTTCACTTTGCCATCTTCAAGATTTCCTTTGTTTCTTTTTATTGATTTTGTCAAATTATCATGTCTAAGGATGGTTTGCTCGTGATCCATCCATTCTACATCGCGTTGGACACGTTTTACTTCAACTAAAAGCAGTGGAACCTAGAAGGGCAAGGTGCCTTGTGTTTGCCGACGACTTATTCCAGCTCTCAAAGGTTCCCAAGCAAAAGACAGTGTATGTCGTTAGCAAAGCAGTTGAAAAGCTTTCTGGATGTAAGTTGCATGGCCTTCAATTTTTATTCATATCAGTTGGATATTTTTTGATCTGAAAATCATGATCCTACTCTGCTGCTACGTCTTCTGTTACGATGGTGTGAGTCTTACTCCTTGATGTGTCTACCTCTTGTTGATTGCTCAGACCAGCCTCCAAAGCATGTCGATTTTTCTCAGTATATTGCTTCAAATGTACCCAGTTTAAAAGGTTTTCATCAACATTCCACAAACCTGCAAAATGGAATTTCTGCTTTGAAAGTTCTTTCATCCATGATGGTGTCATTACAAAGGTATTTGAGAATAATTAGTCATTACATGCAGGAGTACATATACCTCTTGCACCTGCTTCTGTTGTTGCAATCCCTCAATTGGGATATTCATCATTATTATTATTGTGCTAAATATTTGTTTCTTGGTTTGTACACTGACCAATTCTCCTAATATCTAGTAGTTTTACTTTTCAGATATGAGTTCAAAACAAACCATGAAGAATGGTTTAATGATGTTAAACCAAGACTAGGACCTGAGATTTCTCATCGTGTTCTTGCAGCAATCAATACTACATATGAGAATGTGAAAATTTTGTACAAAGTCAGGACTGAGATGCGGGCTGCTCTGCAAAGTCTTCTGAAGGTGTGGCAGCTTCTTCTCCTACTTCACCTTTCTTTCTGCTTCTATTTATTTCCACTCATAAGGTGTTAAGTTTTGTCCTTTGTTATAGCTAATTACTGTTATTGTTTTTGATAAGAATGTCTACTATATACAAATGGAGTTGTCTCCCTGTTTATTGCCAGAATACCTTTGTTACTATGACAACTTGATAGAACGATCTTCCCTTGTAATTATAAATGAAAACATAATTTTTTGCTTCGTTTTTTTAATCAGAAAGAGGAGCAATTTGCATCTTATTAGCAATTTAAACTTAAGACTGTGCTTTTAGGAATCTGAAATAAACAACAAATATTGACAGTATTGAGGAGTTGTTAATCATATATTTTTTGTTGTTTGACATGTCGTCAGCTTAATTGTTTTCTCAAAAGACCCATATACAAAGTAAAAGGCTACTAACTTCTGGTTCATTTATTTGAGAGGATTGCAGATGCTACTGGAGGTCTAATGTCCTATACTTCTGAACTAGATTAGTAAACTCATAACCCTCTTTAGCTATTGCATATCTGAGACATGCTTATAGGTTTTTGGTTCTGGAAACACCCAACCCAGGCTAACCATATTTCAAAGGTGAATGCGAGATCAACTCGCTTTTTTTTTTTTTTTTTTTTTCATTCTAAACTTTTTGATGTTTACAATGTATAAATAAATCATGCGTTATAATTGCTGCAAATCTTGTGAACTGACTTAGAAGTGCCAGAAAAGGAGACATTTGACAGTTGGGATATTAAATATGATTACTGGGTTTTACTTTGAAAATTAAAGTTCTGTATGGTTCTGAACTTGCATTTCTGAAATGTTTCTGAATGGCTAACATCAGAAGGATTTATGACATTTGGGGGTTGTTGCAATAGATGAAATGATAGTACGGGAGATTGCTAGAATTAGTCAAATTAAAAAAAATGGTAAATGTCTGATGTATATTAGCAGCATGACTGTTGAATTTGGGTTTACTTTTATGGGTCCAAAGTGCTCTCAGATTTCTGATGCTCCTCTTGAAATGGTATGGGCTAGGATAATAGGATATGGCCTGGAATTGGATGATCGCACATAACTAAGTTGTCCTTTTTGTTTCAGGATGATGGGATATTAGTGATTCCCACAATTGCAGATCCTCCACTAAAGCTTAAATCAAAGAAAGGGTATTCCACTGAGTTTCACGATGGAGCATGTGCATTATTGAGCATAGCTAGCATGTCTGGGGGCTGTCAGGTGGCTTTTGATGTTACCAGGCTTAAGATTTCATTCTTGTCTGTTGTTTTGTAGCTTGGATATCAGTCATTTATTTAACCTTACAATCTCTTCCCAGGTTTCTGTTCCATTAGGAAAGCACGACGGCTGTCCTGTTTCTGTTTCATTTGTCACATACAATGGAGCAGATAAATTTCTTCTTGATACAGTTTTGGATATGTATGCATCTCTGCAAGACCAAGTCAGCATTTCAACCAATTCAGCACCATTGCCTGATGTCAATGGTAATATGGATGCTTCTGAACTCTTGAAGGAAAAGGTTTGCCCACCTCTAACATCTTTCAATATCTTAATTGTTTGATTTGCCTAACAAAATTTCTACCAATGTGAATGATGCCATGGATTTTATTTGTTGATGGGAGTCAGTTTGCACCTTGTCAGATTATAACTTGTCCAACATGAAGTTTTAGTTTGTCTGGTTGTATTCTTTTCCAGTCATAAGTTGTTTACTAAATGGCATATTACTTGATGAGTTTTTACATACACTTGACGAGTAACAGTAGGAAGAATGCCTTTTTGTTTCTGGGGATAGATGAGTTCTTGAACCTGTAAAGAAATGATGGATAACTGCTATTTCACTTGCTCAACTTCTGGTTTCTTTATGTTGCTTGTTGCAACATTTCTAAGAACTAGCATCCAGCCTCTCGTATGCATATGGTATGTCATTTCTTCTGAAGTTCATATTAGAGCAACTGTGGTCAGAAGCATTTGCACTTGATAATTAGATCATAAGTAGTCTTTTCTGCCTTAAGCGCCAGTAGAAATTATTTTTAGTTTCGGTGTCTGGAGAGTTAGCACTTGGAATCATTTAAGGTCTAACATTCATTTCTTATGAATAAGTTGTCTGAAGCTGTTAATGTCTAGTTTGCTGTGAGGTTGCACTTGAGTTTTAATTTACAGAAAGTAGAAGATAAGTGAAGAAAAAAGGTCTGTCTTAAGTTTTTCATGACAAGTTCCATTTCAGGGAAATACTGCATTTAAGGGAATGCAATGGAATAAGGCAGTTAATTTTTATACTGAAGCTATTAAGTTAAATGGGACAAATGCAACATACTATAACAACCGGGCAGCAGCTTACTTGGAACTAGGATGGTATAGTATCTCTAAGATTTATTGCCACTCTTTTCAGTGCATTGTTTTGCGTTCACATACTTCCTAGGGGAACTGATTTTTGACTATGCAGCTTCCAACAAGCTGAAGAGGACTGCAGTAAGGCAATATCACTTGACAAAAAGGTAATTTAACAAACATGTAATAGTAACAATGATATTCTTTAATGAAATAGCTCTTTTTTGACAGTTGAAATAGTGGACTTTAAAATGTTTATGCACACATGAGAAGAACACCGCTTTACTCGAGTGATGTTATTAGTCAACTAATATTTTTGTGCAGAATGTGAAGGCGTATCTGAGACGTGGGACGGCCAGAGAATCACTACTCTGTTATAAAGAGGCTCTTGAAGGTGAGAATACTTTTATAGTGCTTATTATAACTCACATGTGATATGAGACTCATTTCCACCCAGCTAACTAAAATTATTGATAAATACAACTAATTATGCATTTCAGGTTAGATCACAGCTTTTTGTTTTTTTTTGGTTAAAAGATTATCTTTTGATGGAAACTATAACAGATTAACAGTTGTATAAATTGCTAAATCGACACTGGTAGTTTATGAAGCCTTTTCTTTTTCCCACTTTCATCATACGTATGAAATCTGATGTTTGAACTTTTCTTTGGGATAAAGGTGGGACAGTTAGTTTAGATAGTGATAATACTTATCCTTTGTCATTTTGGTTGGTCCATTCTGTTCATACCGGGTTTCCTACCAGTTGTGGGCTAGGGTGTACATTAATGCAATCATACATAGGGAATAAGTTCTCTGGTACATTCTACAAATAGTTTTTCAGATACATAGTGGTGGACATGCATGGGTGCCGATAGATGCATACGACCATTTACCCAGTGATTCGGGACCCAAACTCCATAGTCTATATGGTGTTCAAATCTGTCATAAGTGTGAGAGAGATGAAATAGTTTTATAATTGATGCATGTTTCACTCTGCAATCCTATTACTCCCTCATTCTTAGAACAGTTCTTTTACACCGACACGATCTATTTTATTTGCATCTTATAGTTTATGCATGCAATATTATTATGCGTCATACTGCTCCTCTTAAACAGTTTCTTGTTTTGGCATTTGCAGATTTCAAACACGCTCTGGTTCTAGAGCCACAAAATAAAGTTGCTAACCTCGCAGAAAAAAGACTAAGAAAACTGATTACTTGATACTCCCCTGCTGTCCTTCTATCTTGTCTAACAAATAATGGCAAAGGTTGATCGAAGATATGCACAATCCTCGTGCAATCTCAGCCCTTTGGATAAAAAGGAAAATGAAAGTAAAAGCTTCTTGTTTAGAGGGTGCTGCTGCCTGTAGCATTTTTTTGCCCAACTTTTCTTTTTCTCCTTTTGGCATATTGTTTCTGTATATCCTTTTGGCATATTGTTTCTGTATAATCAATATATGTTCGCTCTGCAATCGTGTTGAGTTGAGTTGAGAGACATGGATTCAATTTCAGGTTGTTTCACCCTGTAATCTAGAGCGTTCGCCTCACTCCACTTTCTCCCAAATTCTTGGAAACTGAAACATAGAGGGAAAATCAATCATATTGAGTCATTGTTGGTGGCAATTTATCAATCAAGTAAAACTTATTTAATAATATTTCTTTTAAGAGTAACTCAAGCTTCACATGCATTAGCAACTATTAAAATTGCACTATAGGAAAAGGATGGTCATTTAAAGGTGGAATAAAAAAAATTAAACAATTAATCAACGGGATTATTGATTGAGTTGGTAAAATTGAATACTTTGTTTATAAAGTTTAAATTGGAGTCTCTCTACAAATTTTTTTTAATGGATGGTTTTTAAATCCAATGTAAGCTTTTATTGAGATTGTGATAGGGGTGACGGGAAGCGATTTTACTTGTTTGATTTATCTCTTTTAATTTGCATGCCATGAGGCGGATTTCCGAAAGTTTTAATACAAGAAAGAAGTAGGGATTCATAGATCTTCAAATGTTAAAAAAATGATCGAAAATCGAACCGATGAGGTTTTAAGTTATCGGTTGAATTAATCGGTTATATTAAAAAAATTTAAATATTAAATAAAATAAATATTTAATAAAAATATATATATTTGGTTACATGGTATGATTTTTAATATAGATTCAAGAGGTTAAAAGTTCAAATCTATCACATACAATAAGTTTAAAGAAAAAAGAAAAGAAAAGAAGTGTAAAACAAGTTTTTTTCGGGTTTTTACCGGTTCAATTGATTCGAAGAAATCTGATTCTATAAAATGTAACGGATCAGATAAGTCACCGATTTTCGATTCAACCGATCTGATCAGTCGGTCTAATTTTTTAAACAGTGCAGATCCTTTAGACGAAGAAATTAAAGGAAAAAAGAAAAAAGATTTTTGACCTAACACGGGCCTAAATCTTACTGTATTATAAGGCTGAGTTGGGCCAGAGTGGTAACTTAAACCAAAATTGGGTTCACGATACAGCCTGTTAGCTTAGTAAAACAAGGGCACGAAAACAAAACACCGACTGAAACATTTGTTTCCCACGCCACCACGCATCTCCAATCCATCATCCTAATAAACATTTTCAACCCAAAACGTGAACTCTCAAAACTCTTTCTCTCCAATACATCATCCTAATAAACTCTCAACCGACTGAGTCATTACTCGTTACGTTTCCTTGCCAATTCGTCCTTCCTTCTTCCTCTTTTCTTAACCTCTCAGAATTCTTTCCGTTTATACAAACAAACCATACTTAAACTTGATCCAAGAAAATCAAAAGAAAAGATTCAAAAGAAAGGAAAAAAGAAAAGAAAACATGGGCATGATGGAGGAATCGCCAACTACCATAGCCCCTTTACTCCTCAGATCTGTATTTATTTACGCCGACAAATCCTTGTTGAACTTGGCAGAAAAATACAAGCTCCTTGAAATAATTCGCTATGTTGTCATCACTTCTTTTCTCTTCTTTCTTCGCTTACTTCCTTTTCTTTTCCCTTCTAATTTACACCTTCAATCTAAAGCCGATGACTACACGTTTAAGCCCCACAAAAACGATAGCTACGTGGCTGCTTCTGGGGTTGGTGACTCCGCAATCGCTCGAGCGCTTTCACAGCTACTATCTATCGTTAATGACATTCCGGTTAGTTCAAGAAAGTATGAAATCGTTCGATCTTTAGCGGAAAGACTTATAGAAGAGAACCATCGGGAAGACACCGAAGCTTTACATGAAGTTAACCGTACAGTTTTGTCTGCGGCTTTTTCGAGGACTCTTTGCCATCTTGAGGCTGCAATGGTTGAATTGGGGCAAGACAGGATCAGTCACGATGGTGCGGGACCTGGACCGGTTCAGTATGGGTTGAAAAGGGTATTACGGGCGGTTCGATCAGTTGGGGATGGGGTTTGGGCTGGGGTAGGGAGGGGGAGAGAGGATGTGAACCGGTCAGGGAATTCGCCTGAGAAGCTGGCTGCTGAGCTTCTTTGGTTGGCGCAGAATTTGGTTGCTTGTGGGTTTGAGGAAGAGGCTGTTGAGAGGTGGGCATCAGCTTCAAATTTGGCTTGGCTTTCTCTTTTGGCTGAGCCGCGGCTTCAAGGTTCCCTGGTTAAGGTTTCGGGTATGTTTCCCCATTCTTCTTCCTCTCTTAAATCAGTACTTTTCCCTAGTTGGACGAATTGGATTTTTTTTTCTTCTTAGATACTACTATTCAACTGGATATGTTTCGTTATTAATCTGTGCTGAAGTTTCATAAGGGGTTGCCATTTTTTTATAGGGAGTTAAGTCGGGTCAATTTCATATAATCCTTGATATGAGAAATCATCATTTTTTGATCAATTTACTCACTCCCATTTTGATTTTGATTTGAATAAGAATGTCAATTAAAAAGTTATTTATCACTAAGCAATAAGATAATTAGCGTTTAATTCATGAAATTCAGCTTTTTAACTTCTCCAAGTGATTGCCTGATTCTGCATGAACTGGAGCCTGGAAGATTTTGTTACTGAAGTTTTATCTGTTGATATAGATTTGGTTAAAAAAATGGTTGCCCAAAATGGAGGTAAAATACTTGTAAGAAGCCTAGTCCTTTAGCCTAATTAATTACTAATTCTTAGTTTTTCCACCACCTCTTCTGTTGGCTGACAGTGCTTATGGTTGAAGAATATGGACTTATTCTTGCTGGCGTTTGGTTTATTTTATGCCAAATTAGCACAAATCCAATATTTCGTTGATCTTTATTAGCTCTTCCCACTATTCCTTTGAGTTGCAAACTTGCAATACGTCCACGTTTTCTTATCCGTTGCGGACCTACTTGTTATTGTCTTTTCCCCTTGGTCTTAACTTGATTGCTTTTTGAATACCATTCTCATTCCTAGGAGTTAGAGCTGTAGCACAGCATGTTTCATTCTTAACATAAAACTTAGAGTAGTTTATAATTGTGACAATTTTAGTTGTTTAGTTATGTAAGCATATAAACTATAAGATCACTACAAATTATTACTAGAAATTTTATATAATGCTGAAGTCAATTATTGTAATTGTAAAACCATTACTAAGGAAATATAACATTCGAGGTCTTAAACCAGCAATAGATGTGCCTTGTTTTTTAATCTCATGAGTTCTGTCATTGCTCTAAGTGCAAAGATGTTACAAATGAGGTCTAACAGACTATTTATTAGGACTTGGGTTAGTATTTGCCTTTATAACCAAACCTTTTCTAATTTTATAAGAAAAATTGCTGAATATATAGTCTCACAAGTTATCAAATTTAATGGGAAGTTTCTTCATTTCACACTGTTTCAAAATGCGACTTGTACATATTTGTTAAATCATGACAGTAAAGATCTTGATCAACGCATTGGCAGTCTCCATTCTAATCTTTTTTCAACAGGATAAGGACTCAAAAGAAAGTTTGTGATTAATTTTGATAAATGCATTTGGGAGGTTCTAGTTAAAATTTCTAATTGCCACAGTTATTTATGATCAACAGAAACATGTTTCAGTATCAAGCAGAGTCTCTTGGATTTATCTGAATGTGTTCCAATTGTTGAAAATATAAGATTGATGTTGTTCCTTCTTTTTTGCTTAATTATTCAAACTAGAATTTTTTTTCCGCTTCGCTGAAAGATTTTTTTAATATTTATAAATTTTCAGTTAAGTTAATAATCATAAATAAATTTAAATTAAATCATATTAAATAAATTTTTATATTTTAATATAAATTAATATCAATATAATCATATTTTGTTAATTATAAAAATTAAATATGTGAAAATTATATTATTTATAAATTACATAATACAAATTTATTTGTAAGTGTTATTTATTTTTAAATATATTTATATCTTATTGTATAACATATATTTTATTTGTGATATAAAAATATATTAATTTTTATTTTATCTAACTCTTTTAATGATAACAATGTAATTATGAAATAAAATCATCATTTAAAATATAATGTCAAAATAACTTATTTTTATTATGATTAAATTATTACTAATAAATTTAAATTTCATAAATTTAAATTTATGTTGAAAAAAGATTGATTTTTTTTATTTATAGTTTTTTGTTAAATTAATGAGCTACTAACCCATTTTTTATATTTTTATTTTGCCTATTTAATTTTTTTAAATATAAAAATAATAAATGATAATAACAAAATAAAATTATGGTTTATATTTTATAAAAAACCCCAAAATATTAAAATAATTAAAATTTTGAAAAATAAATAAAAACAATCGAGGGTCGGGCATGTAGATCGTGGGTCGGTGTGTGAGAAATATGGAAAACCTCTAGTTTTTTTTTTTGTTGTTGAATTGAAACATTTGTTTTAATTTTATTTTTTTATTTGTCAAAAATGTTGTCTTATTTTTTTGTTGATTTATCATAAATGTCTTGAACAATATAAAAAATTTCAATCATATCTTAAAAATGATAAATCTCAAACAAAGAGATCATGTAGTCAATTTTATATATATTTTATTTTTATCTATTTTTTATTTTTATTTTTGATTGATTGATTTATCATAAATGTTTTGAACAATTTAAAAAATTTCATCCATATTCTAAAGATGACACATGTCATACAAAGAGATCATGTAGTCAATTTTATATATATTAGATTTTAAAAAGACACAAAAAAAACATGTGTCAACACTTAAAAAAAACACGTGTCAGTAACTAATCAATTTGTGTAGTCAAGATTTAGATATAATATAACTTTTGATATGATTTTAGTAAATTTTAAATTTTAGTAACTTTAGAAATGATTATGATAACATTTTATATGAATTTAATAATATTTATACGATTTTGACAACCTTTTATATAATTTTAATAACTTTTTATATAATTTTGATAACTTTTAATATAAGTTTGATAACTATTGATGTAATTTTGATAACTTTTGATCAAATTTTGATAATCTTAGATATGATTTTGGTAATTTTTTATACAATTTTGATAATTATTTATAAAATTTTGATAAATTTTGATATAATTTGATAACTTTGATATTATTTTGATAATCATTGATGTAATTTTGGTAATTTTTGATATAAAATTGGTAATCTTTGATATAGTTTTGGTAGTCTTTGATACAATTTTGATAATTTTTGATATAATTTTGATAATTTTTTATATAATTTTGGTAAGTTTTGATATAATTTTTGACAATATTTGATATGATTTTGTTAACATTTGGTATAATTTTAGTAACTTTTGATATAATTTTAATAACCTTTTAATAATTTTAGTTAAAAAAATAAAGAAAAAAGTAAAAAAAAAAAAGTATAGAGATAGTATTTGGAGAAAGAAAAAATTAAATAAACAAAAATAGGCGAACCGCTAACAAATCAAATAAAAAGAAAATGGAATAGAGTTCAAAAAATAAAAATGAGTTATTTTACCTCTAAAACATCCAAAATTTATTATATAAATATGCAGTATTCTTATTCAAACAAGCCAAGGATATGGGACTGGAAGTGGAAGAGACTGAAGAAGGCAACAGAGAGAGATACAGGCAAACAAAGATGAAGATGTTAACGTCATGGTTGGCATTGCTTTGCAGAGCTAGCAATGGCACTGATGTGCCGGTGCTCAGCATAAGTGAAAGAGCTGAGTTAGATAAAGTATTGGAAGAGATCATAGAAATGCTGGAGCATGAGGAACAAGAGCAAGTACTCTCTCTATGGCTTCATCACTTCGCAAATTGTCCATCCTCCGACTGGCCCAATCTTCATGACTCGTATTGTCGTTGGTGTACCAATTCTCGCAAACTTTTGTTCTTCCATTGAAAATGTAAACTTGAATATCTTGTGTATTACAAGAATAGGATTATTCATTATCGTTTATATGGATATTAAAATTTAAATAAGTATAATTGTTACTTGTATAAGTTTATTGTTTTAGTTATGATCCGATACATTTATGAAGGATAAATCGGAACTATATGGATATTAACATTTAAATAAGTATAATTGTTTCTTGTATATTATTTTAGTTATGATCTAGTATATTTATGAAGGATAAATCGGAAAAAGTTTAGCAAGTTAATATAGTCGTGAGATTTATTGTAATAGATTTCATTATATAAGGTAAACATACCACCAGTATTTATACAAAATAAGTTAATAATCTTTTTTAATGTTTAGTGATTACAAAGCCAAATAGTTGACGGCAATTTTGGAAGAACGGAAATGAAATTACTACAGCACAAACTGCTTTGAGTAGATATCAAATTTCTCTGATGAAGATAGTTGTGGCTCCTGCAAATCAATAATTATTTTCAAACAAAACTCTCTTAGCAATTTATCAAATTAGGTAACGAGAATACCTGCGTTGTTGTTCCAAACAGAACTTTGTTAATGAGGGTTGCAATTGGACCGGTTAGGCGTAAACCAGCTTTGACATCACGAATTGCATTGCGCATTGCATTAAGCAATCGGCCATACGTCAATCCAGGTTCGTTTTGCACAGCTTGGATGAAGCTGAACGTCATGGCACCGGTCCTGGTACTGGTGCCAGTGAAAGCCTATTCAAACAACAATCTAAGGTACTGGTGCCAGTGAAAGCCTATTCAAACAACAATCTAATAAGCTAATGATATTAGTTAATTTTGATGTATTAAGGGCATAACTTCAATGATTATATCTGATCTGATCAGATACTTGATAGGTAGATAATAGGTAAATCTGATAAAAGATTACTCACAGTGGTATCTGCTGAGATTTGATTATCATCACAAGCACTAAAACAGAAGGCTAGTCCTCCACTTGTACCTTTGTAAAACAAGGGGTTTCTCTGATCTTCCCATATATAGAACCCTTCCCTACATAATTGAAAACAAAATGTAAGATAAAAGATGAACTGGATATTCTGGAAGAGACAATGATGGAGTGGATATCAGTGAAGCGTGACAATTAAAGATTTAAATTTGATTAATATAGCTCAAGCAAAGAAATTTTTACAAATAACCGACTTGTTCATCCTGCAAACGAAAGTCAGATCAAGAACAGTTCCGCTGTAGCAGGCATCAATGATTGCATGCAGTGTGGCTCCTCGAGGCAGTGGCCTTACAATGGTGTCATTGATTTCATCATCGATTATATTCCCTTCTGTCTCATGATCTAGAGGGCACAAGGCTTCATCGTACCCATCGACCTCGTCATGGTTATAATCAATTTGCCGTGCGCCATGTCCAGAGAAGTGAAACACTAACGAGTCCCCTGACTGGCAACCATAGACCAGCCATCTCAGGGCTTTCCGGATGTTCTGTTTTGTTGGGATCTTGAAAGGGTCTGTCTCATCTTCTGCCAGATTAATTGAAGCAAAGTTAGCATAAATAAAATGGTGTTTGTGGGACATTTTTGGTCGGTATATATGTACTAAACTAATCAATCTAACGCCACCATGGATACTAGAAAAAGAGATAAAAGGAAAAAAAAAAAAAATACAGCACCTGTGAGCATGAGAATGGAGTCAATAGGAAACCCCAGTTTCTCTACCAGAAGGTACCTCATACAGTTGACATCGTTGATGCTTCCTTTGAGCCTGTAACTCTTGCCATGGTAATTCACTCCGCAAAGAAGTGCTCTTTTCCTTCCGTGCACCGAAGCAGGAGATAAGGGAGGTCGTGGCTGCGGTGGTGGTCGCTGATGAGGAGCATATACATAGGGAATTCCATACGTCCCTGATCCAGGATAGCTATCATAACCAAATCGTTGGACACTGTCAATAACGTAACTGAACAACAACAAACATGTAAAATGACTAATAAAAAACAAATACTACTACTACTTAAAAAGAACCTGGTCCGTCCTGGTCCTATTAATGAGTCATGGACTTGACCCCAACGGGCATTGGGTCGAACATTACTTGTAACTGGGGTGATGGTATTGGTAATGGCTTGGCACACAGCACAACGAATGGTTTGTGCCTCTGGTGGAACCAACAAGTACAGCCCACATCCACTGCAACGTTCTCTTCTCGCCATTTTGCTTCTGCTTGTGGATTGTTAAAATTGTGCCGATTGGTGTGTCCATTAAAAAGAAGATTTTAAGGCTTTAAGGGTGGCATGGGAAACAGTGAAAAGAGTGGTGAGTAAGCTAAATTTAACCTCTCATAATTTTAGACATATTCGATCTCGCAAGAAAATTGGTGGAGAACCAGATTCATGTTTCTTTTTATTTGGTGCAATAAATATCTTTGCACCTGTATGCAGATAAGATTCGTCGTGGTCTGCTAGATTTCTAGTCAAATCAACTTGATTGCTATCAATTACGATCTTTAAGATAGAGCCAGACCGGATAATGGTCACATCTCGAGAGAGAAATTTAAGCTTCCTGGACTGAAATTTGTGAAATACATAACAGAATTGAGCTGCTGGTTTGAGTATTCGGGCAGTGTACTTCCAACACAGAGAACCGAGACCTGTTAATCTAGGTATGTTTTGTGAATAACAACAACTATATATCAAATCCAACAATGATAAAAGGAGATTGAGTTATATATGGTCTCCACTGTCAAACTTTCAGGATTTGACTCTGAGAAATCTTCAGAAAATTTATGTTAAATTATGTTTTTTTTTTTTTGTTACAAAAGAGGTCGTAGTTTGGGAATAAGAAAAAATGTTGTAGATGTTGGGATTCAAACTTAGACCTGTTGGATGCCACTTTTTAAGGATAGTTGCATGAACCAACTAGGCTAAGCCTTAGGTTCGAAAGTTTTGTTTCTTAAGCCCTAGAAGAAGGTTTAGCACTAATGTCAAATTCATTTGATCAAATGTTGTATTTTGAGAAATTTGTTGAATGTCTGGAAAGCAAGAACTAAAAAGGGAAGGCACATGCGATTCCTACTCATGAATCTGTTAGAACTTATATAAGAAAGTCCCACATCGGTGGGAGCAACGAAGGAGTTCCTCCTTGAAGGCTATATAAAGAGCCTTAAGGAGAAGTATTAAAACCATCCTAAGAATTATCTCTTCCTCTCTTGTATACTTTCTTATATTCTTTGTGAGGTTGTTCTCTCCTAGTATTTAGAGAGAGGTGTTGTAATATTTTCTCATAGTGAAATTCTTCTAGTCTTGCCCCGTGGTTTTTCCCTTTATTCATTGAGGGTTTTCCACGTTAAATTTTGTGTGTTCAGTTACTATTTTCTCATCTCTTATTTTAGTTGTGAGACACTATTCCGGTATTCTGGTACCTAACAGTGGTATCAGAGCCATTGGTTCGTGGTCCTTATTCCGCTGCAGTGAAAGTGTTGGTTCTTAGTATGCTCTGTGGTTGCAGTATTGTCTGATCTTCCACATCAGAAAAGAATTATTCTTGTTGCTGGAAATAAAGTGTGGTAGTGTGAAAGTGTCTAGGGAAGTTCTGGCTAGGAAAGACTTGGTATTTAAGTGTGTCTATCAGTGACCCACCTCTCTTTCCTGGGAACCTACCTGGTGCACTATTCACGGGCTACGGTCACTGTTCCAGTATACGGGCTATTCAATTGTACTGTACTATTCACAGATACGGTTATTATTCATACGTGTGGTTGTATACTTTTGCAGTAATTGTTAACGTATACTGGATTTGTTCTAGTGTACGACATACGTACAATACTGTTCACGTATACGGTACTATTCACGGTGAAATAGTGTAACTCGCTTCAGTTCGTGTACAACCATGGCAGCAAAATTCGAGATAGAGAAGTTCAGTGGGAGAAATTTCTCCTTGTGGAAATTGAAGATAAGAGCAATTTTGAGGAAGGATAATTGTCTAGAAGCAATTGAAAGTAGACCCACAGAAATGACTGATGAAAAGTGGAAAGAGAAGGATGACAATGCTGTTGCCAATCTGCACCTAGCAATGGCGGATTCAGTTTTGTCAAGTGTTGCAGAGAAGAAGACTGCAAAGGAGATTTGGGATGTTCTAAACAAATTGTACGAGGTGAAGTCACTTCACACCAGAATATTCTTGAAGAGGAAACTCTACACTCTTCGAATGAGTGAATCCACGTCGGTAACGGATCACATCAACACTCTGAATACGCTATTTGCTCAACTCACAGCATCAGATTTCAAAATAGCGGAAAATGAACGTGCGGAACTTCTACTTCAGAGTTTACCAGATTCGTATGATCAACTCATCATCAACATCACAAATAACAATGTTAGTGACTCTCTTCACTTTGATGATGTTGCCGGTGCTATTCTTGAAGAAGAATCCAGGCGCAAGAATAAGGAGGAAAGGTCAGAAAATTCAAAGCAAGCAGAGGCTTTAACGGTGATGAGAGGCAGATCAACAGAACGTGGCTCCAGTGGGAGTCAGAATCATGGTAGATCAAAATCTCGAAGAAGGAAGAATCTTAAATGCTACAATTGTGGCATGAGAGGGCACTCGAAGAAGGAGTGTTGGCATAATAAGAAGGGTGGAGAAAAGAATTCTGAAACATCAACCTCCCAAGGTTGTGTTGCAAGTACCTCAGATGATGGAGAAATCTTGTATAGTGAAGCAGCGACTAGTTCTAAAGGCGGAAAGAAACTCAATGATGTCTGGATAATGGATTCAGGTGCGACATGGCACATGACTCCACACCGAGATTGGTTTTGCACTTATGAACCTATTTCGGAAGGATCTGTGTTCATGGGAAATGATCACGCCTTAGATATTGCTGGAGTCGGTACCGTCAGATTAAAAATGCATGATGGTACTGTTCGCAAAATTCAAGGGGTACGACATGTGAAGGGCTTAAAGAAGAACTTATTGTCAATTGGACAATTGGATGACCTCGGGTGCAAGATCCACACTGAATGTGGAATATTGAAAGTAGTGAAAGGAAACCTTGTGGTGATGAAAGCAGAGAAGATCACAAGCAATCTATACATGCTTTTGGGAGAGACGTTGCAAGAGGCAGATGCATCAGTTGCAGCAGCCAGCCAAGAAGAAACGACGATGATGTGGCATCGCAGATTAGGCCATATGTCAGAGCGAGGCTTGAAAGTCCTTGCAGAACGCAATCTCCTGCCCGGGCTCAAGATGGTCAATTTACCTTTCTGTGAGCACTGTGTGATAAGCAAGCAGCATAGATTGAAGTTTGCTAAAGTAACTACAAGAAGCAAACACATACTGGACTTAATCCATTCTGATGTGTGGGAGTCACCAGAAATATCCCTGGGTGGAGCAAAGTATTTTGTATCATTCATTGATTACTATTCCAGGAGATTATGGGTGTACCCAATCAAGAAGAAGTCAGATGTATTTCCAGTATTCAAGGAGTTCAAAGCACAAGTAGAGCTTGAAACTGGGAAAAGAATCAAGTGCTTGAGGACAGACAATGGAGGAGAATATGTAGACGGTAACTTTCTAGCATTCTGTAAGAAAGAGGGTATTATGAGACAATTCACGGTTGCACATACGCCTCAACAGAATGGTGTAGCAGAGCGGATGAACAGAACTCTCCTAGATAGAACAAGAGCCATGCTGAGAACAGCGGGATTGGCCAAATCTTTCTGGGCAGAAGCAGTCAAAACCACCTGTTATGTGATAAATCGATCACCATCAACGGCGATTGGTTTGAAGACGCCTATGGAGATGTGGAAAGGAAAGCCAGCTGATTATTCTTCTCTACATGTGTTTGGATGTCCTGTGTACGTGATGTACAACTCCCAAGAAAGAACAAAGCTGGATCCAAAATCCAGAAAATGTATATTCTTGGGTTATGCTGACGGTGTTAAGGGGTATCGCCTGTGGGATCCCACTGCCCGCAAGGTTGTTGTCAGCAGAGATGTAGTTTTTGCAGAAAATGAACTGCAAAGTGAGCAAACAAATGACAACACTTCAAAAGAGACTGCTACAGTGCAGATGGATAGAAATTCTCAAGAAGATGATTCTTCTGAAGCAGAACCAGAGCATGAGGTACCAGAACCAGTTGAGTCCGAGGCTGTAGAAGTTCGACGGTCAACTCGTGAGAGAAGGCCTCCAAATTGGCACACGGAGTATGTTACGGAGAGCAATGTTGCATACTGTCTTTTAACAGAGGATGGAGAGCCATCAACTTTTCATGAAGCTACTAGTAGCCCAGATGCTTCTCTGTGGATGACAGCAATGCAGGAAGAAATTGAAGCTCTTCACAAGAACGAGACATGGGAACTGGTGGAATTACCACGTGGCAGAAAAGCCATTGGTAACAAATGGGTCTACAAGATCAAGCGGGATAGCAATGATCAAGTAGAACGATATCGTGCTAGATTGGTTGTAAAAGGATATGCTCAGAAAGAAGGTATTGACTTCAACGAGATATTTTCTCCAGTTGTCAGACTTACTACTATCAGAGTAGTGTTGGCTATGTGTGCTGCATTTGATTTACATCTTGAACAACTAGATGTAAAGACGGCTTTTCTACATGGAGAGCTTGAAGAAGAAATTTATATGCTCCAACCAGAAGGTTTTGTTGAAACAGGCAAAGAGAACTTGGTTTGCAGGTTGACCAAATCTCTGTACGGTCTAAAGCAGGCGCCCAGATGTTGGTACAAGAGATTTGATTCTTTCATAATTAGCCTTGAATACAACAGACTGAGTTCAGACCATTGTACGTACTACAAGAGGTTTGATGATAATGATTTCATTATTTTGCTGTTGTATGTGGATGACATGTTGGTGGTAGGCCCCAACAAAGATCGAATCCAAGATTTGAAGGCACAGTTGGCTAGGGAGTTCGATATGAAGGACTTGGGACCCGCAAACAAGATTTTAGGGATGCAAATTCACCGAGACAGAAAAGACAGGAAAATTTGGCTTTCTCAAAAGAATTATCTGAGGAAGGTCTTGCGACGCTTCAACATGCAAGACTGTAAGCCAATATCTACCCCACTTCCTGTCAATTGTAAATTATCCTCAGGTATGAGTCCTAGCAATGAAGCAGAGAGGATGGAAATGTCTCGAGTACCGTATGCATCAGCGGTGGGAAGTCTTATGTATGCTATGATATGTACAAGACCAGACATTGCACAAGCAGTGGGAGCGGTCAGTCGATTTATGGCAGATCCTGGTAGAGAGCATTGGAATGTTGTTAAGAGGATCCTTAGATACATTAAAGGAACCTCAGATGTTGCATTATATTTTGGAGGATCAGAACTTGTTGTCAGGGGTTATGTTGATTCAGATTTTGCAGGTGATCTTAATAAAAGGAAATCCACTACTGGCTATGTGTTCACACTTGCAGGAGGAGCGGTAAGCTGGTTATCTAAGTTACAGACTGTTGTAGCTTTGTCTACTACAGAAGCTGAGTACATGGCAGCTACCCAAGCATGCAAGGAAGCAATATGGATACAAAGGTTAATGGAAGAACTCGGGCACAAGCAGCAGAAGATTATTGTGTATTGTGACAGTCAGAGTGCCTTGCACATTGCAAGGAATCCAGCCTTTCATTCCAGGACAAAGCATATAGGTATACAGTATCACTTTGTTCGAGAAGTAGTAGAAGAAGGAAGTGTGGATATGCAAAAGATTCACACCAAAGACAACCTAGCAGATGTTATGACAAAGCCAATCAACACTGACAAGTTTATTTGGTGTCGATCCTCCTATGGTCTATCAGAAACGTAAGCAACATGGAATGGCAAGACAGAAAGAGTGGTGTGAAGATATGATTGGTTTAATCAAATCTTCAAGTTGGAGAATTGTTAGAACTTATATAAGAAAGTCCCACATCGGTGGGAGCAACGAAGGAGTTCCTCCTTGAAGGCTATATAAAGAGCCTTAAGGAGAAGTATTAAAACCATCCCAAGAATTATCTCTTCCTCTCTTGTATACTTTCTTATATTCTTTGTGAGGTTGTTCTCTCCTAGTATTTAGAGAGAGGTGTTGTAATATTTTCTCATAGTGAAATTCTTCTAGTCTTGCCCCGTGGTTTTTCCCTTTATTCATTGAGGGTTTTCCACGTTAAATTTTGTGTGTTCAGTTACTATTTTCTCATCTCTTATTTTAGTTGTGAGACACTATTCCGGTATTCTGGTACCTAACAGAATCTACTTCAGAGCAAGGACCATACTTCTAGGGTATCAAATATACCCATTTGGGCTAAATCTAGACTATGATCCTAATCATATAATATCTGTAATATCTCATGCTTGAATTCTGGTCTCTTTCTTTCGAAACTTATTATTCTTTTGGGAAAATAACATTTTCTTTTATTATTCATTGTACAATGTGAAAATTGGTCACAAAGCTTTCTTATTTTGGAATGAACTATGATTTTTTGTTGGCTTCCAATAGAAAGAAAATGTCAAAAAAGAAAACTTTTACCATCTTAACTAGCTGCAGAAAAAAAAAATGTTAAGATTCATGACGAATTAATGATATGGGGAACTAGAAGATAATATTAGCTAGTCTTGTCAGTTTTTATGACTATAAACAGGATTTTTAATCTGATCATCACCTAAGTATACATTAGTAACCTTATCACCATTTAGGTTATGTTATCCGGTTTTAAAAGTTAATTTCGGATATGGATATGTATTCGATATAGATATACTCAATTTTAAATTTTTTTCTTCATATATTTAAAAGATTATACTTATAATCATGTTCAAATATGTGTCAAACACTTATATCGGATATAAATACTTTATGAAAATAAGAGTCTGGATAACATAGCATTTAGGTGTCCTTTAATCAAATATTATTCTTCTTGGCCTTATATTCCAGTTGTCTTGCAACGGTAAGCTCTTTTCCAAAGACAAATCAACCAGAAAACTTGACTTTTTCATAGGAATTAGGTTCTCAGTTGATTTTAACAAGAGAGGTCAAATCATGTACCATATATTTTAAATTATACAATATCATGTTTAATATCAGACTTATATGATACATTTTAATTTCCAACCCACAATTGCAAGGAACTCTCTTCGATGCTCTATTTGATTGTGGTGGTGTACGTTTGTTCTCTATCTCATATCGGATTTCAAAATGTATGATGTATGAGTTTATAAAAGATTTCGCGCTTAACAAAATTACCATGATTTTGTTAAGTGACGTGTTTCTACTTTGAAAAAAAAAATTGCAAGGAACTCTTGAAATTCAACACAACACAGAATCTTAAAAAGATTGGAGAAGTCCATTGAGAAACTCATTTGAAGATAAAGTTGTAACGATGGCCAACTAATAAATGAAGAATCAGAAACCGTGGAGCCCTTGCTTCCCCTGTACATGGGGCTAGCATGAAAAATGACATGAAAAGTTTGTGAGAATCGCTTGCTATGTCTTTGTATCTCAACCTGGATGTAAAAGGGCGAGCTTAAATTAGGATAAACTTTAAAATAAAATATAAAAAAAAACATTTTGAGGAAATTAAATTTAGTTGGAGGTGCTCTGTCAACACCTGTTCTCTGGGTGCGTTTGTACTGGGATTTCAGATTTGGATTCAACTCGATTGAAGAGAAGTTAACCTTATTTGTTTACTCTGTTCCCATATCAACAAAATTGCTTTGCATTTGACCAAAATAAATAAAAAAAATTAAAAAAGAAGTGAGTAACATGCTTTTTTCCACGCAAAATCCCAATTGGGACACCACTTGCCACTTTGGGAATAACTTATCTTGTATGAGATATCGATCTTTGTGAATCTGTCCTAAATTGTAAGTATACTACCAGCCCTTTTTGTTGTGTTTGACATATTGGGAATACTCTTTATCCATATTTTTTAAAATAATAAATCACATGATTTGTATATGATGATGAAAGATTATATTTTTTATTTTGTAAAAATATGGTCATTTAGTAAGGCTCCGTTTAGATACAAACGGAGCTTCAGTGCGGTCCGATTGGAGTATTTTTTTATCCCAATCGGATCGCTCAAAGCATTTGGATAACAAGGCACCAGCACGGTAACTGTGCTGGTGCCTTGTTTCTCCACCGAAGCTTGAAGCTCCGGTGGAGAAAAGACCCTCCCACTCCAGGGTCTTTTTACATTTTAAACCCAAGCTCCAGTGGGTTTATTTATATATTATGAATTTTTATTTATTTATTAATAAAATAATTATTTGAAAAAATATAATATGATAATTTTTTAATTTTTTATTAATTTCATAAATATCAAATAATTTAAAAGTTTTATTATATATATATATATATATACATATTTTAACTTAATATCCTTAATAGTCATTTTTCGTTCTCACTATAATTCATCTTATCGTCACTGCTGTTTTGCATTCAAACACATATCCCACCACTGATTTTAATCTCACCGCTACAGTACCTAATCTCACCGTTACAGTAACTAATCTCACTTTCATTGTTGTTTTTAATCTCACTAGAATCAATCTCATCTTCCATCCAAATGAACCCTAAGAGTTATATAAAAAGTAACATAATTAAACCAAATTAAAGAAACAAAAATGACATTGACATGGAGCAAAATAGAGAAAACCCCTAGAAGTTTTCTATATAATGCAAATAAAAAACATTATTGATTATTTTTTTGGGGTAATATCATCAAAGAATTCTCGGATTTTGTCTCGGTCTAATCTCTTTCCTAAAATTCATCGATCACACAGCAACTTATAATATTATAATTTATTGATAAATAAAATAACATATTTTAATAATCACATACAATAGTTAGTTGTATTTAAATATTTAATAATAAGTTGAAATAAATTTTTATATTTAGTTAATTTTAAATCACTTCATATATTTTCTTAAAATGTAATTCTAAATTAATACTTTTTAATCATTCATGTGTAACGCAGTGAAAACTAATAAAAAGTAACAGTAAAAATATACGAACTCTGGATTCTCGTTGTACAATTTAATTTTTTGCTTTCCTATTTTTATTTCCGTTGAAATAAAAATATAAATGATTGATCACATCAGTAGAGTTGCAATTATTGAGAGATGATAAATATTTCAACCCAACAACATTAAAATATTCAATATGATTTTCAGAGCATTGAGATTATTATACAGAATCCACAGTCAAATAAAAATGTTTTAGGTACACAAGAACTGGATGACCAGACCACCTCCTTGGTGAGCTTTTATTTTCTCCAATGTTTTTTATTGTTTCTGACAGTTGAGCAAATTAAAGATTTCAGAGCTCTGAATTAGGTGGCGAAAAATCAAATTTAATTGCTTATTGCTTCCATCCAACCAAACCATACTTCCTGCATATATATATATATATATATATATGCTTACAGCTCTGAAATGCTGCGTGGTTAACACTTACAAGAACAAATGCTTTTTGTAAACATCGAACTCATTGGAAGACGAAAGAAGAGGTGTCTACCCATAAGAAATCAAACAAGGAAATATTGAAATCAGTTCTTTAATTAGTATAAGGAATTAATTAACTTAAGCCATGCAAATTGAAACATAATATTATAAATAAGAAACTGTGGGTAAATTGAATTCTCCGATTATTATTTCTAATGTATATATGTTTTATGGAATGAAACTTAATTGGGAGTAATATATTATATAATCTGTTAATAATTTTAATGAGAGAAACTGACCTGTGATAATCTATAATCGAAGATTCTCCTTAAGATTCTTGTATTAACAAGGCATCCAGCTTGATTAATGTTATCAAGGGTCTCATGAATTAAATCAAACAGGTCTCCGTATGTTGGGCCTGGTAATTTCTTCAGAACTTCTGCCAAAAGGTATGTCAGAGCACCGTTCATCTTCCCCGCAGTGAAGGCCTGCGTTCATGAACGTATGTGTCATAAAGGGACAAGCCATGTAAATGATCATCCCTCTAACAATAATAATAAGAGTATAGGAATTTAAGATTTTCATTATTAACAATAGAATATCATGAATATGTGTATTTGCAGTGGCGGATCTTGACATTTGATTTTGGGGGAGCCAATTAAAAAATTAAATCTATATATATTTCATTTGAGGTATGTCATAAATAATTAAGAAAAATCAATATAATATTACACTATAACGAAAATTAATTAAAAAAAATCAAAATTTTGACTAATTACAAAAGTTTTAATATTATTCATGTATATAAACAATAAGATCATATAAACATATATTTTAAAAAATAAAATAACAATCTTAACAAGAATCTTATTATTTTTGCTTTGTAAAGAAGTCGACAGTGATAGAAAAAATAAATAGATTTATAATAAAAATTTTAAAAATAAAGATAAAAGTTAGAATAACTACTAACTAGTAAAAGAAGATTTTTGAGAATCTTAGCATTATCTTAATAAACTTGATGACTCAAACGACAAGCATCAAGTTACAAACAAAATTGATTGAATTTGAAGCTAAAGAATAGAAGAAGAAAAGCTACAGAGGGTAACGATAACATGCAGTAAAAGAAAAAAATCTGACTTTACAGTTTACAATATTTTGTTGAAGTCATGTTGAGAAAACTAACATTTAGAAAATTAATTTAAGTTCACATTATTGTGACTTAATATATACAACAAATCAATTAATTTGAAGAGTTATAAATAATAATTAATGGATAAAATAAAAAGATAAATAACAATATAATTTTCACTTTCTAAAATTATAATGCATAAAATTAAGTTGTAGACAAAAATAAAAAAACTAAATAAATATAAATTTTATTTTGAGGAAATTAATTTTATTTTATTTAATATATAAATACATATATATATATATATTAAAAAAATTTCAAAATTCTTGGGGGGGCCAAGGCCCCCCTGGCTCCCACGACGGTCCGCCTCTGTGTATTTGAAAAATGAAATAAGAACTCGGGTTTAATTCAGTTGGTTTATGTAACCACTTTTAAGAGGTAGCATTTAGCAGATTTGGGATTCGAACCTCAACATCTGCAATCCTTTTCTTGTTCTCAAATTGCGGTTTTCTTCGTAAAAAAATGAAATAAAAGTAAATTATCACTTACAGAGGTATCAGCAGCGGCTTGGTTATCTAGACAAGCACTGATAGAGATGGCTAATCCACCATTTGTGTGTTTGTTGACACCCGAAGGAGGACTGTTGTCCTTCCATTTTTTCCTGTTTCATTGTCGATCAATAATAAATTAAAAAGGTAAATTTGAAAAAGATACCATCAACAATACAATAATTGTTAAATGATATAATGAGTAAGAATTATCTGAAAAAAAAAATAAAAAAGAAAAATTATTAATAAAGAAATTGTAAAAACAAAATTGCCCTTGATAAAAAAACTTTCTTCTCTCTTTTTCTCTTATTTTTTAATTAAAAAATAAATTTTTTTGAAAATAAATTTTTTTAATTTTAAAAAATCATTTTTTAAAATTTTTTATTTCCTTTTTTAATTAAAAAAATTTAAAAAATAAAATTAATTTTTCTTTATTTTTTTAAAATTTTAAAAAATAAATATTTAAATATATATTTTTTAATTTATTTTCAATTAAAATTTTTAAAAAATAATATTTCCTTAATAGAGGAGAAAAAAAAGTAGATTTGTTCATTAAGGATAATTTTGTCTTTATAATATTCTTTATAACAATTTTTAATTGATCATTTTTTTTCAAATAACTTTGATTCATTAGACTCTTTAATAATTATGTGCTTAATGAGAACATGTTTTTCATATTTACCCAAAAAAAAAAAGTAAGGGTATCAATTAACAGGTAGTTTGAGTAGTGCCTCTCCCTTTCAAAACGGAAAAAAATGTTCAGTGCATGCATTCTTTGAACTTAGAGAGCATAATATTTATCTGATCTTTCTTATAATAGGAAAAAAAGAATATTCTTTTATTATCCAAACAAAAAATAATATTCTTTTGAAGATAATATTTGGGTAAAATTAGAAATTTAGTTCAGTTGATTCATGAAACCATTTTTAAAATATGACATCTAACAAATCTGAAAATCTTTCAACTTCTGCAATCTCTTTTTTTATTCTCTTACTTTTTTGTATCAAAAAAATAATATTTGGGTAAGATTATTTTCATTGGGTACCTAAAATTCATCATTTCAAGTCAGGTGGTAATATTAAATAACCTTAATATTTTTATCTTAAATAAGAGTCATTAATTTGGAGTTTTGGACATAATGTTATTTTACATTTAAATTAACATTTTTTGAAGGGGAAAAAAAACTAAATTGTTACCTATAAATTATATGTTTTACTTTGAGAAGATAAAGTTTGCTAGAAATGATGGACAAGCTTACTCTAGACTGAAGTAGACGTTCGGAAGATCTAAAATGGTTCCGCTATGACAAGCGTCAACGATGGCATGAAGCGTGACTCCATGCTTGAGCGGACGAACGATGAGGGAATTAAGATCATTATCGAGGATCATGCCCGCTTTTTTGAAATCAACGGGACAGATTGTTTCGTCGAACCCATCAGCCTCATCGTTGTTAAAATCAGGTTGTCGTAAGCCATGTCCAGAGTAGAAGAACACCAATGAATCTCCCGATTTGCAGTCATTTACCAGCCATCTCAATGAATCCTCGATGTTTTTCCTCGTTGGTATAAATTGTTGGTCTGTCTCCTCTTCTGCAGTTTTTAATTAATCATGACGATGAAATGGGAAAATTAAAACTACATAATTAAATTAATGCCATATATCCATATATACATACCGGTAAGAACACGAATGCACTCTCTGGGGTACCCAAATCGAGTAATCAACAACTCTCTCATGTTCCTCACGTCGTTAATAGTTCCTTTAAGCCTATACTGCTTCCAATTATTGTAACTAATTCCGCAAAGCACTGCACGCTTGCTTGATCTCATCGGGTAATTAGACGCAGACGGCACGGGATTCAAAGAAGGAGTTACGCTACCTTGATGCATCTTACTTTTCATTTCGCTACAAAAGCTTCTCATTCGGCTGCGCAGCCCTTGGTGCTGCTGGCTTGTCTGTTCGTCGGTTGGAATTGGAAGAAAGTTATTTCTGCATGAAGAACAAACAACATCTGCACCTTTGATCCTTGATTTCACTACCCATCTTTGCCTGCATTGAGAGCATGGCGTGTTTCTTCCCACGAATTCCATTGTTGCCGATGCCCTTTAAGATCGATCTTGGCGAAAAGAAAAAGAGGGTTTTGCAAATGTTAAATTACAGTCTGCCTTAGGAATTAATTCATAGATTGTGGGTGACAGATCTTTGGCTTTATAAGCATCAACAATGAATTAGATTAGTGTAACTAAATCAATTCTTTATTTTGGTCCAATCAATTAATTTTTTTTTTTGTTGAAGAACACAATATCTATAAAGTATTAATCGCAAGATTTATGCTATCCTATATACATCATACATGTAGCATTCTAATTAATGCCTAATTGGAATCTAGCTCCGCTCGTATATATGCATTAAATCATTACATTCCATAGGTACCTTAGTTTATTTAAGTACATAATATTAAATCCATAAAAATTAAAGCTTTTATCTTGATAAAAAAAATTAAGATGAAAGGAATATTTTTTATTTTATTTTATAGTTTTGAGGGATGGGAGATTAGAACCCTGCTCTTTTTGAGTAAGGGAGTATGCACCAATTACTGAGTCAAAGGTTCGGGTGCTTTAATTTTATTTTTGCTCTACTGTTATAAGTTATTACAATTAAGCAATCTTTCAAAATTTTATATGTTGTACTTGGACAATTAAAAAATTATTAGATCTGTTAAATTTTGACATGATACGAAAATATGACACGTTTATTAAACATGAAAATAGTGTAATTAATATGACACGACACGTTTAATATACTTATCATATTTATATTTAACATTTTGACATATTTAATAATTTATATTGTATTTATACTTACATAACTGATAAAAAAATATAAAATATAATATATATACACGAATTATTAACTTTAAAAAGTTTAATAAAAAATTAGAGGTGAAGTGCTCACAATCCCAATTGCAAATAAGAACCTTGCAAAACTCACTTCATGCCAACTACCAGACATTTTTATCAAGAAAGTATGCTATAATGAAAATATAAAATAACCACACTTCATTTCTACACACATCTTGATCAATTATTTCTAATGTCTCCCTATCAAGTAGAAGTACATAGCACATTCATTTAAAGAATAAAAAAAAGGTAAAAATATATATATAACCAATTTTAAACATAGTGGTCGCACATCGTATATAGAACCCTTTTCTTTTCTTTTTCTTTCTCTTTTTTCTTTTCTAGAAGTTTGACAATTTTTTTGCAAATAAAACTTAAACGTTATTTAACAAGTCGGCTATAGTGGAGAAGCTTTAATTTGTACAGGTATATATGCTTTGCATCAAGCCACTTTAAGAGGAAAAAGAAATGGAAATTTTTTTCCAAACCGACAAAATATCAAGCATTTAAAAGTAATTTCCTTTCTAGAAAAAAAACAAAAACCACAAAAAATACTTTGAGGTTCTCAAGGTAATAAGCGCATGGGATATATATATATATATATATAATATAATATAAGAAGGACAAATAAAAACTTTTTGTTATCATAACAGAAACGTATCATCCAAAACTACATTTATGATTTATTCAATAATAAAACATAAAGAAGTAGTTTTCTCTGGAGAATTATATTCCCTGTTGTAGGGGAATTTCATTTAAAATGTGAAATTAATTTGTCACTCTCCGATAATGCATCTGCTTTTACAATTTTATATCTGATCCATTTTATTTTATTAGACTTAATTTAGTATTATTGTTACAGTTGAAAAAAAATCAGTTAAAAAAATGTTTTTAAAAAATTGTGAAAATTTATTATAAAAAAGTGTATTTAAATTTTTTGAATGTTCGATATTGCAATAAAAAAATATTATAAATAATTAAAATGTTTTAAAAAACATATTGCAAAGCATGTTTGCACCCTTTTTGATATTTTACACGCAAAAATATATTTGCAACCCGTAAAACCACTTCTGAAGGAGCTTTCGCGGTTGGCTCAAAAAGTGTGATTGTAGAAATGTTCAGCATTGTGTTTGGATAAAAACAATTTTTGACATCGCTAACACAATATTAAACGAAGCTTAATTTATCATTTTTTTTTCTTTGATATTCTAGTACACTTTTTTTTTTATAAAGTGAAAAGATGTCAATAATGATAGTAAACAGTTTACAAAATCATAATCACAAGAAAGAAGAAGATTTGGGAATCAAAAAAATCAATTTCTAGTTGTAAAGCAAAAAGATTGATTTGACCTCCGGGGCTTGTTGCAATGAAAATATGATGTTAAAGTCCTTATTTGAAGAAACTTCCTCTTGACTTTTGAAGCTGACTTGAATACCTTTCCAACGGTAGTTTACACGCTCAAGTCGGACAAGAAATGATCATCCAAATCAACCGATGAAGTGAAGGAATATGCAGCAGGTAGAGAGCTCGGCGCTGTGGCGCCCGAGATTTGGGAAAAATACCGCAAATCTGAAAAGAAAAAAAAAAACAAATTTTGCCCCTAAACCTTACTTGTGCGGCAATGACTTGTTCAGAAGGTTTTGAAACTCTATAAATACCATCTTTTGAGCAACAAACTAGACATCTTTTGAGGAGACTCAAGGATCATCATTCTTCTTCTTTTTTTTTTTTCATTCTTTTATTTTATTTTATTTTTAGTTTTATGTATATATTATCTATGCCTATGCTAGGCTCAACTTCTTTTTGGTTAAGGGTGATTTCAAAACCCTAGAACATGTTGTGTAATTAATTTTGAAATTCTATCTATCATTAGTTTTTTATCAAAGTTGCTTGTGTTCTTCTATAAGAATTGTTCATGATGTTGTCTTGATTTGTTTAGGTTGCAAACTAGATATATCTTGATAATTATCTAATACTAGTTTAGGAGACATGATACGTAACTTGTCTTGATTTTTTATATATTCAATAGTGGCAATTTGTGATTAATGATTATGGTCAAGTTTTCGCTAATTGCAAAGTGGAACATAACCTAAGTTAAACAATTCATGTTTATGCTTTTGTTGCTTAGATCAACCTATCTTTCTCATCATAAAGCTACTATCAAATTAAATTTAGAGATGTTTATCCTAGGTTGTTTGGTATTACAGATTAAATAGTGGCGTTTGTCCTATTTAACGACGAACTAAGGAAGGATTGAGATAACACGGGAGGTTGTTATCGACGATTGTTAATTTTGATAGATAATTGATGTTGATAGGTCCAAAATTGATTCTTAATATTGTTTAGTGGTGGAGAATGAAATCTTAACCATACTTCTCTCATATTTGATTTCCTTTTACTTATTTGAATTTTACTTCTTCTATATTCTTATTTGCACTCTTATGATTCTGATTTGCTTTACTTTTAATTATTTCAAAAATCCCCTTTTTCTTTATTTTCTTTTCTTATTCTTTGAATTGAAGTATTAAACCAATAATTTATAAATTGAAACCCAATCCTTGAGGACTCGACCTTGCTCACTACTATACCTTACAATTGGTCTTTTTAGTGCAAGGTTAAATAAGGTATACTTTTTTGAGTGCATCAAATTTTTAGCCGTTGCTGGGGATTGTTTTCTTTAATTTATTTGTTATTTGGTTTATTTTTAGTTCTAATTAGTTGTATACATTTTTAAATTTTATTTTTCTTGTACATACAAGTTTTTGTTTTCAAATTTTCAAGAAAGAAGATATGGCAGGTGCTACATCAAACCATCAGAACCAACTAGACAATCTCATCTCCATAGTTCAACAAGTGGCCATAAGTAAGATTCAACAATCAAGGCAGTGTGGAGTGTGTTTCATGATGGATCACCCAACCAATTGGTGCCCATACTTCTGAGATGATAATTTTGGACAAGTCTATGATTTAGGAGGATGTCAAGGCCATCATGGGTTCCAAGACCAACAGTATGATCATTACTCAAACACTTACAATGAAGGATGGTGGGATCATACTAATAATGGCTACTCGAGAAATTATCAAGAAGTAGATTCTTATGCCAATTACACTCATCCATCGAGCTTCAATCAATCATGGTCTCAAGAACCAGATCAAGAATTAAAAGATCTTGTCAATTCTATTGTTGCTAATACTTTGGAATTTCAACAGGAAACAAGGGCATATGTACAGGAAAGCAGGGCTCCATCTGTCCCCAATCAATCATGGGATCAACAACAAGATCTTCTTGAGCCACCACATGTGACTAACAACTCAGGTACTTCGTTAGCAGATCTTGGCAATTCTCTTACTACTAACCAATTGCAACTTTTACAGGAACAAAGGGAAAAAAGGGAAAGTCTCCAGGAAATAAGGGCAAATATCCTGAGTATGGGAACACAAATGAGCCAATTGATTAATAGTATGGAGGAATTAGTAGAACCAAGATTACAAGAACAACTCTATTCCCAAACTATGATTGAGCCAAAAGAGAATGTTAGTGCCACATAACTTGAGGATAAATCAGAAAATCCTAGGGAACCCGAGGATGAGAAAGAACTAGAGATGGATTTACTTCTTGAACATAATGAAGCTTCAATTCCAAAAGACAGTATTTCGACACCTGGGGTAACTTTTTTAAGGTTCCAATTTTTACTAATGTTTTTTCTCCACTCTTTCCTAGTTAATTCGCAAAGTTCAAGGAGGAGGAATATGAACAACACATGCGGGAAACCTTAAACAGCTTGTTTGTAGATGCCATTCAACAAGTACCAAAATATGCACCATTCCTCGATGAGCTATGCACCACAAAGGATGAGGGAATAATAATTGTGATGGAGAATACATCCACTGTTGTGAAAAGAAATCGCCCTACAAAAAGCACAAATTTGAGAAATTTCATGTCTAAACCCAAAGATCCTAAAAAGCCAAGAAGGGGTATAGGCTAGGTTGAAGACAATCAACCAAGTGCTAATTGGGAGGCAGCCCAATTGATGAAGGCATTACCAACCTGCCATACTCAGATTTGCTTTCTCTTCCTTTCTCTTTTATTATGTTTATTTGTTAATTGTTTGTTTAGTGTTTTGGGCTTATTTAGGTTGCATGTTTTGTTTTGAGTCTTAGGTTGCATGTTATGTTTATTTTTATTCTTTTGTTTACTAGTTTTTTTCTCTTACATGTAATTCTTGCATGTGGAGTGATATTATTACATTGAGGGCAATGTAAGAATTAAGTGTGGAGGGAGAATTTAGGATTTTTATGTTAGATTTTTTTTGAGTCTTTTAGTGTGTTTTAGTTCCTTTCAATACAATGATGAGATATGAATTGTGTAGGTCTAAAATTGGTTTATTAGTGAGAAGATTTTTCATAAAAATTGAGCTTGAAATATCATTTTTTATGAGCTAATGTTAATATGATATGTTGATTGAAAAAGAAGCATATTTAGACTTAATATTGACTTGTATAATCATCCTTGTAAGTTTTGAGCCTATATGATTGATGCATTATACATATCAATCTAATTTCTTTCTTGAGTGCTCTTATGATTACATGATTCTCTAGAACTTGCTTTAAACCTTTTTTAGACTATATTGATGTATGTGACAACATGAATATGATAGAGACATTAGGATTTTTAACCAGGGCCAAATCAGTCATCCCCTATTGATGTTCCAAGAGAACATCCCCACTAATGAGCCAAATTAAGCCTACATTGAATAAGCTATTTCTTTGGTAACCACATCTTTTTCCTAGCCTAAATGTACTTATATCTTTACCCTTGTTCTAAAGATGGATTACATATTTTGAGACATATTGCAAAACAAGGGATACTTATTGAAAATTTGGGTTGGAAACAAAAGATAAGTGTGGGAAAAAAAAAAGGAAAAAAAGTCGAGAAAAAGAAAGGGATCTCAAATACATTCCTATATTGAAAAAAAATGAATCATCTCTTGAACTTTTGGTTAAAGAAAAAAGATGTTACAAAGTTAGTTAGAATGAAGCAAAGGCTCACAATGAATATTTAGCCTATTTTATTACATGTTTTAAAGAGTTTGAGAAATTTTCTTTGTAAAATCTTATTATGTCTCTAAACTCTATGAAATTTTTGGAACTTTTGTAATATCTTTTATTCTTTAACCATATTACTATCCCTTGGCCTCATTACAACCTTGAATAAAGACCTCTTGATTCATGAAGTTGCATGATCTAAATAATGGAGAATAGGTGGACAAGCAAGTATATGGTAGAACTGTTTTCATGAGATTGATTGAATGTAAACACTTTACCACTACTTTAAAGAGTGAAAGTCATGAGAGTATCCTATGTGAGAAGTTAAGATTAAGTTTGAACATGCACCATTTTGATTGAGATATGTTATTTGAATTCAAACTATTTACATTCAAGCATGACTTTTTATGAAATTCTTTGAACTATTGATTAGTTTATGACCTGTCCATTGATTTTCTCTAATTTATATTGAAAGGATTAGTTGTAATTTTTATTTTTATTTTTTTCTTATGTTTTCAATGTTTGTGGGTATCGTTCTAGTAAACCCTCACGAGACTAAACTCGTCCACTAGGGACACCTAGGGGTTTAAAGGCTTGTGTCACATGCTAAGTGCCACCGTGATTTCCTACGAAAGTGGATTAGATTAGATTTTTTTTTGATTTTTTTTTGCTCAAGGACTAGCAAAAAGCTAAGTTTGGGGGTATTTGATAAGCTCATAAAATACACATTTTATGCCCTTTCTATTCTTAGTTTTAGTTATGTCTTATATCTTTATTTTGATTAATTATATTATATTTTTGAATTCTAGGTATATTTAAGAGAATGAAGTGAAAAGATGTCAATAATGAGGGTAAAGAGCTTACAAAATCACAATCTCAAGATGGAAGAAGACTTAAGAGTAAAAAAGAATCAATTTCTGGTTGCAAAGCAAGAAAGTAGATTTGATCTCCGGAGTTTATTGCAAGGAAAACATAATGTTCAATTCCTTATTTGAAGAAACTTTCCTCTTAACTTTTGAAGCTGACTTGAATACTTTTCCAACGGTAGTTTACACGCCCAAATCGGACAAGAAATAGTCATCCAAATCAGCCGACGAAATGAAAGAAGATGCAGCAGGTAGAGAGCTCGACGCTGCGGCACCCGAGATTCGGGAAAAATACCGCAAATATGGAAAAAAAATGCAAATTTTACCCCCAAACCTTACTTATGTGGCAAGGACTTGTTTTTAGGGTTTTAAAACTCTATAAATACCATCTTTTGAGCCACAAGCTAGACATCTTTTTGAGAAAACTCAAGGATCATCATTATTCTTCTTCTTTTTCTTCTCCATTCTTTTATTTTCTTTTTAGTTATATATATATATTATCTATGCCTATGCTAGGCAAAACTTTTTTTTGGTTAAGGGTGATTTCAAAACCCTAGAACATGCTGTGTAATTGATTTTGAGATTCTATCTATCATTAGTTTTCTATCAAAGTTGCTTGTGTTTTTCTATAAGAATTGTTCATGATGTTGTCTTGATTTGTTTAGGTTGCAAACTAGATATATCTTGATAATTATCTAATGTTAGTTTAGGAGAATTGATACATAGCTTGTCTTGATTTCCTATTCTATAGTGGCAATTTGTGATTAATGATTATGGTCAAGTTTTAGCTAATTGCAAAGTGGAACATAACCTAAGTTAAATAATTCATGTTTATACTTTTATTGCTTAGATCAACTTATCTTTCTCATCATAAAGCTGCTATCAAATTAAATTTAGAGATGTTTATCCTAGGTTGTTTAGTAGTTAGAGATTAATAGTGGCGTTTGTCCTATTTAACAACGAACTAAGGAAGCATTAGGGTAACACGGGAGGTTGTTATCTACGGTTGTTAATTTTGATAGATAATTGATGTTGATAGGTCTGAAATTGATTCTTAATATTGTTAAGTGGTGGAGAATGAAACCTTAACCATATTTCTCTCATATTTGATTTCTTCTTACTTATTTGAATTTTACTTTTTCTATTTACTTATTTGCACTCTTATTATTCTGATTTGCTTTACTTTTAATTATTTCAAAAACTCCATTTTCTTTTCTTATTCTTTGAATTGAAGTATTAAACTAATAATTTATAAATTGAAACTCAATCTCTGAGGACTCGACCCTTGCTCACTACTATACCTTACAATTGATCTTTTTAGTGCAAAGTTAAATAAGATATACTCTTTTAAGTGCATCATAATACCTCCTATTGTACTACAGGGACTTAGAAGAACCAAATGCCAATATGCCATCTACCTAAGTACAGATCAGCTTCATATAACCTTTTGCTTTCATTTTGAACCATTCCTTTATGCAATTTATATGTAAATCATATCAACATCTTGTAAACAAAATCCCCCTCAAAAAAGGGAAAAAGTTAGGCGTCCCAAAGCTGTAGCATCTTTAATTTGCTATTAAGACTATTTGTGTGATCCATAGTGCACTCATCTAAAGTGTTTCGCTTATCAATCTTGACCGTATTAATTAATATAGATTTTATATATGTTACGCAATAAATTAAGTTGGATAACACATTAATTATACATACACATATATATAATAAATATTTAAGCTACATATATATTTTTTCCATGTTTTAGTACATAACATAATGTTAAAATTAAAAAATTTCTATCATTTCACTTTTTTCTCTCTATTATACTTATTACATGCTAGAGTTTATATTTGATGCATTACAGTAAATTTAAATAAATTTATTAATATTTATTTTTAAAAATCTGATAGTTTTAACTCATTAACGAAGTGTAACTTTATGATTTATTGACAATATATAGCAGTCATATACTGTCAATACGTTAAATATAAACTCTACATACTAGGCATAACGTAGGTGTATATAGTTACTCTTGCTAAAACAAAAATGAGATTAATTAGAATAAATTTGTTACTTTAATCTATTTTTGTATCGAATGTTTTTTAATTGAGTTACAGAATAGGAGGTAACCCTCTGCCATCCGAGGATTCGAACTCGAGATTTTTAAGTTTAATCGTTGGAGACTTGGAGTGTCCTTGAGACGCT
The DNA here is from genome assembly GCA_030761205.1 of Fremontodendron californicum. NCBI lineage: Eukaryota > Viridiplantae > Streptophyta > Magnoliopsida > Malvales > Malvaceae > Fremontodendron > Fremontodendron californicum. The sequence continues at coordinate 32,374,629 of JAULJL010000007.1, forward strand.
GGGCTTGGTTGAGTAACCTGTCAAAACCTATATTAAGCCTGCATGATTAGCTAGTAGAAAAATCTTACCTTAATGCTCTAAATAATAAGAGCAGAATTGTGGGAAGATTTTACGGAAGAAAAACATGGTGAGAAAAACGTGATTGATATTATATTTGGAGAAATACTATTTTATTTATACAAAGTAAGTAAGAGCAGGTGGTGACAAAATGTTGTTCTATTACAGATGCTAGACTTTGACATTTTTACAAGAGTCAGAAAATTCTACTCAATGAGTCAATGTTACAAATTTTCAAGAGGCATATACAAAACAATCAGCTCTCTCGATTTATATATATATATATATATATATATATATATATATATATATATAAGACAAATGAAAAACCAAATCTATAGCAGCAGACAGCAGTACCCTCTTCAATCTTTCTTTTCATTTTCCTTAATTTCTTTGTTTTTCCTCTCTTTTATTGATAAATCTAAACTTGTTTATTTCCTGGTAAACTCTTATTATCAGAAGTTTATTTTTGTTGCCATGACAGGGAAACCAAGATGGAGTGTATAGTGAACAAAGCTTTCCTTAAACCATGTGTAATTGATCAGATCGTATTGCTTGAAGATCGACAATAAATGAAAGCTTCTTCTCTCAGACGCTAGCTCCTCAAATAAAATCCATGGCGATTGTTGCTTCAATGGGATCCACTATGTACAGTTATAGTTTAAATTGCCTCTGGTAAATGTCGAACTCTTCAGAAGCTGAAAGTAGAGCCTTCTGTATACATTCATAACAAAACCCAGTGTCGCAGTTATGTAAAGAATAAACACTACTACAACTTTTGGTAACTTTTTATGTCTATAATTTGTTAAAACATCAACGACTACTAGCTCTCTCTAGACTCTCCCATAGCCTTCCCTCTTCATCTAGAGCTTTCTCTCTCTAGGTTGTTCTTTAGCCTTCTCTTTTGAAGTTTCCTCAGTATTTCCTTTCCAGATTTTTTCCATATTCTTCTGTTTTTAGAAAATGAAGTTCTAAGTCGGTTTAGTAACCGACATAGAAGATTATAAATAGAAGAGAAGTGTTGTGTGCAATTAGGGATGACAAAACCCGATCCGACCGATGGATTTCGCACCGATCCGCTCCGAATGGAGAGGTTTTTTTTTTGGAGCGGAGTGGAGCGGTTTTGGTAAATGCTTGCTCCACTCCGTCCCGCCCCGACTTTTGAAATTACTATTTTATCCTTTAAAATATTTTATATTTTTCCTTATATTTTTAATATATATTAGATATATATATATATATATATTAAAATCATATATTTACTAATATTTTATATCTATACTTTTAGTATATATGTATTCATATATTATATTAAAGATTTTTATATATTAAAATTATGTTCATGAATAAATTATAATATAATTTTTTACAATATTAAGTTAAAAATAATTAATATAAATTGGGGTGTAGCGGAGTGGAGCACCGTGGAGCGGTTATGGATGTAACTGACATCCATGGATGTGGATGTTTCCAACATCCATGCAAGAGTGGTGTGGAGGTGGATAAGGCAATATCCGCCCCCGCCCCGCTCCATTGCCATCCCTATGTGCAATGTGTAGAGGAGAAAGAAAGAAAAAAAAAAAAGGAAAAGCTGGTAGAGAGAATAAAGAAGAAAAAGATTGGTGGGGTAAGCAAATGAAATGTAACGGGTAAGAAGAAATAAAAGGGTGTTAGGTGAGTATGAGATTAATGTGTGAGGTAATGAGTGAATAGTCAGTGAATAATTAAAAAAAAAAAAAGTTACGTGAAGTTGTGTCTATTGTAAGGTAATGTTTTCATCAATTGTATTTGGTCTTTTCTCATATTAATAAAAGTGTTGTTTTACGAAAGTTATTGTAGTGTTCCGAGATAGAGTAACTGTAGCAGGTTACTGTAGCAAATTCGGTATTGTAGCAAAAAAATTACAATTAGGATCGAGAGTCGAGTTCTAACAAAGTAGTATCAGAGCCAGACGATTCTGAGGACCGGAGTATCAGAGTCAAACGATCTTGAGGGCCAAAGTATCAGGGTTGGACGATCAGGACCAAGACGATCGAGGATCGTAGTTTGTAAAGACTGACAATCTGTCAGTGCACAGTATGGGATTGTGAAGTTAATTGGTCTGAGACCAAGACAATCGAGGATCGTAGTTCGTAAAGACGTGAAAATTCTGTCAGTGCACAGTCTGGGACTGTGAAGCTAATTGGTCTGGGATCGAGAAGATCAAGGATCGTAGTTCGTGAAGATACAGAGATTGGTAAAATACAATCTTGAGGCAAGTGCGGGGCACTCTCAAGTCAGAATGGAAGATTTTTCAAGTCCGGTTGGTAAGATCGAGAAGCTTAATTATAGCAATTATAATACGTGGAGTATTCGCATGCAATTTTACATGCAAGGGCAAAATTTATGGGATATTGTTAGCGGTGAAGATACAACACCACCAATCGATGTCGACGAATTGAAGAAATAGAAGATCAGAGCCAATAAGGCCATGTACGTGTTATTAGTCACCATCAAGGATGGTTTACTACAGCGCAAAGACACCGAAGGAAGCCTAGGACACACTTGCAATGTTGTTCACAAGGAAAAATGATGCTAAGCTACAACATTTGGAGAATAAGCTCTTATCAATCTTGCAGCAGATGTTAGTAAGCGAGTATTTTTCCAAAGTTAAAACTCTTTGTGATGAAATTTCAAAATTAGATCCAGCAAATGCTATTACCGACACAAGAATGAGAAGAATTATTATTCATGGCCTGCGACCTGAATACAACGAAATTGTTACTGCAACCTGTGGATGGAGCAAATAATCAACTTTAACTGAGTTGGAAAATATCCTTGCAAATCGAGAGGCTTTAGATAATCAAATGTCTAAAGTCATGGTGAAAGTTTATGAGAAAGCCCTCTTTAACAATAGAGGAGGTAAAGTTGCGATGAAGCGAGGAATGGAGGAAATTGAAGTTCAAAACAAACAAGGAGCTTGGCAACAGAGGAGTTTTTAGCAAAAAGGAGCTCAAATTGTTCGAGATAGAGACAATAGCGAAAATGTGAGGTCTCATCATCGAAATGTTCAGTGTTTCAAGTGTGGCAAGATTTGGCCATTATGCTCGAGAGTGTCGACATAGACAAGTGCAAGGCAATGCAACAATGTTCTCACAACAGGAGAATAACTATGAAGAAGAATAGGTTTTCGGAACAACTTTGACTATTGAAAAATGCGAAGAACTCGTAGCTATGTGCACTATCAAGTTAGAAGAAAATATTTATGAAAACGAGGAAGAAGAAATTGATTTTGAGAATATTCTTCCAAGACAAGAAGAAATTGAAGAATTGTGAAATGAAGAGAATGAGTCTCTAGTTCAGTCACCGGAAAAGACTTTTGAAGAAGAAAGACTATTTCAAGAAGTTGAGAAGAAGCTTGAAACTGATGTCAACATTGAGAAAGATGACAACGAGGTTATCGACAATGGTAAGCCTTACAAAGGCGTGGAAGATATGAAGATCGATTGTGGAGTCAACAAACTACTATTAGTTGACAAAGTCGAATATGTCGAAAACAGAGACAGACTGGCAGAGAAAAACAAGAAAAAAGAATATAGAAATGATGTTGAAGCAAAGACGGAAGAAAGGAAGATCAAGAATCAAAAGAGAAAAGAGCAATCAACGATGGATGAAGCAGAACTAATGATGCTGATGAATTTTAAGAAGAGAAAGAAAATGAGAAGATATTTGATGAGTCCAGAAGGCATTACCAGCATCAAGAGAGAGTAGTCGTTGAGGGAGAATGTTAAAACATCAACGACTACTAGCTCTTTCTAGACTCTCCATAGCCTTCCCTCTTTATCTAGAGCTTTCTCTCTCTAGGTTGTTCTTTAGCCTTCTCTCTTGAAGTTTCCTTAGTATCCCTTTCCAGATTTTTTCCATAGCCTTCTGTCTTTAGAAATTGAAGTTCTAAGTCGGTTTAGTAACCGAAATAGAAGATTATAAATAGAAGAGATGTGTTGTGTGTAATGTGTAGAGAAGAAAGGAAAGAAAGAGGAAAAGCTGGTAGAGAGAATAAAGAAGAAAGAAAGATTGGTGGGGTAAGCAAATGAAATGTAACGGGTAAGAGGAAATAAAAGGGTGTTAAGTGAGTACGAGAGTGATGTGTGGGGTAATGAGTGAATAGTAAAAATAAGAAAAGAGTTGTGTGAAGTTGTGTCTATTATAAGGTGATGTTCTCACTAATTGTATTTGGTCTTTTTTCATATTAATAAAAGTGTTGTTTTACGAAAGTTACTGTAGCGTCCTGAGATAAAATTACTGTAACAGGTTACTGTAACAAATTCGGTATTGTAGAAGAAAACTAAAATTAGTACCGAGAGTCGAGTTTCAACATAATTTTCTATTTAATATAGGCCAATATTGGATAAATTTCATTTATATGATTTTTAATTTTTATATTTTGATTTCATTTTAATCCTTAACTTTTGAATTGTTTCACTTGAACCCTAACCTTTTGAAATAGTTTCGTTTTGGTCCTACCGTAAAATAATTTTGATAATACTGATGTAATATCCATTTTGTAACTTACATGCCATGCCATGTGAACATTCCCTTGATATTAGAGGTGATCATGGGCCGGGCCGGGCCACGGCCCGGTTTTTTTTTTCCTCTGCCCAGGCCCGGCTCTGGGTAGCCCAAGCCCGCCCGTTTAGGCCCGAAACACTGTTCATTGGAATAAAATAATAATTTTTTATTTTTTTTATAATTAAAATTAAATAAAATAATATTATTATAATAAAAATCACTGTTCCGGGCCGGGCCGGCCCGGAACATAAAATATTCTGCCCAGGCCCGGCACGATACGGGCCGAGCCTGCCGGGCCGGGCGGGCTGCCCGGCCCGTGAGCAGGTCTACTTGATATCCCATGTAAACATTTTTCTCAACTGTTAATGAAAAAAAATGTGACAAAATGCATACACACATATATTTGCATTTATCCTATATATCATATTTTTTTCCATTCATTTTAGTATTATTTCTTGCGTATGCGTGTAAAGTAGATCTGCTACTCAACACCTAGCTTAAATTAGACAGAACTTGAGATAAGATTTTTGTAATCTGGACTGGTCTAACTCGACTCGAATTACTGTTAATCAATAAATTAAATATATTTTTATTTAAATTTAATTATAATAAAATATTAATGTAAAAATAATATTTTAATATATTTCAAACAGTAAAACGAGCTTTCAAGTTAGATCGAGTTTGGACAAACAAATTTTTTTATTATTCAAATTTAATTTAATTTAATCATATTCGATTCAGGAATACTTTTAATATAAAAAGATGCACACATGATTTTCTTTTGGGGAAAAGTGGATTCAAAGAAAAACCGATTTTTTCAACATATAGGGATGGACACATCAGACACGCAAATAGCATTGAGGTAACGTCTCAAGTGTGAATGTGTTTATTGTGTAAGTTGAAGGCCAATATCTATAATATATATATATATATATATATAAATGTATGAATGCGAATTTTTTTTTGAATTGATAAAAAATAGTTATTGTTACTCATTATATTTTTAAATTCTCATTATAAATATTTTTTATTATTACTAAGATTTATCTAATTTATAAGTAAGAAGTTTAATTTTATTAAAATACTTTCATTAAATGAATTAATATAATAATAAATAAAAAGAATTAAAAATTTATATGAAATTACTTTATTTTAAAAATTTTAATTTTTCGCAAACCTTAAAAAGTAAATCAATTTATTGGGATATAAATAAAAATAATTAAAATTTACATTGAATTTTTTATATTCGTAATTAATTTTGTATTGATATTAAAAATAATAAACTTTAATATAATTTGATATAATTTGCATATGAAATAAATTTTACATTTTAATGAAAATTTATTTAATATAAAACTTTATTAGTTTTATTTATTTATTTAAATATATAATTATATATTTAAAAAAAAAATTAATGTGATAACAAATGCTAGTTTATCTAAAGTATATGAGAGAGGTTAATTACCTGTGTGAGATTGGGACCAAAAATTCTGCTTAATATTCTTGAACTGCCGAGACATCCTCGTACATTAGCTTCTTCAATTCGGTCTTGCAACTCGTCAAGTAATAGCCCGTATGTTATACTTGGTCTTCCTCTTACAACTTCTATTAAACTGAATGTCATTGCACCATTCATTGACTTGGAGCTAAAAGCCTGCACGTATTTATTTTTGTTCATAAACTATTACCAGGAATTGTTTGCTTCAAAAAATTAATACGTTATTGATGATTAGAAGTTATAGCCTAAAATCAATTATAGATTTAATTGCAAGAGAGACATTAGCCATCTTTTTTCTTTTTTCTAAAAGCAAACATTCATAGAAATGTATGTCTTTGTAAGTGTTAGATTTTACTTTATTTGGTTTTGAAGATTTGCGTTGGACGATTTATGGGTTTTACATATAGATCTAACTTACAAAATAAAATTCTTAATTCAATTTAGGATTACATATGTCGTAGTTGAATTCTAATCTCGATTTGATACCCAAACTTTAAAAATTCACAATTAAGTATTTGAATTTTGTTTTCATCCATTAATTTGCATACAAAACTAATACTGTTAATTAAATAGATGAAATGTCCAAAACAATTAATAAAAAAGAGTAGAGTATCTTAAAATATCATGTCAATATGTCATATGTTGCAACTTAATTAGATGTTTTGAACATATAATCCATTTGACTAATAGTTCTAGTCTCATATTCAAACTGATGAATAAAAGCAAAATTTGATTACCTAATTGTGAATTTTCAAATTTTATGTATCAAATCGAAAATTTGACTGTAATTCTAGTCAAATATGTAATTAACCCTTTAATTTAAAAGAAAAATAAGTGAAAAGTAATCTTGGCACTTCTTTGTCAAAGTTGGAACTTTAAATTTTCCTCCCAAAATAATAATAAAAAAAAGTCATAATAAAGGTAAAATTGGTTAGGAGTCTCTTACAGATGTGTCAGCAGCAACCTGGTCATCTTCGCAAGCACTGATACAATAAGCTTTTCCACCACTTGTTTGTTTCCTCACACCTGATGGAGGACTATTATCTATCCACTTTCCCCTGCTAACCCCCAAACAAAGAAATTCAAATATCATTATCTACATTTACAGGCATAAAAGCAATTAGATTAATGCTGTTATCCAGACTCGGGATGAGTTTAAGATATGAATGTGTTCAAAATTGGTATGTTCAAAATTTTTTTTCATATCTTTGTAGAATCATATATTTATATTCATGTCAAAATATGTGTCGAACATAAATACTAAATACAAATACTTTAAGAAAAATATAGAATCTGGATAACATAACTATATTGGTAAATTTCCTTTTTTTTTTTTTTAATTATGAGAAAGAAATAGAACCTGATTCTTTCAGAAGGGATATATGATAAGGATGCATTTCTTTACACATCAACCAATTAAATAAAAAATTTAAAACAGATAAAAGGAAAAAAAATGATTGTTTTCTCTATTATATTGAGAGTAAAGTTTTAGTGGCAGAAATGTGAAACTCACTTTTGGTTATCATAGACGTGCTCGAGATCAAGAATAGTTCCACTATGGCAAGCATCAACAATGGCATGAAGCGTGACACCCTCTGGCAGCGGCTTAACAATGGTGGCGTAAATGTAATTATCGAGGATCATGCCTTGTTTGAGAAAATCAACCGGGCAGATGGTTTCGTCGAACCCATCACGCTCATCGTTATTAAAATGGGGTTGGCGTAAGCCATGTCCGGAGAAATAGAACAGCAGCGAATCTCCTGACCGGCAGTCCTTCACCAGCCATATCAAGCAATTCTCGATGTTTGCCTTTGTTGGAATAAGTCGGGCGTCTCTCTGTTCCTCTGCAGTTTGAATAGATTTTTTAAGTATTCAAACTAAGCTACCTATATATCTCTTGTTTTTAACGAATTAAGAGAATCGATTACGCTTTCATTCTATGATAGTAATGTAAAAAATTGCTCATAATATTTTATTACTGACTACCTATATTAACCAAACTTTTCATTTCTTTTAAGTTTTTATATCCGGCACGTATTCGAATATAAGTACACACATGATTATTTGGTTTTTTTCATTTTAACAAAGTTGATAGTTAAAATTCGTTCTCTTGATTTCTTTCGAATGAAAAATAGCTATTCATTAGTTGTTCAGGGTTGCTGGCCAAAAAAGTTGTTCAGGGTTAGAAAAATGGTACTGTTTTTTACTATTTTGCCTAGAATATTTTCACAAATTATAATCATACCCTCAAAAAAGTACCTTTGGTCCAAGATTTTAATACTGGCTTAAAAACCTCAAAAGGATTAACTTAATCCATTAGCCCCAAATATTTAATGTCTTAAAATCTATGTTATCCGTACTTTTTATTTTTCTTAAAATAATAGTATCTGATATTTGTGTCTGACATATATTCGGATATGAATCTGGAGATATGATTTTTCAAATATATAAAAAAATTTTAAAAAATTAAATATACTCGTACCGGACAGATATCCATATCTGAACTCACCTTCAAATCCGAATCATATAGCTTAAAACATATATAAATATATATGTGTGGATATTGATCTTATTATCATATTTTCTAGCATTATATTCTCTAAAATATTCTACATACTTCATCCCAAAATTAAATATTACTCTATCTACTCTAATTATATATGGGTATTAAACTATTCCTAGCTTATCAACTCCAATTCCAAACATCCATGGAACAGATTAACAGCTGCTATGATTTTGTCAAGTATCGATGTATAGACTTGAATCAAACTGTTGATTATTATACTTAATTATAAACTCATATACTTCCATATTGCATCTTGATTGATTTTTCCTTTTCTATGAATTGCTTTTTGATTGGGTGAGCTCAAATAACAACCCATTTTCTAAACGTTATAAGAAAACCATACAATCCTACAAGAAAATGTGTTAAAAGGTAGCTTTTTCTTGGACCAGTGCAATAAGTTAAAAGCACACAAGCTAGCTAAAACCAGTAAGGCTGATATTAAATAAATACCTGTGAGCAGTAGAATGTTTTCCTCCTGAAATTCATACTTTTGAATCAACAAATCTTTCATGTTTAACACATCGTTTATGGTCCCTTTGAGCTTGTACTTCCACTTCTTGTAGCTCACACCGCAAAGCACCGCACGTTTCTTTGCCAATGCGTCAGCAGGGTTATCCAAAGCACAAAGCTTAGAGTAATTGGTCGATGATGATGACCCTGAAGCAACAGGTTTTTGGGTGCTACACCGCAGAATTTTCTTCAGCTTTTCCCTCATAAAGTTACCTATCGACGGGGGATTTATCCTGCCATGTTCACGCGAAAATGATCATTGGGGACTTACCCTACCGTGCTCTCGGGAAGATGATCGATTCTTTGTGACGCAATGTGGGCAAATAAGTGTATTATCTCTATGATTCTTCATTTTGTATTGAATACTTTATTATATATTTAAATATTTTGATGCCCAAGCCATTAAGACGACTAAGCTTCTGATTAGAGTTGTTATTATGAGTTGGGTCAAGTTGAACCAAATTCGAATAGTAAAAGATTTATATGTTCAAGGCTCGATTTGACCCGTTAGACTCGAAAAGTCTGATTCAATATTTAAAAATATTAAAATATTATTTTATATCAATATTTATATATTTTTAATTAAATTTAAATAAAAATAATCTTTTATTTATTAAACAGTAATCTGTCCTGAATCATTCCGAATTAAAAATATCCTATCCCAACTCAGTCCAAATTCGAGCCGAGTCTATCGAATTAAACAAATAACTCGACCCTTAAACGTATCTACTCCGTACCCTTCATCATTTTTGTCTAGTATATTTCAATGCATTAACTACAGTATTGACTATCACGGTTTATATGAGTGAATTGAGTCATTCTTATTATAAGCTTGATGGTAAAAGAAATTACCAAATTAAACTCAATAACTGTAAAAAAATAGTTGAGATATTAGCCTGCACGTACAACAGCTACGTTTTCTCCTATATTGGAGATTTCATGTTCAAATACTCACTTTCCTAGTTTAATTATTTTACAAAATAAAAATATATATGTTATAATTGTTTAATTGTTAGTTTTGTACAATACTTTCCCTTTAGTAGGTTGGCCTCCAAACTACGAAGATACATTCTACTTTAATTTATATACTCCTGATATAATTAATAAGATTGGTGTTGTGCGGAAGCGAATTGATATTACTAAAACCGATTTAAACACACTGAAAAAACACCGATATTTTACGTGGTTCGGCAATTGTGCCTACGTCCACGGGAGGAGGAGCTTGAAGCTTTGTATTAATGGAGTTTAGAGTACAAACAAATACAGAATTCAAGGTGCTACACAAGCACTGAACTCACAACTCAACACAATACCGAATTACTCTATAAACACAGAGTATTTGCTTCAACAATTTAGCTCTAACACATACTCAACTCTACTCTACTCTCTCATTTTCTCTCTTACTCTACATGGCTATTTATAGCCAAAATATCAAGGTGTGAACATACATCAAGTGGCAGCCACCATAGCCACCTTCCACCACCTATCTTGGTGTGAACACTTTGCAAGTGGTAGCCACCATAGCCACCATCCATTTGCAAGTGGTAGCTTCCATTATTGGTGGTGCAAGTAGTGCAAGTGGTAGCTCCATTATTGGTGCTAAGCCACCTATGGTGAATTTAAGCCATATTCAAGCCATATTCCAACAATCTCCACCTTGGCGAGAATCCACAGAGAGAATTCACAGATCAGAGCTTCCTCCTTTCTCCTTCAAATGTACACACCATTACTCACATATCAGGGCACCTACTGCATTGGCATGATTCATCAATGCACTGAGCCTGAGTCAATTTTTCTGTCTACTTCCCAGGAATTTTCTTAGCTTCTCCAAGATCATCTCGAACTCTGAGCTCAGTTGAGCCTTCAGCCTGTCGATCTCCACCTTGCCTTTTTCAGCAGATAGACAAATGATCCATCTTGAAGTTTCCGGAAATAAACACAGTGATCAAATTGACTGTGTGTGTACTTTTCATCCTGTCATGAAACAGTCCAACCGTTTGTACAGCTGTCACGGGATTGTTTCAGACCATACAGTGATCGGTTCAACTTGCTTTTGTAATCTTTGCGACCGGGGACTCCAGAACCATCTGGTTGAGTCATACAAATTTCCTCCTCTACGGAACCATGGAGGAATGCAGTTTTTACATCAAGTTGAACTATCTCTAGGTTATACAGTGCTACTAAAGCCAATAAGATCCGAATAGATGCATGCTTAACAACAGGTGAAAATACCTCATTGTAGTCTATTCCTTCTTTTTGAGCCTAACCTTTGGCTACCAATCTGGCTTTGTATCTGATACTGTCTTTGCCGGTAGCACTCTCCTTTTTGGCAAAGACCCATTTGCACTCAATTGATCTTTTGAGTGTTGGAAGTGGAACCAACTTCTAAGTCTGATCGCCTCCTTCCACTGGGCATGCTCAGGGCTGTTTACAGCTTCTTTGTAATTGATCAGAACATCATCATCAATTACTGGAAGGGCGTATGCCACCACGTCTGTGTATCGAGCAGGTTTCCGAATATGTCTATTCGGTCTACTGGTGACAACTGATTCAAGTTGCTGAAAGATTTCCGGTGATGACTCCTCCACTTCAATTAAGGTGTCATCAGATTCTGGTTCAGATTCATCTGAATTTTGACCAGCATCTTCTGATTCAAACTCCACCTGCTTTAGAGAATCTTGGTTCACATTCTCTGGAGTTGACAGTTTCAGCATTACAAATTCGTCAAAGGCAACATCTCGGCTTACGATGACTCTCTTTGACTCAGGGTTCCACAATCGGACTGCTTTTACTCCTTCACTAAAGCCCATGAAGACAGCTTTCTTGGCTCTAGGATCCAGTTTTGCATCCGTTACTACGAAGCCGATCATATTCAATGGCAGAATATCCGGACTACACCTCTATGGGAGTCTTCCCATCAATTGCGGTGGAGGTTAGTCTGTTGATAATGTGGGAGGCGAACAATAAAGCCTCCACCCAAAATGCTTTGCTCAAGCTCGACTGGGATAACATGCAGCGAACTTTATCAACCAAAGTTCGGTTCATCCTTTCTGCAACTCCATTCTGCTGGGGAGTGCCAGGAACAGTGAAGTGTCGGATTATCCCATCATTCTGTGAGAGGCTGCTGCTCTGCCTGTCACGGTTTCTCTGTCAAGGAGATACATATTTCCCTTCATATAACCCTTCATTGCTAAGAATGCTCCACGTACAACTCTCAGGACTCCATTCTGAATGGTCACCTTGTAACCATTTGAGTCTAAGACCCCCAGTGATATGAGGTTCTTCTTGAGATCAGGGACATACCTTACGTTTGTAAGTTGTCTGATTGTACCGTCATGCATTTTCAGTCGGATTGTTCCGATGCCTATAGTGTGACAAGTATTGTCATTGCCCATATGGACAATCCCTCCATCAAACTCTTTGAAGTTTGAGAACCACTTCCGGTTCGGACACATGTGGTAGGAACATCCGGAATCCAGAATCCATTGATCTGAAGAGTGTGTTGTTGTGGAAATCGTAAATGCAAAGTCTTCCTCTCCCTCAGATTCTTGAGCTACACTCACAGTCGACCTCTCCATGTTGGGACAGTTATTCCTCCAATGCCCTTTCTCATGGCAAAAGGCACACTCGTCCCTCGAGAGTCGTGTTCTCGATGATCCCCTCTTTGAGCGGGATCTCAATCGACCTCTCTGTCTGGACAGTCTTTCTTCCAGTGTCCAACACTGGGCACACTCGTCCCTTGCAGATTGTCGATGATACTTTTCTTAGACGTGATCTTCATCCATCTATCGGTCCTTCGCGGATTAACATGATTCTTCTCCTGGATAGGATATCCACCGCCTACTGGACGGGATCTGGACATGATCTTCACCGTCTACTGGACGGGATCTCCACCGTCTACTGGACAGGATCTTCACCGTCTACTGGACTGGACCTCCACCGTCTACTGGACGGGGTCTTCACCTCCTACTGGATGGGATCTTCACTGTCTACAGGTCCTTCATGGACTCACAGGTCCAGTACTTCGCACTGCTACATGCCAAAGTTACGTGGTGCCATCAAATTTCTCCACCTCGAACTTTGCAGTGGTCATCGAGTTCTTTCTGATATAAGAACTTGATCGTGCGCTGCTGGTTGTTTCATGTGTCTCTAATGATTCTGCCATGGTAATAAAACAAAATTACCAACAAAGTGTTTTTCCGGTACCTGTATGGAAAAAACGGATGCCGCGGTTGAGTCCGGAATAGTCGAAATAGCCAGGAACGGGTCCAACTGTGTAACTTTTGGACACACGGTGAATATTCTGCGAATATTCTGCTTCAGGTGGCTCGAAATGGACTCGGTTTAGCTCAACCGGCTCGGAAAAGTCTCGGAATAGTGTTCGGAAACGGCTCAAAAAATAGCCCAAAAAAGTTGGTCGGAGCTGCGGCGGCGCGTGCGGCGGCGCGTGGGCGCGTGAAGGCTGCTGGCTCACCGGCGCGTGGGGCGCGTGGGGCGCGTGAGGCCCACTCGTCTTCAACCTCTGGCTGGCGCGTGCGGCGCGTGTGGCGCGTGGGTTTCACGCGTCTTCAACCTCCAGAGGCGCGTGGGCGCGTGAGCTCCTCTTCTGGCGGCGCGTGGCGGCGCGTGCGGCGGCTTCTGGCGCTCCGGTTGATTCTGCTGCACTCCTCTCGACGACCTCTTCAACCTGGTATTTTCAAAACACAAATTGGAGCACTTTTGAAAAACGGACAGAATCGAACAAACTCGGTTTTACGTAAAAATTGGCTCTGATACCAATTTGTTGTGCGGAAGCGAATTGATATTACTAAAACCGATTTAAACACACTGAAAAAACACCGATATTTTACGTGGTTCGGCAACTGTGCCTACGTCCACGGGAGGAGGAGCTTGAAGCTTTGTATTAATGGAGTTTAGAGTACAAACAAATACAGAATTCAAGGTGCTACACAAGCACTGAACTCACAACTCAACACAATACCGAATTACTCTATAAACACAGAGTATTTGCTTCAACAATTTAGCTCTAACACATACTCAACTCTACTTTACTCTCTCATTTTCTCTCTTACTCTACATGGCTATTTATAGCCAAAATATCAAGGTGTGAACATACATCAAGTGACAGCCACCATAGCCACCTTCCACCACCTATCTTGGTGTGAACACTTTGCAAGTGGTAGCCACCATAGCCACCATCCATTTGCAAGTGGTAGCTTCCATTATTGGTGGTGCAAGTGGTGCAAGTGGTAGCTCCATTATTGGTGCTAAGCCACCTATGGTGAATTTAAGCCATATTCAAGCCATATTCCAACAATTGGCTTAAATGATATATATATATATATATATATATATATGAAGAATCTACTTACATTAGTATAAAACTAAATTAATTTTACACACTTTCGTAATTTCTTATACAATTTATATTTGTTTAATCCGACTGTCGTATTTCATGATATATTCACGTAGATCATGCATGTCAATTTTCGAGTAAATTAAAAATGTCGAACTATTTGTTCGATGTAAAAAATTTTTAAATAGTTAAATACATATTAAAAAAGATAGTATTTGAAATACTCAAGACTGCTTTTAGCTAATCATTCTACTTAAAATACTCATGACATTATTTAATAAATTGACTTAAATTAGATATCTAGATAAAATGAATCCGTTTTTTATACATTGTTGGTGGAGTTTTTGAACTCTATAAGCGAAATTAAAAAATTGATAAGTATTTTTTTTTGGTTAGGTTAATTTTTAATATTTTTTACTATACCTTACAGGAACATGTGTAATTCTACTAAATTTGCTTATAAAATTTTTAAACTCAACTAACACTGTATTAGATAATTTTTCAAACAAAATTCCTTTATTCAATCAAGAAAAGCATATATAGATAGCCATGGCAGTGGACAAAGATTTTCCTAAAACTGTGAAGATAATCAACGATTAAAAATTATTTATGGCTTAAATATAATTTTATAAAAACTAAAATGATTATTTTAGCATACATACAAATTTTACTCAATTGAGCTCTTAATTGGATTAACTTTATTAAAAACCGTCACCAATTTTCGTTCAACTAAGAGTTCAATTGGGTAAAAATAAATATTTAAGAGATTAATTTGATGAAAATAAATGTTTTAAGATTCAATTGATTTTAATAAAATAATAGGGCATAAATAATTATTTAATTTAATTCAAGAATTTTTTTTATATTTAAACCTTTATTTTAATTTTCAATTTATAAATCTCAAATTTGAATCTTGAACTAAGAGAAGTAAGATTTTGGAAGAAAAAAAATTTGCTTTTCATTATGTAATTCAAAAACAATATATTTTTATTTAATTAACATTTAATGATCTAACATAAGTAAGCACAGCATCCCACGTCAAACTGTTGCCTGAGATATATGGCTTATACGAGAGTAATTTGCATGCTTGGTAACAACCTCAATTAATTGAAAATCTAAAACCAAAAGCAAAAGCAAAAGTTTTTTTTGTGATGCAATCAAAGCTTTAGTGACGGATTTATTTAACCTTTTGGCCACGATTCATTTCTTTATTCCTCTACTAGTAGAATAAAAAGGAGCAAGAATCAGATGCATTTTCCTTTCAAACAGAGACTATGTTAACGCTTCTGCTTTACTCCTGCTTTGTCTTATTCTTGCTTCATCTTTAAGATGAAGCATATAGTAATAAGCCTAATAGGGTACCTAAGCCAAAAATATATCAGTGACATATCCACTATTTATCTGGGCCAAAGGGCTCGAGAATAGATCTAGCGGTCAAACAGATATGACCCATGAATTAAAAAAATGACAAGTTTAGTTATTACCTACTGACACGTGATTCAAGGTATTAAAAAAATATGAGGTAAAGGAACAAAATCTTGGATCACATCTTTAACAACCTCTCTTATTCTCTTATTCTTTCTTTGAATTTTTGCTAACTTAAATATCAAAATACGTCCATAGTTTCAACTTCAAATTTAGAATAAATTTTGTGATAAAGCACATTTTGAATATAATTTTCATGATTATTTTTAAATTCATGATTGGTTGGATTCCTATTATGTAAATATGTATTTTTTTTAATTTGAAATACATTTTCTTCATCTCAAATATATAAGTATATTGAATATTAACTAATTTATACATAATATACACATTTATTCTCTTAATTTATAAAACAAACTAAATTCAAATCCACTCTCTCGAACATAATCTTTTTTTTGTACTAAAATATTTTTCAACATCGGAACACCTCAAAGAATAGCAAAACAGACCCCTAGTTATAGTTTGGAGGGTCATATAATTATGATTTTAAATGATACATTACATTACATTAAAATTTATAAGTTTAAGTTGCCTGATGAGCTATAAGTACAATGACATTTTTGTTGGGATTCGGTTCATACTCAAACAGAGATAATATATAATTTAATCAATAAGTTAAACATATAACGCAACGGAACAAAACTAAAACAAAGAGAACCCGACTCCTTTCATGGATCTACCTATAAATTCAAAACGATCATCCTGTCAAGAACAGATAACAATCAAAATCTCATACCTCTGTAGTGGAGATTGCCGAAACCTCAAGACAGATTCTTGATGTTCTTGTTCTTGTACACAAAGCTCGCTTGTCGCAAACCAAAGCCGTCCAATTGTTCGGCCTCTAACAGTAATCCACACAGGTGACTCGAAAACCTTCACAAGGTTGAGATTATGTTTTGCCAAGACAATACTAGTAGTCTATGTTGTGAGAAACCTTCCTCCTCTTACACTAGTCAGCCGAAAAGAAGCAGGCAGGAAGAAAACTGATTCCTCCTCTTCTTTTCTCTATGTGTCGATTCTCACAGGGAGGTGAGAGAATGCGGCTTCCAGGGTTTTTCCTTAGGGAGAGACGGCAACAACATAAGGCATATATATAATCAAGTTTAGTGTATGCCAACTATTGGACTAACTACACTAATGCCCTTATACATATTATTAAATATTCATAATAAGCCCGCAACACTTAATGAGTATTCAATCTGGCCCAATCTCATCTTAATTTCATTAATCACCTTTTGTGTGTGACCCATTAGGCCCTTAACATGTTGGCAATAAATATAATAAATTCAATTAAGAATTTTCTATTTATATTTATAGATCATGAGCGGTATCTAGCAATGCATCATGACCACCCAAATGCCAAGAGAGTCATCAAGCTTCAACAAGCCTTTCATGTACAATATGTTTGTGTAATTCGATCCCTTCATCAAATATCCTGGGGTAGGAAAGAGCATGGTTCAGTGTCTACTCTTAATTTCATTCCATATTAGATCTGCAACTTTAATATTAACTCCTTAAGTATTGTCTTAGCCAAGGACTTCCATAAGTTAATATAAGCTAGATACATGTGAGATATGTCCATATCACTTGGGGTGATGAATCCTCTCTGGACCACTCATTCATCTTTGTATGCTTCATGTCATACCCAATAACACCCTACCATATGCATCCTCATGTTTGGGACTCGTTCGTGATGAAATCTAAGTCTGACAGTTCACATACAAGATGACCTGGTGTCACAAGTCAAAGGATTACTTACACTATTGACATATGAGAGTATTTTCCATAGACACTTGAGTGAAATACCAAATGGAACTCTCATAGCGGGTCATGTTCAGTAAACTTATTCAACTAACAAGCACCCATATGTTATCCCCAAGTATCTCTATACTTTTAACCTATGAGACCGGTTGCATGCATCAAGTGCATGAAGGCTTAACATATGCCAGTCTTTGAGCATTTGCAATGCCCTATCTTGACAATACGATGGCCAAGAACAGTTTTAGAAACACGACATTGATGCATAAGGATCCTCATAATTGTAACTCCTTACAATTCCTTTGCAATGCCATTGTGTTTCATAGGCTTTATCTTCACAAGTTATTTATAACAATTATAACAATACTTGTGGATAAAGAAATACCTCAATAATAATTAATAAACTATAATGTGCAATACATGAATATATAAATAGTGTTTTACAAGCCCAACTAGATTGGCTTGTAGGGCTTACACCATCAATCTCCCACTAGCACTAAAGCCAATCGCCCATGTACTTAAGCCCATGTACTTCCATGTGACGATTGTGTTTCTGTTGGGACAGAACCTTAGTTAAAGGATCAGCTATATTATCCTCTATGAGTACCCTTTCCATACTTATATCACCTCTTTGAATTATATCTCTAATCAAGTGATATTGCTACAATACATGTTTGGATTTATAATGAGACTGTGGTTCCTTAACTTGCGCTATGGCTCCATTGTTATCACAGTAAAGTGGTATTGGATCAACAATGCTTGGAACCACACCAAGTTCAGTCATGAACTTCTTAATCCAAACAGCCTCTTTGTTTGCCTTATATGCGGAGATGTATTCAGCTTCTATTGTTGAATCTGCAGTTGTAGTCTGTTTGGAACTTTTCCAAATGACTGCAGCTCCATTTAAGGTAAATACGTAACCGCCCTGCGATTTACTGTTATCCTTATCAGTTTGGAATGCAGCATCTGTATAACCCCTTACTTGGAGTTCAGCCCCTCCATAGACCAAGAAAATATCCTTAGTTCTTCTCAAGTACTTTAGGATATTCTTCACAATAGTCCAGTGAATTTCACCAGGATTGCTTTGGTATTGGCTTGTGACACTTCGAGCGTGCGATACATCTGGTCTTGTGCACAACATGGCGTACATGATAGATCTTATTGCGGAAGCATACGGGATCCTATCCATCCGTGTCCTTTCCTCATAAGTTTTAGGACACATCTTTTTCGAGAGTTGTACACCATGTACAATAAGCAAGTTATCTTTTTTGGAGATATCCATGCTAAACCTCTTTAGCACCTTGTCTATGTAAACGGATTGGGACAATCCAAGCAGCCTTTTCGATCTATCTCTATAAGTCTTAATTTCCAGAATATATGTTGTTTCTCCCAAATCCTTCATGGAGAATTGTTTGGAAAGCCAGACCTTGGTCGTTTAAAGCATAGGTACATCATTTCCTATGAGCAATATGTCGTCGACATATAGCACTAGGAACACAACTGCATGTCTGTTTACCTTCTTGCAAACATATGGTTCATAAGGATTCTTAATGAAACCAAATTCTTTAATTGTTTCATCAAACCTAATGTTCCAACTCTGAGATGCTTGCCTTGGTCCATAAATGGACTTTTACAGCTTGCATACTTTATTAGAAGCGGCCTTGGATGAAAAACCTTCAGGTTGTGTCATATACACGTCCTCTTGCAAATTCCCATTAAGGAATGCAGTTTTTACATCCATTTGCCATATCTCATAATCATGGTATGCAGCAATAGCAAGCATAATCCTAATGGACTTAACCATGGCAACTGGTGAAAAGGTTTCTTCAAAATCAATGCCTTCAACTTGATTATAACATTTTGCTACCAATTTGGCCTTATATGTTTATATGTTGCCATCCATGTCTGTCTTTATCTTGTAGATCCATTTACACCCTATGGATTGTATCCCTTTAAGTGGATCAACTAAAGACCAAACTTGGTTAACTTCAATGGCATCTATTTCGGATTTCATGGCTTCTAGTCATTTCTTGGAATTGATGTCCGACATCGCTTCCTTATATGTAATAGGTTCATTATCAATGGGCAAACCATCTCTTTCCAAAAGAAATCCATATCTTATTGGTGTTTGTCTCTCCCTACTAGACCTTCGGAGTACTTGTGTTTCTCGAGCATCAGTTCGAGCATCTAATGCCTCGACCGATGGCTCAGGTTCCGAGGAAATGTTAGGTTGTGGTTCTTGAACTTCTTCAAGTTCTACTTTACTCCCATTGAATCCTTCTAGTATAAACTCTTTCTCTAAAAAAACAGCGTGTTTTAACACAAACACATTTTGATCAGTAGGACTGTAAAAGTAATATCTAACAGTCTCTTTAGGATATCCCACAAACTTATATTTTTCTGATCTAGCTCCAGCTTATCAGAATGTACTTGCTTCACATAAGTAGTACATCTCCAAATCTTTAGATAAGATAAGTATGGCTTCTTGCCATACCACATCTCATATAGTACCTTATCTATCGATTTGCTTGGAACCCTATTTAGAAGGTAAGCTGCAGTTTCTAAGACATATCCCCAAAAGGATATCGGAAGGTCAGCCTTAGACATCATGGATCAACCATGTCCAACAAGGTTCGATTTTTCCTCTCGGACACTCCGTTATGCTGAGGAGTTCCAGGTGGAGTCCATTGCGACAGAATTCCATTGTCTGTCAAATGATCCACGAAATCATGGGTTAAATATTCTCCTCCTCGATCTGATCTAAGAGCCAGGATATTTTTCCCAGTTTGTTTCTTTACTTCAGCTCTGAACTCTTTGAACTTTTCAAAAGCTTCAGACTTGTATCTCATCAAATACACATAGCCATATCTTGAATGATCATCAATAAAGGTTATACAGTATGAGTAATTACCTCTAGCAGCTGTGTTTAGTGGCCCACATACATCTGAATGTATTAAGCCCAATAAAGCACCAGCTCTTTCACCCTTTCCTGTAAAGGGAGTCTTGGTCATCTTTCCAAGGAGACAACATTCACAAGTCCCTTATGATTCATAATCAAAGGTTCCAAATAACCATGTTTATGCAATTTGGAAATTCTTGTCTCATTGATATGACCAAGTCTACAGTGCCAGATGTAAGTCTTACTTGGATCATCCTTTCTTACTTTCTTGACATCTATATTGAACACATGCATCTCTGGATCCAAAACATATAATCCATTATGTAATGTTGCCGATCCATAATGAATGTCTTTAAGAATGATGGAGCAACTATTGCCCTTCATTCTTATCTTGAAACCATTATTAACAGTGAGGTATGAAACCGAAATGATATTTCTAGACAATACTGGAACAAAGTAACAATCTTTCAATTCCAATTTCATGCCAGACAACAAAGATAAAGTACATGTTTTAACGGCCAATGCTGCAACTTTTGCACCATTGCCCACTCTTAGAACTACTTCATCTTTGCTTAACTTTCTACTTCCTTTCAACATCCTCATGTCATTACATAGATGTGAACCGCATTCTGAATCAACTATCCAGGAATTAGATTTAACAGTAAAAATATTCAGTTCAATCACAAACACAGTCAACCCAGAAACTTCTATAAGTTCTTCTTGACTTGTCAAGTGAGCAACCTTCCTTTTATTGAGAACGCTTCTCAATCTTTTGTACCATTCCAAACATTTTGAATAATGGCATTCATAATGCCACGTAGTGCAGTTAAAATATTAACCATTTTCAACATCCTAATATGAAAAAAGTATATATCAGTTATAGTCATGCATTTATACCAATTCAAGATGAGGTATTAAATCTCTTATTGGTTCTCCCACTAATTTTTCAAGATAATAGCCCTCACTATTATTCGAAAATCTCATCAAGGTATTTCTGGTGGGCTGGGATCCCTTTAAACATGTTGCAACCTTTAGTGACTCAAAAAATTACAACAAGCCTAGTTGGGTAGATAACATAGCTTATCAATTGCATCTCTATGCAACTCCCAGATCAGTTAGGTGACAACTCCTTGTCTAAGCACATCATATGTACTTCGCCTAACTTTGCCTCTAACATCATGCGGTCAAGTTTGACGCATTCGGACAACATGGCATTAGTTGAGTACGACCCAACTTCATAACTCAAACATATTCGTATATTAGTTTGACCTTGAGTGACTCAACAAGCCTTCTACTGGAAGAACTCTGGTTATCTTGTTATGATGATGGAAGACAACTTTATCATGCGAAATATGTGACTCAATATTGTAAAGAGGGATTTCCTTGTTCTTTATAAGTCTCATCATATCAGGCATTCATAGCATTAATAATATCGCATAAAATAAATCTATAACATGCTTTCTACTTGGATGGTTATGGACTTTTCTAATCTAATTTCCTTGAGCCATCAAAGAAAATTAGTTGGTCAAATTCCTAGGTGATTACATACATAGTCTTCAAAGATTACTTGTAATCTCCTTATCTTCATGGTGCCTTTGATCTCCATCTTCAAGTTACAAAAAGTATTCCTAGCTAATCCTAATTTTACACTTTGATGTAACTAATTACATTTGCAATAAAGAAACCTCAAGTTACATTTGAGGGGAGTTAGGTGAGGAAAGAATTTTTACAATTCCAGAAAATGAGAGATAAGGTAGGGCACGCAGTCCCTATTTAATTAATAAAAACCATAAAAATAAATTCAACCATCCACAATCATATTGGGTCTAAGTCCATAATAATCCCATACATTCACAAACAATTTATGAACATATAAATCATACTCTAGTTACCATTTAATGATTATATTTGATCCATAATTTAATTTAAAGAAAATAATAAACATTATTCTAATCACATTAGAATAAATCTTAATCCAATTAGGATTATTTTCTTTAATTAAATTATCATCCAATTAAACAATTTAATTGAATATTTATATAAATTCTTATTTTGGTAATTTAATTAATTTAATAATATTATCATGGTTACCAATTCAAGTGTTGTAGTTCAACTAGGACACTACAATATTAGCAACTCGATATTGTTAAAATCCACAAGCTGTAAGAATCTGACAGAAGCAAAAACCCTAACAAGGGAATATATAATGTGCAATACATGAATATATAAATAATATTTTATAAGCCCAATTAGATTGGCTTGTAGGACTTATACCAACAATTTAGGTCATGTTAATGAACATTCATCCATTTAAGAGATTCCCATTAGGAATTTGAAATAGTCACTATATTCTATTCACATTTTTTTTTTTTTTGTAGTAAAGTAATGCTTTCTTTTACCCCACAAAAAGAGAAAAATAAAGGTTAAAAAATATTAATCAATGTCACTAAACATTAGTTAAAGTGATATATAAATATATATATATAATTAATAATTTTTTTAATTCAGTAAAAGTAATGTATTAAATATCAAAAAATTATAAATTAATAATTAAATAATTTTTAACTGATATTTATAAACACCGATTAAACAGATCCTAAAAGTTTTCAATAAATTTAAGGTTCTCTCAATTTGACTAACACCTTAGATGGTGCTAGTATGCTTTTTTTCCCACTTGAGGATTGTCCATATCATGAATTTGATGCGGTCAAATGTTCCGATTTCATTTCGTTTTACAACATTACTTTCTTTTTTCTTTTTAACCAATAACACTGTTTTAGTGCTCTTTGTTTTTTTAAAATCTTATCCAAATTAAAATGAAAAGAAAAAATTTTGAATTTTTATTTATTCAAAGATATATCCAAGGGGGTATCTTGCATTTAATTTTGGTCCACACTTTTTGACAAGTCGAATATTGTTGTTCTCCCAATTCATACCAGCAATTGACATCATCTTCCATTTGCCGACACACAAATACTTCTACATACAAATAATCTTGTAAGTATTTGTTAAGGTGCAATATAGATAGATATATAGGAACGAAAGAATGAATATAATACGTGTATCAAACATATTTATTCTATTTAAATGTGTTGTGTTTCTGTCGTATTTTTGTATTTATATCCAAAATTGCTAGAGCTACGAAAGAGAAGTGAAAGAATGGAGAAATTTAGGATCAATATGTGGCATCTCTTTTATAACAGCAACAACAAAGCTCTGGCTGTTATATAGAGGTGAGACATGAATAATATCTATATCTATGACGACCTAGTCTAAGGTTAAGGTAGGAAGGTTAAACATGGGGCAGAAGAAACTTGAAGCAATGTGTTAATGAAAATCATTGGGAGACAGTGCAAGTTGAGAAAAGTACTTCACATGGAAGTTCCAATAGAGATTAAGGGCTATTTTATTAAAAAACTTGAATTGAAAAAAGTGTAATAAAAAATTGTGATTTAAAAATTTTTAAATGTTTAATTTTGCTGTGAAAAAAAAAATATTTTAAAAAGTTGAAATGTTAAAAAAAAGTTTAAAATAATAAAAATGTAAAGATATGAAAATAATAAAATCATTTTATCCAAAAGCCAACTTTTAAAACCCAAAAGCTATATTTTTTGATTTTTTTTTGTTTGGTTTATCAAACTATAATTTCAACAGCAAAAATAAATTTTTTTTTATCTGTTTAGCATTGCGTTTGCGGTGAAAAACCTAAAACTGCCAATTACTTGAGTACTAATGATTTGGCTGAGCCCTGAGGTTAGAGTAATTTCTAAGGGTCAAAACCAATGTTGCTCCAACTCTTCATTTTTCTTGAAGTATCCGTGTGCGACACTCGTATCCGACATATCCAAACATGGATATTAGAATATGATCCTCCAAAAACCCTCCGAATATATGAAAATTTTGAAAAAAATTAAACATACCCGTATCCAACACACCTAAATCCAATTAACATAAGTCATAACAGTTTTCTTCAAGTCTAAGATGAATCATAGTCCAATTAGAGGTATAAGGAATAATTTCAAGTGTCAATAAAAATTTGCACCCTTTAGTTTGTGATCAATCAAATATATGAATTGCTTGGGTTAATGAGGCATTAATTGTTCATTTGTTCGCTTCACGAAATACTAGTTGCTTACCTGCAATTTCTGCAACTTTTTTTCTCTGCTGCCAGCCTGCCACAACCCGAATAGACTCTCGATTAGGCTCTTCCACTTCCACTCCTCTGAGAAACGGGTGTTGAAATCCTTTCTTCAATCCAATACAATAAACACCCAAAACAGCAAAATCTCTAGTTTTCTTGAACCAAATATCATGGCAAGCTATGTTACATGAACTCAATATGTATATGTATCCAACACGGACACGTTATGTTTTTTTTTTTTTTTTACAATCTTTAACATTAATTCTGAAAGATCAAAGTGTCATTCCTATATGAATAGTGAAGTGTTCGAGAAGTGTCATACACAAGTACCTTAGGATAAAGTGAAAAATCCATGTAACATAAATGACAAGCCACGTACTATATTTCATGTAACATATATGGCTAGATCATATAGTATAAGCTATTTGAACAGATTACTAAATATTATCACTTGATATATATTATTCCGCACCAAACTCTACTTCTGTATTGTACCTATCATTTTACATCATATCATACTGTAATTATTATGCCCTTATCTCTACTTCTGGATTAACCTTTTACTTTATAAGGTATTATAATTTTCATAGCCCAAGCACTTGCACAAATCTTGCATAAGAGAATAATATTTCAAGATAAGCCAATATCTAAGAAGATATATCAAGCAGCACATAAGACATACGAATAGAATAACTAGGAAAAAGATACAAAGTAGGCTCTGCAATAGTCTAATGTAAATTTAATAGAAGTTACCAAGATCAGGGAATTCTTGCTTTGAAACTCATATACTAAAGGCTTGACCGAAGGTGGTGATAGTTCATAGCTGAATCACTGTTGCTTTTTATCCTTTTATACACACAAAGAAATAGCTGAACCACTGATTACTGCACTGAGTTGCCTAGAAATTTGGCCTTGCAGGTCGGACACATATAACCAACTGAATCCGATTGTATTTCAGAATCAACAGCCTCCTGGTTGAACTCCGTTCCACACCACACACAAACAGTTGTAAGCTGATGCTTGGCAGAGATATTCAACAAGACTTCTGATTCAAACTGAACCGAGGAAGTGTAAGCACCTTCTATATCCGGATTGTTAGCCAACTCTACTGGAACCTCTGGCAATGAGGAAGATACTTGCACACCGCCAAAGCTGAATTTGATCTGCTCTGTTTCATCCAACCTCAGCTCATCAAATCCTGTCACATTGTCATGCCTCTGATCAATGCTGCATAAACCATCTTCTCCCTGCCGTTACACATAGAGAACATTAAACTAATTTCTTCAGTGAAATAATTTCAGCCCACCATTTCTCCTAGATGACCTAACATCTGTAAGAAAACTATTGACATTTACAACCCCAACAGTGCCAGAATATTTGGAAAATGATTTAGCATATAAGTAAAATCATCAATAGGTTCTGTATTATAACAATAAAATAACTAACAAGTCACAAACCTTATTTTGTGCAAAAGGGGAAATTTAACATAAACTAAAAAGTTTATAACCATATTTCCATTCTAGGGATGTAAGTATTTCTTTTTAGTTAAACAAATTGTAAACATTCATAAACTACAAACAAAGAAACCAATGAAGAACCAACTAAAACTTTTGATGAACCAGATCAACCAATGTAAGCAACCAATGAGGAAAGCTTATCGATGGCAACTATACAACCAAATTGAGGCATAGTGCACTCCAAAAGAAAAAGGTGAATGATAACATCTATAAACGGAGAGGAATAATGGTATAAGAGCTCTAGTGAGCACCACAACTATCTCAAACTGTTTTTACCACATTGTACTGATAATTGATAAAGCAACAAAAAAAAAAAATAAACAGAACAGTGGCTTTATACCTTGTCTGAGATAGAATTTGATAGCAATGTACCATTTAGTGGTAGCAATAGGGACATTGATGATTCAGAGACTTCGCCCTGAAGTACATTTTCTTCAGATGTTTGATGTATAGTCTCTGGTGCAACATCTTTAGCTGGCCAACAACTATTTCCAAAACCAACAACTAACTCAGAATTGGTACAGTTATCTACTTCTTCAGGTTTAGGATGCTCCCTTGTGCCAGCTCCAACTAAATTGACATTATTCTCAACATCACAGACACCCCGATCAGTGGAGAGAACAAGTAAGTTGCTTTCATAACCTCTTTGCTGCTCAATGCAAGACTTGTCAGCATCTTCAGCACGAAATGTTAAACTATCTTTTGTGACTAAAGTTTCAGATATACTACCATTTTGCTCATCCATAGAAGCTGAAATTGTAGCATCAAAAAGAGAATCCATATTCACAACATTGATTGCTTCATCAATCTTCTTTGTCTTTTCATCGATGACCATAGGCTCACTGGTTTGTTGACATAAATCTTGATTCAGTGTTCTATTAGTCATGTCGTCCTCTGTTCCTGATTCACTTAAAGGAGAATCAGAACTCATTTCATGATCAGAAGTAGAAGCAGGAATTTCTGGATTAGAAACTGCATTCAATTTATCAGGACTTGATCCATCATTGAGTTCATATCTAGGCACAGCAGTAGTAGTTTCAAGAATAGAATTCTGAGCAATTTCAATTAAAGCATCCATTTTGGAAATCCTCATGGGCAACTCTTGCTTAGTTGCAACCTCAGTTCTCTTGGGAAGCGTCAGTAAACCAGGTGAATCTTCAATTCCTCTCACAAAGTTCCTAACATGGATCCCTACATGACCATTGTACCTACGCCGTTCATGAAATACCTTATGACAGAATTGACATTCAAATTTTCCATCTCTAAGTATCACACCATCTCCAACAGAAGAACCAAGCCTATACCTCCTTGTAGTCCTCTGGTGAAATGATAAAAGGTGCTGTAAATATGCATCCTTCTCATCAAATGTCATATTGCATTTATGACATTCAAAAAGATCGTGTATTTGAACTTCCGCCAGGTTATCCATACCCAGTAAGTTGACTTCCTTCTCCCGTTCAGCATACCGTCTTTGATCATCCTCTTTCCGGATAGCACCTTCCTGCTATTGCATGAACATATTGACCAATGTTAAGTATTTATTTTTCTTTCATGAGTTAAATCAATGTTTAAGGCAAACTTCACTTACATTTTCAGAAGCCATTTGATGAATATTCTGAGCAATGTCACCATATTTATCCATTGTCAGGGGTGCATCATGGAGTCCAAAGTAGGATTGCAAGTATGTAGAGACTTCTTTACATGATAAAAATTGCCGTCCACCCGGACTGGAAAAAAAAAAAAAAAAGAAGAAAGATGATGCCCTAGGAGATAAGTTTTTTATACAAAGGAGGACAAGGCCTAAGGGGAAATTGGGAAGTGGAATTTGCAAGTGCTGGGTTCGAATCCCAGTCGGGTGAACCATTTGGCCTAAGCTCCAAGTTCGCCTAAAAGATAATTTGAGGTTCATTCATGATAGGAATATCTAATTAGTCATGAAAGTGTCGTTTGATAGCCCACAAAATGTCAAGAATCAAGATTAAGTGTCTTTGATTAATTAAAACATAACCCCAGTAAAGAAAAATACTGTAAAATTATGTTTTGTTTCGTATCCGTTCGCAGTAAAACTATAAGGGTATACAAAGAAACGAACAAGAAATCACCTGATATATCTCCGGCAATAAACAGAAGCGCGACCTTCCCTCCTCTTTAAGCCCAACAAAAGCTTCCACCCTACCGGCAGCACGTCTCCAAAGACACTAGCATCAATAATCTTCCTCTTCCTTCTCCTACTACACCACTGCCCACCCAAATCTCTCATAAACCCTAGCAAAGCCTCCTCATTTCCCGCCATTCCCTCGGTCCTCCTTTTCAATTCCTCCCCATAAGGATCCTCCAAACCACCCAATGCGACCAAATCGACGGCGGCACCATTTTTATTCACAATCTCTAAACCCCGCTCTCTCTCTTCCCCGGAATAACCAGCCTGCGCGTTGGGCTTCCTTCCTCTCTTCCTCTTCCCAAGACTGATCATGGCATCTTTAATCTCGAAATTTACCATGGTATCCCTCATGCCGTAACTTACAATCGCGTCCCTCGGGGAAGAAGGAGGGGAAGTGAAATCAAGGTGCTGGAATTCGGGGTGGGATTTGAGGGAGACTTTGAGAGAGGATATTATCAGTCGGTTTTCTAGGGTTTCGGGGTCGTGGAGAGGAGGGATAGGAGGGGGTGGTTTGGGGGCAGGGAAGAGGCCGGGGAGACGATGGCGGAGAGGGTGGTGATGGGAGGAATGGTGGTTGTTTGGGGAAGGGCGGGAGAATGTCTGGCGACGGGAGCCGGCGGATTCATTGAAGCTGGAACGGTCGATGGAAGGGATTACAAGGTTGTCGGAGCGGTGAAGGTCGAAGGCGGTTGGGGAACAAAGGGAGAGGGAGAGGAGCTCGGATTGGGTTAGGGTGGTTAGGTCCACGATAGGGAGAGAATCCAGGGTTAGTGGCTGATCGGCGGTGAGAGTAGCCATTGCGGTGGGTTAATGGCGGTCAGCTGCGGCGGAAATAATGTGATTTGGATGATTTACTAATGTCTAATGCCTAGCATGGGGCATTTCGCTACAAATGGGTGTTTACTGTTTACTGCTATCAAGGAAGGGAAGCGGGTGAGAAATTTTTTTTACCCAACCTAATAAAATCTTAATAACATGTAAAGATTTTGGCATGGCAAATCAAATATAAAGGAAAAATTTTTTTGGATAAATGAAAAAAAAAAAAAAAAGGTTCTTGGGTTGGAGATAATAATATATAGAGTTCTAAACTTCTAATCCATGAAATTGATTTTGTGAGAATGAGAATTACTATAGAATCTTCACCTGATTTATAATTATAAAATTTAAATTAAATCAAATTTATCAATAAAAATTATATTTATCCAATTAAAATATTTAAAATAAAATCTATTATTTATTATAAATTAAATTTTTGTGACTATGGTCAAAACAAACCTCAAGGTTTCATGCAACTTTCAAAAAATCAAGTTCATTAGTTCAAAATTTATAATATATATATATATATTTATATGAATTTTGCTAATGAAAGCATTATTTTTAAGATTAACTAAATTATTATTTATAATAATATTTTATATTAAATACAATAATTAATAGTTAATTTGATAAATTTTAATGTATTGAAAATTATAATTATTTTTATAAATAAAAAATTATAATTTATCTAATATGATAACTTTTAAAAGCTCCATAAGCACTGCATTAACAAAACACTATATGTATCTCAAAAAAGAAATCTTGTTTTGGAAATTACTCAATTGGATAAAAATGTTTTATCTATAATTTATAATATATATAAACATGAATGTGAAAAAAAATGAACATAGTTGTTAATTATATTTTAACTTGTCATTTTGATAATATTTTATTATATATTAAGATTTATATCCTATAAATAGAAGAGCTTGGAATTCCTGATGTGTTATTTTGGACCACCAGTGCATGTGGTTACTTGTGCTATATGCATCATCAAAGTCTTATTGAAAGGGGTTTTACACCATTGAAAGGTGCAAAAACCTGCATACTTCTACATTTCATCTTATTTGAAATGGTTTTGATGATTTTTATTGCTGACAATTTTCTTCTTCATTCTGCAGATGAGACCTATTTGACAAACGGGTATTTGGATTAGGAATTTAAATAGCGGCCACAATGCGACGTTACGGTCGTTATTTTATGATTTCGGCTTTCTTTGTAACCGATATTAACGACCGATATTTATCGTAATTTACTGCTATGTCCGCAGCCGCGATAAACGCGACATAACCGAAAATGATCGTAATTTGGACACTGTTATTCAATGGATTCCAGGAATGAAAAATATCCTCACAAGGGACCTTCCAGGCTTTGTCCGAACAACGGACATATCGAAATGATATCATGTTAAACTTCGTGGCGGCGGAGAGTGAGAGAGCTGCAAAAGCTTATGCCGTTATTGTGAATACTTTTGATGAATTTGAGGATGATGTTGTCAAAGCTCTCTCGTCTATGCTCCCTCGAATTTACACCATTGGACCTCTTCATTTGCTTCTCAATCAGATTCCACAACACCTTTAAAGTCCATTGGCTCCAATCTGTGGAAAGAAGAGCCTGAGTGCCTCCAATGGCTGGATTCCAAGGAACCCAAATCCGTGGTTTATGTGAATTTTGGCAGTATCACAGTCATGACAGCGCAGCAACTGGTTGAGTTCGCTTGGTTCAGGCTAATAGCAAGCAAACCTTCTTGTGGGTCATTAGGCCTGATTTGGTGAGGGGTGAGTCGTCCATACTGCCCCCAGAGTTCCTTGAAGAAAACTAAGGAGAGACGTTTGATGGCGAGCTGGTGCCCACAAGAACAAGTACTAAACCACCCAGCAATCGCAGGTTTGTTTCTTAACACACAGCGGATGGAATTCAACCATTGAAAGCATTGGAAGTGGGGGTGCCTATGATTTCTTGGCCATTTTTTGCCGAGCAACAGACAAATTGTAGATTTGCATGCACTGAATGGGGCGTAGGCATGGAAATTGACAATAATGTGAAGAGAGAGATGAAGTAGAGAAGCTTGTGAGGGAATGGAGTGGAAGGAGAAAAAGGTAAGGAGATGAGAAACAAAGCCATGGAGTGGAAGAAAAAACGCAGAAGAAGCCGCAACTTTGAATGGCTCATCATTCTTGAATTTGGAAAAATTGATCAAGGAGGTGTTTGTTGAAGTAAAATCCACCAAACCAATCTGCAGACTCTCATATTCATGGATCGTATTTCGTATCGTTCAACTTGACCGAGTCCAATAAAAGATCCTAGGACGGGCCTTAAAATTCTTCTTCTGGTTTTTTCTTTGTAACGTCCAATAGGCCTTTTACTCTTTTAGCGACTCCAACGTCCAATAGGCCTTAAAATTCTTCTTCTGTTTTTTTATTAGTAGTATTATTTTTTATGATAAATTATTTTAAGCATGATTTGCAGAATTTTTAAAATTTTCAAACGATATTTGACGTAAGATAATATGTATTTTTATGAAATTTTTAAATAAAAAAAAATTAACAAAATGAAAAATGGCAGTCTCTTAATTTTTTATATTATTAATATAGATGAACGAGAAATTTCAACATTTTTGTAATAAATAATTTATTTTATTTACATTAATAAGAGTTATGGTTTACTGTTTACATACTTTAAGTATTCATTTGCATGGCGTACCATTCATTAATTATCTACTAATAGGAAATTAAATATAATACTATTCATAAAAATAAAATAAAAAATTACTATTCATAAAGTAGTTGAGACGACTAAAAAGTAAAATTATTAAAAAGATTCTTAAGTTTTCAATTAAATTTATTCATGGGTCGGATAACTCGTTCAGTCTGACAGATCCAATAAGTATTGAGTCAGGTTTAGGTAGATATCTTTGTGATCTAGGTCGGTCCGACCTGGTCCAGATCACTATTCACATAATAATTTTTCTATTATTTAAATTTAATTATAAAAATATATAATTGCTTTTTTTTATTAATTTATGAACAATAATAGAGGTTGACCCGGGCCTAGAAAAGGAAATTAGAAAAGTTTCAGACTGTGGCTCAGCTTGACCCATGAGCAGGTCTATTTTCAATCTTAATAATATGTTTATCTTTAGACATTAATTGTATCAAAATTAATTCAAAGGGAAGAAAGAAAGATGTCACTATGAATGTAGATTGTAGAACATCTAGGATATCAATTATCAAATAAGATTTGAAGATAGATTAAATAATTTTAGATGCGATATAAAAATATGATACGAAAATAATATAATAAATATAATATGATATGTTTAAATTTAATTTAATTGCTTTTTATTTTACTTCCTCAACACTTCCAACCTTCAATGGAGTTAACTACATTTAACGTATGAGATAGTCCAAGAAGAAGTACAATAAGGATAAAATATATCACCCTACCCTTCCCCTTCAGTTTGAAAAGGGCATATAAACTGATGCCAACAAACATTGTCATATCCAAAATTGTTAGGACATTGTCATATCCAAAATTGTTAGGTCTTCTGAACCCAGATTTTTTATGGTCCAAACAAGAAGATTAATGCAGCCAGTTGAAAGTAGTGCATTGGCTGGAATCATCCCAAATCAACAGATTGAGTTTAATTTTATCGACCCACAAAAGGAAAGGTCTTGTTTACATTATAGGGTTATAGAACCATTATAAGGAATTCTTTTTCTCTTAAATGATATAAATCCCATGTTCTAAATTGTAGTTCTTGAAATGTATGGATGAGCCTTAGATAGGCTTGGGAGTCAGTTTTAAGCCAGCCAAAGGTGAAATGGCAAAATTCAACTAGGGGAATTTGGAATGAACAACAGGAGGCTAGTAAATGGCATTCAGTTTAGTATGATAGCAATAAATTTTAAAAATTATACAACAATTTTATTTTTTTATTTGTTGATATAAACTTTGCAATAATATTTTGAGTGTATATTTCATTCAATCAGATTTAGTAATTTTGGACACGATACGATATAAAAAATAACACGAATATGACATAAATACACAAACGTATCAAAAGCTATATAATACAAATTATAAATATGTCAAAATTTATATAAATATATAACACTTTAAATACGATTGTGACATGAAAAAATATCACGAACACGACACCAATACACGGATTAGCCATGTATAGATTCTAGGTTCATGATCTGTAAATTCTAACTGATCACCTACCTGATCAAAATTCATTTGAGTGTATATTTCATTCAAGCAGATTTAGTAATTTTGGACATGATACGATATAAAAAATAATACGAACACGACACGAATATACAAACGTATCAAAAGCTTTATATTAACTTTTCAAAATTTATATAAATATATAACACTTTATATATGATTATGACATAAAAAAAATCACGAACACGACACTAATAAACATATTAGCCATATCTAGATTCTAGGTTCATGATCTGTAAATTCTAATTAATCACCTACTTGATCAAAATTCAAAAACTAATATTAATTTTGAAAAAGATGTATAATTCATAATTCCTATTGTATAAAATTATAAACAGTACATCTAATAGCTAGATATATACTAACTATACAATTTTAAATTAATTTCTTTGTTCACATGAGATAAATGCTAACTTCCTAATCTCTTACTTAATTATCAAGTTTTGTCGGTCTTAATTGGTCGACATCCAAGCTTGAACTTGTTTGTAGTACAAGTCACAGTCAAGCCAAGTTGCATCCATCTCATCTCAGCTAATAATAATATTGACATTAGCTATTAAAAGTATTGATGCTCATTGTTTACTAAGGCGTGGGGCCGGCCCTCTCCCAAGTCCCAAACAGCTTGAATCCATTGTCGGTCCATGGCAATATAACGCCAAACTGCTGGGATTAAATATTTGCAATTATAGTCAAAAAGCTTTTATATATAAGAATGATCGATTTATATTAGTGTAAAATTAAATTAATTTTACATATTTTTTATAATTTTTTATATTATTTATATTTTAACAAATCGACCGTTGGATTTAACAATATAATTATACTTGTCGTGCACGTAAAGTTTTGAAACGATCTGATATCTCTATCATATCGGTCGAGAATACTATATTTTTTAATATATATTTAACGCTTGAAAGTTTTTTATATCAAAAAATTGTTATATATTTTTAATTTACTCGAAACTCAACGTGCATGATCTACGTGAAAAGAACATGAAATAGGACGATCGGATTAAATGAATATAAATCGTATAAAAAATTATAAAAATATATAAAAATAATTTAATTTTATACTAATATAAATGAATCTATCTTCATATATATATATATATATATATATATATATATATATATATATATATATATATATATATATATATATATGCTTAGTTTTGGTGCAACTTGTGACTGCAAATGGTATTAATTTCATAGTAAATCTGTGGGACTGGAACATAACGATCAATTTCCTGCCTATTTATCTCAATTTTTGGTTCGAAATACTTAAATATATCAAGAAATTAATAGGAATTGGTAAATTATGTTGGGCTTCATCGTTAATAAAGCTGTCATATTGGGGGCCGGGGGGTCCTGCAAACAAGTCAAGCGAAATAATTAACAAATTAAAAGCAGGGATATTTTCAAGTTATATAAACGTACAATACAATAATTCATGTTTTTTTTCTAATAGCTGTAAACAAACCCAGCTGAGTTAGATGTGGAACCAGGAACCATAGACAAAATTAACGTACATGACATTTTCTTCTCATGTCAGGTTTTTTCAAAGTTCGGTTTTGTAAATTAGGCTAACATGGCATCATAGAGATTTGACAAGTTTTGTATACGCATCATGTTTTATTTTTTGTTTTTTTTTTTTTGTGTAAATATGAATAAAATATAAATTATTAAATATATAAAATTTTAAATATGAATGCAATATTTATATTAAACGCAACGTGTTTGTTACATTATATTGTATTTATTAAATATATCATATTATTGTTATATTTAAATTTATCAAATCTCGCACTCTATTATTTTGTACATATTTAACCAAACATCAGCGCTCAATCAATCAGCGTGGTTCTTGTATGTAAACATTTACTAGTAGCATACGTAAAGAGTTCAAAGACATTTATAATAACTAAAACTTTTAATGGATGTTTAATTTAAAATCAATTGATTTTTTATGTACAAACATATGCTTTAAGTATTTAATATAAAATTAATTGAAAATAAACAAATCTTATTATTTGTGTGTTCAATAAATATACTCTCAATTTAATTGATATTGAATTATCTTTTTATCACCACTTTTAAGAAATAGTACTACTATATACTATAGAATTCTATTTGTTGCCATTTCTTCACACAAAAAAAAAAAAAGCCAATGTCTTTCAATATATATATATACTCTCAATTTAATTGATATTGAATTATTTTTATATCTTATTTTTTCAAACGAAATTATAAGTAAAAAAAAAAAGGATATAGAGCCTAGCAAATGCTGCAAATTAATTAAATTTCTTCCCACTTTACAAGAATTTTAAACTAACCGTGTCCGTGACTATAATTTATACAATGATCATATATGCAACTTTATGAAAACCTTTTGGAATTCTCCCACAATAATGGTTGGTACCTCTAAATTAATATAGGCCATTAATTATCATAGTAAAGGTTTAATCCTTAATTAATCCTAACTTTTTTTGTGGCCCGTGGAGCATGGTTTGAACGAATTATGGAATTCATGCATGAATCCAAAAGTTTGTGTTAAAAAGTCTACGGC
Source organism: Fremontodendron californicum (assembly GCA_030761205.1). NCBI lineage: Eukaryota > Viridiplantae > Streptophyta > Magnoliopsida > Malvales > Malvaceae > Fremontodendron > Fremontodendron californicum. Next base: position 32,410,739 of record JAULJL010000007.1, read on the forward strand.
TTATTCAAGTTGATTAATATCAATGAAAATGTCACACCTTTTCCTTTTCTTTTGTGGGGGAGCGTTGGGAAGACCGAGTACTCCAAGTCCTCTTACTTCACAAAGCAACATTTTTGAAAGAAAAAAAAAAAAAAAAAAAAAAAAGGTACTGAACCGACAAGAAAAGCTATATATGATGATAAAAGCTTAGCTATATTAATCCCTCCTGCTCCTATAATAGTTCATCAAATTTTCAAATAAACATGTTTTGATAGGTTGAAAATTCTATATTAATACTTGAATTTTATTAACGAGTGTTCTTAAGTTATTTTTTAAGATTAATTAATATATTATTTAATAATAGTATTGTATTAATTATAAATGTTGATAATTTTTTATCACTTTTAATGTATTAAATAAAGATATTATCACATATAATAATTTTAAAAAATATTCTTAAAATACTTGTTAACAAAATCTCTAAATCTTTTCGAGAAAAAGTTTTATGTTTAGCACATTTCACTTACAATATTTTTATTATAATTGTAGTGTAATAATTACAAGTGATCTTGTGCTCTCGGTACCGTCAGATTGATGGAATATAGATAAACGAAACTTGGCTATGATAATCAGGGTATAAGAGAATAGCTCGAGTTTATATTTGATACATCGTCAGTATAAAATTTATATATTGACGATAAATAATATGTTGAAACTTCATTATTAAACAAACTTAAAAGTTCACAGACCTTTATAAATAAATATTGCTAAAATTCTAATTAACAAATATAAATTAACAGTTAACAAATTGAGGTGTAACAATATTTATTTATAAGGATCTATGAACTTTTAAATTTGTTTAGTAACAAGTAGACTTGTCTATGGGTCGGGCCGCGGTTCGAAAAATATTTTTTCCTCTTACCCAAGCTCATTCGGGTCGGACCCGGGCCGGCCCGTATAGACCCGTTTTACTATTAAAAATATTAAAAATTTATTTTTATTTTTATTTTTATTTTTATTTTTATTTTTATATTAATATTTATATATATTATAATTAAATTTAAATAAAATAATATTTTTTATTTAATAAATAGTAATTCGGGCCGGGCCGAGTCTACCCTAATTACTAAATACCTTGTCCAAGCCCGACCCAATACGAGCCGGCTTATCGGGTCGGACGGGCTACTCGGTCCATAAACAGATCTAGTAACAAAGTGTCAACATATAATACGCTATCAATATATAAATTTTATACAATTACAATGTATCAAATAAGACTCATTAATAATTAGGGTTTTCGGCAAATTATTTTGATTGAACGTCGTCAATTGATTTGTTTGTGTATGGGATGAGCGGCATGCATACCTTCGCCCTGTTAATTTCAAACCCTTGTCGGGCCATAGCAATGAGCAAGCGTCATGCCAAAAGAGTAGATTATTTTTCTCAAAAAATATTAGCTTCCTTTGACTACATCTCACCAAAACTTCTGATGGGCAATAAGTTGATCAAATGTTTTGTATGACATCCAACAGATCCATCGATCCAAGGCAAGAATTTTGTTTGATACGGTTGTTGTCATCAAACATGTTACACTGTCATCCAATCTTGTAGACACTGAAACAGTGGATTGAATAGGGAAGAGTTGAGAGGAAACCCAAGTTAATTTCAATTTTATCCTACTTAATTAATTAGGACTTGTTAAGCCTAGAAAACATGATTAATTAATTCAAGCATAAATCGCTATCCTCCAATGGCGTATGTTTCGCCCCAAAAAATGGTCCAAATGTCAACAGGAAAAGAGTATTTTCGAGATTAATGAGCTCATTTTTCCAATGCATCCCTGGTTTGGATTTTTAAGAAAATTGCAATGATTTTCATAATCACCTAAGTAAATATGACGGTAGAGTTCTTCTCGAGTATTGGAAGATAGTGCAATATATATATATATATATATATATATAAAAGAGAGATTCACTTATATTAATATAAAATTAAATTAATTTCATACACTTTTATAATTTTTTATACGATTTATATTTCAACAAATCGACCGTTGGATTTAACAATATAATTGTGCTCGTCGTGCACGTAAAGTTTTGAATCGATCCGATATCTCTATTATATCAATCGAGAATACTGTCTTTTTCAATATATATTTAATGATTGAAAGTTTTTTTACATCAAACAAGTAATTAAACATATTTAATTTACTGGAAATTCGACATCTATGATCTACGTGAACAAAACATGAAATAGACGATCGGATTAAACAAATATAAATCGTATAAAAAGTTATGAAAGTATATAAAACTAATTTAATTTTACAGTAATGTAAGTGAATTCCTCCGCATATATATATATATATATATATATATATATATATGCATATATATATATATTCCAAGGGCTAGCTAAACACATTAGAATTTATAAAGAAAAAAAATCAGATCGGGTAGATACTCTATAGGATTACTGGTTTTGCGAATGAATGTCTTTAGGACACTTTTTAAAGTTAATTAATATACTATTTATAAAAAGAGCAATATTTGATAACTTCATTTATCATTTAATACATTAGATGAAGATATTATCAATACAATAACCTTAAATAGTAACATTAAATAGTGATCTTAGGACACTTGTTAACAAAATCCTAAAATAATATTCACGTGAAAATCTGTAACTCAAAAGAAAAACTTAGGGCTCATTTGGATCTCACTGCACGGATCTCACCACACTCCGTGTGGTGAGATCCCAAGAGCAACTTTGGTTTGGGGGGTACAGGGGTGCATTTAGATGCACGCCCGATACTAATTCAGTGGATTTTTTATTGGACTGATGCTCCAGTTTTACACTAAGCTTAGAGGGTCCAGTGGACCACTGGACCCCAGTGGGAGGGGGAAATCCTCTTTTACACCCCTCCACTATTTTTTTTTTTAAATTATAATTCTTTTATTTTAATTTTTATTATTTTATAATATAAATATAAATTTAATAAATTTTAATTATTATTTAACATGTTAAATGACAATTTTATTATTTAATATAAATATAATTTTAATATTTTTTAATTATTTATTTCATATATATACACATTTTAATATAATGTCTTTAATGATCATTTTTTTTACTCACTATAACTCACCTCACCGTCACCGCTGCATTTGCATCCAAACACATATCACGCAGTTGATTTTAATCTCACCGTTACAGTATCCAATCTTACCGTTATAGTAACTAATCTCACCTCGATCATTGTTTTTAATATCATCAAAATTAATTTCATCGTCCATCCAAATGAAACGTTAATCATTTTCCTGAAACGCGTTTCCTTGTAATTTAAGAATTAGGGCCTCATCAATATCAATTCTTATTCATCTCCTGAAAGGTTTCTGGAATCCACTTGTTATTTTTATAGTTTGATTATTTAGACAGTTCATCAGGCCTTGGTTTGGTGGACTATATTTTTCGGGATAGCTGGCTGACTGCCTCAATTTTGGCCTAATCTTGAATTTATACCACTTCGTTTTTATTGGTGATAAAGTTTCATGAATCTGATCTTCTTGCATTAATTAATAATGCAGGTAGCCTTGTGGAATTTTTATGGATCAACCAGAAGTAAGATTGAAAAGGAAATTTTTGTGTGTGGGTAGTAGTACTTAATTATTTGTGGTCCTGTTATGAACTGTTGATGATCATGATCCACCTTGTCCAATCCATTTTTAAGATATGTATCTATAATCTATTGGTAGCTTGCTGATTAAATTTTTTTTTTTATACAGAATGAGGTCGCTGAGAATTTAAAAAAAATAATAATAATGATTCTAATAGCTCATGAAGTTTATCAAATTTTTTATTATGATCTCTATACTTTAAAAATATTCAATGTGGTACTTGAACTATTAAATCGTGTATCAATGTGGTACCTTGACCTAACACTGTTAAAATATAGATGATGATGTGGCATTGATCAATCAGGTGATGACACGTGGCAGCATCTGATTTTTTAGAAATTAATATTTGAATTTTTCTAAAAAAAAATTAAAAAAATATTTAAAATTATATTTTTTAAATTTAATATCTATTTTTTTAAAAAAATATTATAAAAAAATTAAAATTATATTTTTAAAATTTAAATATATTTTTTTAACAAAATTATTTAAAATTTTAAAAAAAATTAAAATTAATAATTTTAAAAATTAAAATAATATATTTTAAAAATTAAAATAATATATTTTAAAAATTAAAATAATAAAATATTCAACTAAAATTACTTTTAAAATATAAAATATTTTAAAATTACTTGTGAAAAAATTTATAATATCTGAAATTTTTAAAAAAATATTTTTTAAAATTACAAAAATCAAAATATAAAATTAAATTATTTTATTGTTTTAATTTTTTAAAAAATATTTATTAAATATTAAAATAATTTAAATAAAAAAAAAACATATTTAATTTTTAAATTTTTAATATAATTTTTTTTAAAAAAATAGATATTACTTTTTTAAATATAATTTTTAATTTTTAAAAAAATTTAAAACATTTTTAAATCTTTGTACAAAAATTCAAATATTTAAAATTATATTTTAATTTTTGTTAAAAAATATTTCTTAAAATTAAAAGGTGAAGAGAGAAAAAAAAAGAAAAAATAAATAAAATTAAAATAATAATTTTATTATTATTACACATGGCATCACTGTGTGGTGCCAAGTGTAAAAGAAAAAAATATATTATTTTTATTTTTAAACAAAAATAATAAATTTTTTTGCTAATACACGTGCCATCATTATATGGTGCCGCATGTCAAGTTTTATTAGATATCAAAACCACGTCATCAATATTTAACGGTGTTACTGACAGGTACTATAATAGCAAATGGAGTGAAAACCTTAAGTACCAAAATTGACATTTTTAAATTACAAGAATTACAATAGAAGATTTGATAAACTTTAGGGGCTATTCGGGACATTATTCCAACAAAAAAAATACAGATATTAAAATTTCAAATTTAAATTTGTTAAATGTCATATTTTAAAAATGATTGCATGAATATATTAAATTAAGTATCATGTTTCTACTGATCACATTGCTCATTTATTAAACGTTACTAGAAGAGAGCTGTAATAATATTTGAGTTTGAGCTTACAATTCTTCAAACGAATAAAAAAAAAGTAGAGATATATAAGAAATTAGGAATCATGCATGCATGGTTATTAACTTTATACTATGTATTGTCAATTTTAAGTGCAATCCAAGTCCCAATGTTAGATCTTCAGGTTATTATCACACTTGTGGTCTACTATGTGCAATTTATATGTTAGCGGGCCATAAAAATATGGAATGGCCCCAAAAGCCGCAAGGGTTGTTGGTAACACCCTTTCAAAATTAAAAGGGTTTAAACCTCTACGAAGTTTGATTATAATTCTAGATATTCTCTTAAGGTTTGAATAATATTTTTTTTTTCTTCATGAAGTTTGGGTAATATTCTTATTTTTTTTTTTAAATTAATATCATGTCAAAATTGTCCTTCTATAGCATAGAACATATCCAGGGTTGACAAAATAATCTGAACCGTCGGGTCAGACAAATAATTTCAAAAAATAACGGGTTTGAGTCGGGTTCGGGTTTACCATAAACCAGAATTGACCCGTCCCGATAATTTTTTTATTTTTCTTACTTTTAATTTTATATATATGTTAATTCTATATATTGTTAGGGGTCAGCATTCAATCGGTTTGGTTGATTCGGTTTCAAAACTTCTAAAATCGATTAAACCGACTAAACTTATAAAACCGACCGAACCGACAGACAAAGATTCTAAAATCGAAAAATTCGAAATCAACTTAAGTCGGTTGGTTCGGTCGGTTTAATCGATTTTAACTGTTTAAAAAATAATTTATTTATTGTATATTATATATTATTATACAATATTAAATGATATATTATATATAATTCTAAATTATTATATAAATAATTATATTTAAAATAAAATTAAAAGTTTCAGTTAGTTCAGTCTATTCGGGATGGGATTGGAGGGTTTCGGGGTTGGGGGCTAAAATTTTAAATAAAATCGGGTTCGGGGCGGTTTTGAGTATATCTAAATGGAACCTTTATAGGGAAAAATATTAAAACCCCCTTGAGGTTTGATCATAATTCCAGATACCCCCTATAGTTTGGACAATACCCTCTTTATCCCTTAAAAATTAATATCATGTCAAAACTGTCCTTCTATGGCATAGAACATGTCTAGGGTTGAAAAAATAATCTGAATCGTCGGGTCAGGCAGGTAATTTCAAAAAATAACAGGTTTGGATCGGGTTCGGGTTTACCATAAACCAGAATTGACCCGCCCCCTATTATTTTTTTATTTTTCTTACTTTTAATTTTTTATATATGTTAATTTAATTCTATATATTATTAGGGGTGAGCATTCAGTCGGTTCGGTTGGTTCGGTTTCAAAATTTCAAAAATCGATTACACCGACTAAATTTATAAAATCGATCGAAACAAAGATTCTAAAACCAAAAATATCGAAACTGACTTAAGTCGGTCGATTTAATCAATTTTAACTATTTAAAAATAATTTATTTATTGTATATTATATATTATTATATAATATAATATAAATGATATATTATATTATATATAATTTTAAATAATTATATTTAAAATAAAATTAAAAGAGTCGGTTAGTTCAGTCTATTCAAGATGGGATCGGGGAGGTCTTTTCAAGGTAGGGTTCGGGGCTAGAATTTTAAATAAAATCGGGTTTTGGGCGGTTTCGAGTATATCTAAAAGGAGGTCGGGTCGGGGGTTAAAATTTTAAATAAAATAGGGTTCGGTTCCGAACTGATGAAATTTGGTTAGGTTCGGTTCGATTTTTTATTCTATTCGATTCGGTAGCTGCAAAGTGTTAAAAACTAGGATACTGCACATTAACTGCAATTTTTGTCTAAAATTAAACCTAACCGAACTGTTATTCATCACTAATCGTGGGTTATCTCCAAAATCCTTAAAGGATAAAATTGTCATTTGATTATTTTATAACTTGAATAGAGGGTAAAGTGAAATTTTCAAAACTTTAGGAGGGTAAGTGAAATTTTTACTAAACCCTAGAGGGTAAGTGTCTTTTATCCAAATTAAAATTTGAGGGAGAATATGGTACCATTACTACAGGGTGACAACTACAATGAAAACTTTCTCAATGAGAACCATGAGAACAACTTGCTTTTATATGAGAATTACCAAAAAAAAAATAAAGAGTTGAAAAAACTATGATTGCACCAAAAGCAAAAGATATCTATTAAAAAAATAAAAAATTAAAGATATAAAAAAAGTTGTTTTGATGTTCCTTTTATATTAATTTTTTCATGATAGAATGAGTATAGATAAAAACATTACAAAAAATATATATATATTTTCAGGTAATGGTGTCAAATTCATTTTTAAGTTAAAAATTAATTTAATTATCCAATTAAATTTAGCAACAAGATTTCTATGACCAATACTTTCTACGACCACATATAGCTCGAAAGTTGTTGAATCTAGCAACAAGATTATCAGATGGACCTATCAATCTTGACTCGCACCCAAAAAGTTCGACCAACCCAAATGATCTGAACCCAAAAAACTCAAGGGTCAAACCCAATTGATCCGAATCCAAAATAATTCGAACCCGAAATGACCCGACTGATCCGTCCAGAAATCAACCTGACCCGCCTAATTGACAAGTATCGTGGCTTGAAGAATAAACAAAAAAATAAAATGATTTGAAGTAAAATGATAATAACAGTTACAGATGATAATGGATATTTTAATATCAAATACCCTCGTACTATTCAACTCAACTTTTAAATAATAATATTTAATATTTTGTTATAAATTATTTATTATTAATATAATACTTACTAAATTAATTCATTAATTTTTGACAAAAAAATTTAATTCAGTAATGGTTCTAAATATGATTTTAAGTTTAATTATTTTCTATAAGTTAACTTAATTTTTTAATTTAAGTTCCATTAATAATATGTATAAAAATTGATTTTAAATTGATTTTTTTATTTTAAATTTCGTTATTTGAGTTGGATAAAATAATAATAAAATTATTATTTATGGTTTAATATGTTAAATTTAATAATTGAATTTAGATATTAAATATTAATTTTTGATCAAGTTTGAATAAAATATTGATCAAATTTAGGTATCTTAAACCGCTGTCATTTCTAATGATAATTTTTTCTTTAACAATTATCAAGTTTTTTTTTTCATTTTTATTAAATAATTTTTTATTAATGCAAGCATTAAATATTTTTTTTTATGTTGCTTTACCTTATTTTGTAATTTTCATAAATAAAAAAAAAAATTAAAAAAGTAAATATTTTTAAATTAAAAAATTTGTGTAAAACAAATATCTGTATGAATTCCCACCAAATAAGTTTCAAACTTATAGTAATCACCCATTACAGTGCTCCAATTAAAAGGAGTCAAAGGAACAGTAATGGTAGAAAAGGGACATTTGAGGGAGGGAAAGGGGGGATGAGGGCCAGCGAGTTCACAAAATCAAAAACCCAAAAGTAGACCCGACCCCACTCCACTCGATTTCGTTTCTCTAGCTTAGCTAGCTCCTCTTTTGCATTATTTTGGCAGCTATTGTCGGTTCCAATGGCATTCTCTTTTGTCACAATTAGGGGTGTAAACGAGACATCTGTGCTCGCAAGCTACTCGAGTTCGATTCGAAAAAAACTCGAATTCGATTCGGTCATTATCGAGCCGAGCTCGAGCTCGAGCAGCTCGAGCTATCGAGCGAGCCGAGTTCGAGTATCTTAATACCTGATTCGAGCAGCTCGTGAGCCTAATCGAGTTTTTTTTTTTTTTTTATAATATTTATATTATTAATTTACTATTTTACCCTTATAATATATATATACATACTTAAAAATCCTTAATTCGAGCTCGAGCTCGAGTATATAAACGAGCCTAATCGAGTCGAGCTCGAATAGTTCGATTTTATCTCGAGCCGAACTCGAGCTTAAAAAATGATACTCGGTCGAGCTCGAATCGAGCTTCGAGCCTCGAGTTTTGAATCGAGCTCGAGCTCGAACTTCTCAATATTCGAACTCGACTCAACTCAATTACAGCCCTAATTACAATCCATGCCCAATTAAATATGTGGTAGGGTTGATTGAACCCCCACGAAAATGATTGCTTCTTTATACATTCATGCACTGATGCACTCTCTCTCCCATGCCATGAATCTCCAAAATATACTAGAAAACAAACACACACAAAAATTGTTTTTAGGCACATTGTTTATTATTATTTTTAAATTTTATATTTAATATATTATTTTTATTAAATTAAAAAAATATTTTTTTATATTGAGCATTAGACATTTCTCATTTATTATTTAATATTTAAAAAAACCTCGTGTACGGCGGGACCACTACGGGGGCCAGGCCTTTAACCTCCTAGTACTTAACACCTGTAATTGCTTTGCTTCTCCTCAAGCAGTACGGCCAAGGAATCCACCAGATTCTTCTCACCAAAATTTCGCGATAGAGATGAAAAAAAATTATATAAAATAATTATTTTACATCAATATATATTATTTTTATTTAAATTATGTTGTATTTTTTATCGTTAAATTGATTTTTTGTTAATTTTTAATTAAAATTTACTTTTCTTTTAGTTTAAAAAAATTGTAATAATATGAAATTTAATTTTGATCTCTTTACTAATAAACATCATTAAATTGATGATGTAGTAAAGTAGTAAAGTTATACTACTGTATCACGTGTGTTTAGTCGATTAAAATATTGCTCAATAATTTATTATTAGACTTGTTTAGACTTGATTTAATTTTTAAATTCAAATTGGTTCAGTTTAATTTTAATTTTGATTACGGTTTAATAAATAAAAAATATTTATTATTTAAATTTAATTATAAAATATAAATAATAATATTGTACAATATAATAAAATACAAGATCAAATTTTGTACTTTAACTACCAAATCCAATAAATAAAGCAAATTGGAAACATATAATTTGATCAAAAGTAAAAGTGTTCATAAATTGGGGTTGAATAATAATCAACATCATATATATTTGTTTAAATTCTGTTCGCCTAGAAATATGAGTATAAGGGTAAAGTTTGCCTATATTTATAAATTCATAGTTAAAATCTGTTTAGATAATGCCTATATTTTTGTTTTCTAAGAAAATTAAATAAATATTTTTTAAAATTTTATCTATTTTTTCTTTTGTTAAGTTTTAAAACATAGATAACTTAATATATTTTAAAATATCTACACTATAATATTATATAAATTTATTCTTTATATGATATAAAATTATATAATATATATAAAAATAAAATATTATATAAATAAAAAACAAGTCGGATCAGACCAGACAATAATAAAAGTCCGATCCAATTTTTAAGCGAATCTTATTTTTTGTCCAAACTCATATTTCGGATTTAATATTTTTTGTCCAAACCCTTTTAAATATCAAACGAATCTTCGAACTTAAATAAATAACTTAACTCTTAAACAAATCTAATCAAAACCTCACCAACCACATTTTGTGCTTCGTTTCCCCCGTTTCCCTTCATCTATTTTAATATAAAAAGGGTTAGTTTTTTTTTTTTCCCCTGTCGAACAATCTGATAATTGATACTCTTTTAATTTCCCCCTTTTAGAAGGAACATAAAATTAAGAATATAGCCTAAAAATGTTGTAAAATAAATCATTTCAACTGTTAATGTTTGAAATTCAACCTTAAAATTTAGAAGTTGAAGACTCAAATAACTAATTTAAATGAGAATAGTGAAATTCATGAGACCAAAGATTATCTTTCATTCTATAATTTTAAATTTAAGTCCTAACAAATTTTCATATGCATAAAAATAAAATAAAAATAAAAAATTACTTTGCTTTAAAACAATTGTTAATATTATCATTTAAACAATTAATTTTATTTGTATTAAAGCTTCAATTTATTAGTGTAAAATTAACCCCCATTTCAATCTTTTGAAATAATCGATTAGTTGATCAAAATAATAGACTGACTAATATGTTTAAAAGTGTGAAATCATGATTTTTATGATGCATTATTACTCCACTAACTTAACACCTTAATCACTTCAATTATGTCAATATGTAATTTCTTCATTCTTCCTCTTATTTTAAGAAAATGTTATTTAATATTTAATGATATAGACTAAATGAATATATTTAATATAAATTTTTATAATTTAATAGAAATATAAATTTTAAATATAAATTTTTTAAAATAATAATTAAATAATTCTTATCTTTCGTCTCAAACTGCGGAAGGGAAGGGCCGGGATGTGGGACCCAACTAGCTCACAGGTTGAGGCTGGCATCGGGACTGCAGCAGCATTAGGTGGGCGTAGGTATCAGTAGTTTAATCAACCGGCTCTCATCATTGGTGATTAATTTGGTCTGCTTGAAGCTTTTATTAAATAATAATCAATTTTATTAAACTAAATCATAATGTTTTAAAGTTAAATAAAAAATTAAATCTATAGAAAATTAAATTAAATCAAATAAAAAATAAATATGAAATAATATAATATAATATAATATAAATATTAAAAAATATTAAATATTACTATTTAAAAAAAAATTTATTTATAACTACTTTTAAAAATTCAAAGGACTTATCGTATAAATTAAAAATCTTAAAATTGTAAAAATCTAACATATTATTTATGCTTTTGCAGTAAAAAAATTTATTCCAAAATCAAACACCCACTTAACATAGAGAAGTTTGAGGTCTACTTCATATAAATATAATAAAATTACATAAATCATTAAAATATATTATCATGTATTTATATAACTAAAAGTTATCATATATTTATGTAATATTTTTTACATATAAACATAACAAATCATATATAAATATGATAAATTATATAAATTATTAAAGAATATATCATGTATTTATGTAAATTAAAAAGTATCATATATTTATATAATTTTTATTTTACATATAAACATAATAAATTATATAAATTTTTAAAATTTACTATAAATTTATTTGAAGTGACTTTCTTAAGATTTTTCCTTAACTTATGATATCAATAATCTACTCAACATGTAATATAGGGGTCCACTATCTGACACCATGAGATTTAAATTTATTATGGAATGGCGTAGCTAAGTACGGTGCAGCAGCATCGGCATACACTTCGCAACCTTTGCCCAAATTTGAGATGTTATAAATGGATTTGCTGCTAGCTACTCTCCTTCCCTTTCTTCTCCTGCAGGGTTATAGGATGTCAATATATATAGTAAAACAATTAAATATATGATATTATTTATTTTATTTTTTAAATTAAATATTAAAAATTTATATATTAAATTTATTATTAATAATGAATTTATATATAAAATTTTAAATATTTATTATTCGATATTCATTTATATATTTAATTATTATTTAATTTTATATTTTTATTTAAAAAACTTAATTTAATAAATTTAAAATTTTAAAATATTCAAAAATATTATTTTGTTAAATAATAATATTCGAATAATAAATAATTTTAAATAAATTTAAATATTTAATACAGTTTTAATGAATGGATGTGATCCATCCATACCACCCACGCATCAGGAGATAAGATTAAGGAGACCAAGTCAAACTATCATCGCACGCCATCAGACATTTTTTATAATTAGGTTGGTGGAACCACCCTTTAATCATAAATTGTATTCTTAAGGATATTTTTTAAAATTATTAAATATAATAATATTTTTAATTAATGTATTGAAAATAAAAAATAAAATTATCAATTTTTATATTTAATACAATAATACTATTCAAAGGGATTTTGATTTTAAATTTTTATGAATGCGATAAATTTTTTTTTAAAAATTTTTCGTCCAGATGTCCAATAATATTTTAAAAAATTAATCTTAAACGAAATTTAAAGATATATTAAAAATAAAAAAAAAACAGAAGCCTTCTCTCTCTCATTTACCTCTTTAGACCACCACGTCATCATTTTTACAGCTGTCTCCCCATCTCGCAAGCATTCCCTATAAATACCTTCCTCACTCTCTCTCTTCACTCTCAATCTTTCCCACCAAGCAAGTAGCTCTGATAACTAAAAATCTCCACCCTTTACCTTTATCCTTACCCTTTGACATGGCTTCTATTTACCAACTTGCCACTCTCTTGCTCTTCTGTTTTATCAACCTTTCGTTATCCGACTTAGTTCAAGAGCAACCTCTCGTGTTAAAGTACCATAATGGTCCGCTCCTTAAGGGCAAAATCACAGTTAATCTCATCTGGTACGGAAAGTTTACTCCCATCCAACGCTCCATAATCGTTGATTTTATCAGCTCTTTGAGTTCCGACAAGCCCACACTTTCTTCCACATCATCATGGTGGAAAACTACTGAGAAATACAAGGGAGGAGGTTCATCCACCATAGCTGTAGGCAAACAAATCCTCCTCGAAAATTACCCACTTGGTAAAATCCTTAAAAACCCACATTTACCAGCCTTGGCCAGCAAATTTAACGGCGTCAATACCATAAATATTATCCTCACGGCCAAAGACGTCGCCGTCGAAGGCTTCTGCATGAGGTGCGGGACTCACGGATCAACCCGGTTTGGCCGAGGCCCGATTCGTGGAACCTATATCTGGGTTGGAAACTCCGAGACTCAGTGCCCCGGTCAATGTGCTTGGCCGTTTCACCAGCCTATTTATGGCCCGCAAACGCCGCCTTTAGTTGCTCCAAACGGAGACGTTGGAGTCGATGGAATGATCATTAACTTGGCCACCCTTTTGGGTAACACTGTTACCAATCCGTTTAACAACGGGTATTTCCAGGGGCCAGCCAACGCGCCGTTAGAGGCGGTTTCAGCTTGCACGGGGATTTTCGGGCCGGGTTCGTACCCGGGATATCCGGGTAGTCTCCTGGTGGAGAAGAGCACAGGGGCGAGCTACAATGCGAACGGGATTAACGGAAGGAAACACTTGTTGCCGGCGATGTGGGATCCTCAGACATCAGCGTGCAAGACGCTTGTGTGATGGTACACGTGGCGGAAATCAATGGTGATGGTAGATGTGGCACTGATATGTAGATATTCGGGATGGTGTATGGGGGAGGGAGGTAGGGCCTTTGCTTGTTGTCGTTTTGTGTGACGTGTAAATTCTAGTTTTGGTATAAAAAAAAGAAAAAAGAAAATATGGTGGGGAGGGGGGGGGGGAATATAAATGTCAATGTGAGAGATAAGAATGATATTTAATATAGAAATATTAAAGAATATAATATATATTTGGTTTTTTATAATTGTTTAGGATAAGCTTAAAGTTAAAGAGGACAGGGGATTTTTTATTATTATTATTTTTTTTTATGGGTGAATGATGAGAAAGATGCTGGGGGCCTGGGAGACCATGATGGCTGATTCCATTTTTCACAAAATTTCCCAAACATTTAAAAAAATGAAGAAAAAAAATGTTCAAAAACTTTTGGGACTTGTGCTATGCTTAATTATAATTAAATTATTAATAAAATTTGAGTTTGATGTTATTGAATAATTGAATTGAAATGATATAAAAAATTTAAATAAATTATTGTAAATTTATAAAATATAAAATAAAAATATTATTTAATATGAAATTTAATTATTTTATTTTATAAAATATTCACACAAAGAATTATTTATTATGATAAATAACTTTTTTTATCTTAATTTTTTTATTCATATAATGAATATGTTTGGTTTTTTTTTCTTTTTCACACAATGAATGCGTCGAACTCTAATAATTATAATGAGATTAACGGAGTTCAAGTTTAAGCAGAATTTAGGTTCTTAGCAATGAGAAAATGAGAGGGATTTGATTTGATTTGATGTGATCAAATTCAGTTATTGGCAGAAGGAAAAGGCAAACCCAACTCAAGGGAGGGAGGGAACTCTCACCTGTGACTTTTACTAGGAGTCTACTACTACACTTTGTTTCCGAGGAAAAACTGTGGCTTTTATATATCATCCAAATTTCTAAACCTGCTTCTGGTTTTGAAGTTAGTCAAAACACTATTCTAAAAAGCTGATAGATAATTAAATTCTTATGAAACAAATACCAATAAAAAAAATTCTTGAGGAAAAACAAAATCATATGGCAGAAGGAACTCAGCAAAAAAGGAGGGCAGCTCAGCCATAAATGAAAAACATGAATCTAGGTGAGGCAACATGGCAGTGCAAGAAACAATATATGGTTGTGTAGTTCGCCATCAACAACTAGACCATTATGCATAGTTTTGGTACATCAACCAAATTGATGAAAAATAAATCCCTCAAACTTCCCAAAATATAACCCCAGAGAAGTGGATAGGAAAAGCATTTGGAACCTATGTTGATTCAGCTCTTCAATTTTTTTAAAGTATTCGTGTTTGACGTATATTCAGACATGAATAAAGAGATATGACCCTCCAAGGATGTTCCAAATACATGAAAAATTTACAAAAAATTGAATATACCCATATCTGACATTCAATCCCGAGTCCGAATAACATAATTTGGAACTACTAGTGTGGTTCATGTATTTAATAGTAGGTGCTGTAACGCGTTGCCATTCTCAACCTTGGAACCTTCCTGCAATATATAGGATAAAGTTTGGCATCCTTTATTGAGGTTGCAAAAACTAAAAGCAAAAACACAATATAACTTATTGAGATATAACAACGCAATTCGAAATTACGATGAGAAAACCACAGCTGCTAGACATACCCATATCCGTAAGGGGCAAAGAAATATGGAGGAGCCATAAATGGAACTCTGGGTCGCATAATAGGGTTGGACCGACGTGGACGATATTGTTTCATTCCAGGTATATTGGTCCGCTTAGCAGTAACCTACAAAGATATCAAGAGAGCACATCGTGCTTAAAGAGTTTAACAAATGAAAAACCCCAAGTCCATTGCCATTTTTAATGGTGTACGAAAAGCAGCCACAGTATTTTCTTCTCAAAAAAAAGAACCCTGAATTTTACCTTCAACTGCCTGCCATGAAGTTCAGATTCATTCAAAAGAAGAGCATATTGAACAGCCTCAGCTTCAAAGAACTCCACATAAGCATAACCCTTTGGCTGGCCATACTTGTCTGTACGAATAGTAATCCTATTTACAGTCCCACAAGATTGGAAATGCTGTTGAACTTCTTCAGGTGTGCATGAATAATCCACCTGTATTCTCAGAATGTTTTATATGTAGCCAGTAAACCGTGCACAACAGGATTTAATAAAATGGTAAGAAGAAGAAACAAGTGGCAGTCGTTTTTATAACAAAACAGAGACTAAGGCAGCAAAAAGGTCACTTGTGCAGCAAGTATCTACTTACTAATCACCTTGTTAAGAAAGGTCAGACCAGCCTGAACAAAGATCGGGTCTTAGTTTTCATAGTTAAATGGCCAGTGTGCTCAGCTGTTTGCAATTAAGGAGCCAAACTAAAGAAGGAAATGTTTAAAATCTTCTTGAGCAATTAGCATTCACACAGGAAAGGCATTGTAATAGAAGGGTCAACACATTGATTAATGGTCTAATCAGAATAACCTAAGTACATATAGATAGATTATATTCATTAAGTTGGCATTCTAGAATAAAATAATTTGATGCCAGAGACATCATAGAAAAGCTAACATTTAACAGTAAGGGAAGGGAAGAAGGAGAAAAACAAAATCTTCATTCTCATTTTCTTTTCTTTTCTTTCTTTTTTGTCCCTTTTTTTGGGGGCAGGAGGTGTTAAGACAAAAGAATAATGATTACTGGAAAGAAATCAGTGATTCCTAATTGTCCCAAGTGATGAAATAAAAAAAGATCAAAGACCCCTCACCATAAGAAGCAAGACACTTAGAAATTCCTCGAGCATTGACCACCAGCAAAAGCAGCACTCTGGTTTGCAAATAAAACAGCAAATACCCACTGCTAGGCTTTACTCTGGAAAGCATGTTCTTTCAACTGATTTGAGACCGATTTTCAGGATTCTTGAATCAAAATTTGTTTCTCCATTCATCCCGGCCAAGTACTCAAGTTAAACCAAGACAAGTTTCTTTACAATGCTAATACTTTTTCCCCCCTGCTATTTTAAGTAATGCTGATTTAAAGATTTTTGCAAAATCATTGCTTTTACTGGTATTATTTTATCCTTTTCATCTTTTTTTCTTCCTTCAGATTTTTTGTTTACTGAAAGGCTTCAAGTTTTCTTTCCTTCATATTTTGACTCAACTTTTAACACTCTTATTTTTATCATCTCTCTTTAAGCACATCAATATAGTATGGCATGGCATGTATATTTTCTTAGCCCAAGAACATTTCTATCAGCCATTTTCACCCAACCTCTGAATTATTAAATCAGCAAACTTGAAGAATGAAGCTTCACCTGCGATTGTAGTAAAAGATAATAGTCAACAAAGGATTCTAAACTGAGAAATCCTTCACCATGATAAATGCTCAAACTTTACATTTGATACATAATGAAGGAAATATTCACTTGGTGAAACAAGATAGCAAGTTGCAGCATTTCTACATAAGAGCATTTAAAAAAAAAAAGGTATATTAAGCTAAAATAACTATGCACATGTATCGAATTAAATCTGCTGTGCTATCCATTATGAGTTAAACATGCCATAAAGCAATGTAATAAGGTTAATATTCTGGCCCTCCTAGTTAGCAGTGTTGTTACCAAAATCCTTGAATAGTTGCTAAACCAAAACCTCAAAGTGTAGTAACTTGATAAACATAAGGAGGACAGCACACAAAAGGAATAAATCCCAGTTGACTAAGTCACAAACTAGGGAAAAGCTCATTTGGACAACCACAGGTAAAGAAGAAAAATCCATTACATTCTTCTAGAAAAAGGAGAAGAAAAGAAGAAGAGTCCATGCACCAATTTTTCATGAGAAAACATTTTATGACAACTTTTATCTTATAGAAAAACTAACACCCTTAACATTTATTTTCCTCAATCTTGTAATCGTTCTGCATCTGCATTTTCTTTCCACAATAGAAGCATCATACTCAGAACTGCGACAAGAACCATATTAGAGACCATAAATATTTTATATTTTTATGAAAAGTGGTCCGTAGGACTCAAAAAACAGAAACAGAGTTGATAATGAAAAATCGCCATTTCAGTGAACTTTAAACAACTAACAAACTTGGCATTCAATACTTATTGTAATTTTCCAAATGATTGTCTAATTCAAGTTATAACTCATATTTTTGTCATTCCCCACAGCTAGACAAAAATGTCAGGAAGATGCAGCATTCCATGGTTGGTTTCTTCATGCATGTGGTGCACCTCCTATACTAATATCACCCAAACAGGAATCCAGTGCAAGCCAATAAGATGCTGCAGGGTAGTGGCTTTTAATCCAGTGTATCCACCAGATGCACTGGTAAAGCTAGACCACTATTTGAATTACAACCAGATTTTAACTTCAGTTATGAAGATTGGTCTGAATGCCAGCACTATTGTATCCTGGCTTAATTAGTTAGAATAACAACTTGCAAGCAATATTTACATGATTTTGTAGTACTATTCATAAAATTTGATCATATCTAGAGCACCTCATATGGTAAGTTTCAGCCTGACCAGTTTCTGACTACTACTAAGAAAAATTATTTAAACCCCCTACTCAAAAGGCTTTCGTAGATGAAAGCATGGAAGTTGACTCTAATGATGCAAATGCATATATTCACATCCATTATTGAGAAATATATCAACAAGTAGCCATAAGCAACACAGGAAGTTAAATGACATGCTAATTTCTCAATCTACAACAACAAGAACAACAAAGAAAGTCTTTGCCCACGACATGAGAATGGTTAAATTGTGGCATTATGGTTGAACTTGTCCTATCAACTCCCCAAAATGAAAATTTAAAAAAAAAAATCAAACAGCAGTAACACTGTTTTGGGAGATCTATGCAAAGACAAGCAATAAAATAAGCAAGGAAAGAGGCCTCACATTGCCCACAAAGACTGATCGGGAATCTACTTCCTCTCGATTTGCCTGAGATGTAGTAGCTGCAGCAGCAGGATCTAGTTGTATAGAAACAAACATTGATAATGACTCTTAATACTTGTGTTTTCAATTATATCCAACAACAAAAGGTGAGCATACAACTAAAATAAAAGCAAAAAGATATAAGGTGATCATCCTGCATGATACATATACCCACTGGATTCAACATTTTATCTAATCATAGGATAAACGATGCAATATAGAAATTTAGCATATGAAGTTTGAAAATCCATAAGGGATTTGCTATCAATTCGAAAACTTTCTCAATATCTAAAAAACAGAAATAAACAAAGTGAAAGAATTTATAAGATAGTTTTGCAATAATTTAGCTAGATATCACACATTATAAAACAAAAGCCCATTTATAAGAATCCGAGAGAGAAAAAGAAAAAAAAATTTGCGTCAATCAAATGATTTTTATTCAACCTAATAACTACAAAAATTAAAAATTTGAAGGAAAAAAAAAAACCCAAAATCGTACAACAATGAGAAAGAAAATGAGCCCATTCAACCAAGGAAAAAAAAAAGAGCAAACCTTGTACGGAACCAATCTCCTGGCTTCTTCCTCCATCTCTTTTAACATTCTTTTCATGTTGTGATGAATTGGATTGAAGATCGAAGCAGAGAAGAAGAGTTTAGACCAGAAAGAAGAAGAAAAAGGAAAAGAAAAGAGAATTGTATTTCATTTCATACCAAAAACGTGAATACATTGTCTGTTATATAGTTCCATGACAGAGAAGCAAAAATGAAATACTAATAACAGAATTACAATATTCCTAAGCCAGCTGGCAAGTACACAGAATTCAACATTCCTAACTAACTTGCTGATGCACCACTAGCTGCTATAACGACCTCAGCTGGTACAATGCATCCTTCTAGAATCTATAGGTTGTTTTCCTCTGTGCTGCAGCTCCTCACTTCCTTCCCTGCATTCCCGATTATTAGCTGTAGCTCCTCTCCACCATAGTCTGCATGGTCTTTCATCACATTACCCCCTCCTTCAGCTGATCCTTGTCCCCAAGGATCAAAAGATGGAAACTGACTGACTAGGACAGAATAGTCTTCCCAAGTAGCGTTGTCTTTTCCCAAATTTGCCCATTCAATCAACAATTGTGTGACTGCCTGATTGTTCCTCTTGATAATCCTTTTATCTAGCACTGCAACAGGAATTATCAAAGGTTGACCATCTTCATTCACCTCTGGTGGAGCTATACTAGGGACTTTCTTGCTTCCAACCTTCTTCTTAAGTAAGCTAACATGAAAAACAGGGTGTAATCTGGAAGTACTTGGTAACTGAAGCTTATAAGCTACTGGTCCAACTTTTGCAATCACAGTATAGGGTCCATAGTATCTCGATGACAGTTTCAGATTTTTCCTGAGACTTAAGGAAGTCTGTCTATAAGGCTGAAGCTTTAAGTACACATCATCTCTTACTTGAAATTCTCTCTCAACCTTTTTCTTATCAGCATAGAATTTCATTCTGTTCTGAGCCTTCTCAAGCTGATCTACTAGCAACTTGCTCAAGTGTTCTCTTTCTTTCAGTAGGTCTTCAACAGTAGATACACGAGCTAGAAAGCTTGCATCCCAAGCAAAACCAGGAGGTTGATAGCCATATAAGGCTTGAAAAAGAGACATTCCTATGGCGGAATGATGGCTGGTATTATACCACCATTCTGCTAGAGGCAGCCAAGTGACCCATGCTTTAGGTTTAAGATAACACATGCACCTTAAGTACTGTTCCAAACATTGGTTTAACCTTTCGGATTGGCCATCAGTTTCAGGATGGTAGGCAGTACTCAGCTGGACCACTGTTCCCAGTAACTTCATCAATTCTTGCCAGATATTACTGGTAAATACCTTATCCCTATCAGATATGATGGTCTTAGGCACTCCATGTAACTTGTAGATATTGCTAAGATATAGTTTAGCTATATCCAAAGAGGTAAATGGATGAGAGAGTGAGAGGAAGTGGGAATATTTGGTGAATTTGTCAATAATCACCATGATGCAAGTTTGTTTCTGTGACTGTGGTAAACCTTCAATGAAATCCATAGTTATAACTTCCCATGTCTGCTTAGGAATGGGAATTGGCTGTAACAACCCAGGATAAGGACTGTGCTCATACTTGTTTCTCTGACAAATGTCACACTGTTGGACATGAGTTTGCACCTGTTTCATCAACCCTGGCCAATAGAAGTATAAACGAGTTCTATAGTAAGTAGCCTGTATACCTGAGTGACCTCCCTGAGGTGAATCATGCATCTGCTGAAGTATCTGCTCTCTCAATGGTCCTTGAGTTCCAATGTAAACCCTGCCATTATACCTCAGAATTCCATTAGTAAATGAATAAGATGGTATTGCATTGGCAGCAACTGTAAGTGCAACAATCTTGCCCCTTCATAGCTTAACTCTACTTCTTTCACTCATTCAGGCACAATAGTGGTGGAAGTCATGCTGCAAAGTGTTGATTCACTTTCAAACTGCCTGGAAAGGGCATCAGCAGCCTTGTTAGTTTTGCCCTTCCTGTATTGTATAGTATAATCCAGCCCCAGCAGCTTAGTCAATCCTCTCTTCTGAATTGTAGTAGTGAGCTTCTGCTCCAACAAGTACTTCAAGGATTCATGATCCGTTTTGATAATGAAGGGCCCTCCTTCCAAGTAATGTCTCCATTTAGAGACTGCCAGTAAAATAGCCAAGTACTCTTTTTCATAAATGCTCAGATCAGCATGTGTAGGCCCTAGTGCTTTACTCAGATAGGCTATAGGTCGACCTTCCTGAGATAAGACAGCCCCAATTCCACCTCCACTAGCATCAGTTTCCAAGTAAAATGGCTTCAAGAAATCTGGTAGAGCCAAGACTGGTGCAGTACACATAGCTTCCTTCAACTGACCAAAGGCTGCTATTGCTTTAGGGCTCCAAGTGAACCCATCCTTCTTAAGCATATTAGTTAATGGTTTACTGATCTCTCCATACCCCCTAATGAACTTCCTGTAGTAACCAGTGAGGCCCAGGAAGCCCCTTAGTGACTTCAAACTGCCTGGTAACTTCCATTCCTTCATGGCTTCCACCTTAGATGGATCTGTTGAGACTCCATTTACTGAGATCACATGCCCCAGATATTCAACTTGTTGTTGACCAAAGAAGTATTTATTTTTCTTTGCAAACAACCTGTGACACCTTAAAAGATCTAAAACAACTTGTAAGTGTTTATAATGTTCCACATTGTTAACACTATACACCAATATGTCATCAAAGAACACAAGTACAAATTTTCTTAAATGCAAGGCAAAAATGTCATTCATAAGAGCCTGAAAGGTAGCAGGGGCATTAGTGAGGCCAAATGGCATTACCTTAAACTCAAAATGACCATGGTGAGTTCTGAAGGCTGTCTTTGGGATGTCCTCTGTCCTGACTCGTATCTGCCAATAGCCAGATCTTAAATCAAGCTTAGAAAAGACCTTAGCTCCTTTAAGCTCATCCAACAAGTCCTCCACCACAGGTATTGGAAATTTGTCCTTCACTGTCAATGCATTTAGCTGTCTGTAATCCACACACAGCCTCCAACTACC
This sequence comes from Fremontodendron californicum, assembly GCA_030761205.1. NCBI lineage: Eukaryota > Viridiplantae > Streptophyta > Magnoliopsida > Malvales > Malvaceae > Fremontodendron > Fremontodendron californicum. The sequence goes on from JAULJL010000007.1 coordinate 32,433,358, forward strand.
ATCATTCTTCTTGACCAAGAGGCATGGTGATGCAAATGGACTTCTTCTAGTTTGGATGATGGAGTTAGTGAGCATTTCTGTCACCTGTCTTTCAACCTTTGTTTTCTGATGGTAGGGAAACCTATAAGGTCTCAAATTCATGGGTTGTGCATCAGCCTTGAGTGGAATACTATGGTCATGGGACCTGGCTGGTGGCATCTGTTTAGGTTCTTCAAACACATCAGAGTACTGATCCAGTAAAGCTTGAAGTGCATGAGGTGTTTCAAGTTCTGTACAGTCAATGCTGAGCATGTACATTTCCCCAAGCATCTCAGAATCCTTCCCTACTATCTTCTGCAATTTGTTCCCATATACCAATCTAACCTTAGGGTTCAGCTGACCTCCCTTGAGAATAATTTGTTGACCTTCCTTTTTAAAGGATAAGGAAAGCTCATTAAAGTCCAGTGTGAGGGGACTATATTTTCTCATCCAATCAACACCAAGCACCATGTCACTACCACCCATAGGCAAAACTCTTAAGTCATGGCTGAACTTGTGACCTTGCATAACCCATTCCAGCTGTTTACACTGGGCAGTGCTGTAAAGTTTTTCACCATTGGCTACTGTAATTGATAAAGGATTAGTATGCACTAGCTCCCTTCCATCCTTAGCCCATCCAGGAGTGATGAAGCTATGAGTGCTCCCACTATCAACAAGCACACTGAGAGGCCTGCCTTTCACACTGCCTTAGATTCTTAGTGTATTATGACCAACACTACCTATGAGAGCATTGATCGAGATTTCTAACCAATTGTCATCACCATTTTGGTTGTCTGGTTCATATGGTTCTGTCCCAGTCTGAACTTCCTCCTGTGCCGCCAGTTCCTCCTTACTTTCTTCTACTGTGAGCACATTTAACTGTTTGCTCTTGCAAACATGGCCATAGGTGAATTTGTCCCCACACTTGAAACAAAGATTTTGAGCTCTTCTCTGTTCATACAGATTACTATGTATAGTGTTTCTTGGTAATTGGCCAGATAGATTGTGGATTGGTCTTGACTGGGAATTGAAAGGAGGTTTGGCTGGTGGTTTGTGCTTTTTGCTTTCAATTTCTATAGACAATTCATGCAATCGAGCTTGTCTATATGCAGCAGCAAGTGTAATAGGTTCATAAGCCTTGACTCTCAACTTAAGTTCTTCCCTAAGGCCACTAACAAAGCTGGACAGGAAGTAAGCTTCTGACAGATCAGGATTGAACTGAAGCATATAGGGCTTAAGTTCCTCGAACTTCTCTTGGTACTCATCCAGTGAGCCTTTCTGAGTAAGCTTGTTGAATTCCTCGATAACATCAGCATAGGTTCTATCACAGAACCTTTGGCACAGATCGACCACAAATTCTTGCCAACTCACTCCATTGTTCTGCATCACATAGCCATCCAACCAGACTTCTGCCTTACCAGACAAATACATGGCTGCAACTTCTAACTTCTGATGATCAGGTATAGCAAAAATAGCAAAGTATTTTTGACATTTTTTTATCCATCCTCGGGGATTTGTTCCATCAAACATAGGTAGTTCAATCCTAGGCCTAGGGGAGAAAGCATTCATACTAGCATTTGAATGTGAACCTGCTATATACTCATTCTGCTTATAAGACAGGGGTGATGTTTGAGACAAAACATGGTTTTTCTCTAAATAATTCTTAGATAACAACCCTGGTTCTTCATTCTTATGAACATGCCTACCCTGTTCATCCACAATAGTGACTTCAATAGGGTTCTTACCTCGAGCTTGAATATGTGCAACTGGTGTTGGTTGAGAGCTGGAAGTGTTAATGACACCACCAGATTCAGATGGACTGTGTTCTTCAATTTTTTGGGCCATTATCTCGAGTAATTTGCTGACATATCCATGACTCTCAGCAAATTTGGCATCAATGCTTTGCTTCTGTTCTTCCCACCATCTCGGTACTGTGACATCAGAGTTCTTCAGTGCCTCCATTTGTGATTGCAGCACCTGCAGTTGTTCCTGCATGGTGTTGAGCCTAGTTCCTTCTGCCATTGTGTTCTAAAATTTGTGCTTACCCAGCTTGTTGAGGTTGGATCTCAACAGCTCTGATACCAATTTGTGATGAATTGGATTGAAGATCGAAGAAGAGAAGAAGAGTTTAGACCAGAAAGAAGAAGAAAAAGGAAAAGAGAAGAGAATTGTATTTCATTTCATACCAAAAACGTGAATACATTGTCTGTTATATAGTTCCATGACAGAGAAGCAAAAATGAAATACTAATAACAGAATTACAATATTCCTAAGCCAGCTGGCAAGTACACAGAATTCAACATTCCTAACTAACTTGCTGATGCACCACTAGCTGCTATAACGACCTCAGCTGGTACAATGCATCCTTCTAGAATCTATAGGTTGTTTTCCTCTGTGCTGCAGCTCCTCACTTCCTTCCCTGCATTCCCGATTATTAGCTGTAGCTCCTCTCCACCATAGTCTGCATGGTCTTTCATCACACATGTCAACGAGGTTCTGCAAATTTCTCCAAAATTAGGGTTTTCTCAAACAGGAAAAGCCTTATACTAAAATAAAAAGAAAAAAAAGAAAAATTACAGCTTCAGTGGATTCGGCAGCCGCCATGTCTACATCGTCTCCTTCCATCCTCTTTCACTTTTTCAATTGAATTGAGACTTTGAAATTTTTACATTTCAAGTTTCACCGCTATCTTATTCTTGACGCGTTAGATAATTAGTTTTTTATTTTTAATTATTTTATTTATTAGTAAAAATAAAAATGATGTTATTACATGCTCTTTTGTCTTTTCATCATACAAAATTTTCTATGGTTGCAAAAAAAAGAAAAGAGAGATTTTTTGTTGTTGAAGGAAATAATAATTATATGAGTTTTGGATTTTAAAATAGTAGATCCAAAATAAATATATGTCTTATTGATGAATAATGAGGTAAATTGCAATTTTGAGAGAACAATACTCCAATATTTCTTTACTTAGGTTAGGAAAAAAATTTGAAATGACAAAAACAATTTTATGAATTTTAGGGATTTTCTAATTAATAATAATATGTTTAAAATATATATAAAAAAAAATTCCATTCTTGAAAATCAATTATCTTAGAACTAGCTCATGAATTCATTACTTTAAGTAAATATATAATTCTTTTTTCATATGATTTTAAAAACATATTCTTTCAAATTAATTCGGTATATTTAAGATTCTATTTTTTAGAGTGCTCTAAATCAAATTCTGTAAAAATTAAAAAAAATAAAAAAAAAACTTTTATTCTGATCGTGTTCATGTTTATTAGACTTGGTCATGGATTGGTCGCGATTAAACATATTCATGGACCGGTAGCTCATCCGGCCCGACCCGTATTGGGCCGGGTCTGGATATGATTTTTTATGATCCGGGCTGGTCCGGTCCAGATCACTGTTTAAGTATTAAAATATATATTTTTTAATTTAATTTAAATTTAATTATAAAATATAAATTAATATTAATAAATTTTTTTAATATTTTAATATATTTGAATAGTGAAAAGGGCTTATACGGGCTGGCCCGGGCTCGGCCCGAATGGGCTCGGGCTTGGGCAAGGAAGAAAAAAAAATTCTGAGCCGCGGCCCGGCCCATTAACAGGTCTAGCAGCGATCCAAATTTTTTTAGTTTTTTACCCAAGTTCGGATAGAGCCGGCTTGAAAATTTATTTTACTATTTATAAAATATTAAAAAATTATTTATATATTCTATAATTAAATTTAAATAAAAATATTTTTATTTAATAAATAGTAATTTAAATTGAACTAATCCGAATTATAAAATTTTTATTCAAATCCGATCCAATTTAAGTTAAACCAAACGAATCAAACGAGTAACCGGATTCTTGAATGCAACCCCCATCTCTCCTGCTTAATTTCTGTTTTTTTGTTTTTCTGTTTTTTCTCTGATTCTGACGCCTTATATGTCGGATAATCAAAGTTGCATTGACCAAGTTCTCAAGACTCATCAAGACAAACATTATTAAGACTTTATCAAACTTTTATTATATATTATATATAAGATTGGTCATTAAGATTTGCCTATAAAGTTGAGTCTTGCTTTATGATTAGATACTTTAATTCTCGATAGCTGCAATATTTTACATCAAAAACTACCTGCACGAAATCAACTACTTAGACTAATTTTCGAATAATAGCTGACATTATTTTCGAATCGAAATTAGCTTCAAATTTATAAATACTCATATGATTACTGGCACTTCATGTTAGTGGATGGATTTGCCATAACCTGCACTCTTTCTTTGCCAGTCGCTGACTTGAATTTTGCAATCACAGGTTTTACCTTCTCGGTTGTCTTGATGATGATCAAGAACAAAAATCGATAGAAAACAACCATTGCGAACAAGATGGCAAGATCAACCCACTTAGAGTATGCCATTTCTATATGCCATGTGTTCTTCAAAATTTCTTCCCCAGTAATGGTTGCTGGCCTTCCAGCTTGAATATTATTAGGAAATGTCAAGCCTTCAAACTCATTCTTAAACAATCCCTGGTAAGCATATTTGTGGAAAGCAATGTGGTATAAGGGATACTTCAACACTGGCTTGGGAAGATCAGTCGGTAATCGGAAGAATCCCCCAACCAAAATCATTAGACCTTGTATTCCAGCACCCACTATGATACCCATCAGAAAATTGGGTACTAAACTCGCAACAATCATCATTAAGCTTTCAACCAACATCATGCAAGCAAATAGTGTGATTACAAAGAAGAAGAAATGTTCATATCCTTCGTGAAATCCAGGAAGGAAATAAGTAATCGCGCCTGGAATAAGTGCAACTAGTGCCAAGAATGGCAGAGCAGAAAATGTGTTACTGAAAACAAAGGCAGTGACACCGTAGTGCCCATTCAATCTTTCGCGTTCAAATACCTGACAGAAAATACATATTATTAATTAGTCAAAAAATTCAGGACATATCTCAATCAGGACATATTGATCGATACTTTCACAAACCTTCATTTCCTCGACAAAAGAAGGGAATCCACCAATGGCCATGAAAGTTAGAAATGATGCTACAAACATAATCAGTGAACCTCTAGCCTGAAAAAAAAAAAAACTCAAAATTGTTGCAACTGTTTTAGTTTTACATGTCCTTTTGATTTGCAATGTTGAAAATCAAATTCTTTTACTAACCTGAATCGATCCAGAGCCCATCCCAATGTGGTTAAACACAGTGGCAAGGACTACAGATAATGCAATATAGATACCTAGACGCAACCAATAGTAGCCAAGATCACGAGACATGTTAATGAAAGATCTTCTTGTAAGGACATGGCACTGGGTGAAGAACCTAGCATGGCTTTTATTTTTCTCCAATGCTCCACCGTCCTGACACCATAATTCACACAGCCAATATATGTTAATGCCATTCGAATATCTATCTTAGATGTGGAGAGAAAAATGAGCTGCTACTAACTTACTAACCTGTTTACAAATCTGAGCTATCTCTTTCTGAACCTTTTGGTATACATCAGAAGATTTATATGACTTTACCAGAATATCAATTACTTCCTCTGTGGGGATTCCATTAGCAAGCCCTAGCTCAATATCCTGGTTAAAAGAGAACATCATACAGGATATATATATATATATATATATATATATATATATATATATACTTATTTTACATTCGGAAATATTTGTTAAGTAGCTTCTGAGAACAGCATACCTTGTCAAAATCCTTATTTATGGTTTTGAGGAAGTGATCAGATGGATTCTGGAGACTCGGGCAGGGGAATCCATTTAAAGCAAAAAACTACATTATATAGAAAATAAGAGAGTTTAGTTTCTTTTGCCAGTAATAATGAAGAAAGGGAAAAAAGAAAAACAAACATACTTCATTTGCTGCTGAAACAGGGCCAAAATACACTGTTTTGCCCGCAGATAAAAGGTAAAGATTGGTAAAGAGCTGAAAGACTTCAATGCTAGGCTGATGGATGGATGCAATTATTGTTCTTCCAATTTCATCTTTCTGATTCAGGCTTGCGATTCTGCGCATCACATAATATGAAGCTGCACTGTCGAGCCCACTAGTGGGTTCATCCAGGAACAAAAGCTTTGGGCGTGTCAGGATTTCAATGCAAATGCTAACTCTCCTCTTTTGGCCACCACTCAGCCCTTTAGCTCCCCACCCACCTATCCGAGTATTCATGGCGTCTTGCAACCCCATCTCTCTGATTGTCATTTCTGCTCTCTCCTTCTTCTCTGACTTCGCCATTGTATCCGGCAATTGGAGCTGAGCTGAGTAGTAGACAGCTTCTCTTACAGTCAATGTAGTAATCAATGCATCGTCTTGGGTTACATATGCCTGTATGATGGTAGTAATTATTACTAATTTGCATGAAAAGGAACAGTTGAAATCTATGTTGTTCCGACTTTTTATTTTTGTTTGAAGTATTCGTGTCCGACACATATTCGGATATGGACGAGGATATGACCCTCCAAATACTTAGAAATAATTGAACATACCTGTGTCGGACATATACCCGTATCCAACACTCACACCAAAATCCGAGTAATATAGGTTAAAATGAAATTCATGGATATGGTTGTCTTTAATTTTTGAAGATTATACAACTGAAAGGCCTGTAACATTGAAATTAAGTGAAATTTATTTATTTATTTATTTATTTCTTCTTTACAGTACATAATTTCATGAATAGTTTCTCCTTACCGATGTTCCATAAGCCAAGGCCTGTTTACGTCCATTGATAAGAATATCCCCTGCTTGCCTTGTGTTGGGACCCTGTCTCCCTGCAATGAAAATTAATCAAGTTCTCTACATGAGCAAACAATTAGTGCTAGTACTGTTTTTTTTATTTTTTGGAACAGGAAATTCTAAGATCCTGTTTTTTTACTATTTTTAATTTCTTTTAAAAATACTAGTTTTAGTTTTTTTATTATTATTATTAATTATATGAAAGAGTAAAAAAAAAATAGTTGCATGTTTAATTTTTATATTTTTTAAGCTTAAATATAAAAATACTCATCCAAGTCCTTATTATTTATAGCAATTGATTAAATCCAAAAAATCTATTTTTTACCTTGAAATGTTTGTCATTAAGATTTCAACTATCAAACAGAGCTGAATCTAAAGGACAAGTTTTCAAAATAATTGTAAATAGAACTTACTATGGTACTATTTTTTATCTATAAAAACTATTCTATAATAATCTTTTTTTCTTTATATTTGGCTTTTTATTTAAATTAAGGGAAAATAGAGTTGAGATCTATTTTTTTAGTCATATACCAATTGGCAAGTAATCACCACATGCACAAAGAGATGATATTTTAGTTTTAAGAGTGAGATGAAACCTTTGGACATAAAACCTTTGTCAGACTCATCTTAAATACAATAGATATTAAAAAGTTACTCTATTTTGTTCCTACCAAGTTAAAATTTAATTTTTTTTTTAAAGTCCTATAATAATTTAAACTCAAACATTCTTGAGGTTTTGGTGCTTAGATTCAAAGTCTTAAAACTTTTTTTATAAGTTGTTAAGGTCTCATGCATTAATTCATAGTAGCCGAGGACAGATGTATGATTATGATGTTTAGACTAGGAATTTACAAGAAAATATGCTTTCTCAATTTCAGAAGACAATAGTACATGAAATGTTTATTCAAAAGCAGAAAACGGAAAGAAACGTTTTGGCATACTTAATTAACTTTTGGAGGACAATTTTTGTTTTCATGATATCTACATCCTGATGCAAATTATTGGTTTTTAAGACTGTCAAAGATTGAATCTTAATTATTGAAATTAAAAATTCAATACTCTATCAACAAATTATACGACTATTGACAAAAAAAATAATTAATTGATCGATCTATTCATTTTTTTAATATGATAAAGGTATTCTCAAATTTCGCATAGACTTAATCTCCATCCTAAATTATTTTAAAAGCATATTCTCTATATGAGCTTGATAGCACTTATGAAAAATTTTACTTCATAGGCACTTAAAAAAAAAAAAGGGTTTGAATCTCATCTCCTACGTATAAACAATAAATTTCCTTGAAAAAAAAAAGCTTTAACATGCGGAGGAAACAAATGAACGTACATCGGAAAGATCTAGGAAGCGACAAAAATATTGTTCTCAAATGGACATTTTGGAGAAGCAAGTTTTGTTGGAAAGCAAAAAAAGAGTTTAAACAACAAAAGAAGAAAGACTTTTCTTTGGTATACTCATATTTTATTAGCTGAAATTTATATTTTCACAATCCTTCTTCTCCCTCTTTCCTATCTTATTTGAAATATTACATTTTAATTTCTCTTGTTTGATCTCCCTCTCGGTGTATATTAAATGGAAAAAAAAATGAACAAGACAACAGTTTTTCTTCATTAAGTAATTAGGAAAATTAAGTATCCAAAACAAATTCTTAATTAAGAACTAAAGGGCAATACAGCCTGCTCTTGGCATGGAATGTGTGCTTAATTAATTAATTACCTGCTAAGGTATCAAGAAGTGTCGACTTGCCACAACCCGAAGGACCCATTATTGCCAAGAGCTCTCCAGGACGAGCATAGCCAGTCAGGCCCTGAAGGATTGATCTGCTGCCATTTTTTCCACCTGGAACTGTGACCCACAAATCGTCCCAAGTCAAGAAAACACCATCCTCATTAAACCTGTTACTTCCTCCTGTGTTAATCCCCGGCATTGATTTAAGGTTTTCTACTTCGAAGGCAGCCTGGATTTCTGGTCTACCCTGCAGAGACTCTGAATTAATATGAAAGGAAGCTGCCATAATTATGGAAGAAAAAAAAAACTGAGAGCAAAACAGGGACAGAGGTCTCTTCTTGATTATGAGGTAGCTTAGACCTTAGTGCATGTTAAAGGCCAAACCAATAATATATACTATATTTATAATGGGATCTTTCACTATACCAGATTTTTACTATGAAAACTTTGCATTTATTTCTATTTACAAGATAGCAACGTAATCAGTCCAAGTGAAGATCACCCGTACTGAAATTAATTAGAAATGGCGCGTTCTTGTCGAGTAATAAAGTTTCTGCTGTTAGCAAGAGAAAAAACATGCCATGAAAGTTGAAAGATAAACGTGTTTATCGTGGGTGATTGGCGGATAGCTAGCTAGCTTCGATTGTCCTGGGAACTACTGTATGTCTTATTCATATATGCCATTTTTTTTTTTCCCAAATTGAGAGGAGGCTGAGAGCAACGACAAAGGTGGCGACACAAAACTTTAATTGATGTCCACATATTTTCATTGTGTTTGAAACTTTATGTTTGATTGGCTCGCAGCTATTCAATCTTTACTGAAAAAACACATTGCGTTAAATGGACGGAAATAATGCAAATTCATTTTAAGAATAATTTTTTCAGTACTATATACATATATACTGTATACTTATGAATTTTACATTATTTTTTAATTTAGTTTTTATATTATCGAATGTGTACGAAATTTGTATGGTTATTATGTGTATATAATCTTTTCATTTTTATGTTTTGGTTAGATTAAATTATGACACACGGTGAAAAAATAAATAAATGAATTTTGTTTTTATAAAAAAAAAGGTAAGAATAAAATGAAGTTATGTATCTATTGGATAGAGTTTTTCAATATTTTTCTTTTTTTATTTATATTTGAGATTATTAAAATTTGATCTAAGGATTAAAATTAAAAATTTAGTACTCTACCAACACATCACACCACCCCTGACAGGTACATTTTTTTTAGAGGCCTCAAATACATGGAAGAAAAGTGATAAACGTAAGGAGACAAATTTTATTAATACACGGCATTTTTATAGGACTCGATTGGGTAGGCAAGTTTTTCTATCCTATTTTATGAGTAGCATTTAGCATTTAAAAGGAGTAGTGATCTAACCATTGCCTCACCTCCACTATTCTTTTTAATTTTATGACCAATAATTTCAAATATAATAATAATGGATTGAAATTCGAAATTCAGTGAAGATAAGGGAATGAATCAAAATTGAATTATTAAAGAGCTTTTAATTTGAACGAGTTGAGTTGAGAGAGATAAGTGTTACAATACTTACGTTTGAATCAATAATCAAATTAATTAGAGTCCTATTAAATTGAGTTTTAAAAGTTTAAATTGATAGAAAGTGATTATTTATTATATTTAAATTTAGGATAAATGATTTATAAATTTATACGTTGATTTAAGTATAAAAAAAGTGCAAGCTAAAAAAAATTTAAAGTAGCAATACACACGATAGCAACATGACATTAGATGAAAAAATATTTAAAAAAAAAAAGCAATTGTCATAATTCAAACTTGAAAACTCCTATACCATATTAAATTGAATAATCAAAAAACTTAAATTTATAAAAAGTAATATAATTATCTACTATATATTAAAATTGAGTCCATTAGACTCAATGGGGATTTTTAAATAGATTAAGGACAATTTCGTCCTTTTATATAACATAGAAAAAAAACAATGGGTCCCACTCGCCACGTGTCAAGCTTCTTTGCTCGGCACGTGGTGAGTTTTTTTTTTAGATTTTTTTTATTTTTATTTTAAATGATATATTTAAAGGGATTGGTTCGCATGTTGACTCACAAGTCGATTTAGGATCCCTACTCAACCCGTTCGGGAAAAAATTAAAAAATAAATTTATTTTATTAATTATTTTTAGTTTTTTTTTATTTTTAAATCATTTATTTAAAGAGGTTAGTCCGCATGTTGACTCGCGGACAATTTAGGATCCGTACTCGACTCGTACGAAAAAAAAAGTTTAATTTTTTTATTATTTTAATTTAAAATAATGCATTTAAAAGAGTTGATCCACATATTGACTCGCGGATCGATTTAGGATCCGTATCCGACCTGCTTGAAAAAAAAATATATTTTATATTATTAATTAGTTTTAGTTTTTTATTTTATTTTATTTTATTTTTAAATGATGTATTTAGAGAGGTTGGTTTGCACATTGATTCGCGTGTTGATTTAGGATTCATACCCAACCGTTTCGGAAAAAATAAATTAAAAAAATATATTTATTTTATTAATTATTTTTATTTTAAATTATGTATTTAAAGGGGTTGGTCCGCACATTGACTCGAGGGTCGATTTAGGATCCATACCTGACTCGCTCTGGAAAAAAAATTATTTTATTAATTATTTTTAGTATTTTATTTTTAAATGATGTATTTAAAGAGGCTGGTCTGCGCATTGACTAGCAGGTCGATTTAGGATCCGTACCCGACCGTCTCAAAAAAAGTTTTTAAAAAAAATTATTACTTTTTTTATTTTAATTTTAAATGATGTATTTAAAGGGGTTGATCCGCATGTTGACTCGCACGTCGATTTAGAATCCGTGACCCGACCTGCTCGGGAAAAGTAAATAAATTTATTTTATTAATTATTTTAATTAAATGATGTGTTTTTAAAGGGGTTGGTCAGCACGTTGACTCAAGGGTTAATTTAGGTCCGTACCCGACCCGCTTGGGAAAAAATAAACGAACTTGCTGCTAACCTATGTGAGAAAATCAATCATACGAGAGAATAAAATACAAAACACAATTTATTTTCTTATTTTTTATTTATTATTTTTTACCTCCTATAAATAAAAATATACACCGTACAATAAAGTCTAAATATTTTTCAAAAATACATATAAATAACATTTGAAAATGCATTTGTATTATATAATTTATAAATAATTGATTTTTGATAAGTACTTAATTTCATATATTTTCATGTATTATTTTCTTATACTTTGTGTTTTAATTCTTAAGTTCCTTGACAATTTACTATGATTTTATGAATTGTAGGTATTTTGGAAGAGATAAAGTCAAAACATGTCAAATATGATGTTAAAGAACTTATAAAGTCACAATCATAAGATGGAAAAAGACTTGGAAGTCAAAAATATCAAATTCTTAGTGCTAAGTGATCAGACAGATTTGATCTCCAGAGCTTGTTGCTACGAAATCATTATGTTAAAGACTTTATTTGAAGAAAATTCCTCTTGACTTTTGAAGCTGACTTGAATACCTTTCCAGCAATAGTTTACACGCATAAATCGGACAACTAATGATCATTCAAATCAGCCAATGAAGTGCGAGATAGTGCAACAGCCAGACGAAGAGCAAATAGCAAGTCGGCGCCGCCGCGCCCACAAGACAGAAAGTTGGCGCCGCCGCGCCAAGTTACTACCAGCCAAAATCTCCAAAACCTTCAAAACCGAAAAAATCCAAAAAAAAATCCAAAATTGTCATGTTTTGACTCCTATCTTCTTGAAGAGCAAGAAAGGGTTTCCAAGACTTTAAAACTCTATAAATATCATCTTTTGAGTCACCAACTAGGACATGCTTTTGATTATTTATCAATTTTCTTCTTCTTCTCCTCTAATCTCTTAGTTTTTATTTTATTTTTCTTCTTAGTTTTTTTTTTTAATATTCATGTTTATATTAACTATGCCTATGCAAGGCTAAACTTCTCTTTGGTTAAGGGTGATTTCAAAATCCTAGACATGTTATGTAATTAATTTTTAGATCCTATCATATATTAGTTTTCTATCAAAGTTGTTTATGTTCTTCCACAAGAATTGTTCATGATATTGTCTTGATTTGTTTAAGTTGCAAACTAGATAGATCTTGATAATTATCTAATGCTAGTTTAGGAATTTTGATCCGTGTAATTGTATTGATTTCTTATTCTATAGTAGCAATTTGTAATTCATGATTATGTTGGGTTTTCAAGAATTATGAAGTGGAACATAACTTAAGTTGAATGAATCCATGTTTATGTGTTTATTGCGTAGATCAATCTATCTTTTTCATCTTAAGGCTGTTATCACTTTGAATCTATAGATGTTTATCTTAGGTTATTTGATAGTTAGAGATTAAGTAGTGGCGTTTATCCTGCTTAACAACGAACTAAGGAAGGATTGGGGTAATACAGGATGTTGTTATCTACGGTTGTTAACTTTGATAGATAATTGATATTGATAGATCTGAAATTGATTCTTAATGATGTCTAGTGGTGGAGAATGAACTTTTAGCCATATTTCTCACATTTGATTACTTCTTATTTACTTGCTTTTTTACTTTTTATTGTTTACTTTAGTTTAAACTGATTTCAAAAACCTCCATTTTATTTTATTTTATTTTATTTGAATTTAAGTATAAATTTAATAATTCTTAAACTAAACACCAATCCCTTGCTAATTACTATACTCTACAATTGATATCTTTTAAGTGCAAGGTTAAATTAGATACACTCTTTTGGGTGCATCAAGTTTTTGGTGTCGTTGCCGGGGATTGCTTTATTTAGTTTATTAGTTATTTGGTTTATTCTTACTTTCTGTTTTAATTAGTTTATTTTCTTGTTTTCTTTTTCAGCGAATGTGCCAATCTCCCAAAGAAGAAAAACCTCACTTAGGATTTCGGAGAATTAGGGAATTCATAGCTTATCACCAAAGGACAAACAAAGAGTTGATCAAAATCATCCAAGAAGAACAAGGAGAGATGGCTGCCGACAACCGAACTCTCAAGGAGCTAGCCGCTCCGGATTTGGGTCAACAACTATTATACATTGAATATGCTAATCTTGAGGTAGCTTTTGAATTAAAATCTTGTTTGATTCATCTTCTCTCAACTTTTCATGGTTTTGCAGGAGAGGATCCAAATAAGCATCTCAAGGAATTCCATGTAGTTTGCTCAAGCATGAGGCCAACTGGGGTCACGGAAGAGCAAATTAAGTTGAGAGCCTTCTCATTCTCTCTAGTTGATTCGGCAAAGGAATGGCTCTACTATCTACCATCCGGAACCATAACTACATGGAATGATATGAAGAAAGCATTCTTGGAAAGGTATTTCCCAGCATCTAAGGCTGCCAATATTAGAAAAGAGATATGTAGGATCCAGTAATACAACGGAGAATCTTTTATGAATATTGGGAGAGGTTAAGAAACTTTGTGCATCATGCCCACACCATAGATAAGTGAACAACTTCTCATCCAATATTTCTATGAAGGACTTATGCCCATGGATAAAAGTATGATAGATGCAACTAGTGGGGGAGCTCTAGTTGATAAAACTCCCGGAGCTGCTAGATTTCTCATCTCCAACATAACAGTCAATTCCCAATAATTCTCAATGAGACAAGATCCACCATCACAACTCAAGAAAGTCAATAAGGTAAGTACATCATCCCTTGTGATAAAAAACAAGGGATATTTTCATAATTAAAAAAATAATTATATTAATATTATTATAATTTAAAAATATAATGTTTAAATAAATAATTATTATTTAATAAAATATAAATTAAAATTAATTTTTTTATTAATTAAAAAATTACAAAAATATTAAAATATCCCGACGAAGCGGGTTTTTTTCTAGTTTTATTTAAATTCCAATGATCCACGAAAATAATAGTTGAGTACTAGGCCCACGGAAATAACTGAAATCTCCTTGATGCTACCTTGGGAGGAGACACATATACAGTATTTCATAATCTTCTTACAGAAGGTGAAAAAATTTTGATTCATGAAAAATAAGTCTTCTTTCACACTATGGACAAGAAGGTACTATGAAACAAGTAATCTGCCAGCCTGCCCTGGTGCATTATTTTCTTTATATATATAAGATATGGTTTTTAATCTATGGTTATTCGTACTCAATTTTTTAAGATTTTATTTGAATTGATGGTGAAATTAATTTTGATAAGATTAAAAAAAAGCATATATTTATTTAATTGATATTTAAAGATATTATATATTTATTTTGGATATTATTACTAACATTGTTATATACAAGCCCATATATATTTATAAATATTTTTGTACTAAATCGAAAAAAGCTGAAATAATAATCAAAAACCAAGTACTGGTCTATGACATTTAAAAAACTCCAAATACTGTATTAACAATCTTAAAAAAAAAAAAAAATGTATTTAATGTAATATTTTATTAAACTTAAAATCAATACATTAATTATATATAATTTTAAATATTATCTTACTGTTTATGTGTTTATTATGAGAGAGAAGGGATTGTCAGAAATTTCAATTTATTATAGCACCCGCAGCGGTGCATTAAAATTGACTCTCCTGAGTAGTTGTTAAACTGAGTGCTACACTTAAATTTGAGATTTTGATGTTTATAAATATTAAAATTTATTTAATTATTATTTTTAATATATTATATTTATTTAATTAAAAAATAAATATTAATTATTTTTTTATAAAAGATTTTGCTAACAAGTGCCTTAAGGGCACTCGTTAAGGTTATTATATATAGCAATATCTTCATTAAATGTATTGAAAATGATGAATAAAATTATCAGTTTTTGTATTTAATACAATATTTTTACTATAAATAACATATTAACTAACCTTAAATATCATTTAAATCAGTATCCGATTAACATTTTTAATAATTAATTTTTTTAAAAACAACACACGTGGCTTGGGCTGACTTATTAACTTACCCCACATGTCATTAATTTTTCCACATAAGCAGATGAACATTCATTTTTCTTGATGGGCTAGTCATGTCACATACCATCTCAAATATATAATTAATTAATAATAATACATAAAATAAATAAAAGTAAACAAAAACATATGTCGTTTACTTGTGCAAAATATATGACCATAACTTTGATAAGGTTTTTTTAGCTTAAGTTCATGAACTTTCCTATTCAAAAATCTTATCAAAGAGATAAAATATATGAAATTTCAAAATTTTTAAAATTCTTAAAATAATAATTCGGATATCTACAAATACCCATTAAAACTTATTTTTTTATACCCAAAAAAAGAACAGTAAATATATTTGTTATAAGACTTTTATTAATTTGATTATGTATTAGTGAGAATTAAAAAAGAAAGTAAGATTATTTTTTTTTTAACTTCGACGATGTCGATCTAAAATTTTATAATGGTTTTGCCGATCTTTAAAGAATTTTTTAAGATTAATTAATATATTATTTATAATAATAATATTATATTAAATATAAAAAATAATAATTTTATTCATCATTGTTAATATATTAATAAAAATATTATTATATATAGTAATTTTGAAAAAAAATTGATGTAATTTTGGTAATTTTTTTATAATTTGTGTAAGTTTTGATATAACTTTTGATATGATTTTGTTAACTTTTAATGTAATTTTTGGTTGGTAACCTTTGATATAATTTTAATAATCTTTAATATAATTTTGATAATTTTTTATATAATTTTGATTATCTTTTGATATAATTTTAGTAACCTTTTACATAATTTTAATAAGTTTTGATATAATTTTGATAAAATTTGATATAATTTTGATAACTTTGATATAATTTTGATAACTTTGATATAATTTTGGTAACATTTGATATAATTTTGTTAACATTTAAAATGATTTTAGTAACCTTTGATATAATTTTGATAACCTTTAAAATAATTTTAGTAACCTTTGATATAATATCGATAGCTTTTGATATGATAATGATAACCTTTGATATAATTTTGGTAAAATTTAATATAATTTTGACAATTTTTGATATAATTTCGAAAACATTTTTTATGATTTTGTAAACCTTTGGTATAATTTGCTAACTTTGATATAACTTTGGTAACTTTGGATATAATGTTGATAACTTTTTATATGATTTTGTTAACTTTTGACAAGATTTTGATAACCTTCGATATAATTTTGATACCCTTTAATATAATTTTGATAATCTTTTATAATAGTTTTGGTAACCTTTGATATAGTTTTGATAACATTTAATTTAATTTTGATAACCTTTGAAACTATTTTGGTAATCTTGGATATAATATTGATAACCTTCAATATAATTTTGGTAACTTTTGATATGATTTTAATAACCATTTATGATTTTAATAGTTTTTAATATGATTTTGTCATTTTGATAACCTTTGATTTAATTTGATAACTTTTATACAATTTTGATAATAATTTTGGCAACTTTTGATATAATTTAGATAACCTTTGATATAGTTGGTAATCTTTGATATAATTTTGGTAACTTTTGATATAATTCTGGTATCTTTTTGTAATATATGATATAATTTTGATAACATTTGTAATAGTTTTGATAACCTTTGATATAATTTTGGTAACCTTTGTTGACTTTTGATATAATTTTATACCAAAATAAAAAAATAAAAATATAATATATAGATTTATCAAAAAAGAAAAAATGTCTAATAATAAATTATTATATTAAAATAAATAATATTGACCTATTATATCATTCACGTGCAACAAATCTCGTATAACATAAACTAGTTTCTATAAAAGAATGTTGTTGGTGATTTTATAAGTAATTAAAAATGGAAAGATCAATTTTTTTTTGTTTAAATCCAGGAAGTCCCTCATCTCTATTTTATGGTTAATGGAAGACTAATTCATGTTCGGGTCGGAAAGGGTGATGGTAAAGTCCACCTAACAGTGGTAACTCTCAAGACTCGAATCTTTGTCCTCATCTTGGGGATTGAAATTACTTACTACTCCAACCAACCGGTTGATCAATTGTTTAATATACCTATATATATATTTCTGCATTTCCAGTTTGACAAATTAAAAGGAAAGAAAATAAACTTCATAATTTTGTTTCACTTGGGAATGCACATGTATCCTAGTATTTATGCACTTCGTCTAAATGGAAGGGTTTTTGCAATTTCACTTGGCTTTGGTTTACTGTAATCTTTAATTGGATTTTCATTTTCATGACAATTGTCCTTTGCCGTACAATTGCATGCTTGATCGTTCATCTTTAGAAATGCTAATTTCTGAGTATAGCACTTGGCACTTATATGTATAGGATCGATATTGCATGATAAAATTTCTGAATCTTTAAGATTTTGGAGGAAATTAATGACAATCCAGAATTTATTTCACTATGACAGCCTGACAGCTAGCCCGGTTTCTGAAAGATATATGTTTTAAGGTTACTTAACTTACGCTTCACTTCCTCAACTGATTGAATTTGCTCTTCCATTTCACTTCACTTCAGTCTCACATTCCTCACGTCTTGGAAAGGAGCTCAAAACTTTTAGTTCTTGTGCTGAGAAAGTTTTTTCCAGGGTAGAAGATTTAAAACCAGGTAGTCTAATGGCCAAAAAGTATTAATCTAGTTGATTCTTACTATCACTTTTAAGAGGTGACATTTAACAGATTCGTTTTTCTTATTTCCGGACTGCGGCTTCCTTTGTAAACAAAAAGGAAAAACCAGGTAGCCTAATCAACACTGACACATACCCAACGTACATCTGATACTTTCAGATCTTGTGAAGGGGATCTCGTTTAAAGTTTTAGTGTTAATTTGGTTGATTTCGGTTCTATTCTGATGGTCAAAAGTTTTTTCAAGAGAAGATTGGGAATTAGGTAGAGCACAACAAACATTATTAAATATTAGCAGATGTTTCCCAACTACACAACATTTATGAAGGTAAGGTAGCCATAAATCAAGACGAAAAAGACGTTTCTAAACCAACTTTCTTCTTCACTGACTTAAACTTTGCAATTTTAGGTTTAACCTTCTCTTTTATCTTGGTGATGCTTAGGAACAAAAACCGATAGAAAACAACCATTGCTAACAGAATCGCAAGATCAACCCACTTAGAGGTTCCCATTTCCACATGCCATATATTCCTCAGGACATCTTCCCCTGTTAAAATGGGTGGCCCTCCAGCTTCATTATTCCGAAATCTCAAGCCCTGAAACTCGTTCTTTAACAATCCTTGGAAAGAATACCTGTGGAAAGCAATGTGGTATAAGGGATATTTCAACACTGGATTGGGAAGAT
This sequence comes from Fremontodendron californicum, assembly GCA_030761205.1. Lineage (NCBI taxonomy): Eukaryota > Viridiplantae > Streptophyta > Magnoliopsida > Malvales > Malvaceae > Fremontodendron > Fremontodendron californicum. The sequence goes on from JAULJL010000007.1 coordinate 32,452,187, forward strand.
CAGTCGGTAATCGGAAGAATCCCCCAACCAAAATCATTAGACCTTGTATTCCGGCACCGATTATGATGCCCATCAGGAAATTAGGCACTAAACTTGCAACAACCATCATCAGACTCTCGACCAACATCATGCTAGCAAACAAGGTGGATACGAAGAACAAAAAGTGCTCAAATCCTTTGTGAAGACCCGGAATGTAATAAGAGATTGTTCCTGGAATAAGTGAAATTACTATCAAGAATGGCAGACCAGAAAATGTGTTGGCCAAGACGAAGGCAATCACACCATAGTGCCCGTTTAATCTTTCTCGTTCAAACACCTGAATGAAGACAGACAAATATACATATATATATATTAGTCAAATTTACATTTTTTGTGAAATTACTAAAAAATGAAGAACAGCGACCTTCATTTCCTCCACAAAAGAAGGGAATCCACCGATGGTCATGAAGGTCAGAATTGCAGTTACAAACATAAGCAGTGCACCTCTTGTCTGAAAATTCAAAATTATAAACTACTTAGGTTTTCAAGTCATACTTGGACATGGGTATAAGATATGATCCTTATGAAAAAACTTTTTAAAAACTTGAGTATTGTCGTATCATATACATACCCATATCCGACACTCATCCGAGTCCAGATAACATAGATACTTATTTGCAATAATGAAATCAAATTGGTCTCATATATCATTTTACTTTTGTGAATTATGAACAAGAGTCTATAAATATTCTCAGTTACCTGAATTGAACCATAGCTCAACCCGAGGTGGTTAAACATAGTGGCAAGGCCTAAAGCCAATGCAATGTAGAAAGCTAGACGCAACCTATAGTAACCTGGATCGCGATACATGTTAATGAAAGATCTTCTAGTAAGAACATGACATTGAGTAAAGAAGTTAGCATGATTTTTCTCCTTCTCCACTGCTCTACCATACTGAAATCCATAGAAACCGAACAGATGTTAATGTAAATCTTTCCAAAAATGTGTCTTGTTGGCGGCAGACTGCAGAAAAAAGTAAGCTGCTACATGTACCAACCTGATTACAAATTTGAGCTATCTCTCTCTGAACATGTTGGCATATATCAGAAGACTTGTATGAGTTCACCAGAATGTTAATTACTTCCTCTGTGGGAATTGCATTAACACAACCTTGCTCAATATCCTGGTGAACAGAGAAGAAAACAATGTTTATTATTCAATCCTATAAAGAGAATCAGAGATTGGACTTGAATCTACATGCATTAGCTACAAGCATAGCTTGGCACCTTACAACTAAGTTACTCGGATTTGGATGCAAGTGTTAGGTACGAGTATGTGTCCGACACGGGTATGTTCAATTTTTTCTAAGTTTTTTTCATGTATTTGGAAGGTCATATCCCTATACCTATGTACGGATATGCGTCGGACACAGATGTCAAACACGAGTACTTCAAGAAAAATGAAGAGTTGGAGCAATATAACCTTACAGGCAACTCAGCATCTCTCGTAAAAGATATTATATTTACATTGAGAAATATTTCTAAACTAGTTTCTAAGAAACATCATACCTTGTCAAAATCCTTGTTAATGATTTTGAGGAAGTGATCAGATGGGTTCTGAAGAGTCGGGCAGGGGAATCCATTTAAAGCAAAAAACTACACATCAAGTTCAAAATAAGAGATTCTAACTTCATTCTTCTTCTAATTCATCGTTTAAATTACAAAATACTACGAAAAAGAAAAATGGCACTTACCTCGTTTGCTGCTGAAATAGTGCCAAAGTACACTGTTTTTCCGGCAGATAGAAGAAAAAGATTGTGAAAGAGCTGAAAGACTTCACTGCTAGGCTGATGGATGGATGCAACGATTGTTCTTCTAACTCCATCACTTTGATTCAGGCTTGCAATTCTGCTCATCACATGATATGAAGCTGCACTATCAAGCCCACTGGTGGGTTCATCCAGGAACAAAAGCTTTGGGCGTGTTAAGATTTCAATGCAAATGCTAACTCTCCTCTTTTCACCTCCGCTGATTCCTTTAGCTCCCCACCCACCAATCCTGGTATTCATGGCGTCCTGCAATCCCATTTCTCTGATTGTCATTTCTGCTCTCTCTTTCTTTTCTAACCTTGACATGGTGTCTGGCAATTGGAGCTGAGCTGAGTAGTATACGGCTTCTCTTACGGTTAAGGTATGAATCAATGCATCATCTTGTGTTACATATGCCTGTTAAAAATGATAACCAAGATTGCGTTGAATGTTTGAACTTCGAAGACTATATATACAAAGTATTACAGTACTATATCATAATTACACAGCTGCAAGCCCGTAACATTGAAATTACTTGGAAGTTTAGTTTTTTATTTTAATTTTTCGCTTTAATACATTGACTATTCTCCTCGTACCGATGTTCCATAAGCCATGGTCTGTTTATGTCCATTGATAAGAATATCTCCCGCTTGCCTTGTGTGAGGACCCAGTCTCCCTGTAATGAACATTCAAGTTATGTTCTGGCTCAAGAAGTTAGAAGGAAAATTAAAATTCTATGCTCCGATGTTTAATGGCCTCTAGTTTTTTTGTTATTTTAGTACAAAGAAAGTAGCAGACGCTGGGATTTGAATTCCTGACCTAGATGTCATCTTTTAAGGGTGACTACATGAACCAACTAAATTAATTCCTGAGGTCAATGACCTCTAGTTTTTGCATTTGTTTATCTTGAAGAGTATAATTAAGTAGAGTTTATATTTGATGCAGTGAAAGTGTATGAGTCTCATACATTGTCAGTGAACCACAACAAGCCACCAAGCAAAACAAAAACAAGGAAGGATCTATAAATAAATATTTATGAGGTATCTTATTTCTTTCTATTTCTATTTTTATATTTATTTATAGGTCCTTTATTTTTTATTTTGCTCACTAATGAGATGGCTTATTGTGGTTGAATGACAGTGTATGAAACTTATACACTGTCAATGCATCAAATACAAACTCAATTGAGTAACTGTAAATCATAGTATCCTGTTTATCTATTTATTTTTACATTTCTATATATAGCAAAGGGTACTTAGTTTTACTATGAAATGTCTGTCTTTTAGAAACGACAAACTACTTTCTAGTTTTCTCATCAAAGGGGAACCTGGCATTGGCATGGAATGTGTGTGCTTACCTGCTAAGGCATTAAGAAGTGTCGACTTGCCACAACCTGAAGGACCCATTATTGCCAAGAGCTCTCCAGGACGTGCATAGCCAGTCAGGCCCTGAAGAATTGGTTTGCCATTTTTTCCACTAGGAACTGTGACCCACAAATCCTTCCAAGTTAAGAAAACACCATACTCAACAGCACCGCCACTTTCTCCTGTATAAATCGCTGGCTTTGAATTAATATTGGTTTCCATTTCTAATGCAGCCACGATTTCTGGTCTACCCTGTAGAGACTCTGAGTAATGAAAAGAAGGCATGCTGCAACTGCAAGAAAAAAATATTTAGTAATATCAATCGCCAGAAGATTTACAGAGTGAATGTGCTAGTGAGAAATAATGGCTAGGCTTTTGTGAAAAGCTGACGGTTTAATTTGTTCTTATTGATGTGGGAAGAGAGTTTACAAACTAGATAGACAATCCCACAAAATCTGCTTGGATAAGAATCTGCATCAATTACTTCATATTTAATTTCCCTAATGTTTCACTACATCTTTTATTTCAAGATGTCCCTAATGTTTATCTAGTCAACTCTTTGATCTGTCAATACCCACTAGCCTTCCTGCAAATGATGGAAACTGGAAATGAAAGGAACGACAACAGTTTGGCTTGAAAAGCTGAAAATGGAAATACTAAATTATTAATCGAATAAGAGCAATGCAGTTCTTAAGAGGTGATCTGGGTTCGAATCTCAGCATCAGGCCATCTGCAATCCTTTTTTTATTCTCGGACTAGAGTCTTTTTTATATAAAAAAAAAAGAGCAATGCTAAATGGGCTGACTAGGTGTAGTCGAACAAGGGAAGGCGACCTTATACTCTCCCAAGGGAGAGAAATGGATAAAAACAATGGAAGTCAGAAGGCAAAGGCTTAAACCAAGTTTGGTACCTGAATTTTATACAAAGGATCTAAACTATCTAATCGTCAGGCATTTGTGGTTAAGGAAATGTCTTTCTTTCAGGCAAAGGAACAGCTTTTTGAGACATACACATTAGTTTGCATTGTTTAACGATAATCAGAAACCAGCTCATGTATTGGGATTTGTTTAAACTTAAGACTTCACCCTTCCTTATTAATTTACAATACTGGATTTCTACGCCATGGTCAGGTCTGGTCAGCTATGTTTACTTTTAACTAACATTTTTTTCTTTGACCATTTGATTGCTTCCCTTCTTCCACCTTTCCCCATCTAAAATCTGGAAAGAAGACATGATTCAATTTTATTGATACAACTATATTAAGAGAGTTTTGTAGATTTAGTTTCAACTAACAGTTAAATACCCCTTGGAATCACTTTCTCTGAGGCTCAATAGATTGATTTAGTTTCAACTAACAGTTAAATACCCGTTGGAATCACTTTCTCTGAGGCTCAATAGATTGATTTAACTTGTTATAAGCTTGGCTCAGTGGTTGTGCATGCTCCCTACTCAAAAAGAGCATGGTTTGAATCCCTAATTCGCAAACTATCAAAGAAAAATTAAGTTAAATGGTTGTGTTTATTTTATATTTTTGATAAATTAATTGTATCAACCTATATTATGCTGATTTTTTTATTTTTTTAAAAAATATTTGTTTTGGATACTTGTATCCAACATATATTCGAAGTTTCAAATACGAATATTGGATATGATCTTTCAAATATATGAAAATTTTTAAAATATTTTTTTTTTCGAATAGATAACCATACCCGACACTCATCTAAATCCGAATAACATTCAACTTTGACCAATCCACCCTTAACAACCCCAGCATCATCAAAAAACAAAAAATTGGTAGACTTCGAGTCTAACCCAGCCTTAAAAGCCCATTGGGTCAAAACCATGAGCTAACGTGGCTGACATGACCCAGGTAATATTTTTATGGATGGATAAGATTAGGTAGTGAAGATTCTGTCTGTTTTCAGTTGATCTTTCCAACCATATCCAGACAAGCAACACTAAAAAAAATTGAACTCACAGGGCATCCTTGAGAGTTGAAAACCAATGAGTCAATGACCCATTTTACTGCTGTAAGATTACAAGGCATTTTTCGTCATCTTCTTTTTTCTCAATCTTCTTGTATTCTCTTGTTAATTTCCAATATTCCTGGTGATCAGCTATAGCCTATATAGGCAACACTGAGATATGTTGAAGCCATTGGCGACAACGCTTAGCTCCTCGTGCCTGGGGTCAGCTGCAGGGATACACCATGAATACTTCACAAAGCAGTTTTACCTTTCCAGGTGAGTTTTTGTTCTCTCTCTCTCTATTGCAGTTCTTAAGAAGCATAGCAAAAAAAAAAGTTTGTCAAATTGGTACTATTTTCACTTATAATGATGCACTATTGTTCATATAATCATATTTCTTGTTGGTATAATTGTTTGCCTGCTTTGAACTGTCTGAGTCAATTGATTTTGGTTTAATCTAAATCTTTTTTGGATTTCCCATGAAAATAGTCCTATGCTGTACAAATGTGCGTGCAAATGCTCCTTCGAAACCTTAAATTTTAGAGGAATTGCATTGCAATTAATTACAACATAGAATTTGCTTTGCTCTGATCCATAACTGCATAGTGTTTAAAAGATGCTTAATGCTGTTAATATCTATCACTTCCTCGCATGATTTAGCACCTTTTTCCCAGGATGGAAGAAGAGAGACGAGAGAGAGAGAGTTCTTGGCCTATGTCTCTGCATTAACTTGAATTATATTTTCCTCAGGTCTTGTGAAGGAGCTCGTTTTTCAAAAACTTCCAGAGGTTCATTGCATTTCTGTTCTGATGTTCAAAATTATTTCCGAACTAGAAGATTAAAAATCAGGTGCCCGAACCAACAACAACATAAATTTCCCAAGTGTACAGCAGACATTTCTGACGGAACCACCCATCAAGAGCAGAATGATGTTTCTAAAGCAACCTTGATATGGAGGGCAATTAAGTTGCCGATTTATTCTGTTGCTTTGGTTCCTCTAACTGTGAGTTTCTTCAACACATGGAAGTTTTATCATAATAAACTAGTTTATTCCCATTAGCAACTTGCTATTTTTATAGCCTTTGAGGAGTTCATTGTTGGAATCTTCATAGACAATTAGACCTCATAAAATTGCACTTAAACCAAGAAGTTTAAGCCAGTAGATAATCCATCTAATAATTAGTTTTATGGAAACTTGTAACATACAATAACGTCATACCATTGACGCTTACTCATGTTTAAAGCAATTGGGCATTGTTATATAACTAATGGAAGCAGATGCATATCATGTAGGCACAAAGTATGAATTTTGCTAACAGTTAAACTATGAATGAACTGAAGGATGAAGGGTCAATCTATTCGTCTTGATAAATGACTTCCCAGTATAGGTAGCTTCACTTCAGAATATTTGCAGGGAAGTTCCTGAGTTTTCATTCCAGCTTGCCTTTTATCTAATTTACTAATTACTTGGAAGATAATAATTTCAACCTGCTTGATCAAGTGACCAATATACTGATTCATGATACAAGGAAAACTAACAGTTGACCTGTTAACAACATGCACAAAGTAACATAATCAACTTGACCTATGTTGCTCCGACAATCTGACTCTTCATTTTTCTTGAATTACCCATGTCCGACCCATATTCGGACATGGCTATGGGAATATGACCCTCCAAATACATGAAAAACTTAGAAAAACTGAACATACGCGTGTCAAACATATACCCGAATCCGAGTAACATAGAACTCGACAGACAGTCTTAATTTTGGCAGAATCCACTTGATCCCTTAGTTCTAATGCGGTCTGAAACAGAAGTATATCGTGCATCAGGCCAAGCGAAAGTTTGTATTACTGTTTCACCTTATATGTCTCTACCACAGACAAAGTTCTAAAATTCTTGATTTATTCTCTTTTACTGCCAAGGGATAAAAATGTTTGATAATTCACTAATGTGCTTCTGTACAATCTTAATGCAATACCTTTTTTTGTGCATTATCCTTGTTTATATTTTTGAGCAGGTAGGTGGCGCAGTGGCTTATTTGCAAACAGGCTTGTTTTCTGCTAGGCGTTATATTATGCTCTTGGCTTCTTCAGTTCTTATTATTACTTGGATCAATTTAAGGTGAGATATGGTGGTGGCAAACTAGTTATCGCAGCAAGCTTTAGGCTGTTAAAAATTTTCAAGTTTTGTCCATGTGCAGCAATGATGTCTACGATTTTGATACTGGAGCAGATAAGAACAAAAAGGAGTCAGTAGTAAATTTGGTTGGCAGGTAACTTGATTCTTTGCCTGTTGCCAATGTCTGTATCTTCTTTTATTTCTCCACTAGGTTTTCCTGTGGTCTGATGAAAAAAAAAAACTGTTCTGTATTGTGGTTGAAAAGCCGCTCAGGGCCCCTTATTGCTGCCTACTTGTTGCTTGCCCTTGGCTTCATGGGGCTGACTTGGGCATCTGTAGATGCAGGCAATATGCGTGCATTATTCCTACTGGCTTGTGCAATCATTTGTGGTTATGTATATCAGGTAGAGTGAATCTAATTGGAATCACTGGTACTAATCAATTTCCAACAATTTTTGTCATTTAAGGGGCTTGCATGCTGACTTTTCATTAGCTACACTAGGGACAAATTTTTTTAAATGATCAATTCTATCCGGCTACCATAACATGTTACTCGGACTCGGGTGTGAGTGTCGGATACAGATATGTGTCCGAAACGGGTATATTCAATTTTTTCTAAGTTTTTTCATATATTTGGAAGGTCTTTGGTGGGTCATATCCCCATACCCATGTCCGGATATGCATCGGACACGGGTGTCGAGCACGGATACTTCAAGAAAAATGAAAAGTTTGAGCAACATAGACCATAACATTTATGAGATTCTGATATGTATTTAACATTGGATCCATTGCAGTGCCCACCATTTCGGTTAAGTTACCAAGGATTGGGAGAGCCCTTGTGCTTTGCAGCTTTTGGCCCATTTGCTACTACTGCTTTCTACTTGTTGCTGGGCAGCACAAGGTTGCTTGCTAAAAAAAATGCAACATTTCTAGATTTCAATTTTTTTTTCCTTCAATACATTAATTTTGGGCAATTTTGGCAGTGAGATAATCTTCCTCCCTTTAACACGCACAGTTCTTTCTGCATCACTGCTTGTAGGCCTGACAACAACCCTTATTCTGTTTTGTAGTCATTTTCATCAGGTTAAATTTTCTTGGTCTTTTGTGTTAGAAAACTCAGATTCTCATCATAGGTTTTATATGAATGACATGAATGTTGTATATGTCAGGTTGAAGAAGATATGGCCGTCGGGAAAATGTCACCTTTGGTATGTACACTCAATCAAGTCTCATGGTTTTCTTTGTTACAGAGGCAGAAAAAACCCTTTTTTTTTTTTTTTTATTGCAGGTAAAGATGGGCACTGAGAGAGGTTCAATGGTTGTGAAAGGGGCAGTCTTGACACTCTATTCTCTTTTATTTGCTCTTGGTTTATGCAAAGCTCTTCCACTAACTTGCATTGTAAGTAAAAGTTAAATTTGGTTTAAGAAAATGTATTATCATCTGATTGATGCTCAAATAGTAAATAGTTAATAAGTAAGCTTATTGCAACTGTTGTGTCTGTGTTTGGTTTTATCAGGTTCTTTGTGCCCTGACCTTACCTATAGGGAAACTGGTAGTTAGCTTTGTTGAAGAGAACCACAAGGTAAGTTGTAAACTTGCATGTCAAGTCAACCTCAATGTTGGTAATGGAGATTACCTCAAAGATGCAAAAGAAAAGAGTGAATGTGAGATCCTCTTTCCTCTAACTAGTTGCACCACTTGCCACATGATATATAACCATGTGGAATGTGATGCCAAGAGAGGAGATGCATATCCATTTATTTTCTTACTATTTCCTTCAAAAAATAAAAAATTTCCTAATTGGAATTCTTTCTTACAGGACAAAGGGAAGATTTTCATGGCAAAATATTACTGTGTGAGATTGCATGCTTTATTTGGAGCTGCAATGACTGCTGGGCTGGTCTCAGCTAGGATGCTTGCTAAATGAGTAGTTGGTTGCATTCTAGTCTACATAGGCTGGATATTGAGGGCTTTTGCCACCTGCAGCTTGTGCACTCTTTAGCAAATATGACCCAATCAAAAGAATTCCTTTCCCTCATATATATATATATATATATATATATATATATTCTTTTCCACTCTTTCACCATTTTCATTTCTACAAATCCTTCCTGCTCAGCACAATTAGGCTATAATTTAAACACAATAAACTGATCTGTCAAGCCAAAGGAGCACATCCACAAGACAAGTAATACTAGGCCACATGAAATAACATAATAGATAGAATATCAAACTCAACATTCACAAAAATCTAAATTCTAAACCAACTCTCAGTATTCACTATTGAAAATAACATAACAATATTGAATACTCAGCAAAATGATCAGCATATAACACTACAAAAACTGAGTACTGACAAGATCCATTTTTTTTTATCAAAACTTCAAAAGCAATCTAAGCCACAACAGAAGGCTTAGAAGCAGCAGAGAGCTTCGACCTCCTCTTTGCTAAACTCTCACTACGGCGCTCCCGCTGCTCCTTCAACCTCGTGGCAAGCAGTTTCTGGTACTCAGCCGCCTCTGCCTTGGCCTTTGCAATTCTCTTCTTCTTATCTGCAATTCTAGCACGCTTCCTCTGGAGTGTCAATGGAGTTACCAGCCTCTGGATTTTTGGAGCTTTACTGACCTTCTTGCCTGCAAACCCCAGAAATGATTATCAGTAAGCATAGTTTCAATAAAGAAACCACCACTCTCAGCAAGCCTCTGTAATTCCAATCCTGATCCAATATCCAATACCCTACTTCCTTCAAGCTCCATGCATGAATGAATGATAAAGCAAAACCTTTTTTAACTCCATTAGGAGGGTTGGCAATGGGTGGCAAGTGAAGCATGCAGATGCAATGCGCATACTCAATTTTAACAAGGTTAGAAGCTAGAGACCTAGAATTATGGTTGGGCACATTCACAGGGATTACAGTCAGTCATAGGAGAAAAAAAAAAGTGACTATAACAGAAGGAACCCTCACAGAATTTTAACCTATTTCTTTGCACATTAGGCACTGTGTTATGGTCTAGAAAATAAGTTTATATGTCAAAGAGACCATTTCATAGTAAGCAAATAACTGGAGAATGCCTAAGTAGCTGCCAGAACATAAAGCATCCACCTAGTCTCTTACATCTTGTGGTCATCTTTATTACAAAAGAAAGTTAAGAAAGAAATAGCAACTTTACCAGATTTTGTTGTGAAAGTCCTCCTGTAAGTGTTGACGTACTTCCGGACATCATCTTCCTTGGAAAGGTTAAAGAGCTTTCTAATCTTGGATGCCCTCTTTGGACCTCTCATCCTTGGTTTTTCAGTATCAGTCAGCCCTGGCAAATCATTCTCACCCTTCTTCACTATAACCAAGTTCAAAACAGACAGGTCTTGGCTAACAATGCATCCACGAACAGACTTCCTTCTGCGCTCTCCATTACGTCGTCCATATCCACGGAAGCATGGGGTACCTGCTCAAGCAATATAAACGCAATCAACTTCCAATTCTGCAGAGAAGACATGAATGAAGGCTCAAAACCAACATTCCAATCCACACAAGTTTAATGGAGCAGTTAGACACCAAGCAATGGAGATTGCATGGTAAGGCAAAAAAACAACTCATCAAATAACTAAGTCATGCATGGTTAAACAATACAAGCCAAATTATCCTAAACATATATTACCAACAAGGCTAATGCCTTCGTGACAAAAGAAATATGTAGAAAAGCCTTCTGTTCCATTTCTTTATATTCACCAACTCCATAATGCACAATTCAAAGTAACTGTACGGACTCAGCAGACAGCTCACCTCTATGAAGCAAGAGACGAACACGACCAGGAGTAAGAACACCCTGCTTCATCGGGAATCCTTGCTTGTCGCAACCTCCCTTGATCTTGAAAACGTAGCCCTTGAATTCCTGTCATAACAAGGGACAAGAAACTTGAATTAAGTCAAGCAAATCGAATTATTATTTCAAAAAGAGATTAAGAATGCAAATAGCTAACCACACACCTCGCCCAAAGCATCTCCAACAACCTCCTGGGAGATCCTCTTGTCAAAAAATGCCCGACTGTCACATTAAAAGAACACCATTATCTTTAATTACACGAGGGCATTTAAGTAAATTTCAAGAACTCGAGTTAACTCCTAGATCCTATGCTATTTGTACAAACAGTTCAATCTTCAGATTTCTCATTGTTGTTGTTTTTTTCACTTTCATCAGTTTTTCTATCGACTTTCTTAGCAACCAAACAGAATTAAACTAAAAAAAAAAAAAGGAACTTACAGCTTCTGGTCGTCATCGATCTCGAGCTTCTTCTGGCAACCAGTAGTCGGATTCGCGATATTAAACTGTACAGCAACAAAAAGAAATAATTCAAATTACAACACACTGAAGAGAAATTTACATTTCAAACCAGGGTTTTCCTTTTTGGGGATACTTCGTACCTTCATTTTTCGATCAACTTTAGCTGCTGCTGCTGCTGCTCAAAAGCACAAGAGGCAGCTCAGTCTGCTAAAGAGAGATGATTGATAAGAGAAAAAAAAAAAAAAAGGGTTTATAAAAATGATGCCTTATAACTGAAGCGGGTGGCTTTGGGGTTTTAAAATGAGCCGATTTCTGTTTTTTGGATAATTTAAATGGGCCGATTTTACTTGGGCCTTGACACAGGTAGCTTCATTGTAGCCCTGTTTTTGCTTAAGCTTGTTTGGACCTAGGCTTTGAAACATAGTTATCAAAATCGGATCGGATATAGATCAATTCAAGATTTTGGGTATTGGATCAATTGGTTCAACCGTAAACTTATTCGAGTCAATGTTGATTTAAAAAAATATTTTTAAAATATAATAAATAAAATTATAGATTATATAAATGTTTTTCCTAATTGTATAATTTAAAAATTATGATATAAGAATTAGAAAAATAATTAGTATCATTTAAATAATTAGAAGAAAAAAAAACTAAGTTTACAACTATTTTTGGTTTTTGGTTTTTGGATTTTTTAAATTTTTTCTACGAAAATGATAAAAGAATTATTACTTAGTACACAAAAAATAAATTAGGTATGATTTAAAATTTTACTTTTAATTGATCCGGATCAATAACAAACCCGTCGGATTACTAGATTTTGTATAAACATGGTGGGTCAATTCGGATTTTCTTCAACCAATTAAAAAAGCGGTTTGATTAAAGAATTGACTTGGATTAAGGGCCGGATCGATCGGTCCGATCGCCAGGTTAGTCCATGTTTAATAACTATATTTTGAAATACTTGATTAGGTCTTTTAATATAACATTAGAATAATAAGCTTATTATTTATTGAGTTCGTCTTTAATACATTGTCAATAGAGTTTTTTAGCTTCACAAAAAAAAAAAAATGACACATGTCCTTTTTTTTCAAAAATAGTTTTTTATTTTAACTCTACTTTGAATACTAATCACACTTATGGAGTTTAAAAACTTTACTTACACTAGATGTGATAATTTCTCTTATTTCGATTTATGTAATTTTTAAATTTTATAAAATCATTAAAAGATTGTCATGTGCACTTTTTATTATTATATATATCAATTTATCGATTTTTTTTAATAATGTAATATATGATAATTTTTTAATTTACAATCTAAAGACTTTATCGTTAGTTTATGAGATCATAATTTTTCAAAACTTTATCAGTAAAATAAAAGGTTGAAAAATGTCCTAGTAAATTATATTTATAAATATTCAAAATTAATTAATTAACAAATAAACATATGTCAATTCTTTAATTTTAATCGTATAATTTAAAAATGTCATGATCAATGTATAAAATAATAACTTATTTTTAAAAAATAGTAAAAAAATATTATAAATAAAGTAATAAATTTTTAACCCTTTGTTTGAAGTTTAAACACTCAATCAATAATGCTTGAAATAATCCAAAATGTTAAACATGTAAAGTTTGAATGTTCAGTTGAAATGTTGAGCAAAGTTTTCATTGATTGTGTTGGCTATTTATACAAGTTTGAATCTATAGTATTTACTACTGGAAAGATAAGGTGCATGTGTTAAGGAATGTGATAAAGCTAATTACAAGAATTAGGGAAATCTTAGCTAATTACAAAAATTGTGGAAAGCTAATTACATATATAATGAACAATGATCAAGGCTGTAATTTAGCAAACTTAATTACTAAAGTTTAGGATCCTTAGTTGTTGATCTGATTGATATTGTAGAATCCTTAATATTCCCCTGCAAGATGGTGGAGCCATCGGCAACACCAATCTTGGACCTTAAAAATAGAAACATTTGTCTTGCAAGTGGTTTAGTTAAGCCATATGCAAGTTGATCCTTTATTGAGATATAGGTGGCTTGAAGTTTGCCATGGTTGACATGTTGTCGTACAAAGTGATAGTCTAGTGCCAGATGCTTCATTTTAGAATGGAAGACTGGATTGGCACGAAGATAGGTAGCTCCAATGTTGTCACAGTGTATAACTGGTGGTTTAGAGATGGGCAGATGTAACTCAGCTAATAGATTCTGGATCCAAATAAGTTCTGCAGTGGTATTAGCTATTGCCCTATATTCAGCTTCAGTTGAGGAACAAGCTATGGATCTTTGTTTTGATGATTTTCAAAATATAGGGTTGCCACCTAGATAGATTACATAAGCAGTGGTAGAGCTTCGATCATCAAGACATCCTGCCCAGTCAGAATCACTAAATGCAGATAACCGTAGATTAGATTTTTTTTTTTTAAAGTAGAGACCATGACATATTATTCCTTTAAGATACTTTAGGATTATTTTCAAGCTGGACCAGTGACACTGACTTGGAGCATGCATGAATTGCGAGAGCTTGTTCACAGAGAATGCAATGTCAGGTCTAGTGATTGAGAGATATTGCAAAGACCCTACTAATTTTCTGTAAGCAGTGGCATCAGCTTGGCCAGTTCCATCATTCAGCTGAAGATGCACATTTGTTGCCATTGGAGTGGTAACTTCTTTTAAATAAAGCATATCAAATTTGTTTAGTATTTCTCTCACATGTTTATGTTGAGAGAGAAACATACCAGAGGATGTAGTGATGACTTCAATTCCCATAAAGAAATTAAGAGGACCAAGATCTTTTAGAGAAAATCGTTGAGACAATTGGTGAAGGAATATCTTTATAACATCTGGACTGTTACCTGTTATCAACAGATCATCCACATAGACCAAGAAATATATAAGAGTGGATTCTTTAGAGTAGATGAATAAAGATGCATCCGAAGTTGAATTAGCAAAGCCAAAGTCAAGAAGAAATGAGCTCAATTCTTGGTACCAGGCTTTTGGAGCCTGTTTTAAACCATAAATAGCCTTATTGAGTTTGCAGATATGTGATAACTCGTATAATTATATAGTTTTTAGTTATGTTTTATTATTGTTTTGTGTCAAATACGAGTTATTATTGTTTAGTCTAATTGTGTTTATGATCTTTTATATTTTTATGTAATTTGGTGTTTTTCACAAGTTTCTTTGAGTGATTTCAGATTACTAGAATTAAGGGCAAATCCAGTTCAGTTCCAGTTCCGACACCTTTTGCCATATCAGCTATATCTGGAGTTTCACTGAAGCAATAAGGCTGCAATTTGTAGCCGTGCAAAGCTAAGAGGCATATCTATCTTTTTCATGTTTTACACTTCATGAGACGGAGTCGTTTGCCCTAGCGAAATCGACCATCAAGTTGGCTGATGTGCAATGACGTCTGTGCTGACCTGTTTTCGTATTTTGCCCATATCTGCTTATCCACATCAGAAAATGAGCTGATTCCAATGGCTATGGATCCGTAACTGATACGGGAACCTTTGTCTAGAACACCATATGATCAGATCAGGCCTCTAATATTGACGAAATCGACCATCAAGTTGGCTGATGTGCAATGACGTCTGTGCTGACCTGTTTTCGTATTTTGCCCATATCTGCTTATCCACATCATCAAATGAGCTGATTCCAACGGCTATGGATCCGTAACTGATAGGGGAACCTTTTTCTAGAAGACCATGTGATCAGATCAGGCCTCCAACATTGACGAAATCGACCATCAAGTTGGCTGATCAAAATTGTCATACAATATGACGAAAATTGTTAGAAAAATTCACCCACCTATTATACCTACCTTTGAAATTTGTAAAGCTTGTCTCTTGTCATTTAGCCCTCCAAAATGTGTATAAATAGAGGGCCTTGGATGATTGTAGAGGATCATATTGTACATAGGTAGGATATTAGCCATTTTAATAAAATTCTCTAAGTTTTCTTCTTCTTTCTTTTCTCTAGTTTTCTTTCTTTTCTCTAGTTTTCTTTTTCTTTAGAGAGAGCAAGAGGTTGGATAATTAATATTCTTCCTCTTCTTCTTTCTTTCTTTTATTTTCTTCTTAGATTTTCTTTAATTTTATGTTTATGTTTACAATGCCTATGCTAGGCTAAACTTCTATTTGGTTAAGGGTGATTTCAAAGCCCTAGACATGTTTTATAATTGCTTTTCAGATTCTATCTATCATTAATTTTCTATCAAAGTTGCTTATGTTCTTCTACAAGAATTGTTCATGATGTTGTCTTGATTTGTTTAGATGTACAACTAGATAGATCTTGATAATTATCTATTGCTAGTTTAGGAGTCTTGATCCGTGTAATTGTCTTGATTTCCTATTCATAAGTGGCAATTTGTGATTAATGATTATGGTCAAGTTTTCAATAATTGCAAAGTGGAACATAACCTAAGTTGAACAATCCGAGCTTATGTGTTTGTTGCTTAGATCAACCTATCTTTCTCATCATAAAGCTGCCATTAAATTGAATCTAGAGAGCTTATTCTAGGTTGTTTGATGGTTAGAGATTAAATAGAGAGCTTGTTCTATTTAACGACAAACTAAGGAAAGATTGGGATAACAGAGCTTGTTGTTATCTACGGTTGTTAACTTTGATAGTTGGTTGATATTGGTAGATCTGAAATTGATTCTTAATGATGTCTAGTGGTGGAGAATGAAACCTTAACCATATTTTCATATTTGATTCTTCTTACTTACTTGTTTTCTTACTTTTCTAGTTTGCTTATTTTTAAAAGTATATTTATTTTTATTGGCTGGTTATACCGCCTAATTTGTATATTAACTTTGTTTTATTTTTATTGGCTGGTTATACCGCCTAATTTAGTATATATATTTTTATTGGCTGGTTATACCGCCTAATTTAGTATATATATTTTTATTGGCTGGTTATACCGCCTAATTTAGTATATATATTTTTATTGGCTGGTTATACCGCCTTGCATCTTATTCTTATTATTTACTTTAGTTTAAATCTGGCTTCAAAAACCCCTTTTCTTTTATTGTTCTTGAATTTAAGTTTTAAACTATTAACTTATAAACTAAAACCCAATCCCTGAGGACTCGACCCTTGCTAACTACTATACTTACAATTGATCTTTTTAGTGCAAGGTTAAATAAGATACACTCTTTTGGGTGCATCAAATTTTTGGCGCCGTTGCCGGGGATTGTTTTCTTTAGTTTATTTGTTACTTGGTTTATTCTTATTTTCAGTTCTAATTAGTTTTATTTTCTTGTACATACAAGTTTTTCTTTTCAAATTTTGAAAAAAAAAAAACAATGGAATTGAGCAATCTAACACTTGAAGAGTTGGTGGCATACATGAACATGGAAAATCAACAAGCCAATCTCACCTACCCAGTTCAACAATTGGCCATGGGAGGATGTCAAGGCCATCAAGTGTTCCAAGACCAACAGTATGATCATTACTCAAACACTTACCATGAGGGATGGTGGGATCATACTAATTATGGCTACTCGAAAAATTACCAAGAAGTAGATCCTTATGCCAATTACACTCATCCATCTAGATTTAATCAATCATGGTCTCAAGAATCAGATCTTTTTCAGCCACTACATATGACTCAAAACTCAGGTACTTCTTTAGAAGATCTTGTCGATTCTCTTGTTACTAATACTTTGCAATTTCAACAGGAAACAAGGGCAAGTATCCAGAGTTTGGAAAGGCAAATGAGCCTATTGGCTAGTAGTATGGTGGTATGGGTAGCACAAAGATCTGAAGAACTCTCTGCCCAAACAATGATTAACCCAAAGGAGAATACTACTATTGTGACCTTGAGGAATGAGGAACAAGATGAGGATGAGACAAAATTAGAGATGAATTCTATTCTTGAGGATAATGAAGCCAATGATCCAAATAAGAGTATTTCAGCACCTGAGGTAACGTTTGAGATTCCAATTTTTACTAATGTTTCTTCTCCACCTTTTCCTAGTAGATTCGCAAAGTTCAAGGAGGATGAACATGAACAAGACACGCTGGAAACCTTAAACAGTTTGTTTGTGGATGTCATTCAACAAGTACCAAAAGATGCATCATTCCTCGATGAGATATGCACCACCAAGGATGATGGAATAATACTTGTAATGGAGAATACATCCACTGTTGTGCAAAGAAAGCTACCTCTCAAACGCATAAATTTGGGAAATTTCATGTATGAGCCTGACAAGCGTAAAAAGCCAAGAAGGGGTGTTGGTTAGATTCAAAACACTAACTCAAGTGTTAATTGGGAAGGCAGCCCAATTAAAGATGAAATTTCCAACCTTCCATATTCAGATTTGCTTTCTCTTTCTTTTCCTTTTTCTTTTATTATTTTTATTGTTTTTATTTTTATTTCTTATGTTTCTTTGTTAATTGTGTTTATTGTTTTTAAGTTCATTTAGGCTGCATAAGTTTCTTTTGTTTAATAGTTCTTTTCTCTTACATATAATTCTTGCATTGGGGGTTAATAGCATTACATTAATGACAATGTAAGAATTATGTGTGGGGGGAAGAATTTAGGATTTTATTTAGAGTGTTTTGTTTTTGAGTCTTTTTATGTTGTTTTTCTTTCTGATCCTTGTTTTGAAAATAACTAGATGTAAATATAATTTTTTAACCCCGGTTAAATGGCGGATAACGGTACTCCGTGATTATTTAAGTCGGTTCCATCAGCTACCCACAAAACTGATATTGTATATAAATTTCTCTTCCAATTTCTCTTTCAATTTTTTTTCATTCTTTTTTTCAGGATGGATGATATTCTCACAAGATTGCAGAAACGATTTCCTCCTTTTCCTCGAAATATTTTACTGAAGCTTTACCAAGTTCGACTTGAAAGATTAAGAATGCTTATGCACAAAGGGATTCCTGACGACATACGTTGGATAATTGAAGCCAAGGTACGTGAAGATGAATATCTTCCTGTTTTGCATTTACCAGGTACAGGTAGAAGCACTTTTGCAAAGAAGCGACGAGCAAAGCGCATGAGTTCAAATTGCCACAAATGTGCACGATGGACGTGTAACGGTAAATGTCGTTCTATTGGGATTCCGTCCTCTAATCGAGATGATAAAATTGAATTCATTAAGGATGGACTGAGTAAGGAGAATTTGGGTAATATCCAACTTTCTCTTGAGACGCATCCTAGTGGAGACGTACAAAGAGAAATTCTTGATTTATGGCCGCAATTCCAAAGGGAATGGCAACATCTTGGGAATCTGATGTTAAAAGACCCTGTTTGCCAGCTTGTAAGAAAACTGGATGGGAAGCATATCCTCGACTCATAGAAGGCGTTTAAGCCGTTTCTGGACGTAAAACCAGAGGAAGATGTGAGCCACAATCACAACTACAATAAATGACTTCTCAGCTTTTGGTTTGATTTGCAATAACTTTATTTTGTTTTAATTTACGTGTTGTTCGATTTGTGTAATTATTCTCGTTTTTTTTATTTGTCTTTTACGGCTGATTTTTTCTTCTCTTTTTGATTTTCTTCCTGAAATCACGCAAAAAAATCTTTTGTTAGGTTAACATTTTCTTCTGACAGGTCAGATACACTTTCGGCGACATTATTACTCTTGTCTGATTCACTACTCAGTCCTCTATATATTACACCATGTACTCATTCTCTTTCAGGCACTCGAAAAAAAAATGGAAAGTACTTCGTCCCAGCGCATAAAAAAAATTTGTGTCTTTGGAGGTGCTTATCCAGGGAAAAATAACATATTCGCTGATGAAGCCATAAGAGTTGGAGTAATACTTGCCCAACAAAAGATCCACTTGATTTATGGAGGCGGTAGTACGGGTTTAATGGGAGCAGTCGCTACAGCAGCACACGCCGGAGGAAGTCCAGTTCTAGGAATCGTGCCAAAACTATTCACAAGTTTTTGTGGACCTACCGTGGGTAAGGAAATACAAGTCTGGAGTGTCCCTGAACGGATAACAATCATGTACCATTCTGCCGATGCATTCATTGCTTTACCAGGAGGTTTGGGTACATTGGAAGAAATAGCTTGCGTGGCTTCTTGGTCATATTTGGTCACAAATAAGAAACCCATTGGTTTGCTTAATATTAATGGTTATTTTAGTAATTTGCTTTCATATTTAGATAATGCTGTGGATAATGGATTCATGTTTTCAGAGGCAAGGAGAACCATAATTTCTGCTACATCCATTGAAGATTTACTCAAAAAGCTCCAAGCTTATGAGTGTTTATCTGCTACGGTTGTTTCGCAAACGCTCGGAAAAAGAAAAAGAGATATGGACGAGCAAGGAGTGGACTGCACTTTGTCTTTGTGACATTATCTAACATTTTGTTTGTTGTGTCTCAGTTATAATAAGTGGTTAGCAACCTCTGCAGGTAATATCTCCTAAATTCTTCCTTTAAAATTTGACATTGGGGACAATGTCATATTTTAGTAGGGGGTAAGGGACATATTTTGCTAATTAAAAAAAAAAAAAAATTGTTGTGTTTTAAGCCATTTAGAAGTATTCATTCTAAACAAGGTCTGAGTAAGGGAGACTTGAGACATACCTTGTCAGTTTGATTTCTTCTTTTCAAAAAAAAAAAAAAAAAGTTTGTTGTGTTTTAAGCAATTTAGAAGTATTCATTCTGAACAAGGTCTGAGTAAGGGAGACTTGAGACATACCTTGTCAGTTTGATTTTAATCTTTTTATGTTTACTTGTTAATTTTTGTTTAGTATTTTAGAATTATTTAGGTTGCATGAGTTTGTTTTGTTTTGAGTCTTAGTTGTTCCTATTCTTATGTTATTAGTTCTTTTCTCTTACACATGATTCTTTCATTTGGGTTAATAGACTTACATTGAGGACAATGTAAGAATTAAGTGTGGGGGGAATGATTTAGGATTTCTTTTATTTTTGTCTACTATTTTTTTTTTTATGAGTCTTTATTATTATTATTATTATTTTAGTGTGTTTTAGTTCCTTTTTAATACAATGATGAGATATGAATTGCATAAGTCTAAAACAGATTTATTAGTGAGAAGATTTTCATGAGAATTGAGCTTGATGTCAACCTTTTTATGAGCCAATGTTAATATGATATGTTGATTGAGAAAGAAGCATGTTTAGACTTAATCTTACTTGTATAATCATCCTTGTGAGTTTTTGAGCCTATAATGATTGATGCATTATACAAATCAATCTAATTTCTTTCTTGAGTGCTCTTATGATTACATGATTCTCTAGAACTTGCTTTAAACCGTTTGAGACTATATTGATACATGTGACAACATGAATATGATAGAGGCATTAGGATTATAACCAGAGCCAAACAGCCATCCATTATTAATGTTCTAAGAGAACATCCCCACTAGTGAGCCAATTTGAGCCTACATTATATATGCTGTTTTATTGGTAACCACAACTTACACCTAGCCTAAATATACTTATATCCTTACCCTTGTTCTAAAGATGGATTATATATTTTGAGACATATTGCAAAAAAACAAGGGATATTTTTAGTTAAAAATTTGGGTTAGAAACAAGAAATAAGTGTGGGGGGGAAAAGAAAAGAAAAGTCAAGAGAAAAAGAAATGGAATACTGGCAAATATATTCCTATGTAAAAAAAAAAAATATGAATCATCTCTTGAATTTGTGCAAAAAGAAAAAGATGTTACAAAGTTGTTTAGAATGAAGAAAAGGCCCAACATGAATATTTAGCCTATGTTATTATGTGCTTTATAAGAGTTTTGAGAAGTTTTATTTGTATGATCTTATTATGTCTCTAAACTCTATGAACTCTTTGGAACCTTTGTGATATCTTTATCCTTTTGTTCTTTAACCACATTATAACCCTTTGGCCCCATTACAACCTTGAATAAAGACCTCTTGATTTATGAAGTTGTATGATCTAAATAGTGGATAATAGGTGGACAAGCAAGCATATGGTAGAAGTGTTTTCATGAGATTGATTGAGTGTAAACACTTTACCACTACTTTAAAAAGTGAAAATCAAGAGAGTATCCCATGTGAGAAGTTGAGATTAAGTTTGAATATGCACTATTTTGATTGAAATATGTTATGTTAATATTGGCTTAACTCAAACAATTTACATTCAAGCAAGATTTTTTGTGGATTTCTTTAAGCTATTGATTAGTTTTTAAGACTTGTCCAATGATTATCTCTAATTTATATTGGAAGGATTAGTTATAATTATTATTTTTAGTTTTTCTTATGTCTTCAATGTTTGTGGGTATCGTCCTAGTAAACCCTCACGAGACTAAACTCGTCCACTAGGGACACCTAGGGGTTTAAAGGCTTGTGTCACATGCTAAGTGCCACCGTGATTTCCTACGAAAGTGGATTAGATTAGATTTTCTTATTTTATTTTTATTGAGTCGTTGCTAGGGACTAGCAACAATCTAAGTGTGGGGGTGTGATAACTCGTATAATTATATAGTTTTTAGTTATGTTTTATTATTGTTTTGTGTCAAATACGAGTTATTATTGTTTAGTCTAATTGTGCTTATGATCTTTTATATTTTTATGTAATTTGGTGTTTTTCACAAGTTTCTTTGAGTGATTTCAGATTACTAGAATTAAGGGCAAATCCAGTTCAGTTCCAGTTCCGACACCTTTTGCCATATCAGCTATATCTGGAGTTTCACTGAAGCAATAAGGCTGCAATTTGTAGCCGTGCAAAGCTAAGAGGCATATCTATCTTTTTCATGTTTTACACTTCATGAAATGGAGTCGTTTTCCCTAGCGAAATCGACCATCAAGTTGGCTGATGTGCAATGACGTCTGTGCTGACCTGTTTTCGTATTTTGCCCATATCTGCTTATCCACATCAGAAAATGAGCTGATTCAAATGGCTATGGATCCGTAACTGATACGGGAACCTTTGTCTAGAACACCATATGATCAGATCAGGCCTCTAATATTGACGAAATCGACCATCAAGTTGGCTGATGTGCAATGACGTCTGTGCTGACCTGTTTTCGTATTTTGCCCATATCTGCTTATCCACATCATCAAATGAGCTGATTCCAACGGCTATGGATCCGTAACTGATAGGGGAACCTTTTTCTAGAAGACCATGTGATCAGATCAGGCCTCCAACATTGACGAAATCGACCATCAAGTTGGCTGATCAAAATTGTCATACAATATGACGAAAATTGTTAGAAAAATTCACCCACCTATTATACCTACCTTTGAAATTTGTAAAGCTTGTCTCTTGTCATTTAGCCCTCCAAAATGTGTATAAATAGAGGGCCTTGGATGATTGTAGAGGATCATATTGTACATAGGTAGGATATTAGCCATTTTAATAAAATTCTCTAAGTTTTCTTCTTCTTTCTTTTCTCTAGTTTTCTTTCTTTTCTCTAGTTTTCTTTTTCTTTAGAGAGAGCAAGAGGTTGGATAATTAATATTCTTCCTCTTCTTCTTTCTTTCTTTTATTTTCTTCTTAGATTTTCTTTAATTTTATGTTTATGTTTACAATGCCTATGCTAGGCTAAACTTCTATTTGGTTAAGGGTGATTTCAAAGCCCTAGACATGTTTTATAATTGCTTTTCAGATTCTATCTATCATTAATTTTCTATCAAAGTTGCTTATGTTCTTCTACAAGAATTGTTCATGATGTTGTCTTGATTTGTTTAGGTGTACAACTAGATAGATCTTGATAATTATCTATTGCTAGTTTAGGAGTCTTGATCCGTGTAATTGTCTTGATTTCCTATTCATAAGTGGCAATTTGTGATTAATGATTATGGTCAAGTTTTCAATAATTGCAAAGTGGAACATAACCTAAGTTGAACAATCCGAGCTTATGTGTTTGTTGCTTAGATCAACCTATCTTTCTCATCATAAAGCTGCCATTAAATTGAATCTAGAGAGCTTATTCTAGGTTGTTTGATGGTTAGAGATTAAATAGAGAGCTTGTTCTATTTAACGACAAACTAAGGAAAGATTGGGATAACAGAGCTTGTTGTTATCTACGGTTGTTAACTTTGATAGTTGGTTGATATTGGTAGATCTGAAATTGATTCTTAATGATGTCTAGTGGTGGAGAATGAAACCTTAACCATATTTTCATATTTGATTCTTCTTACTTACTTGTTTTCTTACTTTTCTAGTTTGCTTATTTTTAAAAGTATATTTATTTTTATTGGCTGGTTATACCGCCTAATTTGTATATTAACTTTGTTTTATTTTTATTGGTTGGTTATACCGCCTAATTTAGTATATATATTTTTATTGGCTGGTTATACCGCCTAATTTAGTATATATATTTTTATTGGCTGGTTATACCGCCTAATTTAGTATATATATTTTTATTGGCTGGTTATACCGCCTTGCATCTTATTCTTATTATTTACTTTAGTTTAAATCTGGCTTCAAAAACCCCTTTTCTTTTATTGTTCTTGAATTTAAGTTTTAAACTATTAACTTATAAACTAAAACCCAATCCCTGAGGACTCGACCCTTGCTAACTACTATACTTACAATTGATCTTTTTAGTGCAAGGTTAAATAAGATACACTCTTTTGGGTGCATCAATATGATTTGGTTTATCCTTGTTAGTGAAACCAGTGGGTTGAGCCATGTAAACCTCTTCAGATAATCTGCCTTGAAGAAAGGCATTGTTGACATCAAATTGATGAATTGGCCAGTTAGATGCAAGGGCAATGCATAGGACAAGTCTGATGGTTGTTGGTTTGACTACAGGACTAAATGTTTCTGTATAATCAATGCCAGGACGCTGATGAAAGCCTTTTGCAACTAGTTTGCTTTGTATTTGTCAATGGACCCATCGGGTTTGCGTTTCAACCTAAACACCCATTTACAACCAATGACATTCTGCTTTGGATGAGAAGAAACAAGATCCCAAGTATGATTTTTGACCAATGCATTGAATTCTGTAGAAAGTGCTTGTCTCCAATTGTGGTTAGTGAGAGCTTGGCTAACATAAGTTGGTTCCATGGATGAAGGTAAAGGATATTTGGAGACAGTAAAAGCATGTTTGGGTTTAAAAATGTTATTCTGAGATATGATGACCATAGAGTGTGTGCTAACAGTAGGTTCATGAGGGGTTTCAATCATGTTTGTTGCATGTAAGGGAAGAGTAGAAGCAATACCTGGTGAGGTGGAAGGAGAAAAAGGAGTCTGTTGAAGGATCTGAGCAGTAGTAGTATTCTGAATAGGTACAACTTCCCTTGTTGTAGAGTCTGATGGTGAAGTGTAGTTAGGAAATTTAGATGGTTGAGTAGCAGCAATAGTAGTGTGCCACTGCGAGGAGATAGGCTCTAAGGACTGTGTGTGAAGAGACTTGAAAGGAATATGGTTTTCATGAAATAAGACATGACGGGACACATATACCTTTTGTGAAGCATGATCATAACAGTGAAATGCACTCTGAGAGGTGGAGTAACCTAAGAACACACATGGCTTAGATTTGGATTGCATTTTGTAACTGTTGTAGGGTTTTAGCCATGGATAGCAGAGGCAGCCAAAGACTTTGAGCTTGTTATAATTTGGTGTGGTCTAAAATAACATTTCATATAGAGACTTAAGATTGAGTAAAGGAGTGGAAAGTCAGTTTATAAGATAAACAGCAGTCTGAAATGCATAGGACTAGAATTTTAGTGGCAAGGAAGCATGATTAAAAAGGGTTAAGCATGTTTTAACCACATGTCTGTGTCTTCTTTCAGCAGAGCCATTATGCTCAGGAGTATGGGGTGGGGTGGTGAAGTGAGAGATGCCATGACTAGATAGAAAAACTGATAATTTTTTATACTCACCCCCATTGTCAGAGTAGACAGAGACAATCAAGGTGTTAAAAAAATTTCAACAGTGGCTTTGAAGGTTGGAAAAAGTTTGTAGACATCTGATTTGTATTGTATAGGAAAAAGCCAGATATATTTAGTGAAATGATCAATGTAAATGACATAGTATCTATGACCATTGATAGATGTTGTGTGTGTTGATCCCCAAACATCAGTGTACAGTAGTTCAAGTGGTTTAGTACTAGATAAGGTAGATTGAGAGAAAGGCAACTTATGACTTTTATTACAATGACAAGAGTCACAAACAGTCTGTGCATTGGATTTGTCATATAACAGATGAAATGACTTAAGCATATGAGAAAGAATTCTAGATGAGGGATAACCAAGTCTACTATGCCAAAGATGGGCAGAACTTTTAACACTGACTAAGGCTGTGGCTGATGAAGCTGATACAGAGGCATGAAGCTCATAAAGGTTGTTCTTGCTCAGTCCTTTCAACAGAATTTCCCCCGTGCCTATATCCTTCACCAAAAAATGAAAGGGAAATAATTCAACAAAAACTTGATTAGTTTTGCAAAACTGAGAGACAAAAACCAAATTTCTTTGCGGGAACATGTAGAACATTAGATAATGAAAGAGGTTTTGTTTATGTGGGAATAGAGGAATAACCAATATGATTTATTTGCAAACCTGCACCATCTCCAACTATGAGTTCATCAGTGCCTCCATAATTTGTGTAGAGTGACAGATTGGCAAGATCAGTGGTGACATGATTGGAGGCTCCAGAATCCAGAATCCATGATCCATTGTTGATTGGTTTTTGGATGAGAGGTAGTAACATGATTGGCAGTAGGTTCCTTGAAAGTGACTGTATGGTTTCTGCAGGTTCGAGCTGTATGGCCTTGTTTGTCACAAAGCTGATAGATTTGTCTTGGTTAGTTTGGTGAAGCATGAAAAGGTTTTCTTCTTTGATAGGAGAATTGGTTTCTGTTATGGTTGTATGAAGGGTTACCTCTGGCATGTCCACCCCGAAAAAAATGATTGCCTCTTCCTCATTTAGAATAGGTGACAGTATTGGCTGTAACCATAGGAGCAGAATAAATGTCTTCCTGTTGGATTACTGTTTCAAAGTCTACAAGCTTGTCATGAAGTTCTTCAAAGGATATGTCTGATTCACGGGCTCTGATGGCTGTTGAGAGTTCTTTAAATTCTGATCCAAGTCCATTTAAAATAAAAATGATAAGATCTTCTGCAGCCACTGGTGCTTGTGCCAGGGCTAACTCATCTGCAGTAGTTTTCATCAGTTGCATGTATTCTGCAGCTGATCTGCCATCTTGAATTGTAACAGTCAGCTTCTTTTTCAAGGACATAATTCTTGACCTTGTTTTGCTGGCAAAGGTTTTGGAGAGTGTTTCTCATGCTTCATGAGAAGTTTTGGAAGTGGCAATGAGAGAGACAATGGATTCAGAAACAGATGCCACAATGGCATGTAGGATAAACTTATCCTGTCTGTGCCAGAATGCATATTTTGGATGTAGAACTGGTTTGGAATCAACAGTGATCATGACCTCTGGACATGAATGAGCATCAGTTAAATAATTCACAAGATCATATCCAGTAAGAAAGGATTTTAGCTGGATTTACCAAGAGGGGAAGTTCATAGAATTGAGTTTGAGAGGTAGTTGTGCTGCAGCGTTGATAGAAATGGATACAGGACTGGTTGGAGAGTTGGAAATGATAACAGAGGAGTTGGTTTGTGCTGCCATGAGTTGAGACAAAAAAATTAGGGGTGTTGAGCAAAGTTTTCATTGATTGTGTTGCCTATTTATACAAGTTTGAATCTACAGCATTTACTGCTGGAAAGATAAGGTGCATGTGTTAAGGAATGTGATAAAGCTAATTACAAGAATTGGGGAAATCTTAGCTAATTACAGAAATTGTGGAAAGCTAATTACAGATATAATGAACAATGATCAAGGCTGTAATTTAGCAAACTTAATTGCTAAAGTTTAAGATCCTTAGTTGTTGATCTGATTGATATTGTAGAATCCTTAATAAAACACATGCCTTAACTATTAATTAAGTTCTATAATAATCTATCAATCAAATAAACGTGAAGGCAATCTAAATTCTCTCTTCCAATCCACCAAATTTTCTCATTTTTTTAAATCTCTAATAAAAAATATGATATGGTTTAGATTTAAATAGAAAAAGAGAAAGGAAAGAATGCATTTTGAAAAAGAAAATGATTGAGAAAAAGATGAAAGAGGAAATAAAAAGAAAAAGAGTAAATTACACAAATAATCACCCAATAATTAAGAGTTTTTTATTTTGGTAATTCAATTATTAAAAATAACAATTTAATTATTCACGTTATAAAAATTCATTTTTTTTGTCACTCATCTTTTAGAAATTAACGGTTAGATGACGTGGCAATGTCACGTCATATGTCAGATGACATATGGCATGTTCATGATATCTGACATGCCACGTGCCATTTTTCACATGTCATTATGAATTTTGAAAAAAAAAATTATAAAAAAATTATACTTTTGATCATTTAATTTGTTTGAAATTTTTTATTTAGATCACGTGTCATTGAATTTTCATTTCATGCAATCAAATATATAAAAAAAAATAAAAAATAGTTATGAAATTAAATTACACAAAGTTGGTGATTAAATCGTTATAAAGTCATGCCAACGGTCATATATTCACAATTGAGACAAAACTATTAATAATTTCACAAACATTGGTGATCAAATTATAAAATTTTCAAAGTTGAGTGATCAAAATAAAAAATTTTAAAAATTTAAGTGATCAAAAGTATAATGTATCTTTTTTTAATTTTCAATTTTGTTCAAAATTCATAATGCCACGTGATATGTAGGATGATGTGGCAATGTCACATGTCATCTGAGAGATGACATGATAATGTTATGTCATTCAATCGTTAGTTTCTAACAGTTGGGTGACAAAAAAGTGAATTTTTATGACGTGAGTGATCAAATTGATATTTGTCATAGTTAGGTGATTAAAATAAAAAATATCTAAAAATTAAGTGAATATCCGTGTAATTAACTCAAAAAAATGATTAAATCATTGACTTAATGTACTATCATTATTTTTAAATAAAAAAAATGAGATATATGATAAATTTTTTTATTATCTATTACTATTTATAAAAGTTATCCCCCAATTGCATGAGAATGCTCAATTAAGAATTTTGGATCATAGTTTAAGTGACAAATAAGCTTAGGTATAAAGGGTGTTGGGGGGTTAGTTTGGGTATTTTTAATTTTAATTTTTTTTTTTATGAAGAAGTAAAGAAAAAGAAAAGAAAGGAAAAAGAAAGGAAAGAAAGGGAAAAAAAAGAGAAAAAGTTTGTGTAGGTGTCGTTTTTGTGTTCGTATTATTTTTGTGTGTTCAAAATATTATAAATTTATACAATTTTTACATGAATTCTTTTTATGTACACGTTCGCGTATTTGTGTTGTATTCGTGTTATTTTTTCATGTGTTCAAAATATTATAAATTTATATAATTTTTACACGTTAATAAATCATTTTATGTAGATTTTGATACGTTCGGATATTCGTTCTTGTTCATATTATTTTTTGTGTCGTGTTCGTATTATTTTTCGTGTGTTCAAAGTAATATAAATTTATATAAATTTTTACATATTAATAATTCGTTTTATGTGGATTTTGACACATTCGTGTATTTGTGTTGTGTTCATGTTATTTTCGTATCGTGTCATATTTTAATTATTATTTTTCATGTGTTCGTGTCGTGTTTTAATTCATCCAAATATTTTGCATAGTTTGTCATAGTGATTCCATTTAGAGAAAATTGTATGTCTTCATGTCGTGTCTCAATTCATCCTATATTTTGCATAATTGTCATAATGATTTAATTTAGAGAAAAAATTGTATATTCGTAATATGTTCGTGTTATTTTATAGTGTGTTTAAAATATTATAAATTTATATAAATTTTTACACGTTAATAATTCGTTTTACGTGGATTTTGATATGTTCGTGTATTTGTGTCATATTCATGTTATTTTTTGTGTCGTATTTTAATTATTTTTTTCATGTTGTGTTCGTGTTGTAAAATCATGTTGTGTCCAAAATTGTCAAGTCTAAATGACACTATTCAAATAACTCCCAAATTTATGTCGTGTGTCGTCATGTTTGTTTTATTTTTTCTGTCATAATCGTATTCGAGATATTATATATTTATATAAATTTTGATACGTTAATAATTCGTTTTATGTAGATTTTGACACGTTCGTGTATTTGTATCGTGGTCATTTAATTTTTTTGTGTAATGTCGTGTTTTAATTATTTTTCTCATGTTATGTTCCTATCGTATAATTATGTTGTGTCTGAAATTGTTGGATTTAATTGATCATATTCAAATAACTCTCAATTTTATACCAAGTATCGTATAAGAATAGAAGTTATTATTTTTTTAAATTATCTTTATTTTTTTGCTTTTTTATCTTTTAAATTTATTATAAAATATTAATTCAAATTAAATAACATGTCTACAATGAAACCATGCATTTATCTAGTTAATATAAAAAAAAAAAAATCAAGAAAATAGAAAACACTAAAATAAGTCATAGACAGTAACTAAAAAGTAAAAACCAATAAAGTCCCTTGGCTACATCCAAATTCCAAAGCCAACGTCCTTTCTTTCACCAAAAAGGAAAAAAAAAAAAAGAAAAAAAAAGAGAAGCGAAGTTCCTTTCCCATTTCTCCAGGACTCAACCTCTCAAATCCTCAGTTTCATTTCCCATCCAAACACTACCCAAAATCATGGCCACCCCTTCCCCACGCGAGGAAAACGTCTACATGGCGAAACTCGCCGAGCAAGCCGAGCGCTACGAGGAGATGGTCAAGTTCATGGAGAACGTCGTCTCCGCTGTCGACGAACTCACCCTCGAGGAACGGAACCTCCTCTCCGTCGCCTACAAGAACGTCATCGGCGCCCGCCGTGCCTCTTGGCGGATCGTTTCCTCCATCGAGCAGAAGGAGGAAGGACGTGGCAACGCCGACCACGTCTCCGTCATCCGCGAGTACAGGGCCAAGATCGAGGCCGAGTTATCCGAGATTTGCGCCGGAATTTTGAAGCTTCTCGACGAGAAGCTCGTTCTGGCCGCCGGGAACGGTGATTCCAAGGTCTTTTACCTGAAGATGAAGGGAGATTACTATAGGTACTTGGCTGAGTTCAAGACTGGCGATGACAGGAAAGCGGCTGCCGAGAATACGCTCACTGCGTATAAATCTGCTCAGGTTTGTGGGCATTTTCGTCATTTCTCGATCCTTTGCATTTCTTTGCCTTGATTTGTTTTAATTCTAGGGTTTGATTATTTTATGATTGTGTTTAATTTTAGGAATCTGGTTTATGTTTAATTCCTTCAAAGTTTGATTTGGGGCAATCTAGTTTATTGATTTACATTTACAATTATGCCTTTGATTTGTTGTTTATTTCTTTTCGCTAAGAGATCATGATGTGCTTTGAATTGCGTACCTTTATTAGGAAACGTTAGCGTTAGAAGACATTACATGTAATCGCAATATAAAATTTATGAAAATTAGCAAGAAAAATGGTCTCAATAATATGTGTTTTGAAATTTGAATTAGCTTTGTTTTTTTCTGTAAATATTTTCTGATTTTGTTAAGGAAGTTTTGATTTGAGTCTATTTATTTATTTTACAAAGTATATTTTATTTGTTGCCTCTGTCTTATTGTCATGAAATTAACACACTAATTGCAAGTGCACAATATCGCAAAATCAAGTAATAAAGAGTAAATAAAGTATTGTTCTCACGGAGATTGATATCAAATATCTACTAGCTACTGAAATTATATTATTCTTGTTTTATCTAACAACCGAATTTAAAATGAGAAAATAAATAAAGATTGCAAAAATAATAAGCTTAAAATAAACAGAAAATAATCAATGATAAAAGTCCTAGGTTGTAATAATTTCAACTTTTCAACCCTTTTTGTTTCTTTCTAATTATTAAGCCAATTTGTTATTCAAGTGACAGTCAAGAAAACCTAATTTAAACTGCTAGTCTTTTCCAAGATCTAGCAATTTTATGTTCACCTTTTCATTTTACTATATTCCTATGCAAATTGAATAAAATAAAGTTTTATTATGAACAATGGTTTCTTTAACGAAGACTGCATAAATTATTTAAGTATATTCCTATCTCAAACAATTTATGATATTTAACTCAAAGGCAATATTCTAAACCTCGTCTTCCAATTCGGCAAAGAGTCCTGATTCATCTAATTAATTGGCCAAAACAATTAGAAGCATTAAACGTAGAGCAAAATATTGAACTTGAAAAAATATCAAACCGGTATGAACAATGAAAAAAAACAAAGTATCATGATAATGGATCCATGGACGCCCGAGGAAAATAAATTTAGTTCATGCTAAAAGTTATAAAACTATATCAAAATTAATCATCATAATTGAAACTAAAAGAAAAATTAAAATCAAAAAATAAAGAAGAAAAAATAAACGTGAAATAAAAAAGAATAAAAAAATGTTAAAAGGTTTATTGTAACAGAAAAAGATAAATTAAAAAATAAAATAGAAAGAAAAAAAAAAAACAAAGAAAACATGTGAATCAAGTTATTGTGCGAATACTTAAAGCACACACAGTATATTAGTAACCAAAAGAAAAAGAAACAAATAATAGAGATAGAACAATTGACACGTGGCAGGTGCTTGTGGGAAAAGTCCAAGCATTGCCACTTTCCAACAATTTTGGTTCCTGCCAGTGCTTGAGTTCTACCTCTCTTAATTTCTTCTACTCTCTTGAGCTTATTTGTTCTGCTACCAAAGATTTCTCTTTATTCTGCCTCTATTGCCGCTTCCAAGGGCCTCTATTTATAGTGGAAAAGCCCAGTGTCGTCAAGGCGTGTGCCAGGGCGCAGCCTTAGCACTAGACAACAAAAGCGTCTTAAACCGTTTCGGGCAAGGCGCATGTCTGGTGTATCTAGGCGCGCTTTTTTGCAAAGGCAAGCAAAAAAACTCACTTTATTGAATTTCACTTGCATTTCTTTTATTTTTATTTATTTTTCATTAACTTTACCTCTTATAGTAAAAAGGGGACAATATCAAACTCTCTACTTCTCAATATTTGAGTATTCATTAACAAACTTGAGACCATAAGGAATTGTGCATATCTGCAAAAAAAAAAAAAATTGCATGTTTTGTAGGATAAAAATGGATCATTCTTTAGAGTTTATTAATATAATTATATATCTTAAGTTTATTACATATATATGCACACAAATATACATATTGCGTTTTACTTTACTTAGGCGAACTTTTTGCGCCTTGTGCCTCAAGCAATATAAGGGTTCTATCTTCGAGTGCGCCTTGCATCTTTGATAACACTGGAAAACCCTTGAGCCCTCACAATCTAGTCCTACTTGGAGTTGGTCTTGATTTGAGTTCTTTTTTTTATTATTTATTTCTTTCGTCAGCCGCAAGTCTCTCTGCAGGATTTAATCAATTTAAATTAAAACTCTTCTTGCTGCCATATAAGAAAAAATCATACAAAATCAACTAAAATCACAGTTTAAAGTATCAAAAGAGACTTAAATCTATAATTAGAGAGGCGCATAGAGTGTATAAACCTATAACTTATGTGTGATGTGCATAGTTGAATTTCTTGTTGGGGCCAAGATAAATTGTGTTTATATCTGATCCAAGGTCACTCCTCTACTCAGCCCCAACAACCTAAAATTCAAAACTCCTTTGGTGGTTTGCATTAATTCAATTAGCACAGTGTAATATTACTATTAGCTGCCTCGCTTTATTGAGCCTTTTCTGGTCATGTCACAAATTGATG
This sequence comes from Fremontodendron californicum, assembly GCA_030761205.1. Taxonomy (NCBI): domain Eukaryota; kingdom Viridiplantae; phylum Streptophyta; class Magnoliopsida; order Malvales; family Malvaceae; genus Fremontodendron; species Fremontodendron californicum. The sequence goes on from JAULJL010000007.1 coordinate 32,485,380, forward strand.
CAATTCCTGTTTATGTATACCTTTTTACTGCTATTCTTTTTTCTTTAAATTCTTGCAATCAATCTGGATCTGAATTTATTATTATTTTAATTTTCTCACTTTGGTTTTTGAGTCTGCTAAAGTGATTATGACTTGTGTTTTGTTCATAGTTTCTGGTCCTTCATTGATGTTATCTGCATCTTTTTGTTCTGTATTCTTTTTAGGACATTGCAAATGTTGAGCTGGCCCCAACTCATCCTATCCGATTAGGATTGGCTCTGAACTTTTCTGTCTTCTACTATGAGATCTTGAATTCCCCCGATCGTGCTTGCAGTCTTGCGAAACAGGTAGGATAACGAGACTTTAGAATTTTAGTTTAGTCTCTATAATCTATATTCATCAAAAACTTCTTTTGAATGGTATTACAAATTCTTTTTTGTTCTTCATTTGGAGTGCCATTAATTCGTCTTCAAATTCTATTTAGTCAACATGTTTTGTTTCTTTCCTCAGGCTTTTGATGAAGCCATCTCGGAGCTGGATACTCTTGGAGAGGATTCGTACAAGGACAGCACTTTGATAATGCAACTTCTTCGTGATAACCTCACTTTGTGGACCTCAGATATGCAGGTTAGACCCCGCACATATTCTTTTTCTTTTTTGACTTTTGTAATCTGCCTTCTGTGTAGATTATTTTTATAATGAATTTTTTTTATTAACTATTATTTGTTTTCATCCATTTTAGGATGATGGGACAGATGAGATCAAAGAAGCTCCGAAACATGAGGATGAGAAACAACAGTGAAGTCGCTAATCGAATCGTTGTGGTAGTATTTTACTTCTCTGGTTGTTTTTGTATGGAGAAGTTGCTTGATCCACTATCCCCTTCAGTTACTTGTTTTTAGGAGACCATGCCTTAATTTATGAACCTTGGAAGTAATTCTAAAAATTTCTTAGTATTTCACTGGTTATTCTTTTCGTGTTGAAGCTTTCTAGCTTTCTAATTGCAGTGAGGCTATATGCACTCTTTCTTAATTGTTTTCTTGACAATAAGGGAGCTGATGATTGAGGTATTTTCTAAGCTTAAGGTTTGGTAGATTACAGTTTTTAACACTACTGTTGCTTGTGTTGAATCAATCTTAGAATGGGAAATGGCAAAGGGAAAGGGAAAATTAAACGCCATTATTGTAAGATTAGTTTTGGTTGAATGTATACCATGAAAGGTGCTTATCTTACCTGGAGATTAAGACATGCCCAAGCTGGTCTTCCTGGGTTTTATGCTACTGCTTGCATCAATTAATCTATAACTGTTGATTATTATTGTAGAGCCTTGCAGTGTTAGGTATTACTATATTTGTTTACAAGAACTTAGTTTCCATGTCTTGGTGAAATGAACAGTTCCAAATTCAAGGAGTTTCATTAAGGATATGGCTAGTTTTTTTTGCCTCTCCCTCTTTGGATTTTTACCATCAAATGGGAACGGCTCAGCTTCATTTTTGGTTGCAATTTGCAAAGGATAATCCAAATTCAACTCGTTTCATCCCAAGGTAGATTCAAATTCAAATTGTTCTGCAAGTGATTATTGCAAATTTTGATCATAGAAAAATCATATATTTCAAGACTTAATTATTAAGTCCGGGGGTAAAGGAACCAGTCATGAAGAAATTGTTTTTAACTTTTTTTTTTTTTTTTTCTTTCTGGTTAGGAATGGGAATACCATTGCTAAGTTGCAGAGTCATGGTCGACCCAGCTGTGTCAGCTGTCTCGGTCATCACCAATAGCCACACAAAAACGCTGAGGTCTGGCAGAACCATTTGTAGTGCCCTCGGGCCTCAACTATCGACGGAGGAACTTGATTCTCCCATCCATTATCCATCGTTATTCGTTCATCCATTAATTCAGCAGTGGAGCCACGTTATTCACATATAATAGGGAAAAAAATAAAATAACGCATATTATAAAAATATTACATTTATATTTGATAAATAAAAACGAGAATCCAATTTATAGATGATTAGAATTTATCAGGGTGAAAAATATTATATTTTAAAAAGAATATTAAGTTAAAAAATAGTAGTTATTTTAAAAAAAATTAAAAGATATTAGAAAATAATGAGTAGTTTTTTTTATAGGTTAGTTATTAATTTAAAATTAAAATATCTAAATATCTTTAAGTTAACTTTGTTTCTTATACTTGTTACACAAATCTCAGTCAAGATAGATAACTTTAATTTCATTAGTCTTTCATTAAATTAATTTAATAGATAAGTAAAAAAAGAGAATGTCAACATTGGTTTAATCTGTTGGTAGAATACTTGAATCTTATTTTCAACAATCATGTTTCAGTTAATTATTATTTTTGAAAAATATTCAGATACAATGCACATGACATTAAATATTATTTAGATTAAAAATTTTGATCATTTCAAATTTGGATTTAAAACAGGAGAGGCCCATGCCCAACAATATTTTATAGTTGGACAACAAAAAGAAAAATCCATTTTTGACTTTGACTATTTGATACATACACATTCATTATGCACATTACAGTAGCACAATATCTTGTTTAAAAGTATTTTAATTTATAATAAAAATTTTAAAATATTATTTTTGGCCAAGATTTTTTCTCCATGTTTATTGTTTATATATATATATATATATAAACAAAAATTAGGGGAGAAAAATGTATATATTAATATTAGAATGTAAAAAAGAAAAAGAAAATATCCAAGCGGGCTTAGAACTTAGAAGACTGTTTAAGATTAGTATTCGGCCAGGGTCCAAGCATCTAACTCGACCCAAAAACCCAAACCGACTTTTTTTTTCAGTTCTTAAGGCGGTTTATACGTTATCTCCATCACGTTATAGAAACATCCTTTCAGTCTCTCACTCTAAAATTCCCAGCGCAGTCCTCCATAGCCAAATTAGCCTCCGTCTTCAGGTTAGTCTTTGTTTCAATTTTGTTTGAACTTAAATATTCCATTTAATTACTCAGAAAAAAATCTATCATTTTTAGATATATATTATTACTGGTCCACTGGGGATCAGTTATTGATTTTCTCTCTAAATTTTGTGGAAAAAACCCTAGTTATGGACATTGATAACGAGATCGCCAAAACCCAAGAAGAGCGACGGAGAAAGGAGGAGGAGCTTGCCTCCCTCACCTCTCTCACATTCGACCGGGATCTTTACGGCGGAACAGACAGGGATGCTTACGTCACTTCGATCCCTGTCAACGATGATGACGATGCAAATCTTGATTCCATGGATTCCGAGGTTGCTCGGAAGCTCGCCTCTTACACGGCTCCCAAATCACTCCTCAAAGAGATGCCGCGTGGCGACGAAGATGATAACTCGTTAGGGTTTAGGAAACCCGCGAAAATTATTGACCGTGAAGATGAGTATAGGAGGAGGAGGTTGAACCAAGTCATCTCTCCGGATAGACACGATGCGTTTGCCGCCGGGGAGAAGACCCCTGATCCCTCGGTGAGGACGTATGCGGATGTGATGAGAGAGCAGGCGTTGGCGAGGGAGAAGGAAGAGACTTTGAGAGCTATAGCGAAGAAGAAGAAGGAGGAAGAGGAAGCGGCTAAGGTAGAGAAGGAGAGCGGTGGGGCTGCTTCTGCGGTGCCTAAGAGGAGGAATAGGTGGGACCAGTCTCAAGATGATGGGAGTTCTGCGACAAAGAAGGCTAAAACAACTTCGGATTGGGATATGCCTGATGCTACTCCTGGGATTGGGCGTTGGGATGCTACGCCTACGCCAGGGAGAGTTTCGGATGCGACCCCATCAGTTGGGAGAAGGAATAGGTGGGATGAGACACCAACACCCGGGCGGGTGGCTGATTCGGATGCCACCCCAGCTGATGGAGTTACGCCAGGGGCAACCCCATCTGGGGTTACATGGGATGCTACTCCGAAGGGGTTGGTTACTCCTACACCGAAACGGCAGAGATCTAGGTGGGATGAGACTCCTGCAACGATGGGGAGTGCGACTCCAATGGCAGGGGCTACACCAGCTGTTCCTCTTACACCTGGGGTTACTCCTTTTGGTGGTACTGATTTGCAGACACCAACTCCGGGTAATCTTCGTGGGCCTATGACTCCGGAGCAGTATAATTTGTTGAGGTGGGAGAAGGATATTGAGGACAGGAATCGGCCATTGACTGATGAGGAGCTTGATGCTATGTTTCCTCAAGAAGGGTATAAAATTCTGGAGCCGCCTGCTTCTTATGTGCCTATTAGAACACCTGCTCGGAAACTTCTTGCTACTCCAACTCCTATGGGAACTCCACTTTATGCTATTCCGGAGGAGAATCGTGGGCAGCAGTTTGATGTGCCTAAGGAGGCACCTGGTGGGTTGCCATTTATGAAGCCTGAGGATTATCAGTATTTTGGGTCATTGTTGAATGAGGAAAATGAGGAGGAGTTGAAACCGGAGGAGCTGAAAGAGCGGAAGATCATGAAGCTTTTGCTGAAGGTAAAGAATGGAACACCGCCACAGAGGAAAACTGCTTTGAGGCAGCTCACTGATAAGGCAAGGGAATTTGGTGCTGATGCATTGTTTAATAGGATTCTGCCATTGCTTATGCAACCTACATTGGAAGATCAAGAGAGACATCTCTTGGTTAAGGTTATTGATAGGGTGCTGTATAAATTGGATGAGTTGGTTAGGCCTTATGTGCACAAGGTTCTTGTTGTCATTGAACCCTTGTTGATTGATGAAGATTATTATGCACGTGTGGAGGGTAGAGAAATAATTTCTAATCTCAGTAAGGCAGCTGGTTTGGCTACTATGATTGCTGCAATGCGTCCTGACATTGACAACATTGATGAATATGTTAGGAATACGACTGCTAGAGCTTTTAGCGTTGTTGCTTCTGCACTTGGGATTCCTGCTCTTTTACCATTTTTGAAAGCTGTGTGTCAAAGTAAGAAGTCGTGGCAAGCTAGGCACACTGGGATCAAGATTGTTCAGCAGATTGCTATTTTGATTGGTTGTGCTGTTCTTCCTCACTTGAAGTCCCTTGTAGAAATCATTGAACATGGTTTGAACGATGAGAATCAGAAGGTGAGGACAATCACGGCTTTGTCTTTGGCTGCTCTTGCTGAGGCTGCTGCCCCCTATGGTATTGAAAGTTTTGACTCAGTTTTGAAACCATTGTGGAAGGGTATCAGGTCTCACCGAGGTAAAGTATTGGCTGCATTTTTGAAGGCCATTGGTTTTATTATTCCTTTAATGGATGCAATTTATGCTAGTTACTATACAAAAGAAGTTATGTTTATTCTTATCCGTGAGTTCCAGTCTCCTGATGAAGAAATGAAGAAAATTGTGCTTAAGGTGGTGAAGCAATGTGTGAGCACTGAGGGTGTCGAAGCTGATTATATTAGGAATGATATTCTACCTGAGTTCTTTAGGAATTTCTGGGTGAGAAGGATGGCTTTAGATAGGAGAAATTATAGGCAGCTTGTCGAGACAACTGTTGAGATGGCAAATAAAGTAAGTGTTGCTGATATTGTGGGGAGAATAGTGGAGGATCTTAAGGATGAGAGTGAACCCTACAGGAGAATGGTAATGGAAACAATTGAGAAGGTGGTTGCAAACTTGGGCGCATCTGACATTGATGCCAGGTTGGAGGAACTTTTAATTGATGGTATTCTTTATGCTTTCCAAGAGCAGACTAGTGATGATTCCAATGTGATGCTTAATGGTTTCGGTGCTGTTGTGAATTCACTTGGGCAGAGAGTGAAGCCTTATCTTCCCCAGATCTGTGGTACAATAAAATGGCGCTTGAATAACAAGAGTGCCAAGGTTAGGCAGCAGGCAGCTGATCTTATATCAAGAATTGCAGTGGTTATGAAACAGTGCCAAGAGGAACAGTTGATGGGTCATCTTGGGGTTGTTCTATATGAGTATCTGGGCGAGGAGTACCCTGAAGTTTTGGGATCTATTTTAGGAGCCCTCAAGGCAATTGTCAATGTTATTGGTATGACAAAAATGACGCCTCCAATCAAGGATTTGCTTCCAAGGTTGACACCAATTCTGAAAAATAGGCATGAGAAAGTCCAGGAGAACTGTATTGATCTGGTTGGCCGTATTGCTGATCGAGGTGCAGAGTTTGTCCCAGCTAGGGAGTGGATGAGGATTTGTTTTGAGCTTCTCGATATGCTTAAAGCTCACAAGAAGGGTATTCGAAGAGCTACTGTCAATACTTTTGGATATATTGCTAAAGCCATTGGCCCACAAGATGTCTTGGCAACTCTATTAAATAATCTCAAGGTGCAGGAACGTCAGAACCGTGTTTGCACCACTGTAGCAATTGCAATTGTTGCAGAAACATGTTCACCTTTTACAGTTTTGCCAGCGTTGATGAACGAGTACCGTGTGCCAGAACTTAATGTGCAGAATGGTGTCTTGAAATCTCTTTCCTTCCTGTTTGAGTATATCGGTGAAATGGGAAAAGATTACATCTATGCTGTGACTCCATTACTTGAGGATGCTCTTATGGATAGAGATTTGGTTCACAGGCAGACTGCAGCTTCAGCTGTCAAGCACATGGCTCTGGGTGTGGCTGGGTTAGGTTGTGAGGATGCTTTAGTCCACTTGATGAACTATATCTGGCCCAACATATTTGAGACTTCCCCTCATGTCATCAATGCTGTCATGGAGGCCATTGAAGGGATGAGGGTGGCATTGGGTGCTGCAATTGTGCTAAACTACTGTCTCCAAGGAATCTTCCATCCTGCTCGGAAGGTTAGGGAAGTGTATTGGAAGATTTATAACTCTCTCTATATTGGAGCTCAAGATGCTCTTGTTGCAGCTTATCCGATACTAGAGGACGAGCAGAACGACGAACAGAACAACATATATAGTAGGCCTGAGTTAATGATGTTTGTGTAGATTGCAATTGCTGCTATGGTGGGCAGATATCACCTTAAGACTGATGTTAAGACTTTTGTATTTTCCTTTACTACTGCAGTAGCTAGTTGAACTCTTATGCGTACAATGAGATTGTTACATTATTTATTTTACTTTGTAATCTAGTTTCATGCTATGAAATGGTAATACGGCAAACTTTCTGTTATTGCAAAGGCATTGTAAGAAACTTGTTGGTTACAAGTTATTACTGGCAGCAAAGCATATTGCAGTTGAAAGGTGCTGGAATTCAAACCTATTTTGTATTTCTGGATTAGCTTGCAAAGCTTTTGGAACTAAAGCTCTGGAATCAATTTCAGGTTCTACTCCTGGTTCACGATCCCCTGGCATTTTCAAGGAAAGGTGTGGGCTTTCTTGTCCAAGAGACAGGTCCTCTCCCTTCCTTAGTGTAATTCACCAGATTTCCGTACAATTTTTTGAGATGAGTTCTTTCCCTTTAATCTGTGGCTCCAGGAATTGAATTTGCAGGGAAAGGGTAGAAAATTTTGAATTTGATTGATGATTTAATAACCTGAGGCTGAGGCTTTCTCTGCTGGGCCATACTCTTTCAAATTGCCAAAGACAAAGAGTTGGCGCGGGGTGGGGCTCTTGGTTGATGGGTTAAATAAGGAAAAAAGGACAAAAGAAAAGAAAAGAAAGTAAAAAAGCGCCTCTTGACGCGGTACGCAAATGGCTGCATTAATATAGCTGCCCTTTAAATTTAAGCGTGAAATAAGAACAAAAAAAGCTTTTTGCAAATGCAACCAACCTTTCTTTTCTCTTTCCTACTGTTTTCGGCAAAACAACTAGAGGCAAGAGGACGAAAGGAAACGAGAGAAATTTACCCACATTATAAAATGTATTCATCTATTTCTAAAGTAACAAAATAGAATAGATTATTTATAGTATTATGTGGATTAGATAGAAGAGGAGATCAAAGAAAGATGTTGTTTTTCTATTTGATCTCGTTGCCTTTAACAATGGGGATGGTGATTCTGACTTTGAAATATTTCGCGGGTCCAGATGTTCCTATTTATGTCTTCTTCACCGTTGGATATACCTGGTTTTGTTCTTTCTCCATCATCATCCTCGTCCCTGCTGATATTTGGACGGTAATTTAAATTAACATCCATAATTCTATTTTGCAATTCTTTTTATCATGCTTTCATTATCTGGGATGTCCCCCCCCCCCTTTTTTTTATGTTACTTTATCATTATTGATTGGATTTGTGAATTTCTTCTGTTGAAAGTACTGAATGGTCAATGGAAATTTGAAGCTTAATTTTATTTGATAAATGAGCGGGTATGAGATTGGAAAACTTATTTCTAATTCTTTTGGCAGCTTAGAAAAGAAAACAAAAAGAAAGAACATAAATAATACAGAAATGGACTTTTGCATTCTTTATTGATAGGGTGTATATGAAGCTATGTTGCTCGGACTCTTCATTTTTTTTGAAGTACCAGTGTTCGACACCCGTGTTTGACGCATATCCGGACATGGGTATGGTTATATGATCTTCCAAATATATAAAAAACTTAGAAAAAATTGAACATAACTGTGTCGGACACATACCCGTATCTGACCGTATTCGACACTCACATCTGAGTCCGAGTAACATAGATATGAAGTCTAAGCGCCTATTTTGATTTCTAAATGGCACAGTGCCAAAAAGTGGTTTAATTTATTCGTGGAAGTTCTAGGCATTTGCTTTCGCCTAGAAATTATGCATATATTCGGAATTGATTGCTTGCTTTTCTTCTCTTTATCATGCAGACAATATTTGGTCATTACAGCGGAGGGATATCTTTCTTTTGGAGTCTGTCCTATTGGAGTACATTTTTGCTAACTTGGTAAGTACACTATTAAGAATCAGCAGAATGTTTTCTCCAACCATATGTTCCTTTGTCAGCTCTACATATTTGCAAGTGTTCTTGCTGCATCTTTGTGCATTTTGAAATATCTCCATACTTGTATCATTTGACTGCTGTACTTTTGTTACTTTTTGTTTATTATCAAGCTGTGGTCTAGAGTAAACGTTTTAGAAGCTTCATGCTTAAAAGATGCATCTGTTCTCATTGATTTATATTAAAGTATTTCTCTAAGCAGGGCTGTGGTGCCTACTATTCAGGGTTATGAAGATGCTGGAGATTTCACTGTGGCGGAAAGATTGAAGACTAGCATACATGGAAACTTAGTCTTCTACCTATGCGTTGGTTCTATTGGACTTGTTGGACTCATTTTATTCATTATTTTCCGCAAAAATTGGTTTGTTTTCGTTTTCTACTGATTGATTGCTCTTTTTCTTCTTTGTTTTTGGCTTACCTTTGTTTCTTATTTTGTTTGTCTGCATATGGTTATTCCTGGAGATTTTGTGATTGTCATGTTAGGTGCTAAATTGGTATAATTAATAACTTATTGCTTGTTTTAACAATATAATTTACTAAATGGCCAAAAACAAAAAACAATATAATTTACTATTTGATATTCCTGTATCCTTTTTTTGTTTGGTAAAATGACTAGGTCCTTTAGCTGGCATCTTCTTGTATTCCTGTATTTATATCAATTTGTTTGCATCCTTTAAACCGTAATAAAAATAGGTTGTGAACTTTGACAGTCTTTTCTCCTACAATGTTTTTATTCAAATATCAGCTTCTGTGGTTGACTGGTGACTGTTCTAGCATCCTTTGTTTTGATTGATCCTTTTTTCTTTTGGGGGAAGGAGTGGAGGCATTCTTGGTTTTGCCATGGCTTGCTCCAATACTTTCGGGCTTGTTACTGGTGCATTTCTTCTTGGCTTTGGTCTTAGCGAAATCCCAAAGGGCATTTGGAAGAATGTGGATTGGACTGTCCGCCAGAAGGTTCTCTCACACAAAGTTGCTAAAATGGCTGTTAAACTTGATGATGCTCATCAAGAATTTTCAAGTGCTATTGTAGTAAGTATATCTATAACTTTCCCGTTGGTAAATTCAATAGAAAAAAAAAAAAATACAGGCCGTGTTCAAGATATTATCCTGTTTGGATTTCTTAAGTCTTTGGTGGTTCAATTTAATTAGTTATTGCAGAACTTTCTTTGTTAGCACTATAATATGACCTCATGTTGCCCTTGACTACTAATGCTGTTGTCTTTCAGTGGTGATTAATGATATAAAATAGGAAAAATCTCGAAGTAGCAATTAATGCCTGACCACTTTGGGCAATGGCAAAAGTAAAACATTTCAAGACAACAAAAAATAGAATGATGGACTTAAATTATTAGAGACAAAGCAGGTCCTTTATTATTGGTTGGCTCAATTTACTCCAGTGGCCATCATGAATGCATTGATTCATACTATTCAGAGGTTATTATCTATCAGTTGAGGGTTCATCAATCTCCACGTATTAGTGAGCCTGATCACCACTTCTTATTGAACCAAACTTTGTTTTCCATAACATGGATATGTTATTGATGATTGTCTTAAAGGAAAGATTTCAAGACTTGTGTCAAATATCTTCAGAATTGTCTTATTGTCGTAACACTCAGTACTTTCATATTCCTGTTTAGCATCTCATAAGCTCCATTAGTATTTTGGTGTTCCCTTATTTCTTGGTCCTGCCCAATTCAATACTACATTGAATCTAAGTTAGGCTAATATTTTTCTAGTCATGCAGAGCCCTGTAGGGTTGCCATGTTGTAGTCTAGTTGCTTGTTTGGATTTGTGATGAGGGATATAATTTTCATACTTCTTTGATATTGGTTTATTTCCTAATTCAGGTTGCTAGAGATAACATCTAGTTATTATCTTTTTGCCTGCACAACTAATGAAGGTGCATTTAATTAGGTTGCTCAGGCGACATCAAATCAGATAACGAAGCGTGATCCTCTAAGACCGTATATGAATATTATTGATAGCATGTTACATCAAATGGTACCGCACTTTGTCTATGGGTCTGTTTAGTCTCAAAGTGGAGTTTCATGTGCTTTCCTCAAATACATTATTTCCTATTTTGCAGTTAAAAGAAGATCCTTCCTTCAAACCTCAAGGTGGGAGGTTTGGGGAGAATGATATGGACTACGATACTGATGAGAAATCAATGGCAACTCTCAGACGCCGACTTAGGATAGCTAGAGAGGAATACTGTCGGTACCGAAGGTACACCATAATGTGGTTAGTTAAAATTTTTATGGGTGGTATAGTATATGTCAGAATCAACGGAGTACTGTTGCTTGATTGTGTCTCATTATGTTTAAATTTTCATGCAATAATGTAAACTTATTTTGTATTGTTGTTGTGAAATTAACAGTCCAAATGTGTACATTGCTTGGGAGAAAACTGCAGATTCATGTGAATTTGTTTATTGATATGTAATTTCCAGTGCCAAACTTGATTTCTGCAATTCTTGCATTTTTAGAAGAGTTGTTGCTATTTTCTCTCTTTTGACATCTCTTCATGTTGACCAAAACTTTGAGGGAACAGATCAAATGATGGGAGATTACTTATAAAAAGCAATTGCTTTCTCTGTCAAGCATGGTTTTTTTTATCATTAAGGTTTAGTACTGTGAGTAATGTTGCTGTAATATGCTTCCTGTGATTTTTTTTTTCCTGTGGTAATTGAAGTTAACTCTTAGACTTTTGCAGTGAATATATGAGCTTTGTCTTGGAAGCTCTCGAGCTGGAAGATACTGTCAAAAACTATGAGCGCCGTGATGCAACTGGATGGTTTGTACTTTGCACTTGCACAACTCTTGCATGCATATTAAGTTATATGCTTTTCCCCCTGATTTGATCTGCAAAACATCAACTTTAGACTGAAATTCTGGGTTCATTAGGTATATCTAAATGCGTTCATGCTATGAGGCCCAATTCCTTTGCTGAATCTGGAAACTGAATTGTCTTAAAATCTTCTATTCCCCTTCCTTTTTCCTCCCCTTTTCTATTTTCTTGTAAACCTATCTTTGATTTGCTCTCTCTCTTGTATGCATTTAGTGGTACATACACCAGTGGCGGAACTAGGATTTTTAAGAGGGGGGGGGGGGGGGGGGTTAAATCACACATAGACATGCTCTCACACACATACAAATTATATATTATATATTTTAAATACATAAAAATGAAAGAAAAATCGATATTTTTTATGAAATGTATAATCAGAGTTCTGTCTTCATCATATATATCTCATATGAGGAATTATCATAAAAAAAATTTTGGTATATAAATTTATAACGTACTAAAATATAATTAGTTAAATGGAAATTCCAGTTTATATTTTTTTATTGGGTTATAAAAAAAATCTTAGAATACGATACTATACAGACATTATTATGTTCTATGTTGCTCCGACTCTTCATTTTTCTTGAAGTACCCGTGTCCGACACTTATGTCCGATGCATATCCGGACATAGGTATGGCGATATGATCCTCCAATGACCCTCCAAATACATGAAAATCTTAGAAAAAATTGAATATACCCGTGTTGGACATCCGACACTCACACCCGAATCCGAGTAACATAGATTATTTTATAACAACAAGTACTGAATCATTAGGATATAGTGGTAGAATGAAAGAGAGTTTTAGTTAGAATCTTTTGTTTTAATCAATTCATGTTACTACTTATCTTTGTTGTAGTTTAATTTTTTTAATCAATTCACATTATCTAATGAAACCGTCTTTTCAATAAATATCAAGTTTTTTTGTTAGGCGAACTAATTAGGTAGAGCTCTTTATGAAACATTTTGAAGTTCCTATAAAAATGGTTATAGAAAACAAAATTGAAAATCAAAATTGATAGATTTTTTTTAAAAAAAACAACTAATAGATTTGATAAAACTTAGATCAATGACATGTAACTTAATGATATGTCACTTGTTAAAGTTTTCGAAAATTTCATGTAGATAATTTATTCAACAAGCTCTTAAATTATCAATCTTATTTTCTTCATATAAACCTTTTTAATTAGTTCCGAACTTCAGGAATTACATAAGAATTTATATGTCACATGTTTATGTACTTATTAAAACTATGATTAAATTAAATGAGTAAATTACTATAAAAAATTAGAAAATCCTCACACTTTGTAAACATATCAAATTTAAAAGTTATTGTTTATACATATCTTTTTATTTTTTATTTTTTTTTTGATAAATTGTGTTTTATTATCCAAGAAGCAGAAACTCTGCTACATAAGAACTGTGTTCTGTACATGTATAAAGTTCTGTACACTATATCAGAAATCATATGGAAAAATCAAAATTGTTGAAGAGTCATTCAATCAACACAATATTCAGTCCTTTTATATTTGATTGTTGAGTGTCTCTAGATACGACAAGTGTGAATTGAAATAGGGATGTTAAGTGTTCTGCATGTAGATGGAGAATCCAAATCCTCTGCCCCTATTTCCCTGCCCGCGCGTTTGTTTTTTTTTTTTTTGTTTTCTTCGTACCTGTTTGTTTTTAATGTTTGACCCGATTCTTTATCTAATAAAAAAACCGATTCCGCTTGGAAAAAAAAAAACAGATACAAAGACGATGCAAATAAAAGAGATGGTGTCGTGGAATTCACCTGTTTGATCACCGATAAAATACCAATCGGTCGTATTTATATTTCATAGCCCCCGTTAAACAGTTGAAAACAAACGAGGATTCCCCTAGAGTATTCACATTCAAAGAACAAGTGATCCCTACTTTCCTGTTTTTTTAGACAGAAAGCATAGTTTCCATCAATCATCATCCCCCATGAATTTAGCCTATTCTTAGTAGGCAATCTATTTTGAATTGCCATCCAAGACACTATTGAGTGTTTTGGAATATGAAATGGGAACCATATCAGCCTATCCCAGTCCACCTTCTCCATTTTAGTCCTAAGCTCATCCCAGACTTTTGACACTGAGTACCTGCCACCAGGCATAATCCATTCTGCTGCACCATTCTGATAAGTAATGAATTGTGAAGCCAGTCTCCTCATCTGTAATAATTTCCTCCAACACCAGCTGCTGCCCTGTGTAGGTGAGATTTGCCAAATGGATCTGCCCTTGAGCACATAAGCTTAGATCCATGCTATCCACAAGGACCCTGTTTGGATCCACTCTGACCATATCTTTTTATTTTTGGGGAAGATAAATTTTAAACTTGAAATAACCTTTGAATTTTGATGCTCTTAACTTTTTTAAAGTTTCAATAAATTAGAAATTTATAAGAAAAAAATTGGGAACAATTTTATTACTTTGGGGGGCCATTGATTTATTTTGAGATATATATCTCAAAAAACAATTCATAACACTACATATATGTAAAAAGATTTCAAAATTCTTAGGGCAGCCATGGTCTCCTTTGGCTCCAACGTGGCTCCGCCACTGACATACACAGTGAGGTGCATTTACTACTTTCTTTTGTACTCTGTATTTTTGAATTAGCAGCCATACTTTATATCCAAGTGTAGAATATTTCGATATTAGGGATGGTAAAGTTATTTGGACATTTTCCGATTTGTTTATTATCATGTATGCATTAGCATTTAAGTGGACATGAAGTAGCTGATGTATTCGATAAGATGTTCTCAATGTTTTATGGATTAAATTAGACTCTTTGGCATGCTATCGAGAGGCGTTTATAAGATCTTGTGTTGCTGATGTTTGTTAATTGAGGTAGAGAAGCAGCTTTAGAAACCATTTATTTATCTGTAGGTGGTCAAATAGCCAATTTATATGTGCATAACTGAGAATGGGAATTTGTCAAGGAAAATCCACTGGAACAATAAAATCAGGTTAGTTTACTAAGAGTAAGAACTTGTTTGGAGGGAGTTGTCAATATATTTTATTCAACCAATGGTTCCCCTGGAAATCAGTGGGAGTAAGAGTATTAGTGAGGCTCAAAAATGCTAAAGATATTGAGTTATTGCATCCGACATAATCTATTAGTTGCTATTCTTGTTGGCATCATCATCTCTTCTAAAATATAAGTTAGAAGTCAGTTTACTTTTTCCAGCTTTTGTGTGCTATTCAGGTCTTCTGTTATTATGGCTAGAAGTGTTCTTCCTTCTTAAAAGTTTGCCCGAGATTCATTTTAAAGTGTTGCAGGAAATTTGTTTCAAGCTTCAAGCCTGAAAGAACGGGCAAACTAGGGTCTTCTCTTGATATGATTGGTAATTACTATATTCTGAATGCTTTCCTTTTTCTTATTTTTATTAGGGGCTGAGAGTTTCTGGCTGCCGACTTAACCTATTCATCTAGGTGCTTAAAATTTGCTGTTCAGTTGTTTTATGATTTCCTTTTATTGGACTGTAGATGCATAAAACAAGTCAATAATCTTCTTAAACCTTTGACGGTCCTTTTTGTCTCCTTCAATTTTGGAATGCTACAACCTAAGTGTCCTTATGTACGTGATAGTACCCAATAGTTATTGATGAACTGAAATGAAGTCAATTATTGAAACCCTAAATACATAAATGGGATGCTTAATCATTTGAATTTCTCTGAGTAATGAAATGAAGTACTTTTTTGCCATCAAGTCAAGTAATATTCAGACTAATTAGTTATTCCTTGCAGAGTTCATTTGGCGTTGTGTTCTAAGAAAGCAACTAGAGAAACTCTTGGCAATAATTGTGGGTTGTATATCAGCTGCAATTCTTTTAGCAGAGGCTACCATACCCGTTGGAGTTGATTTATCTCTCTTCTCCATTCTCATAAACTCTGTGGGAAAGCAGGAAATGCTCGTGCAGGTAATTTATTGAGAAACTGGATTGTTCAAAGGCTCAAATGTGCAAACTGCTTGTAGCACAATATGGATGCTAACAAAGAGCTGAACTGTAGAAATCAAGTTTGCAATCCATATGTCAGGAACAAATCTACCAGTGAACATTTCATATGCCTTCTTAATGTCCTATTAAAACTAAGAGTTGGAACACACCAGTGCTTTATAGTGTCAATTACTCATTTGCTACTAACACCAAGTCAGAAAATCTGCCTTAAATAACTTCTTGACGTCCACCAACCCCTTATCAATCACCCCAGTGGATTTAAGTTAAGAAATGGTGTATGCGGGTGGAATCTTAAATTCGATTTGCACAATCAGCCAATGGACTTGGTGTTATCAAATGATCATGTTGGTTTGCAGGTTGCTGCTTTCGTCCCTCTGATGTATATGTGCGTCTGCACCTATTATTCCTTGTTCAAAATTGGAATGCTGATGTTCTATTCGTTAACACCAAGACAAACAAGCTCAGTCAGCTTGCTTATGATATGCTCGTAATTCTTCCTTTTTCTTCTATCTTACAACTTTTACTTGTTCTCTCATTTTTAGAATTCGTAATGGATCTCACTCCTAAATGTCTATCAGGATGGTTGCACGATATGCTCCTCCAATTTCATACAACTTTCTCAATCTTATCCATGTCCCTGGTAATAGGAAAACGATCTTTGAGAAGGTCAGTAGCTTTTCTACTTTATTGTGCTTTTCTTGACAACATCCAGCCACAGTATGATATTAATGTTTCAATTTTTGCATCAGTTCTGCAAAATAAGTTATGGTTTTTATATTGTATCCCTGCAGTTGAGATTTATGTGATAAGAACAGGGTAATGGGGCATTTCAATGATTTTTATTTTGCCTCTTGCCCATTGCAGTGATGTTCTTCTTGGAGAAAAAGTTGATGTTGATAGAAAGGATGCTACTCTTAGAGTAATGTTGAAACTTTATTAATTTCACAAAAATGTTTGCTCACACCAATCTTTTTAAGATGCATAAATTGTGCAATATTTATTATGAAAAAATGTATATTTCTTTTAAATGAAGCAATTTTATACCATAAAAGCTGTATGACATTTAATTTGGCATGAATTATAAAAAAATTAAAAAAAAAAAAAAGACATTTCATTTGGCATGAAAAAATAAGGATGCAAGTGGGATAAGTTCTTATAAGATCCAAATTTGTTGACTAATTATCTATAGATATACAAGTTTGTTACTGTGGCATGTGTACTTGAATATTTAGTTTCTTTAAACTGTGAAAGTCCCTGCTTCAGAGACATTTAAAATCTGTCATTTTGACTAAACAGAAATGTGGTTTGAGTTACTCTTTCCTTTTAAGCTATTTGATTATCTTGAAAATCTCATGTAACATCAACTTATATGCAGAGAATGGGGAACATAGATGATGCTGTCCCTTTCTTTGGTAAAGGATTCAATAAAATCTATCCACTCATCATGGTTATATACACACTGTTACTTATGACAAACTTCTTTGATCGGGTCATTGATTATTTTGGCAACTGGAGGATATTCAAGTTTCAAGATCAAGATGATGACGCAGATGGATTCGACCCATCAGGACTAATTATCTTGCAGAAAGGTAATTACTACACTTTGCCATTAGCATGCACAATGTCATAGTTTCTTCTTTGTTTTCTATAAAGCTATGTTGTTTCGACTCTTCATTTTTTTTAAAATATCTGTGTCTGACACCCGTGTCCAACGTATATTGGGCATGGGTATGGGGATATGATCTTCCAAAAACTTTCCAAATACATGGAAAAACTTAGAATAAATCAAACATACCGGTGTCCAACACTCACACCCGAGTCCGAGTAACATAATTATAAAGTACAAGCTGTAAATGTTTTACACTTACTTTTTCAGAAAGGACTTGGCTTGAGCTTGGGCATAAAGTTGGTGAGCATGTTATTCCATTGGCAAGGAATTTCAACAGCATGAGTATTGACATTGATCCTAGCAGCAATAATAACACTGTATGTCTTCTCTTGCATTTAAAACTGCTCTCTCGTTATATCTAAAGCATGCCAATACCTTTGCTGGTGCACATTTTAGAGGGCCTTCAATATTTTGTTGTTTATCCTTCTTTTAAGTGATTTTTTTTTTTACTTGGAAATGGTATCAGCAGAAGGCTCCTACAGATACAAGAGCGCCGCAGAGTGCTGCTGAAATTGGAACGATGGGTCAATTTAAACCTCTGAAAGAAGAGGTTCAACATGACACAAGCAGAGAAGCCATCAGCAAGAAATATTCTGGCATAAGAGAAAAACACCAGAACAAACAAGCATCCAACACGAAGTCTAATCAAGAAGACTCAACTTCCTTATCGATTGATGCTGGCAACTCTGAGAGTGTAATGGCACCAACATCCGAGGGATTAGCCTCAAAATGGGAATCAATGAAGTCTGGTCTTCTAAATTTCAAATCTAACCTGGAAGCTAAGAAGTTCCTCCCTTTACGCCAGACCCAAGAAAATACAATGTCCTCTCACTCCTCCGTTGCTTCCTCAACTGAATCCCTTGATGAAATTTTCCAGAGATTGAAACAACCAACTCTGGACCTTAGAGACTATGGTGCTGCTGACAATGATCGTTTTGAAGATGACATGGAGTTCAGAAATTTTGGTCAGTCTAGACTCTAGATAGTAAACGTAGTCATTTCTGGAACAGAAGCAGAAGACTTTTTTTTTTGGGATAATTGAAGCAGAAGACTTCTTCATTTCTCACCAAGGTCCAAAAGATGTTTGTTTCTGTGGAAAGCTGAATCCCAACTATGGCAGAATTCACATTATCTGCAGCAGTAGAGCAGCATTCAGTTTTTTTCCAAAGCCACACAATTTTGCTACAAATCACTTTCTCAAGAACAAAAGAAAAGGAAAATAGAAACGAATATACAGTCAAAACACCCGATACGATCCGAGGGATACTTTACACTTGTAATAGTAAGCATTGTAAGGTTGATCATTGACTATGAATGTTTTCTTCCTTGTTACTACAGGTTATTTGTTGAATCTAATATATATGGAGTTCTCTTTACTGTTAAATGAAAGCCATTCTCAAATTTATCCCTTTTCTTTTTTCTTTATTTTTCCCTCCAAGTTCTCGGTTATGGTGAGATGGGCTTTTGATCTGCTAGGCTACCTCAAAATTTTCACCCTCAAGGCCTGCCCTCAACCCCGAAACTGGCTCAGCCCATGATTGGGCCTGCTCCAATGTGTATATAGCCGTTTTCCCGCGCTTACATAGCATCTAGCTTCTGTCTCTCTTAATCATAATCAAAACTCAAAAGACGCCATGGATTCGCAAAAGGAAGAGAAGGTACCACTTCGGCTGCATTCGGCGGTGGAATATCTGCTACGCTCCCACTCCGATCAGCTCCGCTCAATCGTTCTCTCTCCTGACCCTAAATTTCAATTAGTGGAGTGCTACCCTCTCTTCCTGAGTACTCTCTCTCTCTCCCTTTCTTTCTAAAAGCTTTTATTAGTCTTTTTCATTCCTCTTTCTTTCTCTTTGTCTGTATAGTTGTGAAGAGCTGATGGATGCTGATCCTCCTCTAGCCCGCCTCGTCTTCGCCAACCCAACCGACTACTTGAGATTCTTGGAACTATCCGCCATTTTGGCTCATGTAATCTCATTTAACCTCAATCTTATATGCACATGTATTTATTTTTATGGTCCTTACAAAAAATGTTTTGTTGAATTAAGGAGGGAATTGGATGTGGGTTTTTTTGTCACTCTTAATTGCCCAATTTAAACTTTAAACTCATGGCTCTTTTTTTTGACAATTTATGGAAGTTTCATCTAGTTGGAGGGCTAACCGTATCTATGATATTTCTATGGGAATGGATGTTAGAAGCTGGGGCCCTTGTTTTAGCAGATGGATGGCTTTGTTGTGTTGATGAATTTGATTGGTACTCCTTTTGAATCATCATCATGATTTTTTGTTTCTTTAGAAAGGGAATTTGACTAAGAACTAATGACAATATTTAAAACCTTTTTCTCTATTCAAAGCTGGGCTTGTTAAGAACTTTACTAGGACTGAAAACAGTTTTTTCATCTTGTACGTTACACATGCCATCATATGGTAATAGTAAATATGTATGCATGAATGTATTCTCTTACGAGGGAATATGTAATAAGTATTAGTTATAACTTATAATGTTGCTTTTGAAGTTGCTTTATATTAGAGTGGAGATAAACGAAATCCCACATATGTTAAATTGGGGCACCCTGGGCACATAAATATAACAAGGACCTCTCCACTTATTGCCAATTGGTTTTAGGTTTGATGCCCATCTAAAATTTAACATGGTATCAAAGGAGGTGTTGCCCTGTTAGTTAGCGCCTCCATGATAAATGTTATGTCTACGATGCGAAGTTCATGTTGCATGATTGACTCGTTATGCCTACACGTGAATTTCATGTCACGTAATAGGTCCATTGTCCCTACACATGAGGGGGAGTATTAAGGTGGTGATAAAAGTAGAATCCCACTTTAGTTAATATGGGGGCATCTTGGGAACATAAATGCAACACTCAACCTATTGCCAATTGGTTTCATGATAGATTGTGCTTATGTGAGGGGGAGTATTAGAGTGGAGATAAAGGAAATCACACATCTGTTAAATTGGGGCAACCTGTGCACATAAATACAACATGGGCCTCTCCACCTTTGCCAATTGGTTTAGATTGAATGCCCATCTTAAATTTTAAAACTTTCGTCATTCAAGAACATGTTCTTTCAGGAGGCAACTAAATTTGTAATAGATCTATAATTTTTGTGTGTGTGCATTTATGTTTGATAGTATTTCTTCCTTTTTTGGATGGGGGTGTGGGAATAGTATGAGAGAGCATGACAGGGAACCATACATGAAGCAATGGAGCAGCAGACTATAAGTGTTGCGAAGGTAGATCATTTTTGTCACATTACATTACAATAACTTTTGTTAGAATCCATGCTAATCTCTATTTTTAGTTGACATGTCTTTTCCAACACATCTGCCCTCTGTTGTGATTAAACTTAGAACATATTTTTTTACTCATGCTTTAGGTACTTTTAGAATAACCATTGATGTTTAATTACTTATTTATTTATTTTTTGAGGTAGGGAAGGCTAGAGGATCTGCACATACCATGTCCATATCCATCTTGAAGTGCATAAACTGTCCTTGCAACTTCACTGAAATCTTCACCACATGTTTATTTTCCTTTACGTATTAGGAAACAATTAGAATAGCCTATTTTGTTGCATTATATTGTACAATACCATATAAAACAAGTTTTAGCTTGGAAGCTATTAAGAAAGATTAATAAGTTCATTCAAGTTTTGCAATATTCTTTGAGATCTTTCATTTCTATGTTCTGCGTCTAGTTGATATTTTAGCTGTATTTCTAAGAGCCTTTTTTGGAGGCAAGAAGCAAAGCCCGTTAATTAACTTGCCCTTGCATGGGCCTGTTGAGAAAAACTTAGAGTAGATAACTCTAATTTTACCACTCAAAGAAGAAAATTTAGATTTTAGGAAAACTCACAAATGCTCACACTTCACTCTAGACTACACTCTTTAGAGAAGAACTCCTTAGGAAAACTTAGAACTTTTATTGCTTATTGAAGCTTACTACTTGATGATTTACAAATGCAAGGGAGGGGGGTATTTATACAATACCAAGACAAACACAAGCCACACAAATATAAAATCTAAATAAATTACAACCACCCATTGTTGTTTAATAACAACCACACATTTAAATCACACAACTACAACCACACATTAAACCACACAACTACAACCACACATTTAAATCACACAACTACAACCACACATTAAACCACACAATTGCAACCACACATTGTTAGGCTTTTATTTTTTCCTTGGGCTGGTATTGGACAATTTAACACTCCCCCTCAATACCAGCTCTTCCTCTTTGCACCATGTTGAGTTGACGACGAAACATTTCAAATTTGTTGATACTCAAACCTTTTGTGAATAAATCTGCCATTTGATCATCTGTCTTGATCTGCTTCATCTCAATCTCTTCTTGTAGAACCTTTTCTCTGATAAAGTGATAATGCACTTCTATATGTTTGGTTCTTGCGTGAAAGACTGGATTTTCTGCCAAACGAATTGCTGACTGGTTGTCGCATTACAACGAAACTGCATAATCTACTGGTTGATGTAGATCACTCATTAGTTGTATCAGCCACGTACACTCTTGAGCTGCCATTGCTGCTGCTCGATACTCAGCTTCGGTAGTTGACAATGATATCGTTGGTTGTCTCTTACTGCACCAAGAAATTGTTCCAGAACCAAGTTTAAACATGTACCCAGTTGTTGATCTCCTGGTGTCATGATCTCCTGCATAGTCAGCATCACAATAACCAACTAACTTACAGTCTTCACCTTTCTTGTACAAAAGACTATAATCTATTGTACTTTTCACATATCTCAGTATTCGTCGAACTGCTTCTAAATGAGGCTTCTTCGGATTTTGCATATACCGACTCATCACACCAACTGTATAAGAAATGTCAGGTCGAGTCAAGGTTAAGTAGATCAGGCTACCTACCAATTGTCGATACATAGTTGCATCTTCCAAGTCTTTGCCTTCAAGTGCACACATCTTGCCATTTGGTTCCATCGGTGTTGAAATTGGCTTGCTCTCGAGCATTCCAAACCTTTTTAGCAAATCTTTAGAATATTTTTGTTGACAGAGAAATATTCCTTCTTGTATGTGATCAACCTCTAGACCAAGAAAGTGCTTGAGTTGTCCAAGTTCTTTCATTTGGAAACGAACTGATAAATTCTCCTTGGTTTGAAGAATTTCTGCCTCATAATCACCAGTTATGATTAAATCATCCACATATATCAATACGATAGCTAGCTTTCCTCCATTAGCTTTGACAAACAAGCTGGAATCTGCAGGTGTCACTGAATAACCACTATGAGTTAAAAATTCAGCAATCTTACCATACCATGCTCTAGGTGCTTGTTTCAATCCGTAAAGTGCCTTTCGCAGCTTACACACATGCTCAGGATGATTTTGGTTTTGAAATCCCAATGGTTGAATCATGTAGATTTCCCGATCTAGCTCTCCATGAAGGAATGCATTCTTCACATCCATCTGCCACAAGTTCCAGTCTTTGTTGGCTGCAAGGGCAAGTAGGACTCGTACGGTTGTAAGTCTTGCCACCGGACTAAACGTTTCATCATAGTCTAGCTCATACTTCTGAGAGAAACCACGAGCCACCAACCGTGCCTTGTACCTTTCAATCGACCCATCTGGACGATGTTTTATCTTGTAAACCCACTTGCAGGATATGAGTTTCACATCTCTTGGTTTTGGCACTAGATCCCAAGTCCGATTCTGCTCAAGCGCAGTGATCTCTTCTTTCATAGCCATAATCCATTCAGAACTCTGTGATGCTTCTTCAAACGTCTCAGGTTCTGTTGCAATTGGTTCTTCCACTATGGCTGCATTAGCATATTTGGGATTTGGCTTCCGTGCTCTTGTTGTCCTTCGGATTTGTGATTGTGGAGATGGTTCTTCCACTTCATTCGATCTAACATCTGGTTGATACACACCAGTTTGCCAAGGACTCTGGACTAACACTTGCTCGTCATCGTCATCATCACATAGGTCTTCTACTTCATCTGAAGTTGATTGAAGTTGGACAATATACTCTCCCATTTTCTGTTGTAGCATGTCTTCAAATTCTTTTGAATCTGACAACACCTCCTTTTCTGAGGACCACCAAGAAGATGCTTCATCGAATACCACATTGCATGAAGTGTAACATCTTCCACTCGTAGGATCACAACATTTCCACCCTTTCCTTTGGTTGTCGTATCCCACAAAGATACACCTAGTTGCTTTCTTATCAAACTTGCTACGTAAATGATCAGGAAAAAATACATAACATACACAACCAAATACTCGAAAGTAGCTGACTGAAGGTTTCATTTTCCACAATTTCTCAAAGGGTGAAACAAACTCTAACCTTGGTTGAGGAAGTTTGTTGATCACATGGGCTGCGGTTCTCATAGCTTCGGCCCAAAATCTTCCGGGTACATTCTTTGCATGCAGCATACTCCGACAAATTTCTGCAAGATGCCGATTCTTTCTCTCTGCTACACCATTCTGTTGTGGTGTATTGACACAAGTATACTAATGACGTATGTTGCATTCTCGTAGGTATTGAGAGAATTCGCCTGAGCTATATTCTCCTCCATTGTCTGTGCGCAAGCAACATATCTTCTTTCCCACTTCTCCTTCAACTATCTCTTTGAACTCTTTAAACTTTGAGAAAGTGTCAGACTTTTCTTTCATAAAGAAAACCCACACATACCTGGAGAAATCATCAATAAACGTCACCATGTACCGCATTCCACTAATTGATGGTTGCTTAACGGGCCCAAATACATCAGAGTGAACTAACTCTAATGGTTCTTTTGCTTTAAACTTTGACTCCTCGTATGGCAATTGGTGTGCTTTACCTTTGGCATCCTGCACAAACTGTGTCTGTTCTTATGTCAAGCTGAGGAAGTCCCTTAAGCATCGACTTCTTCATCATCATACTTAGCTTGGAATAACTAACATGACCTAACCGCATGTGCCATAAATCTGCTGTATCGCTCCTTCTTGTCTTGTCTACATATGCTGACTCTGCTGACATCACGTAGACTGACTCCAGACGTCGTCCTTCCATCATCGGCTGTCCTGAGATTTTGAGATCACGATATACCTTCACATCCCTTGGACCAAACAGAATATGGTGACCTGACGATGTTAATTGTGCCACTGAAAGCAAATTTTTCTTCATGCCTTGGACATGGTAAACATCTTGTAGTGGTACCTGATTATGACTATATCGAGGTGCTACTACCGTCTTACCGATGTGAGTAATCGGTAATCTTGAATTATCAGCTGTCACAACAATGCGATTTCCCTTGTATTCTGACAGGTTCTGCAACTTCTGTTTATCGCCTGTCATGTGATTTGAGCAACCTGAATCGACAATCCAGTCATTCTCATAGTCAATTCGGTCAGCCGTTGTTACTGTGAGAGCTAACTCTTCCTCTTCCATAGCAAAAAATGCTTCAGCGTCCCAATCATCTTCGTTTTTCTCCTTTGTACTAGAAGTAGCAGCATTGCTCTCAGCGGGCCTTTTGTTAAACCAACAATCTTTTGCCATGTGACCTTTCTTGTCACAGTTGTAACAGTTACCTTCAAATCTTTTATTGTTGCTACGATTCTTTGAAGCTCCCCCTGGACGAGAGCTCCCTTCTCCTTGATGACTTTTTGTCTTGTCACCATACTTTTTTGATCCACCACCGACGTGCTGTTTGAATTTGCCTTTGCTTTTGTTGGTGTAGAGTGCTTCCTCTTCACTTTTCAACGAGACCCCTCCCATTTGCTTGGCCATAGATTCTTGACCAACAAGCAAATTTTCAAACTCTACAAGTGATGGTTGAGTTGGCCATCCTTGTATAGCGGCAACGAAGCTGCGATATTCGGGCCTCAAACCATGGATAATTATTCTTTTTACCCTGGTATCTCCAATAGCAGCTGTAGGATCTAAATCAGAAATTTCACGGCATAACGTTTTTACCTTGTGAAAGTATTGAGCAATCGGTATATCTCGTTGTGCAACTGATAACAATTCATTCTCAAGAAGTTGAAGTCTTGTGTCATTCTTTCTCGAAAAGAGTGCATCTAAAGTATCCCACGCTTCTTTTGGCGTTTCTAGCTTTTGTATGTGTTCCAACATTTCTTCTTCAACTGTGGTCTTAAGGGCAAACATGGCTTTACCCACTTTAATCTTCCATTTGCGCAAGGTTCCTTGAGCATCTTCTTGCTCGGGCTTCGTAACTTCACTACCACCAACGACTTCCCAAAGGTCTTGACCTTGTAGGTAAGACATCATACACGTCTTCCACGTGTTGTAATTTTTGTGATTGAGCTTCTTGATTCCTCCAACTACTTGAAGATCACCCATCGTGTCGGCAAGACTCTAACAATACCGAACAAGCTTGATTTTGAGACACAAACTTGTAGAGTACAAACTCCTCACGACTCAAGAACGCTCAAACCAAAAATAGTACCTGAATAACTATTTCACCGTGAACAGTACCGTATACGTGAATAGTATCGTATACCATATACTTGAATAAATCTCGTATATGTTAACAATTACTATAAAAGTATATAGTGACACGTGTGAATAGTAACTATGGTAGTAACTCACAACCTAGCTCTGATACCAATTGTTGAGAAAAACTTAGAGTAGATAACTCTAATTTTACCACTCAAAGAAGAAAGTTTAGATTTTAGGAAAACTCACAAATGCTCACACTTCACTCTAGACTACACTCTTTAGAGAAGAACTCCTTAGGAAAACTTAGAACTTTTATTGCTTATTGAAGCTTACTACTTGATGATTTACAAATGCAAGGGAGGGGGTATTTATACAATACCAAAACAAACACAAGCCACACAAATATAAAATCTAAATAAATTACAACCACCCATTGTTGTTTAATAACAACCACACATTTAAATCACACAACTACAACCACACATTAAACCACACAACTACAACCACACATTTAAATCACACAACTACAACCACACATTAAACCACACAATTGCAACCACACATTGTTAGGCTTTTATTTTTTCCTTGGGCTGGTATTGGACAATTTAACAGGGCCTGGATCATCCCTGCCCAAATCTCCGCATTTTTGGTTTCAGTTAGAATACTTGGAGAAAGTTGAGAGTTGAATTTTGTAAAGTACATAGTGGATGTCATTCCCTCCTACATGGCACAGGCTGTTTGCTGACCAACTTACACTGTTGCCACATGTTGTTTTTCCATGATTGTATAAACATCATTGTCCGGCATCCATTTTTTGTTCCTTATTTATTTTTAATTTAATTCTATTATGGTCTACTTGCTAGTTGGTGTAAGCATGGGTATTAAACAAGTTTTGGCATTTTTCTAATTTTTCAGGCTGGCCTTGTTACAACTGTTAGTACCAGGACACTTTGGTGCAAGAAATCCCAACGGACACTATGATCCTGATCAACATATCACTTTAATTTAGAGAACCAGTTTCTCAGTCTTCCCTGAATGTTTCTTTTATTTATATTTATACTTTGATTTTTTTAATCTTAACCAAATCTAGCTCTCTGTCAATACGGAACTCTCTGGTCCCTTGCTAAGCAGATTTGATATTGTCCTAGTCATCTTGGATACAAAGAACCCTGGGTGGGATGCAGTTGTGTCATCACATATTCTAGCTGAGGCAACGCATTTATAAAGTTGTAAATTTTTGTAGAAGAATCTGAATAAATATCTGAACACAAAAATAAAAAAGGGATTTGAATATCAATGCCCCAATTGTTATTTGAAATTAATTGCAGGGAGAACCCGAAATGGCAAGCAGGATGAAAATCTAGCAAATATCTGGCCACTTCCTATCCTTCGGAGGTAAATATACCTTTGGTACATGGAATGGAACTATTAGTTCACTCTGTAAAACTTTTGTTTAAACTTTAAACCATCTTCTGTTAACAACCTCTTACTATTAGTTTTTTTTTTTTTAGGAGGGGGGTTGGTTGGGGTTTCTAGATAATTATTGTTCATAGGAAATTTATCTCAACAATCTTATGTATCTCCTTGGATCACTTGAGTTTGTAGCTTTTGTAGATCTCGTGCAGGTATAGATGTAAAAAAACACTTTAAACCAGTGCTTACAAAAGAGGCTGAAAAAGTTATCTCAAGCTATTATCAACTCTAAAGGAGATCAGCAACACATAATGCAGGTTCCTCCTTAGAAATCCCTTCTACTAGATCATGATTGCCATTATTCTATTCACTTTGATCATACCATAATGGACAATGCAGCAAGAACAACGGTGCGCATGCTTGAAAGCTTGATACGCCTGGCTCAAGGTATGTTGGAGAATGTGCTTACTTATCATCCTTATCTGCTGACACTCTGTCCATTGGACTTTGTTGTTCGCAATGTTGCAGCAATATCCAATCATCAATGCTGGTTTTGGTGCTTTTAATGTTGCAGCACATGCAAGGCTTATGTTCAGAAATGGGGTCACTAGATTAGATGCGGTAACAGCCATTTTCTGCATTGAATCGTCGATGACTATCTCGGCCATTGTAGACAGCATTGTTGATGCCCTGCACTCCACTCACTGAGAACCCTGATCAGGAATGTATCCTTGCCAGCTCTCTGCTTACTTTATAAATCATCCATGATGAATGCGTGATATGCATCCATAAATGCAGGTTGTTAATGCTTGTAGTGATTAAAATTTTTGCAAGCAACAAAAAGGCAGTGCAATAGCATAATTTAAGTTTGGGAAGTTAACCCCAGCACAATCTGGATTCATGTTCTAGACATATCCGAAAACTAATGCTTATAGAAATTTTCTGCACATAATTCGAGCCACTTAGCTATACTTTTATCTCAAACATATCTGTAAGAGGACAAATTTCTGATGCTCTTACTAAAGTTTTACTTAGGAACTTTGTAATTTGGAATTCGAGAAAATGGTAGTAAAGCCATCAGTTTGTTATTGCCATGTTTCTGCATGCATGATTAATGTTTCGTTCATACCCTCAAAATTTTATTGCCATGTTTCATCTAATTTCATTTGTCATAATCATGTTTAAAAATTATATAATATAAATTTTAATATGTTAATAATTCATGTTATATAAATTTTGACACGTTCGTGTATTTGTATCAATGTTCATGTTATTTTTTCGTGTCGTGTTTTAGTTATTTTTCTCGTATTTTATTCATGTCGTATCGTGTCTAAAGTTGCCAGGTCTACTTGTTCCCTCTTTATTCTAATGCAGGGATATGGGAGACTTAAATCTCAGTATCTCTTTCTTTTTTCTGTCTTGGTCGATGAGGCTTACAAGAATATGGTCAATTGTTTCTCCAACTATTTTACCACATTGCAAAGCTTAAGCTGCGTCTTAAATGCTTTAGTATGTAATAGAGATTCCTCACATTTCATTAATCATTATTTTCGCAAGAGTAGAAATTGTACATACGAAAATTTGATAGTAGAATATAATGTTTGGCAATTGGCAGAGTTCAAAAATACTTTGGCTGATGTAATAGGAAATTTTGTTTTCTTCTCTTGGACTCACAGACTAACAGAAGTTGAAGGCTTGAAGCTGCAAAAGTTCCAGACAGTGGCTGTTAAGGTAAATATCTTACCTCTGTTTTTAAAGTTCATAAATTAGAAGCATAGTAGAACTTTGATAGTATGCTTTATGGTTTTTCATTGATCATTATACTGCTTAAAACATTAGCAAAGATTTAAAAGAAACTATATTAAGAAGAAAGAACCATGGGGATAGAAGAGGAGCTATACAAAAAAGATTGTCAAATCTAGTTTGACAAGCTTGTCTATAGATATGCTTTGAACTATGAAACACCCAGTTTTAGATTTAGTAATTCTTGTTTTAGATATGCTTCTCATCTTTTGGGAAGTACCCAGCCTGATTTGAAGCAAAAGGTGACAGTGAGAAGAAAACCAATTGCAGCTCCAATACCAAATTTCCAATCCATAATCTTCATTTTTTCACCTGGAGACACAAGTGGAGGAATCTGTTTTGTTTGACATGGTCTTTGTATTCTATAGCAGAGAGCCTCGTTCCCCTCAAAGCTTGAATCAGGGAATGTCATAAACTGACCTCCTGTAGGTATACTCCCATAGAGCCCATTGTATGATACATTGAATTTTGACAAAAAGCTGAGATGTACCAGAGAATTAGGTATTTCGCCAGAGAGGTTGTTACGAGACAAATCCAACACTTCCAAGTTTGTCATCCCCGATATACTATCTGGAATGGTTCCTGAAAGGTTGTTCTCGTCCAAACTCAAAACATGAAGGTTTTTCAAATTCCCAAAGCTTGGCCAGATTGGTCCAGTAAACTTGTTGAAACTTAAGTCAATAGTCGGTGGGAAGCTCCACATATTGTTATATGCCAAGCGCGGCCCACCTTGCTCTCTGCTTTTTACCAGTAAGAAGTCTTCAGACAGTTCTTTCAGTAGAACAGTATTGTGAACAAGGTTTTCTAGTCCAGTTAAACTTTCTGGTATCTCCCCGGAAAAGGAATTGTTAGACAAGTCCAAGTAAAAGAGATATTTGAAGTTGCCTACCCAAAAAGGAATGGACCCTCCCAACGAATTCCATGACAGATCCAGCAATTGCAACATTTTACAACCACTCAACCAAATTGGAAGGGAACCTCTCAGGTAACAATATGGAATAATAAGTGCCTTGAGACTTCTAAACTGCAAATTCGCGTTGCTAGGCATTTCTTCCTGGTAAAAGTTCAAACCAAGGTCCAATATAGTCAAGTTTTTGCAGTGTTGTAGGATCTCAAGTGCTGTGGATATATTATTGATGCTGTTGTTTGAGAGAGAGAGGAATTTCAGTGCCTGGAGATTTTTAAAGTGGAATGGAACTACACCGCCAAGTTTGTTGCGTGCAAGACACAGATTTCTCAAGCTCTGGCAAGAGGATAGACTATCAGGAACTGGCCCCTGAAAATTATTAGAACCAAGAAGAAGCGAGGTGATTCGGGTCATTGTAGAGCAATTTATACTGATCGGACCATCCAGACTGTTGTTGTGCAGATCAATCCTCAAAAGCGAAGCAGAATTCACCAAAGAAATAGGCAATAATCCAGTTAATCTATTTGAGCTGGCAGAGAAGGATTCTAGCTTTCTCAGTCTCCCAAAAACATCTGGAAGACTTCCACCAAAGCCATTGGAGGAGATATCCAATTCAACAAGGTTAGAAAGGTTACCAACTCCGTAATTCAGAGGCCCTGAAAACCTATTTTGTTGAAGGTGCAGTATTCTGAGATGTAGCCTGAATAAATTCTCAGGGAAAGTTCCTGATAGACCATTTCCATTGAGGAAAACATACTGCAATGAAGTACAATTCTCCAAATATATCGAAGCTTTTCCGAAGAAGTTATTTGCAAGATTAAGATACTGGATATGAGATGAAGTTTTACAGAGTTCTAAACTAAGCAAGCTAGAGAAATAATTCTTTGAGAGGTCAAAATACTTCACTGAGGGTAAATGAATTGCGACAGGAAGTGAACCGACGAAATAATTGTTACTCAAGTCAAGGACTTCCAGGTTCTGAAAATGAAGCAAGTTGGTAGGAATTTTACCTTGGAGAGAATTATGAGAGAGGTTCAGGATTCTCAGTTGCTCCAATCCAACCAAACTCTCACATATTGTTCCTGAAAGTCTTTTGTTCCCAAGTTCTAACCCGACCACTCTTTGATTTGAAACAGAGGAATTGTCACAAGTGATGCCTGTATAGGAGCAGCAATTGGAGCTGTTCCAGTTCCACCCATCAATTTCTGATTTTAAACACTTGAAGAAACCTTTGAGGGCTGTGAAGTCATTCAAATGGCATGCCGGTTCTTGAGATCCCTGGATCAACTGCCTAAACGTGATAACCAACAAAATGAAAGCCAAAGAGAGCCTTGGGATGCCCATGAAGGTCGGTTTAGCAAAGGGAAGCAAGGAGTTGTTAGTGGTTTTTCATTGAGCTCTGATGTAATTATGATAGCTATTATTAGTTAACAACTTACTACGCGGAGTCAGCTTACATTTTCCTTTTTCTATTTTTTGGGGGGTATTCTGTGTAACGTTTTAAGGGGGGCAAAGCCCCAAGAAGTCAAGAACCCATGGCTTTCTTCCGGAGCTTGACCATCGTTGTTGCTTCTTGCTTACAGAAAGATGATTTAGATGATCTTATTGACTTGTTCAATCAACTTTGTTCTTATCCCCGTTACCCGGTCATTGATAAACCCAATAGCTTCTGTCAAAAAAAGAGGGCCATTTGTAAACTTCATGTCCCCATGAGAGTTGTTCTACTGTGAAGGTTTGCCAATATTTTGACAACAAATAATGCATTAATATCTGATGATTGAAGTTTCAGTAATTCTGAACATGGGTTTACTTAATTGGTTTATACAATCATTTTTTTAAGAGGTGATATCCATAAGTTTAAAATTTGAATCTCAATATCTATAATTTTGTTTTTTTTTTTCCAAACTGTGATTTATTTTCCTAAAAAAATAAATAAAGAGGTTTCAATAATTTTAATTGTAGTCAATATGGACTGTATTCTTAACTCTCAAGGAGATCAGCAACACATAATGCTGGTTCCTCTAGAGAAAACCCTTTCACTTGATGACTATTGCCATTACTACATTCACTTTTGATAATGGAGCCTAACTGATGTTGAAGGGATATTTGAGATTATTTACTGTAATTATACCAAAAACTTTTTGAAAAGTCAACACTCCAACAGTTGGTTGAAAATTCCAAATATTATTACACTGCAAGGCGTCCTCCCCTGTTCCTCTCAATGAATTTCCAAGACAGATTGCAACATATTAATAGACCCAAGTAAAGGAACCCCCTTAGTTCACAATAGGCCAATGCTGAGTACCTTGAGGCTTCCGAATTGCAAATTCACATCACTAGGGGAATTTGTTCCTCTTCAAAGTTTTCACTTTTAAGGATCAAAACAGTCAAGTTCTTGCAATAAGGACATGCTACGCGGAATTGGACCATGAAAATTGTTAGAACCAAGATGTCCAATTCAACTCGGTTAGACAGATTACCAATCCCTTGATTTAGTGGCCCAGAAAAATTGTTATTTTGAAGAGTTCCAATAACCTACAACAGCGGAGTCAACTTAACTAATAATTCTCGCATCCTTTCTTGTTTCTTCTTCACTTATACATCAATTTTCTATGAGAAAACGATGGTATTGACAGGGATTTGAATAACCACTGGGCCATTAGGGTTCAGGCTTAAGAGAACCAGAGATGTAACTAAACTAGAGAAAATCCTTACTTGTCACACGCATTTTCTTAATCTCTCTACCACCCAACCATTAACAAAAGGCATACGGCAATTGGCGATCCAGAGTGTGTTGGCTGTCGGTAACTTGTCACCAGAAAAAAAAATATATATATATCGTGGGTCATTTTCTGGAAAATCCAAGGAATAATTTTGTTCCATGGTTAAAATACTTATTAGAAATGTATTTTAATTTTTTACTATAAAAATAATAATTTAATTTTTATTCTTTTAAAATTGATGTAAAAAAATAAAATTAATAACGATGTTAATAGGACACAGTGTAAATAAAAAAATTTAACACTTCATTTTTTTTAAATCATTTTTTATATTTATTTCACATGTACACATCGATATTTAATCGATTTTTTATTAACAATATTTATATAATAAAAAATTAAAATACACTTTTAATTATAATATAAATACTATCTAAATACTTTAATATGATATGTGTCATTACCGGAACAAAAGAACTAGCAGTTGGGTTTCATCCATTCTGTTTTTAGATACGGATTGGGGGTATGTAATGCTACAAAGCCATTAAAATATAATAATAGGTCTGCTTCTTGTCCAATCATAACCATTAAATTAATTTTTGCTGGAGCTACAATTTCTTTTTTCTCTCTTTCTTAGGGTTTTCTACATGTCATTTTTTTCTTTTCTTTTTTCACAAAAGTTTTCAAACCTGATATAGGGTCCGTTTAATTTCGTAAAAATTGATTTTGAAAAAATATTTTTTTAAAAATATGAAATTTTTTCAAAAAAGTAAAAAAAAAAAAAGAAAAATATTGATATTTGAATGATTTAATGAAAAATATTTTTCATTATTTGATTTTTTTTGAAA
The DNA here is from genome assembly GCA_030761205.1 of Fremontodendron californicum. Taxonomy (NCBI): domain Eukaryota; kingdom Viridiplantae; phylum Streptophyta; class Magnoliopsida; order Malvales; family Malvaceae; genus Fremontodendron; species Fremontodendron californicum. Next base: position 32,518,797 of record JAULJL010000007.1, read on the forward strand.
AAATTATTTTTTTCAAATAACGATATTAATATTAATTATTAAAATATTGATATAAATATTAATTATTAAAATATTAAAAATTATTTATTATTAAAATTTCTAATAGCAATATTTTAATAATAATATTTAATACTAAAATATTATATTAATATTAAATACTTAAAACTATTTATTATTAAAATAATTATAATTATTATTAAAATATTATTTCTATTAATATAATAATTATTAAAATATTATTTCTATTAATATAATTATTATTAAAATATTATTTCTAGTTTTTCAAATAGTAATATTGACATAAATATTAAAATATAAATAAAATATTATTTCTATTAATATAGTTATTAGTAAAATATTATTTCTACTTTTTTCAAATATGACATAAAATATTATAAAAAAATATTAATTATAAAATTTAATATTTCAAATAGTAATATTTTAATAATAATATTTAATACTAAAATATTATATTACTATTAATATTAAATAATTAAAATAATATTATTTATTATTAAAACATTAATTATATGAATATTTTAAAACATTTAAAGTATTCTAATAATTATTAAAATATTATTTTTATTAATATTTATACTATTAAAATAATAATAGTTTTATACTAAAAAAATATTTATTATTAAATATTTATAAAGTATAATTTATATATATTTATTATTAAAATAGTAATATAAAAACAATTCAATAAAATATTTAAAATATTATTTAAAATATTGATAATGTTATAAGTTATAAGTTATTATTAAAATAATATTATTATTATATGAAATAATATTTTTATTAAAATAATAAATAATATTCATTATATTAATAATTTATTATTAAAATATAAATATAAATATTATATTATATATTATTAAAATATAAATATGTATGTTTAGTAATATTTAAATAAAATATTTAAAATATTGAAAATTACAATATGTTTATATTAATGTTTTAATATATTTTATAATTAAAAAAATAAATATTTTTTATTAATATAATAATATTTAGCTCGAATCAAGTTAAATCTCGATTTAAAATATGATGTTCAAATCTCGATTCGAGTTGAATAAGTTCAAGGGTTTAGTGAGTAGCCTTAACAGTTATTTTCTGAAAATTGTCTTTCCCTTTTCAAAAGAGAAAAACAATTTTCAGAAGAAAAAAAAAAACTTTATTTTTCGTTGATCAGTAAGTTATTTTCATTTAATCAATCAATTTTCTACCAACCAAACACCAGAAAATGCAAAAATCATTTTTCGAAAGTCATTTTATGTGAAATAAACGAACCCTTAGGGGGCGTTTTGTGCCTTCTCAGGGATCACATTTCATGGAATGTGATTCTTGAAAATGTGATTCCTGAGAATATAACTTTACAGCGTTTGGTATACATGAGAAAGTACTGATTAAAATCTTGAGAATGTGATGGTAATTTTCTAAATTACCATTATCAAAAAAATGTAAATTTTATTAATTTTAAAATTATATTTATTACTAACAAATATTTGTACTAAATATTTAAAAATAATATTTCAATTGATAATTTGAGTTAATTTTAGGATAAAAAGTATTTGTTAATAATAAATTTTTGAAATTACTCTCATGTAATTGAAAAATTAAAAAACTGCATGCAAATTAAATATTATTTAAATATTTTATTGATATTTATTATTAACAAACATTTGTACTAAATATTTAAAAATAATATTTTAATTGATAATTTGAATTATTTTTATGATAAAATATTTGTTAATAATAAAATTTTGAAATTACTTTCATGTAGTTGAAAAGTTAAAAAGCTATATGAAAATTAAATATTATTTAAATATTTCAATGATGTTTATTATTAACAAACATTTGTACTAAATATTTAAAAATAATATTTCAATTGGTAACTCGAGTTATTTTTATGATAAAAAAATATTTGTTAATAATAAATTTTCGAAGTTACTCTCAAGTAATTGAAAAATTAAAAAGTTGAATGCAAATTAAATATTATTGAAATATTTCAATAATATTTATTATTAATAAATATTTGTACTAAATATTTTAAAATAATATTTCAATTAATAATTTTAAATCAAATAGGAAGAGGATAATTTTGTCTTAACAATTTTTTAACTTTCTAACTACATGAGAAAGTTACTTTCCCACCACTTCTCATGAGGATTACATTCCAATGCTCCAAGAAAAGTTACATTCCTAAAAAAAAAAAAAGTTGTTTTTAGCATACCAAACATGAGAATCACATTCTCACCAATTACTTTTTATAAAAAGTGATCACTTTCCATAATACCAAAAGCCTCTTAATTTTCCATTATATGGCAATAGACCAGAAATTTCTTCACTGTCAAACTTGTAGTTTGCCTAAACCAGCATACTCGACAGGTTTTATAGCAGAACAGGGAACTGTTACAGTTTGAATCTCAACTAACATAAAAAACACAGAAGATATGAAAGGAAAGGACAGCAGTGATGGATTGAATAAGCAATATAAACCTGCCCAAATGTTAATAAACAGTTAAAACATAAAAAGTGAAGACCAAAAAAATAGCCAAAGCTATAACTATGAAACTTTTCTTTGAAGTAAATTGAGCTCCATTGTCCCCCCAAAACGTGACTTCTTACAACAGGGAAGAATGACGCTGACAGAGTAATTGAATCAGTAGAGGCCCAAAAATTTCCACCAGAAATTTCCAACTACACCCCAGACAATGGCATTAATAAATGCCATTACAAAACCCATTTTGAATACGTTAGGCAGGTCTACATATCCGGCTGTAAATAAAAGCAAAAGAAGTCATCAGTTACCCAAGCAAATGTAAGAGACACTATTAAGATATTTTGTTGGATGACTTGCTAATGCTTTTCAAAGAGCTGGGTATATTTAGCAATAATAATTGCAGACAAAAGCAGGCTTTGTGGTTGTGTGCAAAGGCATGGTGCTCATATGCATGTGCACACAAATGCATGAGAGAGCAAGAGAGAGAATACATAGTCCATAGAAAGTTAGTGAGGAAAAAGAGACACACCTCCATAGTAGACAGCAGCCTGACCACTGCTATAATGTGTTATGGCACCAAAAAGATTGGTGTTGTAAGCAAGTGCCAGCGCTGCTAATACACTAGGCACTCCAGCCGCCAAGTGCATAGCAAGAAAAGCAGAGTATAATGCACCTACATGACCAGTTTGGCTTGCAAATAGGTAGTGGATGAAAAAATATGATGCCTGAAGAACACCAAATGCAGCCGGCCAGCTCAAAGAGAGAGATTGAAGGATCTTAGCTACACAACCAGACATCCAACTCACTATCCCAAGGTTTGTCAATTGGCCTGCCATGCCTACCAAAACAGCAAACCAAGCCAATGTATCCCAAGCTGATTTTTCACTTAAGCAGTCATCCCAGTCAAGCACTCCTAACAAAAGGAGTATTGACAAACCAATCATTGCAGCCACAACACTTGGTATACCGAGGCTATCTCTGTATGTGGTTCAGGAAATATCAACAAATCAGAAAAGTAATAAATTACATGTTCTCAAGCAAACATCAAACCACAAAAATCATAGTTTCATAGTTGCAGCCAATGAGCATGCATGGATATTGTCCTTAAATGGTAAGAATAATGGTTAGAGCAATACATGCATACAGGTCAAATCTAAGAATCTGATTCATGCTGGCAAAACCCAAAACTAACAGAAAGTTTTCTATTGCCTTGAACTATAAGAGGGCAATATAACATCAACATGCAACCTTTAAAAGGATGACTTCCAAGTTTCAAATATTTAATGGGTCTGTACGAAAATGCCTGCTGCCAACAGAACCAGTATATGTTCAGAAAAACTAAAATGTACAACCAGTTACAAGTGAAAATCTTATTTGCATGTTGATGAGAAAATAAAGGGCAAATGACTACTCATTTTATGAACAATCATGCTTCAATAATCCAAACTACATTTCTCGAAATAAACTATTTCCTAAACATTGGAGCACCCAACTGATTGAAGTTTAACTTCATTGATGCATCTACAACTTCCTCTATCTATTTTTGGTGTCTTGGTTTCCTGGTTTTATAACCGATATGCCATAACTGTAATCACATTCTATTTTCAAAATAAGCATCAAAAGTAATACTAGATGGTATCCTCATTTTAACATTCACATGACAGTAGACTTCACATCACATGGGCACAGCTTAATAAAGAAAGGGTAACAAGTAAAGGTAGTTAATGAAGATATAGGTATTTCAATATATACACATACAGAAATTTCATGTGCACACAAACATTAGATACAAAGACATCAATTTCTCAGCTCAATAGAAAGAAAGTTGAATTGGTATGATGAACTGCCACTTACCCAGAGACCCATAGAGTAACTGCAAGAAGCATTGTTCCAACCATGATCCATTCATTTCCTGTGACAGGACCCATATGCTCTAGTTTCTTTGCTGCCATTGCAGGGGCATCTGGTGTATCTTTGGTTTCGGGAGGATAAAGCTTGTATAAAATAAGCGGAGTAAGCAGTAGAGAAACAAGTGCTGGTAAACTAGCAGCCTTGAACCAAGAAACCCAAGGACTTGAAATAATAATCCCAAGCTCCTCTGCTAATTTGAGGCATAGCAAATTTTGAGCTGCAGCAGTCAGGAAAAGAGCACTAGAGTTGCCAGCAGACTGTCATAGACGATCCATGAGTAATGCATAAGTCAAAGCTACTAATGCAACGGCCAACGAGGAACAAAGATATTCACGAGTTCAAATGGGACAGAGAAATCAAAAAGAGCCTAACTTTATTAAAACCCAGAATCCAGATTAATCTAATAGAGTAACAAAAGTTTACTTCCACAATTTAATAGTATAAAATTAATTATTCCCACCCATAAATTCAAATTAACAATATAAAAAAATAAATTAAACTAAGCAGGTGATCATCACTAATAAACTTGAAATAAGGCTAACCTGAAACTGCGATAGAATAAGATAACTCCCAAGCTTCCGAGATGATGAATCTCCAGGCCGACTCCCAGCAGACAGAGACAACGATTTGATAATGGGCAAGAAAACCCCACCAGCTCTCGCAGTAGTACTAGGCATCGCGGGCGCAATCAATGCCTCACTCAAAGTCAGCCCATAAGACAATCCCAACGTGCTTTTTCCCAACCATTTGACGAAATAAGTAGCGATCCTATCCCCAAGCCCCGTTTTAACGAATCCACGAGCGAAGAAGAAGGAAATGACAATCAACCAAATGACTTCGTTGGTGAAGGCACTGAAGGCGGTCGTAAACGGTAGCGTTCTGGTGACGATGGAAGTTGTGAGGCCTAAAAATGCCCATGCTCCGACGGGTAAGGGGCTTAAGACGAGACCAGCGATTGTGGATAAAAAGATGGCGAGGAGTTGCCAGGCTTTTGGGGTTATTTCGACGGGTTTGGGAACGAGGAAACGAACAATGAGACCTATGGAAATTGAGATAAAGAAAGGAAGGAGTTTGACTCCTTGAGGAGGAGAGGTTGTCGTTTCAGAGGGTGGGGTGTTGTCGTTTGGAGAAGTGGCGCGGATAGGGGAAAGGAGGGGCTTGGGTTGTTTGGGAAGTGGGGAGAATAAGAGGTCCTTGAGAGGAGATCGGAGGGTGGGGAATGAAGCGGAAAGGGAAATGGATGGTTGGGATAATTTTGAGGTGGGTTTAGAGCGGAGGTGGAGGGAAGTGCGGGAGGAAAGTGAGAAGGGAATGCTCGTGGCAGTGGAGAAGGAGTGGAGGGCTAAGCTCTCCATTGTTTGGATATAGAGAAAAAGGAAGAAAAACTGAAATTCAAGTGAAGGGAAAGATGAAGACTGAAGAAGGAGGAGTGTCACTTTTGATTGTAACGAGTAAGGAACGGAAATCCAAAGAGAGTGGTGAATCTGAAACTGGTGATTGGTGGTGAAGCGAGTCGGGTTTGTCTTCTTCCTACGGAGGGAAAATTTTCTGTTTTCTGTTTTCTTTTATTTGAGGCTCTGTTTGTTTTAGAGGGAAAGTTTCATAAATTTTGAGTACATCGCTTTTTCTTTTCTTTTATTTTTATGGATAAGGACTTATTCTTGGAACCTTTTTCTTTTCCATTTTTGCTAGCCATTGCATTAGGCAACCCAACAATTATTTTGTAGAAAATTAATTTATTACAAGCCGTATTTCTTTAGAACTGCTTCCAATCCTTTGTCGTGTGATCTAAAAATACTAGTAGTAGTATTTGTATTGAATTTTTCTTAATTTATATTTTAGAATATTGATAAACTAAATTATCTCATTTATCCACAACAAAATTTTTAAATTTTATACACGAATTAATAAAATAATATATATTTTTTATAATAATAAAAAATTAATTAAAAAAATGATATTTCACATAATCGGTGCTTATAAATGAATTAAGAATTATTTAATTATCCTTTTATAAATTTTTTTTACATTTAATACATTATTTTTACTGAATTCAAAAAAAAATAACTATTAATTATATTTTTTTAATATATATCATCTTAACTAATATCTAATGACATTAATTAATATTTTTTAAATTACAAAATTTAATAATATTAAAAAGGAATTCTATTATTAATAAACAAAAGAAAGTAAATGATTACTTTGGGCAACAAAATTCAGGGTCCTATGGCCCAATTCCAAATAAACCAAACCAATCTGAAATACAAGCGTCGTCCTATATATTGCATGTGGCGTGGGCTTTGTTCTCAATTTGGACAATGGTTTAACATTTTGCTTCATTCAAGAGAAATTTGCCATGGCCCAAAATAAGCCATCCACATTCAAAATCTTTGAACAAGTATGCAAAGGTTGGGTTCATATGTTGATGTTATATGTTATCATATATATATATATATATATATATATATATATATATATATATATAACAGGGTATATGATGATTGGGTTAGCAATGCTGACATAGCAGATTAAGTGGATACTCTATATTTGTAACACGTAGGATTATATATAAAATTATGAAAATTAAAAAAAAAAGATACCAATTTAAAATTTAAAGAATTGCCATCCAAATCAATAGAGTTATCTTTTTTCTAATATTAAAATATGAATTTTATCTTTACAAATTTGTTTATATTTCAAATTCAAATAAAATTAAATTTTGAAATATACGATTAAATTATTACATTAATGCATTGAATTTAAATTTTCCAACTTTTATAAGTTCATAATGATATGGATTATATTTTATTTTTGGTTAATCCCTAACTTTTAGGCTCAATTCCTTTTATTTTGAATTCAGTATTTAAACTCAAATTTTTAAATTTCCATATAATATTATGGATAAGAAAATAAATTTAAGATTATCTCATTTTGGATAATATTATGGATAGCCTATAAATAATATGTGAGCATCATCTTAATTTTCAAACAACTAATTAAAGGATAAGGTTTACGTGAATGGTAAAATGACTTTTTCCTCATATTTTTCTTGAAGCATTTTTCTTTCATTTTTGTAGTCAAATTTTCATTCAAAAATATATTCAATTATTTGTTGATTTTTCTATTACAAGTTATTTAAATGGTTTTAGCATTAGGAATTTTTTTCCAACTATTTTTCTTTTCTATCAAAAATTTCTTCATGTTTATCTAGATACCATTTATCTTTGTGCTATTATAGTGATTTTTTACTAAAAATTATTCGATGGTTTGGCATATGTTTGTTTTTTCAATTTTTTACTTTTGAGCATTTAACTTGCAAAAAAACTTAACAAATCAAGTTATAACATTATAACAGCTAAACACCAAGATCATTTATGCAACTATTTATTTCAGAATGGATAAGCTTGATAAGAATCTCAAAGTTGATTTTCGCGTTACAACTATTTGGATGATTTACGTGTTTTGTAGTCAATTTGTTAACATAGTTTTCGTTTTCTTCTTCTTCTTTTTTTCTTGAAAATTTTAAATATTGTTGAAATTCATTTTGAATGGTGCACCTTATTATTATATCAATTATTTCATATGATGACATATAGAAGAAACCTTTTATATATATATATATATATATATTGTATTACAAGATAAAGAATATTTGATAATTAAGGCACGCTTACATGAACAAACTTATCTTCATGTCAATAAGTTGATTTTTAAATTTATGCTATTCAATACATTATTCAATTCAAATATCAAATCCAATAATTAGATAACTTTTAAACCAAAAAAGAAAAAAATATATCTAAATTTATGACATATAAAGGAAAGAGTTATATACACATGCATATATATATATATAATATAATTTTGAAGTATTACATTTTGATCTGGTAAAAAAACAAGAATTACTTTTTGTTTGTACATCACACACACACACATATATATATATATATATATGACATTTTTCATCTAAAATTATTCTATAGTTTTAAGTTCATAAATGAGATGTGCTACATCAATTTATTTTTTTCAATTTGCAATTTTTATTTCAAGGTATATTATTTTTCTAATTTTATTCTTATAATAAATTAAAAAAATTTAAATTCTTTTTTTTTTCCTTTTGAAACATAAATAAAAATGAAAATTTCTTTTTAATATGATTTTTCCTCTAATAGCATGCTAATTTAATGTAACAACTAATCAATTACTTCTTTATTCTTTTTTTTTATTAAAAAAAAAATAACTATCTATTAAAATTTAAAAGAATTGTTTTATTAGCTATTTTAATTACTAACTTTCCAATATATTCACTATTTGGAGATAAATGTTCATTATTAAATCAATTAAAATTTTGAAGATTATTATATTTTTAAAAATTTGAATAAAGGCCTATCTAACAAAAACTTACGAATAAAACTTGAAATAATAAATAAGTTTTTAAATAAAAATATAAATAATTGTTTCACTTATTACTTAATACATAAAAAATTATTTTATTAAATAATGCATAAATCATATTTAGAATTTTCAAACTCAAAAATAAAATATTAATTTTTTATAAGTTCATAATTTTATTTTTAATTTATATAACAAATTAGTAGTACATAAAAATAAATCTATCACCCGTGCATCGCATGGGATTAAAACTAGTTCATTAATAAAGCTTACTTTTATAGGACAATTTTTTTTTACATTTAAATCAGAATTTTAGAGGTTATAAAAAAATTATAGATAGGAAATAAAATATATATAAAAAAATTAAAATGATTAAATTATGTGTGTGTTTTGCGTATTTATTGTTAGATTTATATTTTATACACTCTCAGTAAACCATATGAAGACATTTCATTAATAAATGAATATAAAATATTTTAAAAAATAAATATAAATAATTTTATTTATTAATAAATAACATCATGTAATTTATTGACAATATATAATTTTTGCACTATTATGCATAAAAAATACAGTCATCTTTTTTTTTTTTTATATTCCATACACTTTAAAAATTCACTTTTGCATAAACTTTTATTTTTATTGTTTGATTATAGCATAAGCTTGCATTAATCAGATTTTTTAAAGGGTAAATATGAAAAACATGCTTTCAATAAGCAAATAATTGTAAAATAGTCTAATGGATAAAAATTATTTGAAAAAAAAAATGAACAATTAAAAATTGTTATAAAGGATATTGTAAAGATAAAATTATCCTTAATAAAAAAATCTATTTTTCCTTCCTCCTTAATTAAGAAAATATTATTTTTTTTAAATTTTTAATTAAAAATAAATTTAAAAATTTAAAAATTTAAATATTTATTTTTTTTAATTTAAAAAAGTAAAGAAAAAATAATCTTAATTTTTAAATTTTTTTAATTAAAAAAAGTAAATAAAAAATTTTATTTTTTTTTTTTTAAATTAAAAAAGTTATTTTCAGAAAATTTTATTTTTTAATTAAAAAATAAATTAAAAAATAAGAGAAAAATAGAGGAGAAGGTTTTTTTATCAAAGATAATTTTATCTTTACAATTTATTTCTTAATAATTTTTTATTTTTTATTTTTTTTCAAATAATTTTTACTTATTATATCATTTAACAGTTATTTGCTTATTCACCTAATGTTTTTCAAATTTACCCTTCTTTAAATAACACTAATGTTCAAATATTTGAAAGACTTTTATTTGAAGGCCATTTGTCAACGGTCAGAGTCAAGAAAAAATGGCGGCTGGCTGGCTAATGAAAGAAAAAAAGAGAAAACAGTTAATTCTCGGCAGCTTCCGAGAAGTAAGAACGGCTGACTTAAACAGAAGCTTTAACAGCCGCCTTGGGAAATGCCATTGCCAATTTGCCATGCCCATGTTTACAACTTTCAATGGATAAACCAAACCAGCTAGAGAGAGTCCGCCAGCCGTGAATTCAAAATTCCAAGCCATGTTTTTTTAATATTTTTTTAGAATTCATATTTATACATTAATAGTAAAAAAATTTAATTTTACAAACAAAATTAAATATTTAATATTTTAAATATTTTTATTTTTAATATATTTTAGAAGTATATATCATTTTTTTTAAACTCGTTTATAAAATTTAAAAATAGGATGAATCATATAATTTTCCCATCTTTTATTATTTTAAGAGTTGGCCTTTGGTGGTGGGGCTCTGCTTCTTACTTATCGGCGCTTCCTAGCCGATCGTTTATCTCATCATTCCATCACCTTAGCAAGTACCCTAGAGCATCACCCGCTGCCTATCCTCATATTACTATTTTTTACCTTCTTCCTTTTTCTAATTTTTATTATTAGGTTTTAACTGGAAAAATATGTATATATGATTCCTACAAAATCCAGAAAATATCATCAAAATGTTTAATTGTAGTTTTAAAAAATGTATACATTAGAGCGAAAAAATATAAAATAAAAATTAATTTTAGACTAATTTGTCGGTGTACAAGAACATAGAAAAGTTTCCAAAAGCTAAGTAATTTGAGATGTTCTGGAAAGTGGAAACCAATACTTATGCTTATCTGATGTGTTTGCAGCTTTGGCGTTCATCATTGTTGACAAGTGTCAAGACCTCCCTTCAACGACAATGAAGATATGGTGATTCAGATTGTTTGATTTGTCATCAGTCACATCACATCACATTCCAACTAGAACCAATTTTGGCCTAATTTACCATAAAGAATATTCCAAAAGAAATATATATATATATATATATATATATATCTCAAAACAATAAGTGAGAGGAACGTGAATTTATGTATTCAGTGTTATTTTTATGTGTCATAATTATATTTAACGTATTATATATTTATATAAATTTTAATATATTAATAATTTTTTGTATATATATTTTGATGTGTTTATTTATTTGTATCTTATTAATATTTTTTTTTTCATTTCATTTCATATTTTTATTATATTTTAATTATTATTTTTATATCATATTCATGTCCCATTATTGTGGCCATCAAAAATTGGTAGATGAATGTAGGGATGGCAATAGATAGTGAAAAATTAGATATCAGATACTATTAGATTCGTTTTTTACGGATTCGAATAATTTACGAATCTAATATTATATTTACTATCCACAACTGATTCAGATATGAATCTTTAGATAAACGTTATCCAAATCCATGTGATTTTGATACAGATAGTGTTAGACTTAGATATTTGAATCCGTTATCCGAATCTATTTTTTTATGCAAGTAACTGATTCGGATATCCGAATCCGATATACATTTATATATTTAATTTTTGTTTAATTATATATATATTTTTAAAAATTAATTTAATAAATTCAAATATTTAACGAATTCAAATATTCGATCGATATTATTTTTTAAATAGGATACGAATTCAGATAATAAATAAATTCGAGCACTCGAGCTTTTACCTTAGTAATTGATGCATGTTTTCTTGTCCAAAAAAGCAGGGTTCGAATCTCCAATTTTTCAAAACTATCAAAATAAATAAATAAATAAATAAATTCAAATTTTAAATAAATTAAATGAACTTAAATACTTTAAAAATTTGTAAATATTTAATTAGCTGCCATCTTAAATGAATGTTATGTTCTATTGTCTGCTGTCAGGCTATTATTATTGAATTGCACCATACTTCCCCACAATGATTGAGGATGGATGGTACTGAATTTGATGGCATTTTGATTCTTGAAGTAGTTTGATCATGTAAACCTCCACAATTTCCCCCCTAGTTCTTTTTTTTTTTCCCCTTTTTATCTTTTTATTTTTTAAGTAATCACAAATAATTCTCATGTTAATATTTCATTTTCATATGCATTAAACAAACAAATGAAATGTATGTTACAACTTTTGAAATTTTGAAAGAGAACTTAATTATAACTTTTAATATCACAATAATTACAAGAGATATTTAACTAGAAAATCAAGACTCCATTTGTAATAATTAATAGTAGTATTTTGGTTTTTCTTTTTCTTTAAAATATATTTATCATTGATTGTTAAAAACAGTATAGTAAAAGTAAAATATATATTTTTTCTTTTCCAACAATTGGAATTGATTTCTAGTCTCACTCAAAGATTTCAGCTAGCCAATTTTATTGAATAAAATATATAGTTTGAATCAACTTTTTTTTAATTGATGAACTTTTTATTCAAAACTATATATTTTTGCTCTTATAACCAAAATTTTATTGCATTATTCATTAAGCATTATATTCAGTTTATTTAATTTCGGATACCAAGTAATATATATATATATATATATATATATATAGACATACATCTTCAAACATTTATGACAAGGATTAATGGCCATATTTTTAATTAATAATCGTATTTACCATATTCAAATAAAAATATTTCGTTAAAATTTTTATTTTATTTAGAATAATATAAAACATAATAATAATAAAGATAAAAATGTAAAATAAATAATTTTAAAATTCAATATTTATAATTATCAAATAATATAATAAATTAATTTTCACTAACATGTCAAACAATTTTTATAATCCAAATTCAATGCTTATAAAATTTAGTATTAAAAAATTAATACTTAAATTTTCATTTTACAAAAAGCACTAAATCCCAAAACTTAAATAATACAAGCGCTACACTACTTGACTCAATGGTATATTGGTATCATGGTATGCATGTCACTCTGAATTCATTGTCCATTTGGATGAACGGTAATTAAGATTAAAAATAACGAGATTAATTATTGTAAGATGAGAATTAAAATCAGTGATGAGATATTTATTTAAATAACAAAACAATGGTGCGTGTGGTGATAATGAAAAATAATTATTAAAAATATTAAAAAGAAAAGCATTTGTCTCGTTCTTAATTTAAAATATTAGCTGATCACTAAATGATATTTTAAGCAAATAAAATCATTTTTAAAATTTTTTTTCCAACTCATCAAATAGATATCAAGTAATAAAATCTCACTTATTAATTTAAAAAACATATTTAAAAGTATTATTTAATACATTATCAGTGAAATTTAAAATTTATATAATAAAATTATTTAAAAAATTAATATAATAAAAAAAATATTTTATTTTTTATTTACTTATAAAATTTAAAAACTCCAAAAATTTTAAAAATTCCACACTGTCAAATACCAGTCAGAAAAATCTATCCTGATGCTAGCTCACCCGCGGGTAACATCTCATATAGACAAATTCAATTCGCCGCTGCTTCGTAATTACTTTTTGCTTCTTCCATTTTGCTTCCTCTCCATCTTACTCTATAAATATATACATATAAACGTAAAAGGAAAAGAAAAAGAAAAAAACCATTTATAATTAGAAGATCAAAAACCCCATTAGATTGTTAGCTTATTTTCTGGCTGCTCATGGCTTCTTTCAACGTTTCTTCTCCTTCAACTGCAGCTCTTTCTCGTCCTCAGTAAGCTCTCTTCTCTATTTCTTTGATGGGTTTGCTCTAGTAGTTTGTATCTAAATTCTTACCTTTCACGTATGAATCCTTTCGTTTAAGTGAAATTTCTTTTGGGTTTTCTTTGTTCTTGGGTTTTCTTTGCCATTTCTTTTGTTCCAACATGGTTTCCTTCTTCTGTTATTTGGTTTTCTAATCAAATTTCAAGTTTTAGCGGTTAATGCTTCCGTTTCGATCTTATACAGATGCTGTGATTAACTTGGTTTTGTTCTTTGACTTTTATTTTAAACAACCCAAAGTTTCCACCAACCGGTTGTTACCAGAGATTGTTTCCTTAACTTAAGCCTTTAGCCATTTTGACCAAAAGATCCTGTCTTTATATCAAGAATTAACCTTGCTGGAAAGCAATATGGCGATTTTATTTGCTATTTCTTTGAATGATGAAATGTCCAAAAGTATCATCTATACAGGGCTTGTTTGTTTCTGTTGCACATTTGATTAATTTGGTAAGCAATTGTCAGAACATTACGCTTATTTTCTACATACTATTTCTAAGGTTTTTTTTTTTTTTTTTGGGGGTACGTTTATAGGATTCTAAGTCTGCTAGATTTCTGCCTAAAGTTACCAAATTAGCTATATTTTTAGGATATTATTTATGGTCAAATTAAATGCCAGAGTTTTTTCTAAGAAAATATTTGGGGAGATTTTGTCCAGACGCACCCCCATTGATTGATATTTAATGCCTTATCAATGTTGTAGTACAATCTTTACAATTATCAGTACTATTTGATTGTATGAAATTCTTAGTGACCTTTCTTTCTGCATAGGGCATCCAAAAGCTTCAAATTCTTTAATGGATTACACAGCACAAATGTATTCTCAACAAATGGCAACAACTCCGAGTTGGCCTTGATACGGTTGGGTAGTAGATCATCCTTTGTTGTTAAAAGTGTTAGCAAAACTAGAGCCGCACTTGTATCTGGAGAAGGCAACATCCTGTCTTATTCCGATGGCAATGGTGCTTCAACAAATGGTACTCTCTTCAGTGATAAATCAGTTGGGATCGAAGCACAACAAGATGCAATAGCATTTGGAACTCTTGCTGCAGATAGTACTGCTCCTATAAGTAATAGTTTTCCCATTGATAATGATGATTTTGATTTGGATCGCCCCACTGAAGGTTTTGCTTCCGTCCCTGAGGCAATCGAGGACATTCGCCAGGGCAAGGTTAGTTGTTTTCTTGGGATGATGCTTGTTCGCGGAGCTGATAATACTTGTATGTTTATTTTTTCTGCATATTAGTCATTTTCTTTACTAATCTGAATTAATGTTGCAGATGGTATTGGTTGTAGACGATGAGGACAGAGAAAATGAAGGAGATCTTATAATGGCAGCTCAGTTGGCGACACCTGAAGCTATGGCCTTTATTGTGAAGCATGGAACTGGGATAGTTTGTGTGAGCATGCAAGAGGAGGATCTGGAGAGGTTGCAGCTTCCTTTGATGGTGAACCAAAGAGAAAATGAAGAGAAACTCCGCACTGCATTCACAGTTACAGTGGTATGTTATTTTGTCTCATATCCATATCTGATACATGGATAATTTCATTTTTAATAAAAAATAATTTATTTGGAAATAGGTTCCTATCAATGATTCCAACTTAAATTTGAGGCTTAATTGTTTGCATTTACTGCATCAGAACCTATTTGAAAATCATAGCCACCCTATGTTGCTCCGACTCTTCATTTTTCTTGTAGTACCCGTGTCTGACACCCATATACGACGCATATCCGGACATGGGTATGGAGATATGACCCTCCAAATACGTGGAAAAACTTAGAAAGAAATGAACATATCCATGTCGGACACATTCCCATACCCGACACTCACACCCGAGTCTGAGTAACATAGTAGCCACCTATTGGAGGTTGAATGTGAATGCTGAGGATGTTAGATACCTGGAAGACATTGATGATCATGATTGCCTATAAACTTTTGATAGGCTCAAAATACAATTCTGGATAAATCTTTTATGATACTTTGTAAAAAGTATGATTAAGGGTTAATTGGTTTAAGACTTTTAGTTCCAGAAAGATGGCTTCAATCCTATCTAGTTCAACAATTCCAATGGTTCCCAACTTTTCTGTTGCATGAAAACCAATTTTGCAGGATGCAAAACATGGTACTACAACTGGTGTATCAGCTCAGGATAGAGCAACAACAGTATTGGCGCTTGCTTCTAATGATTCCAAACCTGAGGATTTCAACCGCCCGGGTCACATTTTCCCACTGAAGTACAGGGAAGGTGGTGTTCTGAAAAGAGCTGGGCATACTGAAGCTTCTGTTGATCTTACAATGCTAGCTGGACTGGACCCTGTTGCAGTTCTCTGCGAGGTTGTAGATGATGATGGATCCATGGCTAGATTACCAAAGCTTCGTCAATTTGCTGAGCGGGAGAACTTGAAAATTATATCCATTGCTGATTTAATCAGGTAAATTAATGAGTATCATATCCAGCCAGAGCTTTGCTTTCTACTTATCTTTCATACATCCTACGGTTAAGTTGCACAATTGAGTTCTTGCCAAAACTATTATCAATTGTATATCGAGTCCTTTAAGAACGATAAAGGAAAGGACTACTTCTAATACTGCTTATGATTGACAGGTATAGGAGAAAGAGGGATAAATTAATTGATCTTGCTGGTGCTGCACGGATACCAACTATGTGGGGGCCATTCACGGCCTATTGTTACAGGTCAATATTGGATGGGATTGAGCATATAGCAATGGTTAAGGTGAGGATATAGCAACATTCTTATAGGAAGTTTCACTTTCCTATATTATCTGATTTACCTTATTATCTGTACGAATCCTATATAAATAATTTTCCTGTGCTTAATCAAATCAGGAATGTTTTATTCTATTTCCATAAATATTACCATTCTATTCTATTTCCATAAATATCACCATTCTATATATTCCTTTAGACTTTTGGTTTTCTTAGATTAAAAGCCTTCATTATGAAGAATATGGCATGATTCTTTTTTATGGTGTAAACAGGGTGAGATTGGAGATGGGCAAGATATTCTTGTGAGGGTTCACTCAGAATGCCTCACAGGAGACATATTTGGATCTGCTAGATGCGACTGTGGGAATCAGCTTGGACTTGCAATGAAACAGATTGAGGCTGCTGGCAGGGGTGTTTTGGTATACCTTCGTGGGCATGAAGGCAGGGGAATCGGTTTGGGCCACAAGCTTCGTGCATATAATCTGCAGGATGCTGGTCGTGATACAGTAGAAGCAAATGAGGAGCTTGGATTGCCTGTTGATTCAAGAGAATATGGCATTGGCGCACAGGTACTTCCTCTTCAAAACCACACTAAATGAAATATATCTAGCATAATTCAGTTGCTTTCAAATGGTTCATCTGTTTTTGCTTTTGCCTTTACCCCCTTTTTTTGGTAAATACTTCCAGGTGCTGCTTAAATCAATTCTAAAACAAAGAAAAAATGGAATTAAAAAGTGGGTAAATATATGTCGGTTTGATCATTGAATCGTTTATAGGTTAAGGTTCTTACTAAGAATAACATGGAGCTTGTGTAAATTCAACCGGTTAAAACATACTTGTGATGTTTAGATGGAGAAAAGAATAGAACTATTGGAAATTGGTATTAAGCCTAGTAATAATACTCCAAGGCCAAGTACATAAATGCTATATTGCTCCGACTCTTCATTATTCTTGAAGTACCGTGTCCGACGCATATCCGAACATGGGTATGGGGATATGATCCTCCAAGGACCTTCCAAATACATGAAAATCTTAGAAAAATTGAACATACCCGAGTCCGAGTCCGAGTAACATACATATATACATAAATTGTTTTTTTTCCCTGCATTACAACATCATATGGAACAAAGTTTGGTAATAATAAATTGGTAAGGATCAGAATCCTGGTTTGTTCTTGTGGCTTTACCATATGGCTGGTTCATCCTTTTTGCTTTATTATGATGGAATTTAAACTTAAAATTTGATTCTTCTTTGCAGATACTTAGGGATCTCGGTGTGCGAACGATGAAACTGATGACAAACAATCCAGCCAAATACAGTGGACTCAAGGGTTATGGATTAGCAATTGCAAGCAGGGTTCCACTACTAACTCCTATTACAAACGAGAATAAGAGATACTTGGAGACGAAACGGGTTAAAATGGGCCACGTATATGACTTTAATGGCAGTTTGAACAGTCTCATTATTGGCGGCAATGGTAACATGAATCCTCCGATGGATGCTGCATCTGAATCTTAGGATCTGCTGCTGCTGCTTCCGCCTTGCTTTAAGATGCTGCTGGTAACTCGCCCACATGATCCCCTTAGTACAACTGACATGATAATTGGAAGAGAACATCATATCTCTGAACTTGGTTAAAGATATGAAGATTTATGCTTTAAAATTTTATCCAGAATTCAATGTTTACTTTGGCTTGCTAAAGTTAAAAAAAAAAAAAAAAACCTATGCTGTTTCTCCCCTATGTATACCGAGGAAGAGCCATTGCCATTCATTCTTTTTCTGTAACATGTAAATTAGGACAAAACAAGTTCATTCCTAGAACTTGTAATTGCTTGACCTTCTAAATCATGTCTCTCATTTGTCACTCTTGTAATTTTTATTTTATATATTAAATAAAAAAGAAAAATGCGTTTAGTATATATTTGCATTTGTTTTTACATTTTCTCATGATATACACTGATGAGGAAATTTTAATTGAGAAATTATCTCATATATAGTCGGTGAAATTTTTAGATTTCGAAGTTAGCTTAATGACATATTTTTTAATATATTAAAAAAATAAAGATATGTGATCATTTCTTAATTTCGCTTATTGAGTTAAAAATTACACTGTAAACATATAAAAAATCAATTTAATTTTCATTATTTTTATAAAAGATTTTTTGTTAACAAGTGCTTTTAAGACACTCATTAGCAAAAGAGAAATGATCTCATTTATCTTCAAAAGAAGGATTAGCAGGATGACATATATCTTTAAGATATATTTAAAAGAAATTAAAAAATTAATTTAAAAAATGAGACATGATAATTTTTTAATTTCACTTAAATGTATAAAAAACGAATTCTTAACTATTTAAAAAAAAAAAGATTATTATCTTGTACACTGACAGTGGATATTTTGAACTCCACAAGCGGGGTTTACACACTTTCGGAATTTTTTATACGATTTATATTTTTTTAATCCGACCGTCGTATTTCGTGTTTCATTCATGTAGATCATGCACGTCGAGTTTCGAGTAAATTAAAATTGTTTAACTTTTTGTTCCAACGTAAAAAACTTCAACGGTTAAATATATATTGAAAAATATAATATTCTCATTCAATATGATAGGGATATCGAATCAATTCAAAACTTTACGTGCACGACGAGTACGATTATATTGTTAAATCTAACGATCAATTTGTATAAATATAAATTATATAAAAAATTATAAAAATGTATAAACTCATTTGTGGAATAAAAAATGTCCATCGTCCGTGTAAAAGATAATACTCCAAAAAGAAAATAACATGATTTTCAAATAAATGGTCCCACTATAGTCCGTAAATCTCGCCACTTGTAAACTATTTTTTTTTCCAGTAGATCGGAAACCGTTAGATCTTTCAAGTTTTCGACCGTTGCAAAGATTAAAACATTTAACAAAATCTTCAACGGTTCAGATTGCATCCGGATTCCCCACGACAACGGGCAAGATGCAAAGGACGACCGTGCTTTTTTAGTCGTTACTAAAAGCACAAAATCAGAGTAGAAAAAGCGCCAATGCCCAAAGCAAAAGCAACCCCTAACCTTTCTTTAAAATTAAAACGTTAGATTTCTTAGAGATTCGTGCCAGAAACGATCCAACGGTTACTAATGATCTGATCTCTCTATATATTATACCCCCAATCTCTCCTCTTCCTCGTATACCGACTCCGTTGTTTAAAACTTTAAATCCTTCTTTGCATTTTAACGGCAATGGCTCTCTCCCGTATTCTCTCCTTAATTACAGTGGCATTGCTGTTTTGCTCCGTTATAGCACAATCTCCAACGCCATCGCCTGTTTCGTCGCCGAAGAAATCCCCGTTGTCCAGTCCGACGCCAGTCTCTTCACCACCCACAGTGTCTGCACCGTCTCCGTCGAAGACTCCGACAGCAATTACACCATCTCCAGCAACTGTTGAGTCACCTCCATCTTCTTCTCCGTCTCCGGTTGCCAGTCCCTCGTTGATTTCCGAACCTCCTGCCGAAGCTCCGGGACCAGCGGAGAACAGTGCCGTTTTGAACATGAATAGTAGGTTTGGTGCTGCTGGATCTGTTGCGGTTGGACTGTTGATAGCCGTTATGGTGCTGTAGGGATATCAAGATTCAAGAGTCCTTTTTTCTCCCGACAATGAGAATTATAAGTATTAATCAAATTAATTTATGTATTCTCTTTAATTTTTTAAAATTGATTCTTATATAACGTTAAATATACAATTATCGTTTACAACCTATGAATTATGATTTTATGATTTTGTTATTCAATTACTGTATTCATTTATTATATTATTATCATTTAAATTTGAATCCTCTTATTTCATATTGAAATCTCTAGAACAATTACAGACTTTAATTTCCTTTTGTTTTTTCATTCATACAAAAAGTCAAAAACAAATGGAAAATATTGAAGGATTTGTTTTTTTCTCCTTCCTCACGATCGGCCATCGGCGCCCATCGCCCATCTCATCATTAACCTCTCTTTCTCCCTTTGATTCCAAAATACAGTTTCAAATATCATATATTTAGATTCCAAAACCAAAGATTCAATTTGAATCCTTGATAAAATACCCAAATTCAATAAATTTGAATCAGAACACAATACAATTTGAATAAAAACACGCAAGAATATTAAAACCAAACTATCTATATTGAAATGAGATGTGAGATGGTAGGAGTTTTGAAAAAAAAATAGTTGAAAATGTTAAGATCACCGACTCCTCTCTAGATTTTTCTTCTCTTAGAGTTATTTTTTGCCTTATTTCTCTTTCTCTAGAGTTTTTTATCTCTAGGCTGTTCTTCAATATTCTCTCTTTAGAACTCTATTTAGAAAAGGTAGTCAAACATTACTGCATAGCTGACATATTGGAACATTGTAAGAACAAACTAGAAATTGTTATGTCGGTTTAGTATGTCTATATAAATAGAGCCTTAGGTATTGCGTGAAATGTAGAGAAAAAGAAAGAAAAAGATATGAGTGATTAGGAAGTGAGAAATATTAGAGTGTAAGGTGTTGTATATTATGGTGTATGTGAGTGAATAGTGAAAAGTGAGAAAGAGTTTGTGTGAGGTTGTCTCTATTGTTAGTTGGTGTTTACACCAATTGTATTTGGTCTTTTCTCATATTAATAAAAGTTTTTTTTAGAAAGTTACTGTAGCAAATCGATACTGTAGCACAAAACTATAAACGGTATCGAAGGTCAAAAATCAACAAACTGGTATCAGAGCCAGACGATCCTGAAGACCGGAGTATCAGAGTAGGACGATCTTGAAGACCAGAGTATCAGAGCTAGACGGTCAGGGACCGGAGTACGCATATCGGAGAAAGACAGTCTGGGACTGTGAAGATTATTGGTCTGGGACAAGACGATCGAGGATCGTAGTTCGTAAAGACGTGAAAATTCTGCCGGTACACGGTCAGGGACTGTGAAATTAAGTGAACAAGAATCAAATTTGAGGTAAGTGCAGGGCACTCTCAAGACACTATGGCAGATATTTCTAATTCCGCTAGCAACATCGAGAAGCTCAATGAAAACAATTACAATACGTGGAGCATCCGGATGCAATATTACATGCTCGGGCAAGATTTATGGGATATTGTTAACGGTGAAGCTTCAACACCACCAACTGATGCCGGAGAACTAAGAAAATGGAAGATCAAAGCCGGTAAGGCCATGTACGTGTTATCAGTCACCATTGAGGATGGTTTATTACAATGCATCAAGGATGCAAAGACACCGAAGGAAGCCTGGGACACACTCACAATGCTGTTCGCGAGGAAAAATGATGCTAGGCTCCAACAATTGGAGAATGAACTCCTGTCAATTTCGCAGCAAAATATGTCGGTAAGCGAATATTTCTCTAAAGTTAAAACTCTTTGTGATGAAATTTCAAAATTAGATCCAGAAAATGCCATTACGGAAACGAGGATGAGAAGAATTATCATCCATGGCTTGCGACCTGAATACAACGGGATTGTTACTGCAACTCGTGGATGGAGCAAAGAACCAACTTTAACTGAGTTGGAAAATATCCTAGCCAATCAAGAGACTTTAGATAAACAAATGTCTAAAGTCTCGATAAAAGATGACGAGAAAGCACTCTTTAGTAATAAAAGAGGCTTTAATAAAAGAAGCAAAGTTGTTACAAAGCCAGGCGTGGAAGAAAATAAATTTCGAAGGCAAGAAACATGGCCAAAGCAAGGGGGAAGGAGCTTTCGGCAAGAGGGAGCCCAGCATGTTAGAGAAAGAGACAAAAATGAAAATAGGTATCGTCGTCAAAACAATCAGTGTTACAACTGTGGAAAATCTGGTCACTTTGCTCAAGACTGTCGGTTTAAGCAAATCCAAGGCAACGCGGCAACCTCGTCACGAGAAGAGAATAATAACGAAGAAGAGTGGGATTTTCAAGCATCAATTGCTATTGAAGAATGCGAAGAACTTGCAGCTTCTTGCATCACCGAGTCAGAAGAAGAGTGTTCACTCGCATCGGTGAGTAAATTAATTGACTATAATAAAGATTGGATAGTTGATTCTGGATGCTCAAATCACATGACTGGAGATAAGGAGAAGTTGACTAATACCTCAACATACAAAGGAGAACGAGTTGTGGTAACTGCAAATAATTCAAGGTTACCTATTACTCACATCGGCCAAACAACTATTGTGCCACGGTTTAGTCCACACCAAATCGAGCTGCAAAACGTATTCCATGTGCCAGGTATGAAGAAAAATCTGCTATCGGTTTCACAACTCACTGCCTCAGGAAATTATGTCGTGTTTGGTCCAAATGATGTGAAAGTATATCCAAACTTAAAGCCAACAAGTACACCAATAATGGAAGGGAAGCGTCTGGAGTCAGTCTACGTTATGTCCGCTCAGACTGCATATGTGGACAAGACAAGAAAGAATGAAACAGCTGACTTGTGGCATGCGAGGCTTGGGCACGTGAGTTACCTCAAGTTAAAGGTAATGATGAAAAAGTCTATGCTCAAAGGTTTTCCTCAATTAGACATTCAAGAGGACACAGTATGTGCCGGGTGCCAATATGGGAAAGCTCACCAGTTGCCATACGAGGAGTCAAAGTTTAGAGCTAAGGAGCCTTTCCAGCTAATTCACTCAGACGTGTTCGGGAAGATAAAGCAACCTTCTGTCAGTGGCTGCCAATACATGATAACTTTCATTGATGATTTTTCAAGGTACGTCTGGATTGATTTTATGAAAGAAAAATCAGAGGCACTTACTAAATTTATAGAGTTCAAAGAAAAGATGGAAAAAGAAGTAGGCCGAAAGATACAATGCCTACGCACAGATAACGGGGGAGAATACACTTCCAAGGAGTTTTCAGAATTCTTACAGGAATGCAAGATACGCCGACAATTGACTTGTCCGAACACTCCACAACAAAATGGAGTTGCCGAGAGAAAGAATCGGCATTTGGCTGAGATATGTCGAAGCATGTTACATGCGAAGAATGTGCCACCTCGTTTTTGGGCAGAATGCATGAAGACTGCAGCTCATGTGACTAATAGGCTTCCACAAGCAAGGCTTGGTTTTATCTCACCCTTTGAGAAACTATGGAACATCAAACCCACGGTGAGTCATTTTCGAGTATTTGGTTGCGTATGTTATGTATTTGTACCAGATCATCTACGTAGCAAATTCGACAAAAAGGCAATTCGTTGCATATTTGTGGGATATGACGACCAAAGAAAAGGGTGGAGATGTTGTGATCCAACGAGTGGCAGATGCTATGTATCCAGAAATGTTGTGTTCGATGAAGCTTCGTCATGGTGGTCACCACAAGCAGTTCTGTTGCCAGACTCAAAAGAAATTGAAGAAAAACTTCAAGAAAATATGGAGGAACAAATTGAGCTTGAAAAGACTCAACCAAATGACGAGTATTCAGAAAAGGCCCTTGATGAGGAAAAATCATTTCGAGAAAATGAGTTCGATGAAAGAGATTCTCAGCCACTTCTGCGCAGGTCATCACGACAACGCAAACCAAATCTTAAGTATGCTAATGCTGCTCTAATTGAAGAAATAGAGCCAACAACTTATGAAGAGGCATCTGAGAAATTGGAGTGGAGAAAAGCCATGGAAGAAGAAGTTCAAGCCCTGAAACAAAACGAGACATGGGAGTTGGTGCCAAAGCCGAAGAAGAGTGAACCCATCTCATGTAAATGGGTTTATAAAATAAAGACTCGACCCGATGGATCGATAGAAAGGTATAAGGCTCGATTGGTGGCTCGCGGATTCTCTCAAAAGTATGGGGTGGACTATGATGAGACCTTTAGTCCGGTTGCAAAGATTACAACAGTACGAGTATTACTTGCCCTTGCAGCAAGCAAATCTTGGAAGTTATGGCAAATGGATGTGAAAAATGCCTTCTTGCACGGAGAACTAGATCGAGAGATTTATATGGAGCAGCCCGAAGGATTCACAAGTAAAGTTCATCCGGATTATGTGTGTAAGTTGAAAAAGGCACTCTACGGATTAAAACAAGCACCGAGAGCATGGTACGGTAAAATTGCCGAATTCCTAATACAAAGTGGTTACTCAGTTGCAGCAGCAGATTCGAACTTGTTCGTGAAAGAAAAAGGAGGTAAGTTGGCAATAATCTTGGTTTACGTGGATGATCTAATCATCACCGGAGACAACGAAGAAGAAATCAAACAAACTAGAGGTAATCTCTCAGTACGTTTTCAAATGAAAGAGCTTGGAGAGCTGAATCACTTTCTCGGGCTAGAAGTAATCCGTACCAAAGAAGGAATATTCTTATGTCAACACAAGTATGCAAAAGATCTTATACACAAATTCAGGATGACTGATTGCAAGTCGATATCTACGCCTATGGAAGCCAATGCAAGACTCTGTAGTGAAGAAGGCAAAGAATTGGAAGACTCAACAAGTTATAGGCAACTAGTGGGTAGTCTAATCTACCTTACATTAACAAGACCCGACATTGCATTCGCTGTTGGAGTAGCTAGCCGATTCATGGAGAAACCGAGGAAACCTCACTTAGATGCGGTTCGACGAATCTTGAGGTACGTAAAAGGAACTATTGATTTTGGACTTCTATACAAAAAGGGAGTTCCGTGCCAAGTTATAGGATATTGTGATGCCGATTATGGTGGAGATCATGATACAAGACGATCAACAACTGGCTACATGTTTAGTCTTGGATCCGGCATAATCTCTTGGTGTAGCAAAAGACAACCTACGGTATCATTGTCAACTACAGAAGCAGAATATAGAGCAGCAGCTATGGCAGCACAAGAAAGCACGTGGTTAATACAGTTGTTAAAGGACCTGCACCAACCGATTGACTCTCCAGTACAACTCTATTGCGATAATCAGTCAGCAATAAGCTTAGCTGAAAATCCAGTCTTTCATGCCAGAACCAAGCACGTAGAAATACATTATCACTTTGTACGTGAAAAAGTACTTCAACGAGATGTTGAACTGAAATACATCAAGACTGAAGAACAAGTAGCTGACTTGTTTACCAAAGGACTTAGCGGTGCAAAATTCGATGAGTTCAGAAGACAGCTTGGCATGACTACCAAAGCTAGCATCAAGAGAGAGTAGTCGTTGAAGGGAAGTGTTAAGATCACCGACTCCTCTCTAGATTTTTTGATGTGAACCCTAGGGGTTAAACCCTTTGAACCCACTAACAAATTGAAATACCTAACCCAGAAAAGCCAAGATTCAGGCAAAGAAAACTTAAACCCTTAAAAGCCTGTTTCAAAGAACCTAGATTAAGCATGTAATCTAAACCCTAAGAACTCTCGTTTCAAGAACCTAAGTTTGATAGGTTGAACGCCACAAAGAAGGAATTCTTTGATAAGTTCCTAAGTTCTTTCAAGAACTAAAAAGAGAAAACTCTCACTGAATAAAATCAGACTTAATTGATCAAAAGATAATTGAAGTAGGCAGCTAAGACATATATTTATAGCCTCCCTACAATAACCCTAATTTACTAAGTTATAATATGTAAAATAGGGGCTGAACATGCTCAAGCCCAAACCTAAATAATTAAAAGATGTCCATGTTACATAATATAGGCCCAAATGCCTAAGTAATTATAAGAATTAAAATAAGCCCAAATAAGCCCTCTTAATGTGCCACCTTGTGTTCTTGAATCATATGGACTAAACTTGGATTCAAGTCCATCTTGCATGTTGAAGCTTTTATTGAATAACTTGCAACATGGCCCAAGTGAATTCCACTCATTCTTGCCGTGGACATCTTTTAATTATTTAGGTTTGGGCTTGAGCATGTTCAGCCCCTATTTTACATATTATAACTTAGTAAATTAGGGTTATTGTAGGGAGGCTATAAATATATGTCTTAGCTGCCTACTTCAATTATCTTTTGATCAATTAAGTCTGATTTTATTCAGTGAGAGTTTTCTCTTTTTAGTTCTTGAAAGAACTTAGGAACTTATCAAAGAATTCCTTCTTTGTGGCGTTCAACCTATCAAACTTAGGTTCTTGAAACGAGAGTTCTTAGGGTTTAGATTACATGCTTAATCTAGGTTCTTTGAAACAGGCTTTTAAGGGTTTAAGTTTTCTTTGCCTGAATCTTGGCTTTTCTGGGTTAGGTATTTCAATTTGTTAGTGGGTTCAAAGGGTTTAACCCCTAGGGTTCACATCAGTTGGTATCAGAGCTTAGGAACCAATCAGGTCAAATCTTTTTATCTTCTTTACCATAGGGTATTGGAGTTTTTCTCAACTTTTTTTTGTTTTGGGGTTTCAGACATACTTGTCATAGAGGTTATAGCTTTAGGCTTTTTTTGTCTAATAGTTATAGTTTTTAGGCAGTTTAGTTTGGGGTTTCATTCTGAGAGTTGGTTTAAATCAAGATTTCGTTTATTGAATTGTTGATTTATTAAAATTTCTTCTTATTGATTCTTGATCCGAATCTTGAAAAAGAAAATCCAAAAATTCAGAGGGGCATTCGAACAGTCCCAAGAAAGAAAAAAGAAGTTCATCCGAGATTTCAAGAAAATCAAGAAGTCTCGTTCTTGAAAAAAAAGAAGAAAAAGAGTGTTCGAATAAGCAGAAAAAGAAAGAAAGATTCGAAAAAGATTGAAAAGAAAAGGAAAGAATTGACATTCATTTTTTTTTTTACTAACCAAAGTTGTTTTGCAGCGACTTTAAGATGTCTCTCATATTATGCGACGAAGTAAAGCAGGCTCTACAAGAGATGAAAGAGATCACCTTATCGTTTAAGAGATTTGTGCAACAAGAGGAAGAAAGATGGAGAAGAAAAAAAGTGAAAAAGAGAGTAAAAAAGAAAGTGAAAAAGAAATAGAGGAGACTGAAATTAAAGAAGTAAAAAAAGAGCTACTAGTGGAAAAAGAGACAATTCCTGCCAAGGGAAACAAAGAATTTGAGAATTTTTCTGATGCAAAGGAGAGTATGGTTTTTATTCTTGATGCTCCTAACCAATCTCTTCCTATTTTTCCTGTTTCTTTGTTGAAGGATTGTGAAGATTTATTTTCGAAGGAGTTGCAGGATGGGTTGCCACCCAAAAACGGCATTGTGCATCACTTTGATTTAGTACCTAGCGCCGTCATTCTCACACACAAGGTTAAGATTCGAGGGCGAATCTTTTCGAGGAAAGGGGGAATGATAAGATCCAAGATGGCCCAATCCCATGACAATTTCTATATGGGCCAAGATCCAAGAAGATTTATGAAACACGGCAAGAATGAGTGGAATTCACTTGGGCCATGTTGCAAGTTATTCAATAAAAGCTTCAACATGCAAGATGGGCTTGAATCCAAGTTTAGTCCATGTGATTCAAGAACACAAGGTGGCACATTAAGAGGGCTTATTTGGGCTTATTTTAATTCTTATAATTACTTAGGCATTTGGGCCTATATTATGTAACATGGACATCTTTTAATTATTTAGGTTTGGGCTTGAGCATGTTCAGCCCCTATTTTACATATTATAACTTAGTAAATTAGGGTTATTGTAGGGAGGCTATAAATATATGTCTTAGCTGCCTACTTCAATTATCTTTTGATCAATTAAGTCTGATTTTATTCAGTGAGAGTTTTCTCTTTTTAGTTCTTGAAAGAACTTAGGAACTTATCAAAGAATTCCTTCTTTGTGGCGTTCAACCTATCAAACTTAGGTTCTTGAAACGAGAGTTCTTAGGGTTTAGATTACATGCTTAATCTAGGTTCTTTGAAATAGGCTTTTAAGGGTTTAAGTTTTCTTTGCCTGAATCTTGGCTTTTCTGGGTTAGGTATTTCAATTTGTTAGTGGGTTCAAAGGGTTTAACCCCTAGATGAAACACTCACTTTGAATAAAAAATTCTCTAGAGTTTTCTATCTCTAGGCTATTCTTCAATATTCTCTCTTTAGAACTCTATTTAGAAAAGGTAGTCAAACATTACTGCATAGCTGACATATTGGAACATTTTAAGAACAAACTAGAAATTGTTATGTCGGTTTAGTATGTCTATATAAATAGAGCCTTAGGTATTGCGTGAAGTGTAGAGAAAAAGGAAGAAAAAGATATGAGTGATTAGGAAGTGAGAAATATTAGAGTGTAAGGTGTTGTATATTATGGTGTATGTGAGTGAATAGTGAAAAGTGAGAAAGAGTTTGTGTGAGGTTGTCTCTATTGTTAGTTGGTGTTTACACCAATTGTATTTGGTCTTTTCTCATATTAATAAAAGTTTTTTTTTTTAGAAAGTTACTGTAGCAAATCGATACTGTAGCACAAAACTACAAACGGTATCGAAGGTCAAAAATCAACAGAAAATGTCCAAGATTACCAGAACTAGAAAGGGAAAATTGAAGGCATGGTATGAAAATCATGAAAAGACAATAAAAAAAAGGGTTAATACGTAAATTAGCCCCTGTACTTTAGACGTTTTGTCTGTTTGGTACCTAAAGAATTTTTTTTTGTCATTTTGATACTTCAACTTTCATTCCGTCCATCACATTAGTCCATTGACTAACATCGTTAGTCAATGGCTGATTAGGCAAAAAACAACCAATCACACGCTGACACGTGGCAAAAACTGCCACATCATTAGTGCCACGTCATCATATAAGAAAAAAATCCCAAAAAATTCAAAAAAAATTATAAAAATCAAAATAAAAAACTAATTTTTTTTTTTTAAAAATAAAAATTTTTATTTTTAAAAAAAATTATAAAAATTCAAAAGATAAATCTAAAAAATTAAAAAAAAAATTATAAAAATCAAATTAAAAAAATGATTTTTTTTAAAAAAAATCAAAATTTTTTTTATAAAAAATTTAGAAATTAAAAAATTATAAAAATAATAAAAAAATTATAAAAAATTAAAAGATAAATCTAAAAAATTCAAAATTAAAAAGAAAAATAAAAAATAATTTTTTAAAATATAGAAATTTCAAATTAAAAAAATATATGAAAATGTGAAATTAAAAAAAAAAATAGAAATTTAAAATTTAAAAATAGAAACCTTTTTTTCATTTTTATTAAAAATATTCAATTTTTTTCTTATTTTTTAATTTTAATTCTTTTTTACAGATTTTAAATATATATATAAAGTTTTCAATTTTAATAATTCATAATTTATAATTTATTTTGATTTTGATTTTATAATTTTTTTAGTTTTTTATTAATTTTTTTGAATTTTTTTTGATTTTTTGATTTTTTTTTCTTATATGATGACGTGGCAGTAATGATGTGGCAGTTTTGCTACGTGTCAGACTCTGATTGGGTGTTTTTTTTGCCTAGTCAGCCATTAACTAACGGTTTTAGGGCAAAGGACCAATGTGACTGACGGAATGAAAGTTTGAGTACCAAAGTGACAAAAAAAAAATTTCAGATACCAAACAGACAAAACGTCTAAAGTACAGAGGCTAATTTACATATTAACAAAAAAAAAAAAAATGAGCAGGATGTCGAAGAGAAATCTCACCTTCGACGTCAAGGTGAAGTTAGAGAACAAAACAAAAAAAGCAGAGACCGGAGAGAGAAAACATTACGATGTTTAATTTTTTTATGACGTATAAGCACAAATTAAAAATTATTATTTAATATATTATTTTTTATAATAATTATATATTTAAAAATTTATATTTGATGCACTAAAAATACGATACCTTATTAATGAGCAAAGAAAAAAAATAATGAAAGACTTATAAATAAATAAACCACATCCACATCTACATCCATATGCATTACAAATTACTTTTAAAAAAAGTAATTTATATTTATTTATATGTCCTTTATTATTATTTTTTTTACTCATTAATTATGTATCGTATTTTAGTGTATTGATAGTGTATAAGATTTATACACTGTCAAGGTATTAAATATAAACTCATATATTAATTATATTTTTATAAATATTATATGATCATTAACTTTTTTTTTTTAAACTTTTTCTATTGGATTAATTAGTCTATTATTAACTAAGTACATGAGTTTAAAAACATCTAATTTTATTTATGACTTTTAGAAAAAAAGCAAAAAATATAAATATTCTTAAAAATATATATATTTTATCTTTTGATTTTATTTATTTATTTATAAATAGCATAGAAGATAGATAAAGAACCAAAAAAATATATTAATAAAATAGCTTTAAGAAATAGAAAATATAACTGATTAGTATTATATCTTATTTTTGTTGCTGTAATGCTTAGCAATTGCCCTATGGGAAAGGGTAATATCTTTGCTTCTGAGTTAAGACTTTGGACTTCACAAACTCCTTTTCACATCCGTCTCCGACAACACGTTTCCAAGAGTTACCAAAAGAAAAGAAAAGAAAAAAACAACTGTACCTTAATCGTTACACATGAAAACACCAACCTGGTAGAGTTGGACTCTTTCTCTGCAATCTCCCCAAAACCGTGTTTTTGCAATTTCGTCCCAGTTGCCCCACCTGATCCTTGTTCTATATAAAATCATTCTTTTCTCTCCATCTTTGCATTGCACTGATCAGCATTCAAAGTTCCTCACTTTTCAAAACCAATTTAAATCTCTTTTGATTCGTTTATTTTGCATTTCAGCAATACTAATTAAGATGGCTTACTCAAGCATTCTTTGCTTCTTCCTGATGTCTTTATTGGTTTCTGCTATCGCACAATCCCCTGCATCTGCAACTTCGCCAACCTCATTGCCACCATTACCTTCTCCACCAGCTTCTGCTCCAGTTCCTTTGTCGTCGTCGCCCGCAGATGAGCAACCGGTTTCTGCTCCGTCTCCGATCACGATTCCACCAGTGGCATCATCCCCGCCTACTGTTAACTTCCCTCCAAATCCTTCGGCCGCTGCTCCAGCAAACCCTCCGTCCTCAATTTTCATTCCGCCATCTGTGGCTCCGAAACCATCAGATAACGGCGCTGTCTCGAGCAGAATTGCTGGCTCAGGATCCATTGTTATTGGCCTGATGATCGCCGCTTTGATGATGTAGAAATTTGAGTGAAACCGTGTGGTTTTCATTCTTGATCAGCCAGCGTTTTACTTCTTTTTTTTCTTTATTATTTTTTGAATTTTAAAAAAATACATATTAAATTATTAAGTACTAGACATATAATAGAAGTTTTTTATTTTTTATTTATCTAATCAAATAAATTTTGCAATAATATTTCTAGAGTTTATTTTATTTTCCAAGTGTTTCATAAAATTTCTGTTGAATCAAATAACTCCACAGCAAGCACCAACAAAAAAAAAAAAGTTAAGAATGCACAAATTTAAGAAAAATATCACCAAAAGGAACTTCATGATATATATGCACAAATTTTATTATTTATATATAATAAAATAAATTTGGCCTTAAAGTTTGCAATAATCAAAGGTTTATTTGGCCAAGCATTTCATAAATTTTATGGTGAATCAATTAATTAACTACACAGCAACTCAGCAAGCATTACATTACTTTGCACACGAAAAAAAAAAAATTAAAAAACCGAAAGGCAATTCATGGTATGAATATGTATAGACATTTCAATTGTTCCCACAGTCTAAAACAAAATTGCATTTTGATTTTTAAATTTGTCAAAAAATATATATATATATATAAAAAAAAACAATGAAACCTTTTTAATTAGGTTAAATTACTAAAAAGGCCCCTAAACTATAACACTTTTTTTTAGATAAACCTTTATATTTTTATTGTACCTAAATAAATCTTTATCCTTTGATTTGCACTTATATAAGTATTTATTTCAAATGAAAGGTTGATTTATGTTAAACTTGCTCTTGAGTCGAGCAGCCTGTCCGGTCCGGTAGGTTCGGCTCGTATTGGACCGGGCTTGGATATGATTTTTGGTGATCTGGGTCAGCCCGAATCACTGTTTATGTATTAAAAAATTAAATTTTTATTTAAATTAGTTCATAAAAATTAATATAAAATTAATATTTTAATATTTTAGTATTTTTTTTGAATAGTGATTTGGGCAGGGCCTGGGTAAGGTAGAAAAAAATTCGAGCCATGGCCCGGCTCATGAGCAGGTCTAATTTATGTTAAGGGTTTATTTAGGTATAAATTAAAAGTTAGGAGCTTATTTGGGTACATGTTAAAAGTTAAGAGCTTAGTAACTTAGTTGGGTACAAATTAAAGGTTAAGGGTTTATTTTGGTGTAATAAAAATATAAAAATTTATCTAAAAAAATGATAAATTCAGGAGTTTTTTATTATTTTAACTTTTTAATTATATGCAAGCACTGGTTTTGTTGCCTCTCTTACCAAGTATTTTTTGAACACAAAATTAATGTAGCATTATATGGTATAATAAAATTTAGCAGCAAGTGTTTAATGCATAATTACAAAAATGGTAATTTATTAAATTATAAGGTTTATTCATGGCAACTAAATAATTACATTAAATATAAAATATTTTATAAATAGTGATTCTTTAAAAATTAAAATGGCTTGCATTAAATAAAACACAGCACATTACTTATGGTATAATAAATATAGCATAATTATAAGGTTAAAGTTTAAATCTGACTGTCACATTAAAATTATTAGATTCCACAAATAATATTAATTGAGTGACACATATTTTTTAGAATATATTAAAAAAAAATTAAAAAAATGAGACATATGACAATCTTTTATTTATTTGTGAAATTAAAAAAAAATTCACCATCAATATATTAAAAAACGAACTAAAAAAAAAACCAAAAAATATATATAATGATAAATTTACTTGTAAATTAAAAAGAATTACTAATATTATTATCCCCTTTGGCACCAGTTTCCTGTGTTTCCCTAACTTAACCTTCAAACTCCGGTCAATAAAAGTCGATTCCAAGTGGTCCCGCCGTAAAATTTTCAATTACATCAAAATTGATGGAATTTCATTCTTTCCGCAAGGCCTTTAACGTTACGAATATGGCAGGATATCAGATATCCAAGATTACTTGCAATTTCCAAAAGAAAATCAATTTACTAGGAAAATCCCAAAAAGCCGTGTCCCGAGCTAGTCAAGCTACAAAACTTACCATACATCCCAACCGTCCGAATCCCGAATTCCCGATGCTTCATCAAAATCCGCGTATAGTTTGATTTAAACCCCCTCACCACTCGGTTTCTTCTTCTATAAATAAAGACAGACAAAACTTTTTCCAACACTCGTATTCACAACTCACTTTCACTCACTGTTAGGTTGTTCTTTAATTCCCTTTCCCACTAGTTTGGCTTTGTTTGTTTATCATAATGGCTCGTTCAAGCGTTGTTTACGTCATACTATTAGCATTTGTTTTTGGCTTTGCTGCGGCACAATCTCCATCCCAGGCGCCAGCCCATCCTCCAACCATTACTCCAGCCAATGCTCCGACGACAGCCCATCCTCCAATTTCCCATGCGCCAAGGCATTCCGTCTACCCGCCGGCTCCTTCGCGTTCACCAATGACGACTCCACCGGCTGCTGCACCCTCTCCTATCGTTCACTCTCCCCTCACTAAGTCCCCTGTTGTGGCTAAACCTCCTTCACTGATTTCCATCCCACCATCTGATGCCCCTGCGCCAGCCAAGAACGCTGCCGTTTTCAACAGAGTTTCTACCGCTGGGTCCGTTGCTGTTGGTGTCTTTGCTGCCGTTTTGATCATTTAGAGTCGCTGGCTGCTGGCTTTTATCGGTCTTCGATCGATTATAGGAAAGTTTATCCTCGTAGTTGCCTTCACTAGTATTTTTCTTTTTATTTGTTTCTTTTGAGTGCTTGGATTTATAAACAGTCAGATTATTTATAGTTTGACATTGATGGATATGCCACTTCCGTTAGGTTTTATTTTATTTTTGTTAAATTATTATTATCTTTAATTGTTTCTGTTTTGTTTTGTTTTGTTTTGCTTTCGTATTCTGTTTCTTAATTTCTCGATAACATGAACTAGTATTATAGTATTACTTTAATATCCAATTAATTAAAAAGTATTCAATTATGGTACTAAAACACATGATGAGTCTTCATAGTTGAGAGCGAATCTATAATTTTGTTGTTATTCAAAGGATTCAACAGGATTTCTTTCGGTCTTCTTCCATCTTTCAAAGATTCCTATTCGGATTTAGGTTTTCTGTTTAGATTTTCTTGAATAAGCTTTATGGCTATTGGTACAATTTTGGATGTAATATCATTAATAAAACGTGAAACGATTAAAAAAAACAAATATTACATGAATATAAAAATATGTTAAAATTTATATATATAAATTATTAATATTATTAAAATTTATATAATATATAATATTTTAAAGGAATAACGAGATTTATCTTTACAACTTTTACTAAAGTAGCACAATGTTAACTGTTTTCACTTTAGTTTCTTTTACATGTTGATGGTTTTGCTTTTTTTAGTGGTGATTCATGTTTACCGTGACCCATGTGCCGGGAAACTTGGAATTCTTGAACAGGGAAATAAAAATGATGTTGGGTTGATCTTTGACTAGACTTGAATCAAGGAAATAAACAAAGGTTTAATAGAAATAAATTCATTTTTGTCTTGCATCATGGTATCAATTAATATTTTCAAAGGTTTCATCACTTCCTAGGAGGCTACCAGATTGAAAGGATCGGAGAGTTAAATCCTTAAAAAATATTAAAATGCATAGATTAATTACTCGGTTGTGACGAGTCTTTGACATGTTATGTATTTCCTTGCCTGAACCTATGAAAATACGCATTTTTCAATCGTTCGTGCAACTACTATTGTGAGTAATCGAAACCATCGAGATAGAACTTTGTATCTCGAATAGTTCTTTCTTTTTTTATTAGTTCTCAAAGCATTGATTGATATTCTATTATAGATATGATATGAAAATACGATACAAATACAACACGTTTAATAAATAAATACAATATGACATACGACACGTTAGATTTGTCCATTGGTCAGGCCGGACCGCGGTCTAGAATTTTTTTTCTTGCCCAAGCTCATATTTGGGCGGACTCGAGCTGGTCCGTAGGCCCAAATATACTGTTCGTCCTTAATAATTTTGTTTTTGTTTTTTTATGATATATTTTTATAATTAAATTTAAATAAAAAATATTTTTTAATTTTATGAACAGTGATCCGAATCAGGCCGGTCTGAATCAGAAAAACATCTGCCTAGGTCTGACCTAATACTACCCGACCCATAAGTAAATCTACAACACGTTTAATATATGTATTATATTTGTATTTAAAATTTTGATACGTTTAATAATTTATGTTTACACAATTAATAAAAAATACGAGATAGAACACATATTCATAACTTATCAAATCTATCCCGCTAAAGTTGTGACGAATGAGGGCGTTGTTATTAGCCAGTATTTTTTTTTTGAGAATGAGATTCAACGTATTTGGCTCAATACGTTTCGTTTTTCTTTCTTCTAAATAACCTTTACCAATTGACTTTTTTCCTATGTTAAGACTCCAAGATAATTACATAACAGCTCACAGGCAGGCAGGCAGAGGCATAAAACAATGATTCTGATGAGGTTAATTAGCAGGAAAATTACTTTCCTTGGAGTCCTTGCTTCACGATCTTGTTGACAATGGGTTCAACCAACGACTCCAAGCCATCCACGTCATGCTTTATTGCCTCAACCTATATGTTTAGCGACAAAACATATTCAATCAACAGAGGGTTAATTAATGCATAATACTAAATTAATTTACTGACCAAAATGAAAAAAAGGTATTTAAAAGTTTCATTTGTCAAGAATGCACCACGCTGGAAGCAACAATTTCAAATAAATATGCCGGGTCAAGGTCAAGCATTAAATTTGGGACCTAGCCAGGCACCCATCAGTAGAATTTTGATCAGGTCTTCATACTTTGGCATCGGAGCAAAGCAATTGTTCAGAGGTTTGAAATTTCTATTGATAAAACTACTATAATATACCGACTTAGAGTGTTGGAGGAGATAAATGCTATGTTATTCGGATTCGAGCGTGAGTGTCAGATACACAGTTTTTTTTAAATTTTTTCATGTATTTGAAGGGTCATGTATCCATACTCATGTCCGAATATGTGTTGGATACGAATACTTTAAAAAAAATGAAGAGTCGGAACAACATAGAATATAAAATGAACTTCCAAGGCATTACCTGGTGGATAAATTGTGTTGTGGCATGAACATCTTGGGCAGTTATTTCTGAAACATGTTCGACCACCAGAGCTGCCTTTTTCAGCTTGCTATCATCAGGAAGCTTTTCTGCCACTTGAGCTGATACCTTCTCTGCTGCGGTTGCTACCTTTTCCACTACCTCCGCTACATTTTCCACCCCTTCGACTACCATCTCTGCTTCTCCTGAATATACATTTCAAAATTTGCAAATATATAAATTTGATATAACTGTATTATGTTTTCACCTGTGACCAAGTTTTCTAATACTCTTATTCTATACTCTTTAGCAAATCTTGAGAATTTTTTCTCAAGTTTCTTGAGATGGGAACATGTACCTTCAATCTTCTCCAATTTTGCCCATTTTTCCTTCCAGAAAGGCAGGAAGAAACTCAGCAAAGAGCCCAAAAGGTATCTTGCCCTGCATGAAAATGGTGATTATGCCTGTAAGCCTGTCTTCTAAGGATATAATAAACTTTTGGTTTCAAACATTGGAAATCACAAGTCAAGCGAGTTCATACCAGAGGGAGAAGTTGAACTTTGGAGGACCTGAACCAGCACCTGGTGGGCTATCCTTCTCCCTCTCATCCTTTGTAGTACTACAGTTAAACGTAATGAAGAATTATTTAATCAATGTCATAAAACTGGTTAATAATTGGAAATAAAATGGAAATTCAGGAAGATTATAATATGACTAACATGTCGGTATCGAGTTTTCTCCATATTCCTATATTGTTGCTGATGAATCGCAGCCCTTGGTTCATAGGGAAACCATGTTGCTTAACCTTGGCATCCTGATGGTAGAAACCTGGAGAGTTTCCCAACTTCAATTTGTAAGGATGAAGTAGCGATTCAATGCAATTTCGCAGCTTGTAAGAAGCAGACCGACCTCTTGTAAACATTGCCACCATTTTTTTTTTCACACCAAACCTATCAGCTGAATAAATGGCTATTTATATGCTTCGCTGCAGGTTTTTAACCATTGCAAGCCCTGATCAACTTCTCAAATGATATTTCTTGTGAAACTGTTTGCTTGCCAATATAGTTCAAACTTAAAAGTGCTTTATTAAAAGGAAAAAAAAAGAAAAATGAAAGAGTATTTCAGCACGCCAAGGGATGAATGACATGCCATTAACGAAAGAGTATTGGTCAACTCTCAGGTTTGGCTTTGCACCTGAAAGGAAGATGAGCCTCTGACCTGTTCCTTGCAAGTTAAAACTGATTCAACTCAAACTTAAAGGCAAACCATATATTGCTTCTTGTACTTTCTTACATCCAGAGTTGAGCAAAGCACGAAATTGCTAAGCATGTCGGAACATGTTCCTTGCAAGCCAAGCATTTACAACATAGTTGTAAGCCAAATATCTTATCATCTTAGTTTTGTACTGTTAATTAATTATAATTGATCCGTTTCAGGAAAGTTTTGGTATTTTTAGTTGTTAAACTCAACTTTTTGGCCACCCTTCCTCATAGAATATGAATTATACCAGAATATGATATGTATCACCAGATATAATTTGGTTAATGGATTAATGATACTACTAATAAAAATTATTTTGATTAAGCAAATTTAGCCTTAATAGAAAGAAAGCTCTGTCAGCAATTTAATTAGGTGATACCAGCCGGTACATCTCAGTTTTTAACTAAATCGATACAGATAATTTTTAGTTCCGTTCCGATTTTGGTATCGGCCCGTACCGATCGTACTGGCCTGTATCGGTTGGTACAAGATTTTGATTTTTTTTAAAAAAAAATTTACTTATTTGATTTTTTAAACCAGTTTCAATATTTTTGTGTTATGATCATTTTTATTTTTTTCACAATTATATTTAAAAATAAAATATGTTCATTAAATTAGGCTATTGAACATAATTAATAATAATTTACTATATTTTTTAACATTTTAATATTTATTTTACCTATTTGAAGTTTAAAAATTTTAGATATTAAATATTTAAAATTTATATTTGCATAAAAACATATATATGCATGTAATGGATGTATATTTGCATGTGTATATAATATATATTTTATTAAGAAACTTGAAAATAGGTTATACATATAGATATATGAAAAAATATTTGAAAAATAACAGTAAATCCGAAACGATACGTTAAACACACCAATATCGATAAATATCAATATAAAAAAAAATACACCTACTGATACGGTACTGATTATCTTGGATGGAACCCATTGCCGACCAATAACAGGATCTGTCATTAGCCCAAATTTAGTTCAGAACAACAATTGCTTTAATCTAGCCCTCGGCAGGTTGCAAATGTTGGGCTTAGCTTTTAGATATTTTTCTAGGAAAAGGGTTGAGCCCTGTATTATGTCTTGCTTTATTTTTTTATTTTTATACAAAAGAAGTTCGCAGTATAAGAAGAGACATGTATTAAAGATAAATTTATTAATTAATTGAGTTAAAGTACATGGTCATGTATTATCTCTTGTTGTTGTCTAATTATATAACCTTTCTAATTTTTATTTTATTTTATTTTAATGGACATCATATCAATAAACAGTATGACATTTAACAAAGTATCAAATAGAAAGAAAAAAAAATCTTCAAATCCAGGAAAACATAACATAAGTATTTCTGATGGACTAAAGTCTTCTAGGTTGATTTTAATTCCCTGCAGCCGATGATCATTGACTGAAGAATTCTGCAGGCTTGCAACTATAGGCCAAAATGTCAGGATCTTGCTCGAATTGAAGCATGTTACTTGGTTCCAAGGTTACCCATGCTTCAATTCCACTATCAGACCTGGTGTCCATCAACAAAACCATTTCCACAGGCTTATGCACACTTGCTATCCAAGCAGGCTTTCCCCAACCAAAATCAGCTTCATAATAGGGAAATTTAGACAGGCTAGTAAGGACGCAAATATCTGTATTTCCTTTGATTAGTTCTTCATGGATCTCCCTCGAGGAATTTGTTGCGGACAAGAACAAATCCTCAGCCTGTTTTGCTTTTGCGAAAGATTCTGCAGCATTCCTTAGTTCATTTCCCACTAGATTCACTAAGTGGTGCAAATCCAGCTTCTTATCATTTGCTGTAAATCGGACAACGACATTCCTGAATAGGTTGCCTCCAGCATTCGGTGGTATAGGTATGGCTGTTTTCCCACGAAAGTTGTAAGGAAAAATTTGTAATGAATTCCTTAATGACCCATGTTTTGCTTGGGCCAGAGCGATGCGAGCTTTCCAAATGAGGGCAATCAAGAGCTGCGCCCTGGAAGGCTGCTGGCTTTTACGTCCTGAATCACCAGCCAAGCTAACCAGTTTCGCTTTGAGAGCTGATATAGCGGCTGCACTGAAAATAAACCTCCTTGTGATTAGATTTTCTAAATTATCATCTGGGACTGGAATTTTATGCGTTACTGTATATCTGGCAGGCAAAAGAGATTCGGTTTGAAAACTTAAACATTTCACTCTATCTACACCCATGCGGCAAGAAGTAGCCCATCCATTTATGAAGCTAAATATTGTATATCCATCAGCAAACTTGTGGGAAAGACTGGCACCAATAGCTAAACCACCACAATCAAATTTGTTGATTTGAACCGCCAGGACTGTGGGAGTAAAGACAAGCTCATTCGGGAAAGGAACTAAATGGTTCACCAATTTAGCTTCTAGCTCTTCCATGATAAATTGGTTTAGATTGGCATTCACTTGAGCTTCCAAATATTCTGCTCCTTGGTCATTGCAATCAATGGAGTTCCTCTCTTGAACGATTCTACCAGCTAGAGGGTAAAATCTGGTTAGAACCTGTGACAGTGAATTTTCTAGCTTTTCTAGTCTTTCACCATTGCTGGATGTTCTGATAGAGCTATCAGCTGGAAAGAAGAAAATGAAGGAGGCGTATGTTGGAGGAGCAATCTGATCAAAGCATGATAACTTCAATTCTCTAAGGTGATTTGGAGTTGGAGTCGATGGCTTTATCAACTTTCGTGTTTGGATGTGAACCTTCATTTTTGAACTGGAATTAATTTTCCCTTGTAACAGCAATGCTTTTATAATGCCAATGCCTTGTTTATCCCTTCTTGATATTTTCAGTCTCAAAATCGTTTATGGGTGGGAATTTAACCATCTTTAATTTTAATTTAGAAGGATTTAAGAAAATGGGAGTTAAAGATCCCTGGTCTCTAACGTAATTACCATCAATGAGTTGATGGAGATAAGTTTTTTAACACTTCAATTTTGACCACTTTTTTTCTTCCAAAGCGTTAAAACTAAAACCAGTTTCAACAACATTAATTTTTCCTAGCTAATTAAGAATTTGGATTCAAATTTATTGTTCCATTATAAATAAGGAAAGACTAGTAAGTGTAGAGTTTTTGTATCGGAAAAATAAAAACAATTGACTGGCACTAAATAACCTTTTCTGCTCTTTCTTACAAACTATGATTTAAAGTTGCATTCGAGATATATATATATATATATATATATATATATATATATATATATATATATATATATATATATATATATATCGCATTTGTTGTATTTTTATAATTAAATTTAAATAAAATATTTTTATTATTTAAATAATAATTTAAATCAGGTTTATCTTAATTAATAAATTATTTTAAATCCGTTTTGAAATGGGTTGTATTTGTCCGCCCAATCCGCGGACCGATCTATTTGATGCACAGGATATGATTAACGACAAGTAAAAACATGCCAAGCAAAATTTGAAAAAAATAAAATTTACATACTTTAATTATTTTGTTAAGATCATAAATAAATGATTGAACCTTGCTAAACAAAAATGAGAAAAGGAGATAAGCATAAAGCACCCAAAAATAAAAGGCGAACCAAACACAGCCTAAGCGCCAAACTAGTGTTAGGTACCAGAGTGACGGAATAGTGTCTCACAACTAAAATAAGAGATGAGAAAATAGGAACTGAACACACAAAATTTAACGTGGAAAACCCTCAATGAATAAAGGGAAAAACCACGGAGCAAGACTAGAAGAATTTCACTATGAGAAAATATTACAACACCTCTCTCTAAATACTAGGAGAGAACAACCTCACAAAGAATATAAGAAAGTATACAAGAGAGGAAGAGATAATTCTTGGGATGGTTTTAATACTTCTCCTTAAGGCTCTTTATATAGCCTTCAAGGAGGAACTCTAACAATTCTCCCACCGATGTGGGACTCTAACAATTCTCCCACTTGAAGATTTGATTAAACCAATCATATCTTCACACCACTCTTTCTGTCTTGCCATTCCATGTTGCTTACGTTTCTGATAGACCATAGGAGGATCGACACCAAATAAACTTGTCAGTGTTGATTGGCTTTGTCATAACATCTGCTAGGTTGTCTTTGGTGTGAATCTTTTGCATATCCACACTTCCTTCTTCTACTACTTCTCGAACAAAGTGATACTGTATACCTATATGCTTTGTCCTGGAATGAAAGGCTGGATTCCTTGCAATGTGCAAGGCACTCTGACTGTCACAATACACAATAATCTTCTGCTGCTTGTGCCCGAGTTCTTCCATTAACCTTTGTATCCATATTGCTTCCTTGCATGCTTGGGTAGCTGCCATGTACTCAGCTTCTGTAGTAGACAAAGCTACAACAGTCTGTAACTTAGATAACCAGCTTACCGCTCCTCCTGCAAGTGTGAACACATAGCCAGTAGTGGATTTCCTTTTATTAAGATCACCTGCAAAATCTGAATCAACATAACCCCTGACAACAAGTTCTGATCCTCCAAAACATAATGCAACATCTGAGGTTCCTTTAATGTATCTAAGGATCCTCTTAACAACATTCCAATGCTCTCTACCAGGATCTGCCATAAATCGACTGACCGCTCCCACTGCTTGTGCAATGTCTGGTCTTGTACATATCATAGCATACATAAGGCTTCCCACCGCTGATGCATACGGTACTCGAGACATTTTCATCCTCTCTGCTTCATTGCTAGGACTCATACCTGAGGATAATTTACAATTGACAGGAAGTGGGGTAGATATTGGCTTACAGTCTTGCATGTTGAAGCGTCGCAAGACCTTCCTCAGATAATTCTTTTGAGAAAGCCAAATTTTCCTGTCTTTTCTGTCTCGGTGAATTTGCATCCCTAAAATCTTGTTTGCGGGTCCCAAGTCCTTCATATCGAACTCCCTAGCCAACTGTGCCTTCAAATCTTGGATTCGATCTTTGTTGGGGCCTACCACCAACATGTCATCCACATACAACAGCAAAATAATGAAATCATTATCATCAAACCTCTTGTAGTACGTACAATGGTCTGAACTCAGTCTGTTGTATTCAAGGCTAATTATGAAAGAATCAAATCTCTTGTACCAACATCTGGGCGCCTGCTTTAGACCGTACAGAGATTTGGTCAACCTGCAAACCAAGTTCTCTTTGCCTGTTTCAACAAAACCTTCTGGTTGGAGCATATAAATTTCTTCTTCAAGCTCTCCATGTAGAAAAGCCGTCTTTACATCTAGTTGTTCAAGATGTAAATCAAATGCAGCACACATAGCCAACACTACTCTGATAGTAGTAAGTCTGACAACTGGAGAAAATATCTCGTTGAAGTCAATACCTTCTTTCTGAGCATATCCTTTTACAACCAATCTAGCACGATATCGTTCTACTTGATCATTGCTATCCCGCTTGATCTTGTAGACCCATTTGTTACCAATGGCTTTTCTGCCACGTGGTAATTCCACCAGTTCCCATGTCTCGTTCTTGTGAAGAGCTTCAATTTCTTCCTGCATTGCTGTCATCCACAGAGAAGCATCTGGGCTACTAGTAGCTTCATGAAAAGTTGATGGCTCTCCATCCTCTGTTAAAAGACAGTATGCAACATTGCTCTCCGTAACATACTCCGTGTGCCAATTTGGAGGCCTTCTCTCACGAGTTGGTCGTCGAACTTCTACAGCCTCGGACTCAACTGGTTCTGGTACCTCATGCTCTGGTTCTGCTTCAGAAGAATCATCTTCTTGAGAATTTCTATCCATCTGCACTGTAGCAGTCTCTTTTGAAGTGTTGTCATTTGTTTGCTCACTTTGCAGTTCATTTTCTGCAAAAACTACATCTCTGCTGACAACAACCTTGCGGGCAGTGGGATCCCACAGGCGATACCCCTTAACACCGTCAGCATAACCCAAGAATATACATTTTCTGGATTTTGGATCCAGCTTTGTTCTTTCTTGGGAGTTGTACATCACGTACACAGGACATCCAAACACATGTAGAGAAGAATAATCAGCTGGCTTTCCTTTCCACATCTCCATAGGCGTCTTCAAACCAATCGCCGTTGATGGTGATCGATTTATCACATAACAGGTGGTTTTGACTGCTTCTGCCCAGAAAGATTTGGCCAATCCCGCTGTTCTCAGCATGGCTCTTGTTCTATCTAGGAGAGTTCTGTTCATCCG
The DNA here is from genome assembly GCA_030761205.1 of Fremontodendron californicum. Lineage (NCBI taxonomy): Eukaryota > Viridiplantae > Streptophyta > Magnoliopsida > Malvales > Malvaceae > Fremontodendron > Fremontodendron californicum. The sequence continues at coordinate 32,562,888 of JAULJL010000007.1, forward strand.
CTCTGCTACACCATTCTGTTGAGGCGTATGTGCAACCGTGAATTGTCTCATAATACCCTCTTTCTTACAGAATGCTAGAAAGTTACCGTCTACATATTCTCCTCCATTGTCTGTCCTCAAGCACTTGATTCTTTTCCCAGTTTCAAGCTCTACTTGTGCTTTGAACTCCTTGAATACTGGAAACACATCAGACTTCTTCTTGATTGGGTACACCCATAATCTCCTGGAATAGTCATCAATGAATGATACAAAATACTTTGCTCCACCCAGGGATATTTCTGGTGACTCCCACACATCAGAATGGATTAAGTCCAGTATGTGTTTGCTTCTTGTAGTTACTTTAGCAAACTTCAATCTATGCTGCTTGCTTATCACACAGTGCTCACAGAAAGGTAAATTGACCATCTTGAGCCCGGGCAGGAGATTGCGTTCTGCAAGGACTTTCAAGCCTCGCTCTGACATATGGCCTAATCTGCGATGCCACATCATCGTCATTTCTTCTTGGCTGGCTGCTGCAACTGATGCATCTGCTTCTTGCAACGTCTCTCCCAAAAGCATGTATAGATTGCTTGTGATCTTCTCTGCTTTCATCACCACAAGGTTTCCTTTCACTACTTTCAATATTCCACATTCAGTGTGGATCTTGCACCCGAGGTCATCCAATTGTCCAATTGACAATAAGTTCTTCTTTAAGCCCTTCACATGTCGTACCCCTTGAATTTTGCGAACAGTACCATCATGCATTTTTAATCTGACGGTACCGACTCCAGCAATATCTAAGGCGTGATCATTTCCCATGAACACAGATCCTTCCGAAATAGGTTCATAAGTGCAAAACCAATCTCGGTGTGGAGTCATGTGCCATGTCGCACCTGAATCCATTATCCAGACATCATTGAGTTTCTTTCCGCCTTTAGAACTAGTCGCTGCTTCACTATACAAGATTTCTCCATCATCTGAGGTACTTGCAACACAACCTTGGGAGGTTGATGTTTCAGAATTCTTTTCTCCACCCTTCTTATTATGCCAACACTCCTTCTTCGAGTGCCCTCTCATGCCACAATTGTAGCATTTAAGATTCTTCCTTCTTCGAGATTTTGATCTACCATGATTCTGACTCCCACTGGAGCCACGTTCTGTTGATCTGCCTCTCATCACCGTTAAAGCTTCTGCTTGCTTTGAATTTTCTGACCTTTCCTCCTTATTCTTGCGCCTGGATTCTTCTTCAAGAATAGCACCGGCAACATCATCAAAGTGAAGAGAGTCACTAACATTGTTATTTGTAATGTTGATGATGAGTTGATCATACGAATCTGGTAAACTCTGAAGTAGAAGTTCCGCACGTTCATTTTCCGCTATTTTGAAATCTGATGCTGTGAGTTGAGCAAATAGCGTGTTGATGTGATCCGTTACCGACGTGGATTCACTCATTCGAAGAGTGTAGAGTTTCCTCTTCAAGAATATTCTGGTGTGAAGTGACTTCACCTCGTACAATTTGTTTAGAACATCCCAAATCTCCTTTGCAGTCTTCTTCTCTGCAACACTTGACAAAACTGAATCCGCCATTGCTAGGTGCAGATTGGCAACAGCATTGTCATCCTTCTCTTTCCACTTTTCATCAGTCATTTCTGTGGGTCTACTTTCAATTGCTTCTAGACAATTATCCTTCCTCAAAATTGCTCTTATCTTCAATTTCCACAATGAGAAATTTCTCCCACTGAACTTCTCTATCTCGAATTTTGCTGCCATGGTTGTACACGAACTGAAGCGAGTTACACTATTTCACCATGAATAGTACCGTATACGTGAACAGTATTGTACGTATGTCGTACACTAGAACAAATCCAGTATACGTTAACAATTACTGCAAAAGTATACAACCACACGTATGAATAGTAACCGTATCTGTGAATAGTGACCGTATACTGGAACAGTGACCGTAGCCCGTGAATAGTGCACCAGGTAGGTTCCCAGGAAAGAGAGGTGGGTCACTGATAGACACACTTAAATACCAAGTCTTTCCTAGCCAGAACTTCCCTAGACACTTTCACACTACCACACTTTATTTCCAGCAACAAGAATAATTCTTTTCTGATGTGGAAGATCAGACAATACTGCAACCACAGAGCATACTAAGAACCAACACTTTCACTGCAGCGGAATAAGGACCACGAACCAATGGCTCTGATACCACTGTTAGGTACCAGAGTGACGGAATAGTGTCTCACAACTAAAATAAGAGATGAGAAAATAGGAACTGAACACACAAAATTTAACGTGGAAAACCCTCAATGAATAAAGGGAAAAACCACGGAGCAAGACTAGAAGAATTTCACTATGAGAAAATATTACAACACCTCTCTCTAAATACTAGGAGAGAACAACCTCACAAAGAATATAAGAAAGTATACAAGAGAGGAAGAGATAATTCTTGGGATGGTTTTAATACTTCTCCTTAAGGCTCTTTATATAGCCTTCAAGGAGGAACTCTAACAATTCTCCCACCGATGTGGGACTCTAACAACTAGTACTTAACCAAAGACGTAATTCTTATTTAGTTTTTCCTAAAGAAACTAGTAATTCTTATTTAGTTTAATAATATTGATGAAACTTTCATCAATTCTGACGTGCGAGGTATAATGCTTGATTCTTAGATTTCAGTTATTAGGATTGGTCAATTGGGGTAATAGTAATCCATTGATTTGGAATGTTATCAACTAGGGAATGGTCTAATCTGTGGATAAACACACGATGAAAATGAAAATTTCTTGATATATATGTTTGGTTAATCTTTTGTCTAAGCAACTCATTAAGCTCGCCATTTGGCTAGCTTGGATGTTTAGCTGCAACATGGCAGTGAGTTAGTTAATAAAGAGGCGCGCAAGACAAAGAGCACACCGTGGAAGCAATGCACTGACGACGGTTGCTTTCACGTGCCTTTTGTTTCTCTCTTTCTCTCTCCCTTTCTTCAGTCAGCTCAGCTGAGACAGAAAGAAAGCAAGAAAATAGTATTCAAAAGCATGAAACTTTCCCTTTCAATATAATTCTTCATATCATGTTCATTCCCCTCTGTTTCCCCTCACCTTTCCTCTCCATCAAGGTAACTCATTTCTTCTTATCTTTTTGTTCTTCTTCTTATTATTATTCAAAACCAGAAAACATCCATTTTTTCTTAAAAGTATTTGGTTTAGACAGAAATCAATTTGATTCCTGAGAAACCCTCTTTGGGTTACGTTCTAGCTGAGGGAAGGGTTTAGTGTTCTTAACTCTCAATGAACCAAAAGCCTTGTGGTTGATATAATTTGGTGTTAACTATGTTTTTTTTTTTTTTTTTAACTCTCTCGCTAGTTGATGAGAAAGGAAATGGGAAGAAATTTCTACAGATTCAGGGTTTTTTCTTAAACATTTGTAAAGGGAATTCAGGGATGGATCTTATTAATTTCGAGTAGTCCAAAAACATTTGGTTCTTGTTTCATCTGGTTTTTATTCAGCAAATAAAAAAAAGATGATAAAGCTCACAGGAAAGAAAAGAAGCTTGATTTTTAATCCCCTCCTTCCTTTGCTTTTTCCTCCTTTTCTCTTTAGTCATTTTGGGGTTCAGTAGTTGTTCGATTTCTTATGTTGTCAGGTTTTATTTGCAAATCCAAGCGGATCCCATGTTGAGAATTTCTGATATGTCTGTTCACATGGGTCGAAAGAGGAACGAGCGGGCTTCTGGTGTCTAAGGTCTAACCTTTGCTAAATGGCTTCTTGATATTGTGTTTATTGATATCTAAATAAAAATAATAATGGTGTCATCTGATTGATACTTTTGTTGGAAATGCAGGAAGTGCTCAAACATTTAACTTTATGATAAGAGTAGTTTTTACTTAATTTTTACCTGAAGGAGTTTAGCTGTTCAGTGTTAGGTTTGAGAAATTTTGTAGTTATGTTATTAACTTAGTAAATTCACTAGCTTGCTGGGTTGCTAGTAGTTTTAACGTTTAGGAAATGTTGGGAAGTAGTCTTCCTTGAAACGTTTAATGGAGGCCCTGGGGAAGAAGAGAAAGGGCCCAGAAGTGTTGCCATCATGTCGCAGGTCCTTTTCTCCTGTAACAGTTGTTTGGTCTCACTTATCACTGGAAGATTACTCGAGGCAGAAAAAGAAGTGTAAGGAAGATGAAGTTAAAGTAGCTGTTGGCTCTGTTAGGAGTGTAGTAAAAGGAGTTGCCACTGCCCCACCTTGTGGGTAGTGCATCTCTGGAACCACCCAATAGGGGTCTTAAGAGGAAAATTGGGTGTATTGATGCAGCAACTCAATTGGGTCGGAAAAAGAAGATTGAGCAAGATTATGATTTGGGTGCAACAATTGGGTGTGGAAAGTTTGGATCTGTTGTATTGTGTCGAAGTAAGGTGAATGGCGAAGAGTTTGCATGCAAAACATTGGTGAAGAGCTTGTGCATCAGGAAGTGGAGATGATGCAACACCTTTCTGGTCATCCTGGTATTGTGACATTGAAGGCGGTATATGAGGATTTGAAATCTTTCTTTCTTGTGATGGAGCTCTGCACTGGGGGACGGTTGCTTGATCAGATGGTTAATGAGAGGCGGTATTCAGAGTATTGTGCTGCTAATATACTCAAGGAACTGGTTCTAGTTATTAAATATTGCCACGATAGGGGTGTCGTTAATCGGGATATAAAACCTGAGAATATCCTTCTTACAGCTTCTGGACAGATGAAGCTCGCAGACTTTGGATTAGCTGTGAGGATGTCAAATGGTAATTTTGTTTTTCAAATTTATTTCTGGACCATTTAAGCTTGTCAAGTTATAGTGGATACTTGATGTTTATTTTCCCACTAATTACAGCATCTGCAGACATCTGGTCCTTTGGTTGAACCTTTCAGTCCATCAGTAGATTAAGTGAGGTAAATCATGATCGATGCAAAAAATAAATTGTTGGACATTGATGTTAGATTTGCAACTGAAATGAAATTTATAAAAATATGAGAAGAGGTTAAAGGGCAGAAAGAAGAAATCCAAAGTTTTCTGTCTAGGAAATTAAGTATTTAAGATGGTGTCATCAGCTGTGTAGCATGATCCTCTTTTTGGTGAAACAACAACACGTAATAATCCATTTATTTGAACTGAAATGTGTTATTCGATCTTTGTCTAATAGTGGTTCGTTATTTTTTGTGTTCTCTTCTATGGTGCCTTTCCATTTAAGTTATATACTGTCTATATCACAGCAGTCAATTATATGGGTAGTTTGTCTAAATGAACATTTTGCTTTGCTTTCTTCTAGGTCAGAGCTTGACAGGTGTGGTGGGGAGTCCTGCTTATGTTGCCCCAGAAGTTTTAATGGGCAATTATTCAGAAAAAATTGACATCTGGAGTGCTGGTGTCCTCCTTCATGCTCTCTTGGTTAGTGTGCTTCCATTCCAAGGTGATACTTTGGGTTCAGTATTTGAGGCTATTAAGAATGTTAACCTTGATTTTGAGAATGGAGCATGGAGGTCCGTCTCTCAACCTGCACGGGATCTGGTTGCCTGTATGCTAACAAGAGATGTTTCAGCTAGGTTAACTGCTGATGAAGTATTAAGTAAGCATAGTTTATTCTCAATACTTTTTTCTGAATTATTTAAGGCTGCAATGCATGTCAGAATATAATAGATATCTAGTTATAGAAACACTGCGGTTAATACATTGAAACATGACTGCCAAGAATAGTTTCATTAATCTTCCAAACATAATGTAAAGCACTTCATTTACATTTCACCAGTAGGATACAATTTAGTTTCATGCAACTATTCACGTTTTATCATGCACGCCTGATTCCACAACGGTGAATGCTACAGAAGAATCCGTGGATTATTGCCTTCCTAAGTCAACTTCTTTATCTCTTCTGAGGCATTAGGGTTTCACCTCATCTTACTTTAGGAACTTGGTCCCCCTCTCCACATTATTAGACCAGCTGCTCAGTTTTACCTCCAATCATGTTCTACATAGAGACTAAAGGCATCAACTAATTTATGCAGAACACAGGAAGGCTCTAATCTGTGTTTAACCAATCCATACACACTAGATCAGACTGTAGTTTGTGCATAAAGTCATGGGAAAATGGAGCAATTGTCTAAGAGTTTATATATGCTTATTTAGTTTGTAGTTTTGTGAAGGAAGGAATTAGATGCCAGGAAGAGAAAGAAAAAATAAATAGATATCGAGGAGTTCTGTATATTTTGTCTCTTGATGCATTCATGAAAAAATTTTCAGGGCATCCATGGATATTGCTCCATACTGAAGCAACATTGGAGATGGTTGCTTTAAAGACAAAAATGTCCCAACAACTGATTGTCTCGCCTGGGGTAGTGTCGGAGAGAAGCAAGATAATAATACCCAGTGGCTTTCTCAATGATGATTCTTTCCATTTTTTATCATCTGATAGTTCATCTACAAGGTCAGAAGTAGTGGAGGACTGTGTGTTGGTCGATGCTCTCACAGTCGCAATTTCGCGCGTGAGGATATCTGAACCAAAACGAACCAGGCTATGTGGCTCCACTGGTCCTGTTCAACAAGACTGTTCTTCTCACATTAAGGTCAACAACCTCTGTACAGCATTTTGAGTCCACTGTACGAAAGTGCTTATAAACATGGTGATGGAAGATAGCTGATCTCCATTACTGAAGCTTTGACTGGATGCATGGCAAATACTAAAGACAGTTATAATAAGCTGACTCTTCTAATTGGTATGATCTATATTACTCGGGCTCGGATGTGAGTGTCGGATATGAATATTTTCAATTTTTTTAAAAGTTTTTTCATATATTTAGAGGGTCATATCTCCATACTCATGTTTGAATATGTGACGAACACGGGTGTCAGACACGGATATTTCAAAAAAAATAAAGAATCGGAGCAACATAGGGTATGATCGAAGTATGACCTAAACTTCTGTTATTTTTTTTTAGGAAATCATTTGTTTAAGTCTGATGTGATTTTTGCTATGTGGCTTTAGCATAACTTGACCTGCTGTAAGCTTATGATTTGCAGATGTACTATGTAAATAGAAAATACATTTTATTGGACCATGAGAAAAGGTACAAATTCTTTGGATTCCTCACTTTCAGTTGGCCCAATATCAACTGGATCTTTTTCCTTTTCAGGTCTGATCTCAAGTGGACCACATTATCACACTCCAATTGACAAAAAAAAAACTGAGTTAAGCATTAACAGTCGGTCTCAGTTCAAGTCAGCTTGGCCCACCTAACTCAAATTGAAATGGGAGTTGAGAAGCCTAAAAATGATGAAAAATATGAAAACATCATTCATCAAGACTAGAGACCCATAAAAGTAGAAGGAAAAAGTGGAAAAATTGTTTTCCATCATGATTCATGAGAGGGAGAGAAAAGGGCATTCTCATTTCTCATCCATGAAAAATAATCAAACTAGAAATGGGACCTCCAAAACCAGTGGACCCTGTTAAAATAAAGCAATCTATCTGGATATGGGTTTTGGCCATCCCTCCAGAGGTTACCTCTTTTTCTAAACTTTCGAGTCCAACAAAGGAGGGTGGGGACTCGGGTGGGTCTTTAACATTTTTTTTATACAAAAAAAATATCGCAGTTTAGAAGTAAGAGAAAAGGATATAGATATTAGAATTCAAACATTTAATCAGTTGGATGTAATTTTTTAAAAATGATTGTCATAAAAAAATTGAACTAAATCTGGATTCGGATCCTTTACATTTTGCATATTTGTTTTTGAATTGAAATTTGTGCTACAATGGAAGAAAGCAAGCAAGCAAGCAAACAATCTTTCCAGGCAGGCACCGCCCAAGACACTTGACAAACTGCAAGTGGAGCTTTAAATAACATAAAAGCTTCATATAATTAGAAACTGAGAATGTTTGTATGGTTTTTTGGTTTTAAATTTATGAGAAAGAAATGAATGAGAAGAGAAAGGTTGGCCAAATTCAAGATTTAGGGTAGTGGTTAAGGCTTCAATACATCCATGTCTAGCCAATCCCCAACAAGCAAGGGGGACATGCATGTGAGGAGAGAATGGAGCGATACGTGGCTCGATTCCCACCACCGCCTTCGATGGGTTCGCCTTTCGCCATCACGTTCTTTCACAAGTAACAAAATGCTATACAACATTTTATGTTGGATAGGAAGGAAAGAAAATGGTCAGGAAAAAAACAAAGAGGAAAATATTGATAAAAGATAAAGAAAATAGAGAAAAAATTAGAGTAAAATTATAAGTAAAATATTTAATTTAAGCAAAAAATATTTTACTTCACTTTGAAAAGATTAAATTTTATTTTATATAGATTATTGTTGGAGTTTTTAAACTCCACAAGTATGATTAAGAAATCGATAAATATATATATATATATTTTAGTTCGTTTTTGATATATTGATGTTGAAATTTTTTAATTTCATAATGATATCAAGAGACAGTCATATATTTTATCTTTTATTTATTTATTATATATTTTTTAATATATTCTAAAAGGATATGTATTATTGTACTACTTTTGCTTATGAATTCTAAAAACTAACTACCAATAGATGTGATAATTTTATTTTATAAATTTTTTTTTCCTGCCACATGAAGGAAAAACAAGAAAGAAATAATATTTTCTTTTTACTCGCTGTATCTCTTTCTTCATTTTCTTTTACTAGATACTACAGTATGACATATAGGAGAAGAAATTACGTGAACAGAATGATTAGTTCTTTTTTAAATTTGGGTAATATTTTTTTAAATGTGTTTATATAAAAAAATTGAAAAATTGAAAAATATCTTAATTTTTTTGTTGTGATTTATTTTAATTTTTTAAATATTTTTTTAAATTAAGTTGGTATCACTTAATTTGTGATACCAACTAAAAAAAAGTTTATAATTAATATAAATAATGTTCATATACTTTTTGATTTTTCCATTAATCTCTCATGTAAAAGTTTGAATTTATTTATATATAGAGATAGACAGACAGACAGACAGACAGACTGGTCATATCATTCAATATTTGTTCCTTTTGCACCAGCGCTCGTCCTTCCCCTGCCCCTGAAATCCCAATCTTAATTTTGGAAATTCATAAATTTGATGACCCAAAATCAAAAATAGTTTTTGCTAATCGGTATTTTTAAAAAATACTTATTAAAATTAATTAAATTATTATTTATAAATATAATTTTAATTAGTAATAATAGATATTGATTAACAATTTTTATAATAATTTACTTAATATAATATTTTAAAAATATTCGTTAGTAAAATCCGATAAAATTATATCCAGGGTGATACTTGATGGCCCATTTCAACAAAAACAATAATGAAATGCAATAATAAAGAATCATTGGGTGTTAAATATAAGAGTAAGAGGAGTGATTGGTAGTAGAAGTAGAAACCATTTGTTGGCTCTTTTGGGGAAGCCGTGAAATCAGCTAAGTAATTTTCATTGTCTATGATAATATAATATGAACGAAAACTTTTTTTAACACTTTTTGTGTATCTATATGTTTCAGATATGATGGCAGATTCCTATAATTGAAAAGAAGGAGACAATTTTTTTAAAAAAAAGTGACAAAGATTATCTTATTGATTTTTTAGTAGAAAACCTATAAATTTATTATTATTATTATTAAAAGGTGATCCACTTGCAAGATAGAAATGTTTTTTCAAATAATAGAGAAAATAGATAATATATTTTTGGTGCAAACACAAAAAGGTGGGGAAAGAAAAAAATATGCATGTTATAAATGTATCATTTAATTTCATTATGTTGTTTGGCACACTTTTTGTTTTTTATTTTTTTATTTTTTGAGGTATCCTCAAGTTTCGCCTAGGACTAATCTTCTGAGATATTGTCGGGCGTCAAGGCTGGGACCTCTCCCAAAAAAATTTACTGTATCCACAAGGGCTCAAAATCGAGACCTCTTACTTAAGCAACCAGAGCTCCTTCCATTCAGACCAACCTTCATTGGTTTATTTGGCACACTTTTTTTTTGCATTGAAATAATAATAATATCTTATGCTATAATTATATATATTTTTATATATATTAACATATACTTTTAGGTTTTTCGAAAAAATAAAAACGGACTACAAAAAGCATGGTATATTTTCTGTTATTAGTTTATGCTATATGTGCTTTGCATGTGGATTGTGTAATAAGTTAATATTATTTACTTTAATGTATATAATTCAGTATTAGATTTTTTTTCTCGATAAATCTATATATCAGATAATTTTTTATTTTTGTATAAAATTATATCAAAATTATTACAAATGTTATCAAAATTGTATCAAAAGTTATCAAAATTATTACAAATGTTATTAAAATTAGAAAAATGTTAACCAATACCTAGTGGTACTGATTAAGGTGATACAATAAAATCTTGAAAAATGAATGTTCGATAAATTAATAATTTGGGTTAATTAATAAAATATCACAGTCCCAACTCAGGCCAATGTATTCAAATAATAACCTCACTAAATTCATAAAATAATATATATTTTTTTATAATTATATACTATACATTCAGCTTTTAATTTAACAACTTTAATAATTCATAATAAAATACATAAAATTTCATATAATACTATAATGAAATTATATCAAAAGTTATCACAATTATATTAAAGGTTACCCAAAAATCATTTCGAAAGTTACCAAAATTATATAAAAGTTATCAAACTTTTATCAAATGTTACCAAAACTATTATAAAAGTTATCAAAATTATATCTAAGGATACCAAAATTATATCTAATATTACAAATTTTTTTAATAAAAAACAGAACAAAAATTAATCAATTTTTAATTTAAATAAAAAATTATCAATTAAGAAAAGTTTACTTTAATAAGGATTTTAATGTTTAAAATAATAATAATAATAATAAATGAAGATTTATTAATTTAATAAGAAAATCAATAATTAAGGATAAAATAATTAATTTAATAAATTATTAAAGACATATATGTTATTCACTATTTACATTTTTAAAATTAATATTTTTATATATAATATTGATATATCTATGTACGTTGCTTTACTACTAAATATCTTTTACGATTAGTAAAAAAAAGTGTATTAATTAATAACTTTTTGTTGGTCCAAACTTGTTTATTTTAGGAGTTTAATTTATTTTTGATATAGTGATAAGTAAATTTTTTTAACTTTTAAATGAGATTAAGAGATTGTCATATTTTTTATTTTTTTTAAATTTTGAATATACTTTTTGTGATGTTTAAGAATTTCATTGATAATAAATAAGATAATTTTTTGTTTATTTTAAAGTTTTAAATTTAGCTCGATAATATACCTTTTATTTTAGAGTTTCAAATATAGCACTAATTAATTAAAACAGGGACTAGAAGTAGACCTGTCCAAGCCCGAAAATCCGTCCAAATTTGGGAGGACTTGGACAAAAATATTAAGCCCAAAAAATGAGTTTGAGCAAAAAAATTAAGGTCCGTTTAAAAAATGGGCTGGGCTTTGGCTCCAACATTCAAGGTCTAAGCCCAGCTCAACCTAGCCGTTTTCTAATTAAATAATTTTTTTTATATATATATTATGTAATTTATGTAATATAAAGATTAAATATATATAATATTATAGTATAAACATTAAAAATATTTTAAGTTGTCCATATTTAAGAACTTAATTAAAAAATATATATATAATTACTAAAAAATTAAATAATATATATATATATGGATGGGTCTAAACGGACTTGGGCTATCCATTTACAAATATGAACGGATTTGAATAAAATTTGAGATCCATATTTTAGATCGAACCGGATTTGAATAAATAAATATAGTGTTGATATCGAACCCGGCTCGACGCGAATCCGACCCGAATCTATGAACATCTCTAACTAGAAGAAAAAAGATAATTATAAATGAATGGCCTTGCTCAAAAGTCAAACTATGAACATCTCTAACTAGAAGAAAAAAGATAATTATAAATGAATGGCCTTGCTCAAAAGTCAAAACCAACAACATATCACATCAGCGATACTAAGCCAAAATTTGTGAAATTATTAAGCACTTAGTGGCCTAATTCACTAGTCAAATCCAAACTCAATTAATGGCTATATAATCACCTATCAATTTCGTTTAGAGAAGTGATTCAGATTTTGGATCATTATTTAACTTAGTTATGGTTTAAAATTTTGGAGTTGGTTCATACATTTATTTTTAAGATTTATTAATTAATAAATTTAAAATTTAAATTCAAATATTTATAATTTTTTTATTATCTTTAAATATTAATTTATACAATTATTTTTTTAAAAATATAATATTCAACAAATCTGTGATTTTTTAAAATAAAAAAATAATTTAAAAAGTTCAAAATTCTCTACTTTCCTCTTTTAAACTTCTTCGTATTTGTGAAAAAAAATTGAAAAAACAAAAAAGTAAAGCGGCCAAAGTTGGTTAAAGTATCTAGATAGTCCCTGTACTATAGTAAAAAATGCATTTTAGTCCCTATACTAAAGAAGTGAGTAATTTAATCCTTATACGTTTGAAATTAGTGTAAAGAAATAAAATTAATAGCAGAGTTAATGAAAAACCGTCTAAATGCTGACGTGGGCATGTGAAACTGACAGAATAGGTGACTTGAAAAAAAAATAATGACGTGTAAATTTTTTTTTCTCAGGTGGAATTTAAAAAATGACATAATAGATGACTTCGAAAAAAAATGATGACATGTTTTTACGGGTAAGGGAGAGATTTGGGTAAAAAAAATATGTTTTTTTAAATTCCACTTGAGTAAAAAATTTGACACGTAATCATTTTTTTTAAGTCATTTTTTCTGTCAGTTTTACATATCCATGTCAGTATTTAGACGGTTTTTCATTAACACTGTTACCAATTTTACTTCTTTGCACCACTTTCAAACGTACAAAAATTAAATTACTCATTTTTATAGTACAAAAATTAAAATATACTTTTGACTACAAAAATTATTTAAATACTTTAACCGCCAATGTTCTTGCTCGAGAATTAAGAGTTTTATTTTCCAAATACAGTAAGTAAAGCATCGTAATTATAAATTTTTAGCTATATATGTCCAGAAGGTGGACTTGTAATTTATATAGCAAATCTGATATATAATGACAATAACTTGATGGCCGGAGCATCGAAATTCATACATGATTTCATTGGTAATTTGGTAAAGCCTCAGTTTCTTAATTCGTATGCCCCAGCCCCCAGGCCATGTTCACGCATGGCAGCCAAATATCGATCAACTTCGCCTCTGCCAAGTCTCTTATCAGTGATATTTGGACACATTTCAAGCAACAAAGAAAAGTGAAAAAATTTATTATTGCAACGAAATATATATATATATATATATATATATATATTGACGATGAACATTTTTAATTTCATAAGTAGAGCTTATACGTTTTCGTAAATTTTCGTACGATTTATATTTTTTAATTCGACCATCGTATTTCGTGTTCTATTAGCATAGATCATGCACGTCGAGTTTTAAGTAAATTAAAAATGTTTAATCGAAATGTAAAAAACTTTCGACCGTTATATATATATATATATTGAAAAAAAACAGTATTCTCGATCGATATGATAGGATATCGGATCAATTTGAAACTTTACGTGCATGACGAGTACAATTATATTGTTAAATCCGATGATCAATTTATACAAATATAAATTGTATGAAAACTTATGAAATCATGTAAATCCTGCTTGTAGAGTTAATATTAAAGAAGTTGTCATTCATTCCCAAAATCCTAAATTAAGAAATAAAAGCACCAAAGAATTAATTAGTTATTGGACCACAAATGAAGGACATTATATTGCAAATGCAATCACCAAATACAGTAAAAGACACAATGTACGGAAATGCAGCCTGGAACTGGTAGTATTCTCTCCCTTTCCAGGCGCAGATGGTAGAAGAAATGGGCACAGTTCCATCAATGGACCACTTCCTTTGTTCCTTGTGTTAATTTGCAGAAATGCTCCCAAAACTAAGAACTTTTTGTATTATATCATAAATCCATATATATAAGACGAACTCAGAATTTAATTCAGTTCATACAATTATTTTTAAGATTGCAATTCATTTTTTTTTCAGTTACGATCTCTTCGTAAAAAATAAAAATCCATTCTTAAGACTTAAGTCATGCGTCATCTAAACTAGAGCTTATTTTTTAATATTTTAGAGTTGCTTTCTATCTTTAATAATGGTATTTTTTATTTTTTTTGGAGAAAGAGGATTATAACTTGACTTTTGATTTGCATACAAGATATTTTCTAACAAATATACTTGAAAAGAAAAAGAAGTAAATGTCAAAATTATATGTAAAAAGAAAAAAAAAAAAAAAAAAAGAGAAAAAACCCATATATACAACAATAAGTGCTTTTTTTTTTTGGATAAGTAAGTATTTTATTTATCCAGAAAGCAGTTAAACTGCTACATCCAACATCATGTGCAACATGTAATTAAAGCTATACATACTTAAACAATACTTGAACAAAACTTAAGACCACTAATCAATCAGGGAACAATAGCAACATACTTCAGCAATACTTAAAGCTATTCCAGAATGGACAAAGATCCTAGGAAAAAAGTGACAGTCCCCAATCTGCATCCAATCTTCGGTTCACTTCATCAGGACTAATGTTCTTGAGCCCCAACAATCGCATTCTGATGATCTCTTTTATCTGCTCAATGATGGCTCCTTGTGTGGATTGAAGGCGATTAAAACACCTATTATTTCTCTCCCTCCAGATCGAGTAAAGAAAGGCACTCCATGATAAACGCAAAATAACAGAAATGAGAGTTTTTCCTCTGATTCTGTTTACTGCCCATTGCAGCTCTGCTTGCCAGCTCCTTATGCTTCTATGAAGTTGACATAAGCATAGTATATGCCCCCAGATTTCCTTTGAATAGTCACATTCAAAAAATATATGATTCCGGGTTTCTTGCTCAGTTTGACATAGCTCACATTTGCCATCCACCTCCATGCCCCATGACATCAATCTGTTCTTTGTAGGCAGTTTGTCCAATATAGCCATCCAAGCTACCAGTGCATGTTTAGGAATATGAAATGGAAACCAGATCAGTTTATCCCACTCCACCTTGTCCTGCCTAGGCCTGAGATCATTCCAGACTTTAGCCACCATAAATCTGTTCCCAGAGAACTTCCAAGTTAGAGCACCATTCTGGTTGGAGGTGAACCTCAAAGCCAAAGCCCTCAGCTGAAGCATTTTACGCCATGTCCAGCTGCTTCCTGGGGAAGGTTGAACCTGCCACACTGTTCTTCCTTTCAGCACATAGGCATGAAGCCAGGCAATCCACAATGAACCTGCCTGAGAGAGAAGTGCCCATAGGTGCTGAATAATGCAAGCCTTATTCCATATTCCCAAGTCTTTTAATCCAAGACCCCCCTCTGACTTTGGACAGCAAATGGAACTCCATTTGACTCTTGCTCCCTTAGCTGAGTCATCTCTTCCTTTCCAGAAGAACCTGCTGCATAATTGATTAATTCTTTTAAGAACAGCCTTAGGCAATACAAAGTGCCTGCACCAGAAATTGGACACATTAAAAAGAACAGATTGAATGAGCTGAAGCCTTCCTGCATAGGATAACATGCGTGCTGCCCAGCCATTGATTCTCTGAGTAATTCTATCGATCAAAGGAGAACAATCCTTTTCAGAGAGTCTTCTTGTGACCAAAGGGACCCCAAGGTACCTAACAGGTAGTTTGCCAAGTTTAAACCCTGTCAACTCTTGCATCTCAAGTAGAGTGATCCTACTAACACCAGAGGAGAAGACTTCACTCTTGGAAGGGTTTAATTGCAAACCAGAAATGGTATAAAAGTAATGGAGAATACCCTGTATGCCCACAACAGAATCCAAGTTACCCTTTGCAAAAATCAGCAGATCATCTGCAAAGCACAGGTGAGTAAGCTTGATTCTGTGACATTTAGGATGGTAGCTGTAAACTCCATGAAGAGCCCCTGCATCCAGAAGTCTGGATAAAACATTCATAGCAATGACAAAAAGATAAGGAGAGAGAGGGTCTCCCTGCCTTAACCCCTTTGCTCCTTCAAAGTACCCTACTAATCCTCCATTAAGAGAAATTGAGAACTTTGGGGAAGTGATGCATGCCTTGATCCATCCTATGAACTTATCAGGCAATCCATAAACTGATAAAACAGTGAGAATGAAGTCCCAATTTAATGAATCAAAAGCTTTTTGGATATCAATCTTCATTGCAAAACGGGGGGATAAGGTTGCTCTTCCATACCCTTTGACCAGTTCCTGAGCCATGAGAATATTATCTGAGATGCTTCTCCCTGGTATGAAGGCACTCTGATTGCTGGAGATCATAGTAGGAAGGAGTGGAGTGAGCCTGGCAGTGATGATCCTGGTAATACATTTATAAATGACAGAGCAGCATGAAATAGGCCTGAAGTCCTTCATATGATTAGGATTCTGGAATTTTGGGACAAGAGCAATACATGTAGAGTTAAAGACTGATATCCGGCTCCCTGATTGAAAGAAGGATAAGATTGCTGCAGTGACATCCTCTTCCACAATAGGCCAAGCAGTTTTAAAAAACTGTGCAGTGTATCCATCTGGCCCTGGGGCTTTGTCCCCATCTTGCTCAAACATGGCTCTTTTCACCTCCTCTTTTGTAACAGCCTTAGCTAAATTGTCCTTAGCTTCAGCAGGCAAGGCAGGCTGAATAAGTTCAGTAAGAAGCTCCCTAGGGCAGTCTGTGACCTGTTTGTCCTCAGTCCCAATCAACTTCTGAAAGAACCTTACAGCCTCATTTGAAATTTGGCCAAAATCTTCCAACTTCCTTCCCTCATCATCATAGAGGACTCTGATGGATTGCTTGCTATGCTTTGCTGACACCATTTTATGGAAATAATGAGTGTTCTGATCCCCCTCCTGCAGCCATTTTATCCTTGATTTCTGCCTGTAATAACTTTCCTCAGCCTTTTGGAGTTCCATCAATTCTGCATAGAGTCTTCTTTCTGTTTCAACAAGAGTATTAGATGGCCTTTGATGCAGATTGATCATCTGCATGCTCTCCAATTCTTGCCTTTTATCTTGAACCTTCCCTGAAATGTTGCCATATATGGCCAGGTTAAATGCCCTCAGTACTGCCTTTAATCTCTTCAATTTGTGGAATAGAGTGGTCATAGGATTGCCAATGAAAGGCTCTTGCCAAGAGTTTTCCACAATGTTCAGGAACTCTGGATTCCTAGTCCAGAAATTAAAAAACCTAAATGGCTTTGGGGGAGAATGAGCAGTCAAGTTCATCTTTATGTATGCTAGGCAGTGATCAGAAACCATTGGAGCCAAAAACTCAACAAATGAGTGAGCAAACTGTGTATGCCAGCAATCATTCACCAAAACCCTATCAAGCTTTTTAGCCAAGTAAGCATCAGTTTGGTGGTTGGACCAAGTGAATGCTGGTCCAGTACTGGTATGATCAAACACTGATAGCTGTGTCAAGCAGTCCTGAAAATCCTTCATATCAGAGGTAAGCATGTAGGAGCCATTGAAATCTGAGCTTTCCTGTGGTCTTGCTATAACATTGAAATCTCCAGCCAAAAGCCAAGGGGAGCCATCAATTCTTCCTTGAATGTCCTGAAGATGGTGCCAAAGCCTTCTTCTACTTATGCCTTCATTGCTTCCATAAATTGCTGTAATGTAGAACCTGGTAGAATTATAAGTGGTGCAGCATGTAATGCTCTGATCAGATGTTGCAATAAGATCAACCTGCATCTGATTTCTCCATAGGAACCATATTCTCCCATTATAAGCTTCTAAGTAGTTGTGATGTAGCTTCCATCCCTGAAAGAGCCTATCTACTATAGCTGGCATGTTTTGTTGTTTCACTCTTGTTTCCAGTAAGCAAACAAGGTCTGCCTTCAGGCAGTTTATTCTCTGTATAATACTTTTCTGCTTTTGAGGGTTGTTTAGCCCCCTAGTATTCCACACTATAAAATTCATGAAAGATGAGGGGGGGTCACTCCAGAGGCAGGTAAAACTGCCTTACCTCTTTTCCCCTTGTCAATGGGCCCTTTCTTCTTATTCTTCAAGGCTTTCATCAAGTCTGCAACTCCTGCTGCTGCTGCCCTTTGCTTCTTAGGAGAGTTTGGAAGGATTTCCACCAACTGTTCCTCCTCTCTCCATTGCTCAGAGCCACTAGTTTGTCCAGGGTCTACATTTGTCCTCTCTGAGTCACTCAGGATGTCAAATCTGTTTTGGGAACCAGCTAATACTGACTTCTTGCTTTTCTGTATGCTTCTGTTTCCTCTCCCTTTACTGCCCTCATTAACTTCTGTTTCCTTCATACTTGCCTCTTTCTGTTCTTGAGCCATAGGCAGGGCACTGCTTTCAACTTCTACGCTGCTTGTAGCCTGTGCATCATGTTTTGACAGTTCTGCTTTAGGCCCCTCTTTTGGAATCCAAACTTTGGTAGCCTCTACAGGCTGTTTGGTGCAATTTCTGTCTGTATGCCCAAACAAATTGCAATGCTTGCATTTTGAAGGGTACCAAGGGATATCCACAACAACATTTGCAATAGTGCCATCACATAACTCAACATTAATACATTTTGGGATGGGGACATCCACTGCAATCTCCACACATACCTTTGCATAGGCCAATCTCTGTTGGCTAGCAGTGATTCTATCCATATACAATGGAGTTCCTAGGGCACTAGCAATATAGCTGAGTCCACGTCTGGTGTACAATTCCAGAGGAACTCCTCCCAAATGGATCCAAACAGGTAATTTCTTCAAATTAAACTCTAATGATTTCATACCTGGCTCCCATTTTCTCAGAATGAGTGGCTTATTCTGAATGTGCCAAGGTCCCTGCTCAAGAACCCATTCTCTGGTGTCAGCATTCGGAAATTGAACTAGGTATAAGTTCAGGCCAGCAGATTTGATCACCACTGCTCCATTCTTTCCCCATAACATGTTGGCAAGTCTCTGAAATGTGCTGAAGTTTGGTGCCTTGCCAACAAACTGCGCCACAACTGAGTTCATCCACACAGTTGCTCCTTCTTCAAAAACCTCAGCTGGAGGTTTGACGGTGATGGATCCATTTGAGTGTTGAGGTGGGAAAAACAGCAATGATTGATCGGAGGAGATTGTGAAGAGCTTCTTCCAATCAAAATTGGTCTTGACTGATGCCACGTCAGCAAAGGTGGTTGTAACTAACTTTTCTGGAATGTGCAAGCGCTCCGTAACTGTCTCACAATCCTCTCGAACATTGGATAATTCAGTATTTGGATCACCATTTATGAGATCATGAGAACCTGGTTCGTTGTTGAGAGCAACAGCAACCACTGTAGAACCTTCTTTTCTCATGCCAGGATCCATACTCTTCAACTGTTCCAAAAGAGCCTCAGCATCCTCTTTCTTGAAACACAACCCAAGTGATTTTTCAGTTGAAACACCCAAAACGAACGCGAATTCCTCCTCTGAAATACTGAAAGCATAAACCGGAACCCCAACCAATCTCTCAAGGCAGCCGCTGTTTTTTTTTTTTTTTTTTTTTTTTTTTTTTTTTTTTCAAATCAATCTTCCCTACCTCAGCATCCTCTTCCCGTTCTCGATCCCGCTCTTACTCCGGTTCAGACTCCAAGTCCAGCTCTCGCTCTCGGTCTGTGTCCCGCTCCAGATCTGCTGAAGGAGTGGTGGTGGTTGACGGTGGAGAAGCGATTGGGGAAGCAGTGGTAGCCTTGGTTGGAGAGGAAGACGGTGGTGACTTAGAACCCAAAAACAAGGAAATTCCCAGCATTCAAGGTGCCGACTATGTTAGCAGCAGTTTTCTTCAATAACAAAGATCTGGGAAAATGAAGAAAGCGTGAAAGCTGAGCCTGAAAGCTGGGATCCCGTGAGCAAGCTAACAGACAGGGAAAGAGCCCAAGAAAACCCGATTCTAGCTAGCAGAATTCTTCAGATCTAAGCTCTCCCGATAGCAGAATTCTTCAGATCCAAGCTAAAAAGAATGACAAGTTCTTCAGATCTAAGCTCAAGAAAGAGCCCAAGAAAACCCGATTCTAGCTAGCAGAATTCTTCAGATCTAAGCTCTCCCGATAGCAGAATTCTTCAGATCTAAGCTCTCACTTGAGTAGTTTTCGACTTTGGGGTGGTATTGTTAGAGCTTTTGACAGGAAGAAAAGCTGTTTTCAAAAATGAAGAAGACGGGACACAGAGGAAGAAAAGCTGTTTTCAAAAAAGGAAGAAAAGCTTTTTTCCCCCCTAACTGTTTTTAAGTATCACGAAGAATCGATGAATTTGGAAAACGCCTGCTTTGACGTTATCTTAAATTTTAAATGAATATCCAACTTAAAATCCAAGATGCTTTCAATATAACTGTTATGATATTTTTACTTTATCATCACTTTAATATAGAAGGATTCTTTCATTTCCTAACTGTTTCCTTTCTTTCCACTTCTTTTTTTCTTCTCACGGATGGGAAAAAAGTTCAAAATTTTCTGTTCCAAATACAATAAGTGCTTTTACTTAAACATTCTCTAAAGCTTCTTTAATTCTTTTAAGACATCTCATGTAATTGAAATATAGATTTCCTTTTCATCTTTTAATTGTAAAACTTTCTGCATGGCCAAAAATATACATGCATACTTACAAATTTTCTGTACAATTTTTTTGCTACTACTGTGAAGCAAGCAGGCTATGGAAAAAGATGCAGGCATCCGGAAAAAAAAAAAAATTATAAATATTGAGATACTATTATCTTATTATTATTAAAGTGTTTAGTTTATTTACACTTGGGTATTTTGTTTAATGGTTGATGCATGATTTCTCACTCAAAAAGCAGAACTCGAATCTCGTTCCTCAAATCAAAAGTATTTAGCTATTTATTTAAAAAAAAAATCATCACACTTTGCAAAATTATATTAAAATTTTAAAGTATTATTTATATAAAATTTCTTTGTTAGAGAAGACAGTTTAAATATTAAACTTGAGAAAAATTGATACTTTTAACTGTTTTTTAAAGATTCAAATTCAATGAATTAGAAAGTTACAAATGAAAAATAAAAATAATCGTACTTTCTGAGTTCATTGATTTATTTAGAAAAATAAATCTAAAAAATTCATCTGACATTATATATATATATATAAATTTAGAAATTCTTAAGATACATGACACCCTCGACTCCCATTGAAAAACTCTAATAAAAAAAAATACAATTAATGAATTTTTTATTTTTAAATTTAATAAAAATAATATATTAAATGTAATTTTTTAAAAATAATAATTAAATAATTTTTAATCAATAGGAACCGATTAACCGAATTAATAAAATACTATTTGCATTGATTATTCCAATATTCTTGGATCAATCTACAAAATTAGATAAATAAATGGATTGTGTTTATTTGATTATATGCATATGTCTGCCAATTAATAATAATTAAATAAAAACATAAACTCGAGTCTATTCTTTGGTACATAAAAATTGTTGAATCTTTCAGGTATTGATGACTATTTTTATATTTGTTTGCCTATGTCCCAAAAAACTTGCTTTGAAATCATTTAAATTAACTCATTTCTAGAATTTACCAGATTCAAGCAAGAACTTCATTTTCTTAGATCTTTAATCTTAATGACTAAAATGAAAATCTAAAGCAAAAAACATGATTCTTAATGGCATTTTGGTAATTCAAAGTTTTCGCCGAACACCTGTTATGTAAACTTAGCTTTATTCTATCTCTGTCAAACTGAAGAATGTTTTTTCCGGATATGTAATACTCTTATAGAAAATATATTTAAAAAAAATTAAAAAAATTGAAAATGAAAAACAATAACATAACTATGGAAAAGAGAAGAAAAGAAACTGAATCTCCCACTGTTTTTCCTTTTTATTATGCATAGAGAAAAGTATCTAAAAATTCTAAACCCAAAAAAAAGTGAAGAGAACTGCAAAACCAAAATGATCCAAAAACAGTAAGATACTAGGCTGCGCCCATTACTTCACAGCCTGTAAGAAAAGCCTTGAAAATCCGTGAGAAAGCCGACAATAATTCAAGATAATTCCAAGCACCCCATGTGGGATTCTTCCTTTTCTTTCCCTCATCAGCTCTCTCTTTGTTGTGTCACTACTTAGTTGTTCTTGCTCTGTTCTTTCTTGCTGTGTATTTGTTTTTCCGATTTTCCCCTCTTCTCCTCCTCCTCTCTGGTGTAATTAGAGCCAGTACTTTTCCTGACAAAAAAAAGAAATACCCTGTTCAACTTCCTCTTAGGCTTTTGGTTTTTCAATATGTGGGAGTCAGAGACTGAATCTGTTAGAGGGAGAGAGTATGGGAATGGTGTCCTTAGCTCCAGTAAACATGGCGTCAAGACTGATGGATTTGAGCTTAGGGGCCAGTCCTGGTATGTTCATGGACTTTAAATCATGTAATCTTGTTGATTTATTTTTGGTGGAATGGAACTATTTTTTGGGTTGCATGTGCAATAGTTTCCAACTATTTTAAAAAATTAAGACAAACAAATTATATATTCTTATCCTATTGGAAATATCTGAATTTGTTTCAGAACAAGAACATAGAGCAAAGTTAGCTTCTGAAATATTTTGTCTTTTGTGCAGGTACGTTGCTACTGATATTCCAAGTGACCTTCTAATTCAGGTTGGAGATGTCAATTTCCACTTGCACAAGGTAGCTGCTGTTGCTTAGATGTTTGAAAATTTCTTTATATTCCTGAAATTAAAAGATTCTAAATTCTCAGTTACTAAAAAAAGTAAAACTATTGGTCTGAAATCATATTGCTTACTTACTGTATTTCTCAACTTGGGGAAGTATCCCTTGCTTTCCCGAAGTGGAAAGATGAATAGGCTTATATATGAGTCACACAGCCCAGACCTGAACAAAATTGCTTTGGAAGATCTTCCTGGAGGACCTGAAGCGTTTGAGCTAGCAGCGAAATTCTGCTACGGAATTGCAGTAGACTTAACAGCAGGGAATATATCTGGTCTCAGATGTGCTGCAGAGTACCTTGAGATGACAGAGGACTTGGAAGAGGGCAATCTTATATTCAAAACTGAAGCATTTCTCAGTTATGTCGTCCTATCCTCCTGGAGAGACTCAATACTTGTACTGAAAAGTTGTGAAAAGCTGTCACCATGGGCAGAAAACCTTCAAATTGTGCGAAGATGCAGTGAGTCAATAGCTTGGAAGGCTTGTGCAAATCCAAAAGGAATCAAATGGGCATATACTGGGAAACCCATTAAAGTTTCTAGCCCCAAATGGAATGGTTTGAAAGATTCAAGCCCCAGTAGAAGTCAGCCTGTCCCTCCTGATTGGTGGTTTGAAGATGTTTCAATCCTCAGGATTGATCACTTTGTAAGGGTTATTACTGCAATCAAGGTCAAAGGAATGAGATTTGAATTGATTGGGGCATCGATAATTCATTATTCAGCCAAATGGCTTCCAGGTTTGATAAAAGATGGTCAGGCCGGGGGGCCAGCAGATGATATGAGCATCAGCAGCAATAGTAATAGCAGTGGCAGCAATAGCTGGAAAGGTGGACTCCATATGATTGTAGCAGGAACTAAAGATGAAACTCCATCGATTCAGGCCAAAGATCAACGGATGATCATTGAAAGTCTGATTAGCATAATCCCACCGCAGAAAGATAGCGTTTCTTGCAGTTTTCTTCTTCGGCTTTTGAGGATGGCAAACATGTTGAAAGTGGCACCTGCTTTGGTAACTGAATTGGAGAAACGGGTTGGGATGCAGTTTGAACAGGCTACACTGGCAGATCTTCTCATTCCTTCTTACAATAAAAGTGAAACTTTGTATGATGTGGACCTTGTTCAGAGACTCTTGGAGCATTTCCTTGTTCAAGAGCAGACAGAAAGTTCGAGCCCAAGTAGACAGCCTTTTTCTGACAAACACATGTATGAAGGAACAACACAAAGGGGCAATAATCCAAATGCCAAGATGAGAGTCGCCAGGCTAGTTGATAGTTATCTTACAGAGGTTTCAAGAGATAGAAACCTGTCTCTGACAAAGTTTCAGGTACTGGCAGAAGCTTTGCCTGAGTCTGCAAGGACCTGCGATGATGGTCTTTATCGAGCAATTGATTCCTATCTTAAGGTAAATTCCCTTTTCCCCCTTTTCTTTTATATTCATTCTATATGGATATGAATATTCACAATTATTTTAGGCAGAACATAGAACAGAAATTTATGGTTTTTAGCTGCTCTGCCCAAGACTTGATATGTTAGTCAATATTACAATTTACACATGAAAATTGTCGTAAATCTTGTGAATATTTGCAAGTATTAATCCATATTGCAAATGGCGATATCATTGATTGAGATCAAACGATTGCTTGAGGCAGTTGCAGCAATGCTAATGTTAAATTTCGACAATAGTTCATCAAATTGATAGCATTGATGGAATGCTATTTCCAGGTGAACCAATGTGTAATACCAATAACCATGCAAACATGTTCTATTAAGCACTTTTCTCCCTCGAATAAGCACTTAGTATTTGAGCAAATAGTTTTGGAGTTTGATCTAACAATTCTTTTAAGTCGACATGAATATTGCTTTTGTTTGGAATTCTCATTTTCTGGGTAACAAATTCACAGGCCCATCCAACACTCTCTGAGCATGAAAGGAAGCGACTCTGCCGAGTCATGGACTGCCAAAAACTCTCCATTGATGCCTGCATGCATGCTGCTCAAAACGAAAGGCTCCCACTGCGAGTTGTGGTGCAGGTTCTCTTCTCAGAGCAAGTGAAAATAAGCAATGCATTGGCCAACAGTACCCTCAAAGACCCTGCAGAAACTCAATACCAGCCTTTGATACCGAACCATAAGACATTACTTGAAGGGACACCACAATCATTCCAAGAAGGATGGGCAGCTGCTAAAAAAGATATTAACACACTCAAGTTTGAGCTGGAGAGCGTGAAAGCTAAGTACCTTGAGCTCCAAAACGACATGGAGAACTTGCAACGACAATTTGATAAGATGTCAAAGCAGAAACAGACATCCGCATGGACCAGTGGATGGAAGAAACTTAGCAAACTCACTAAGATGACAGCCATAGAAAACCACGACATCGGGCCTCAAATGTCAAACGCAGCAGAACAGACTCGAAAGGCACCTAGAAGATGGAGAAATTCAATTTCATAAAAGGCGAAAAGGGTCCAAAGAAAAAGAACGCTATAGAAGTAATGAAAGAAAGGGGTTGCCTTGCCTCTACATTTCCATCCTGTGTTGCTGCCTTTTTTTTCTTCTTCTTTTTTCCTTCAAATTCTTCTCACTTTTTTTGTCTAAATTTTTTGAGGAAGTGCAGTGTTCGAGTTTACAGTAATTACCTTGAAAAAGAGAAAAAGAAAAACCCACCATGAAACAAAAACTACATTTGTCATTGAAAATTTGTATTGTCTTTCTATGTGTGATTCACTGATTTGTTTAGTGTGATAATTCTTCTGTAATTCTCAATTAATTAGTCCACTTGGTTTACATTATCAAATATAGATAGTGCCATATCAAACATAGAAAATCATGAAGGAGATCAAACATACAGACAAACAACTACCAATAGTTTGGTCATGCAGATAAGAGATAAGGATATTAACTACCAATAATTTTATCATGCATGCAGATATAGATATGGTGCATGCTGTATAAGTTAGACCAAAAGCAGAATATCACATGGAGAGATATTCCTGATTAGATAGAAATCAGGCAGAAAAGAATCACCTAATATGCAAAAATAAAAATAAAAAGCTGCTAAATTGCTAATGCATGTGACTGGTTAAAGGGCAAAAACAAGTCCCACCAACAAAAAGAAATTGAAAAGCACATACCTAAATTTTATTTGAAATTCTGTCATTTTTGTCTTGGTAACATCATCATTCAAAGTTGGTCCTAAACTTCTAAACACATCATAAAATACCAAGTCACTTTAAGATTGCAAAGAACCTCCCTTGTCATCCCAAAATTTTGTCATGCCTCGAGATGTGCTAGGATTTGGTAAACATGAAATGAAAAGAGAGGGGGGGGGGGGGGGTAGGAGGAATCTTAATACTAATTAAAGTCTCATAACCAGCAGTGTTAAGATTGTTGTTCAAAAGCAAACATGAGTGAAAGCTTGGTAAAGCGATTATGACAAAAACAGTGAGAGAAAAACAAGCAAAAAGGTTAAAAACTCCTGCCAGAAAATGTTTATGAAACGACCCTTTTTTACTTGAGACTCGTTTGAGGGCATGGCTTAATTGAAAGTTAATAAATGGACGAATGCCAGAGAGAGAAATGGTAAGAATTCATGGATTTAGGTAAAAAGCCACCATTTATGTGTCAACTATTTTCTACAACAATTAATGAAGATCTTTTTAGCTTTGCTATTACTGCTGAAGATGACTTGTTTAGCTTACTAATGAGGCCGTTACGCAATTTAATGGTCGTTACGTAACGAAAATTGAAACTTTCATGCCACTTATCCATTACGTAACAATGACATTATCAAATTTTTTGTTAATATCAAATTTACATCCACAACAATCGCGACGCATCGCGAACGCATTACGTAACATTTGCAATACCCGTTACAAAATCCAAGATCACGATTTAAACCATCAGTTAAAGCAGCTTAAGTCTTCTTTACTTTCTTCCAACCTTGTTTCGTCTACATACGATCACAAACTTCAATGACGAATAACAAATCATCATGATTAATATAGAATTCTAATAATTCCCATTTTAATCATAACATTTTATACGTTCTATCAAAGGCCACAAATTTCAAAATCTTCTCCCAAATCCTGTATCATTAATTGCGACACTCTGGAATTATATTAATTATAGGATTAGTTGCAATCCCTAGGGGCGATGGAACCCTGAAACAAGAATCTCCTCGGTCCTTACATTATTCACCGATCGAAATCAGGAAAAGACAGGCAGGTCTCCAACAATGGAATCACAATAAAATCTTTCTTTCACCCCTTTGGAATCACATACACACATGCAAGCATGAATAGGTATATGACAAGAAGAACGACAATGACTTGGCAGAGAACAAAAAAACAACAATTTTGTCTAACTCAATAATGTGAGGTGATCCCACATCATTTTACCCAAATTATATAAAAGTTTCTACATTCTGTGCCTACTTTCACTTCAATAGAGATAATTTATTTAATTTTATTCTCCCCTTTTCAAGTTGTTTCAGTTTGTATTTGTTCATCCTGGAATATCCACCAATGCATGCATGCAAGGTTTCTATGTCGCACCCAAGTGATGACTGGTACCTGGAAAAAAAAAAAAAAAAAAACCTTTATTTAATCAAAATATCATCATTTTTGGGCAGATTAAACCATTCCGAAGGGAGTCTGGTTTCAAAAGTGGGCATATATATCTTGAAGTTTCTAAAGAGGTGGGAGACAAGAGCTATCTAAACCTACAGTTTAGGCAATTAGAAAAGCGATGCATGAACCAAATCGCTCAAAGTCCACTCTTCATACAAAAGGGTGCCCACTGTTAGGTGCAAAGTTACTTCCAACTCAAGTGAGTGATTTTGGGTTAAGATTTTGGATATCCTGGAATATTTTAGCTTGTTTTATCACTTGGTACCAGCACAATTGTCATATCATTGAATTTTTTGGACTTAGAGCTTTCATCCAGCAATAAAAATGGGAAACAAAATGACAATAACTACTATTACAATATCTTATTAACAACATTAGATACATGCTTTTTCTATTTCACTATTCATATTGCATGCTTCACACACAACTCCCACTATAAATGAATCATGTCTTGTTTGCCCCCGCTAGAATTCATGAATTTAGATTTAATAATTTTGGACACGATCATGAATTTAGATTTAATAATTTTGAACACGATACGAACATAAGACGTTTAATAAACACGAAAACACTAGAACACATGAATTGGTCTTGCATACCTCCTTCCTCTAGCTTTGACGAGAGGAAAAAACCCACACAAAAAAAAAAAAAGATTGCTGAGGTAGATCCGCACGAGATAATATTCACAATTATTAAATAGTAGCGCCATCATTAACGTGTTCATTATCATTTGTATAGCGAAACATAAATATCCTTTGCTCGCTTTCACAGGCAAACAACCCACTGTAAAGAACATGAAAATGGATATCTTGATCAGCTTGCTAAGAAAAGGACTTCAAAAAAAGGCAGCTTGGAAGTTGAAACACGATGTTTCATGCACATGTTAGAAGGGACTAAACCTTCCATATTAATCTTATATTGTGTCAATTTTTCATTTTTGGAAACTAAAGAAATCACAACTAATATTGTAGATTCACACATACTATTGAAAATGATAGTACAACATACAATACATTCATAGTTGGAGCTCAAACTCAAACCGGTCATGCTCCAGTTATTAGTACACACATCATCAAATTATACAAACAAATGCAAACCCAAAAAAGTTCACACATCAAAACCACATATAACTTGTACAAGTACCAGAGCTTTCTCAAACACTCACGTGAAAGAAAAAAAGCCAAGCTTTTTTTACTACATGATTTGATCAAAGATGGACCCCAAAAAAGAAGAAAAAAAACCAGAGGATACTCTCTCCATGCATGTACATCCCAACCCTGGGAACTTGTCTTCATACTTTTAGGAGAGATTAATATCGAACATGATGACAAACCAACAAAATCAAGATGAGAAAAAGGAACAGGGTGGATAGTGGGACCAAAGTTTACCTAACGCGCATGCACTAAATCCATGGGGGCTCTCAACACTTCAGGAAAAAGGGTGGGGGGGCCTCGTTTTACAGCACATACCACCACTAGTAGCCTCCCCATGCGTTCAAAGCCTTGGTGACTCTTTTTTTCACCTAATAAATCCCATGGAAAAGCTAAAAAAGATAATCATTTCTGGTCAACAAACAAAACCCCGTTTTTTACCTTCACCTCCTTTAAGCACAAGCGCTAATAGCATACCGTTATCTTGCATTATATACAGAATACAGCTCCCTTGAGAAAGTAAAAGATGACAAACGGAGGGGACCCCACAGAGCAGTAGCAAGTGTAGTGATTTCAAATTCATCAATCATTCAAGCTAAGAATTAGTTTTTTTTTTTTTTTCTTTTCATCCTTCTTTTCCCACCACTTAGCCAACAAATACTACAAAGGAAGGAGTGCAACTTAGTAGTGGTTCACTCCTAAAGTCTTGGCTTCGAGCTTTAAAGACTTCAAGTAATCTATAGATTCATCAATGACCAACAATGGGTTCTTTCCCTTTGCACCAGGTATTATGCTCTCGAGAATTTTTAACGTCAAGCGAATCTTATCCTTCTTTGACTGTTCGCTTTGTAAAATTTCCTCCCTGTGATTCTGTCCGATGGCGTAGCTTGATTCTGCATCACTATCATACTCGTGAGAGCCTTCCAATTTCACTGAACAAGCAGCATCCACCATTATTGATTGGTTATGCCCACCATTCAGTAGTTTTTGCCTTTTGTTTGGACCATTAGAGCTAACAACTTCCTCCATTATATCATAAACATGGTCTTGATTCTGATAGTTTCGCTTAATTCCAATTGGAGAGTGATCGGTGCTCATTACTTCATCGTCATCATCATCCTCTTCATCGGAGTAAAGTAAAGCATTGAGTTCTTCAGTGTCTTCATGCATCTCACTCTCTTCTACACTCAAATGGTTCTCATCGTATTCCTCCTGTAAAGTTGGTGGTGTCGGAGTAAGAGGATTTGTTTTAACTGCTTGCCCTTCATGGAAATCAAGACAAGAAGCTAGTTCTGTAATGGCAGTCGTTGCATACTGAGATGGAGGGTGAACAGATCCATAAATTAACCTTGTCTGACTCCCTGACTGATCAAAAATTACCAGTCCTTTCTGCAAGGAGCCGGAAGCCAAATTAGCTGTTGCCCTGCCACTGTGCCCCTTAGCAATCATGAATTGCTGTTCATTGAGATATGAACCTGGAGAGGGCAACGAAGTTGGGAAACCGGGGTATAACTGCTGAAGCAACTCATGAGGATGATATTTTTGTTCTGTTTTTAAAACAGAAATATCTGCAGACCCTTGCATTGCAATATTTGCAGGAAGCACATGAATGCCAGGATTTGTACCAGGAACCAGAGACCCCGGCGTCGACATACTCCCAGAAAACATGTGAGTGCTGGGACTTATACATACAGGCAAGCATTCTGGCTGCCTGGGCTCTAATGATGTGCTCATGCAACTTAATTTGGGCAGTTGCCAAGAAGAATGCTGTGGGAATAACCAAGAGTTGTTGGTCTGAACCATCCAACTAGAACAAACTCCTGCAGATTACTAATACGAAATAAAAATTTTTATCACAGGAAATGAACCAACAAACTAGTAACAATGAAAAACAAGATGTGGTAAGTGGTAACAACATACCAGGAGATGGACAATGCTCAATCTTGTATTTTCAAATTTTTAACGCTTCTTTAACGAACAAATATTGAAAACAAAAACTTTACAAATTCCAGCTTGATAAATACCACAGATACAGAATCAATCTACGTGACAGGTTTAAGCAAATGACGAAAGTACTCAGCCTGGAAAACAACAAAATTGACAGGATATCAATTTAATCAGCCATTTATAAAAACTATTAATACAAAGAATTAATTGGAACAACAGTTAGATAGAGGAAAAAGGAATTAAATGAACCTAAAATTTAACTAACCTGACAATCCTCCATTGGTTGAAAGCATGCAATTACTCTAACTACAATTGTTGGTTTTCCGGCAATCCCATTTTCATATTTTAATGCTCGAAATCTCGTTTGACTAGCTGCTTGGCACACCATAACTACTTTTTACCTTGGATTAAGGATTAACCACTCCTATCACTATAGGATGAGAACAGAAACAAATGCCTAAACAACAAAGCAAACCAAATTCACCCAGGTATAAGACCAATAACAGATCTAACTTGTACTTAACAAATAGTTCGAAATCAAGAAACTGGCAGAAGGAGCTCGAATTATAACTAGTATTTAACTTTCAATCTTTCTAACTAATCCTATATTGATCACGAGAAAAGAGAAAAAAGTGGGTAGATCCCATGGATGGTTGAGCAAAGAACAGCTAGCCGATAGAAAATTAAGGTAAAGTGAAAAGACATAAATTTTACAAAATAACTCTGCAGTATAAATTCAAGCGCACAACTTTGCGAGACACATTCAACCAAGGCATGCTGTTTCCCTTCTATGTTTCACCAAATTATCCACAGCTTCTATGTTCTTATTTGTACACAACCAGATATTTTCTGCAAAAAGAAAAGGTCTCATTAGAAGAGAAGCGTGACCAAAAGAAATAAAAAACATAAGGTACAAATAAGGAAGCCAAAACAGGATAATCCACTTGTTTAAAGAGATATAGCAAGAAACTGGTCAACAATGCTAATATAAAATAAAAAATCCTAATGAATATGCTTGATACATTTTCTTTCTTAGAACATAAAAGTTTGTTACATACAAATTCCAATTTCATTTCTCCCCCACCATTTCTCATATCAGCATTAACAATCATCACAGATTTTGGTTTTTATACCTCTCATCTGATATATGCACCAAGCAATACTAAATTCTAGAAACGGGAAATGACAGAAACTTGTAAACCAAACAAATAAATAGGAAGCAAAATTTCATAGTAATGTTTGTTGTTTTTAGAAAAAGGATAAATCAAAGCTTAAACATTTCCAATGTTAAAACAGAGTTTGTTATATAAACTGAGCACATATAATTAAAAATTTGTGGAAAATGGAAATCATAATTTCACTTCTTTTTGTTTCTGTATGCTTTCTCAGTAACTAAAAAGAGCATATAAAAAACCCAAAAAGAAAGAACAAGTAGAAACCCCAAAGAGAAGGCTACTAAAGAAAGTGATAAAGTCATAAAAACCACACTCAACTCAATATTTTTTCTCTTAATTCTTCGAAAATGTTCTCAACAATGAAAAAAGAGGACAAGGATATAAGTATAAGATGTATTCATCAAGTATAAGCAACATAAAACTAAAACATATCAATA
Organism: Fremontodendron californicum; assembly: GCA_030761205.1. Lineage (NCBI taxonomy): Eukaryota > Viridiplantae > Streptophyta > Magnoliopsida > Malvales > Malvaceae > Fremontodendron > Fremontodendron californicum. The sequence continues at coordinate 32,594,940 of JAULJL010000007.1, forward strand.
AGAACTTTTGAAAAAAAAATAATAATACAAACGATGATGAAATCAACCCCCAACATAATTGATTACATAAAAACCCAAAGAAGTTTTTTCTCCAAAACTTTCTTAACAAGCAGGGGACAAGACAAGCCCATCGACCTATAGCCTATAGGTAAAGAAACAACATACAAGAACCTGCAAAAATGGGGGGGAAAAAAAAGGAAACTTGAATATAAGAAATTTACAGAAAAAACTAACCTTGCTATGGTGGGATCCAAGGGACCAAAGAGATAAGCTGAAGACAGAATCTTCAAACTATGAGAAAAGAAACAGAAAATAAGACAACAGTTATATTCAAGAGATAAAGGAAATGTGTCCAAAGAGGTGAGTGAGTTAAGAGATACTGAGAATAAATAGACAATTTCGATGCCCATTTTACCCACCCTTTCTTCTGGCAATTATTGCTATACATTTTTTTTACTGTTCCAGTACAGTAGTTGACCCATTTTAGTGGTTATAAAATAACCTTTTTGTGTAAATCTTTATTTACCGTTGATATCTTTCTTTTTGGGTTGGGCGAACATTGGTACTCTCACAAGAATTGACTGACTTTAATCAGACATAAAACGGCCCGTATTTGTTCCAGGCCCATTTAACTGAGCCATATATATATATATATATATATATATATATATATATATATATATATATATATATATATATATATATATTCTTAGGAAATCTATCTATCAATATACTAGGAGGAATTGAGTCTCAGATTACCTTAATTAGTCCATATAATTATTTTAAGAAATGATATTTAGATCCCGTTTAGTATTTTTGTTGACATAATTTTTGAGGTCAAAAGTTCTGTGAACCGCAACTTCAATGTTAAACGTATAAAAAAATTAGTTTATGTGGTTAAAATCATATTTTGGTAATTCAAATCAAAAAGCCAAAAAAATAGAGTTTTTGTGATTTGAAAGCTGATTTTTGGATAAAATGATTTTATTATCTTCACATCTCTAAATTTTTATTATTTTAAATATGTCTTTTTTGACAATTTAATTACTCACAACACTTTTTCACAGCAATATTAAACACTTAAAAATTCTTAAATCATATTTTTTCACTACACTTTTTAAACACTTCTTTTTTTCAAACTAAATTTTTTTCAACAACAATATTAAACTAGTCCTCAATAAATTTGGAGTTAAAATTTAAACATCTAAAACTTTTTTTTTATTCTCAAATTACGATTTATTAAAAGAAGAAAATTGTCTAAGGAAGATAAGGTGGAAATTTTGTCCAACTCCCATTCATGGTATAAAAAATAAAAACTTTGAAATTAGTTTGAGTTTTGGACTTTCTCGAATCAATTAGCAATTCTCAATGATTTTTTGTCTGTAAATCGAAATTTAAGTAATATTATTTTATTTTTTGGTAAAACTCAAAAGCATGAAAATTTTCCAGATGTTAAGAACATGAATCACAGAGACAAAAACATGTGCCATTCACTCATTAACAATCTAATCCACTCATTAGCAATCTAATCAGGTGATTACCCTATTCAAAGGCAACCAAACCAAGTTTTTTTTTTTTTTACAACTTCTAACCAGTAATGAGTAAATGAGCCATGATCCCACAAAAAAATGTAAAAGTGTGACTTGGTGGTGGGACAATTTAGAAATTATGCAGCCAGGACTCAATCAAGTACTAGCTCTCTCTCTCTCTCTCTCTCTTTCTCTCTACCTCTTTTGCACACCACCAACAATCATATTTTTAATTTAATTATAATCCTCGTGTATTAAACCTCAAACCAACAACAACAAAAAAAAAAAACTATAAAAAATTAATTCTAATAATTAAGGAGCTTATTTGTAAGTGGAGATATTTAACCACTTAATAATAATTTATGTATTATTTAAGTATTAAATTATGAATGATCATAAAACCCATTTTGTTTGTTGCCCTTATTGCTTAGAGTGGAGGGAACAAGCATTGATCTATTCATCCTATTATAAGGTCTGCCCTTTATGAAGCACTAGAAAATGCTCCTTCAAAAAAAAAAGTTCATTGAGAAAGAAAGAAAGAATGCTGGAAATAAAGGATGATTCCTCTTGCTCTTGTGCTAATATTAAAATAATCAAAGAGTTCATCAATGGCTTCAATAATTTCTATTTTAATTGAAATAGTGTTGAAACTTTGAATCAATCACTTGGCAATTCGATGGCTGTGCTTTTATAAAAGTAGCCATGCTCAGAAAGCTTCTTTTTTTTTTTTTCTTTTTTTGTAGGGGGGCTGAATAAAGCAAAAAAATAGGTATATTAGGATTGGGATTTTGGTATAGCAATACTTATGCTGTAACATGCATATATACTTTTAATTTAATTTAATTTTAAGAGATTAAAATGGAAGTCTACATATATAACTTTTGGTGGTGCGGTTGCTATTTGCCAGCGCTAATTGTGGCAGTGATGGAGATTTGAGAATACAGTTCGGAAATTTGAATAGATTCGTTTATTCTTTTGATTATAAAAAAAGGTTAATGGAATCACTTCCATTGATAAGAATCAGTTCCACTACATATAACCTATATTATTCGGAGTTGGAGGTGAGTGACAGGTATGTGTCCGGTACTAGTATATTTAATTTTTTAAAGTTTTTTTTTCTTCATATGTTTAGAAGATCATACTTCATATTTATGTTCAAATATGTGTCGGATACAAATGTTAAATATGAATACTTTAAAGAAAATGAAAAATTCGGATAAACATAATAACAAACCGTAAAAGAACCTCAAGAGAAAAAGAGAAACATCGACTGTACCTCATTTCATAAGGCTAACTAAAAACAACACTTTTAAGGGGTGCTGGCAAACCATCCTTGTCCAGAATATGCATCAGAGAGGATGGAGTAGAAGAAACCCAGTTCATAAGGCAAATCCCCTGTTTTGATTGGTTTGCTACACAATCAGCTGCCATCTTGGCTTTCCTTCTCACACAGCTAAATTTTAGATCTGCAAAATGTTTCTGCCAAGCCTTGATACCTCAAGCACTGGTTCCACTTTCCAATTGGCACCTTTCCTAGCATTCTGAAGGTCTCTTGTGTACAAAATTTCAGAATCAGTCTCCAAAATAACTTTTCCATGATTCAAATTCTTAGCCTATTGAATTTAGGGATGAGCATTCAGTTAATTCGATTTCAAAATTTTGAAAATCAATTAAATTTATAAAATCAATCAAACCGATCAATAAAGAATTCTAAAATTGAAAAAACCAAAATTGACTTAAGTCGATTTAATCGATTTTAATTATTTAAAAAATAATTTATTTATTGTATATTATATATCATATATTATATATGATTTTAAATTATTATATAAATATATTTTATTTATATTATGTATAAAATAAAATTAAAAGAATTGGTTAATTCGGTCTATTCGGTAATCAATTTTAAAAATTGATAACCGACCAAACTCATCGAATAAACTGATTTTTATAACCGACTAATTTCAAAACCGAATAAACTGAATCAAATTAGCTAAATTGAATCGATTCAATCAATTCAAACCGATTAATGCTCACCCGATATTGAATCCCTTCTTTTAACGCCAAAATTTCAGTCATAAATGCTAGAGTCAGCTCTCACTCTCTTGCTTGCCCCACCTATCAATTCCCTCTTATGATTTCTGACAAAACCACCAATACCAGCTTCAGTAGAATTCTTAGAATTGGCCCCATCACAATTTACCATGATCCATCCTTCCTCTGGTTCAGACTCCTAACATTTAAGCTTAACAGGCTTATTCTAAATTATTTCTCTGCTCATACTATTCTTCAAGAAATTGAAATATTCTGCAACTGAACTTCTAATTCTCTTTATTGTTCTCATAACATCTGGACTCTTATTATGAATTGAAGCATCACTTCTTTCTTTCCATATATGGCAGCAAGCAACAGTTATAGTTTCTTTTTTGGTACATGGCCGAAGCCGTAACTTGGGATAAATAAAGAAAAGGTTGAAGATGTTAAGATTCGAACTTTAAATTTATTAGATGTCACCTTTTAAAGGATGACTGTATGAATCAATTGATTAAAACCCGAATTCAGACTATAATTAATTAGAATAACACAGCTGACGCATTGAACAAATTCAGTACCTTCCTCAATCGAATTAATCACATTACATCAGTTAATTCAGTATCCAATGAAGTAATCTTAACCGTATTAACCTAACCAAATTAATCACATTACATCAGTTAATTCGATTATTTCGGTTTTTAGTTTTTACCTAAAATTGCTCACCCCTACTAATAGCTATGAGACCCCAATAGGCAAAATCAATGAAAGCCCAAAATTCTCCTTCAAGATGTTGTTGTCACCAATAAATCGATTTTTCATTTCATCATTCAGTGATTGCAGATACACTGGCCTTTTAAATGTTTATCCTCAAAGAATTAAAAATGAAATTGGAAAATGAAGTTCGTTCTTCGTCGTTAGCAATCAAAAATCTTTGAGTAGCTTCCTGACTTGCTCCAATGTGACAAAAAGCACCACAGTGAATGGTCCTTGCCTTGAAATTGTAGGGATGAAGCCTTTATACAAGGCCATAGGCCCCTCAGCCCTCACTGTCTTCAAAGCACAATCCAGAGCACCCGAGTACGGCGGCACCGCCCCAGGCGCCACCTTCATAGTCATCACCCTTGTCTTGATCACGTCAATGGGGTTAGAAGCCACAGCCGCCACGAATCCCGCCGCGAAGCTAGCGGTCACGTGGGTTCCAATCCCATCACCCATCAGTCCCTTCTCTAGTATCGTCTCCTTGATCTGATCGTAGGTTGCAAGCTGTGATGCGGTGACGATCATTGCACGGTTCACTGTAAGAGCTGAGCCGCGCCACAAGCTACCAACACCTTCTTGTTTCGTCATTTGACCTAATGCATCAATTACGCTCTTATAGTTGCGTCGCTGGTCAATAGGAAGACGCCCATCAGCTTGCATACGAACCATCGCTACGTCAGCAGGGTTGCCAACGGCTGCGCCAACGCCCCCGGCAACAAGGCCAGCCACGATCTTGCTTGTAAGTGGCAAATTCCCAGTTTTTTGGTCAGTCCATTTATTTTTAAGAATATCATAAAGTCCCATACGAGTGGTGGAATATAAGGTTTGGCGGAGTATGGTGGCGGAGACACCGGAGAAAAGGGCGGCCACACCTTCTGATTGGATGATACGGACACCGATAGAAACGGGACCAACACGAGGCTGTGAAACGACTTGCGAGATTGAAACATTTCCAACGGCGGCGGAGTTCATGGCGAGTGCTGGACGATATACTTGTAGTGAGGGATTAGGGACAGAGGATTCACCTTGAAGTTGCATCCGGACCTTGATCAGGTCAAGAGGATGTGTAGAAGCGCCGGCAACGATTGATGCAATGCCTCCCTCGACAAAACCTTTCAAACCCATGTTTCTATTTTAATCGCAGCTCTTTCTCGGACCAAGAAAAAATAGTATTTATTAGGCTCTCAGAAGAGAGAATCTATTACAGTGTGAGAGAGCTAAGACTTAATAAGAGAGACACTTGGAGAGATGTAAAGTTGAATGTAGTTGTGTCCGAAAGAAGTGAAGGGAAAGTAGATTTATATGCAATGCGGGGGCGAAGAAGACAAAAGGAGGAATGTGATGGAAACCTTCTTTGAATTATTGAATGTTAACGCGGTCGACTTCCGAAGGGCGTAGTATTGTGACCGTTATTATTTAAGTATTACGCCGTGTCGCCTTGACTTTGACGCTCATCTTGTTCAACTCGGAGTAGCTAAGAGGCCATATGCTTGGAAGGCACCATTTTACCAATTGGACCCTTCAAATTTCAATTATCTTAGTGCAGCACAGTTTGACCCTTCCCAGATCGAGAGCGGTACTCGGACTATTTCTCTGCAGTTCCTATTGAAGGAATCTCAACTTGTCTTCTATGGAGCGAAACAAGAACGAGAATTGGGAATTACTTTATTCATTTCCGTCCCACTTTTATATGAATGTTGAAAACATCCGTCTCTATAAATGTCAGTTACATTCATAACCGCTCCATACTGCTCTACATTGTTCCACCCCTTTTCTTACTAATTATTTTTAATTTAATATTGTAAAAGAATATATTATAATTTATTCATAAACATAATTTTAATTAATATAATTCTTTAATATATATATATAATATTAGTATATATATGATTTTAGTGTATATATATATATATATTAAAAATATAAAAAAGATATATAGGATATTTTAAGAAATAAAATCGTAATTTTAAGAGACGGGACGGACGGAGCAAATATTTATTAAAACCGTTCCGTTTCACTCCGTCCTCACTTTTTTTTATAAAAAAAAAAAAAAAACCTTCCCATTCAAAACAGATCAATATAAAATCCATAAAACTGATCGAATTTTGTCATCGCTAATTAGAACCGATAAGCTTTATATCAGAATAAACACAACAGTGACAACATGATTATTTCTCTTATTTCACTGCAAAATGTTGCCACCTCATCTACATGCGTAAAGACTAACCACGGTGGAGAGTGGAAACTGTGGCTCTAGATCATTGCTTTTGACCAATATTATACATATCATCTAAGCCAAAGCTTCTTTGTAATTCGTTTACATTTGAAGATAATACTAATTAGTCTAATTCATGAAACAAACCTTGTTATAAAATTCCACCAGCACTTTGCATGCATATAGAATCTTATTTAGCCCAAACAACTAACAAGCACAAAAATGCATGTGGGCTGGGCTGATAAAAATGAACAAATCGAAAGCTGCTACATGGAGAAGCTGCAGTGGAGTTGCTTATATTATTAGAAAATAAAAGTCACCACTAAAGAGGAAGAGCTATGTCATACGTGAGTTTGATGCTCATACAAATATTCATTCATATTCATACATGCTACCCGATAATTATATCCATATATGTTCATAGCAGGTAAGTTATTCAGGATACCTATTATTTCGACAGTCACCAACTGCCTAGTACTCACTGCAAGCTTAGGACTTCAATCTCAAAATCAAGAACCGAGTTTGGCCGTATTCCCCATGCCGGAAATCCTCCAGCACCATAAGCATAGTCTGGAGAGCACTGCAAAGAGCAAACATCAAAAAGATCCATCAGAAGCTGCATGAATGCATGCAGGGATCAACTAAAAATGATTTTCTCCTTGGAATACGATACCAAGGGAGAAGATACAAGTGTAGATAGAACACCAATAGAAAGAACAAGGGTGAATAAAAAACTCTTTTTTGTAAAATGAACAAATATTTCTAATTTCAACGAGGCATTGATTTCTTGAATGTCTTGAAAAACTTCCACACATTGCATTTCCAACAAATCCAACACATATATCAGAAATTCAAGATGTCAACGCTGAGGTATCAAAAAAACATAGAGACAGGCACCCAAATTCTTTTCTTGAAAACAGAAAGGAAAGATAAGGATAAAACCACAAAAACTTGTGAGTCATCAACCTTGCACTTAGAGGTTCAATAACTGCCTTTATGATATCATTCATAATTCATGGCATTAATCTAAACATTTCAATTTTAAGCTTCAAATATGTAATTGCAGTACAATTAAGTACACTAGAAATGAATTTAGGATTCAATAAAATAATACCCGAAGACGAGCAACTTCTCCCACTTGCATTCCCAACACACCTTCATCCCATCCTACAAAAGGTTGAGCAGAACAATTTAGTTCTTCCAAATGAGGTAATAGGTACTGCACACAATAAGGAGTGGAAATTACATAAATGCAGAAAGAAAAAAGAAAGAGGGATGCTATGCTATTATCGCTGTCATCGCAAGAAGTAATGCACATAATCTAAGTTTCAAAAGGCATCAAGTTTTCTTTTTTTGTCCTTTTTCAATCAATAATGAGTTCAACCTACATGGCATACTATAGTCCTGTCCTAGATAACATTTGCCTTTACACAATTTCAACTTGAGACCACCTCTTCTGAGATGAAACGGTATACCACCAACCTATAAAGTGGAGTGGTTTATAGATCATCAGGTTATGGTCTCAAATTGCATGATTAACACAAATTTACCTTTCTTAACCAGTGTTGTCAAAGGCGCAAGGCGCACTCTAGGCGCTAGAACACTTATATTGCCTTAGGTGCAAGGCGCAAAAAAAGCGCTCGCCTGAGTGAAGGCGCAATATATATATGTGTGTGTTTTTGTATGTGTGTCTATGTGTGTATAGATCATCAGGTTATGGTCTCAAATTGCATGATTAACACAAATTTACCTTTCTTAACCAGTGTTGTCAAAGGCGCAAAGCGCACTCTAGGCGCTAGAACACTTATATTGCCTTAGGCGCACTCTAGGCGCTAGAACACTTATATTGCCTTAGGCGCAAGGCGCAAAAAAAACGCTCGCCTGAGTGAAGTAAGGCGCAATATGTATATGTGTGTTTTTGTATGTGTGTCTATGTTTGTATATATATGTGTATATATATATATACATATAATAAGCTTAAGATATATAATTATGATAAAAAACTCTAAAGAATGGTCCAGTTTATCTACAAAACATGCAATTTTTTTTGCTCAATATGCATGATTTTCTTATGGTCCCATATCTGTTGTTGAATACTCAAATATTGAGAAGTGGAGAGTTTTGACACTATCCTCTTTCTTACTAGTAAAGGTACATCTAATGAAAAAAGTTAAAATAAAATAAATTAAAGAGAACTTATATCAGGCGGGCTTTTTTTACGCTTATCGCCTTACAATAAAGCGCACCTAGGCGCACTAGGCGTGCGCCTAATCAAATGAGCCTCGTTCGAAAGGGTCTGAGGCGCTTTTGTTATCTAACGCTAAGGCGTAGGCGTGCCTAGAGGCACGCCTTGACAACACTGTTCTTAACCAAGTAGCATGACTCTCTCCTTATATAAGCATAGAGAGAAGAAAAGGTGCCAGGTCGGTCATCTATTAACTACACATCTTGATGGGCAAAAAACCATGAAACTTCCTCAATTCCAAAGGTCAACAAGGTTGATGTCAACAAGAAAAAACACATTTTGATCTATCATAACTAAAGAGGTAAGCATATTCTATATGACATTGAACTTCCTCTTGACATAACTGCATTATATTCCTACAGAGAACAATAAAACCTTGAGAAAAAGTGGAGTTTAGCTTTATATCAGGTTCAAAGCAGTTAAACAAAAGTGGAGGTGTTATAGAAGACAATGGTAAAAACAAGTTTTACTAGAACACAACCACTATTCAAATTGAAAATTTTGATATATCAAACTTTCCCACGCAACTCAAACCAATACATTCATATTCATTAATCAAAATAGCCTCCCAAAAAAAGAGGCCCATGACATGGCAAGAAATAAGCTTTCTGCTTTGGGAAAAAACTGATAAGTGCTTAATTTCATACAATTTTCTATCTAATTTCCTTATACTATATGCTTTGATTCTTGAATTTTTTATATTTTACTAGTGTTTTATGTTTTGTAGGTGTTTTGGAAGGTAAGAAATGCTTTGGAGTTGAAAATAATGATTTTGGACAAGTATTGAAGCTTCAAGCATAAGGGAAGCTGCCAACTCTTAAAGACTACACCATGCGGCTGCTTAAACTTATAACTCTAGAAAACCCTAGCCGAAACCGACCTAAACACCCCCAAAAGAGCCCTAGCGGCAACATATTTTTCACCCTAAATAAACCTAGCCACAAGTCATCATAAGAAGCCCTAGCTGCTGTCTATAAATAGAGACTTGAAGGGAGAACCGCAACATACAATTGAAAACAGATTTTAGAGCCGAATTGAGAGAAAAGAGAGATCAAGAAGCTGAATTATTCAAAACAGATTTTGAAGGGCGAGTTTGCATCGATTAACGCCGATTATATTTCTAGAACATGTTATTTCTTCTAGAGGAATAGAAGTTGATAAATCTAAAATAGATATTATGCATTCTTTACCACCTCACACAAGTGTGAGAGAGATTCGTTCTTCTCTTGGTCATGCAGGTTTCTATCGAAGATTTATTAAAGATTTCTCACAGATAGCATTACCTCTTTGCAAGCTGTTACAAAAAGATGTGGTTCTTCACAATGATGATAAATGCTGATGAAGGAAAAGAAGAAATAGTAAATCTGTATTTCTTATCTGTTTTATGTACATCAGAAGGCCTTTTATAAGCCAAAAAATCAAGTAAGTCAACTCTACAACTAGGAATTAAACCAGAAAAAACAATCCCTGTAATTAGGGAATAAATCAAGCACAATAATAAAATATTCTCCTAAAAATCAGCAGCAATATCTGCCTAAGAATCAGCAGTTACTGCAGTCAGCATTTACTGCTAACAGTCAGCAGATACTGCAGTCAACATTTACTGCAAATCTGACAGTCAGCATTTACTGCTAACAGTCAGTAGATACTGCAGTCAACATTTACTGCAAATCTGTTTTTCAACAAATGCAAAGAGGCGTTTGAAACATTAAAAGAACTCTCGACTTTAGCACCCGTGATGCAACCACCGGATTGGAACTTACCATTTGAAATCATATGTGATGCAAGTGATTATGCTATAGGAACTGTTTTGGGACAATGGGTTGGCAAAGCACCACATGCCATTTATTATGCCTATGATGCTCAACTTAACTATTCCACAGCTGAAAAAGAGCTTTTGGCATTTATTTTTGCTTTAAAAAAATTTCGTTCTTATTTGATTGGCACTAAAGTAATTGTATTTTCTGACCATGCAGCTCTTAGGTACTTGCTCACAAAGAAGGATGCAAAACCGAGACTGATTAGGTGAACTTCTCTTACAAGAGTTTGATTTGAAAATAAAAGACGAGAAGTAGTGAAAACTTGGTTGCGGATCATCTTAGCCGCCTAGTTCATGTAGAGGATGCACTCCCATTGCATAAAAACTTTCCAGATGAGCAACTCCTTTCAGTTGGCGTGACAACTTCTTGGTATGCGGATATTGTCAATTATTTTGTCACCAAGCAGTTGCCAAAAGAGTTGACCATAGCTCAACGGAACAAGATCAAGAGTGATGCAAAATATTATATTTGAGATGATCCATATATTTGGAAACATTGCTCCGATCAGATTATAAAAAGGTGTGTACTTGAAACTGAATTTCATTCTATTTTAACCGCTTGTCATTCTTATGCATGTGGAGGGCACTTTGGATAAAAAAGAACAGCCATGAAAGTACTTGATTGTGGATTCTATTGGCCTACATTGTTTAAAGATTCATACCTCTTTTGTAAGTCTTGTGATTGTTGTCAAAGAACAGGTAACTTAGGTGATAGGAATCAAATGCCTCAAAGTCCAATACTCTGATTGTAGAAATTTTTGATGTATGGGGCATTGATTTCATGAGACCTTTCCCTTCTTCCTTTGATAATCTTTACATTATACTTGTTGTTGATTATGTCTCAAAGCGGGTGAAAGCAAATGCCACTAGGACTAAAGTTGTTTCAGATTTTGTGAAGTCTAATATTTTTATCAGGTTTGGAACACCTAAGGCTATAATCAGCGATAAAGGTACACACTTTTATAATAGGTCTTTGGAAGCTCTTTTAAGGAAGTACAACATCACACATAAGGTTTCCACATCATATCATCCACAAACTAGTAGGCAAGCTGAAGTGTCAAATTGAGAAGTAAAATCCATCCCTGAAAGACAGTTAATCCAAATCATTGGAGTTTACGCTTTGATGATGCACTTTGGACTTATAAGACAGCATACAAGACACCCATTGGTATGTCTCCTTATTGGTTAGTCTATGGCAAGCCGTGTCATCTCTCGGTTGAATTAGAACATAAGGCATATTGGGCTATAAAGCAATGCAACATGGAGATGGATGCGGCAGGTAATCAAAGAAAACTTCACTTGCAAGAACTTGAGGAGATAAGGAACGATGCTTATGAGAACTCCAAAATTTACAAGGAAAATACTTAAGGCTTTTCATGATAAGATGATTCCAAGGAAGAGCTTTGTTGTTGGACAAAAAGTTCTTCTATTCCATTCACGCCTTAAGTTGTTTCCGGGTAAGTTACGTTCTAGATGGATTGGACCTTTTATTATTACTAATGTCTTTACTCATGGTACAGTTGAAATCAAAAGCCCAAAAACAAATAAAGCGTTCAAGGTGAATGGCCATAGATTGAAGCCATACTATGAAAACTTCACAATACAAGATATAGAGGAGCTACAACTCTATGAGCCAATATATGTTGAATAGTGATAGCATGAGTCCAAGTCGGGCTGAGGACACTAAACCAAACACTTATTGGGAAGCAACCCAATGGATGGATAACACACATAATTAACAAATTTGATACTTCTTACTCTCCATCATTCTTTTATTGTTTTCTTTAATTATTCTTATTATTCTGTTTTTAGTTCATTTCTCTTGAACATAATTCTTTCATGTGGATGATAGTTATACATATAAGAACAATGTAAGAATTAAGTGTGGGGGGAGAATTTAGGATTTCTTTTATTTAGGGTATTATTTTGTTTGTTTTGTTTTATTTTGAGTCTTTACTATTATTTTCTTTTAGTATGTTTTAGTTCATTTCAATAAAATGATGAGATATGAATTGTATAGGTCTAAAACTGGTTTATTAGTGAAAAGAATTTTCATAAAAATTAAGCTTGATATCATTCTTCATTAGCCAATGTTAATGTGATATGTTGATTGAGAAATAAGCATGTTTAGACTTGATATTGACTTGTATAAACATCTTTGTGAGTTTTGGGCTATATGATTGATGCATTATACATATCAATTCAATTTCTTTTCTTGTGTGTTCTCATAATTACATGTTTCTCTAGAACTTGCTTTAAATCGTTTGAGACTATATTGATACATGTGACAACATGAATATGATAGAAGCATTAAGATTTTTACCACCAAGGCCAAATCAGCCAATTCCCTATTGATGTTCTAAGAGAACATCCCCTAGTAAGTCATTTGAACATATATTGAATAAACTGTTTCATTGGTAACCACATCTCTCACCTAACCTAAATGTACTTATATCCTTACCGTGGTTCTAAAGATGAATTAGAATGTTTTGAGACGTATTGCATAAGGGATATCTATTGAAGATTTGGGTTAAAAACAAGAGATAAGTGAGGGGTGAAAGAAAGGAAAAAGTTATTATTAAAAAGAAAATGAGCATTGTCAAAATACATTCTCATATTGAAAAAAAAAATGAACCATCTCTTGAGATTTTGGTTAAAAGGACGTTATAAGGTTGGTTAGAATGAAACAAAAGCTCAACATTAATATTTAGCCTATGCTATTATGTGCTTCTTAGGAGTATTGAGAAGTTTTCTTAACATAATCTTATTATATCTCTAAACTCTATGAAGTCTTTGAAACCTTTGTAATATCTTTTACCTTTTATTCTTTGACCACATTACTATCCCTTGGCCCCATTACAACTTTGAATAAAGATTGATTCATGAAATTGTATGTTCTAAATAGTGGAAAATAAGTGGACAAGCAAATATATGATAGAACTGTTTTCATGAGATTGATTGAGTGTAAACACTTTACCACCACTATATAGAGTGAAAATCATGAATATCCCATGTGAGAAGTTGAGATTAAATTTGAATATGCATTATTTTGATTGAGATATGTTATGTTAACCTTAACTCAAACCATTTACATTCAAGCATGATTCTTTGTTAAATTGTTTAAGCTATTGATTAGTTTATAAGACTTATCCAATGATTTTCTCTAATTTATATTGAAAGTGGATTAAATTAAATTTTCTTACCTTGTTTTTATTTTGTTTTGCTCGAGGACTAGCAAAGGTTAAGTGTGGGGGAGTTTGATAAGTGCTTTAATTTCATACAATTTTCTATCTAATTTCCTTATACTATATACTTTGATTCTTGAGTTTCTTGATATTTTACTAGAGTTTTATGTTTTGTAGGTGTTTTAAAAGGTAAGAAATGCTTTGGAGTTGAAAAGAAAGATTTTGGACAAGTATTGAAGCTTCAAGCATAAGGGAAAAGCTGCCAACTCTTAAAAGACTACACCATGCGGCTAAACCTAGTCCAAACCTTTCATAAATACACCATGTGGCTGTCTAAACATATAACTCTAGAAAACCCTAACCGAAACCGACCTAAACACCCTCAAAGAGCCCTAGAGGCAACATATTTTTCACCCTAAATAAACCTAGCCGCAAGTCATCATAAGAAACCCTAGCTGCTGTCTATAAATAGAGACTTGAAGGGAAGCTGTAACATACAATTGGAAACAGATTTTAGAGTCGAATTGAGAGAAAAGAGAGATCAAGAAGCTGAATTATTCAATATTCTTCTTCTTCTTCATTCTCTTATTTTCTTTTTAGTTTTATGTTTATGTTATCCATGCCTTTGCTAAGCTAAAACTTTCTTTTGGTTAAGGGTGTTTTTAAAGCCCTAAACATGGCTGTGTAATTGATATTCAGATATTATCTTTCATTGATTATCTATCATGATTGCTTATGTTCTTCCATTAAAATTGTTCATGATGATGTCTTGATTTGTTTAGGTATACAACTATATAGATCTTGACAATTATCTATTGCTAGTTTAGGAGTCTTGATCCCTGTAATTGTCTTGATTTCCTATTCATTAGTAGCAATTTGTGATTAATGATTATGGTTGAGTTTTCAGTAATTGCGAGGTGGAACATAACATAAGTTAAACAATCCGAGCTTATGTGTTTGTTGCTTAGATCAACCTATCTTTCTCATCATAAAGCTGCTGTCAGGTTAAGTCTAGAGAGCTCATTCTGAGTTATTTAATGGTTAGAGATTAAATAGAGAGCTTGTTCTATTTAACGACGAACTAAGGAAAGATTAGGGTGGCAGAGTTTATTGTTATCTACGGTTGATAGTGTTGATAGATAATTGGTGTTAATAATTCTGATATTGATTCTCAATTATATTTAATAGTGACGAATGACTCCTTAATCATGCTTTTACTTAGTTGATTTTACACTACTTTAAATCTTATTTCTCTTGTTTGTTTTAACTTTAAAAACAATTCATATCCCCTTTTATTCTTTTAGACCTAGAGTTATAAATTAGGAATAATCTCTGTGGATTCGATCCTTTCTCACTACTATACTAAATAATTGATCATATTAATGCAAGGATTAAATAGATTAACTATTCTGAGTGCATCAAAAACAATCAAAACTTGTGGTTGTGGGATATTTGTCTGGAACTCAGCAAGGTAGAGACCAAGCAATAAGCAATTAAAATTTACCTTTTATAACAGAACCCTTGCCAATTTGGAAAGAGAAAGGTTGCTGTCCTTTATCCTTGGTGCTAAAAATGACACAAACAGAGAAATAATTAATAATTCAATACTAATAATGTTGTACAATAAAACCCAATTTGTCATTCTGGTGGAAACCACTACTCACCTCCAGAACTTCTCAGACAGATCCCCATTTTTCCCTGCACCAAAAATATAAATACAATTCACAACATCAAACGTAGAAACAAAGAATCGTGTTAACAGGACCAAAAGGCAAGCAAATTTTTTTTTATCAAAATTGGACTTTTAGGAAAAACCCTTTTGATTAAAGAAGAAAATATTGAGGATTGAAAAAAAATCCGAACCAGGAAAAGCGTGAAATATATAAAAGTAAAAAAGAAAGTGGAGAAAGAGAAATAGCAACCGTAGCCAGTGCAGTGAACCGTGACGTTCTGACCAGGGGTGGGTTTGGGACCGGTTCCGGGCCTGATGACTTGCTTCTCTACTCCCATTTTCAGCTTCGATGATCGACGGAATTTACTTAGGGTTTTGTGTGTTGTCGGTGGCTTTATCTGCTTATACTTTAGCCGTCAAATGTCAATAAATATAGTCGAAAGGCCTGTAGCCAAAAAACGGTAAAAGATCTTGGGGAACCGCTTACTCGTAGGGGTCTTTGGTACAATAAAATGTGCTCATATTTTTTTAAATTTAATTTTTTTTTATTTTATCAAAAAAAAATGATAATTATATTAATTAACAATTTATTTTAAAAATCTTGAATATCAGAAGGGCCAATAAAATTCAATTTTATTTTTGTTTTTAAATTTAATAACATTATTTTATTTTATTAATTGAATTTTAAAAATAAAAATATATCATTCAAAATTTTTAAAATATCTTCATTTTGTATTTTATCCAAGTTATTCAGTATCGTATAGGTGGACGTACCGATTTTGTTTTGATATTAATACGTACTGGTACCGATATGTTTCAGCGTACCGTTTCGGATTTATCTGCATTTTATATATATATATATAGCCTATTTTCAAGTTTTTCAATAATGAATATATTATATACACATGCAAATATATATCCATTACATGTATATATATGTTTTTATACAAATATAAATTTTAAATATTTAATATCTAATATCTAAAATTTTTAAACATCAAATAGATAAAATAAATATTAAAATGATAAAAAATATAGAAAATTATTATTAATTATGTTCAATAGCCTAATTTAATGAACATATTTTATTTTTAAATATAATTATGAAAAAAAATAAAAAATGATCATGACATAAAAAATAATGAAATTGATCAAAAAATTGAATAAGTGATTTTTTTTTAAAAATAAAATCTTGTACCAATCGGTACGTACCGATATTTACCGGTATAGTCCGATACGGTTGGTACAAAAAGCGAAACGGTACGAGACTGATATCGTTTCAGTTACCTTAAAAATACGTACCGGCCAGTATAACTGGTATTGGTATGATACTGATAACACTGATTTTATCACAAATAAAACTAAAATGAAAAGATTTCATCAAAAAATTGATTAAAAACTAAAAAATTATCATATAAATGTAAAAAAAAAAATGAATTAATATTTTTGTTTAAACATGTGCATAGCTTTAAAAAAATGTTTAATTCAAATGTAATTATTATAATATATATATATATATAAGAAAATAAAATTATAATATTATTTATAAAATCTAAAAAGTTATTTGAGAAGAGTAATTTTAAAAATTATCATCATATTGTTATTAAAATGTTTAGTGAATCAGTCGTGTTAATATAACTTTCTTAGGATTTTAATCATCATTTTTTTATATATACCAAACATAATGTTATCTTCTTAGCAATTTAATTCTCAAGAATCACATTTTATTGTAACCATGAGATGGGAATCACCAAATTCGTAATCAAATGGGGCAATACTGGTAATTTATTTGCTAAAGTGCTTTTTGAAGTACTAGTTTATGCAACACGTGTGTTGCACGTTAATGGTATTATATATGATTTTTTTATTAAAATAAAAAAGTTTTAATGTAAATCGTAGTATAGATCGAGAATTATTATATCAGATAATTAAACTAATTTAATTTATTTAATTTTAATAAATGCTTCATATGTAGACAGTTTTAAGTTAAACCAATAAAAAAAAAAAAAAAACTTTAATGTTATGTTTGAGAACTTGAATTTGATAATTTGAATTTTGATTTCATTTGCTATATAAATTGTGATAATGAAATGTATAAATTAGTTAAAATTCAACATGATTGTACATTTGAAAGGTATAAAAACATGAATTTCAAATTCACAAATACCTATAGGTATTTCAAATTCACCATTACATAGGCATCCAACAAATCCATGAATTTGAAAAATAATTATGAATGTTACATTTACATGTGTTTTACTACACAGTTACACTATTTTTGAAATCCAAATCCATTGTTTGAAATTCAAGTTTTCAAATGCAACCTAAAGGAGTTTGAGAAATTTATTAGTTTTTTTTTTTTTTTTTTATGTATACAATTCACTAATAGATCATTTGTTTCTTTGTGCTTAATATAACTTATTAATTAAAGCTCATAAATTCAAAAAATAAATACTATGTTATTCATCATATATTGGTGTTTAATTATAAATATGCAACTTGATAGCTTAATTATGAGTTAATATGCTAAATTAACATAATTTAAAATTTTAATTATATAATTACAGTAAAGTATTTAAAAAAATTTATTTGTAAAAGTATTAAAAGTATTTTTTTTCCTTTATTAATAACTTATGTAAATTTTAACAACTATTATTAAGAATAATACTATTATGTTATCCATTATTTATTGCTATGTTATCCATCAATTACTAATTACTTGAAATTTTTTACTAATAATTTTATTTTAATAAGGTTTTCAATTTAGAAGCATGTAACTTGTAAACTTAAATGTGAGTTATTCTACTAACTTGACATAATTTCAAACTTAAAATTATATTTACTATTTGATGGTATAAATATGATGATATATTACTATCTTATTCAATATTTACTAATTATTCAAAAAAAAAATGCTAACAATTTTATTTTAATAAGGTTTTCAATCTATAACTATAGAACATGATGAGTGAATTATGAGTTAACATGTTAAGTTGACATAACTCAAAACTTTAAAGTAAACTAATTATAGTTAGGAGTCATGAAATTGATGACATTTGTAAAAATATGAAATTTCTTTAATCATTTATTAATTGCTTATGTAAAATTTTACAATTATAATTATGAAATTTAGTAGGGAAAATATGAAAAACATGCATTCCATAAGGAATTATTGTGAAATGGTAAAAAGATAAAAGTTATTTGAAAAAGAGAAATGAATAATTAAAAATTATTATAAAGGATATTGTAAAGATAAAATTACCCTTAATGAAAAAACTTACTTTTCCTTTTTCTTTCATTAAGGAAATATTATTTTTTAAAAATTTAATTGAAAATAAATTTAAAAAATAAAATATTTAAATATATATTTTTTTAATTTAAAAAAAATTAAAAAATAAAGAAAAATTAATTTTAGGCATATTATTTTTATTTTTTAAAATTTTTTAATTAAAAAAAGTAAATAAAAAATTTAATTTTTTATTTTTTATTTTTTGAAATTAAACAATTTTTATTTTCAGAATTTTTATTTTTTAATTAAAAAGTAAATTAAAAAATAAAAGAAAAAGGAAGGGGAATGTTTTTTTATCAAGGATAATTTTGTCTTTACAATATCCTTTATAACAATTTTTAATTATTCATTTCTCTTTTTCAAATAACTTTTATTCATTATACCATTTCAGAATAACTCCTTATGGAGTGCATGTTTTTCATATTAACCCAATTTAGTATTATGTTAGCAATCATTTACAATTATGTTATTCATAATTTATTACAAACTATGTTATCAATCATTTATTATAATTTTATCCATCATTTACTATTATTTTATCATTTATTACAATTTTATCCATCATCTTTTACTATTTTATTAATAAGTTACTATAATATTTTCATCATTTACTATTATGTTATTTAGTTACTAAATATCTAAATTTTTTATTAATAATTTTATATTAAGAAGGTTTCCAATCTAAAGCATTGAACTCGATGAATAAATTGTGAGTTAACCTGTTAAGTTTACATAATTTGAAAACTTTAAAGTATATTATTGTTATGAGCTAATGATGATATTTGTAAAAAGTATAAAAGTTCGTATATCATTTTTTAACAATTTATATAATAAAAAAAAAAACAATTATACTTATGAAATTTACTACTATGTTATCAATTAATTTTTTTTATTCAAACGTTATCAATCAATCTATTATTTACTAATTATTCAAAAGTTTTTACTAACAATTTTATTTTAATAAAATTTTTAATCTAGAAGCATGTAACATGCTAACTTAATTGTGAGTTAATCAACTAAGTTTACATAATTTTAAAACTTAAATGTATAATTAGAGTTAAGTGTTATAAACACTATGATATTTGTACAAATATAAAAATTCATTTATCTTTTCTTAAAAGCTTATGTAAATTTTAAAATTATAATTATTAATTTCTTATTATGTTATTCATTTTTTGCTACTTTGTTATCAATCAATTACTAACTATTCAATGTTTTATGCTAACAATTTTATTCTAGTAAGGTTTTTAATCTAGGAGCATGCAACTTGAAGACTTAATTGTAAGTTAGATTGCTAAGTTGATATTATTTCAAAACTTAAAAAATATAATTAATGTTTGGTGTTATAATTAGAGATTATGATATTCTTTTATCCTTTAATAGCTTATGAAAATTTTTATAATTATAATTATAAATTTACTATTATGTTATTAATTATTATATTATTTTATAATTATAATTATAGAATTTACTAATATGTTATTAATAATTTACTACTATAATATCTATCATTTAGTACTATATTATTAATGAGAAACTATTATATTTTCAATCATTTACGGATGTTATTTATTATTTACTACTATATTATTCCTTTACAAACAATTTGAAATTTTTCTATTAACAATTTTATTTTAATGAGATTTTCAATTTAGAAGCATTCAACTTGATGAATAAATTATGAGTTACCCTATTAAGTTGACATAATTTCAAAACCTAAAAGTATAATTACAATTATGTATCATAAAGATAATTATATTTGTAAAAGTATAAAAATTATTTTATCTTTTATTACAATTTATGTAAATTTTTACAATTATAATTATGAAATTTACTAATATGTTATTAATCATTTACTATTATCTTATTTATCATTTACTAACTTTCCAATTTTTTTTTTACTTATGTTAATAATAGTTTCAATTTAGAAGCATGCAACTTGATGACTTAATCGTGAGTTAACTTGTAAAATTTTCATAATTGTTTAAGTATATAATTACAACGAGTTTTAAAAGTATAAAAATTCTTTATCCTTTATTAATATTTTATGCAAATCTTTACAATAATAATTATGAAATTTACTACAATGTTATCCATCATTTACTTCTATGTGATTAATTACCAATTAATAATATAGTAATAAATAATTGATATTATAGTAGTAAACGATTGATAATATAGTAGTAAATTATGAAAAACATTATAGTAAATAACGAATAAGATAATAGTAAATGATTGATAACATAATATTGAATAATTGATAATATAGTAGCAAATTTCATAATTGCAATTGTTAATATTTACATAAACTATTAACAAATGATATTTTTTTTAATACTTTTGCAAATATTATAATCTTTATAAAACCAAACTTTAATTATAATTTTAAGTTTTACAACTATATCAACTTAGCAAATTAAGTCACAATTAAATCATCAATTTGTATATGCTTGTTGATTGAAAATCTTATTAAAATAAAATTATTAGAAATTTTTTTCGTATAATTAGTAATTGATGGATAACATAGTAATAAACATAAGTTATTGATAAAGGATAAAGAATTTTAATTATAGAATTTACTATTATGTTATTAATTATTATATTATTTATCATTTACTAATATGTTATTGATAATTTACTATTATACTATCTATCATTTAGTATTAATCAACAATTATTATATTTTCAACCATTTATAGATGCTATTTATTATTTACTACTAATCTACTATATATTCATCATTTACCAACAATTTGAAAAAAAAAATATTGATAATTTTATTTTAATGTTATTTTCAATATAAAAGCATTCAACTTGATGACTAAATTATGAGTTAGCATACTAATTAAGTTGGCATAATTTCAAAACCTAAAAATATAATTACAGCTATGTATCATAAAGATGATTATATTTGTAAAAGTATAAAAATTCTTTTATCATTTATCATTTATTAACAGCTTATGTAAATTTTTACAATTATAATTATGAAATTTACTAATATGTTATTAATCATTTACTATTATCTTATTCATCAATTACTAACTTTCCAAAAAAAATTACTTATGTTAATAAGATTTTCAATTTAGAAGCATGCAACTTGATGACCTAATTGTTAGTCAACTTGCTAAAGTTTCATAGTTTTGTAAGTATATAATTACAATAAAGTGTTATAAAACGATGAGATTTTTAAAGTATAATTTTTTTTTTTATTCTTTATTAATATCTTATGTAAATCTTTACAATAATAATTATGAAATTCACTACAATGTTATCCATTATTCATTTTTATGTGATTAATTATTTACTAAAATGTTACTAATCAATTATTACTATGATATCATAATTTCTTGTTATATTATTAATCATTTACTATTATTTTATACATA
This sequence comes from Fremontodendron californicum, assembly GCA_030761205.1. NCBI lineage: Eukaryota > Viridiplantae > Streptophyta > Magnoliopsida > Malvales > Malvaceae > Fremontodendron > Fremontodendron californicum. Next base: position 32,617,073 of record JAULJL010000007.1, read on the forward strand.
ATTTACTATTATATTATCATATACAATACATTTTGCATTTATAAGCAATATGCTTAAATTATTATTCATGTATATTTTTCTACTTATTGTTTGTAGACAAATTAATAAAAAAATTTACTATTTCATTAAATAAAAAATGTCATGTATATCAAAATAAAATAATATTTTATTTAACAAATGACAAGCTCATAAAATATACATTTTATGTCTTTCTACCTTTAGTTTTTGTTATTCGATCTTTATCTTGTTTTTTTATATTATGTTTTTGAATTTTGGGTACAATAAGGAGAATGAAGTCAAATGATGTCAATAATGATAGTAAAGAGCTTACAAAATCATAATCACAAGATGAAAGAAGACTTAGGAGTCAAAAAGATCATTTTTTTGTTGCAAAGCAAAAAGACAAATTTGACCTCCGCAGCTTGTTGCAATAAAAACATGATGTTAAATTCTTTATTTGAATAAACTTTCTCTTGACTTTTGAAGCTGAATTGAATACCTTTCCAACAATAGTTTACACGCCCAAATCGGACAAGAAAGGGGCATCCAAATCAGCCGACGAAGTGACAAAAGATGCAGAAAAAAATGGAGACAGAATGCCCGACGTCGCGGCGCCCAAAAACAGCAAAAAAACTGTGAAAACATGCAAAAAGCGCAAATTTTACCTCCTAACCTTACTTTTGCAGCAAAAACTTGTTCCTAGAGTTTTAAAACTCTATAAATACCATCTTTTGAGCTAAAAATTATCTATCTTTTAAGGATACTCAAATATCATCATTATTCTTCTTCTTCTCCATTTTTTTATTTTCTTTTTAGTTTTATGCATATATTATATATGCGTATGCAAGGCTAACTTCTCTTTGGTTAAGGGTGATTTCAAAGCCCTAAACATGTTATGTAATTAATTTTCAGATTTTATCATATATTAGTTTTCTATCAAAGTTGTTTATGTTCCTCTACAAGAATTGTTCATGATATTGTCTTGATTTGTCTAGAGTGATCAATTAGATAGATATTGATAATTATCTAATGCTAGTTTAGGAATATTAATCCGTGTAATTGTCTTGATTTCTTATTCAATAGTAGCAATGTGTAATTCATGATTATTTTGGATTTTCAGGAATTATGAAGTGAAACATAACATAAGTTGAATGAATCCATATTTATGTGTTTGTTGCTTAGATCAACCTATATTTCTTATCATAAAGCTGCTATCACTTTGAATCTAATGATATTTATCTTAGGTTATTTGATAGTTAGAGATTAAGTAGTGGCGTTCATCTTGCTTAGACGAACTAAGGAAGAATTGGGATAACACAAGATGTTCTTATTTACGGTTGTTAACTTTGATAACTAATTGATGTTGATAGATCTGAATTTGATTCTTAATGATGTTTAGTGGTGGAGAATGAAACCTTAACCATATATTTCTCATATTTAATTACTTCTTATTTACTTACTTTCTTACTTTTTCTTATTTATTTTAGTTTTAAAATTATTTCAAAACCCCCATTTTTCTTTTATTGTTCTTGAATTCAAGTTTTAAACTAGTAATTTATAAACTAGATACAAATCCCTTTGGATTCGACCCTTGCTTCTACTATACTCTACAATTGATATTATTTTTAGTGTAAGGTTTTAATTAAGATATATTCTTTGAAGTGCATCAACAAACACAAATAATTAAAGTATTCTAATGATAAATAATATATTTTTGTTGTTACCTTAATGATCATTGTAAGAATGGATGGATTGATACAATTTGATTCAAAGTAATTTATATTATTACTTTTCCAATTCTAATTTATTTTTAAAATTTTAATTAATATATTTTTGTTATCACTTTCTTAATTAATGAGCCTGTTAAAAGAAAAACACGATTTATATAATAGATAACAATATATATATTTTAAAAATAACAATGCATAGACATATAACAATTTTATCATCTTTTATAAGATATAAGTTTAATTAGTAAGCTATTAACCAATTGAAACTAATTTCTGTAGAATAATAATGATATGATAAATTTAATTAATTATAAAAAGATGTATTTAATTTCGTAATCAATAAAAATCTCAAAAAAATTTGAGTCATAGTTTTTCATACCAAAACTATTCCTTTAGTTTTAAATAAAATTATGGGTCATAATTTTTATTAAAAATAAAGTATAAATTTTGATATGTGAATTGTTTTTTAAGTGTAATTGTTATAATTCATGTTGTATTTATAAATCGTATACATAAAACATTGAAAAAAAATTAATGCTCGCTCGAATTTTAAAAAATAAATAAATCAAAGGTTAACTTTGTGAAGTTATTGCTACTTTCCGACCAACAAACTTTATATGACAAGAGACATTATCTTTGTTATGATGTTTGGCTTCTTACTTTATTATTGGAAAAAATTAATAGTTATAAATTGAGTTAATCCTTCTTAAGGGGTGTATTAATGAGAATTCAATATCCAAAAAAACCTTAATCAACGGAATTAGATCGCATAGTAGATTTTTCACAAAACAAATTGTATAGCTAAATTTAATTTTAATTATTATGAAAAGAATTTTATTTGAATAATGAGTGTAAGTTTAATAAGGAAATAAATAAATAATATTTAATTTAATAAAGAAGTATTAGTTAAGAAAAGTTTACTTTAAAAAGAACTTCAATGAAATAAGGAAAGAAATAAAATTAGTTAATATTTTAATTTAATAAAAAATAATTAATTTCAAAATTTATAAAAAAGTATATATATCATTCACTATTTACGTTTTCTCCCATCGGTAGTTGGAAGCAGAACTAAGATTGAATGTAACTGAAGGAAAAGGGATATAGGTACGATAGGAGGCACGGTTAAGCAGACTTTCGTGTAATAAAGCTTCCCAGTCGCACTTCATTGGTCTCTAAGGCAAAGTCCCGCTTAATCATTCATCAATCTTTCTTCTTTCTTCAACTGGTCATATCTAAGCTTTAGTTGGTAGCGACATGAGGAAAAAGTCCTGAATGGTCTATTTTATTTTTTAAATCGCGAGTTTATGGGTTTGAATGGGTACAGTACAGTCTCTAAGAAAATGCAATAATCGACTTTTTTAATGGCATCCGTCTGAGGGCATTTGGAATTGTCTCTTTCGGAATTAACTTTTGTAAATGGGTAAAAACGTTTATCTATCCACGAATACGGTTCCCTTCTTTTATTCGAGATAGCTTTTATTCAATTAGGGCGAATACCTTGTAACTGAATTTTGATTTTGAAATATATGCGACTCCCCGATCGAGCTGTCTTGTAACGGTCTCTAGGGTCTTCGATCAAATTGGTCTTCGTTCCTGTAGTAGTTCATCGCGCAATTTGAGTTTAAGCATCGGGCTCCTAAAAGCTATTTTCTATAAGGATCTCTGATCGCCTTAGTATAACTATTTATCAATGAGTTTCGCACTAGGAGATCATCAACTTACGGCAAGAAAGATTGATGAGCTCCCTATTGATATAATAAAAGGGGATGGAGGTTAAGTCTGAGCCTTGGATGAGAGGTAATATAGACACTGGGAAAGGAATCATGGGAGTCCGCCCCAAGATTGGAATGAAGGAAAGACTGGTGAATCAGGCAACCCCTCTACCTTGAACTCATTACTTGCATAAATTTGAATGGATCTATGCGGGCCTGTATAATTTTTACATGATCGAATCAAACTTAAGTAAAATTTTAATTTCATATTTCGAGTTAAATTGGATCTGAACGAATAAAATATTTGTTAATATGAGACCTAGGTTCAATCCGACCTCATGAAAACCTATAGTATTATCAACAAAATTATCATTTCCAACAAAATACTTTTAATGACTTCGCTAAATCCAATAAAAAAATTCATCAAAATTTTTTATTTTTAACGATGAAAATCCTGTGACTTAAAAGTAAAAACATGTTGCTTGTAGTGCAAGGTTGTGCATAAAATAAAATAAAATATAGTCCTCTACATTAATGTCTTGAGACCACATTACTACCATTCATCACTCATCGTCATGCTTGTGAGCTTGTGACAAGAAAAAATTACCAAATATTTTTTTATTAAAAAATTATGACAAAATTTATCTCTTAGTTAATTTTGTTCATTTTTTGAATAAAATTATTTTTTTATTTTTTTAAGTATATAAAATTTTATATTATTGATATTTTTTAACTTAAAATAAAAATATGAAGAGAATATAACTATTTATTTTTTAATTTTAAATAATTTAATTTTTTAATAAAATTTGAAAATTTTATTTTTGTATAAGTTTGTATTATTAAGTCACACAATTATTTTTTATACATCTTAATAATTTACTAATATTAAAAATGATTTATTCTGTACTTTTAAATATTATGTCTTTTTTAGTCATTTTAATTACACACCGCAGTTTTTCACAGTAATGTCAAACACTAAAAAATTTCAAACCACACTTTTTCACAACAATCTTTCACGGCACTTTTCAAACATAGTTTTTTTTAAATCGAACTTTTTTAAACCGTAACAGCAATGCTAAACTAGGCCTTAGACAAATATTGTGACACATCGCTGAATCTAAATAACTAGCTAGGTTAACCTCGAGCGGCAAGCCGTAAGCAGTACAACAATATTTCAAGCTATTAAAAGCTGTAGCAAATGAGTAAAGTACTACTGCCCCTTTTTCATTCAACTCAATTTTTTCGTTGAAGAATTATTGGCCATTCATGGAAGCAACAAAGCAAAGCAAATTCACCAAACCCAGAGGCCAACTAATTCTTTCATTTAACTCACTTAACACTTTCTAACACTATAAAAACCCAATCCACTTCCCTATCTACTCACTTATCAAAGCCATCTTAATTTGCTTCATTTCTTAATTTACGAATCCAGTTATGGCCAATTACCGTCTCCTTGTTTTAGCTTTGTTTATCGCATTGTCAGTTTCAGGCATGGATGTAGCACAAGGGGCGACTCGCCGTCTTTTGCAGACACCAACAACAACAAGAACACCAATATTTTCAAATTTGCCTCCGTTTCGTGGCTTACCATTTCCTCCTTTTAACGGACCGTACCCGGAGTACAGGTTGCCTCCATTTCCAGCCATTCCGAACGCCCCCGTTGCCCCTGCCTTCCCTTTATCCTCTGCTCCACCCGCATTACCCAACCCTACCCCTTAAAAGTTAATTACTAGCCATAAGTACTTATATAAAACTATTATTACTGTCTGCTGATCTATTTTGTGACTCGTGTGTTAAGGGTTTGGAACTTTAGCTTCGGATGGGAGCGTGCAGTTTATATATTAATTACTAAATAAAGGTTAAAGTGTGTAGGCTTGATGTCACTCATCTGAGTGTTTTGTTTTTTTTTTTTCCTTTCTGATATGTGTGGTGGAAGCTTTGGCTGCTCTTTGTTTGCTTTAGATCAAATAATCAGACCATTAAGTATTAATTAATGCTCTTAGCAATGTATTAAAATGGCCCTGCTTCTACTCTCTTTGTAACTCTCTATATATATGGAAATGAGAATCCAAATCCTATTATGTTTGATTTAATTTTATTGTTTAGATATTTTTGTTAAATTGCGTTTGAAAATTTAAATTTCAAAAATAGTATAAATTACGTAATAAAACATGTAAATGTAATATTTATGATTTTTTTTTCAAATTTATGAATTTATTTAATGTTTATTTAGTAATGAATTTGAAATCTTATAGCTATTTGTGAATTTGAAATTCATGTTTTTATACTTTTCAAATATATAATTATATTGAATCTTAATTAATTTATACATAATGTATATATTTTATTTTTACAATTTATACAACAAATGAAATCCAAATTTAAATTTTTAAAGTTATATTTTCAAACATATCATTAATAAAATTATTGTACATCATCAAACTCAAAAGCATGATAGTGATTAATTGTTAATGTTATTACTATTCCACCTTTTTTAAAAGTAAACAAAAACAGCATTTAGATGTGTGGACGATCATGCAACCAAAAACAATATTCCAATAATAATATTCATAAAAGTGTGTAGAGTACTACACTTTTCTTCCTTTCCTATCCCCCACAACTTTAATTATTTTCTTCTGGCACAACAAGTAACTCGAATGATTGCTATGTATCTAGTAATTCCGAATTATTATTTAATTAATAAAATTATTTTTATTTAAATTTAATTATAAAAATATATATATTAATATAAATATATTTTAAATAATAAAATAATTTTTTTCAAATTTTATTAATCGAATCAAATCTTAGACAAGCAAAAAAAATTTTGTTCAAGATCCTATTCTAATTATATACAACTCTAATTTTGGGTAACCAATGAGACAATCCAAGTAGTTATAAAAGAGGATGATCAAAATTATATTTTATTTAGAAGAATTCATTTATTTTTTATAAATGGTTGATAATTTTTTAAAATTTTATAAACAAAATTAAAATAATGACACGTCAATCAATGTTTTTTTTTTTTTTTTTCTTCTTGTTATTAGATCGAATTATTGCAAACACTGAAAAGGAAATTGACAAATGAAAATTCACTCTTTTAGGCGAAAATTATGCTGAATTGTAAAACTCTCTCTCTATATATATATATATATGGAAATGAGAATCCAAATCCTATTATGTTTGATTTATTTTATTGTTTAGATATTAATGAATTGTTGTAGTCATCAAAAGCATGAAGTGATTAATTGTTATTGTTATTACTATTAGATAAATGTCCACGCTGCGATATGTTATCGAATTTGAATTAATATTTTATAATAAATTTAAAATATGAGTAAAAATAATTTTAAAAAATAATAACTGTTCAAAAAAAATTTAGAAAAATAATAACTCCTATTGGCGATTAATCATGACACTTGGTATAAAATTGAGAGTTATTTGAAGGTTTTTTATCACAATATAGCCAAAAAAAATTATTTATCGAAATACCGTTGTTTTCAATTTAATTCTCAAAATCCGCTTATTTTTAACAAGTTGAGAAATCGCCATGGGCCATGGCGATTTTCCAACTGATTTTTTCTTTTTTTGTATTTTAATATTAAAAATTACAAACGGTATAAAAAAAAAATTAAAATCCTTTGGTTTGTTTTTTATTTTTTTACAATATATATAATAAAATTTTAAAATTTATTTAACTTTATAATTTTATAAAAAATAAAATTTAATTTCTTATTGAAATTAAAAAAATAATTTCTTATTGAAATTTTATTAAAAAAATAAAATTTTTATAAAAAATAAAATTTAATTTCTTATTGAAATTTTATAAAAAATAAAATATAATTTCTTATTGAAATTTTATAAAAAATAAAATTTAATTTCTTATTGAAATTTTATAAAAAATAAAATTTAATTATTATTGAAGTTTTATAAAAAATAAAATTTAATTATTATTGAAATTTTATAAAAAATAAAATTTAATTATTATTGAAATTTTAGGGAAAATAAAATTTAATTTGTTATTTTAATTTTATAAAAAATAAAATTTTTGATACAGAAAAAGTTGAGTTTCTTTGTCTCTAAATTTAAGTATTAATTAAAGTTGAATAAATAATTCCATATTTATACTCATTTACATTAATGTTAAGCTTATAAAGTATCAATAATCCAATCAACAATAAATCCTTTGACAATAAAATATAGTGTTGTTGTACAATATTTATTAATGAATCTAGACTGTTTCATTTTTTTAAAATTTATAATCTACTTTAACTACTTGAGAAAAATATTATAAATTTAAGTTTTTTTTTTTTTTAATTTGCAATATCTAAAAATCAGATTAATATGCATATCATTTGAAGTAATACTCAATTGGTCCCTTATTTCATTATTGAACAGTAATACAATATTATGGAGAAGTTATAAACATTAAATTTTAAATTCATGTTTTTTTCTTTCATTTTCAGTAACCAAATTATTGCAAAATTCAACACAAACCAAAGGTTAGAAGCTTAGATCTAAAATAATTCAGAATAAAAGGATTGGCCTAACAAATGAAATTCTCTCTTATCGTCAGAAACTAAAAACAATATATTCAATAACTATTCTGTAAATTGGAGAACTTACCTTGTCATTAGGGACATCAATAAATGCACCATATCCATCAAGCATGTTGATTTTCAAAGGTTAGAAGAAAAGTAGATATCATCAAGCATGTTGAACTTATCTTGTCATTAGATAGTTTTCTTATTTTTATAAAATTTCAATAAGAAATTATTTTTTTATATATAAAATTTCAATAAGAAATTTATTTTTTTTAAATTTCAATAAGAAATTAAATTTTATTTTTTATAAAATTAAAAGATTAAATAAATTATAAAATTTTAGTACATATATTAAAAAAAATAAAAAGCAAACCAAGGAAATTTTTTTTATTTAAATTTTTTTATACCCGATTTGCAATTTTTAAAATTAAAATACAAAAAAATGAAAAAATCAGTTGGGAAATCGCCAAGGCCTATGGTGATTTCCCAACTGATTTTTTCATTTTTTTTTTAAAAATACAGTTAAAAATTCAGTTGGAAAATCGTCATGGCCCATGGCGATTTTCCAACTTGTTAAAAAATAAACGGATTTTGGGAATTAATTTAAAAACAACGGTATTTTGGTAAATAATTTTTTTTAGCTATATTGTGATAAAAAACCGTTATTTGAATATGGTCAATTAGATCCGACAATTTCAAACATAACATAATTATACAATATGAACATAACATGAGAAAAATAATTAAAACACGACATGACACGAAAAATAACATGAACACGACACAAATACACGAATGTCAAAATCTATATAAAACGAATTATTAACGTGTCAAAATCTATACAAATATATAATTACCTTGAATACAATTATGACAGGAAAATAACACGGACATGACGACATGCGACACAAAATTGAGAGTTATTTGAATAGTGTCAATTAGACTTGTCAATTTTGGACACAACATAATTATACGACACGAACATAACATGAAAAAAATAATTAAAACACGACATAAAAAATAACATGAACACTACATAAATACACGAACATGTCAAAATTTACATAAAACGAGTTATTAACGTGTAAAAATTTATATAAATTTATAATACTTTAAATACGTGATAAAATAACACGAACATATTATGAACATATAATTTTTTCGCTAAATTGAACCATTATGACAAATTATGCAAAATATGTGATGAATTGAGATACGACACGAACACACTAAATTTTTTCTAAATTGAATCATCATGACAAACTATGCAAAATATTTTGATAAATTGAAACATGACACGAACACATGAAAAAAATAATTAAAATACGATACAACATGAACATAATACAAATACACAAACGTGTCAAAATCTACATAAAACGAATTATTAACATGTAAAAATTTATATAAATTTATAATATTTTGAAAACACAAAAAAATAACACGAACACGACACGAAAAATAACATGAACACGACACGAATACACGAACATGTCTAAATCTATATAAAATAAATAATTAACATGTAAAAATTATATAAATTTATAATACTTTGAACACAAGAAAAAATAACACGAATACGAATACTTTGAACAAACGAAAAAATAACACAAACACGACACGAATACTCGAACGTGTCAAAATTTACATAAAACGAATTATTAATGTATAAAAATTATAAAAATTTAAAATACTTTGAACACAAAAAATAATACAAACACAAAAATAACACCAACATAATTTTTTTTCTTTATCCTTTCTTTCCTTTTTTTTCTTTTTCTTTCTTCATTTAAAAAAATCAAAATTCTAAATTTAAGCTCAAATACCTTAACTAACTTCCTATTCATCTTTTATGACATATTTTAGTTGACATAAATTTAGACTTCTAAAATTTTAAATTGAGCCACTACAATAAATTGGGAATAACTTTTATAGATGTTGTAGATTCCACTTTTACAGCTAGCATTTAGATGTGTGAACTAACATGCAACCAAAAACAATATCCCAATAATATTGTACACAGTACTACTACTTTTCTTCTTTTCCTAACCCCACAACTTTAATTATTTTCTTTTGGCACAAAAAGTAACTCCGATGATTGCTATGTATGATGTATCTTGTATTTAGAAGTGGTGAAGTTTAGGTCACATAGAAGGATTCGGTTCGAGTTAAATTTTGAACATAATTTTTTAAGTTTGGATTCGATCTGTTTGAATTATTATTTAATTAATAAAATTATTTTTATTTAAATTTGATTATAAAAAATAAATATTAATTTAAAAAACTAAAATTTTTAATAATTATAAACAGTAAAATAATTTTTTTTTAAAATCCTAAAATTCGGATCAATTCTTAAACAAACAATTTTTTTTATTGTTTGCGTATCACCCGATTCGAATCGAATTATATACCACTTAAATTTAAGATAACCAATGAGACAATCCAAGTAAATATAAAAGATGATGATCAAAATTATATTTTATTTAGAAGAATTCGTTTATTTTTTATATATTGTTGGTAAATCTTTTTAATTTTATAAATAAAATTAAAAAAATGGCACGTCAATCAATTTTTTTTTCTTGTTATTAGATCGAATGATTGCAAACAGTGGAATGGAAATTCACAAATGACAATTCACTATTTTAAGCGAAAATTATACTGGATTGTTGCCACTGCCACATATTATGTCCAAGTTTTTTCCGGTGGATCATACATGGACTTATTTTATTTATGTCAAATATATATATATATATGAAAAGCAATTCACTTACATTAATATAAAATTAAATTAATTTTACATATATATGTAATTTTTTATACGATTTATATTTGTTTAATCCGATCGTTATATTTCATATTCTATTCACGTAGATCATACGTGTCAAGTTTCTAGTAAATTAAAAATGTCTAACTCTTTGTTTAATGTAAAAAACTTTCAACCGTTAAATATATATTAAAAAATACAATATTCTCGATCGATATGATACAGATATATGATCTATTCAAAATTTTACGTACACAACGAGTACAATTATATTATTAAATCCAACGGTCGGTTTGTTAAAATATAAATCGTATAAAAAGTTATAAAAGTATGTAAAATTCATTTAGTTTTACACTAGTATAAGTGGATCTCTTCTCTATCTCTCTCTATATAATATATATTTTTATAAACTACCTTTTGATCTCGCATCTATTATCTACTATAAAAATAATCCGTAGAATGCATGGGAGAAGAGAATTAAAGATTTTGAATCCATGCTTAGTTGACAACTAAGCAGTTGTATTAAGGGGTTGGGGGTTAGTTTAGGTATTTTCAACACAAAAAAAATATATATATATTAAGAAGGGAAGAAAGAAAATAAAGAAAAAAAATGGAGAAAAAATTGTGTATTCGTGTCATTTTTGTGTTCAAAAAATTATAAATTTATATAATTTTTACACGTTAAGAATTCGTTTTATGTAAATTTTGATACGTTCGGATATTCGTTCGTGTTCATATTATTTTTTGTGTTGTGCTCGTGTTATTTTTTCGTACGTTCGAAGTATTATAAATTTATATAAATTTTTACATATTAATAATTCATTTTATGTGGATTTTGACATGTTCGTGTATTTGTGTTGTGTTTATGTTATTTTCGTGTCGTGTCGTATTTTAATTATTTTTTTCATGTGTTCGTGTTATGTTTCAATTCATCCAAATATTTTGCTTAGTTTGTCATGGTGATTCAATGTAGAAAAAATTGTGTGTGTTCATATCGTGTCTCAATTCATCCCATATTTTGCATAATTTGTTATAATGATTTAATTTAGAAAAAATTTGTATGTTCGTAACATGTTCGTGTTATTTTATCGTGTGTTTAAAGTATTATAATTTTATATAATTTTTTACACATTAATAATTCGTTTTATGTAGATTTTGACACGTTCATGTATTTTTGTCGTGTTCATGTTATTTTTTGTATCGTATTTTATTTATTTTTTTCATGTTGTGTTACTTGTGTCGTATAATCATGTTCTGTCTGAAATTGTCATGTCTAATTGACACCATTCAAAAAACTTACCAAATTTATGTCGCGCGTCGTCATGTTCTTGTTGTTTTCCCTGTTATAATCGTATACAAGGTATTATATATTTATATAAATTTTAACACCTTAATAATTCGTTTTATATATATTTTGACACGTTCGAGTATTTGTGTCATGTTCATGTTATTTTTTTGTTATGTCGTGTTTTAATTATTTTTCTCATGTTATGTTTGTATCGTACAATTATGTTATGTTTGAAATTACCGAATGTAATTAACTATATTCAAATAACTATCAATTTTGTACTAGGTGTCTTATAAGAATAAGAATTATTATTTTTCTAAATTATTGAATTTATTACTCTTACTTTTTTATCTTTTAAATTTATTATAAAATATTAATTCAAATCCAATAACATTTCATAAACAAGCGCGAGCATTATCTAATTTCTGTAAAGGCAATCGTTTGTGCTTTGGATGAATTTCAAAATTTTCTTACTCATTTTTACATAATAAAATATATTATTTAATCATACAATTTATTGTTATTTAATCATACAATTCATTGATAAAATATTAAAATTTTAATTTTAATATTAAATTCATTTTTAATAATTTCAAATATATAAAAAGAATTATCGATCTCCACCGACATTATGTGGAATAATAATCTTTTTATAATTATTGTCACAAAAAAAGTACCTAGGAGAAATTTGATGTTATTGGCTGAGGTTGATGTATCCTTTGTCGATAATTGGCCCAATAATTTGAATCACGTGACGATTTATAAATTTAATTAAAATTTTTATTTGGATCAATAAGTAATTTTTAAGTAGATTTAATAATTCATATATTCGTATCATATTTATATTATTTTTTATATAATAATCATGGTTAAGATTTTATATATTTATATAAATTTGACACATTAATAATTTATGATATTTAAATTTTAATAAATTTATATATTCATATCATATTCATATTATTTTTTATATTATATCGTATTTTAATTATTTTTTCTGTATTGTGTTTAAATTACCGTATCTGGAAATCTAATATAAATTTTCTCCGGATCTGATTTTGAAATAAAATAACATTTCATAATATAAACTTTTAAAAAAAAAATAAAATCGGATAACATTATCTTACCAGTTACTGACTAATTTACCATCACCAATTTATATGGATCAAGAAAAGACAAAGTAACTAAAAAATTAGACCGCACCGACAGGCGAAAACTTCATTTTAACCGGACGCTTGTCAATGGGGTAGCCATTCCTGTAAGTTTCCCCTGTCCGATCGGATCGGATTGAGATTCAAAATTTTTTTAAAATTTTTGTTTAGGTTTGATTTATCGGTTCATGAGCATTATTTATTATATTTATAAAAAAATTATTATTTTTATAATTAAAATTAAATAAATAATATCATTTTAATATAAAAAATATTGTTTCGTTTCAAACTGAAATTAAAATTTATTATCTAAGTTCGATCCAATACGGACCGGACGACCCATAAGCAGGTATAATCCTGTCCTTTGCTTTTTCTATTGAAATTGAATTTCCAGTCGTTGGGGCCTTTGGGTACCTTCACATTTATTTTCAAACAAATTAGCCTAACAATTATCGGTTATTTATTCCCAGTTTTTCTTTATTTTTTTTGGGTACAAAATGTGAAATAAGAAAAAGAATTGCATATACTAAAACTCAAATTTCAAACATGTTCAATATTACTCTTTAAAAATAATAGCAAGAATCAACCGAATGAATCAGATTTTGTTTATTTTAAAAAAGTTGACTGCTTTCTGGCCATTGCCAATAATCAATGACAATGGTACACATCATACATCATATATCTATATTATAATTTATTATAGACTCTTCCTTGTTCATAAAATATTCTCTAATGAAGATTTGTTTAATCCTCTTAAAATCATGATATCATATTTTGTGCCTGCAATTAAGGAGTAAAACAGACAATGAAGCATCCGGGAAGAAAAGTCTTAAATCATTGCACACTGCATCTTTAATCTCATAAAATTATAAAAAAAGAAATGAAAGAAACGTCTAGGATTCGACAATCAACATCAATATCTAGATAAAGAAATGATAACACCAAAGGCATCCGCATTAAACCAACTTCCTACTAATCAATAAAATGCTTTTATTTGGGAAATCACATGTAGATTCCCCCCACATGGACTCTAAACATGAAGATTATAGACACATTAATAGAACAAATATCACCAAAAAAAGATGCAGATTGTAGCATGTGAATGCATATGCTTAATTCTCATTCCCACCATTGATGTACTGCAACTCCTTCATCCCTCAGCCTTCCATACAAAGCTAAGCATTCCCAATAAGCCCTCTTGCTCTTCTTCTTTCTCTTATTCTTCTTCTTCTTCCTTCCATCTTGCCATTGGTTGTTGCACTCCAAAAACAGTTCATCCACCAAACCAATTGCTCTCCTCTCTATCATCTTTTCCACCACTTCTGCTTCTGCCTTCATCACAACATACTCTTCTTCTCTCGCATTCTTGATCATCCAATCCGAAACATCAATCTGAGGGCTCACTCTTCTTGCCTCTCCTCTGGATGATCCCATTTCAAAACTGTAAACCTCAAATTCTTGATTCCTCTTTGGATAGTTTTTGTCAAACCATTTCATTACAATGTTCTTATCCTCAGGAGATCCCACATCGATGAAAACTCTACGCGGGTAGTGCTCAAGAGAATCCCCTAACAGATCAGGAAGAAAATTGATTTTCTTCAGGTAGGCATGTGACTTAGCCAAGGCTCTTCTTGGTGGCTCAAACAAAACATCTTCTAAACCTCTCAATGCCGCTTTCTTAGCCTCCAATGTCAGCTGACAAAGCCTTCGCTTTGCTGGAGAATCCAACAAATGGTTCTTTGAACCCAGTTTCTTCATCGCCACAATGGTTGAATGAAATTTCTTAAGATACACAATTCTGTAATCTGACTGCTTTTGATAACCGGTTGAGATGTCATTACCCAATTGCATAGCAATAACACCGCCAATTTTCACAAGACGATCAACAAACTTGGAATCAAGAGAGCCAGATACAAACACAAAATCAAACCCTTCATCTGGTAAAGAACTTTGTCGTTCTAAATCAGGTTCCACCACCACATCAATCACATAATCGTTCACGAACATGGAACCTCCATCAGCCACGCCTTCGATGGCAGAGTTAAAAACGAGAGCTTTATGGCCTTTTTTGATATGACCCTCGTTAGCAAAATCTTGCCAAAGCAAATTCCAACATTCCAAACTGATAGAACCAGAATTTTGATGAAAATCAATGGCATTAAAAACCGAACCTGAAGGTGCTTTTAAGACGGACCTAATGCAAGGCAATGTGATAATCACGATTGCTAAAAACAGCAAACGTGACAAAACAAGCAAGAATCTTGGATCCGGAAGCTTAACAACCAAAAGGGTATCAGGATTTAATGAAATCCTCGGACTTTGCAAATGATTGATCTGATTGTTGTTGTGGGTTTTGGGTCGATATCCACCTCCCATCTCCATGTCAAATGACTGCATCTGAAACGAATCCAAAAGAGCTTAATTTCGCTAAATTTCGTAAATTTGGCTAAATGGTACCTCTTGATGGAAAAGGTTGCTGGAAAAACCCAAAAGATTTGTGAAACAAAAAAAAGCAGAGGCAAAATCCAAAACAGCGGAGAAAGGAAGTTCTTTTAGCGAGTGCATTCCACCCAAGAGAGTAAAACATGTGGTTCGGATTCTGCACCAGAGTAGAAGCAATGACCTAAACCTCTCTATCTCCATGGCTATTCTACTTCTGACAACTCCCTCTTCTCTCCCTTTTTTTTTTTTTGTGTGCTTTCTTCTCTCTTTACCAATATCAGATCAGATCAGTGCAGGTCCAGAATAACCCAGATTTACGTTTCCTTACCATGGATAATCTGAAACCTAACCAACCTGAACCAAAAAAAGAGAAGATCAAGAAACTATTAGAGGAGGAACAGAGATAAAGTATAGAGAGTGAGTGATTTTGATTGTGTGGGGGGAGAAAGAAAGAGACACAAATATACAGGGAAGTTAAATTACAAATAAGCAAATAGATACAAATATTTTATCAAAAAAAAGAAAAATACAAATATGGGTTTGATGAGTTGTGTGAGTGATCCTTTTTTCTATAGTCTGAAACCTTAATTTTGCCTGACAGTTAAGGTTGTTTTTCATGCCGTGTGAGAGCAGTGTGTTCATACATTTATCATAACCTCATATCAAATCATCTCCAAAGACCTTGGTTACTTCTTAGGAATTTGGGCTACAAAACCAATTGATTAAAACAGCTTTGAGCTGCCCACGATTGTCGAAAAGGTTATTATATTAATTTTATTTATGAAATCTAAAAAATTTATTAATCATAGATGAGATAATTTTTTTAATAAATATATGATATTATAAGTGATTTAATCGCATTAGGATATCAAACTTTTTACTTGATCTAATTGTTGGGTAATCTAATCTTACTTTTTTTGGTACTTAAAGTAATCTAATCTTCTTACTTCAAACCATTTCATAAGCCACAATGAGTAGGAAAAGGGTTAATAATATAGCATTTAACAATCTATATTTTTTATATTTTAATTTAATGTGCTTGAAGTTGAAAAAAATCAAAACATAATTTTATATACCATAATGTTTTACAAAATATTTTCTTACATGATTCTGGTTTATTGGGTTTTCAACATGACCTTATATATAGTTATCATTAGTCACAAGTCTTGTAGATTTACTCTCGTCACTTTAGCTGTTTATTCCACTTTAGGAATTGTTAGTAGATTTAGGCCTCGTTTAGCATTGCTTTTGGCACAGCTTTTGAGGTCAAAAGCTGTTTTTCACTGCAAACGCAATGTTAAACAGATAAAAAAAATTAGCTTCTGCTGTTGAAATCATGGTTTGAAAAGTCAAACCAAAAAGCCAAAAAATATAGCTTTTGGGCTTTAAAAGCTGACTTTTGGATAAAATGATTTTATTATCCTCACATCTCTACACTTTTATTATTTTAAACATATCTTTTTTTGACATTTTAATTTCCAACAACACTTTTTCACAACAATGCTAAACACTTAAAAGTTTTTAAACCACACTTTTTCACCACACTTTATAAACACACTTTTTTCAACTCGAGCTTTTTTCAACCCAAGCTTTTTCCAACAGGAATGCTAAACTAGCCCTTACTCTTCTCTTCTCTGCCTCAATTTTTCTTATCTTTATTTTTAATTTTGTTTTTATTTTTATAAAAGAGATTATAACTTGAGAATTAAAAAAAAAAATAATACATATATTGTAGATACCGGATTTTATTCGGATTATGTTTTAATTTTAGTTTTAGTTTATTTTTATTTTTAATTGTGGTTTAATTTTAATTTTAGCTTAAATTTTAAATTTTAGTTTTTATTTTATTTTCGGATTAAATTAAAAAAAAGGGAAAAAATAGAAAAAAAAAAAAAAAGAAAATCGAAAAAAGAAACAATACTTGGATCAAACTCAAACTCTCTCTGGATCAAGTAAATATGAGAAAATAAGAATTTTATCTAGATATTGGATTGAGATAATGCACCAAGGAATTTAGATTAAATCGTAACTCTTCCTAAATTCCCTATAAAAGAAGCTTCAATACACACAACAAAAAAAGGGAATTTTCCGGATTATTAAGCCATTACCAAGAGTTTCGAAACTCAAAGGCAGTAAAGTGTGGATTTTTTTTTTCTTTTCGAAATTCTTGAGATTTAGGATTTGGTTAGTTGTTTGGTGAAATCCAACAGTGGGTTCATAGGAAAGAAGGATAGGAGTGTTCGATCAGAGCTTTGGTGGTCACGAACGGCCACCGGAGGAGATCGGGAGGGCTAAAATCGCAAATTTCAAACTTAGATCTAGGCTTTTTTAGGATGATTCGGACAAAACCAAGTGGATTTTGGAGTAGAGGAGATCGAGAGGAAAATTAAGGATATTTTTTTTGATTTTTCTGGGCAGGTGTGCGGTGGTCGGCGGTGGTCATCGGTAACGACAGATGGTGGCACACGACGGAGAGGCTATCGGGATCTGAAAATTTATCTGGTGTTCATCTGGTATTCAAAGGATTTTTTTGAAAGATAATTTTTTTTTTCAAGGAAGCAGCAAATGATTTGATTAAAAAAATAGCTTTTAAACCTGCATACGGGTCGGGCCGCAGGATTCGCACGTGAGTCCAAGTGCATGCCTGACCCGTATGTAATGATTCTTCTTTTTTATTTCTTTTACGTTTAAATTTTACTTTTTTGGAGTCTGCTTGCTTTTAAATCTATGCACTTTTTTTTTGTCTCTTTCAAATTTATTTGCTTTTATGTGTGTTTATTTTTTTAAATTCATTTTTTTTATTATTTCATTTAAATATGTTTTTAATGTTTAGTTTTTATGCCTGTTTCTTTTAATTTGTTTTAAAGTATGTTATTTTATCTTTATTTATTTAATTTGTGTATTTATATTATATTTATGTTATTTTTTATATTATAATCTTGTTTAATGTTTTATATATTTATATAAATTTAACACATTAATAATTCATGTTATATAAATTTTAATAAATTTATATATTCAAATCATATTTATATTATATCGTGTTTTAATTATTTTTTCGTAATTGTGTTCAAATTATCGTATCTATTTTGTAAATCTAATATAAGTTTTCTCCAAACGGACCAAGCCTCACTTTGAAGTAAAAGAATCTTCTTTAATCTTAACTTTTTCAAAAAATAAAATAAAATCGGATAACATTTTTTTACATTACCACGGTGACTAATTTTAGCATCACCAATTTATATGGATCAAGAAAAGGCAAAGTAACTAAAAAATTAGACCGCACCACCGACTGGCGAAAACTTCACTTTAACCGGACGCTTGTCAATGGGTAGTACCAATTCCTTTAAGTTTGCCCTGTCCTGTCCTTTGTTTTTATATTATATTTATTTTTAAGTTTATGAGATTCGAGAGATATTTTGAAATAAGCTAGAGATAATTTTATCCTCCTCTATAACATAATTTCTTTTTTTTTTTTTTTAATTTTTTAGTTTTTATTTTATTTTTAAATAATATATTTTAAAAATTATCTACACATTCATTCGCAGGTTGATTTAAAATCCGTATCAGATCCATTTATTTATTTATTTAATTTTTTATTTTTAAATCATATATTTAAAAGGGTTGATCTGCACATTGACTTACAGATCAATTTAAAATCCGTATGCAATCGCTAAAAAAAATTATTTTATTAATTATTTTAAGTTTTTTTTTTTTAGTTTTTTTTTAAACGATGTATTTAAAGAGATTGATCCGCATGTTGACTCGTGGGACAATTTAAGATTTGTACCCGATCAGCACGAAATTTTTTTTTAAAAAAAAAATTTACTAATTGTTTTTTTTAATAAAAAATTTTAAATTATGTATTTAAAGAGGTTGGTCCGCATGTTAACTCGCGGATCGATTTAAGATCCATACCCGATCCGATAGGGAAAAAATAAAATAAAATATATTTTATTAATTATTTTTAGTTTTTTATTTTTTTTAAAAATGATGTATTTAAAGGAGTTTGGTCTACACGTTGACTCGCGTATTGATTTAAGATCTGTACCCGACCCGCTCGAGAAAAAAAGTTAAAATAATAAATTTATTTTATTAATTACTTTTATTTTTATTTTAAATGGTATATTTAAGGGTTGGCCTATACATTCAGTCGCGGGTTAATTTAGGATTCTTAATCTAACCGCTTGAAAAAAAAAAAACTTAAAAAATATATATTTTATTAATTATTTTTTAGTTTTATTATTTTATTTTTTAAATGATATATTTAAAAGGGTTGACCCACACATTGACTCACGGGTCAATTCAGGATCCGTACGGAAAAAAATTAAAAAATAAATTTATTTTATGAAATAGTTTTTTATTTTATTTTTAAATAATGTATTTAAAAGAGTTAGTCCGCATGTTAACTCTCAAGCCGATTTAGAATCCGTACTAGATCAGCTAAGGAAAAAGTTAAAAAAATTATTTTATTAATTATTTTAATTTTAATTTTAGATAATGTATTTAAAGGGGTTGGTCCGCATGTTGACTCGCGGGTCGATTTAAGATCCATACTCGATCGGCTAGGGAAATTTTTTTTAAAAATATATTTTATTAATTAGTTTTATTTTCATTTTAAATGATATATTTAAAGGGGTAGGTCCGCACGTTGAGTCGCGGATCAATTTAGGATCCGTATCCGATTTACTCTAAAAAAAAAGTAAAAAAAGAAAAAGAACTTGTTGCTAACTTTTATAAATAAACATATACAGTATACAATAAAGTCTATATATTTTTAAATATATATAAATAACGTTTGAAAATATATTTATATTACATAAATTATAAATAAATAATTTTAATAATTTTAATTTTTATAATTAACAAAATATAATTATATTAATATTATTAAAATTTCAAAATAAAAATTAAATAAATAATTTAAAATTAATTTATTATTATTAATTAATTAAAAAATTTATAAAAAATATTAAAAATATCCGACGAAATGAGATTTTTTTCTAGTTGAAATTGAATGTCCAGTCGTTGGGGCCTCGGGGTACCTTCACTCCACAATTATTTTCAAACAAATTCGCCTAACAATTAATGGTTATTCCCAGTTTTTCTTTATTGTTTTGGGTACAAAAGAGATTTCGCAACGTCAAATAAGAAAAAAAAATAGCATATGTCAAAATTCAAAATATATCAGATATCACTTTTAAAAATATTTGCATATATCAATATTAAACTCGAACTCAGTTTTTGTTTATCTTAAAAAAGTCGACTGCTTTCTTGCCATTGCCAATAATCAATGACAATGGTACACATCATACATCATATATCTATATTATAATTTATTATAAACTCTTCCACGTTCATAAAATATTCTCTAATGAAGATTTGTTTAATCCTCTTAAAATCAGGATATCATATTTTATGCCTGCAATTAAGGAGTAGAACTTTCAATGAAGCATCCGGGGTTATTAAAAAAAAAGGAAAAAGAAAACGACCAGGGAAGACGATCTGATAAAGTGATAATATACCTACTGATTTTACATAGGAAGAACACTTAAATCATTGCACACTGCATCTTTATTCTCATAAAATTAAAAAAAGAAACACAGAAACATCAAGGATTCGACAATCAACATCAACACCTAGATAAAGAGATAAAATGCTTTTATTTGGGAAATCATATGTAGATTCCCCCACAAGGACTCTAAACATGAAGATTATAGACTCATTAATATAACAAACATCACCCAAAAAGGATGCAGATTGTAGCATGTGCATATGGGGCTATGGCTTAATTCTCATTCCCACCATTGATGTACTGCAACTCCTTCATCCCTCAGCCTTCCGTACAAAGCTAAGCATTCCCAATAAGCCCTCTTGCTCTTCTTCTTTCTCTTATTCTTCTTCTTCTTCCCTCCATCTTGCCATTGGTTGTTGCACTCCAAAAACAGTTCATCCACCAAACCAATTGCTCTCCTCTCTATCATCTTTTCCACCACTTCTGCTTCTGCCTTCATCACAACATACTCTTCTTCTCTCGCATTCTTCATCAACCAATCCGAAACATCAATCTGAGGGCTCACTCTTCTTGCCTCTCCTCTGGATGATCCCATTTCAAAACTGTAAACCTCAAATTCTTGATTCCTCTTTGGATAGTTTTTGTCAAACCATTTCATTACAATGTTCTTATCCTCAGGAGATCCCACATCGATGAAAACTCTACGCGGGTAGTGCTCAAGAGAATCCCCTAATAGATCAGGAAGAAAATTGATTTTCTTCAGGTAGGCATGTGACTTAGCCAAGGCTCTTCTTGGTGGCTCAAACAAAACATCTTCTAAACCTCTCAATGCCGCTTTCTTAGCCTCCAATGTCAGCTGACAAAGCCTTCGCTTTGCTGGAGAATCCAACAAATGGTTCTTTGAACCCAGTTTCTTCATCGCCACAATGGTTGAATGAAATTTCTTAAGATACACAATTCTGTAATCTGACTGCTTTTGATAACCGGTTGAGATGTCATTACCCAATTGCATAGCAATAACACCGCCAATTTTCACAAGACGATCGACAAACTTGGAATCAAGAGAGCCAGATACGAACACAAAATCAAACCCTTCATCTGGTAAAGAACTTTGTCGTTCTAAATCAGGTTCCACCACCACATCAATCACATCATCGTTTACGAACATGGAACCTCTATCAGCCACGCCTTCGATGGCAGTGTTTAAAACGAGAGCTTTATGGCCTTTTTTTATAAGGCCCTCGTTAGCAAAATCTTGCCAAAGCAAATTCCAATATTTCAAACTGATACAACCAGAAGTTGGGTGAAAATCAATGGCATTAAAAACCGAACCTGAAGGTGCTTTTAAGACGGACCTAATGCAAGGCAATGTGATAATCACCATTGCTAAAAACAGCGAACGTGACAAAACAAGCAAGAACCTTGGATCCGGCAGCTTAACAACCAAAAGTGTATCAGGATTTAATGAAATCCTTGGACTTTGCAAATGATTGATCTGATTCTTGTTGTGGGTTTTGGGTCGATATCCACCTCCCATCTCCATGTCAAATGACCAGATCCGTATCTGAAACGAATCCAAAAGAGCTCAATTTCGCTAAATTTCGTAAAATTTGGCTAAAGGGTACCTCTTGATGGCAAAGGTTGCTGGAAAACCCCAAGAGATTTGTGAAACAAAAAAAAGAACAGAGACAAAATCCAAAACAGTGGAGAAAGGAAGTTCTTTTAGCGAGAGCAAAACCTAGCAGCGGTGTGGTTTCCACCCAAGAGAGCAACACGTGTGGTTCGGATTCTGCACCAGAGGAGAAGCAATGACCTAAACCTCTCTATCTCCATGGCTATTCTACTTCTGAAACCACCTCTTCTCTCCCTCTTTTTTTGTGCTTTCTTCTCTCTTTACCAATATCAGATCAGATCAGTGCAGGTCCAGAATAACCCAGATTTACGTTTTCTTACCATGGATAATCTGAAACCTAACCAACCTGAACCAAAAATGAGAGAAAATCAAGAAACTATTAGAGGAGGAACAGAGATAAAGGAGAGAGATTGAGAGTGATTTTGGTTGCGTGGGGGGAGAGAAAGAAAGAGACAAATATATAGAGGGAAAGTTAGATTAAAAGTAAGCAAATAGATAAAAATATGGGTTTTATGAGTTGCGCGAGTGATCCTCCTTTGATACCTTGATTTTGCCTAACTGTTAAGGTTGTTTCTCATGCCGTGTGAGAGCAGTGTGTTCATAACCTCATTTCATCTCGAAAGACCTTTGTTACTTCTTAGGAATTTGGGCTACAAAACCCAATTGATTAAAGACAGCTTTGGGCTGCCCACGATTGTCGAAAAGGTTATCATATTAATTTTATTAACATAAATGTTATAATTTTTCAATAAATATACAATATAATAAGTGATTTAATGGCATTAGGATATCAAACTTTCTACTTGATCTAATTGGTCGGTAATCTTATCTTACTTCAAACCATTTCAGAAGCCACAATGACAAGGAAAAGGGTTCAGCCATTCCAATACAGTAATCCTGCAGCATAGGGTTAATTATATATTATTTAAACAGTGTATATTTTTTATATTTTAATTTAGTATGCTTGAAAAAAATCAAAACATAATTTTATATACTATGATCTTTTAAAAAATATTTTCTTACATTATTTGGGTTTATTGGTTTCAAACATGATCTTATATATAGTTATCATTAGCCACAAGTTTTGTAGATTTACTCTAATCATTTTAGCTCTTCATTCCATTTTAAGAATTGTTAGTAGTTCTTTTTTTACAAAAAAAAAAATATCGCAATTTAAGAATATAAGAATGAGTTGTAAATTTTGGGATTCGAATTTCGGATCTATTGGATATCAATTCTTAAAAATATGAATCAATTAGACTAAATCTCAAATAAAAAATCCACACTTTATTATACATATAAAATGTAATAGAAATACATAAAATTAAAAGAACAAACACTGCAAACAGCCAAACACATAGTACCTTTTTTTCTTTCTTTTTTGAAATAATTTTAAATTCTAAGCAACACAGTCTAAAGCCAAACACATGAACCGTAATATAATACTAGGAATCAAACAACGCCAATAATATAGGGAGAGGAGAGCACAAAGTTCTTCAAGTAGTAGAGAAACATGAAATGAGCGAACTGATCAAGGGCTAGAAGGAGCGGGAGGTGGAGACATGAAAGGAAGAGAAGGAATATTTGTAGTTGGGATTGTGGGGAATGAAGGCATGCTTGGCAATGGAGGCAGAGTGAGCTTTGGTGCAGTAGGCAATAAGTTGGGCAAACTGCTCGGAAGTGGAGGAAGTATTGTAGCAGCAGGGTTGGGCAAAGATGGTTGAGTAGTTGGCAAGGTTGGAAGTGTGGGCTGTGGTAGATTCGGGATAGTAGGGAATGGTGGTAATGTTGGCAAACTTGGGATCGGAGGCACGGGTGGCAATTGCTGAAGACGCCGAGCTGCTTGGCTAACCTCGATGCTTGAAAATAACAATGCAATGAAGAAAGCTAAAACGAAAATGTTTGAACAGGCCATTTTTTTTGCAGTAAGCAAAAAGGTTGAGGAAGAACAAGTGGGAGAGATGAACTAAGATTAATGGAGTAATCACTAATCAGAATGAGGAAATTCAGTTCAGGTTTGCTTGGGGAAAATCAGGGCTACTCTTTGGATATTTATAGCTAGCCAGATCAGAAATATGGACCCTTCCATTGACAAAATCTTGAAGGACTTGAATTTTTTTTTTCTTTATTTTTTTTTTTAAAGCCGATGATTTATATATAAATAACTAAAACACGATAAAAAACACAATACGATTCTAATAAATAATATAAATATACGAATGTATCAAAATTTATATGACAAGAATTATTAACGTGTCAAAATTTATTTTTATAGTTATTAATGATAAAATAATACGAATACACGAATTTTCAATCTAATTTTTTTCTTTTCTATTCTCGTAGTTAGCTTACCAGCTTCTCATCCATGTTTCGTTGACAAAAAAACAACATTTGTTGGTTGTCGACTGCTTGTTGGTTTGGGCAAAATGAGTTTTGATACATACATCACCGATAGTAATTCAATGGAATTAGGACATCTAACTCCTAGTTGATCTAATTGGTCGTTTATCTAATTTTAGCTAACTAATTAAGCCACCTCAAAAGCTATGAGATCAGAGGGTTTC
Source organism: Fremontodendron californicum (assembly GCA_030761205.1). NCBI lineage: Eukaryota > Viridiplantae > Streptophyta > Magnoliopsida > Malvales > Malvaceae > Fremontodendron > Fremontodendron californicum. Next base: position 32,642,416 of record JAULJL010000007.1, read on the forward strand.
TTACCCAATTTTGCCAATAATCTTGCAACATAATTAGCTGCTGCTTGCTTTGCTTTGCATACCCTACTGTGTTGATCCAAAAAAAAAAAAGGTTTTGGATTTTGGATTTTTTTTTTTTGATTTATTGGGTCAATATAATTTTAAGTCTTTTGTATGTACAAAACATCTTTAAGTTTTTTATAGGATTTCATGTATTGTTTGTTTTCTTTTTTGGCTTTTATTTTTAAATATTTTTAAATGTAATTTTTTATGAAAAAATATTATCAAATTACACATTGGTTCTATCAATTTATTATATCTTTAAAATGAAGTGAAAAAAATTGGATCTTTTGATGAAAAGAAAAAAAAGATGAGACACTTAAAAAAGAAAAAAAAAGAAATATAAGTATATTTTTTAAAATTATCTTAACAAATATTTATAATAATTATTTTTAAAACTTATTAAATATAAATATTTATTGATTTCAAATTTTAAAATTTAAAACTTATTAAAAATATAAATATTTATAGATTTATACTCTTTAAAATAAAAATATTAATATTTTCGGAAGCGAAACAAGAAATTTTTGACTAGCTTAAAATTACAAAAAACTATACTAGACTTTTGCATGACCGATGGACTTGGTTAAGAAAAACGCCATTTGTCGTAAATTTCATAATTTGTGTATACTTTTTAAATTTTTTTGTCAATCATATAAATATAAATATATTAAAATTTTACATATAAATATAATATATATTAAACAAGTCGTATATAGTTTTCATTTATTTTCCCACAAGACTATGTGATTTGTACTGCATGCTATTTCAACAGGTCCTTCGCTAGTTACAATAAGCTAATTAGATATATGTCAAATCTTTTTTTTTTTTTTTTTTCAAAGTGGAACATCATAAAATAAAGTTAAGAGTTTTACAGGTATGAATAGTCTAGATTAGCAGGATTTTTTTTTTCTTTCTTATTTTGATAAAATATTTTTTTAAATAAAATATTTCATGTCATCCATTATTATTAAGACATTACATATCTAGCGTGAGTCAGAGTGACGTCAACTAACATTATGAAAAATGTAACGATTAAAACATTATGATTTTAAAATTAAAAAAATTAAAAAATGACGTTTGAAAATATAAAAACCAAATTGGTATTTGATTCAAAATTTGAAGGACAAAGATTTACTCTTTTGTTTTTATTGGAAGGGACAATGAAATTCCAGCTCTGGATCAAAGGCAATGGCTATGTTATGAGGGTTAGTGGCCCATGGTCCTGACATTCATCAGATTGTCAATTGGGCTTAGAATAAAGATATGGACCCATGCTTGGCCCTTTTTTGGTCTCGCATGGAAACTTTTTTCTCTCCAAGTCATTCCAATTTCCAACCCATCCTGCCCTTTTTTCCTTCTCGGCCTTTTTTCATGGCTATATAATATGATATATTGATCTATTATTATTATTATTATGATACAAATGAGGCCTTGGCCGTATGGCATTTATATATTGCAATTTGCAATATTAATATCATTACCGATCACCATAAAAGCAAGAAAATTTAAAATGATCATTGAGAAATTATTTTATTTATTGTCAATGAAATTTTTATATTTTATAAATGGGATTAGCAAAATCATCTTAAAAAAAATAAAAATAGAATGTGTTAATTTTTAATCTGTTTGTGGAGTCGATAAATTTTACTGTAAATGTATCAAAAGCAAACTCTTATTTTAATTAGAAATGGACGGATAAAAATACAAGTAATACCCAAAAGAGCCACAGTTGTACATCAATAATGAAAATCTTAAGACAATTACAACTGAGTAACTTAGTATCTAGTTTACAATAGAAGCTAGCAAAGCAGCGAATGAATTTCCACATCATATCTATATCTTGTGTAATTTCGACCCACATCATATTATATTCCACATACTTTGGATTCACCTTGAAATTAAACTCAAGGCAGTACCATATTATCATATCATGATTTAATATTTAAGGAGTAGTGGTTGAATGAGAGGGGATAAGCTTAGCCTTACGATCAGGGATGTCTTTGGTAAGATCAGTAGGCAAAGTGGGCTTAAAGAAATCAGGCAATTTGGGAAGTTCAGGCTTTGGCAATTCTGGGAATTCAGGTAACGGCGGCAATTCAACCTTAGGAAATGGCAGTAGCTCAGGCAATTCAGGTTTAGGAAGTTGAGGAATCTCTGGCAAAGTTATTTCCAGAAGCTTGCGTGCCTGAACAAGGATGTTGTTGCTGCTCATGGACCAAAAAGTGATTAGAAAAAGTGGTAAGATAAGGGTTGATAGGTAGTGAGAGGCCATGGCTGGTGCAACCAAACAAAACAGAAAGAAAAAAAAAAAAGCTTAAAGAGGGAAAAACAGTGTTTTACCAGCTGCTTCTACACGATTGTGTATATTTGTGCATGAATTTTCATGTATGTTACGCTTTTATAGATACAGGAAGCGGAGAATAGGGAAGGTTTTGGGAAAGTGTGTCTAGTTAGTTCCAACTGCTTACCAACGCTGCATTACTTCCTCTACTAATTATATCAAAACAATGATTAATGAGAAATTCAAACACATATACATCCGAAATCGAGGTGTTCATGGATCAGGTTAAGCCACAGCCCAAAAAAGTTATTTTCTATATTCAGGTTCGGATCGGGCCAGGCCCGAAAGCCTATATTATTGTTTATAATAATAGTAACAAAATATTTTTATATTAATATTTATAATTAAATTTAAAATATATTATTTTTTAAGTGATGAATAGTAATTCAGACCTGGCCAATCCAAATTTAAAATATCTTTATCTAGGCCCGACCCAATATAGGTCGGGAAAGTAGCTCGACTTTTGAACAGATCTAATCGAAAAGTCACGTTCTTCTTAAAACACTCTTTAAAAACACATAATGAAAATCAAAAATTATTTTGAAGATTTAAATCATATGATGAGTTTTTTAAATTGTTGTAAAACTTATATGTTTTTAAAAAGCATACCTAGCACTCTCCAAAAAAAAAGTTGCTCATCTAATACACTCATTTCACACATTCACGTAATATATAAAATTTTGTCATAATTCATAAACGTTTTAATACTTTTCACTTAATAGAAACTTAAAAGGAAAAAAACGAGTGCATCATTTAAGTGCAATACATTAATGCATATAGCACCGATCTTCATGGAATATAATTCTAGAGGAATAAATCGAATTAAGAAAAGAATAATGTATACTTTATAATTTCGATAGTCTAATCTTGCATATATTATTCAGTTATTGAGATTATTGATATAATGCCTTCTTCCTTGACATACAAAATATTTTCATGTATAGAGTTGGTTGATTTTAAATAGAATATGTAAGTCAGGGATTGCTACATACACATAAATTGTACATATATATGCATTATTCTTTTTCTATCAATTTTTTTTTCAATAATCTTCATCTCGTCGGATGTGTATGAAATTTGTGTAATTATTTGTATATAGTTTCTTTTGGTATAAAGAAGTCGCAATTTGAAAATAAAAAAAAGGGTTGTAGATAGTCGGATTCGATCCCCATACTTACTGGATATTACCTCTTAAGAATGATTATATAAACTAATTGGACTAAGCTCGGGTTTCATTTGTATATAATTTTAATATATAATAATAATCGGTTTAATTTCCTACCGTAACAATGGTTACTATTACATGCGAACACTTTGACATATAAATGAAGCTAAGTGAAATTAACAATAGATGCAACATCATTAACTTCAATAATATATAAACGTACAACTAAACATTCATAATATCATGCACTATGCATGGGTGTGGACACTCAAATATATAGTAATTAAGATTTAGTATATGAATCTCCTCTCTGCAAGAGACGACTCGTTCGAGGAATATTGCACATATTCACCACCAATTATTGACACTCCAAATATAAAATACTTCAACACCTAGCATTGTTCGGAAATTACTGGATGAAGACACAGGCTGCAGTGCAGTGTAATGGTTCAAGGATTAGTAGTCGAGTAAGCTTGAGGAAATATGGGCTGTGGCCATCCAGGAAACGTCGGCACTTCTGGCTTTGGCCACTCAGGTTTTGGAAACTCAGGGTACTTGGGTATTTCCAATTTTGGCAACTCTGGCGTTTTTTCAGGTTTTTGCTTTTCATGCTTTTCAGGCTTTTCTGGTTTAGGTAACTTATGATATTCGGGCACTTCCGGCTTTGATAACTTTGGTATTTTTGGCAATTCATGTTTTTGTTTCTTAGGCACTTCTGGCTTTTCTGATTTGGGTAACTCAGGATACTCGGGTATTTCTGGCTTTGACAACTCTGGAATTTCAGGATATTCAGCTTTTTGTTTCTTATGGACTTTAGGCTTTTCCGATTTGGGTAACTCGGGTACTTCTGGCTTTGAGAACTCTGGCATTTTGGGAAATTCAGGTTTTTGTTTCTCAGACACTTCAGGCTTTTCTGACTCGGGTAACTCAGGATACTTGGGAACTTCTGGCTTTGACAACTTTGGTGTTTTGCATAATTTAGGTTTTTTCTTCTCAGGCACTTTGGGCATCTCGGATTCTGGCAACTCAGGATACTTGGGCACTTCCGGCTTTTGCAATTCTGGCGTTTCGGGCCATTCAGGCACTTCAGGCGATTCAAACTTTGACAAAGTAGGTACTTGAGGCAAAGGTGGCACTTCAACTTTAGGCACCTCATACAACTGAGGCTCAGGAAATTCCGACTTCTCTGACAAAGTTGTCTGCGTCTCTAATAGACGTCGAGCCCCTACCAAGACAGTGTTGCTACTCATTAGTGACAAACTAATGAGTAAAAGTTGTAAAATGAAGAAAGGGAAGCGACTATTATGAGCCATGGTTAAAGCAGATGACAAGATAGGTGAGACTTAGCCAAATGCAAAGATTGTGAGTGTACTTGTCTATGCATTGTTGTTCATGTGTCATAGCCTTTTATAGACGTGAGAAGTGGAGAATAGGAGACTTGAGAGCTGGTTTGGTAGGATTTTCCTCTACGTAGTTAGTACCAACTTCTCATCTACATACTTGACTAATGGCGCATAGTATCATGATAAAAATGTGCTCAATCTAGCTCCAAATACCGTATCAACAATTCCTAAAAATTAATTAAACAAGGGGGAAGGAAAATAAGTTAAAAAAAAAAAAATTATACATTATCGATTTGAGATCTTCTAGTCAGGTAATCAAAAAATGCTCATTGGAATAAAATTTGAAATTATTAGACAAAAACTTACGTACCCATAATCATTTCATCACATTAATAATATATAATGCAGATTACAATCTATGTCATCTATTATCTTTATTTTTTTTAATGTCCGACATTTGTGTTCGACACATATTCGAACATGAGTATTGAAGTATGATTAACTAAATATATGAAAAAAACTTAAACATACCCGTGTCAGATACATATCCGTATCTGATACTCACTCTCGAATCCGAATAACATAATTTACAGTAACATAATCATAATCACATGTATCGTTTATGTAATTTATCAGCTTGTTTTGTTTTTATATTTTGCTTCTTTTTTTTTTTGGGTACAAAAGAGTCGTAGTTTAGAGATAGGAGAAGAGACTGCAGATGCTGAGATTCGAATCCCAAACTTACATTATGTCATCTCTTAAGGGTGGCTGCATGAACCAACTGAATTAAACTCTCTTTTTTCTTCTTTTTGTGCAGCCTGCCAACCTTCCTTTTCTTTCTTTTAACATAATTCTGTGAGCAGTTGAACTAAACATGTGCCTTTATCCATTAGGAGGCAAAAACTGGATCAGAAAGGAAAATTGCAGGCACCTCAAGCTTTGATAGCCTACTGTTTGCCATGTTTTTAGTTTCAATTCCTTTTCGTTCTTGAATCTTGGCCAAACTATATTATTCTAGACTTCACGTATCTCCTCACTAACACATTCATCACCATGGTCTGTTAAAGTTTTATTCTTTTATTTGATAAAGAAGTCTCTATTAAAAGTGTCAATAAGTCGGGCTATTTAATATAGGTTCAACTTAAACCGAGTGTTGGATATAAACTTTAAATTCAGGTTCAACTTAAAGATATTATTATAATATAAATAATATAAATATATTATTTTTAATGATAAAATATATTTTAATAACAAAATTAATATAAATGAGTGGATCACACACGAGTACGGCTTAAGATTTAAAAGTGTCAATTAACGAGTTTAACTTGAACCGACTCATGACATCTCTAGCCTATGCTACGTTTTAGAAATTTTTGCATGTATTGCATATATTTGTCTTCCTCCTTACTTGACCACACAGATTTTGCTTGGATGGAAAATAAAAATCAATATAGACAAAATTAGTGATTTTATTAATGAGGAGATAGTTAAGATTTTGCAGAATAATCATATAATGCATAAATAAGCACTAAAAAAATTAACCAAGTTTTTTTTTCTTATATGGTCAAATTATAAAACCCAAGATTTTAAAGAAGTTAATTTTGTCTCTCTCATTCTTCAATCTTAATTTCTTATCTCGATTTAGTTTTTTTTTTTCGATTTAATAGTTGAGTTACATAATTAAAATATTTTCTTTCCATTTTTAACTCCCAATTTTCCTAATTTGATCTTATGCCACATTTCCGCTTAAAATAGTTTTAAATTTGTACTTAAATCAATTCAATTACTCAAAATTAGACCTGCTCAAGAACCGGGCTATCCACCCAAACCCGAAGGCCCCGCTTATAATTTAGAAGGTTTGGACAAAAATATTAGACCCGAAATATGGGCTTGGATAAAAAAAATGAAGCCCATTTAGAAAATAGGTCGGGCATTGGCTCCAGCAATCAAGACCCGATCCAGTCCTTTTTTCATTTATATAATATAATATATTATTTTTATATATTATATAATTTATATCATATAAAAATAAATATATATAATACTATAGTGTAAACATTTAAAAATATACTAAGTTATCTATGTTTTATAACTTAATAAAAGAAATAAAGAGATAAAATTACTAAAAATTGAATAATAAAAAAATATTTGTTTAAATTTTTTAGAAAAAAAAAATATTGGCGGGGCTAAATGGGCTTGGACTATCCATTTACAAATATGAACGGGCTTGGGCAGAATTTGAGGCTCATATTTCGGGCCGGACCGAATTTTGACAAATATATATGGTGTTGATACCATACCATACCTAAGTTCAGCTCGAACCTGACCCAATCCGACGCATGAGCAATTCTACTCTGAACAAATTTTAACTTAGTTTAGATGATTCCTTTGTATTATATTGAAATGGCTTATCAAAAGGATGGTCGATTTAGTCTCCTTGTGAAACAGCCATATATATCCCAATTACATTTTGTGTTTTTTTCTTGTTTAATAAATTTTTCTATTTGTTAAGCCCAAAGCATAAGTGGCCCAATAAACCTAGACCAGGCCAAACACCTATATCATTGGGCCTCGGGCTCAATAAGTCCAAATCTTGAAGCGACCTGAGGATGACACATCCTGATTAATAAGAGCTTGTCCAACTACAAACAGCCAAACAGGTTCTGACCACACATCGCCCATTGCATCCAGAGGGATCGCCCTTCTGTCACTTCAGATGACCACGTGATCTCCCTAGCATTCGCTTCCCATCACGTCGCCCTCTGTCATATACATGCAAAATCCACGTGGGGTCTTAGTACACATGTCCTCGACTAAAGCCCGACACGTGTTGTCTGGCGACCCGTCGTTTAAAGCTATATATAGGACTCTCATGCTCACTAAGAAATCTATTGACCCTCAAACACTTGAACTCCCTATGGTTGCTCTGCCCCAACTTCCTCACCTCTTCATGACCCTTCCCTCTCTTCACCTCCACATTCCATAGCCTCCTCTTAGCTTCCCTTAACCATCAAATCATCCACCACCTAAAATACTATCAACAATTGACGCCGTCTGTGGGAATTGATCGAGAAAACCATGTCTCTACCACTACCACTACCAACCCAACAAAGCAACGTCCCAGAAGCCTCAAGCACTAGTGCATCAGGCACTAGCCCTCAGTTACCCTTAACGACAGCCAGTCACGGATTCTCCTCCCCAGGGGTATCCACACCGCCCTCTATGCCGAGTTACTACCAAAACTATCTCTTCCCCAATCCCTGGTATAACCAGCCTTACCCTTCATATGGCTATTACCAGAACTTGCTAGTAGCTAACTCCCCAGTATTATCCACAACCCCAGATTTAATCAATGAAACCGCGTCAAATGCTCGGCGAGGTTCTCGCCCCACCCTGGGTGCAGGAGCTTCTGTTAGTCGCCCTACGGACCCCTAGGCTAAAACTGGAGAGCGCACCAGCGTTACTTTTATGCCAGATATTGATCCGCCGCAACGCCACCAAGAATTACTGACCCGCCAGTCAGAATTCACATTCACAGCCCCAAACTACCCAACGACACCAATTGATCCACAGTTCGGGTCTCTACCTTCCCCCCATTTACACCATCTTTATCATACCAAGACCCAATGCAACATATTCTGATGAACCAAGTGCAAACACTCCAAACACAGTTGGCAGAGCAACAAAGAACAGTGTTCCAAGCTACCCAAAAAATTAACAACCTACAGAGAAATCAATACCGAGAACAACAGGAGGAGAGCAGTAGTTCATCATCTCGTGGGAGTCGCCAGGCGAGACATGACACGATAGGGGCGAATGACTAGGTAGGATCCCTGGAGAGACGAGCCCCACCTCGACGAGTTGGGCGATCGCTAGAAAGAAGAGCCCAAACGAACACTGCCGCAACAACCAGTATAAATGTACAGGTGCAAATGGAAGCCTTGCGTAGAGAGATACACGGAATGATGAAGGATAAAGCGGAAGAAGTAGAATGGATGAGTGATAACAGCAGTCCCTTAACGGTGCAGATTCGACAGGAGCAGGTGCCCACATCCGTAAAACTATCGAAAAAGACCTATGATGGTACTAAAAACCCTGTCGACCACCTTATTCAATACAATAACTACATGGATTTGCTGGGAGCTAATGATGCCCTCAAATGTCAGGTGTTCCCTATGACATTACGAGTGCACGCCATAACTTGGTATCACTCCTTAACGGCGAACTCTATTGATAATTTTGAAAAGCTAGGCAGAATATTCATTGCTCATTTCCTCGCCAATAAGGTGACATTCAAGACCCCCGCCAGTCTGTTAGCAGCCAAACAGAGAGAAAATGAGTCCTTGAGAGAATATATTCGGCGATTCAATTCTGACACCATGGAGATTAAGGACTTACATTATGATTGGGCCATAGAGGCATTCATTTCTGGTGTTCGTCATGAACATCTGCGCTATGCTTTGATAGACGCAAAGCCTGAAAAGCTGTATAGCCTTTATGAAAAAGCGTAGAGATATGCAAAAACTGAGAAAATGAAGATGGCAGAGAGGGGCACTGAGTGGGAAAGTCAATCCCAAAACCAAGATAGGTTTCAAAGGAATAGGCTAGGCCCAAAGGATAATAGAAGTCAACTAGATTTGATACACGCTGAAGGAGGTCCAGATCGCCAGATAAAACCCCCCAGAATGAGCAGGGTCGCCAGCGTCAGGGCAATGGTCGAAGGTCGAAAAAAACCCCTTACTCCAAGTTTGAGGAGTACACCCCGTTGAATGCCTTAAGGTCGTATATTCTAAATGTCGTATCACAAGAAGGGATTTTGGGTACACCTTACCCAATGAGAGATAACCCAGCCTGCCTGAATTCTAAAGAGAGATGTCAATACCCCAATGATGTGGGACACAGTATTGAAGATTGCCGGTATTTAAAGATTGCTATCAAGAATGCTATTCGAAAAAGACAAATCAAACAGTTTGTTATAAGAATAGGCACTCAGCAAGGACAGACGTCGACAGAAAACCAAAAGAACAGTAAAGCGAAAGGGAAAAAAACTATTCAAGAGGTCATTAACATGATAATTGGGGGAACAGAAGAATATGCGAGTAGTAGCTCCAAAAGAAAGGCACACCTAAGAAGCGTGATGGCAGTTGATGTCGTCCATAAGAAAGTAAGACACAACGAGGATTGGTTAGTGGACTTCACAGACAAAGACATCAACATCCTTGAGGATAATGGTAACGACCCAATCGTTGTGTCCGCCATGATTGGGAATTTCCAAATCAAGAGAGTCTTAGTTGACAGTGGTAGTGCGGTTGAGATCCTTCAGTTGGAAGCTTTCAGAAAAATGGGTCTCCTAGAATCAGACTTGAGACCGACAGGCCCTATATTTGGTTTCGCCAATCAACCCATTAATGTTAAGGGTTCTGTCTCTTTGCCAGTTACAATAGGAGACAACAACCATGTTCTTACTGTGATGGCAGATTTTTTGGTGGTCGACCAACCCTCAGCGTACAATGCCATCTTAGGGCGACCTTCGATGAAAAGAATCAAGATGGTCACGACAATATATTGCCTAACCATGAAATTCCCGACCCCAATAGGAATAGGGTATATGAAAACAGACTAGCAAACGGCGCGAAAATGCCATATACTTTCTATACAGCTCGCCAAAAAGAACCAATTAGGACTGCTAACAGTGAACGTTGAAAATACAAAGACTGGAAGGCAAAAGATAGAGTTCAAGGAAATAGAGATAGAAACTGGGGGGCAACGGGAGGAGATGCAGGTGAACACACAGGTGAACTTGGTTGATAAAAGCACTCTCACACTGGAAAGCTTAGATATTAGAGGAGAAAATAGTCAATACAAAGTAGAATCAGCGGAACAGACAGTTGCGATCATCTTGTACGAAGAACATCCGGAAAAGACAACCCAAATTGGGTCATCGCTAAAGGGTGATGAAAAGCAGTCTTTAGTACACATGTTACAATCCAACGCTGATGTCTTCGCATGGTCAGCGGCAGATATGCCTGGGATATAGATGAATACTATAACCCATTCTTTGGGTGTCGACCCCATGGCTAAGCCAGTTAAGCAGAATAAGAGGAAGTTCGCCCCTGAGCGAGTATAAACAATCAAAGAAGAAGTTGAGAAGCTCCTTGCTGAAGGATTTAAAGGGAGGTCAAGTATCCGGAGTGGTTGGCTAATGTAGTTATGGTGAAGAAAGCTAACGGGAAATGGTGCATGTGTGTGGACTTCGCTGATTTAAACAAAGCTTGCCCAAAGGATAGTTTCCCCCTACCCTCTATGGATCGATTAGTAGATTCATCAGCAGAGCACAAATATATGAGCTTCATGGACGCTTTGTCAGGATACAATTAGATCAGGATGAACCCTGAAGACCAGGACTAGACGTCTTTCATTACCGAGGAAGGGTTATACTATTACCAGGTAATGTTTTTTGGATTGAAAAATGCTGGTGCGACCTATCAAAATTTGGTAAACAAGCTATTTAAAGATCAGATAGGGCGGAGTGTCGAAGTTTACGTGGATGATATGCTGGTGAAGAGTTCCTCTATTGAACAACATCTAGTTGACCTAGCAGAGGTTTTCAGGTCTTTAAACAGCACAGCCTCAGGCTAAACCCTTCCAAGTGTGCCTTTGCGATTGGTGCAGGAAATTTTTTAGGTTTTATGGTATCAAGCAGAGGTATAGAGGCGAACCCTGAGAAAGTTCAAGCGATCCTAGGCATGGGTCCCCCAAGAAACACCAGAGAAATGCAGAGGCTCACGTGCAGAGTGGTCGCCCTGAATAGGTTTGTTTCTAAGTTAGCTGACAAATGCCTACCATTTTTCAAAGTCCTCCGAGGCGCCTCCCATTACCAATGGAACCAGGATTGTCAAGAAGCATTTGAAGAATTGAAAAAGTACTTGTGCTCTCCACCATTATTGGTCAGCTCGCTTCCGGGCGACCCCTTGTTCATATACCTAGCCACTTCTGACGAAACAATGGTAGCAGTGATGGTCAAAGAAGATGAAACTCGCCAGACTCCGGTTTATTATGTTAGTAGAGCTTCGCAGAACGGCGAGGTCAACTATACTAAACTAGAGAAGATAGCTTTTGCTCTCGTGGTTGCAGCCAGAAAACTCAGACAGTATTTTCAAGCTTATCCCATCACTGTCCTAACAGATCAACCCCTAAGAGAAGTCTTACAAAAAGTGGACAGCTCAGGCATGCTGGTCAAGTGGAGTATAGAACTCAGTGAGTTTGGTATAGAATTCAGACCAAGAAAGACGATCAAGGCACAGGTCTTAGCAGATTTTGTGGCAGAGTACTCTTTTACTGACAAAATTACCACACCAGTTCAATATCCAGCCGAGCCCCCACCAAAGCTAGATGAATCACAGTAGCCAGTAGAGCCAGTATTAGTGAAAAAGTCTGAAAGAATGGAGCCAGTCCCTGAGAACATGTGGACGATGTATGTAGATGGATCCTCAGGAAATGAGGGATAAAGAGCTGGCGTTCTCCTAGCAAACCCTCAAGGCTGCAAATGGCAATACGAAATCTCTCTAGACTTCCCCGCGTCAAATAACGCCGCCGAATATGAGGCCCTATTGATGGGGTTGGAGTTAGCACTAAAACTAGAAGCAGCGAGACTATTGATGTTTACAGACTCGCAACTGGTAGCAAAACAGATTAATGGAGTATACGGGGTGAGAGACCCCGTGTTGATTAAATACTACGAGCGAGTACTCAAACTCAAGGAACGCTTTGAATTGGTCATTGTTGAACAAGTCGCCAGGGAAGAAAACACAAGGGCGGATATATTGTCTAAGCTGGCCTCGTCTGTGGAGATTAGGCAAAGGGGAAAAATCTTGTTGGAATATCGCCAAACACCAGGTTACCAAACGGAAGAAGAAGTACTATGTATCGCAAACGAGTCCAGTTGGTTAACACCTATCATTGATTACCTCCTGGGAAGGACTGTCCCAGACGACCCCAAAGAGCAAAAAAAATTGAGAATGAGAGCCGCCAGGTATACGATGATTGGCGACACCTTGTATAAGAAGGCATTCAGTCAACAATTGCTTTGGTGTTTAGCACCAGCAGAAGCTGAATATGTTTTAAGAGAAATCCATGAAGGGGTGTGTGATAATCTCATGGGAGGAAGAGCCTTGGCACAAAAAGCTCTAAGGCAAGGGTTTTACTGGCCCATTATGAAAGCTGACGCCTCGAAAATGGTTAAGAGATGTAACAAATGCCAGAAGTTTGCCACAGTACCTAGACAACCAGCAGAGCTACTTACCTAGCTTTCCAGTCTTTGGCCTTTTGCCATGTGGGGGATTGATATTCTGGGACTATTTTAGGTAGCTGTGGGACAAAAAAAAAATTCGTAATAGTCGCCTGCGAGTACTTTACTAAGTGGGTTGAAGCCGAGGCTGTGGCGACCATCACAGAAAGGGTTATCGAAAAATTTGTGTGGAAATTCATTGTATGTAGATATGGGGTCCCTAACACCATCGTGGCTGACAACGATGCACAGTTTCAGGGGGCAAGTTGAGAAAATTCTGCGAGAACTTTAAGATCCTACTCACATACAGCTCCGCCAAACACCCGCAAACCAATGGTCAAGTCGAAGCCATGAATAAGAAAATTGTACAAGGATTAAAAAAGAAACTTGATTATGCAAAAGGGGCGTGGTTAGAAAAGATGCCAGGAGTCCTATGGGCGATCAGGACGACATCGCATACAGGCACAGGGGAAACACAATTCAACTTGATGTTTGGAACAGAAGCTGTAATACCAGCTAAAATTGGCATCAACTCTTTAAGAACAGCACATTTTAACGTCGCCCTGAGTGAGGAAGCATTGAGAGCAAACCTTGATTTGCTTGAAGAAACCAGAGACTGGGCACAAGTAAAGCTAACGGCCAGATCACAACAAGTAGCCCAATATTACAATTCTAAAGTAAAAAACAGACAATTTCAAGTTGGCGACATGGTCCTTAGAAGTTGTTGGGTGAGCAGACCGGTGAGCGAGCAAGAAAAGATGGCCCCAAATTGGAAGGGTCCTTATAAGATAGTCAAGAAGATAAGATTAGGAGCTTATGCCTTGGAACGAATGGATGGAAATCCTATACCGCAAACCTGGAATGCGGCACATCTGAAAAAATACTACTTGTAAGAAAATGTGTATTTTCGATCATGTATGCTTAACAAAATGAAGATACATATTGCAAGTAATTTCTAAAAATAGCTGATATCTACTCCTAAATATGTGTTCGCCCACTCAGGCTATCCCCAACGACCTCTAATAGGTCTCCCTAAGCGTCCAAGAACGCCCAACAACCTCTAACTGGTCTCCTTAAGTGTCCAGGAATGCCCAACGACCTCTAACTTGTCTCCCTAAGAGTCCAAGAACACCAAATGACCTCTAATAGGTCTCCCTAAGCGTCCAAGAACGCCCAACGACCTCTAATAGGTCTCCCTAAGCATCCAAGAACGCCCAACAACCTCTAATTGGTCTCTCTAAGTGTCCAAGAATGCCCAACGACCTCTAACTAGTCTCTTTAAGAGTCCAAGAATGCCCAACGACCTCTAATAGGTCTTCCTAAGCGTCCAAGAACGCCCAACGACCTCTAACTAGTCTCCCTAAGCGTCCAAAAACGTCCAACAACCTCTAACTGGTCTCCTTAAGCGTCCAAGAACGCCCAACAACCTCTAATAGGTCTCCCTAAGCATCCAAGAATGCCCAACGACCTCTAACTGGTCTTCCTAAGCGTCCAAGAATGCCCAACGACCTCTAACTGGTCTCCCTAAGCGTCCAAGAACGCCCAACAGCCTCTAATAGGTCTCCCTAAGCTCCAAGAACGCCCAACGACCTCTAACTGGTCTCCCTAAGCGTTCAAGAACGCCTAACGACCTCTAATTGGTCTTCTTAAGCGCCCACAATGACCTCTAATAGGTCTCCTTAAGTGTCCAAGAACACCCAAACGACCTCTAACTGGTCTCTTTAACAACCGCACAGTAAGTCTATGATAAGAAAACCCCAGGTCTGGATAAACGGGTGAAATACATAATTAATATAACACAAGTCCAAGAAAACAAACGATAAAGAATTTTATTAAAAATAAAGTCTTTACAACTTAAAAGAGACTCTACTCTACAATAATAGGGCCCTTACTAACATCTCCAGGGTTTACATTTTCAGTACCCTCACCCACTTCGCCTAAAATAAAGGCATCCCCTACTGTGGCAGTAGCTACATCCATAATGTCAATGGTCAGATCTTCAATCTTACCACCTCCAACAGCAGGAGTGTCTACTACACTTTATCAACCATAGGGGTCTCTGCAACATTATCCCCATCAGCAAGAGATCGCCTCAAACCTTCAAGGGCAGCGACATCCAAAAAAAGAGGATCCAAACCCTCAGGGATCCTAGTGAGAGTAGAGAAGTCAACCTCCCTTAAGTCTACAGGCCCAAGTTGTGCTAGCACAAGAGCTAAGGCATTCATCCGATATGCCACACAGCACCTCAGTGTGTCGTTTATAATCTTTTCACGTGTCTCAGCCACCTTGGCTTCACACTCTTTATCCTTCTCTTCAAGGGCCTTGACTCTCTCCTACCTGGCTTCTATCAGGCGATCCTTCATAATACGAATCTCCTGCGAGGTGAATTTCAATTTCTCATCGACGAGCCCTTTTTGGCATTCAGCCTCAGACACTTTAGCCGCACAACTACTCTTTGCCTGCAACGCTTTCTCTTCAGCAGCAGCAATTTTCCTATTAGCCTCGTCGACCTCCTCCTTAGCTTTCTTTAACTCTTCCTCGAGGACAACAACACGAGCGCTGGAAATCGCTACCAATTTGCTCTCCACTTTAAGCTTCTTGTCACTTTTGGCCAATTTGCGAACCTCCTCCTCAATCTTATGGTCAGCTTCCTCTAATCGATGATTAATCTCTTTACCCCTATTGTATAAGGCCAAGGCCATAACTGTACCCTGGAATGCGCATAACGAGTATTAGTACTCGCAAGACCAATATTTATACCTAACCATAATGAATGAATACCTCAATCTGGTGAGCGACCAAAGGCCGCTGGGTTAAGACAGGTGTTTGAGCCTCAACTTCCTTCAAAGTCGGGCCAGGAATACTGTCTCAAAACCAAGTGACTGCCCGATCCACATCAAGGGGAATGGTGCTCATAGGCAAGTGTTCTCTCCAACTGAAGTAATGTTTGTTATTTCCCACAGGAATGTAACCGCTCGGGTTGCGAGCTTGAGCAGGTGGACGAGCGTGGCCTGGATGTTGGACAACTAAAGACATCTCCCCTTCCTGGGGGCCCTCACCTCGCTTGGTCTTCTCTTTCCTCTTTTTCTTACCTCCCTCATTTTCCTTTTTCTTTTCCTTATCTCTCATTTTCTCCTTCTCATTTTCCTTTTCCTTTTCCTTTTATTTCTCCTTGCCATTGTCTTTCTCTGCCTCATTTTCTTTTCCCTTGCCCACGACAAGGTTGCCTAACACAGATCGATTCGCCAGGACCTTAATTTTTAAGGAGCCGCCAGCAGGTACAGTGGGGACTGTGGATGGAATTACACCTGGTATTGTAATTCCCTCGTGACCCGTCTTCTGCCTCTTTGCCAACGGGCCTTTACCATCTCCATCAACACCTTTAGCCGGCCTCTCCCTCGCAATCAACTCTTCTAACAGATCCATCCCGTCAGTCGTATCTATACCTGTAAATGAAACCACAAACGAATCAAAAAACAAAAGGACCCCAAAGTATGAGCACAAAGAAAAACTACCTATCACCGAAAGAAAAGCCCTAGAGTTCGCCATAAATTTGAGCTCCCTCGAAGACGAGGAGTTACTGGAAAAACTATCCTCTGAAACCTCATTCTCTACGTATAGACTACCCCCTCTTAACCTAGCCTCAAAATCAGATCCTTCAACATCATCCACGTCTATCACACCAGGCCACTGACCGCCGATGCCACCTTTATGTGCCCCTTTATCCGAATCGAAAGATAGCTTTATCGTCGGAGGAGCTGCAGATATGACCGTGAGAGAAACTGTAGCGAAGACTATAGGAGGGGGACCCAGGGCACAATGGCAAGCAGGTCCCCATACGTCTCGCCATTCATATTAGAGACGGAGGTTCCCTGAGGCTTACCATGCTAGAGTCCATCCAGGTCTGGGATGGGCAACCCACTAAGAGGGTTCAAAGACTCACCAGCAACATCATCATCCACTACAAAACAAGAATCAAAACCTTTAATACAACAAAAAAATCGACGACCTCACAAACAACAAGTTGATTATAGAGGATGAAAGGTACCTTCGACGAACTCAGGCTCCGACGAAGGATTCTCACTACGAGAAGACCCCTCGTTCCCCTCGGGAGCGACCACTTCTTCAAGGGCAAAAACACGACGAACACGCCTAATCAACAACCTCGCTAGGAACTCCTCGCTATCCTCAGGCCACATAGGACCTGTTTGAGCAGGAAACCCGCAATCCAATGCTACCCGATTGGGATTCGTGTTGTTCAAGCAGTAGCGATAAACATTTTTCTGCGTAACCGTCCTCGCCCAATCGATGGTGTGCGCTTGGTAGTAGTTGAATTGCGCTAACTATGCGGCACCCATCTCTAGCTTGTAACCCCTCCTATCATCAGAACGCCTTGACCACGTAACCTTGAAAGGCCACTTAGCCTCATGTTTTAATGTAGCAACAAAAAACTTGCTCCTCACGATGTGCCTATTCCTAGGAGTGTTGATGATCACCTTCTTCTTCCAAGCAGACAAATAGTATCGAGGCCCATGAATTTTCAACCGATACAAGTTATGAAAGGTCACCACATAAGGGGTCTCTCCCCTAGATCGACAGTCTATAAAAAATGACACCAGGAAAAGCCAGGACACCCCAGTCAGCTGCGACGCAGCGATCTCATAAACTTCAAGACAAATCACAAAAAATGGATGTAGAGGAAGATGAAACCCCCTTCAAACATGTGTGCATAAAAACACACATTACGTTCCTCATTCAACACTTGGCTCGTCTGGCGACCTTTCCCGGGAAAAGAAAACTTGTAGCGATAATGGGGGATACAGATCCCCCTATTTCGCAAACAGGCATTCAGTTCAGGATAGGTGATGCTGCACATCTCGTCATCGCCCCAATCTTCCTCACCACCTCCCTGAGAGGGACTGTCGACCCCCTCAGCACCACCGTCCACCACACCACTGCCCTCAGCCCCGACGAAAAATCGAGCACCCTCCTTGATTTCACAGCTTAACTCAGAAGGACTCCTCTCCGACACGCCAAAACCACCCCTCACAACCTCAGCAGCCTCCTTCATTTCCATCTCTACTTCCACCTCCGACAACTCAACCTCCGACTCTTCGGCACCACCTGCCCAAGATCGACCCTCCAAATTATCAGAACCCTCAGTGTCACTCATGACTGTCCTATAATATGGTTTGGACATATACCCAAAAACCCAAAATCCAAAACAAAAACAAGCTAACAAACAAATCGAGATACTTACTACGCTTTCGAAACCTTCTTTCGATCATAACTCCGATAATCCCTTCCGACTTCAGATCAATCCAAATGCAGCAACTCCGGTGAAACTCTCTCAACTCAACCTAACAAACACAGCATAAACTGTGACCTCAAAAACCCAAACCCTTATTTATAAACAACCTTATAAATGCGAGCACAATTCCCCACACACTCTCACCGACCATCAAAACCAATCACCATAAAGCACGTGGCAAACACAGAAAAGGCTCACATATCGCCACACAGAAAAGGCTCGTCGACTACCACTTTATAGCCCTCGCCTCGCCTGGGGGGCAAATGTTAAGCCTAAAGCATAAGTGGCCCAATAAGCCTAGACCAGGCCAAACACCTACATCATTGGGCCTCGGGTCCAATAACTCCAAATCTCGAAACAACCTGAAAAGGACGCATCCTGATTAATAAGAGCTCGGCCAACTACAAACAGCCAAGCAGGTCCTGACCATACATCGCCCATTGCATCCAAATGGATGGCCCTTCTGTCACTTCAGATGACCACGTGGCCTCCCTAGCATTCGCTTCCCATCACGTCGCCCCCTTTCATATCCATGCAAAATCCACGTGGGGTCTTAGTACACCTGTCCTCGACTAAAGCCCGACACGTGTTGTCTGGCCACCCATCGGTTAAAGCTATATATAAGACTCTCATGCTCACTAAGAAATTTATTGACCCTCAAACACTTGAACTCTCTATGGTTGCTCTGCCCCAACTTCCTCACCTCTCCATGACCCTTCCCTCTCTTCACCTCCACATTCATAACCTCCTCTTAGCTTCCTTAACCATCAAATCATCCACCACCTATAATACTATCAATAGTATTTATTAAACATATCATATTTTTGTATCTTGTTTAAAATTATCAAATCTACTCATTAATCTATTTCAATATTTATTAAACATATCAACAATATTTATTATCATATTGACAATAGTAACTTGTATCATGATGAAACAGGGTTCTTCCAGTCTAGACCTATTCAAAGGTCAGGCTTAGGTATGAATTTTGGTAATTCTAGTTTACTCAGTCCGAATTACTATTTATTAGATATTTTTTAAATTTAATTATAAAAAATATAAACATTAATATAAAATTAAATTAAAATTTTTAATATTTTGAAATAGTAAAACGGGTTTTCGAGCCGATCCGAGTCTGACCTGAAACAGGCTTGGATAAAAAAAAAATCGGACCGCGACCCGACCCATAAGCAGATCTATTCGAACCAAACATTTTGGTAACCTTACCAATAGAGTAAATGTCAAGAAACCCTCAACTATCTAGCTATGAGCTTATGAGTAGAGGTGCTCATGGGCCAAGTTCGGGCTGATCCGTAAGCTTATTTTACTATTCATAAATTATTAAAATAATAAAAAATTATTTTATATTAATATTTAAATATTTTTTATAATTAAATTTAAATAAAAAATAATATTTTAATGGATGAATAATGATCCGGGCCGGCCCGAATCAAGAAAATAACTGTCCAGACCCGGACCTATCGAACCGTAAAAGCTGTCCGGCCCATAAGCAGGTCTAACTATGAGCATAGTCATTTAGTTTTTCTTTTTCTTCTTTTGATTTCTCCAAATTTTGGCTATCACTGTTAGAGGCTTGAACAATCAGAAGGATTATATGAGTATGAAATCACACAGCATTCCAAGCACTAAGTTAAACAAAATCGAGCATACTAAATAGGGAAATCAAACTTTGTATAGAATTATAAATTTATTAAGAAAGTATACATGATAATACACAGGAAATGACTACAACAGAATCACTCAAACAACAACTCGAAGTCTCGAACAACACATTTATGAATAATCTGGTCTACAATAGATTCATGAAATAAATACTCTCATTCGCTAATCAACACTCTCCTATATATATAAGATCGAAGAATACCTAAAAACCATATGTGTAATGTGGGGAAAACGAAGGTGGTGTCATGATTCAAGGGCTAGTGTATGGTGGAGTGAAGGAAGGGATGGGGAAGTCTTTAGGAAGACTTGGCATGGTAGGCAATTCAGGCAACTTGGGCACTTCTTCCTTCTGCGCTTCAGGCTTTGGCAAGTCAGGCAACTTGGGCAGCTCTGAAACTTTGGGCAATTCAGGTTTTGGCAACTCTGGAACTTTGGGTTCTTCAGGTTTTAGCAAGTCGGGCAACTTGGGCAATTCCGGCTTCGGTAACTCGGGAACCTTGGATTCTTTGGGTTTAGGCATGTCAGGCAACTTAGGCAATTCAGGTTTTGGTAACTCAGGAACTTTTGGTAATTCAGGATTTGACAACTCAGGAGCTTTTGGTAATTCTGGCTTGGGCAACTCTGGAACTTTAGACAATTCAGGTTTCGGCAACTCTGGAACTTTGGCTTCTTCAGGTTTTTGCAATTCAGGCTTTGGCAACTCTGGAACTTTGGGTTCTTTAGGTTCTTCAGGTTTTGGCAAGTCGGGCAACTTCGGCAATTCAGGTTTCGGTAACTCGGGAACCTTGGGTTCTTCGGGTTTTGGCATGTCAGGCAACTTAGGCAATTCAGGCTTTGGTAACTCGGGAACTTTTGGCAATTCAGGCTTTGGCAACTCAGGAGCTATGGGTAATTCTGGCTTGGGCAACTCCGGAACTTTAGACAATTCAGGTTTCGACAACTCTGGAACTTTGGTTTCTTCAGATTTTTGCAATTCAGGCAACTTTGGCAACTCAGGAACTTTGGGCAATTCAGGTTTTGACAACTCTGGTACTTTTGGAAATTCTAGCTTTGGCAACTCAGGCATTTTTGGTATTTCTAGCTTCGGAACTTCTGGCAATTCAGGCTTTGGGAGTTCAACCTTAGGGAAGGGAGGTATCTCAGGCAATTTGGGCTTAGGAAGTTCAGGTTTCTCGGGAACGGATGTCTCTAAAAGACGTCGGGCACCAACCAAGATTGTGTTGCTGCTCATAAGTGACAAAGTGATCAGTAAAAACGGTAGCATAAAGAAAGGCAAACGATGGCAAGCCATGGTTAAGAAACAGATGATAAGAAGTGCTTCAAATTGGATGCTAGCTGTGTGCTTGTTTATGCAATTGCAGGTGCTGATGGCCCTTTTTATAGGTGTGGGAAGTGGAGAACAGAGGAATTTTCTGGGGCGTCTGGGTAAGAAATTCTACATTTTGTTAGCTCAACTTCTCACCTATTCATGACTGAAAAGTAACGCTTTCAAACTAAAGCTGATCTCTTGCATGCCATTGAAAACTATCAAACTCTGATATGATGATGCATCCATTTGACTCTAACATAATTAGTTGTAAAGTAAATTTATTCAGCTCTCTCCAGTTAACTCAAGCACTTCGATCTTTATAGATTGAATAAGCAATAAAATTATAGCATAACTTTTGACAGTAACTTAACAAATTGGACTCCTTTGCAAGGCTAGCAGTTTTTTTTTTTTTTTTTTTAAAAACAGGTTAATTAATTTCAATTAAATTTCTTCAAACATAAGCTAGATCTGTCTTTCATGGGTGGTTCAACAAAACATGCACCACCTAGGAGCTTTATCTGCTGTTTTGGTTGTTCTGCTATCTACAACTGGCTTTGGCTTTTGCATCTTGACAATGTGTTCACGTTTCTTTGTCTCTTTCTTTCTTTCTTTTTTATTTAATCTTTTTTAAGTGAGAGATATAAAAGGAAGTTTAATTATGAAAGTTTTATTCCTTATAATGTACACAATAAACGGCTAAGCAGACCTTTAAAATATTCAATTGAAATTTTATATATAATATAAGTATTTATATTTGATACACTATTATGTATTTATACACTGTCATAGAATCACATTATGTCACTTATTAATTGTATTTATTTTTAAAATTTTTTAAAATTTTATACTTATTTATTAATAATGAGGTAACATAATGTGATTTATTGATAGTGTATATATTTATACATTGATAGTACATAAAATACAAACTTATAATATAAATATATAAAAATCAAAACTTCTGATAAATAAAAAATATATCCAATATGAATGACTTATTCTTTTGACATGTGAATTGTGTAATTTGATGTCATGTGTTCACTAATTAATGAAAAATTTTATTATAAGTCATTTTTTTACCTTAATTAAAATACAAACTCATAATATAAATATATAAAAATCAAAGCGTCTGATATATATAAAAAAAATATATCCAATATGAATGACTTATTCTTTTGACATGTGAATTGTGTAACTTGATATCATGTGTTCACTAATTAATGGAAAATTTTATTATAAGTCTTTTTTTTTTTACCTTAATTGGCTATCAAAATTAAATTTACAGTTTACCATATTATTGTACTTAAAAATCAACAAAATATTATTGTAATTAAAAATAATATAATAAATGGTTAAAATAAATTTATAGTATATATTTGATTTAATTGTCTTCTATTTTATAGTATATATTATTGTAATTTTTTAGCCATGATGTGAAGAGAGGATAGTGAATTTTTTTAGGTTAGGTATAATTTCAGATATTCTCTTGATGTTTGGATAATATCCTCTTTCTCCCTCCTGAAATTTGGACAATATTCTCTTTCCCCCTTGAAAATTAATATCATGCCAAAACTGTCCTTTCATGGTATAGAACATGTCTATGGTTGGCAAAATAATCCAAGCCATCGGGTTAGGCAGATAATTTCAAAAAATAACGAGTTCGAGTCGGGTTCGGGTTTACCATAAACCCGAATTGACCAGCCCTCGATTATTTTTTTAACTTTTTATTTTTTATATATGTTAATTTTATATTATTAGGGGTGAGCATTCAGTCGGTTTGGTTGGTTCGGTTCCAAAATTTCGAAAATCGATTAAACCGGTTAAACTTATAAAATCGACCGAACCGACCGACAAAGATTCTAAAACCGAAAAAATCGAAACCAACTTAAGTCGGTCGATTCGATCGGTTTAATCGATTTTAACTGTTTAAAAAATAATTTATTTATTGTATATTATATATTATTATATAATATAAATGATATATTATATAATATATAATTTTAAATTATTATATAAATAATTATATTTAAAATAAAATCAAAAGGGTCGGTTAGTTCAGTCTATTCGAATGGGATTGGGAGGGTTTTTTCGGGGTCGGGTTCGGGGTTGAGAGCTAAATTTTAAATAAAATCGGATTCGGGGCGATTTCGAGTATATCTAAACAGACCCTTTATAGGGAAAAGTATTAAAACCCCCATGAGGTTTGATTATAATTCCAGATACCCCTTATAATTTGGATAATACCCTCTTTCCTCCCTAAAAATTAATATCATGCCAAAACTGTCATTTTATGGCATAGAACATGTCTAGGGTTGGCAAAATAATCCGAATCATCGGGTCAAGCAGGTAATTTCAAAAAATAACGGGTTCAGGTTGGGTTCGGATTTACCATAAACCCGAATTGACCCGTCCTCGATTTTTTTTTTCTTACTTTTAATTTTTTATAATTCTATATATTATTAGGGGTAAGCATTCAGTCGGTTCGGTTTTAAAAATTCGAAAATCGATTAAACCGACTAAACTTATAAAACCGATCGAACCGACCGACAAAGATTTTAGAATCGAAAAAACTGAAACCGACTTAAATCGGTCGATTTAATCGATTTTAACTATTTAAAAATAATTTATGTATTGTATATTATATATTATTATATAATATAAATGATATATTATATTATATATAATTTTAAATTATTATGTAAATAATTATATTTAAAATAAAATTAAAAGGTCGATTAGTTCAGTCTATTTGGAATGGGATAGGAGGTCTTTTCGAGGTTGGGTTCGGGGTCGGAGGCTAAAATTTTAAATAAAATCGGATTCGAGACGGTTTCGAATATATCTAAAAGGAGGTCGGTCGGGGGTTAAAATTTTAAATAAAATCAGGTTCGGATCCGAACTGATGAAATTCGATTCGGGCCAGTAAGATTTTTGATTCTATTCGGTTCGATAACCGCAAAGTGTTAAAAACCAGAATACTGCATATTAACCGTAATTTTTGTCTAAAATCGAACCTAACCGAACCCCCTAATCATGGGTTATCTCCAAAAACCTTAAAAGATAAAATTGTCATTTGATTCTTTTACAACTTGAATAAGGGATAAAATGGAATTTTCAAAATTTTGGAGGTAAGTGAAATTTTCATTAAACCCTAAGGGAGTAAGTGTCTTTTGTCTTTTTCTTTTAATTGTCTTCTATTTACAGGAATTTTGTAGCTCATTTTTATTGAATTTATTTCAAATTCTGTTCAGTTTACTTGAATTTGTACACAGATAAGTACAGTTTTTTTTTTTTTTTTTAAATCAAGTACTGGTAATTATTATGAGAATCAATCAATCACAGAATTAGTAAAATTAAAACCAATCGGCTATCAAAATCAAATTTTTTTCTTTTCTTGGTCAAGTACATGAAATTATTTTCTTTCATTTAAAGTTGGGTGCTAAATAAGCAAATAGTCATAAATAAGTAGATCAGTTTTTAATAACTTTCTATTTCAAGTAGAAACAATTGCATTGCACCAAACTTGGTCTAAATTCTCATGGATGAACATATGAACAAACCAGTATATTGAATCCTAAAGAGAAAAGATCCTGCTTTTGGGGGCACTATATTAGACAAACCAGTTTATCTGGTGCTACAATTAACCCAAAACATCCAAGGAAGTCCAGTTTTGGAGGGGTTTCTAGGGTCGGAATGGAACATAAAATTTGATCATGTATATTTCCTTCCATCCATCAATCAAACAAATAGTAGATTATACATCATGATATTCTATGTTACTCCGACTATTCATTTTTCTTTAAGTACAAGTGTCCGACATCCGTATCCGACGCATATTTGGACACGAGTATGGGAATATGATCCTCCAAAAACCCTCCAAATACATGAAAATCTTGAAAAAAATTGAACATACCCGTATCCGACACTCACACCCGAGTCTGTGTAACATAGATGATATCTCTAAGATGACTCATAAAAGTAAAGACTAATTTAATTGTCAAGTAAATATTCAAACCCTGTACTCCACATCTCTTGAATTCCCAAACTTCACTTCAAAACCACTGCTGCCTTCCTCAGAGCCAGATACCTTTGAATATGCTCAATCGAAAGAGATCTCACAAGCTTGAAGGCATCAGCATTTGCATAGCGGAGATTGGTCCTTGGATCATAGTAAGGTGCCTGCACAACAATGATGACTACATATATTCTTCTTTATTGTATTCCAGAAATTGAAATGATCTATTCGAGTCGCAACTAGCTAGAGTTTGACTTAGCAGAACAGTGAAGTTCAGGTTTATATAACGAGTTATATGTAAACAATTCAAACATGGTTCAATAGACCTGAAAACAGTACCCGAGTCGTAGTTAATTTTTGGTTGCAGGAGGAGTTTCACACAATATTTCAAAATAAAGTTGGCAAAACCATTCAGAAATTCTATTCATAGAGCACCGGTATCTACCACAGTCAGCCACTAACTTGGTGCAGGTTGTGAGACAAAGGAAGACTATACATTTCGCGTTCTTTTGAAACAAGGAGTTTAAGCGATATTCATTTATTTACCTAAGAAATGAGAATCATAACAGTGTAGTTGAGTTTTAGCTAAGTACATATGCACTAGTCACAGCTATGTTACTCGGACTCAGGACTGAGTGTCGGATACGGGTATGTGTCCGACACGGGTATGCTCAATTTTTTTCTAAGTTTTTCCATATATTTGAAGGATCCTACCTCCATATTCATGTCTGAATATGTGTTGGACATGGGTGTTGGACATGGATACTTCAGGGAAAATAAAGAGTCGGAGTGACATAAACTCACAGTATATCCAGCTAAACCTAGTTCAACAGCAACAACCAAGTCAGTTTCGGCTATGTTGCATCGTGATAAGGATGATTCAAAGACCAATTCAAAACAAGATAACAGATACTGATCAAAATATATGGTAATCATCATCTATTATCTAGCTTTTATTTGGTCTTGGAATCATCCCTATCACATCGTTAGTCCAGATTAGCTCCGGTTTCTTACCGGAAAAAAGAAACAGCAACAACCAACACTCTGGACTGGCATACTACAACCATCTTTCTGTTTCTACTAGAAAAAGAAAAGTTGATTTGAAAGACACATATGACCAGTTGGAAGCTTAGAGCAGATGGGCGACGACCTAAACTGCAGTATTATTTTCCCTTTTGAGAATTGGAATCAAGTAGTCTAGGGTATCAATTGAACAGAGATATAGTTTAAGTTAAGCAAGCATTATATGTTCTGAAAAATAATAATAAAATCCTCAAAGTTTCAAGTGATTAACAGAACCACATACCTCAAATCCTGTTATATCACAAATTCTTTTGCATGGATGCATTGAAGGCGGTGACTCAATATTAACATCTGGAAACCAAATTAAGCAAAGGGATTACTTTATCAGGTTGTGCATGATATTGATTTATTTGCAAGAAAATAATTTAACCAACAGAAGCTTCTAAACATAAAATTCCCCTCAAAATGCCAAACTCTTAGATCTTAATCCAAGTAGATAAAGTAACAACATACAAACATATCAAACAAGCTTTTGACTATAGCATTTTGAAAGATTTTTATTTTTATTGAAACTACTGAAATGCCTCAGCTGAACTATTCAAGATACTTATCAACACAAATTGACAAAACCCTTACAAAAAAAAAAAGAAAGAAAGAAACTTACAGTTGGGTTCATCAGGAGGGTAATTTTGGTAATTTTCAGCTTGAAGAATTTGCTTGAGCTGTTTCCACCTGACTTTCGATTGGCCCTTCGGGTACTTCTCATATATTTGTATCCGCTTGAAACTCATATACGTTGGCAACACCAATTCTGCTTTTATCACCTCTGCCTCCATTTCTTTCCAATAGTCTCAAACCCCTAAAAAATCATAGCTCTCCAAAACAAAATTGGGGGAAAATGAGAGATCTTGATTCCTGAGTCTCAAATTAGAACATAAGCCTTGTTTGGATTAGGTAGGGAGATGGATTAGAAAATAAAGTAAGGGAAAGCAAAGGAAAGTAAATTAAGAAAAAATAAAAATCTTTCTCTTACTGTTTTTTAATATAAAAAAAAAAAAAAAAAAAGTGAGGGGAGTTGAGATTTTTTATTTTTTCGCAAATGTTTAATTTTTTAATTATCTTAGATTGAGAAAAATAATAGAAAAAGAAAAAAATTAAAATATTTTTACTTATAAAATAACTTTTATATCTTTAATTTTTTTTTTCAAAAATTATTATAATTCATTACTTTTTTAGTTGTTTCAACAATTTTTTTTCTTTATTTTATACTTAATTTTAATTTTCTCTCATTTTATTATTATTTCATATTTTTTATTTAAAAATAAAATAAAAAAAGACAAAAACACATATAAAAATGTAAAAATATCTATAATAATAGAGCTTTTTAAAACTATAATAAAATACTAATAATGCTTATATAAATTTATAATAAATTTTATCCTAATAAATTCAATCATACATTTTTATAAATAATTTTGATATTTGATATTATTTTTTTATTTTAGTTTATAAATAATTTTGATATTATCTGTTATTTTATAAAAAAGTTATAATTAAAAATTTTATTATAATAAATTCTTTCATTTCCTTTTCACTAAAAACAAACAATGGTTATTAGAATTTCTTTTCTTTCCTTTATTAATTTTAACTATTCAAACAAGAGGTACATGTACTATTTTTTTTCCTCAACCTTCTTTTTTTCTTTTCCTTTCTTTTTCTTTCTTTTTATTTTTATTATTGTGTATCCAGTACATGTAATATTTTCTTTCTTCAACTTTACTCTCTTCTACTTTTTTTTTTTTTATTGTGTATCCAAATATAACGAAAAAATAGTTGTTGAGAAAGAAGATTAATACGACGACGTATTAACGTCCACGTCGGATAAGAAATGTCTCGGCCAGATCAGTAAAATGTGGGGCCATATGATCTGACGTGTGATATTTCCATTTATCCAATAAAGACCGAAAAACGACACCGAGTTATTACAGCCACCAAGAACGTCAACAACAACGAACGACAACAGCAACACGACATTGTTTGAAGCAGTAAAACGAAAAACCATCAATCATAATCCGTTACTTGTACAACGTTTAAAACAGTCGGTTTCTTTTTTTCTTTTACAATATCTTCTTTCTCTTTCAAGTTTCAACTCCCAAGCCCTTTGCTCTTTTTCATTTTTTTTTCTCCATGTAAAGGTTTAATTTTCATCCCAGATTTTGAAGACCTTGTTCACAGGTAATGAATAATGATCGGTGATTATAGTAATAATTATTAACCCTTTAATGATCTGCTTGGTTGCGGCTGAGAAAAGCTTGATCTTTTCTTCTATTTAGCTTGACTGTTATGTTTGAAGACAAGTTCTTTTTTTCTTTGTTTATTTATGTGGATCTTTTATTGCGGTCTGGGTTTTCCTTAAATATGTATGGTTTTTTCCGTATGATACTGATTCCTTATATTTTGTGCTTCTTCTTAGTATTGTTTATTGATATTTGTTTGTTTAAAAAATTGGGTTTTTAATCACCATGGAATTTGGAGGGGTGTTGGGTATTGCCCAAATCTTGTTTTTTGACTTCAATATATCTAGAGCTGTCCATGAATTCTATTGAGTTTCTGTTGCATACTGTGATTTTATGATTGATTATTTGTGATGGTATTTAGTAACAGATTTTTACATGTTGGGCTGAGTTGTTTTTTGTTCATGTTGGATTTTGTTAAAGGCATGAGGGACTTCTTTCTTGACTTTGAGTACATAGCAGAAGGTCTGTGTTGGTATTTTCGAGGCTTTGGACATCGTTGCTGAGGAATTAATCGTGTTCTTCCCCGTGTTAGTTTCCTTCTTTGAGGAGTTTGTTCATTTCTTGTTTTGCCTAATCTTGATTGCTTACATTCTTGACAACTCTGGATTTGAAATTGAAAGCTTATATTCCAATTAGGAGTTGAAGATTTGAGTTTTTTAGGCCGTTTTAAAGGTTGCTGCTTAGTTCGATTCATTGCATACTGAGACTACCTCAAAATGGGATCGATTCAGACTACTGTTCATTATTGTTGTGTTTCAAAGAATAAGAGGACTCTATATGAATATAGCGGTGGAGATCATGAGATAGAACATTTGGCTGCCTTGTGCTTGGAAAGGACTCCCCCATTCCACAAGTGGTATTTTGAGACAATAGGTAAAAAAGCTTTTGGTTTTTTGATAGAAGATGGTTATGTTTACTTCACAATCGTTGATGAGGGTCTTGAAAACCGCGGTGTGCTTCAGTTTCTCGAGCACATGAGAGACGAGTTTAAAAATGTCACTAGGAAGGGTTCAAGAGGTAGCTTTTCGGGTTTGAGTTCGATCGGTGTCCAAGAGCAACTAGTGCCTGTTATCAGGCACTTGATAACTTCATTAGAACATGTTTCTTATAATGGCAATGATTGGAAGGCTGAGACTCCCTCATCAGATCATGCAGGTCTCTCCCCATCTCCGAGCAACGCAAACGCACAACTCGAAGCTGCGAGTTCGACTAAGGACCCTTTGTTGGGCAAGTCTAGCAAGCAAAATAACAAGAAGTTGAAGGATCATGTGATTGCAGTGAGAGATATCGAGTTGGAGGAGCATCGGAAGTCTACAGATAGAGGAGTGAAAGTCGATTCAACAGCATCGGATTCTAATAATCAAAATGGAGCAAGTTCTTCAATCCCATTGCAGAAGGATTTGGGTTCAATGAGAATCAGATCCGGCTCTCAGAACATTCAAAAAAAGTGGTGGCGCCAAGTCCGGATTGTTCTTGCTATTGATGCAGCTGTTTGTTTGCTATTGTTAGTGATTTGGTTGTTAATCTGTAAGGGCATTGAGTGTACCCGTTCATGATTCCAAATCCTGTAAGAATAGGTTTTAGCAGAGAGAGAATGGTTGAAAGCAATATATCAATCTTGTTGGTGGGTTTAAGAAACTCTTTTAAGGTATGTGTTTTAAATTACACAGGCAGTGGCATTAGCTGTAGAGAGTTCCATTGTACAGTTTCATAGTTTTAATGCATATGTACATCAAAATCATATTGTTATCTCAGTGTTTTTACACCATATTCTGCTTCAATGTAATGTTAATAGTTGCGGATGCAAATGAAATGTTCTCTCTAACAACTAAAATCTTAATTCTTTTCTGAATTTCATGTTTCAAAGATATGCGCAAAGGTGACACTACCACCATCTGCTTAGTACTGATTTGTAGCTGATTGAGACACTATCTTAAGTTCTTATCCTTCTCAAGGATTTAAAATGCGGTCGCGGACTCGTTCAAGGATTTAAAATGCGGTCGCGGACTCGTTCCGCGTTTTCGATCATATCGTGTATATCGCGATTGCAGATATAATGAATATTGCCACGATCAATTGCGATAAATATCAATCGTGAATATCGATGATATAGAAAGCCGAAACCGCAAATTTTGGAAAAACATTACAGAATATGGTGTAAAAACATTACAGAATATGATTAACATTACATTGAAGCAGAATATGGTGTAAAAACACTGAGATAACAATATGATTTTGATGTACATATGCATTAAAACTATGAAACTGTACAATGGAACTCTCTAACAACTAAAATCTTATTCTTTTCTGAATTTCATGTTTCAAAGATATGCGCAAAGGTGCCACTACCACCATCTGCTTAGTACTGATTTGTAGCTGATTGAGACACTATCTTAAGTTCTTATCCTTCTCACGGATTTAAAATGCGGTCGCGGACGCGTTCAAGGATTTAAAATGCGATCGCAGACGCGTTTTCGATCATATCGTGTATATCGCGATTGCAGATATAATGAATATTGCCACGATCAATTGCGATAAATATCAATCGTGAATATCGATGATATAGAAAGCCGAAACCGCAAAATAGAAGTTGTAACGTCGCATTACGGCCGTTATTTAAATACCTGATTGCTATTTAAATACCTGATTCTTCTAGTTCCACATCCACTCCATGTTTGAAAACTGTTAACTGAAGCATTTCAAATTTCCTTACCTTTCTCTTCACTAATTGTGTGCCAGTATTTTGATTGCTTTTCTTGAGTAATCATAAGATAATTATGGTTCTACATAACATATATTTTCTTGTTCTATAACATTCATCTCCATGTAGCTTGTTAACCGACCAATTGATTCCGCCCTTTTTTACCCATAAACAAACTTCATAGAGTAATCTGCTGAAAGTGGGAAGTTTTGTTCTCAATGAATTAAGCTTTAACAGGTTTAGGTTGGTACTTGATTTTAAGGATTGGATTTAGAAAACTCTGGACTATGAGCTTGGAGTGAGATTTGAACCTATAGACCAAAGCCATGTTGCTCCGATTTTTTTATTTTCTTGAAGTACTCATATCCGACACTCATGTCCAACGCATATCCGACATGGGTATGGGGATATAATCCTCCAAGGACCCTCCAGATATATGGAAATATTGGGAAAAAAAATAAACATATCCGTGTCCGACACTCACACCCGAATCCGAATAACATAGGTCCAAAGTGTGCTCTTTGTGGATGACACAAATAGAGAAGCAACATATTATTACAACACGGTAGCTATTCCTTGAAATTACAAGATATAAACATTATTTTTTTATTCCTTGTATGAATCAAGCACATTCTTAAGAGAAAGGAGAATGGAAAAGCAAATGATAAAAAGATAAGATGGAATGAGAAAGTTAGCACCAAAATGATCGGTTCTTCACTACAACTCTGTTTTCCCCATCCACAATGCTTCCCTTGTAATCCAATGTCCATTTCTCAAAAGTACAGTCGACAAAGTCATAGTAGCCACCATGCAGAGAAAGCACCCCTTTCTTCACCTTTTCTTCTATCCATGGATAAGTAATCAGGTTTAACAGTGAATTGTTGATCGATTCCTAAAAAGAAGAATATCATTAAATTCATCATTTGATTTTACGTTTTAAGCCACTTCTCCTAAGTTTTTTTTTTTTTTTTCCCCCTTTTCTAGCCACAATTTACCCATTCCAGCAAAGATGAAATACTTGCAAGTTATGTTGCTCAGACTCTTCATTTTTCTTTAAGTATCCGTATCCGACACCCGTGTCTAATGCATATCCGGACATGGGTATGGGGATATGATTCTCCAAAAACCCTCAAAATATATGAAAATCTTGAAAAAAAATTGAACATACCCATGTCCAACATTTACACCCGAATCCGAGTAACATAGCTTGCAAGTTGCAACCGGCATGAAATCCCAAAGCAGAATATTTGTGTTGGACCAAACAGTCAAACTAAAAGAGCGTGAGAGTACCTTCTCACAGTGCGTGCACTGCTGGTCAAAACTGAGGTTGGAAGCAGCAGCATTTGTACTTAGCTTCGCATTCTTTCCAACAATAACCCAACTACTGATAAAGCTACTGAAACAAGAGAGTTTATCTAAGTGAGCAATGCATACACAATTACCAATACTCTATATCTGAAGATGCTAATGGTAGATTAGATTGCTAAAAAAAAACTGTTTTTCTAACTAAACCTTGAATCTGCTTCATCTTGCATACTCATGAGGGCGCGAATGCCACCGCAGCAGCTATGACCAATGATAAAAATGTTTTCAACCTGCAAAAGGACTATCATTAAAATTCATACATACTTCCAGAGGTTGCATAACACGGCAATATAAGATTATAGAGCCGTAAAAAATGGGGAATACAGAGAGAGAGGTAGGAGTAACTTACTTCAAGCGAATTTACAGCAAATTCCAATGCAGCGTTAGTTTCTGATGGCCCACTCTGCGCAAACAGAAAAGGAGAATTTACAATAGCGTTTCCTAAGTTCAGAATCCAGATACTGTAGCACTGAAAAGCGAACATAAACCTAAGTTAAATAAAAGCACAGTATTATGTACCTCATATGTGGGCACCATATTCCCAACATTGCGAACCATGAAGGCTTCTCCTGGTTGAAATCCTAAGATGTTTGAGGGGCATACCCTTGAGTCTGCACAAGCAATCACCATAAACTGTTCTAGAAATTGTTAGCACAAACATCACTCGACCTCACATTTGAAGAACTAAATGTAAAGAAAAATCCAAAAGACTACATGAAAACATGTAGCAAATAACTATAATGAATCACTCGAAGAAACATCATTACTTTAGGAGCTTGACCCTTGGAAAGTGCTTGAAAGTGTTCCGAGTTTTCCCTGCTCAAACATAATATTGGATCAAAGGACAGGCCACTTCTAATTCAAGCTAAAACAACTTGGTCAAGATTTTGCAGCTTACATGTATTTATGCCTTTTGAAACTCAGGAACCTATTTTTCATTTCGTCGAACAAATCGCCTCCACTTTCCATTTCCACTATGCTCTCCTGTTTGTCACCTTTAAGCTCCCGTGTTAGCGCTGGAGGCTCTGCCGAAGCCTTCAATTTCACACCTGTGTTGCTCCTACAAATGTCAGAGAAAGACATTTGTGGCAGCATAAAATAGATTTATCAGTCAAGCTGAATCCAAGAAACTATATTGCAGGTGAGTTAAAACCAAATCGGAAATCAGCTTATCTCTTAGGGTCAACCCAGAAACTTGCATTGTAGTCGTAATCTTAAATTGTATAACCTCTCCTATAACAAATCATCAAACAAGATGAATCAGAGCTTGAACCAACTCGCAAAAAATCTTAGCGGATCCCCACTAATTTAATTTCCTTACATGAAGAATAACAAATAGTTGTAGCTTAAGGACAAATTTCTTTTATCAACATCAGTTCAATTCATTCAGATCCACAACCTTAATTCCCCACTTTTAAATCAGTTCAAGCCTTATTAACGCCATAGAGCAATAGTAAAATTGCAAAAGGTTTCTGCAGTAACAGATTAAGTCATTAAAAGTACTACCAGATTCTTTTTACAGGAAAGATTAAAAAAAATAAAAGTTTTTCCTTTTATAGGCATCCCAGCATGTATTTTCAATCTAAAAAGAGTTAATAAACTACTTAATTTTCTTTCTTCTTATTACATTTTTGCTAAACTTAGTTACTTAATATATCAACACCTTACCTGCAACGGTATGAAATTATGAACATAGAAAAAGATTAAACATTTGGAGCTATAGCTCTCCAAGAAACCACCTAAAGAAGAGGTAAAAGAAACAAATCTGAGATTTTAAGCAGTGGGAAACAGATTAAAACAGTCCCTAACCTGAAAGAAGTCCAAAGTCTCAACTGGGTCTGCTGAATTTCCCCACTTTGGACCCTGGAACCAAAGATCTGCTAACAAAACAAGCAAACCCAGATTCAAAATAATGCATAAAAAAACATGCAGATGTAGTATTAAATGATAAAGAGAGAAAGGGAGAGAGAGAGTTTACCGTTGGTGTTCCACTTGATAAAGGGTGTTTTGAAAGAGAGGTAGGTGCAAGAGGAGCTGCCATTGGAATTGGATGGATCTAAAAGTAATAGGTGAGAGAGAGTCTGTGAGAAGTAATAAAGAAGCAGTGTTGTTTTTGGTGAAGAAAGAAAGGAATGGTGAAGAATTAGGAGAGCCATTCAAAGTATAAAAACAAGGGGAAGAGGAAAGTTATTTTTAAAAGTAGCTGTGTTGGTTGGATAAAACTTTCCTCCAAGAAAGACGGAGAAAACTATGTTAAAATAAATAAAAGTTTATTAAAAGTTTTGTTAACAAATGCTTTTATGATATTTTTTAAAATTAATTAATATATTATTTTTATTAATAATATTATATTAAATATAAAAATTGATAATTTTAAAGAGTATTCTTAGGACACTTATTAACAAATTTTTTTTATTAAATATAAATAAATAATGGAAAATATTAACGGTCTCTTGAATTTAATGAAAAAATAATACATTAAATATAAAATTTTAAAATAATAATTAAATAATTTTTAATTATTTATTCGGATCCATAGGCAGTTAGGCACTCTGCGCTCATCAATAAATCACACGATATCATTTATTAATAAATAAGTTATATGTATTTATTTTTAATAATTTTAAAAAATATTTATTTATTTTTTAATAAAATGTATCATGTAATTCATCGACAATGAATGAATTTGTACATTAATAATATATCAAATATAAATCCTTAATCAGATTTATAAATAAATTAAGATATTATTAACGAGCATCTTTAAACATTTGTTAAAATTAATTTACTATTTTACATTAAATATAATAATTAATATTTATTTTAATGAATTTAAATGTATTTAATATATTAATTTACTTAATAGGATAATTTTAAAAATACTCTTAAAATACTTGTTAAAAAACCCTAAAAAATTATTATTGAATTGGAGACAAGGAATTTTGCGGATGCTATCCGATTGGGACTTTCCCTATTTGGAAGTTGGAACCCTCCCTGCCGTTTGCATTTTGGCCCCTTTGACAGTTTGAATCATTGAAATTTGAATGTGACAAAATTATTTACATTTACATAAATAAATCAATAATTAATTTATTGATTTCGTCTCGAGAATCGTACCTGCTTAATTAACAAAATGACAGATTGATATCCCAAATACCAAACCAGATTTGTGAAGTGAAGAGAAGAGAACCAAATTTACTGCTTTTACCTTGTGAACTACTGTTTAATATTATCTCATCTGTTAAGCACAAAATCTAGAGAATATGGTGTTACATTTATAATTTATATATTTTGGACATCACAAATTTGATTTTTAAAATGAAAGAACTACTTTTCATTGTGTAACTCAATTATATCTAATAATTCGTATATATGTATCGTGTTTCGTATTTTTTTATATTTATTATATAAACATAAACAAATATGTAAAAAAATTCAAAATATCTGCTAAATTAAAATCACAATTTTGTATCAAATAAAGAAATATGTAAAAATAAATTATTGGAGCGAATTGATGAAAGAAAAGCTATGGGCTAATCCCACATGCCTTTTTTAAAGTCAGTCACAATCTTTTTATTCTCAAACCTTGTTGCTCTTTTCTCAACAAAAAAAAAAATGAAATTAATACAACACCTTGGTGGTGTGACAATATAAAATGAATTTAAATATATATAATCTTCAAGCCAAATGTCATTGGCCCTTGGATTTTGCTAGCTCATTTTTCGTTCAAATCAATTGCAGTGACAAAAGTTTGATACAAACAAGGGACCTCTGCTTGAACATGAGACATCCAGTGACCTAAAATGGGTCATGCCTACAATGCTATGAGATTCATAGTAATAATATGTTTCACAGATTGGAGAACTTTATATCTGTAGACATGGAATAAGGGCTGCATAATATGTTTCACAGATTGGAAAACTTTATTTCTGTAGACATGGAATAAGGGCTGCCAACAATAAAAACTCTCTTCAAAGGAAATAAACTATAAAACATTTCAAACCCGTAGAACTCAAAACCTAGTTGCAAAGCAGAAGAGGTAATCAAAACTAATTAAGTCACAAAAAACACCACACTTTTGGCAATGCTAGCATTATTGTCCAGAAGCAAGTTCACGATTACCAGCTCGACTCTGTGGCTCATTGCCACTTTCATGCAAAAGACTCTCATTACCCATGATTCCATGCCTAACATTAACCAAATATTCATATGATAAACTTCTAAACAGATTGGAGATGCTATCATTATCACATTCATGGTTACTGTACCTTTGCCGCTGAAAAAGAGAAAGTTATCATTTGCTAGACAGAAAAGAAAGCTGTTCACTTCCATCCCGAGTGATCTGTTCTTCCACAATCAGTACTGCTTTTCGACATATTCTCAGCATGTAAAACCGTCGGCAACACTTCAAAACTAGGAAGAAGAATCAGAAGCAGCCTCCAAATTTAAGAAAGGGAAGTAAGTGTAGTTCACAATAAGACTACATGCGACATGTATTCCCAGGCCAGCACCATACAAAACTTAAGATTCAATTACAACAGCCCAAAACCTAAGCATAAACACAGATTCAAAGCAAAGATATCCAACCAGCTAAGCACTTCCCATTCCAACATTTCTTTCCTTCAATAAGAGATTCATGATATGAAATGAAATCTGTCGAAGCATTATCAATACCAGCCACAAAGGAATGAAAGCAAAAATCATATCACATAGAATAGAAACATTTAAAATGTGCAGCCATCTATATTGCAACTAACTAGAATTAATGATAAGAATATCTTATTGGGATTCTCAACATCTAATCAAAAAGTCAGCCATCTCCATGGGTGTTGCAATAAAAGATGATGCCTGTAATAAGACAAGGAAATTTAGCACAAAGCACAGCAACTCAATTACCAAAAAGCTGCAGTTGGGTGGGTAGGGGAATGTTGATATTTAATTAAACTGTTATACCCTACTAGTTACCAGCTATCAAGATATAATAAGAAAGGCAAAAACCAGATTTCAAGTCTCTACAAAAGAAACAAGGAGTTTATCAAGCTAAGTATAAAGGATCTTGGGAAGAACAGACTTTTGGAGATTTAGCACAATGTTGATACAGGGGTTTCCAGCAAATTAGAAGGAATGTCTCTCACAATTGGCATACGAAGCTGATGGCTAGAGGATTAACATACCAGTAAGTTTGCACTACTTGCAACTAGAAGATGAAATCACATACTTTAAGCTAGAGTCTGATTTTAATTTCAATTGCAATTCATCCGTTTCAGGATAAAGGGGTACGTATGTTAAGGTGAACCGATAAATCATGTGTTTAGGTCTTATTTATGGAGCAACTAGATAAAGAAGAGTAGTAAGAATTCCCTAGGCCATAAGGACTAAACGCCACATATTACCAAAAGGTTTGGATGCTTCAGCTCATATAGTTCGAAAAGTGCCAGAAAGAACTTAAGGAAAGTCCATTCTTCAAGTGACGCCAGGTTTCAGGTGGCTGACAATTAAGAAGCCATAAGCAGTCGCTGCCAGTATTGCAGCTTCAAAACTAATTATGGGCAAGTCATATTACCAATTATCCAGTTAAGGTGATGACCAATAGTCAGTTTAACGAGAGAGAGAACTTTGAAGCTGCTGAGCAAGACTAACAAAGTAACAATTATTGTGGATAATTAATTCTAGTTAAAGCTTTCATGATAGGAAAAGATCAAAGATGCATGAATTATAGGCACTTACATTGTAAAAGCAAGGACACAATCAACAAAAATATATATTTAAGATAATATTTTGCACTTTTTCTAGAATGGAAGAGTTAACTGGTAGTGAAAACAACCTTTGGAAAATCAGGCTTAGAACAAAGGAAGGAGATTTGCAAACACAAAAGCATTACAAACTAAATCCATAGAGGATCAGTAACAATTGAATCTTCTTCTGCTATTAATCCCCTGTGCATTAAAATCTTCTCAAAAGTAAGAGTAACAAACCTAAATAGCTTAATTCAACTTTCTCGGAAGCACATTTCCACCTTCTGTATATCTCAGCGTCAAGTCATCAACCCTTTTCTCTTTTCCTTCTTATAAGAGGGAAAAGAGGAGGGCGAGAAAGCACTCTAAGGAGGAAAATGAAAATATTAAAGCAGTAATACATAAGGAGAAGAGAGGGGGGCAATACCTTATTATCATAGTTAATAATTATTTCCACTCAAACGAGAAAGAGAACCAGTCAGAAAACTTACCAACTATTCCTGTGACTGCCAGTATCATGTTGGACAGAATATTCAATCTTCAACC
Source organism: Fremontodendron californicum (assembly GCA_030761205.1). Taxonomy (NCBI): domain Eukaryota; kingdom Viridiplantae; phylum Streptophyta; class Magnoliopsida; order Malvales; family Malvaceae; genus Fremontodendron; species Fremontodendron californicum. Next base: position 32,681,579 of record JAULJL010000007.1, read on the forward strand.
CAAAAATGTCTCATGGTTATGTACCAAACTTTCTAACCTATCCTCCCAAACAGGAAAATCCACTCAGAATAAACAGGCAGCCCAAGACAATAAAAATAATGAAAAACATGATGCTACAAAATATACAGTCGAATTCAACTATGAAAGGAGATCCCAAGTACCTCCACATAATTAAATACTACAAGCATACAATTACAACAACTACAACTGCTGAAAAAAAAAAGGATCTTACTTCACTCAGTAGCCTTAACTTTATCATCCCCAACAACTGAGAGTATAGGCAAGCTATTCAAAAACTCATCAAGACCCTCAAAAAACCCATTCCCTTCAATGTTATCCTCCTCCCCATATCCAGCGTGATTCCCCTCACTCCTCCCTGGCACCGGCTCTTCCACTTCATTACTAAACTCCACATTCAAATCCAACTTCCCCAAAGCCTTTGCCCCTCTTCCCATCTGCTTCCTCCCACTATTTGCCACCCCCCTTCTGCTCGACTCAGCAGTTGGCACGCCCTCTGGAACCGGGTAAACACCATTCAAATTCCCACGGCGACCCACACTAACTTGCTCATTACTCCCCTTCTTCGCTCTCTCACTTTGTGCTTTCTTAGCATTTCTCGTAGCAGATCCTTTCCCTTTGGCATTCTTCGCCTTCTTCTTCCTCATCTCATTCTGCCATTCATCATCATCATCATCCTCAGAAGTCTCACTCGAATCAGAAATCTCTACATGTTCATCATAATAAACTCTTGGAGCAGACTTTTTGGCAGTATTCTGTTTTCCAGCATTATTGTTGTTAGGGCAAGCAAACATGGTCGAAATTGGTGACCAACCGGGAAAATTACCGCCTATATTCTTACCATTCCCCGAAAATCCTAATGGGAAAAACCCCCAGCAGCAGAAATACGTGTCCTTTCCGTTCTCCGGCGGGGACGGTATTACAACCGCATGGAAAGCCCTCCTGCAGTTCTTAGTTTGACACCTCAGTGTACAATCCTCGTACACCTTCGGATACTCACAGAGAACGTAACAGTACGGGCAAGCCGTCCAGAAAGTCGGTCCCTCTGACTCAGTAGCTTCACTAGGCCCAGTCGAATCGCTCCTCCGAGTCACGTCAGTTGGCTCTGTCTGACTATGCTCCGTAGGAGGCGGAGGAGGAGCTGTCTGATTAATCTGACCCGTCCGAGTCGGCTCAGTCCGATTAAAATGACTCGAGCTACCGGTTCCTGTCTGATTAACCTGGCTCGTCCGAATAGGCTCGGGCCGATTAACCTGGCTCGTCCGTGTAGGCTCGGGCCGATTAACCTGGCTCGTCCGTGTAGGCTCAGGCCGATTAATCTGGCTCGAACCAACTGATCCTGTCTGGTTAATCTGACTCGGCCCAGCTAAACCTATCTGATTAATCTGCCTCGTCCAAGTTGACTCAGCCGGCCAAGTTGGCTCCGGCGGATTATTATTTAAACCCAACTGCCCTCCTCCTTCTAATGAGGCATTTCCATCTTTATCATTTCTAGGGCTTCTTGTAAAAAATAGTGATTGCGTAACTTGAGTTTGCGTTTCTTTATGCGGCGTTTGCATAAACAGCGTTTGCGTTTCTTTCGGCGGCGGAGGCTGTGGTGGTTGCATAAAAAACGTCTGCGTTTGCGGTTGCTGAAATTGTGGTTGTTGATGATGATGTTGTTGACCGAGTTGACTCACCTGACCAAACTGAAGGAACCTCAAATCGTTATCATACATGGCCTTCTTAGAAGGATTCGACAACACATTCCAAGCCTCAGAAACGAATTGAAACGCCTGATCTGCGAAAGAGAGCCTGTTCTTCCCAGGGTTCAAAAGAAGGGCGAGTTTCCTGAACTGACTCGCCACCACTTCCATGGACTGAGTAAACGGAACGAGTTGGAGGATCCCGTACCAGTCTTGAGGGTTTGATTGGGCGGTTAAGAGAGTGTCGGTCACGGCGAGGATTTGGTCGGCGAGGATAGGGGCCGATTCTCGGGCTCGGATCGCAAAGGTTCTGGTCCCGTGCAAGTCACGTGAGGCCAGGAGCTTCTCCGCTATGGTCAGCCACCGCTCCGCCTCCGTTGTGTTACCGTCCATTTTTCCCAACCTTTCTCTGTCTAGGATTTTCGTTTCTCTCTCTCTCTTGCTTTTTTATTGTGCGGAAACTATTTGCTTGGTGAGGGAAACACGGGACAAAAGTCGCACTCGTGTCTGGTTTTATGGGTGGACAAAGGAGGACAGTTGTTTTAGAGAAATAAAAAGGGAGTTTCAGTTGGTTTGGATGGGATAACAAGAATTGTATATGGGTATTATTGTCATTTGAGGTTCAGTGTTTATAAGGGGGAATGGAGTGAAAGTAAGGAAGTAGGAAGTGTGGTTTGAACTTTGAAGCGTGCATTGCATTATGCAAAACAAAAAAGGAAAAAATAATAAATGGCAAGCCAAGCCAAGCTTTGCTGGAGAAGGGTGTTTTGGTCATTAACAGGAATTTATGAGCTGTGGTACAGTTTCCAAGGTGTGAAAAATGAGAGGCCTTTTAATCCCCAATTGCAATTTATTATGGTAGCCAAACCTAGTCCTTTTGTGGGGACCATTTTGGTCATCTGGTTGTTTTATAGGCCAGTTTATTTTATGAGAATCAAATAGAAGGATCTATTTAGTATTTACCCCCTTATTCAATAGATTCCATTTGAATTAAGTTCAATTTTAAAATATATATTTAATTTGAATCGTTCTATTTTGATTTATATTATTTTTAATAAATAAAATTATTTAATTTTAAATTTTTTTTATTTTTTAAAATAAAAAAATGAAAATTTTAAAATTATAAAATCAAATTAAATTTTTTATTAACCGAGTTTGATCCGGCCGCCATCGGATCAATTAACAAATCTAGAACCAAAACCAATTCAACCAGAAAAATAAAACAAAATTTGGTTTAGATTTCCTAGTTTAATTTCTGTGTCTGACTTGGCTAAAAAGTCCATTAGTAATTTTTGACTTTTTGTAGTACAGATGAAGTAACCATGGCATTGGCCACTCAGTTGTCACATTGTCACGAGTGGTGAAGTCTTACAAGTTACAACTTACAACACTTGTATTAATATTAAAAATAAAATTTTGAATGCATTAAATATATAAAAATTACATTTTAAAATCGTTTGGAAAGAGAATTACATTCAGATAAAATCTAAAATTATTTTTGATCATATTATAAAAAAAAAAATTTAAAAAAGTCTGACTTCATGTTCTTATTCTTGGAGAAAAAAAAATCGAATGACGAACAGTTTGACTTCATGAGTTAAAACATGGCTCATTCTTAAGCTATTTTTAATTAGGATCATATAGAAATTAGAAACATAGCAAAAGTGAACTAATCTATATTATTCATATTTGAATATGTGTTAGATATGAGTATGTGTTTATATGGGTATATTTAATTATTTTAATTTTTTTTATATATTTGAAGGATCATATTTCGTATTCATATCCGAATATATGTTGAAAATGTACTAAAATAAGGAGAGAGAAAAAGGATGAATTGGAAAGTATGAAATTGCAATAAATAAGACTAGTTTAGCATTACAGTTGAAATTTCAAGCTTAGGTAGAAAAAAATGTGTTTAAAGAATGTAGTGAAAAATTATGGTTTAAATTTTTTTAAATGTTTGGTATTATTATGAAAAATACTGTGAGAAATTGAAATATTCAAAAATATATGTTTAAAATAATAAAAATTTAAAGATATAAAGATAATAAAACTATTTTATCAAAAAACTAGCTTTCAAATTACAAAAACTCAATTTTTTCAACTTTTTAATTTGAGTTGTCAAATCATGATTTTAATAACAAAAATCATATTATTTTTTTTACCTGTTTGATATTGAGATTACAATAAAAAATAATTTTTAATTTCGAAAATTGTGTTAACAATAATGTTAAACGGGCCATAATCAAATGATAGAGTGAAAACAGAACCCATGAGCCCACTCTTCAAAGTTCAAATTGACAAAAAGGCCTAAAACATCATTGAAAGGTCCAATGGTCAATGCCAACGTCCTTCCTGTCCTGGTCTCAAATAGGGCCTGGGCTCAACCATAACTAAAACTAAACAATTGAGGGGGGAAAAAAAAGAATATAATTCTTTTCTTTTTTTGATTTAAAAGGAAGAGAATAAATTTCATTCATAGAACAAATGCTTTTCTTTTTTCTTGATTTTGCCTTCATAGAAAATAAGAAAAAGAACGGTTGATAATGGTTAGAAACAATAAATAATTGATATATATAGTTTGATAAGCCACCCAATAGCATGCATGGGCGTTGACTTTCACTTCTTTGATGATTCTTAAGTCTCAAAAAGATGATTCTTTAAGTCTCAAAAAAGGTGGATCAGACATAATTACAACCATAAATCATGTAACTAATACTTTTTTGAAGGAATAATTTATGTAATTTAATTCTATAAAAATTCTAAATTAACTATTAAATTGTGTTGTGTTGTTATTAACCATAAATCATTGTTACTCTTTAATTGAGTTTGTTTTTTATTATAACTTTTTAACTCACAAGTCGTGATAAGAATCTGTCATATAATCATAAAAAAAAAAAAAAAAAAAATCTGTCATGTGTTCCACATCTTTTTAAATTTTTTTTTTTAATATATCATAAGGTTGCGTTTGGATGAGAGATTTCAACGAAGGAATTCATTTGTAAAGAGACTTTAAAAATTTTAAAATAAAATTATTTTGTTTGGCAAAATAAAAATTGTCAAAATTTTTGGAATTTGAAAGAGGATTTCTAGAATGGTCAAATTCCACTTCCAGAGGTGAAATTTGTGAAATTCTGTGATTTTTTACTAAGATATTAACATTTATTAATTTTTTTAGCCAATCTTTATTTTTTTTTTCAATTCTACCTATGAAAACTCATTTCAATTTTTTTTTCATGTTATTAGTAATATTTATATATTTTTACAAAACTAATGACATCCATATTGCATATTTTTTTCAATACAATTTTTTATTTTATTTCTAATATTATTCTTTCTCTATTATAATAAATATTTTACCTCATCAAATTTCAATATTCAAATTTTTTTTCTGAAAAAATTTATCCAAATAACACAATTACAAATACTAGTATTTTAACTTGATGCATTTTAAAATGCTAGCATTTCAAAAAAATTCAAAATTTTAAAATTCTTCATCCAAACACACCTTAAGGGAATATTATCACATGTTAACCTCATTTGAAGAATGTAAAATTTTCACTGACAATTGATGGGATAATTTCTCTTAATTATTTATCACATTAGAGGAATTAAATTTATGGAAATTGCAAAATATCAAATTATCATTGGAAATAATTCACCAATATATATTGGAATCCATATTACTTATCCCCTCCCAAAATTTTTTTTCCCATTCTCACATTCAATTTTTCTTAAAATTTTCCAAATTTGACATACGCATGAACAAATTTAAGCATTTAACTCACCTATAATAGCATGGAGACTTTTAATTCATTGTATAACCTAATGATATGTCTTTTTCAAAAGTAAAAGTTTTAAGTATGGTTCAAATATTGTCCCATGGGATGGGCAGAGCAAACTAAAATAAGAAAGGAACAAAAAAATTTACAAAAGGCAAATGTATAGTCTTCACCAAAAAAAGGCAAAATTAGTACTATATAATATATATATGATATTTTGTAGAAAAATTTCGATATTTACAAGGACGAAATCAAGAATACCGTTGAGGGGCCGAGATATATTGTTCCATGGGATGGGTAGAGCAAACTTAAATAAGAAAGGTACATATAAAATACAAAAAGCAAATGTATAGTTTTCACAAAAATAGGCAAAATGTGTACTATACTATATATGATATTTTGTAGAAAATTTTCATTATTTACAAGGACGAAGTCAAGAATACTGTTGTTGAGGGACCGAGATATATATAAAAATTTAAAGTAAAAAAGTGTATGAAATAAATCTGTCTAAGAATTGAGTTACTTGTCAGCTCGATCGATTCTGGTCGAATCTTGGGCATGCAATTTTTTGTGCAATGCGAGTTTGACCCGACCCTTGAACAACTCTAATATGAAATATCAAATTTAAATATTATATATGATATTAAAATTAAAAACAGTAATAAATTCCTCATAATGAATAAAAAAAATTAATTTTCAAATATTATAATTCATGTTACATTTGTAAATTTTTTTAATAAGAATTAGAATCTTAATGTCAAAAAAAGTAAATAGAGAAAATCAAGTTAATAATAATGAATGAGTTCTAAAACTAAGAGTATTATTAAATTTATCATATCAAACTATAAATTTTACAAAAGAGACCAAATTAAAAAAATTTGGAGAGGGCAAAAAATAATTTTACATTTTTTTTTCTTCAAATGATTATACAAGAGTATTTTAAAAGTCTTAATAGATTTAGGGGGCCAAGGTCTTTGCCTGCCCTATAAATTCGCCCTTGGTTATTTAATTAATTTACTTTATGAGTTACAATATTTATTTTTTATTTACTAATTTTAGTAGTTTATCAAAAGTTAAAAAAAAAATTATTATTGATTTGCACCCGAACATTTGGTTCAATGGTTGGTGCATGCTCCCTTGTTAAAAAATAGTATGGTTCGAATCCTCCATCTTCAAATTTTCAAAAAAAAAAAAGTTGAAAAAAAAAATTGAAGTAAAGAAACAAAGGACATAATAAGTGGTTTTTTTTTTTTTATCAGAATATAGCTAAAAAAAATATTTACCAAAATATCATTGTTTTCAGATTAATTCTCAAAATTCGCTTGTTTTAAAACCAGCTGAAAAATCGCCATCCCCTATGGTGATTTCCCAGCGTAAATTTTTTAAAATTTTCAAAAAACACCAAGGAAAATCGCCATGGGGGTGGCGATTTCCCTTGGTGGTATATATATATTTTTAAAATTTGTTTACTTAAATTTAAAAAAAAAAATTTGCAAATTTGGTTTTAAAATTTGTATTTTAATTTTAAAAATTACAAATTAAATAAAAAAATTAAATTGAATTTTTTTTTAAAAAAAAATTAAAAGTCCAACGGTATATAAAATACAAAAAAAAAAACAACAATTTTTTTGAAGGCAACGATAACTTGACCGTCGCCTTCAAAAATCTCCTCCCCCCCCACACACACCACTCTTCTATAAATAACCCTCCTCATTTTTCTACAACTTATTTTACTTTTCTTTCTTCTTTCTACAATCAAATTTTTTTTCTACCAATAAATTTTTTTTTCCACAACAATATTTAAAAATGGCTTCATCATCACTATTGAGGTTGCAAGAAAATCACATATCCTCGGTTATATTTAAAGAGGTAAGTAAATTGTTGTAATATTATTTGTATTACATTATCAATTTTTAGTAATTTTTTAATTATTATTATTTTGTAATTTTATAGTTTTATATTTTTTATATTTTTAATGTTTTAATTATTATAGTTTTATCATTTTTTAATTAGTATTTTTTTTTTCATTTTATAGTCTTATCATTATTTATTTTTTATATTGTTTAATTTTTTATTATTATAGTTTTTTAATTTTTTAATTATTATTGTTTTTTCATTTTATAGTTTTATATAATTTTATTTTTTATATAATTTTATTTTTATTATTATAGTTTTAAAATTTTTTAATTATTATTGTTTTTTCATTTTATAGTTATTTATTTTTTATATTATTTAATTATTTAATAATTATATAAGTAATTTTAAAATTTATATTATTATTGTTTTGTTATTTTATAGTTTTAGAATTTTAGAATTTTTATATTGTTTAATTTTTTTAATTATTATAGTTTTATAATATATTAATTTTTATAATTATTTTATTTAATTTAATTAATTATCAACAGGATACACGTCGCGTGTTACGTTCAAGGAAATTTACATTGGAGGACCCGCATCCATCTATTATGGACCACTTAAGAAGAGCCGGATTTTATCACTCAACTCAAATTCGAATATTTTTGATACAACCCGACTTAATCAGTGCGTTGATCGAACGATGGAGACCCGAGACGCACACTTTTTATTTTCCATTTGGTGAATGCACGGTAACTCTAGAAGATGTTGCGCTTCAACTTGGACTTCCGGTCCATGGCGATGCAGTTACAGGCGGAAGCTTGCTAGATTGGAATGAAGAGTCTCAAAATCTATTGTGCGCGGTACCTCCAAATGAGTATGTATCTGGCTCAACAGTGAGACTAAATTGGTTAAAATCCTTTCAAAATCTTCCATTACACGCAACTGAAGAACAGATACAATATGCTGCTAGAGCATATATTTTACGTTTGATTGGAGGATTACTAATACCTGACAAAACGAGCAGTCAGGTACATTTAATGTATCTTCCATTACTACGTGATTTAGAGCATGCGGCAAATTATAATTGGAGTTCTGCGTGTTTTGGCAGTTTTGTATAGAGAACTGTGCCGAGCTACAATTCCAAAAAACCATGACATAGGTGGATGTTTAGTGCTTCTACAATCATGGGCTTGGTATCGGCTGTCATTTCTTGCTCCGCGCGTGGATGTTTCGGCTGTATACCCCCTTGCAAGCAGGTAATAATCTTTACTATTTTATTAAGTTTGTACGAACTTGTATTTTTATAGGTCTATTAAAATTTTATATGCATTTTAACAGGTGGAGTAGAAGTGAGAGTAGAGATTTTACCGAGACTCCGACCGACCTTGCAAGTATAAGATTGCGACTAGATCTAGTAGGATGTGATAAGGTAAATATTTCGATTGTTATATTCAAGTATTTTTGTATTTAATCCATATGAAACTAATAATTTGTAATAATTATTCGCAGTTTCTGTGGATGTCATATTCCTCAAGTGAAATTATGGCATGCCTCCCATCGGATGCCTACAATAATTGTAATATATGGAAAGCAAACACAGCATTGATATGTTTTTCATATGTAGAGTGGCACCAAACTGACAGGGTGTTACGACAATTCAGGATGCAACAACCAATTCCGCAAGCTCCGGTGAACCTTGATAAGCTTCACAAGATCGACATGCGTGGCCGTCATGAGGAATTCTGACCTGCGAAGCATGAACATTGGATCCATTGGTGGAATATACGTTGCCAACGAATTCCGACAAGTTATTCGATTGTTGGTAATAATTTCAACCCATCTGATGATTACATAAGATGGTATAAAAATGAAGGTCGGCCTTTTGTTTGTCCACCGTCGGTGTATGAGGATGTTAGGAGTATGCCATTTACCGAACGAACTTCAACTCCAGTCCCTCCTACATAGGATATAGAAGCTCCTAGACCTAGCCGACAATGTGGGCGGACGCGTCAACCGACCTCATCGGAGTTCACAGCACCGAGGATGTCATTTAGTCATCCTAAACCTGAACGGGATCACGGAGTACCATCCAGTCATCGTTACAGTCACCCCGGATATGACGTTGATGAGTGTTACCGACCATCACCTCCAATGACGAGGTTAGATGACCAGCTCCCCATCCTAAGTCCAAGTTCAGTATATCTAACATCAATGTATCAGTTTGGAACCCCTGCATCAGCATTTGATGGTACATCATTTCTGGGTCAATCTAGTAGTCAGGTTCCTTTTATGGGTGAACTAGGTGTTGGATCCTCCAGTAGTGGGTTTCAAATTTTTGATACAGAAGAAATGATGGATGACATACAACCGGAACCAGTGGCGGTTACAGCAAGAGGTCGTGGTCGACCGCGAATACGTGCCATTGACGAGGTTGAACGACAGGTCCAACCACCACGCACTAGGAGAGCTCGACACTTTTGCTCTACGCCACGCAATAATTAGAATAAATGTACTTTTATCAATATAACGAGAATAATGTATTTTAAATTTGTAATATATAAATTATATGTTTTGCATTTCATGTTATTTATTTTAAATTTGTTGGAAAATTAATTGTTATTTTTAATTTTTTTATTCAGCATATCTAACTAAAATGTTAATGTTGTTATTTAATTTATAAAAATGTAATAAAATATATTATCCAATATATTTTTATAAAATTTCTTAATTTTATATAAAATAATAATCCAAATTACATGATAAGTAGAAAAAAACTTGCATAACATTTTCCCTTAATGGCAAAATATGTAAATATTACAGGTTATGAAAACATGTAATTCCTTTATTGTTGATACGAACTCTCCCCCGATGTGCCAGATTGATGCGGACATTTTCGACGGCTATGACCTTCATTTCTGCATAATCCACAACGTTTTGGTTGGCCTTTTTCTCTGAGGTCCATTTCATTACGAATACGACTTAGTTTTGGCCGACCATGTGGATTTCTCCGCATTTCTTGATCGGGACACACTTATGGACCATCATATTGAGGCCAATAACCTTCATTTCCAACTGCTTCGAACTCATGTCTATAAACATTCAATATAGTTTATAGTCTATAGACATTGTCCACATATTGCATGTAATCTACATGGACATATGCACAAGCAACAACTACATGTGAACAAGGGAACCTTTGTGCTTGAAACTTTCCACAGTCACACCACATGTCACTAAGCTTGACTTTGTACTTCATTGCAGAAACACCCTCTTATGGATCAACTAACTCTTCAATCAGAAAAGATTGATTTGCTCGTGTAAAATTACGAACAAAGTGGGAGTTAGCTTTCCTGCGATTTTCTTGCATAGCCTGTGTGACTGTTTCACAGTATGTGTGCCCTCCCTCCATCATTGCAATTTGCTTGTTCCCCATCTTAACAAAAAGTGCAGCCAACCTATAATATGTTGATTGCACTAAAGCAGTAATGGGAAGATGACGCTTTTTCTTCAACATCGAATTGATAGATTCAGCTAGGTTGGTTGTCATATGTCCATAACGTCTTCCTTGATCATATGATTGGGCCCACTTCTCCTTGGGGATCCTATCAAGCCAATTAGCCGCCTCTGCATTTTCTCCATGAAGATTATCATACATGAAATGAAAATTCGATCGCCTCAACTCGTATCCTAATAAAATTGAAAACAAAAGACTTGTGAATTTCAGTATTATTTTATATACTAAAGGAAATATAAGAGATTAGATAACTATGATTCGATTCCATACCCATGTTAACAATGTGTCGACGCAATTCCTTATTGTTAAACTTCTTCATAAAGTTAGCTGCAATGTGTTGAATGCAGTACACTGAATATGCATGTGGAGGATTCCATGCACTACCATCGCGTCTAATCGCAGCTTTGATGGCTTCATGTCAATCAGACATTAAGCATATGCCAGGCTGCTTTGTCCATGTTTACGCAAATTAGTGAGAAAGAATGACCAAGCCTCTTTTGTCTCACCCTTCACAATGGCAAAGGCAATTGGCAGTACGTTTCGGTTGCCATCTTGTGCAATAGCTAACAATAATGTTCCTTTGTATTTTCCATATAAGAAAGTATCGTCTATTTGCACAATAGGTTTACAATACGAATACCCTTCAATGCACGACTTAAATGTCCAAAAGAGTCGATGGAATATTCTCTTATCCTAGACCAGTCGATCACCGTGATATGCAGGTACCGTTTGCAATTCCACAATTGTACCAGGCACGAAATGTTGCATTGCACCTAACCGTTTGCAATCCCATAACTGTCTTTTGCTTTGCTTTTCAAGCTTTCTTATAGGAGGTGATGTATCCATACCGGATTCACATCTTAACAATCAAAACTGAAACGAAGATCTCCGGATTTGCTTGGACCAATGATAGAATGCATGAACAGATCATGTTAGAATCTAACTTGCAATGATCTTGTGAAATCCTCCCCGATATGCAAGTATGAGGCCCTTCATATTTTCTAATCTCCCATGCCGGTTTCTTCTTCATAAAAGTTGCCCTTATTCTCCAATTGCATCATTTCCCATACATTAGACATTTGACATAATATTTGGTCCGCTCAGATTCAATTACTCTGTAATCTACAGAGTTTTTGATGTTATAGTGCTTAATAGCTGAAAGCATATCCTCTTTCGTTGGAAATTGTAACCCAACAAACAGATCAACTGTAGATGGATCAAATGTCAAGGCGTAGCTAATGTATGAGCATACTCAGGAAATTTTGGCACTTGCATTGCCTCTAGATCCAGGGTATGCATATGGGATGCAGCCTCATATGGGAGAAGATCTCCATGAGTGTTAATCTCAGCAGGGACGACGTCTGGGTCAGAATCACTGTTGTCATCACTTGCGAATTCAGCATTCTCTTCCTGCTCACTAAAGTCACCAACATATTCACCATGGACTCCACGTGGCGGAACAGGATCAACACCAGCTGGCTCATCTTTGAGGGTAGTAGGAATTGTTTGTGAGACTAATGAATTATGAAATATTGTAGCTTGAGATAGCGGAAGGACTTCTTCTGTGGAACGTCGTATGTAGTGTGAACATAGAACGGCCTAGAATCATCATCTTCTGTGGGAAAGTTTTCTGTAGTGCAAACATTTGAAGGTCCACAATCATTGTGAACATCCTCTATGTCAGCATATAACTCAAGTACACCAACATTTGCAAATGTCTCATGAGCATAAAACATGCATCTGACATCATCATCATCTTCAAGTGAAAATGTTCTATATCGGACACATCCTTCACCAATAGAAAGAGGATGCCTATACTTAATCTATGAAACTCTTTTTCTATTTCCAACTTTAATTTTTGTATGAATTTGCAGCTTCAGTTCCTCTAATGTGACGTCTTCATCAACACGAAAACTTTTAAGACGTTCACAATCAAAGGTAGCACCTTCATCAGTATTATGAATTTGGCCATTATAGTAGACGAATGCGATCACTCTGTTGCTCATGTTGTGTAGTAATGAAACTAAGAAGGATGAGAATGGAGGTATTATCACTCGGCAAAAGAAAGAAGAAATAAAGAAGGATGAGAATGAGGAGGTATTAGCACTCAGAAAAAATCTGATTGAAAAACTGCTGTAAGGGGTATTGTAAACCTTCATCAGTATTATGAATTTATAATGGTTCATTATGTTGTACCAGATGACAAATCCCATCTTTTGTACAGGATGGAATCTGATTCCCATTTTTCGGCTAGGGTTAATTGACTGAAAAACTGATAACTCATTCAATGCAAAAACTGATGATAAATCTCATCCTTTGTACCGGACTATCCAATAGTTCCATCCATTGCAGAAGGAATCCAATTCCGATATTTTTCACTGCATTTGATTGACTGAAAAATAGTTGAAACCTATCCCTTACCTTAAATCATTAGTCCCATCTATTGCAGAAGGAATCCAATTCCAATATTTTCTGCAGCATTTGATTGACTGGAAAATAATTTAAACTTATCCCTTACCCTAATCATTAGTCACATCCATTGCAGAAGGAATCCAATTCCATTATTTTCTGCAACATTTGATTGACTGAAAAATAGTTGAAACCTATCCCTAACCCTAAATCATTAGTCCCATCCATTACAGAAAGAATCTAATTCTAATATTTTTTGCAGCATTTGATTGACTGAAAAATAGCTGAAACCTCTATCCCTAACCCTAAATCATTAGTCCCATCCATTGCAGAAGGAATCCAATTCTAATATTTTTTACAGCATAAAATTAAAATAATAATAAAATTTTAATTTTATATAAAATTCAAATAAGAAATTAATTTAATTTTTATATAAAATTTAAATAACAAATCAAGTTTTAATTTATATAAAATTTAAATAAGAAATCAAATTTTAATTTATATAAAATTTAAATAAGAAATACATTTTTTAAAATAAAATTGTATTTTATATAAAATTTAAATAAGAAATAAAAATTTTTATATAAAATTTTAATAAGAAATATTTTTTTTATAATTTTAATAAGAAATAAAATTTTACTGTTTATAAAATTAAAAATAATAAATTTTATTTTATTTTTTATAAAATTTCAATAAAAATTAATTTTTTATAAAATTAAAAAATTAAATAAATAATAAAATTTTAGTATAATATTTAAAAAAAAAAGATAATTTTTTTTATACCTGTTTGTTTTAGATCCCACATATAAAATATAAATAAGAAATCAAAATTTTTATTTATATAAAATTTAAATAAGAAATAAAATTTTTTATATAAAAATTTAATAAGAAATATAATTTCCTTTTTTAAATTTTAATAAGAAATAAAATTTTAATAATAAATTTTATTTTATTTTTTATAAAATTAAAAAATTAAATTTTTTAATATATATATATTTAAAAAAATAAACCAAGATAATTTTTTTTTTAATTTGCAAAATTTAAAATTAAAATACAAAATTTAAAAACAAATTTGCAATTTTTTTTTTATAAATTTAAGTAAAAAAATTTTTAAAAAAAAATATACGACCAAGGGAAATCGCCACCCACATGGCGATTTTCCTTGGTGCTTTTTGAAAATTTTACGTTGGAAAATCGCTATGGGAGATGACGATTTTTCAGCTAATTTTAAAACAAACGGATTTTGAGAATTAATCTGAAAACAAATATATTTTGATAAATAATTTTTTTAGCTATATTCTGATAAAAAGACCCATAATAAGTAACTACCAAACTTTCAAATAGAACTTCAAAAGGGTAAATAAAAAAAATAAAAAAAAAGGGTAACGAGCGTTGATTCAATTAGGCAATGAACTCGTTTTTCTTGTTATGAAATGTTTGGGTTTAGATTTCATTGATAATTTTTTGTTAATGTTAATTCGAATGTAATCAATAAAATTCTCTTAGACGCATATTTTAGCTTAGAGATTAGAATAACCCATTGTGAAATTAAAAAAAAAAAATCACCGAGAAAAGAAAAAAGCAACGTTTCAGCTAGAGTTCGTATATACAAATCGTGTTTCATGTTTTTTTCGTGTCAATCATAAATTATTAAATATATCAATATTTTAAATATGAATATAATATGTATATTAAATATATCGTATTAATAATAACAATTGTATTTAAATATAATTATTTTTATATTTATTAAATATATTATTTTTGCATTATTTTTTTTTTGTCGCGTGTAAAATGATTAAATTTAATTTCAGCGTTATTTATACGAAACTACACATACAATACCTTAGTATTGGCTAAAATACATAGTAATTAGGAAGGAGTAATTTATAAAAGCAAGTTGAAGGCTACATGACTGGTACGAGGGTACAAATAAGTCATAATTTCTGACCAGTATCCAGTAAGGTCTATCTATACGGAAAAGTAAAACTCCACCATATATTAAATAATAATAAAAAATTCACATTCCTTTACAACCAATATTTTGTTCACCTAATAAAAATAGTAAAATACTAATGAAAATAATAATATTTTTTCCCATTTTTGTCACCAAAAAACAAAATGTTTGCAAAAGCTTAGCCCCCCCTTCTTGTTTGGGACATTAAAAGAATCTTTTCTATATCTTTCCTTCTTCATTTCACTTTCTTTTCTCTCTGAAAGCAATTGGTGGCTTTGTATCTGGTTCTTTGTGAAGTGTCACCAGCACTCAAAACGACAACCCTCCACACACAAAAAAGAAAAGAAAAGCAGATCATGAATATGTGAAAACCATAAATTCTGACCAATCCCCCCCCCCCCCCCCCACTTTCTTCCATTTTCCATACTAAATGAGCTTGGATTGATAGGTTTTTTTTTTTCCTGTTCTTCATTCCTTTTTCCTTTCTCTATTTTTGCAACTATATGCTCTACTACTATGTTTATATATCTTTTCTTATCTAGGGTTTCAACGGCTCCTGCCTGATATCCCTTTCTTTTTTGTTATTTTTGTATAAAGTCTTTGGTTATGCTGGCTTAATTTGGAAAAAGAAAACAGTGCAATCAAGCTCTTTAACCTTTTTTTTTGTTCTTATTTGCAACCCCATTTTAATTATATCTTTGCTATTTATATTCCAGATTCCCTTCTATACATTTTCCATATGCAGAAACATTTTCTCAGTCCTTACACTTGCTTCTCTCTTGTATTTTGCTCGATTTGAGGTGAGAACTACTTTTTTTTTGGGTTTGATTTCTTGTGACTAAACACCCACTTTTGTTTTCTGTTTTTATGTGCTTCTCAACAAGGTAGTGCTTTTTTTTTTTATTGCTGTTCCTGGAGGGTTAATGACTTATAATGTTAGAATTTTTGCTTTTCTCAACAACGTTTGATTTCTCAATATGTGTATCTTGCCTCTTTCTCTTTTCTCTAGATATAGACATAGTTGTCTGCATCTTGCTAATTTACCCAGAAGCTTGGCATTTTCTTTTGTGATCAGCAGTTCAATCGGATTCTGATGTTTTGATTGAATTTTATTAGTTTTCTTGTCAGCAACCCATCTTTTTTTTATTCCCTTTTATATATTTCCCTTTGTAAACCCCTCCTCCTTCACTTTCCCGAGAACCACTGTTTTCTATGATTCTTGATTTCTTTCCCTAGATTATTGTTTGTCCTTGTTTTCTTGATACTTCTGGTTTGGTTTTCTTTAAGGGTTTTGATAAATTTTTGTTCCCTGGAAGAGAATGACGAGAAAGAAAATTCAGATCAAGAAAATTGACAACATTGCGGCGAGGCAGGTGACTTTCTCAAAGAGGAGAAGAGGCCTTTTCAAGAAAGCTCATGAGCTTTCCACTCTTTGCGATGCTGAGATAGCTCTTGTAGTCTTTTCAGCAACTGGAAAGTTCTTTGAATACTCCAGCACAAGGTTGCTCTCTCTCTCTCCTTCTCCCTTCTGATCTCATATAATTAATGTTTATGCTTTGCCTTGAATCTTGCTCTATATCTGCTGGTCATTCTATATAGGGAAAATCTCTGCCTGCTCCTAGATTAATGTATATTGAAGTTACCTGGTTGAGTGTGAGAGGAAGAGAGAAAGGTAATTGCCTTGAAAGAAGATCTTTCGAATCAAGAGAACTGTATAAAAGTATAGATTCATAATGATTGAATGTACTAGGATCTTATATTTCTATTCAAAAAAACTTCTTTAATTCTAGTTTATGTGAGAAGCTGGGGGGGGGGGGGGGGTCTTAGGGTGGGAGGCGATAGTTTTCACATGAAAGTCTGTCTGATATTTCTTGATGCTAGTTCTTGCTTTCCAGAATCTTGTTTAACCCATATTTTATGATTGATCTGCTGCCTAGGTAGATGATAATTTTCTTGTATCTTTGCTGGTGCAACTAGAAGATATATATATATATATTGATATTTTACCTTTCATTTTTCTTTTTAAGCTGAAATGTACTTCAGAATGAAATCCCATGATTTAAATCTTCCTAGCAATGTTCACTGACACCTTAATTTCTTAAGAAATGCTCATAAAATATAGGGTTCCTACCAAATGATCAATGATATATGAAAATCCGCAACATTAGTAGAACCAAAACATATATAAATTCAAAGGCAGATAGATATAAAGAAAATGATCAGTTTTTTTTTTTTTTTTTAAATCTTGGAGATATAACAAATGAGATATGTGAATTCATGGTTTTGAAAAAGGCAAATAAATATGCATTTTTTAAAACATATCTTGTTAAGAGTGTATTAAGGACGCTTACTAATTAACGTTGCTAATTCTATTTAGAGAGAAATTCATCTAATGTATTATTAGGAACCGTTGTATTGCAATCAATTATCATGCTAATAAAAAGTCTTCATGATTAAATATAGTAGTTTAAAACTATGGAGAAATAGTTGAAGTAATCTAAAAGTATTCTGAATTATAATTAACTAGCTAGTTTATGTTCTTGATTTTGATATTGTTCTGTCAAATTAATTGGATAATGAACAAATCTTTTCTCTTTTGCATAATCTACTATATTAAACAACTAGATTCATATATATATATATATATTCATATATATATATATATATATATTCATATATATGTATATCACCACAATTAGTACATGCAAATTGGCAGCTAATGCTCAGTGTTAGCTGCATGTACATAATGAAGCACAACACAAGTTGTTTATCAGTCATCAATATTGGCTCCACTAGTGTACCTATGTCAAGAAAAGTACTTAACCCTATAGCAAAGATTTCTATATGTTCTTTAGAGTAAAAACTTGGGATACAAAGAAACACCTGATAACCCTAAAATGTAGATGGAATCTTTGTGCAGTGAAAATACTAGCCAAACCTGGTAATTTATGTATCCGTGTCGTGTTCGTGTATTTTCTTATGTCATAATCGTGTTTAAGGTATTTTGTATTAATATAAATTTTGACATGTTAATAATTTGTATTATATAGATTTTGACACGTTCGTATATTCGTATTGTATCCGTGTTTTTTTTTTCGTATGTGTCGTGTTTTAATTATTTTTTCGTGTCGTTTTCAATATTGCCAAGTCTTAGCTCTCTAGGTAGAGTGTATGACTGGTGTTTTGTTTTCTTTTATCACTTTCTTTTGTTATTTCTGCAAAGAAAACCCCCTTTATAATAACTATCAGCTAAACTAATTAGGTTTTGAAATAAACATGAGAAGATAATGGAACTAGAATAACATAGTAAGAAGAATGCTGAACTGAAATTCATCATGTAAGTATATATTCTTTTTGTTTTTTTTAATTAGATGCTGAAGTGTAATATATTTTTATCACTTAGAAACTAATAATCTCAACGTTTTGGTTTATTAAAGATATTGCTTTCTTTACTTTTTCCTTTTTCTAGAAAGTGAGTGAAGTCAGATGCTAGATCAATCACTCCAGATTTATATTGGAGATCAGATCGAATTTGAGAGTAATCATGAATTGAAGACTTGATATTTTGTAGATAAGGATAAGTTGCTTTGCCTTTGTTATAATATGGTCTAATTTTAGTGTATATATATATATATATATAATGTGTACATGACTCTTATGGGAGAATCATGTTGGAAATAGCGTGGCAGTTTACAACAAGCATTAACTCACAGCATACACTCGAGAAGAAGAGAAAAAGAGAACAAAATATTTTTAACGTGGTTCAGCCTTTCTTGACCTATATCCACGATCTCAAAGGGATAAACATACTTCACTAAGGAAGAATTCTAACTTGTAGCTTTTGCATGGATAAAGCTACAAACCTTCTTACAACACACTTGTAACTTTTGCACGGATAAAGCTACAAACCTTCTTACAACACACTTGTAGCTTTTGTACGGATAAAGCTACAAACCATCCTCCCAATATTACGACTCACCATCCATAGAGCCTCAATACAGCTTCTACTTAAGTGTATAGACTCTCTCTTCCAAGGGGTGGTGGTGATTTTCTTCCAAAGACCAAAGCTCCTACTTATAGGTGAGCACTCCTCTTAGCTTAACATAACTAAGTTATGTGAGATGAGTACTCTACTTGACTTAACCAAGTTAGACAATGTGGGATGAACACTCTCTTAGCTCTACCAAATTACTCAATATGGGACTTAGACTCAATATACCCAACAAGTCCTCCCTTGAGTCAAAGTCCCAAGTATCTCTTGGCAGGAACTCAACAACTCTTTTTCCTCGAACAAAAAAGTTTCTCTCATCGCTCGAACCAAAAAGCTCTTGGCAGCATATCTCTTCGCTTCGCTCAAACCAAAAGCTTTTGAGCAGCAACTCCTCTCGCTCGAACCAAAAGCTCTATACCAATTGTTGGGAATAACGTGGCAGCCCACAACAAGTATTAACCCACAACATGCACTCGGGAAGAAGGGAATATTTTTAACGTGGTTCAACCCTTCTTGGTCTACATCCACGATCCCAAAGGGATAAACATACTCACTAAGGAAGAATTCCAACTTGTAACTTTTGTACGGATAAAGTTACAAACCTTCTTACAACACACTTGCAGCTTTTGCACGGATAAAACTACAAACCTTATTACAACACACTTGTAGCTTTTACACGGATAAAGCTATAGACCATCCTCCCAATATTACGACTCACCATCCATAAAGCCCTAATACAATTTCTACTTAAGTGTATAGACCCTCTCTCCCAAGGGATGGTGGTGATTCTCTTCCAAAGGTCAAAACTCCTACTTATAAGTGAGCACTACTCTTGGCTTAACATAACTAAGTAATGTGAGATGAGTATTGTACTTAACCAAGTTAAACAATGTGGGATGAGCATTCCCTTAGCTCAACCAAATTACTCAATGTGAAACTTAGACTCAATATACCCAATAAATCAATGGAGAATTGGAGATGCATAAAGTTAAATTGAACATATATAATTAAGGCAAAAGGATGTCATGTCACAAGGATCAATCCTAGTAAATTAGGATGTATAAATTGCAAAATTATTTACTTTTATAAAATTAGGATGCTATTCTCCTTTGTACCTCCCTTTTCTCTTAATTTAGTTTCTGTCTTTCATAAAATATATATATATATATATATATATAGATTAATAGAATTAATAGAAATAATTGTCATGGAAAAAAAATTGTAGGGATGTGAACCTGACAAGATCTTTTCTTGAACAACAAGGAAAATTTATTAGGATAAAGTCTCCTTTCTAGCTAAACTGGCAATGAATTGTAAGCAGTCTAATTTTTAGATGTATATTTTTTTTTACTAGCATTAGTTTATTAAAGATCCCAAGAGGATATTCAAAAGTTTTGCTCAGCCTTATAATTATTAAAGAACAAAAGGGGATATAAAGCTAGCAACAAGGCTCTAAGACTAAAAATTGAAATTGAAAGACAATTTGAAGGTTATAAGAGGTGCTTTTCTAAATGTGAATATTTTTAGTACTTCTTGCATTGAATTAGAGAGAAATGAGAAAATGACACAATATTTTCTTTAAGTGCTTTTTTACATCAAAACAAAAGGAGCCTTAACATATATGATGAAGTCATTGCATAAAGTAAAATCATGATGAAAACATTTTTCACATATAATTAGTAACAACTCAACTTACCATACCCTTTCCTTTAAAAGGATGACCAAACTTAAATGCCCTTCCCTCAACTATCAAAAAATAAACAAGATTGCTCTGTTAAGGGAAATGTTATATACAGATAAAAGTTTAGCACATATGTACACATAATTGGTATCTTTTTTTCGTATTAACTTTTCTAACTTAATAAATAAGTTCATTTTTTTTAAATACCATTAAAAAATAGTTTTATGTACATATGTGTATATAGCATTGTCCATCTGTTAATAGTAGCTTTAATACCCTCCCCTATTTACCTTTTAATTTTTTTTATAGTATATTCATATGTTTAGAATTTCTGTCAAAACCAACCTTAATGATTCCTCCTACATATAATCCTGATTTTTGCCTTAGACATTATTCCCAAATTTCTTAAAACTTAAAACCCTAAAAAGTTACTAACATTATCTAGTCCAATAATATACACTGTAAATCAGACTAACATCATTCTTGGAATATAATTCTAAAGGTACTTGGCTATATTGAAACATTCATATTTCCACATGAATGAGTTTTGCTAAGAGGTCGGGATTCTAAATTTGAGACATAATAGATACACATTGTCAACTTACTCAAACCCATAAATGAATAATTTGAAGAACTCACCATATGTTGGAAACCAAATTGCTCCAGAAGCTTAGTTTATTATGAACATTGTTTAAGTAATGCATAATGGGCCAACTAAAACAACTCTCTACAAATTTTAAGTGAAATGTAGGTCTCACGTGTGAATCTCCAAACAAACAAGAAATTACAAATTAAATGCCCAACCAACATGAAACTATAAAAGGGGTCATGGATGAAACAAAATTCAATCTCATGGAACAATCTTAAACATTCAAACAGTGGAACAAAATGGGGCCATAATACACAGAAGAGACATTTAGATTAGGCATCCCTAGTTAGATAATTAAGAATTAAGATTATTCTAAAATCAATAAACATAATTACTTTTTAGGAACTTTTGTATTGTGTATAAAACAGGTTCAAGTAATAATGTTTAAACATTCTAGTTTGAGCTGATCTTTTTCCTTATGAAATAAATCTTAGATGATTTTAAATTATCTATTTCTCTTAAGTGTACCCAAAGAAAAGGGAAAAAAAGAATAAGGATTTCATCAATTGGTGGCCTTACAGTATTTGTATGAAATTTAGACCATTAAAATTAGAAGTAGATAGGTGGTTCTCAGTTACTTAATGCAACACAACTATGTTATTTGAATTTGGGTGTGAGTGTCGGATACGGGTATATTAAATTTTTTTTTAGTTTTTCCATGTATTTGGAGAGTTCTTGGAGGGTCATATCTCCATACCCATGTCCGGATATGCATCTGACATGGATGTCAGACACGAATACTTCAAAAAAATGAAGAAACGGAACAACATAGCAACACAATATTCAGAATGCAAATCTCTTATAAGCTTTATAAAATAAAAATAAAAAAAAATAAAAAAAAGCTTTTGCAATATGGCAATCAAAAACATTAATACATCCACTTGCAAATTATTCCTCATTCCTTGCTAATATATGTAACCATCCACTTGCAAATTATTCCTCAAAAACATTAAGGGCAATCTTCTGTTACCAGTAGAGTTTTAGTTTTAGTTGCTCCTGCTCCTGCTCCTGCACCCAGCCTAGCTACTGTTAATACTAAAGCTATAATCATCTTGATTTTCATTATCAGTTTTACCATCCTAATAACCTTAGTTTTAGTTGCTCTGCCCATTTTTTTTCAGGTATCAATTTAGACATTTTATATATAAGTTCAGATACTAAAGGTGTAATTAATTAACTTTAGTATTAGCAGTAGATTAGATGGCGTGATCAGATCTTTTAGGGTGGCTTAGAAGTGATTTAGGTTGGGAAAATTAAGGATTTTAGGATTGTTTTCTAAGGTTGATCAATAGCTTCATGTTGCAGGAATTTGATTAACTTTCTGGGATGCATGATTAGGCCAAGATCTATAAACATCCAAATACTTTAGTTATTTTTGCTACTGGCAAGGAACCCTAGAACCCTGCTAGAGCAAGAGAAGATTATATTTGCAAACATAGTGCTTGCTTCCCCATATTATATATGTATTATATATTATGTTACTCAAATTTGGATGAATGTCGGATAAATATATGTGTTTGATATGGGTATATTTATTTATTTTTTATATATTTAAAAGATCATATCTCATATCCCATATCCATATCCAAATATATGTCAAATATAAATATTTAAAAAAAATAAATAAATAAAGAGTCCATAGATGCTCCTTCAACATTATTGTAAACCAAAAATATATCATCTGCTTTTTTTAAAAAAAAAATTTAAGTTAAGGTAGTGACTCAGCGCCATTCTGTTGTTACTTGTTATTCCAAGTACGGGGCAGGTGATTGAAAAGCGCAATGAGCGGTCAGAGAGGATTGACAGATTGGATACCATTCCATCTCTTGAGCTGCAGGTTACAATTGAACTTTTATTCTTTTCTTGTTGTTTGTACACATACGGTGAATGTTTAATGCTATCTTTTTTTTATGATTATTATTATATGAGATAATTAATATTATAAGGTTTAATATTTGGTGGATTTAGCACATTTAAAAGCCCTTTTGTCTTGAGAAGCTCATCTGTCACTGCCACAATTTTATATTGTTGTTACTCAAATAGTAATAATAAACAACATATATAAATCACTGTTCAATACTAATATTCTTTTCCAAGAGTTTGATTTTGATTTTGACTTTGATTTTTTCAATGCTACCATCTAAACATACACGTTGGTTTGTTCATCTACTAGTTTTTAAGTCACGTTGATTTGGTGTCCCTTGAAAATGTATGCTATAAACCACATTCCTTTATCCCTATTTGCTTGGAAAGTGAAAACCATTTAATGCTGAAGAAGCTGCTCTTTTGTTTTGTTTTAGCTTGAGAGTAGCAGTTATGCCATGATGAGCAAGGAAATGGCTGAAAAGACCCACGAACTGAGGTAAATTAAATCTGATCAATATTTGCTATATTGTTATATAATTCTTACATATGAGCTTATCATAATGATGTTGTTGTTGTGTGATCCTTTCATCGATAGACAGCTGAGGGGAGAGGAGCTCCAAGGGTTAGACTTTGAAGAATTAAATAGCCTAGAGAAATTACTCCAAGGAGGCCTGAGCCGAGTTACGGAAACAAAGGTTTTTGAAAGCCTCATCTCCTTCAACTCACCCCTCCCGTCATTGTCCCTTTTTAAGTTTTATTTTCGCCCTCAGTTACTGGATGTTATATATTATCATGTGAAAATTTTTGTGGATTGTTTATCTGACTAATGATGAAAGCTTTTGTGTTTCAGGAGGAGCGATTTTTTAAAGAAATCAGCACCCTCAAGAGGAAGGTGGTATACTTAGCTAACTATATATTGCAACAGTTGATCGGATTTGTACAAGTTTCATGATTAAAAGGAATAAATTAGTATTGAATGATATCAAATATGGAACATTAAAATTTTGCTGCTTAGCATCCCAACTGAAGATTTCTTTTGTTATTCTTGTTTGTTTTCATATATAGCTTCCTTAATTTATAGTGTAACTTGATTCCATTATGTAGAAAATAAACATGTGAAGCAAGATTTAAATAAGTTCTTTAGGCAATAGTTGAAAGTTTCACGGGAAGTGGTATGAAACTTAGAAGACGCCCACAGAAACAATTGATTATATCTTATGTTATTTGAATTCAAAGTGAGTGGTAGATACGATATGTGTTCTATACGAAATACAAGTATACTCAATTTTTTTAAATTTTTTTCATATATTTAGACCGTATCTGCTTCTGTACTCAAAGATATAATTCGCAAAAGGATCCACTATACTTTATTTATTCTTAATATTTCTCTCTCTCTCTCTCTCGCTGGACTTAAATGATCTAGTACTTAATTCTTTATTCTTGTTAAATGTGAAGGGAGCAGAACTGATGGAAGAAAACCAGCAATTGAAACAGCAAGTAAGTGTGTACTCATTTCGAAAACGTTCTTGTTTCCTGCATGCTTTCATTTGACATAAAACTTAATTTTGTTAGATGGAGAATTTACCTCATCTGGTCCAAGCAGTTGTAGCTGAGCAAGGGCAACCATCAGAATCGATTGCCGCCCATGTTGGGAGCTCTGAAAATCCGCCTGAATGCTATAATAATGGCTATGACATTTCTCTCAGATTGGGGTAAGTCATGTACATAGTGTATGCAAATAGCAAATTAGAAATAGTGGATCCAACCATTTATTACTTTAGAGTTCCTTGCACTTTACCACTATGCTATCTTATTTTATACAAAGTAAAAATCTATGTTATCCGCATTCAAGTAGACCTGCTCACGGGCCGACAGTCTGTCCGACCAGTATTGGGTCGGGCCTGGACAAGGAATTCTTGTTCCGCGTCGGCCCGGTCCGGAACAGTGTTTTATGTATTAAAATAATATTATTTTATTTAATTTTAATTATAACAAATATTAATAAAAGATATATTTTTTTAATTTTTTAAATGTAATTAACAGTGCTCACGGCCCGGGCAAGGATCTTCAAAAAATTTCGGGTCTCGACCTGGCCCGGCTCATGAGTACCTCTACATTCAAGGGGAGTGTCAGATACGAATATATATTTGATACAAATATATCATATATTTATATTTATGTCCTAATATGTATAAAAAACGAATGTTTTAGAAAAAAATAAAGAATCCGGATAACATAAGTTAAAAGATCGGAGTTGCTTAATTTACATTTTACAACATTGGTAGTTGGTACTGCAAAGATTTAATTGTTTCTGCTTCTGCTTCTGCTATAGCTTTTGTATGTTCAAATGAATGGCTTTTGCAGGTTACCCTTCCCTAACTCACCGTTGAAAGGTTAGAGGGGATGTTGTGAAGAAGTGATCATCATCTTGCGTGATCTTATCTAATTATATCTTTAAAGGCGTGTCTCTCAGTAAAATATGGAACCTCTCTGCTAGCTCGTGTATGTATAATAATAATAATAATAATGTATTTATATTTCTATAGGCTCAAGGCAACCAATTTATGGCCGACAATTAAGTTTATTGATGAGTCAGTAATTTATTTTTGGAATAAGTCAATTACAATAAAATTAGGATTTGTTTTTTTTTTTTTGTAACTTTATCTTTATTATAGTAGTTTGTAGTAGTAGTAGTGATCATCAGTGCAAGTATAAGATGGATTAAATTCTCGATTAGATCTAGCAATTTGTATATTGTTTGTGTTATTTTCATATAATATATTATAAACGTGTTTAAAGTATTATATATTTATATAAATTTTGACACGTTAATAATTCGTGTTATATAAAATTTGACATATTCATGTATTCGTATCGTATTTGTATTATTTTTTCATATCATATTTTAATTATTTTTTTTATACTGTGTCCAAAATTACTGAATTTATGCTTGATGATGTTCATGGGTCCATTTCTAAATTCATAAACTATCTCTCCCACAAATTAAATTAAAACAATTTATTAATATCATTATTATCTTATACTAATGTTTAGACCTCGCAATGTGTCGTTTGTAGATTGTGTCGAACGTTGAGCAAAATGTTAAAATAGTTATGTTATGTACATATCAAAATAAAAATAAAAGTGTTTGAACACCATATGGTTGAAGTTAAGGAGACAGTATTAGTGTCTAAAAAGTATGTAAAAGTAAATGAAATATAGATTAGAGATTTAATATTTGGTTTGAATTTTTTCGTATTCGATTCAAATTATAAAAAGATTATTTGATTCGGTTTCATTATTTTTCAATTGATTTTTTTTATATTTTTATATAATAAAAATAGATTTTTATTTATAAATTTATAATAATATTAAAAAAAATTTAAAATTTAAAATTTAAAATTTAAAATTTAAAAAGTTGATGTCGAATAGATTTGAATTTGTGAAATTTGTTTAAAGGTCAATTTATATATATATATATAAATAATATCCTTAATACGGTTATAATACGAAAAAATAACATAAACACAATACAATAATTATATATAAAAAAATTATAAATGCTTGTTACGTAGAACCTTTTTAATTTTATTTATAAGATAAGGTTTAACATCTAAATCTGTGCAATCTGTATGTAAAATTTGTATTAGATTAAAGAAATTTTGCATACATTTGACTATGATAACAACTTGAATATTAATTAATCATTATTTACGTTTTGATGAGTATAAAAAATGTTTTTTACATGTGACAACTACAATGAGAATTTTTCTTAATGAGAATCATGAAAACAACTTGTTTTTATATGAGAATTACAAAAATAAATAAATAAATAAAGAGTTGAAAAAAATTATGCTTGCACCAATAACAAAAAATATTTATTAAAAAAATAAAAAAATTTGTTTTGATCTCCCTTTTAAATTAATTTTTTCATGATAGAATGAGTATAGATAAAAATACTATAAGAAAAAAAATTATTTCCATGTAATGGGGTCAAATCATTTTTAAGTTAAAAATTAATTTAATTATCCAACTAAATTTAGCAACAAGATTTCTACGATCAATGCTTTCTATGACCACATATAGCTCGAAAGTTATTGAATCTAGCAGCAAGATTATCATATGGACCTGTCAATGTTGACTCGAACATGAAAAGCCCGACCAACCCAAATGATCTGAACCCAAAAAACTCAAGTGTCAAACCCGATTGATCCGAATCATAAATAATTCGAACCCGAAATGACCCGACTGACCTGTCCCGAAATCAACCCGACCCGCCTAATTGACAAGTCTCATGGCTTGAAGAAGAAACAAAAAAATGGTTTGAAGTAAAATGATAATAACAGTTATAAATGATAATAGATATTTTAATATCAAATACCCTCATACTATTCAACTCAACTTTTAAATAATAATATTTAATATTTTGTTAAAAATTATTTATTATTAATATAATACTTACTAAATTAATTAATTAATTTTTGGAAAAATAATAATAATTCAGTAATGATTCTAAATATGATTTTAAGTTTAAGTATTTTTTATGAGTTAACTTAATTTTTTAATTTAAGTTTCATTAATAATATGTATAAAAATTGATTTTAAATTTTTATTTTAAATTTCGTTATTTGAGTTGGATAAAATAATAAAAAGATTATTATTTATGATTTAATATGTTAAATTTAGTAATTGAATTTAGATATTAAATATTAATTTTTTATCGAATTTGAATAAAATATTAATTGAATTTAGGTATCTCAAATCACTGTCATTTCTAATGATAATTTTTTTTAGCAATTATCAAGTTTTTCTTTCATTTTTATTAAATAATTTTTTATTAATGTAAGCATTAAATATTTTGTATGTTGTTTTACTTTATTTTGTAATTTTTATCATTGTCTAATTAGAGCCAAACAATTAAAAATCAAGTAAAAGACAAATAAAAAAATTAAACTATTTTTAAGTAAAAAAATCTAGAAATTTATGTAAAGCAAAAATTTGCATGAATTCCCACCAAATAAGTTTGCTAGTCACCTTTTTTACATTTCAAGTTTCAACCCAATTGTTTTTCATATTTTCATGAAAATTACTATAAGATCAGTAATGGTTAATTACTCCATCTTTTTAAGGTCGATCAGATTCTCTCTCTCTCTCTTGGGCTTGTGAGATTGAAAGGGTCAGTAGTCATTAGGGTTGTAATCGAGCCGAGCCGAGCTCGAATACTGAGAAGCTCGAGCTCGATTCGAAACTCGAGGCTTGAAGCTCGGTTCGAGCTCGATCGAGTATTATTTTTTAAGCTCGAGCTCGGCTCGAGATAAAATCGAACTATTCGAGCTCGACTCAATTAGGCTCGTTTATATACTCGAGCTCGAGCTCGAATTAAGGGTTTTTAAGTATGTATATATATATTAAGGGTAAAATAGTAAATTAATAATAAAAATATTATAAATAAAAAAAGCTCGATTAGGCTCACGAGCTGCTCGAATCGGGTATTAAGATACTCGAACTCGGCTTGCTCGATAACTCGAGCTGCTCGAGCTCGGCTCGATAATGACCGAATCGAATTCGAATTTTTTTCGAGTCGAACTCGAGTAGCTTGCGAGCACAGCTGTCTCATTTACACCCCTAATAGTCATAAAGGGAAACGCTTGGAGCGAGGGCCACTCTCTCCAACGCTTGGACGGAACGCCGCCTATGGAAAAACTCGAGATGCCGCATCCACGTGTTGTTCTCGAACAGCTCCATGCATCCCACGCGCATAAAATAGCGTGAATTTAGTACTTTCCGAAAGCGTTACTCTCGTTACTTCCCGCTGAAGACCTGTTCCAAACTCAAAACACACAAAAACCCAACTCTCTCTCTCTCTCTCTCACACAAGAAAAACGAAAAGAAAAACATAATTGAAAAGAAGAAAGATTGAAATCTTAGAAAACATTTTGTGATCAGGATATTCAGCCATGGATGAAGAGTACGATGTGATAGTCCTAGGGACCGGCCTTAAGGAATGCATTCTCAGTGGTCTTCTCTCCGTTGATGGACTCAAAGTACATCCCTTAGATTACTCTTCTTTCTTTGTTTAATTTCTATGTTTTCGTGATTCAAAGCATGTGTAATCTG
Source organism: Fremontodendron californicum (assembly GCA_030761205.1). Classification (NCBI taxonomy): domain Eukaryota; kingdom Viridiplantae; phylum Streptophyta; class Magnoliopsida; order Malvales; family Malvaceae; genus Fremontodendron; species Fremontodendron californicum. Next base: position 32,711,108 of record JAULJL010000007.1, read on the forward strand.
GGTTTTCTTTAAGGACTTTTTTGCTTTTCTTTTTTGGAAGCAGTTCTTCAGTTTCTAGATAGGCATTAATATTGAATGTGGGAATTTGTTTCTGGGTGTTGGTAAGGTGATAAAGAAAATGAGATAGGTGTTAGCCTGTTAGGTTAAAATCGTATCAATTCTGCATTAATCGTTAAGCTGCTATCTGAATATCTCTACATTTCAAAACAGGTATTGCACATGGACAGGAATGACTATTATGGTGGAGAATCGACTTCTCTTAATCTTATGCAGGTCATTCTTCTTTGATTAATGGAACTTTTTTGTTTTTAACCTTTCTGTAAAAACACTTAGCTATTTGGTTCATCTGACATTTTCCTTAGCCATTTTCTGAATCTTGTCTTTCTGCTGCTGCATAGCTTTGGAAACATTTCAGGGGAGATGACAAGCCTCCTGAACAGCTGGGCACAAGCAGAGAATATAATGTTGACATGATTCCAAAGGCATGCAACAACCTTTTCTTTTGACCTCTCTATTACTAACCAGTAACCAAATTCAGCTATGTTATTTTTCTAGTTTTCAGTACTTAATTGCCTGTTGGATGCATAGTTTAGGTTGCACTTCATATATGTTTCTAAGGTTATGAAACATCTTTATGTCTTTAAGTTAATTTCAGTAATATATTTACCAATGAGTATGCCATCTTCGTGCTAGTTAGTCATGTTTTATGATGAATGCTTAATTGGTTTCGCAGTTCATGATGGCCAATGGCAGTCTGGTTCGTATTCTCATCCATACAGATGTTACCAAGTATCTTAACTTCAAGGCTGTGGATGGTAGTTTTGTGTACAACAAGGGAAAAGTAAGAGTATTGTGGTTATTTTGTATCACTTGTTTCTAAAACATTAGTGCAAACATTTGTTCTATCGCCTACAACAACTTAAAGCAATTATCATAACTTGTAGATCTACAAAGTTCCAGCGACTGATGTTGAAGCACTGAAATCACCATTGATGGGGCTGTTTGAGAAACGCCGTGCCAGAAAGTTCTTCATTTATGTCCAAGACTATGAAGACAATGATCCAAAATCTCATGAAGGACTCGACCTGAATATAGTAACAGCGAGAGAACTTATCTCGTGTGTATCTCATTCTTAATTATTTCCCTCTAAAAAAGTTTGCTCTAGAACTTACATTGACTAGGAAATTAATTAATAACAATATATGCAATGGTTATAAATCTTGTTTTTAGACTTGCAGATTAAACTTTCTTCATAAATTCTGAAGTGTTACTGGATTTGCCAAATTTTCTTTTTACACAAAAATGGAAAATTATATTTTACTTTTGATCTTTTTTTCATGGGCTTTGGTTTCTTTCACCTGTTTTTAGAAAGTTTGTTAGGAATTTCATTTTCCCTTTTGAGAAGGGGTGTTTGCTCTCTAGGGTGAAGATATGACATATTTGAAGAATCATTTCTGCTAATGATCTTACTTACTCTAATTGTCCTAATCCTATATTGCTCCGATTTTTCATTTTTCTTGAAATACCTGTGTCCGACTTGTATTCGGATATGGGTATAGGGATATGATCACCTAAGGACCCTCCAAATACATAAAAAAAACTTAGAATAAATCAAACATACCCGTGTCCGAGTAACATAGGTCCTATCCATTAGCTAGTTTTTGCAGATTACTGGTCTTGATGCATGCTAATTTTTGCAATGTAGAAAGTATGGGCTGGAAGATGATACAGTTGACTTTATTGGTCATGCCTTGGCCCTCCACAGTGATGATAGTTACTTGGATCAGCCAGCTTTGAATTTTGTTAAGAGAATGAAGGTAAAAGTTTCTTTGGTATCGTATTCATCTTTGTTCTACAGTCAATGGTTGATTCTTCAATGCACGCCCATACCCTTTTTTATCATTGTATTCATAATATTTCTGCATTTGTTTTGTGAAGCTCTATGCAGAGTCTTTGGCGCGGTTTCAAGGAGGATCTCCTTATATCTATCCACTATATGGACTGGGAGAATTGCCTCAGGTGTGTCTTTATCTGTAGTTTTGCTTCTAGTTTAATAGAAACATTTGTTGGTTCGACTTGTTATTTTGTCTCTATTGGCAGGCATTTGCACGTTTAAGTGCAGTTTACGGTGGTACTTACATGCTCAACAAGCCAGAATGTAAGGTAAATCTCTCAGAACATTTTGAAAACCAGAATGTAATTTTCTTTGTTTTCTGTACAGTACGAGTAAACATTTAGTGATTAGTGGTCAGCTTGTTCAATGCTTGACAATACTTGCCAACAATGAGTCCTTTAGTTGTTCAGATGCTCATATAGTGTCAAGCAGTACAATGCCTCCGTGGTGCACCCATTTTTTTTTGGTTAAAAAGAGGCCTTAGTCTGGAGATAAGGGAAGAAGTTGCAGATGCTAGGATTCGAATCTCAGACCTGCTGGATGTCACCTTTTAAAGGTGGTGTATGAATCAACTGAGCTAAGCTCGGGATTCCCGTGGTACACCCATATGAGTAAGCCTATATAGTTGTTCCAAAAGTTTTATCTTTTGGATTGCAGGTAGAATTTGATGGTGATGGGAAAGCTATCGGTGTGACTTCTGAAGGAGAAACTGCTAAGTGCAAGAAAGTTGTTTGTGATCCATCTTATTTGCCTGATAAGGTAACCTCCAAAGAAACCTTGCCTCTCTCTCATTTTTTCTTTCATGGACAAATATGCATCTTCAAAATTTAATTATATCTACTTTGTTCGATCATGTGTTTTTCAATGGAACAGGTTCAGAAGGTTGGAAAAGTTGCGCGTGCTATATGCATAATGAGCCACCCTATTCCTGATACCAATAATTCTCACTCAGCCCAGGTTATTCTGCCTCAGAAGCAACTTGGTCGTAAATCAGACATGTATGCAGCTAATTTCTAAATTTTTTTCTTTGAGAAAGAGTGGCTAAAACGGAAATCGTGATGCAAATGCAATGATTAACTTTGATATAGTGTATTAGTGTGCATGTAGTTACAGTTTTAGCTTCACCAATTGAGTCATTTTGTTAATTTTAAAAGGCTTAGCATAGATGTTTGAAAGTTTTATTGAAGCTTTATTGGAATCTTGAGGACCAATGGAAAAGGCAAAGCATAATGTGGATGTTGGTGAGATGTTTTATGTGTTTGAGTCGGAGGGAATGCTCTTCAACTATGTTGCTCCGACTTTTCATTTTTCTTGAAGTACCCGTGTCTAACGCATATCCGAACATGGGTATGGGCAGACATGAGTATGGAGATATGATTCTCCAAGGACCCTCCAAATACATGAAAATCTTGAAAAAAATTAAACATACCCGTGCCGGATAGATATCCGTGTCTGACACTCACACTCAAGTCCGAGTAACAGAGCTTTTCCACACTTGAACCGGTAATAAGAGTGATACTTAGGAATGAAAAACTCAGTATTAAGTAATTAAGAATATCTTAATTCCCTTAAGTTAATCATTCACTTTGGGTGCATAAGATTATATGAAGTAGAAGTTCAACACTATGTTGTTCCTACTCATATCCGTGTCCGACATTCGCACCAGAGTTCGAGTAACATAGGTTCAACAAACAAACAAACAAGTGTTATAAGTCCCTGATCTCTGATAACTTCTAAGGTTTATATTTGGTTCTGTAGGTATCTCTTTTGTTGCTCATATGCTCATAATGTAGCTCCCAAGGGAAAATACATTGCTTTTGTTTCAACAGAAGCAGAGACTGACAACCCTGAGGTAGAGTTGAAGCCCGGCATTGACCTACTGGGATCTGTAGATGAGATATTCTATGACACTTGCGACAGATATGTTCCCAATAACGACCATGGAGCCAACAACTGCTTCATATCTGCTGTAAGGAAACTTCTATCTCTATTACCCTGAATATTCTTTGGAAAAAAATATTGAATGAAAGTACCCAAGGCAACTTTTCCCAGTGGTTGGCTTTGTGTCCATGTATGACGCAAAAGAACCTTTGCTCAGACATGGATTAATTCTTTTCTCGTATTATAGCATCGCTGTCAAATGAATCAGTGCTTTGTCTACTTCAGAACTTAATGTTCCTGATTCAAGTTTTAAATTTCTTGCAGAGTTATGATCCAACAACGCACTTTGAAACCACCGTGAATGATGTGATCGAGATGTATAGTAAGATTACTGGAAAGGTACATAACGGTTCTATGTTGCTCTGACTCTTCATTTTTTTTTTTAAGTATCCGCGTCCGACATCTATGTCCGACGCATATCCTGACATGGATATGTGGATATGATTTTTCAAGAACTCTCCAAATATATGAAAATCTTAGAAAAAATTGAACATAACCATGTCGGACACATACCCGTATCCGACACTCATACCCGAGTCCGACTAACATAGTAGCAGTTAATGTTCAAATGTTCTTGAGTAACATATCTCCTCTTTCATCTCTTGTTGCAATGGTTGATTCACTTATCATTCTTCCCATGTCGTACAGGCTCTTGATTTATCCGTGGACCTGAGTGCTGCTAGTGCAACTGAAGAATAAATAAAGTTCTTCAAACCAGCTGTTGCTTTCATGCAAAACCATTAGCAGAGGTGTTCAATTGTCTCTTCCTGTTTCAGCACATCTTTTAGATAAAAAAATCAAAAACTCAAACTACATTTCCATATATATATATTTTTTCTTCTTTCCATTGTAGCTGCTATAAGTGATGTATTCCAAAATAATGATTGGGTTGGGTTACATGAATTTGAACCTATATCAGAATTCTGATTCTTTGAGAATTTTGTTTATTGGCTTTTACATGGACTTTTTCTGTCAGCCCAGCATGCTGCATGATATAGATTGTCATTGATCTAAATATAGATTTGGCAATATGTGTATTCATGTTGTATTCGTATTATTTTTTCGTGTTATAATTGTGTTTAAGATGTTATATGTTTATATAAATTATGACACGTCAATAATTCGTGTTATATAGATTTTGACACGTTCGTGTATTTGTGTCTTGTTTATGTTTTTTTTTTATGTCGGGATCGTGTTTTAATTTTTTTCGTGTCGTGTAATCATATCATGTCAAAATTTATCAAGTTTATCTGAATAAAAAAGGAAGAACCTTACCTATCACAATATATGTCTGTAACATTTTTCTTAATTATTCCAAATCATGAAATTTTGCATGTTTCTTCGCCATGTCTCAACTCTAACATGTTACAAACAAACTACTATAATTAGTAGAATCCTAGAGAAACCCTCTAATCCTTAGAATATTTTAAAATTTACAGAGTTAGAAGTATTTTTTATTTTATTTTATAAAAGATTGTTCATATGAAATTGATTGTATCTATATTATCTAAATGAATTAAAACAGCCTCGATATTTCCTTTTAATTACATAATCTATCAAGTTTTAATGCATTTCCCTCCTTGTTGGGATCTTCAAACTGCTTTAAAAAAAACTATCATAAACTTTCATTTATCAAATGTTTTACTACTAATTTATATCATAAACTATTATTTGTTTGAAAACTAGTGTCTGAAAACTATAAAAAAAAAAAAAAAAAAAACACTCCTATCATTTCCAAAAACTTAAAAAAAAAAGCTCAAAAAATATTAGTTAAATAGATCTGATAATTTGTGTATTTGTATCACATTTATGTTATAATCGTATTTTAGATATTATATATTTATATAAATTTTGGCACATTAATAATTCATGTTATATAGATTTTGACATGTTCATATATTCTTATCATGTTTGTATTATTTTTTTATATTGTAACATGTATTAATTATTTTTTTATGATATATTTATATCGTATTTAAAATTATTAGATTTATTCCAAACAGTTCATAAACATATCAGGCCTAAAATGAAAATAAAAAAAAGTTATCCTTTAACTGCGCTAAAATTAAAATAAAAAAGGTTATCCTTTGGTTGGGCTAAAAAAACTCAGGGGGAGTCAAAACCCGAGCCCATTTAAAAGGGAACTGGACGCAAAGTAACCAAAATAAAATAAAATAAAAGAGTACGTTAAGTAACGTCCGATAATGAGTGAGTGTGGGCGCCCCACTTTGACTTAGCCAGTCTTTCTAAATTCTTTTAGTTTGTTTGAATGTTCCTTCTCGTGGAAGAAACTACTAATTTTTTGCACTGACTCAGAAATGGAAATGCTGGTACTATAGTTTTACCGACAACAAAAAAATAAAAAAAATTAATCATTTTCGAATTGATTCGATTTTGTGAGTTCAAGGGCGGCGTGATAATGAGTGGGACGGCGAGTCAAAAGAGCAAGCGGTTCGATGTCTTTGACTTCGCCGACGAGGACGAGAGAGTTGAGAGGGTGTCCGCGGAGTTTCTTGCAAGGTTTAAGAACCCTAAAAGAGGCCGCAAGGCATCTTCTCCTGTCAACAAATACAACTTTCTTCAATGCTGTAACTCTCTCTCTCTCTCTCTCTAATCTGTTGACTTGAATCTCTTGGTGATTGTCGAGAAAGTGCGGGAAAATGTGATAATATGAAATTATGAATTTTGATATATCTAACGTGCTTTCAAAGTTCTAGAAGAAAGTAAAAAAAATGTCGCCGTTGGTTTATTCTAATTTGATCACTTTTTTTATTTCTTTCTTTTTCCAGTTATTTTGCCTCTATGTTGTTTAATATGACCCTGTTTGGCATTTTGAAAAAGGAAAAAAAAAAAGGGAAAAAAACGTTTGATGCATCATTTATTCATTTTTATTGTACTTTTCCTGGTTAACAAACACACCATAACCTAATTCATTCCATTGACATTACTGTCCTGTTCACTTCTTTGTTAACTGCTTTTTACTTGTGTATCTATGTAATATTTATAAATTATTATAATTTATATGTATGTTTATTTAATAATTAATTTTTTACTTTCCTTTCCTAGTTGCCCGGCAAAATGAAATTAGCAACAGACCAATTGATCTTGACGTCGAAGGTGTGAAGTAGGTTTAGGCTTAGTGTCATTTTCACTCTTTTATCCATACTTTCTTGTGTAATATATAGCTGTTCAATCATTTTTTGTCTTCGTTCTCTAGTTGCAGATTGCAGCAGGACTAAGCGAATGGAAGTTAGCAATGTACCGATTGAACTCGACTCTGAAGTTACAGAACCTCAATGTGGGTTGTTATTGCTATTTTTCATTTACTTTTTTTTTTGTTTATGAGTTGCATAATTTTTTAGTACTATATTTGATCTTAAGTTGGTTTCTGGTTACATGTATTTCCCTAGTATCACACAACATTTGTGACATTTCTTTTTCAGTGTTTCTTTCCTTCTTAAATCCTTTAACTTGTGTATCTATGTAATATTTATATGTATGTTTATGTAATAACCTTTTTCTTTCCTTTGTAGTACCCCGGAAAAATGAAAGTAGCAACAGACCAATTGATCTTGACGTCGAAGGTATGGAGTAGGTTGAGACTTAGTGTCATTTTTACTCTTTTATCCATGCTTTCTTGTGAAATGTATGGCTGTTCAATTATTTTCTGTCTTCTTGTTCTCTAGTTGCAGATTGCAGCAGGACTAAGCGAAAGGAAGTTAGCAATGGACCAATTGAACTCGATTCTGAACTTACAGAACTTCAATGTGAGTTGTTATTGTTATTGCTATTTTTCATTTCCTTTTTTTTTTTTTTTTTTGTTTATGATTTGCATAATTCTTTAGTTTGATATTGACCTTGAGTTGGTTTCTGGGTACATGTATTTCCCTTGTACCCCACAATGTATTTGTGACAGTTCATTTTCAGTGTTTCTTTCCTTCTTAAATCCTTGTTTATGGCTTACAATTATTTCTTTAGTCTTCAATCCATATTCCATGCTTCATTATATGAGATGTAAATGTTTAATCATCGTCTCCTCCAGTGTGAAAGCTATCTTCTCTAATTATTTGACCTCTGATTGATTTCTGTGTATTTGTAATTTCCCTGTTTCCCATTTATAATTTATTCATGGAAACTTTCATCATTTTTGATGTTTTTCTTGCTTGTTTTTGTTGGGCATCTATTTCCCTATTATTCCACTCTTTTCCCCTGATGGGAGGAGCAGTTGGGGGTGGAATTCAACTTGGACCTTTAAAGGAGAGGTGTTGCTGCTAATTAGGCCTGGCCATGTTTTGGCGTTGTTATTCCGTTAGCTGTTCGATGATTGCCATGCCAATGGGCATGTGCATTATAATGACACATTTAGTAATTACTTAGTTTTTATTTATTTTTGCTTTTGATAGCTTTTATACTTTCAGCCCTTATTAATGCTGTTTAGGAAGACCTGAATTATAAATAAAAAGGTAAAGGAATTCGAATTTTAGAGTAAGAAAAATATATGGATTAATTAGAAAAGGTGTGAATGACAAAAAGAATAGAGTTATTATTTATCTTTGAATTACTCATGTAATGCCTATACTTCTTTTGTCTTTATTTGTAGTTTTACAAAGTCGCAAGACTTGGAAAAAGAAAAAGATCGATGGACCAATCGACGTTGACGCTAAAGGTACATGGCATCAGTGTACATCTGAAGTGTCAGTGTTAAAGTTTCTAATGTTCTTCATGTAACTTTGTAGAAGTGCAAGCGACCAAGACTGCACAAAACAGTATATATAAATTTGGAGACGTTAATGCTTGTGTTACTGGTCGGCAATGCACATTTCCTGCAAACTGTCCTGTGAAGATGAGACAAGAGGAGATTTCTGAATTGGATACCTCTTTGCAGTATTTTTCTTCAAGCTATAAGGTATACTGGTGCCTGTCCTTAATATCTCGAGAACAAAAAAAATCAAATGTGTAACATGCTTCAGACTGCAGCAAATATTTTAAATGCCACTCTGGCTTATTCTCTATGTGATATATGAAGCTATTGTTCTGATACTGAAATGCTTGTAAAAAAAAACCATATATGGGTTGTGAACCTCCTAGTTATTGTTCAATTAAAATGGCTGCAGAATGAGCGAGTTGGTATGATTTCAGATGATGATGACAGGATTGAAATTAGTTCTTCATCGGCTTTTGCTTCCTCTCGTGTCGAGTGTGGAGGTTTTTTCCTTATCCTTTTGAGTTGTGCTTCATAAGTTATGATACCTTCTTTTCTCCAGCTTCATGTATCTTCCTGTGATCTTATACAACATTCTGCGTCTCTCAGATTCTCCAGTGGAGCAACTTTCAGTTCATGGTTCTGAAGGACATGAAATTGTAACTACACTACCCCCTTTTGTATTATTAACTAAGGAATTTTGCTTTTGATGGCTGTTTAGAGGGATGTTATTGAAAATACTAACCTCCTGCTGATTAGTTCATGTGCATAAGATTAGATTGTTTAATAAGAATGTGTACACAAACTGTTGCAAATTATGTTTTATATATCTATACGCACACATACAGATAATTTTTTTTGGCTATTATGGTGTTCTCCTGCATTGAAGATCTTCAATGCTTGGTGCTTCAAAATGCCCTCAGAAATTCGTTAATATGTAGACCCATGGGGTTAACTCCTTCATTAGTTTGACTATTATTTTCTTCGTGTTATGTTATGTTATGTTACGTTATGTTATGTTATGTTGTGGATTATGATTATATTAGTTTACATTTGCTTACGAGAATCAGTTGTTGACTTATTTCCTTTCTATGATTTTTTTTTTCATATTTTTTACCAGAATGGCAGAATCAGTTGTTTTAAAAATTTTCTCTAATTTCCACATTCTGCTAATTTTTTATGCTAATAAGTTACATTTCTTGATAGGCCTTTTTATTTATTTTTTTAACTTGCAGGAAACAGAAAATGTTAAAGTTGTCATTTCCCCTGATTTTATGTTTTATAGAGGTATGTATTGCACAGAGGGTCAGTTAACTTTTTCAAAAACCTACCTCAAGTTTGAGGGCTTGACTGTAAATGGGACCAAGAAAAAATTTAGTTTTGTATGGACTGTTGGTGATATCATCAGTATTGATGCACAATGGATTGAAAGGGTGAGTTACAAGAGCTGTTCTTTCTATCTTTTTCTTTAAAATTTTGAAGATATACTTTGAGAAGATAGTCTTTGAGCCTCTTATGCTGCTGGACATAGGTTGAAACAGCCATTATGAATCTTGTTCTACAGTCAAAGAATTCTAAGAGAGCTGGAAATGCAAATGAAACTTCAGGTTTGTGATTTTTCCGAAATGATTTGCATTGAACTATTTTTTTTGGTGTAGCATGATATTTCATGTTCTGAGAGAGAGTATATGAACTCTAGTTAAAATTATATGTCCAATACTCTGACCTCTTTCGAAATATCACCCTTTATAGCTGTCTGCTTGCCTCATAACCATGTATCTGCGCTAATTTTTTATTGTGCCATCTCTAAGAAGTTGTCTTAACTTCTCTGTTTCCAATAGGAATTGTTTTGGGGGAAGCTCTGATCTCATTTACTGATTGTTCTTTCTCATCAATAAATTTTGAACTAGGATATTCTTAATTGCTGCAGCCATTGGGTTGTTGAAGTTTTCAGTTTGTGATCCTTGCTGGTCTGAAAGGCAGGAAGCAATCAAATCATTGAGTGTGAGATACAAGGATATATGGAACGCTATTTCTGAGTAAGTTTTCTACTGACTTAGTTTCTTATCAAGTTATTATCAATTTATTAATGTAGATCTACAAATTGATGGTTGGTTTTCTTGTATTAGAATATATAGGCATTTAATTTTGTCCAGTCACATTTGTAGCTTTTCTCTCTCCCTACCCTTGATCTTGTATATATCATTTGGTTTGACTATGTTTTTTTGTTGTTGTATAGCTCAGATTCTTTCTCTTATCAGTGTCTTTTGGTTTACACTTTGTGTATTAGTCCCTTTCTCCTAGTGTAACTTCCTATTTATGTGTGAATGAGGCAGATTATTTTTTGTTGTTTAATTGCATAGATTTGACCATTCATGTTACCACCTGCAGTGAAAATGAAGAAAATGCCTTCATGGGACAGAGTAGCAGGTTTTTTTCAAAGCCATATTTTTCTGAGTAAACCGAAGAAAATTTTATGTTATTTTTGTATTTGTTGCCAACTGAAACAGAAGCTCTGATACTAATTGCTTTCTTAATGCATTTCAATGGCCTTTTATTTGATGATTAATGATGCTCTATATCATTTTCCTTTTTGGGGGTACAAGCTCTATTTTATTTTGGGTTTTATAGATTTACATGTGTCAACCTCCCTCCCTTACCAAAACCCAAAAAAAAGAGAGGATAGTGTAAGCTTTCTATCAGAAGCATAATATTTCTTTAAATGCCTTTACCATTGTTTTTCTTTTAGGTAGACTATAACTATTGTATGTTTCAGCCCTGCTCTTTTCTTTGAAACAGTTTCAAGAAGCATCAAAATATACTCCCATTTGAAAGTACTATTTCTAAAAAATTTAGCATAGAATGAATTGGGAGGTATCCTTCAATTATCAGTATTGGACGTGCATGTTATGCCAGTCATTCTTTTTATAGAACTTACTTCTTTTCCTTCTTCTTTATATGTATGTGTGTTTGTGTGTATAATTTAGATTTAATGCTTCAACCTTTAAGCTGTGTTTTTTTGGTTATTAATCACTTAACACTTTTTTTGAGAATCTACAATTGATACATCTAACTAATTTGTCGTACAGTTTTCGTGAACATTTTGAAGAAGTTATCTATCCGAAAGGTGATCCTGATGCTATTTCAATTAGCAAGAGAGATGTTGCACTTCTACAGCCAGAGACATTCGTCAATGATACCATCATTGACTTCTATATTAAGTAAGCTTGAAATATATATTCCATGTTCTTCGTTTTCTTATTCATGCTCTGGATGTTAGCCTTTTTCTTAGATCTTGTATGTGCTAGTTTTAGTTCAACCTTGAGGATTGATATATGAAATGCACATGTGAAATATATTGATGGGACTAGAATGCATTTTCATATCTAGTGTATATTTTAGAATTCTCTTGTTGTCATTATCATCATGCCTTCTTGATACAGCATATATAATTCTTTTGACATTTTTGCAGCAGTATTTGTGTATTTCATCTAAATAAGTTTTACTACTTTATAATTTTCAAAATGATGATCTGAGCTTATACAATAGACATAAATTGAAATTATAATCTCATGGATCGAAATTTTAACTCTCTGATTAAACATCGTAATCATGATAAATGTCTAAGTGCCTTGTGAGAGTTAATGAGAAACCTTCCCTTGGTTCAGTTTACGACCCAAAACTGTTGCATTATTTCTGAGCTGGTTCTATTTCCTGATTTAAAAGGACTAATGTTTGGTTCTGATTCATTGACAGATATTTGAAGAACAAAATTCAACCTGAGGAGCAACATAGGTTCCACTTTTTTAATAGTTTTTTCTTTCGCAAGCTTGCTGATCTGGATAAAGGTTTATCTAGTGCTTGTCAAGCCAGGGCGGCATTTCAACGTGTTCGTAAATGGACTAGGAAGGTGGATATCTTTGAAAAGGATTACATTTTCATTCCTGTAAATTACAGGTGATAAACTTATCTGTTTTTTTCCATGGTAGGAGAGAACAATCCTTTATGTAGCTCTCTAATATGAGTTATAAACACATCTTCATGACAGTCTCCATTGGAGTTTGATTGTCATTTGTCATCCTGGTGAAGTGGCTAATTTCAAAGGCAAGATCTTAATGGAGTGTTTCAGCTTATTGTAGCAACTAGGACTATCTCCACTTTTACCTTTTTTTCAGTTGTCTTGCAGATGATGGAACTGAAAAATTACTTAACGTCCCTTGCATCTTGCACATGAATTCAATTAGAGGAAGTCATAGGGGCCTTAAAAATATTTTCCAAAGGTAATTTAGTCATGATTATTTTCATAAATAGTTACTCTGCTATTGCTTTGTTTGCAACTTAAGACAAAACTTTGGGGGACGTTCATGTCTTTTGTGTCTGTATGTGTTTTCATTGGCATTATTACCCAAAATATTACAAAGTAGTTAGTTTCAATGTGTTTATCTGATTTTTATGCTTACTTTCCAATCTTTCTAGCATACGTGAGTAAAACAATCTTTCACTGGACTGTAAGCGGAACATCATGACTTGCAATATTGGATAATAATTATGAACTTTTTACAACTATGTCCTTACCTTGTCAACCTCTTTGAGTTTATTTAAGCTTGCATTCTTCCGATCCGATGTGTTTTAAATACCTTTTACTCTCTCTTTCTCTCTTTGTTTTAAAGGAAAAGAGTAGCACACCTGCCAGTCTCATTAAGGACCAAAACATACCATTGATGAATGAAAACCATTGACCAAAACCAGAAGTACCCCATTGACTTTTTTAAATGCATTGCGACTATGCAAGGGAGTACATGAGGAGAATTATATCTATGGTTCTGTTGTGTACTTGTGTTGTAAATACAGTGGAAGTTGGTCCCATTTACAAGTTATCATGTACTCTCCTCATTATTGCTTTAATCATTTACTGTACAAATGTTGGAAAACTAGAAGCTCTAAAATAATCAGCCTTTTCATTAAGGGAACAGTTTGCTGCTCCTTCTAATATGGTTAGAGGAAGCAATGTTAGAGGCGTTATAACAATCCTTTAGTGAATGCCTGACCAAACACTATACTCAAAGTTATAGTTTCTTAAGTATTATTTTGTAGTCTCTCCTCAGCTTGTTGCAGGGCTGTTCTGTTATCGGACAAATTTCTCGAGTCACTATTAAACTTACCTAGCCATGGTATACTTTCCCAGATTCCTTAGTACAGCATTTCTTTGTCTTCAAAGGGTCCAAACCCATTTCTTTATACTTGAGATGACCATTGGAAAGTTTTCTTTGTCCTTTAATCTAGTTTTTCAGATGCCATCTCTTTTCACCAACAGGCTTTTTGTCACCAACTCTTGGGGAATGTATGATGAGAAATGGTATTAATTTTGAGGTCCCTGGCATAAGTTTTAAGAAGAGGAAAGAAACAAGAAAAGAAAAGAATCGGTGCTTAACATTTTATGAAATTAAAGATTTTGGTGTTAAACTTGCAAAAGATTGTAGCTATTACAATAGAGCTGAAACTGTGAGGATTGTGCTGGATAATAAACTTATAAAGACAGGAACCGTATTTGCAGATTATGGCCTAATGGTGATTTCCTTCAATGTTTTACAGTGCTCAATAAGTGTTGTCTATCTTTGAAAGCAATAGAATGAAGAAACACAGAAATTGTTCGAGAAATGCTCTGGACTATGTTATTTTAAGAAGGAGCTGTCTATCTTAAAATTGCCTTCACTGTTTGAAATAGTCATTTCTAAGATTTTAAAAGATCTTATTGTTGATTATTGTTTCCTCATTTCTTTGTCATGAGATGACAGCTACTTATCTGAAGAGTGGAAAGAGAGGCATAGAGAGGCAGCAGATGATGTTCCTTCAAATTTTTTACATTTACAGTTTGTCCAACTAGAGGTATTTCTCCTCTTTATATCCCTTTCATTAAGTTCCTGCACCCAAAAAAAAAAACACGTGTTTAAAAATATCAACAGAAAGTTGTTTTGGGGCCAATATTTTTTTTAATTTTCGTTCTGTATGATTCAGCTACCACAACAGGAAAATTCATTTGACTGTGGCCTCTTCTTGCTGCATTATATGGAACTCTTTCTTCTTCAAGCGTCAACTAACTTCTGCCCTTTTAAGGTAACAAGATCTTCCAACTTTGTTAGTGCTGTCATTGCTTTCTACAAGACTTGAACTTGCAAAAAGTTATTCTTGTTGCAAGAAGTATATCATTGTTTAGGACTTTACCATTTTACTTGTTATTACTGCTTGGTTGTCTCTGCTAGCTGCCATCTAGTCTTTAGATTGCAAATCACTTGGGAAAATAATTATTGGTGCTGGTTATTCATTGACTGGTAACTTGATTTCTAGTATGAACTTGCGAATATGGCCCTTCGACTCAGCTTTGTACGTCACCACTCACCTGTTTATCATATAGAACTCAAACCTCCCAAAAAGAAATTTGTTTTTCTTTTTAATATGAAAAATGTAGATAAGATTTCAGATGTATTTTTCACCTTTGCTAATATTATCTTTGTCTCTTTGACCTTTTTTTCAGCTTAATATGTATTGGTTTCCACCTGCTGAGGCTTCTTTGAAACGCTCTCATATCAAGAAGTTAATCTATGAAATCCTGAAGGAACAATCTCGTAGTTTGACATCAGCTGATAGCATTTATAAATATCCATCCCCCCTCTTACCCGACCGAAGTGAGCAAGAAACTGGACCGCAGATTGGCAGTTCAGCAAAAACATGTCATGGTTATTCCTCAAATTCCAATGTTAAGCAGGGTTCTAACAATTTTGCACTCTCTGCTGCATCCCCTCCAATAGTTCTACAAGGCCATAAAGACTCCGGATTGGAAAGTTTTAAATGTTATGAGGTGGGAATTTGTGGAGGATCGCTCTCCTGTGGAAATTGTCAGCAGATTACTACACTCAGTAAAAGAAATGCCATGTCACCTATAGAGGTAACTTTTGTTTCTTTATTACCAACAAGCTTAAAGCATGATATAGATCAATTTGCTAATGTAAAATAGGTAAGGTGTGAATCACCTGTGTGTTTGTGTTGCATTGATGGAAAATATAAGCTAATTCTCTAGCTGTTTGTCATTGTTACATAACCATGTCTTCTTCCACCAAATGAAAAGGAATGTTGCCTATGAAGATCACACTTATTATTTTTCCGACCAAATAAATAACAATATTGTCATTGTGATCGAGCATATTGGCAAACCCTCAATGTGTTACTGACTTAAACGAAGATTGAGAATGTGTGAGGTTTCTTCTCATATTTTTGGATTCATTGAGTTATATCAAGTCCCGCTGCTCCTTTTGCTCTATCTGATAGGGCTCTGCCTGCTTTGGAATAGAGGTCTTTCTACTTTTGGTGGTTTCACATCTTTAACTTTTACTAGTATGAGATTGTGTTAATTTACTTCAAAGTTGCCAATGAGATTCTCTTAGCAAGGGAGAGCATGAGTCATGACATGTAAAGCAATAGTATAGTTTTTGGTTTATTAAGAATTTTTGGTCTGAAATAGTTGCAATTTTTGTTTCTGCTTGAAACAGGAAATAGAAGAGACCAGTGAAGAAATTGCTGCTGTTTCGCCTTCAGATCTAGATGGTCAGCAAGTTGCTGGACCGGTAACTGAACCTCGCTTAATCATGCAATATCCTAGCAAAGATTTTAGATTGAGAACATCACGGAACCAAAAAACGCCATTGCATTTTGAGGATTCAGCTTTTATCAAGTCAAGTGATTCTCTAGATTCATCAGTGATAGGGCTAGAAGATGATCAACTTCTTCCAGAGTTTGAGGTATCTTCCCATCGGGGTGAATCCGATAAACCTGAATGTTCCTCAACCTCCAATGAAGGTTACTCTGATTATATTGTTGAAGATTCTCAAGAGTCGAGTGGCATGCGTGATGACATTGAGTTTGAGAGTACATGTTCCCCTTCGTCCTTTCAAAGGGACATTTCTGCTCTATCGCATCAACAAGCAGATTTAACTGCAAAAGTAGATCTTAAAGAAAATACCATGCCAATGAGCGATGGAGATCATGTGTCTGAAGGCGATGAACGGCGAGTCGCAAAAGCTCCAAAGGCACACACTTGTTGGCGGAGCGATGAACACAGTCGCAAAAGTTCCAAAGACATGTACTTCTTGGTGTAGGAAGCAGGAGGAAGCCTTTGAAAAGAGTTGCATTTGTGATGGCATTCTGAATTGGTGTTATTAGTAACGTAGATGATAATATAGATTGAAGGAAAAAGAATTATTAAGTACTGCATATTTTCTTTGGTTAGAGAAAATTATCTTATCTGATTAACCTTTATTATGGTTGCAATTTGCGATGCAAATCTTAGCTCTCAGGTTCAAAAACTACTTATTTCCAATTTTTCACAATTTGATTTTCCAGCTAGTTTGACATAGTCTATTTTTGTACATCTTATGTTGCCAATCCAATTTTTTGTTGTAATTGAAATGAGATTAATTATTTTGTTAGTGAAATTATGATACTTGGTCTAGGAGGAAGATTGCTTAAAATTTTCCAAAAAAATAAATAAATGTTACTTTGAGAATATAATAATAATAATAAAAAAAAACTTCAATTTTTTTTTCCAAAAAGTGGGCAAAATCGGCAAAGACACAAAAATATTTGAGCAATTTGTATCCGGTATTATATTTTAAGAGGCATGAAAATAGTGAAATGAGGAAAAGAGTTGTTAGGGCGTTTGGTATCTTTTTAGGAATCACATTTTTGATAATGTGATTTTTTGAGAATATGATTTTTGAGAATGTGATTTTTGAAAATGTAACTTTTTTAGTGTTTGGTATATATGAAAAAATGCTGATTAAAATCATGAGAATGTGATGGTACTTTTATCTGTAAATTTTATTAATTTTAAAATTTTTCAATGATATTTATTATTAACAAATATTTGTACTAAATATTTAAAAAAAATATTTTAATTGATAATTTGAGTTATTTTTAGGATAAAAATATTTATTAATAATAAATTTTATTGATTTTGCTTAAATGGCTGTGGATTCTGGCAGAACCATATTCCTAAAGTTGAGGACTTCAATATGGGAAGATTGCTGTTTAACATATGTTATGGAAGGGTGCACCATCCTTTGAATTGGCTAGCTTTTGGTTTAACTTTGAATGGTGCAGAAATTGTTTTCAGTCCATCAGCCACAGTAAGTGAACTGATGTGGCCCATAGAGGTTATTCTTTATCTGATTTCATAATTCATTGCCACACAACACAATGGCATCTCTCTTTTCAAATACTTAAACAGACATGTGTTCTGCTTCTTTTATAGATTTAGATTTCATTTGGATGAGTCGTGAGATTAAAAACAGTAGTAAAAATGAGATTAATTATTATAACGGTGAGATTAAAATTAAAATCAGCGGTGAAATATGTGTTTGGATACAAAAAACAATAGTAATGGTGAGATTAATTGTAATGAGAAGAGAAAATAACCTTCCGTATTTATTAAAATATTTATATATAATGAAAATTTTAAATTATTTGACATTTATAAATTAATAAATAATTAAAATATATTTATGTCAAATAATAGTTTTACTAATAATAATGATAATAATAATATATCAAATATTTTTTTATATTTTATTTATTTATGTAATTACTTGTTTTTTCAATTAATTCATATTAATTATATAATAATAAAATATATATTTATTAATTTATTATATAATAAAAAAATTTATTTATTATATTAAATTAAAAATTATTTTACATTTTAAAATAAAAAAAAATCATAAAAAAATAAAAAGGTTTAGTGGCAGGGATAAATTGTCCCTGAACTGTTCCAATAGTAAAAAAAGGCTAATGTTGGAAATGCTCTCTAATGGGAGGGCTTTTTTTTTTTTTTACTGGAATCAGCACGGTGAGATCATATTAGTCTTTTATCCAAACGAAGATTGTGACACGATTAGAGCAAAAAAAAGCCCCAGTCATGCCACGCTCCGTTTGAAACGAAACGTTGCCTTAGATTATGCTTCCATTGATATCAAAAAAAGATTTGCTGTGATACTGATCTAAGTACACAATCATATCTGACATTGTTAATTGCATAAAGATGGATAACAATATTAAAAAAATAAGAGAGTTAAGACTTAATCTGACATCTTTAAGAATGGATAATTTTTTAATTTTGTTTTTTACAAATGAGGTTGCAATAAAAATAAAAAAATTTGTATAATTCGAATTTTAAATTTATTATATATCATTATTTTAAAATGATTACATAAATTATTTGAATTAAATCCAATTTCATAATTTGATAACTTTTGAGTTGACCATGAAATTACTTCAACACAAATTACACAAAATAATTTGTATGAACATTACTGAAATAAATATATCAAACTATTCATTCATAGCAATTTTTAGGCCTACTAAGAATCAATTTTCCCGTTCCTGTTTTAGGCATCACCCCTACCAATAAATCCCAACAATATGAATCTGGTAATTCCAGTAGACTACCTTTCCAAAATGATCCCCATTTCTTGTAAGTAACCCATAAAGATAACTTCATACCTAACTGCAACATTCCTCGTTCGACTTGCTTACCTATTTCATTAACAATTTCTTTTCTTACAATTGGTTGATTGCCTTCCCATCCTGTATTTCCAAATTTTACATGCACTGTTTTATGTTCCTTAGCTCCCAAGTTAAAGGTGTCGATGGAAACTTTTGAAAGCACGTGGTGATGATCCTCTTCGTCGTAATAAAAGATGTAGCCCTCGATGTAATCATAGTAAATCTCTGTGCGATGATCATTAATCCCGGATTTCGAGTCGTAGTCGTCACGGTTTTGGCATCCGAATGTGAAATCCGCTTCCCAGTTAGCCGCCAGTCTGGAGTAGAAGATGGTGAAATTGGATATGGCAAACGAATTCGGATTGAACGATACGGTAGGTGAAGGAAGATCAGAAGTTAAGATATTGTACGAAATGACTAAAGCAAGGAATGCGAGTTTCGCGTAACGGGCGTAGGCGTTCTCATCAGCAGGTTCATCGGCTTGTGAAGGTCGACGATAAAACTCGGAGGAGATTTCGTCGCCAATTCGCTGCGGCTCCGGCGCCGGAGCAAAAGTATGAAAGTAGCCGCCTTCATGTCGACCCTGCAGAGTCGAAGGAGGCAATTCCAATGAAAAGGAAGCTATTTCAGAATCATCATCTTCCTGTGTCAGGGCTGAAAAGGCATAAGAGTAATCACCCTTTGCACTTTTCGATTGAATATTCTCGGATGGAGAAGACATTTTTTTTTTGGTTTTCAGAAAACTTGTCGTTGATGCTAATATATAGTAACGAGTAATAGTGACGGTTTGTTTGTTCCATTTTAGTAGATAAGATTTAATTAATTAATTTTCCAAACATTGTTTGGAAACAGAAATAAAAATAGTTTTGGAACTAAGCCGCCATAGCCATAAATTCTTCAATCATACAACAATCTCTCAACCTAATTCAAACAAAAAAGTTTT
This sequence comes from Fremontodendron californicum, assembly GCA_030761205.1. Classification (NCBI taxonomy): domain Eukaryota; kingdom Viridiplantae; phylum Streptophyta; class Magnoliopsida; order Malvales; family Malvaceae; genus Fremontodendron; species Fremontodendron californicum. Next base: position 32,731,142 of record JAULJL010000007.1, read on the forward strand.
TGTCCCTTCACCCAAACCAAGTATTAGCACTCACAATTTAGTTCAAACTTCAATATGTTTGCAAATGGATATAGAGTTTAAATTCATCTTAAAAAGTAGTTTAATTTATTAAGATTTTATTTAAAAAGTTTATTTTTGATATATTAAAAGTGAAATTTGTTAGGTACTTCATTCTTTTTTTAAATATACAATATGAGATAACTTTTTTTCATTTAAAACATGTTATGTCATATTTTATCAAAAATTGCTATTTTATTAAAATACAAAACTGTCAAATATAAATATAAAATTCGTGCTTTTTTATTGGATTCTTCATTTTTTTTAAGATTAGCATATTTTGTCACGTTATACTTGTTATTTTATCTATTTTTTTAATATATATAATTGAATATATTATACAAATAAATAAAATTAATAAACTATATTTTAATCAAAAATTTTATTAAGATGTAACTTATTATCTAATAAATCTATTTAACAAAAGCCTTTTAATAAAATTAAACTTTTTACTCATAAAATAACAAAATTTTATTAATAAATTTATTTATCGAAAGTATTTTAATAAAATTACTTATAAATCAGATAAATCTTATGAATAATAAAAAAAAAACATTTACAATAGTTATTTAAAAATTCAATTAAAAATATTTCAATATTCATGCTTTTATATATATTACCTTTACTATAAATATAAGATATTTTTGGAGATAAGGAAGGGTGTCCACATGGCACCCTTTTTTTTTTTTCTTTTTTTATGAAGAAGAAGGAGAAAGAAAGGAAAGAGGAAAAAAATTTGTTTTCGTGTTAGTTTTTGTATGTTTAAAATATTATAAATTTATATAAATTTTTACACGTTAATAATTCGTTTTATGTACATTTTTTTAAAGATTAGCATATTTTGTCACGTTATACTTGTTATTTTATCTATTTTTTAATATATATAATTGAATATATTATACAAATAAATAAAATTAATAAACTGTATTTTAATCAAAAATTTTATTAAGATGTAACTTTTAATTCTTGTTTATTTATTATCTAATAAATCTATTTAACAAAAGTCTTTTAATAAAATTAACTTTTTACTCATAAAATAACAAAATTTTATTAATAAATTTATTTATCGAAAGTATTTTAATAAAATTAAATTTTTTACTTATAAATCAGATAAATCTTATGAATAATAAAAAAACATTTACAATAGTTATTTAAAAATTCAATTAAAAATATTTCAATATTCATGCTTTTATATATATTTTACCTTTATTATTAATATAAGATATTTTGGAGATCAGGAAGGGTGTCCACATGGCACCCTTTTTTTTTTTTTTTTTTATGAAGAAGAAGGAGAAAGAAAGGAAAGAGAAAAAAAAGTTGTGTTCATGTTAGTTTTTGTATGTTTAAAATATTATAAATTTATATAAATTTTTACACGTTAATAATTCGTTTTATGTACATTTTTACATATTCGTGTATTCATGTCGTATTCATGTTATTTTTTGTATTGTGTTTAATTATTTTTCTATGTTGTATTTGTATCATTTCTCTCATATTTTACATAGTTTGTCATTGTTATTCAATTCAGAGAAAAATTTGTGTGTTCGTGTTTTTTTTTTTGTGTTTTCAAAATATTATAAATTTATATAAATTTTTACACGTTAATAATTAATTTTACACATTAATAATTTATATAAAATATTATAAATTTTTACACGTTAATAATTCGTTTTATGTATATTTTTACCCGTTCGTGTATTCGTGTCCTGTTCATGTTATTTTGTGTGTTGCGTTTTAATTATTTTTCCTATGTTATGTTCATGTTGTGTCTCAATTCATCTCATATTTTACATAGTTTGTCATTGTGATTCAATTTAAAGAAAAATTTGTGTGATCGTGTCGTGTCTCAATTTATGACATATTTTGCATAATTTATCATAGTGATTCAATTTAGATAAAAATTTGTGTGTTCGTGGCGTGTTCGTGTTTTTTTTTTTTTGTGTTTTCAAAGTATTATAAATTTATATAAATTTTTACATGTTAATAATTAGTTTTACACGTTAATAATTTATATAAAATATTATAAATTTATATAAATTTTTACATGTTAATAATTCATTTTATGTATATTTTTACACGTTCGCGTATTCGGGTCGTGTTCATGTTATTTTTCGTGTTGTGTTTTAATTATTTTTCCTATACTGTGTTCGTGTCGTATCTCAATGCATCTCATATTTTACATAGTTTGTCATTGTGATTCAATTTAGAGAAAAATTTGTGTGTTCGTGTTCGTGTTTTTTTTTTATGTTTTCAAAGTATTATAAATTTATATAAATTTTTACACGTTAATAATTAGTTTTACACGTTAGTAATTTATATAAAATATTATAAATTTATATAAATTTTTACATGTTAATAATTAGTTTTATATATATTTTTACATGTTCGTGTATTCGTGCGTGTTAATGTAATTTTTCATGTTGTGTTTTAATTATTTTTTCTATGTTGTGTTTGTGTCGTGTCTCAATTCATCTCATATTTTACATAGTTTGTCATTGTTATGTAAAGTTCGAATTGAATTACACGTTAATAAATCCTTTTAAGTTCGAATTGAAGTAGACAAACATATGTTATGTATTCAAGTAAGCAATATTCTTTTCTAATTTTTAACATTATCTCATTATTTGCATATTTTATTATGATATTTTTATTGTTAATGTAAAATGAAATTATTATTTTAATTAAAAAATTCAAAATAGAATGCAAATATTTTTGTCTGCAGCATAGCACGGGTTTATTTCTAGTATATTGTAAATGAATAGAAATTTTTTTGTTGGATCCTTGAGTTATACATTTTTTTTCAAGGAATCCTCCATTATAATTGCTTCTTCCTCCTTTAAACCAAATCCATGAACCAAATCCATGAATCGAACCCCTCAAATCAAACTCATAAATCGAACCCATTAAACAAAATCCATGAATCGAATCCCTCAAACCAAACTTGTGAATTGAACCCCTCAAAACATGCCTATGAACCGGATTCATGAATCAAACCCTCAAATCGAACCCATTAAACCCATGAACTGAATCCCTCAAACTGAGCTCATGAAACGAACCATGGATCGACCCCCCTCGAACTGAATCCATAAACCGGACTCATCAAACCGGACCCATGAACTAGACTCATGAATCATATCCTGAATTGGATCGATGCACCGAACCCATAAAACCGAAACGGTTAACAGAACCTGTGAATCGGACCATGAACCGAAACCATAAATCGAACCCATGAACTGGACTCATGAACCAGACTCATGAATCGAACCCATGAATCGAACTAACGAACCGGACCAATGAACTGGACCCATAAACCCGTACTCGTGAATCAAACTCATTAAACCAGATCCATGAACTAAATCGATAAACCAAATCCATGAACCAAACCCTCAAACTGGACTCATTAACTAAACCCCCTCAAATCGAACTCATGAACCGAACGAACCCATGAACCAAACCCTCAAACTGAACCCCTCAAACCGAATCCCTCAAACAAAACCCATGAAATCAGACCCATAAACAGGGAAATAAGTTTATTATAATTAGACTTCCTTCGAATGCCGACCTTAAGCTTGCTTGTATTAGTTAAAGATTATCTTAAAAAAATATAATGTGATTTGTTATTATTGAATGTCTAAAAAATCATTTTTTATGGATTATAAAAGTGTGTAAAATTATTTTAATTTATATAATATAAATGATTTTTTTAATAAAAAATTATGATAAAACCATGTGTCACTATTAAAACCCTTCGTACACCCATGGGTTGCTCTATCATAACCCTTGCGCACCCTTTTGTTTTGTCCTAAACTGTAAAATTGGTATCGATTTCCCGTCAATCTGTCCTTAGACCAGTGAGCCTTCAACCTTTATATAGTGACTGGCCATTCCACTCCACTGACTCCAGTGGCACAAAGCGTAAATATCCTCATTCATTAGGGGCCTTTTATTAACCCTCTCATCTCCTCCTTCCTCCCCCTATCTTTCTTCTTCCATCCCGTCTCCGACGGCTTCACATAAATTAATCATTTCCTTAACCCAGACTAATACTTTAAGACAAATTTTTCATTATAAATTTTTAATAATTTATTATTATTTTTAATTTTTCCCCAAAGTTTTGAATTATTCTCCTAGGTTTGTTTAATTAAATTGTTTTCCTTTTGAGGATTTTGTTCTCTTGCATTTTGTTCTTTTTTTTTGGGAGATTTTATAGTCAAAGTTTGTGGTAATTTCCATGCAAAAGGATTGGAAAATTTGAACCATAAGCCAACATCAATGTACGGTTCAGGTGCCATGAACATGCAACAGAACCTAGAAGAAGAAGAAGACGACGACGTTCCAGGCGGAGGCGGTGGAGGAGGAGGGGAAGAGTCGGTGGATAACCCTCAGACTGGATACCAACAAAGCGGCGGCGGCGTTGTTACGGTTATGAATAATGGCATGGAAGAAGCTTCTCATGCCAATATTTATGGTAAAGGATCCGAGTTAACCGCCGTTCCCGGTAATGCTGACGCTGATCAGCTCACCCTCTCGTTTCAAGGGGAAGTTTATGTGTTTGATTCCGTCCCTCCTGACAAGGTTCGTTTTATATAAATATATCTATGGGTTTTTTTAGTTTTGATTAATACTTTACTTTTTTTTAATATAATTTTGATGCTAATTTTTTCTTTAAATTGTTTACTTTTTGCATCTGGGTTTAGGTTGATTGGATTAATTAATGAGTTTATTTGTTAATTTGGCGAATTTAGCGACCTTTTGTGATTTAATGCTAATTTAGATGAAAACATTGGTTTTTGCATCTTTGTTCTGGCATCTATAGTCAAGTACTCAATTACTATGTTTAAAGTAATGTGCTGGGTTATGCATTATTGCCTTTACTCAAATGAAGAAAGGTCCTCCCCGTTTCTCCTCAATTTACAGACAGTTTCTTTGTCCGAATGAGGTTTAATTTGTCTGCTTGGTATGCTGTGCATTTGTTTATTTATGATGTTTCATGTTAAAGTGAATAGACATACTATCTCAGTTCCCGTTAATTTTTTTTCTTATTGATTATAATGCCCCCCTTTTCTGTGTAAAAAGGGTTCTGCTCATTGAAGACGGTTGGGATAGGGTATTCTAGTTCTGTCATTATTGGATTTGCAATTTTGCATTCATTTTGTTGATTATGTAAGTTACATTTATTTGCAGTTGCGTTACGGTTGTTTTATAGTATCATTCTTAATTAGAGTTACACCACCGAGTCATGGACTCTTACTTTTTGGGGTTCAGTTCTGTAAATTCAAGTGTACAGTTCAATAGTAGGTGATTATGATATAAGACTGACATGGATTTTTTAATTGATCTGTAAAATAATGATGTAGAATGTTAAACTTTAGTGGATGAATTGAAGTGGGTGCGATTACGGCTTGCAGTTTCAGATATGAAGAAGTAACAAGAGGGAAATCAAATTATTTGTGCTTGATTTTTTCAGGTACAGGCAGTATTGTTACTTCTAGGTGGATATGAAATCCCTTCAGGCATTCCTGCATTGGGGACAGTTCCTGTTACTCAAAGGGTATGCGTTAGATGATCAATTGTCCTATTTATCTTGTGACTATTTCTTTTAAGGAGGTTCTGTTTTGTTCATGTTTTTACTTCTTTTATTGCGTTCTCCTAGGGCATGGGTGACTTTCCTGGGAGGTCAATTCAACCACAGAGAGCTGCCTCTTTAAACCGGTTCAGGGAGAAGAGAAAAGAGCGGTGCTTTGATAAGAAAATCCGCTATACTGTGCGGAAAGAAGTGGCTCTCAGGTATTCTGATGATCAGTTTCTCTTCTTTTTCTTAACTTGGAGCATGTTCTTCAAGCCACTTTCTAACATGCTAGTTGTGGTTTGTCAGGATGCAGCGCAAGAATGGTCAGTTCACATCATCCAGGGCGATTTCTGATGAAGTAGCCTCAGCCTCTTCAGGCTGGAGTGGAACACCAGGTTCTGGACAAGATGAGCAAGAAATTTTGTGAGTAGCTTTTCCTATGATCAAATAGCATTCTTTTAATTTATCATTGGATTGGTATTAGACCTCACTTAAAGATGTTAGTTTCAAGTTTGTACTCCAGCTATCGTTTGTTATGTGCCAATAAAAGGGACTTCTGTAGATTCCTTCTTTATTTTCCTATTATTTTTCATAATTTTTCTGTGTAGATGTATGCACTGTGGAATCAGTTCTAAGTCCACTCCTATGATGCGCCGTGGACCTGCTGGTCCAAGGACTCTTTGCAATGCATGTGGACTCAAGTGGGCAAATAAGGTTTGTGAAACCAGGAAAGAGTTCTTCATAAATCTATTACTCATTTAATTGCATGCAGACTCAAGAGATCATACTATGAGACTATGTTGCTCTAACTCTTCATTTTTCTTGAAGTATCCGTGTTCGGCACCCATATCCGACTCATATCCGGACATGGGTATGGGGATATGACCTTCCAAATACATGGAAAAACTTAGAAAAAATTGAACATACCTGTGTCGGATACATACCCGTATCTGACACTCACACCCGAGTCCGAGTAACATAGCTATGAGATGATTGACAGTCCACTAACTTTTTTGTTAATTATGTGTTCTTTATAATTCTAATGATATTTAATCACACAAGATTATGATTAATCCTTGTGATTGTTAGAAAGGCATATCTCAAGACTATGATCCATTACCATGTGAACCTTGTTTGTAATTAGCCTAGAAGATATTTAGTCCACGTGTCAAATTATGATTATTATAAGTTTAAAAGTTGAAAGTTAAGGTGGATGAAACCTTGTGGTACAAGCAAATTTAGTTTCATCCTTATAATTTTAAAACTTTGACAAGTCTGCTCTTTCATAGTCTTTTCAAGTTTTGTCGAAATTAATTACTTTTGTGATGCAAAGTTAAGTCTTTTGAATTACTTATTCTTTGTATGAAAGAAATATAAGAAGAAAACTAACTGGTTCTGATGAATCAGCCAGAATTATACTTGTTATTTTCGTTAGCATTAATTAAAGAGTGGTGGGCACTTGTCATTTCACAAATAAGTTACTTGATCAGACGTGAAATTTCTTCATCCTTAGGCTTCAAAAGGATAGTGAATCGAAATTAGGGAACAACATCATAAATGGGCTTGAATACCAAAGTATGGTACTATCTTGTTTCGAGTTATTTTGTTCAAGATTTGCTATTTTGATGTTTCTAAAGATTAAAGACTTTCTTTTACAGTCCTCTAGAGAATCGAGTTGGTGAATAATTGAGTTTCTTCTTCCCTTGACAACTTATTGTGAGAGAAAGCCATGGACCATCCTTGGCTTTATAGCAACAGCTGCAATATTTTGATTTGCCATCAGTCAAGTTTCTTAGACGGGAAATATGGGAAAAAACGTCTTTTTTGGGTGCATAATAAAGCAAACCTTAAAGTTCTTCAGAAACCTAAGACTAACCTTTAGGCTTTTCTTATCTGATGATCTAATATAATGATCTCATAACGTTCTTAGACAGGGACAAGCCATAAAATCAAAATTTTAAAATATTTAACTTTGAGATTCAGTTTTCTACTTCCAGTCGATTTATTTCTGGTACCAGCTAACCCTAATTTGCTTGATAAGCTACAGAAGTAAATATATCCTTTAAGTGATAATACATGTTTTTTTTTTTTTTTTGGTATTGAGGTTGCCAGGTATTAATCTCTATTTATTGGAACTAAGAGTCCAGCACTCTACCAATAGATTACCGGTGATAAGTCATGTCTTTTGAAGTTTAGTAACTTGCGGACGATAACTCATAGCTCTTAGAAAATGATAATCTTCGATAATCACTTGTAATTCTTTGGTCAGACACTTGGGAAGTTTTGGTTTGCAGGGTGTTTTGAGAGAAATTTCAAAGGTTTCCACTGTAGCAATCCAGGATCCGACTGCAAAGACTACCGAGCAGGTATTGCTAACTCATAAAACAATATTGATCATAGTTATTTATTACTTATTTTCATTGAGTTATTTCCTAAGTGTTCTATGAATCTTATTAAATCGTTACTTCATGGGTGTTTACCAGAGTGATGCCGAAGTTAATGACTCAGAGGCTGTAACTGTGACTACAGATGTTGTATCTTCATCTAATGGAGATAACTCCACCGTCACTGCTGAAAGATGAGTCACAAGTTCCTTCCATTACGGTGAGTGCTATGTTACTTGCTGTTTGAAGGCAGATGTCAAACTTTGTTGTAATAATTGAGTTCGTTTGACAACTATATATATGGTTCATTGCTTTTGCTCGTTATGTAAAGAATTGCGAAATTGCGAGATACAGCCTAATTAGTTTCTGTAACTTAAGAGTAAGAAGAACAGAACTTAGTGTCACTTTAACATTTGCAATTGTTCTTCCTTCAATATATGTTGAAACTGTCTGCTTGTTTTGACAATTTCCTTGTATCATATAAAAGTGGAAATATTGCAGAGTGAAAGATAACTTTGACAAACAAAGGTAGGGAAAGGAAGAACTTGCACCATTGAATGTCCCAATTTTTTAGGCTGCTTAGCCGCTTTTCCTTTCTCTTGTACTCTTAATTTTGCCCACCATTTTCTCACCCATTATTAATGCTTAATCAAGGTTCATGAGGATTAGACTTGACAATTCATGTATCCATGTCGTGTTCGTGTATTTTTTCGTGTCATAATCGTGTTTAAGATGTTTTATATTTGTATAAAATTTGATGTGTTAATAATTTGTGTTATATAGATTTTGATATGTTCATGTATTTATGTCGTGTTCGTTTTTTTTTTCTTCGTGTCGTATAGATTTTGATATTTTCGTTTGGTGTACTGTTTTTCTTCTTGTCTCACCTGAGTTTGCTTAAACTCCTCTGATAAGCCCTAGCAAAAGTAGCTGTTATATGCGGGTCTTTCCTTACCTTCCCGTCCAGCTCTCCATTTCTGCTACACCAGATAGCCTCGGGCCCTCGGCGGCAACAATAACAAATCAAATCGTGGCTGATTCGGTCCATTATCAGCCATGCTTAATCAGTTTGCAGCATTTTCAACACTAATGATTCCTCTGCTTCACCATGACGAAATTCCACACTAATTTTAATGATTCATCATAACTGGAGGGATTTCATGAAATAATTGCCAAGCAAAGACCATTTTTTCTTGGCACTCGCTCAATATCTTCCTTAATATAGCTAAATCTTTGCCTTGCGCATTGCTTTGAGTAATTTTTGTATTCATCTCGTATTTTTTCATATCAATCATGTAAATATAAACATAATATAAATTATTAAACATGTCAAAATTTTAAATATAAATATAATATATTTTAAACGTGTCAATCGTATTTAAATATATTATATTATATTATATTTATTATATCATATTATTTGTATGTTTATTAAACGTTTTTTTTTTTAATTTGTTATAATATAATATTTATTATATTATTTTCGTATCCTGTTCAGGTTAACATTCTCCTCACTTCCAAAGTTATTTCTTAGTAAGAGAGAAGAGACCATTGGCAGGTATGGTATTTTAAGGCAAGTTTTTTTTTTCCTAAAAAGAATTGAATAATTACAATAACCCAAGTCACCAAATTAAGATTAGGCCTAATCTAAAAATTATTTTTTAAGTATTTTCAATTCCTCTATTTTATTTTAATCAATCAAGATATTGTTAATTTTAATTAATAAAACTGTTCAATTCGTAGATTGAAGTATAAAATAAATTAATTAAAGGATAATGAAAATGATTATTTAAAAAAATTCTTCGATGATGAAATTTTTTAAGAAATTTTTTTTTCTAAAATTTCCTAAATGAGAAAAAACGTTGAGACCTTAAAAATGATTATTATTTTTTATTACTTATAGGATATAATACTCTATAAAGAACAATAAAAATGTCATCTAATTCAATAAAATTATTAAGTTAATATTAATTATTATGGTATATAACTTTTGTTAAAATGATTTTGAAACTTATATTTATTGTGTAGTATGTTCCAATTATAATATGCTTATAATTAATCTTTTAAATAAATATAAATAAAGTATGATATCAATATAAAATAAATGTAAATAAAATATGATATAGATATAGATATAAATTATAATTATAATTTTTATTATTTTTATTATTATTATTATAAATTAAATCAAACTATTTTGATAATGCATGTTATGATAATATGAATAATAATATATTTTGTATGACACAAATATTAATATAGGTTAATTTATATAATAAAATATAAATATTTATAAAAATAAAAAGTTATCAATTATATTTACAAGTACATTTAATATATAAATTATAAATTATGTAATTTATGAATAATCACTTATACTATGTATAAAATTTATAAATTGATGTCACGAATTTAATGATATTAACTCAAATAATAAAATTATTTAAAATAATATAAATAATTAAGTGGAGGTTTTATGTCTTTTAATTTTTTATTTGTATTAAAAAAATTACCTACTCAACTCATCGATTAATTTTTTATCAAATAAATTTTTTTTTTTTTCACTCATCAATTAATTTATGAATAATTATTATTTCTAATAGTCATTGGATACTTTCGACCTTGAAATGTTGAAAAGAAAATTACAAGTATCAAAGGCTAGTAGTAGTAAAACAGAGAGGGAGAGAGTCATTAATTTTAATTTAACTACCGGGTGCCGACTGCCGAAGCAAATCCCAAGAACTGTTTTCTTCGAGGAATCCAACATCTTCAAAAGAGCACTCAACCTACAGATCCAAACGTCATTCTCAATCTCATGCGCATCATCGCAACTCCCAGTTTTAACAAACCCATCAAAGTCACCGATCGTTTCATCTTCAGAGATCTCACGAGGAGATTCTTTGAAGACAGTGATTGATCCCGAGGAAGTTCGAGAAACTTTGTGATTTAGGGATTGTTTGGTATACAGGGAAGACTTAAAAAAAAGTTACTATTTGTTTCTTTTTTAGGAATTGATGGGGTTTTTTAGTACTGTGTTGGGTTTCTGTGGATTCGGAGTTGGGATTTCAACGGGTCTTGTGATCGGTTATTATCTCTTCATCTACTTCCAGCCTAGCGAAGTCAAGGTAATCTTTGTTCTTTCTATGTTCTTTTTGTGTGAAATGTAGTATAAAACTTATTTTAAGCTTAGCGTTCTTTATTAGATTCAATTCTCTTTATTTTCTACATCTTTCCCTTCCTTGTTCTACATCAATATGACTTAGTGCCGATATTTGATGCTATTATTGTTGCTGGATGACAATGCTAGAAATAGTTTCTTTAGTCATTTTGCATCCGCTGAATGAATGAATTAACTAGTTAAATTATTTACTATCTTAACTGGTGGGAGTCATAGGAATCAAATGCAAGTGAAATCATATTTGAAATATCGAATACATTTTCAATTTCGGGGTTTAGTACTTTAGTTATGATTGTAGTAGCAGGGCCTAGAGCTGAGTCTAACCAAAAAAAAAAGCCACAATTGGGGTGACTTGGAATCAGGGTACCTCCCCCATTTTCTTGTTGCCAAAGAAATTAATCATATTGATTTTTTGTTATTTGTTCATGGTAAATGAGGAAAAAGCAACATACAGGGAGAGCTGAAGGAAAGAATGTTGTATGTGTCTATGTGATGCATCTTGTCAATATTTATATCTGTCACCTCCTTTTGCACTTTCTGGAGTTTATTTAGGTACATGTTTGCTTTATCAGGATCCTGAAATCCGTCCATTGGTTGAGCAAGATTCAGAGGCTTTACAAAGGATGCTTCCAGAGATACCGCTCTGGGTAAAAAACCCAGATTATGATCGTGTACGTCAATGTCATTAGTCTCTGTCACATTCTTCCCATGTCCTTCTACATATGTTTTACTGCCTTGTATTCAGAAAACTACATTTTTCTTTTCATTGTGGTGTATGTGAAGGTTGACTGGATAAACAAGTTTTTGGAATATATGTGGCCTTATCTTGACAAGGTTTGACTTCTGGTCCCCACGAACTTTTCTTTTCTTGGTATCTTCTTGCTTCTTTATATGTTTTTTCCCGGCTCTTTTCCTAATTACTCTTTTTTAGGCCATTTGCACGACTGCCAAGAATATTGCCAAACCCATAATTGAGGAGCAAATTCCTAAGTACAAAATTGATGCTGTCGAATTTGAAAAACTTACATTAGGATCTTTGCCTCCAACTTTTCAAGGTAGTCAATCAATTACTCTTTAATTGTTATTCTACCACTTGCAAATGTTATGCCGCTTATCTTTTTACTTAGAAAGGCATTGCCAAGAGAAGCTGGATAAATTTTTAGAATTGTGCTTGGTAATCTTGAATAGGTATTGGAGATAGCATATATTGTATTGTAATAAGCATGAATAATTATTTGAAATGCCACTTTCTAGGATTAACTGCTATGATGTATGCTAAATTATTGGAGAAGTCAGCTTGTCACAAAGACAAAAAAATGGTAATCATCTATGTTAATCCAAATACTTTGCTCTGCATTCTGAGATAAATTTTGGGCCTCATAATAAAAGGTAGCTGTCCTCTTCCCTTACCCCCTAATAGAGTGTAGATCCTGGATGTTTAGATGTGAGAGCAACATACTCCCCACAAATGCTTGGTGCTTAATTCATTAGACCAGTGAGCCTAGATTTTAAGATAAAAAACTATATTTGTGCAGTTTTTAACTTTTTATGTAATTGGTTTCTTTCTTTCTTTTTTTTTCCTACAGATTTTGCACTGACCTTGTTGCTCTTCTTCTCCTTGACAGGTATGAAGGTTTATGTCACAGATGAGAAGGAGTTAATTATGGAACCATTAATAAAGTGGGCTGGAAATCCTAATATTACTGTTGCTGTAAAAGCATTTGGACTGAAGGCAACTGTCCAGGTTGTTATTTGTCCTTATATTTTTTGACAGTTAACTAATTGTGTTAGAGAGATGAGAGTAGGTAGTTTGTTAATTGTGTGTTGCTTGGATAATTTCAGGTTGTGGATTTGCAGTTGTTTGCTCTACCACGTATTACCTTAAAGCCTTTGGTTCCAAGCTTTCCTTGTTTTGCAAATATCTATGTGTCCTTGATGGAGAAGGTTTGAGATTATGGATGAAATTAAATTCTATTTCTATTATTTAGATCTTTGATGCATCTGACATTTTCATGTGATAAAGTATTTTTAACTGCAAATTGTGTACCTATCCACATAAAGTATATGCCAGATGTGCCCTTTCTTATACGTGTATTTAGTAGGTTAGTAAATTAATGTGATAAAGTATTTTTTAACTACAAATTGTGTGGCTATCCACATAAGTATATGCCAGATGTGTCCTTTTTTAGACATTTATTTAGTAGGAAAATAAATTAATGAAAATTGTATTACTTTTCAATATGCCAAATATAAAGGTGGCCAGAGTACACTCATCTAGCATCAAACAGAAACTTTTGTGCACTAGTGCCAAGTTTTCACTTTAAGATATCATGCTTTTCGAATTTTTTGAAGGAACCATTACTTAGTTTCACCATGATATTTGTCAAATAGTCTTTTTCCCTTGTCACCTTTTTGGTAAAATTTTGTTATTAAGCACTTGATAGTTCTGAATTTGCAACAAAACAAATTAGCCTTTCAAAAAATAAAATCCAAGCTTCCCCTGGGAATGCTTTCAGTACTATCTTATCTATAGGGAAGTTGAGGTAATGTTCATATGTTCAGGTACTTTTATAAAAGCTTTAGATCAGTCTTAATGAATATTTAAGTATTCAAGTGCAAAATTTATATTTGGGAAATGGTAGAACTATCTCATAGCCTCTGGTCTTTTAGCCTATATATATAGTAAATTAGTAATTAGTTCTCTCCGTCTTTTGAATGTATTGTCTCTCTCTCTCTCTCTCTCTCCCACACACACACACACACACGCACACTTTTTGATGAATAGTGATTAGTTCTCTTTTCTCTTAATCACATGTCTTCTAATCTGCAGCCCCATGTTGACTTTGGATTGAAGCTTATAGGGGCTGATCTCATGTCAATACCTGGTCTTTACAGGTTTGTCCAGGTAAAATGCCATATAATGTTCTCTCTTATTCTCATTTTCTAGTTTCTCACCTGAGTACTTGATATATGCGGCTTTATTAAATGTTTGAAAGTACATTTCTTTTACCAAAAGTGCAATCTGTTTGAGGCATCTTTTTTTCTTTAAATGCACAATTTTTATCATAGAAGTTGGTGGACCTTTCGTTAGTGGTGGCTTTATCTGTGCTAACTTCTTGTAGGATGACATTATATTTTGCAGAGATAGGAAAATTTTCTGGCTAATGCCCCAGCTGGCTTTATCTATATGAATTTATAGTTCATAGCTTTGAATGTTAATAAAGGGATGTATGTAATGCAGGAGCTCATCAAAGATCAGGTTGCAAACATGTATCTTTGGCCTAAAACCCTGCAAGTGCCAATTCTGGATCCAGCAAAGTATGTTTCAAGGATGTTCTCATATTTTATTACAACTTATATTTTCATTTTTTCTTTCACTTCTTTGGTCTTGGCTTATAAATCCATTTGAACTTGCAGAGCTTTTAAGAGGCCTGTAGGAGTTCTCCATGTGAAAGTTCTAAGGGCAATGAAGCTAAGGAAAAAAGATCTTTTGGGTGCATCAGACCCTTATGTTAAACTAAAGCTAACTGAGGATAAGCTTACATCTAAGAAAACCACTGTGAAGCATAAGAACTTGAATCCTGAATGGAATGAGGAATTTGATATGATTGTCAAAGATCCTCAGACCCAGGCCTTAGAGCTTTATGTTTTTGACTGGGAGCAGGTAAATTTTACAATTTTTTTTTTATTGATTTGAAGTTTTATCTTTTGTTTCTATTGTTACCTTAAATGCTTGTTCTCTTTCTCAGGTTGGCAAGCATGACAAGATGGGAATGAACGTGGTTCCTTTGAAAGAACTTACTCCTGAGGTGCCAAAAGTTATTACCCGTGATCTCCTTAAAAATATGGACTTAAATGATGCTCAAAATGAGAAGTCACGTGGGCAGCTTGAGGTGGAACTAACATATAAGCCCTTCAAAGAAGATGAAATACCAAAAACTTTTGAGGAGTCAAAAACAGTGCAGAAGGCTCCTGAGACTACACCTGAAGGTGGAGGTGTGCTTGTAGTCATTGTCCATGAGGCGCAAGATGTTGAAGGAAAGCACCACACTAATCCATATGTGCGGGTTCTCTTTAGAGGCGAGGAGAAAAAGACTAAGGTATATTATGACAGTAGCATTTAAAATATCCTTTTATTTTTGAGAAATTAATATCTCCCTTTTTGGTTGTTAAATTTATTTGCAAAGTTTAGAGTTTTTTTTTTTTTTTTAAGGACTTACTACCTGTAAAACATTATGGAAAACTGTTTTAACCTTTGCCCTAATTCCAACTATCCAGTATTTTGCTCCATATTCATCTGGTCTTGGCAGTTTATGCTAGGGAGCTCACTGATTCCTTTCTAATTATATCTCTTCTTTTATAATTATATATTTTATTTGAAAAGGAATCAAAGATGGTGGGTAATAGCTCTTTTTTGTTGAAAGATAATCAATTCAACTGGATGAAGAAAATAATGAACAGCTAGGCTACATTTGTGGAAGGAGTCCTTTTAGATATTCATGTTTTCTTTTAAGGTTGAATAATCGCATTACTGAAAGTGTTAAAAAAGTCCTGAGATTTTTTTGTCAGTTGTGTATTTCCTTTAAATTACATGTTTTTGAAATTTTATTATTGGTCCAGCATGTAAAGAAAAACAGAGATCCAAGATGGGAAGAGGAGTTCACATTTATGTTAGGTGAGCCTCCCATTAATGATAAATTGCATGTGGAAGTTCTCAGCAGTTCATCAAGGATAGGCCTGCTGCATCCAAAGGTACTCTTTGCATCATTGCTTGCATGCTTTGTAGCAATATCTCTTTCAACTCATTTTACTTGCCAAATTTTAGTTTGGCATTCTATAGCTATGTTACTCGGACTTGGATGTGAGTGTCGGATACGGTTATGTGTCTGACACGAGTATGTTCAAATTCTTCTAAGTTTTTTCATGTATTTGGAGGATCTTTGGAGGATCATATCTCCATAATCATGTCTGAATATGCGTCGGACACAAGTATTTCAAGAAAAATGAAGAGTCGGAGCAACATAGTTTTATAGGCATAATTACTTAACAATGTTGCTTGGACTTGGGTTTGGGTGTGTCAATATTTCATATTTCTTTTCCTTGTATTGAGATTCGGAGGATTGTACCCCGAATATTAATGTCTATTGCAAGGGGTGCGCCGTGGATGCATGAAGAGTTAAAGTCTATATAGATATCAGATTATAAAAATTGTGGTCGTTCTTTTTTGTGTTTGAACTTTTGAAATGTTTTGAATACTGGGGGTTTTATTTCCTTTAAGAAAAACGGTAAGCTGCCACTCCTCTTTATTGAAGCCTGGTTGAATTCAGTGATATGGATAGTTGATGAGTGTATTTGGATAATTGAGGATTTATGCGGTTTCAACTCCGAATACATACATATATAAGTATACTTGATATTATACATACACAAATGTGCGCGCGCACACACACATACTTGTGTTTGCTATTACGTTATTAACCGGATTATGTTTGTATTGTACGAACAGGAAACACTAGGTTATATTGATATCAATCTTTCAGACGTTGTTAACAACAAAAGAATCAATGAGAGATACCATCTTATAGACTCAAAGAATGGACGGATCCAGATTGAGTTGCAATGGAGAACTAAATGAGCCTCCTCTCACCATTTGTTGAATTGAGGATACAGCAGCCAGCACAGGAATCCATTTCTTATTCTGTATTTTGAAATTATAACCTCATTTTACTTGTTTGTTTTCTGTGCATCAAATGATTGTAATAGTAATAATAGCACCAACAATGGAGGACAGGACGACCCTTTGTTTTTTTTTTTTTTTTTTTTTTGTCTTTACATTTGCATTTTAGATATAAATCCCCCCCATGACCGCACATTTCAAAATCGCCTTCCTCTTTCAACCCTCAGATCTTTTTCCGACGCCTGAGACTCGACCTCTAATCCCTCCTCTCGTTACTTACCCACTCCCGAAAATAGATTTAATAATATTGGACACGATATAATTACATGATACGAATGAAATATAAAAAAAAAAAACTAAAAACACGATACGAAACGAAAAAAAATACGAATATGATACGAATACAGAAATATTTTAAATTTTATATAATACGAATTATTAATGTATCAAAATTTATATAAATATAAACTACTTTAAACATGATTATGATACGATAAAATACATGAACATAATATGGATACAAAAATTATCAGGTCTAATAGAAGGATTCGGGAAATGTTAATCAGTATCGTTAAGGTAATATTTTAAAAATAAAATTGTAGTTAATAAATTAATTTTTTAAAATTTACTAAATGTAATATATTAAATGTAATTTTTTTAAAATAATTTTTAATCAATGTTTATACATATCGATCGATTAATTGGATTTTAATAAAAAACCAAAGTAAAAAAAAAAAAAAAAAAGAGTAAGTTGAAAATTCCAGGTTCTATGTAAACTAAAAAAAAGAAATTCCTTTCTTGTAAGAAAACACAATGTTTTGATGAGTGGAATTAAAATTCATTAACATATTTAAAAAGGCACGAATAAAATAAAATATTTACAATTTTAATTATTTGATTTATTAAACTAATAATAAAATATTGAGGTAAAAGGTAAATTTATCATCATACTATAATTGGATATTAAAATTTATCACTATACTCTATTTTTATTGATATTTGCCATTATACTTTTGGATTAACTATTAAAAATAAATTTATCATTATATTTTAACTCAATATTAAATTTTACAACTTTATTTTTGTTTGATTGAATTTTGTCACTAAATTTTGATTTTTATTGAATTTTGACACTCAACTTTAATTTTGAATGATTTTTCAAATATTTTATTTTAATAATTAATAATAATTAATTAATTAATAAAAATATTAAATATTTAACATAAAATTTTTATTTTATAAAAAACTAAACTTAATTTTTTTATATATATTTCTTTTATTTTTTTCAAATCTTTATTTTATAAAATAAAAACTCTATGTTAATTTTTTTATAAATTAATTATGGTTAAATATTAAGATAAGGATCCGCTTAATCGGTACCTATAAGCACCGGTTAAGGATTATCTATTTACCATTTTAGAATTTTTTTTTTTTGCATTTAATACATTACTTTTATTGAATAAAAAAAAATAATGCATTCATTACACTTTTCTTTCTATAAATATCAACTTAATTAGTGTCATTAGACACTATTTAACATTTCTCTTAAAATAATTATCTTATATCATTCAAAATCAATATGTAGTGAAAAAATTAAATCAAAAATCAAAATTAAGTGACAAAATTCAATCAAATAAAAATAAAATAATAAATTTACCTTTAATAAATATCAATCAAAATAAAATATAATAATCAA
The DNA here is from genome assembly GCA_030761205.1 of Fremontodendron californicum. Taxonomy (NCBI): domain Eukaryota; kingdom Viridiplantae; phylum Streptophyta; class Magnoliopsida; order Malvales; family Malvaceae; genus Fremontodendron; species Fremontodendron californicum. The sequence goes on from JAULJL010000007.1 coordinate 32,749,703, forward strand.
TTTCAATATCACTTTTAATCCTAAAATATTTGTCAAATTTGCTGTATTATCCACTTTTAGCTTTTCACTCATTATCTTTACCTATTAAAACAAACTCTCTTTCTATATTGGTGTTATTAGGGTTTAATTTAAACAACCAATTTTTTTTTTGGGGTACATTTAAACAACCAATTTTCACACTCCATCAACTGCTTTTATCTGTCCTTTCATTTTCTTGTATCCAATTTTTAGGGTTAGGGTTTTAGGATTTTTGAGTAAGTTCTAAAAGATATAGGGGGCGGGTTTTTTAGTTGTGGATGGTGTAGCAATGGATAAAGTGAACCAACGGGGGCTGCTAGCGAGACCGTATGGATATGAGGATGATGATGGAGGATTTGAGAGGAAAGGCATTAACGGAGCTCACGAGGCGGTCATGAATGGAGTAATGAGTTCAGTAAGCCATGGGAATGGAATTGCAGGAGGAGGCGTTCTTCAACCGACTCGAACCAGTGAACTCACCATCGCTTTCGAGGGTGAGGTCTATGTCTTCCCCGGAGTTACTTCGGAAAAGGTTTGATTTTCCTTTTATTTCTTTTAGGTTTTTTAATTGTTTGGTTGCATCTGGAGCTTTTATTTGTAGTTTTTTTTTTGTTGGATTAAACTGTTTATTTGGAAATGCGGGGAGTTAAACGGTTAGGTTGATAACTACCTTTGTTTTGTTAGTCTTACCCAACTGTAAACAGAGGAGGATAGCTCTTGAGAATTATGAATTAGTATGATCCAATTAGCTTTGCTAAATCTTACTAAAATCGCTATGAGTTTTAGGATTCAGACAAAATGTAGGAATGATGCGGTTAAGATAGTTATTTTTGCTTATGTATTGCCATTTTTAGTACTAACTGAGGAGATTTTGTATTTTACTGAGAGCTTGTTTTGTATTTGTGTTTGGTGATGGTGTTGATGATGATGATGATGATGATGCCGCTCCAAGTGACTTTGAGACTTAAGGTGTTGCTTAGTCTGTAATGATTTCCATTGCCTCCCCATATCTAAGTATAGGTTTAAAATTAATTGTTCACGATCTAAATTTATTTTAGAGAGATCCTATATCTGATCATGCAATGATCCACGGTTGCTTTGGAAAGTCTTGGAATGTAATTAATTTAGGCTTAGTTGTGCATGCCTTTTTTTTTTGCTTCTGTTTTTTCATCGACATTCAGGACTTCTTGCAGTTGTTAGGGGAAAAGCTTCATTCCATTGGTGGAGTTATGGCATATAAATGTGCTATTCCACTTGTGGCATAGGGTGGGTAAACGAGATTGACATCATCTGTTTCTTACTGGTGTGGGGATGACCATTGTGACAAGCCATAATGAAAAATCTTACTAGTTTTAAGTGCAGTTTTGTTGTGCCTGAATAGGCTATCCTTATTTTGAACATATAAAAAGGGAGTTTCTTTTTTAAATTTTATGTTCACTTCTTAGCTCACCTCAATTACCCAGCTAGTTATGTTATATGAGGCTTTTCCTCTTTTTCTTTCTGTTAGTTGGGAAGGGGATTTATTAGACGATGTAAAACAATTTCCATCATTGCTTCAACTGGAACTAAAGCATAAGGAAATACATTTAACTCTTGAATAATTGGGTTTTATATGTTGACTTGCTTGCATTGATTTCATAGGTGCAAGCAGTTTTACTACTACTGGGAGGACGTGATGCATCAATTAATGTGCCCAGCTCTGAGTTCCTACTACAAGAAAAGTTCAAGGTATCATATATGCATATGACATTGCTCTGTGAAATTTATTTGAACCTGTGGGTTCAGTTGCTAATATTTCCTTAAAATATGTTGAAGGTTGTAGGCGATTCTTCACGAGGCTCAAAGCTTTCACGAAGAATTGCCTCCCTAGTAAGATTTCGTGAAAAGCGGAAAGAGAGATGTTTTGAAAAGAAAATACGTTATACTTGCCGAAAAGAGGTTGCTCAGAGGTATGTTGCCTTGTTTGTTGATAAGTAGCTCTTAGGCTCTAGGGCTTGTAGCTCAACTGAGATTTTACTCATAAGAAGTTAAATAAGCTAATTTAGCTTGTTTATGTGATAAAGCTTACTGCTGTTGCTCTTGAATTATATCACATATTTACAAGGTTTATTCTTTCAAGTCTTGGTTATGCTTGTATAGTCCTTTGTGGAGCATCACTATTGCACATATTTACTGAAGTTCGCAAGCTATTAGAAAATAGCTTTATGGTCCTTCACCAAGCTGCTCTTGACATCTCAACTTTCGGGTCTCCCGGATGCTTGATATATTCCTCTTAAGATATCATTGGTGCATAGTCTAGGCTTTGTTACCTTTTCCATTGATAGGTTTACTGGATAGGGTGGATTGTGTAGGGATAAGCATTTAATTTGTGGCCTTTAAACAGTTGATTGCATGCTCTGGAGATGAGCTGCTAAAAAAATTAATAAATAAAGATTGCATAATAGTGTTCTACAAATGTGCAAGCTTTCTTTAAGCTGGTAAATTAGGAACTATCTCATCTACAAAGCACTTCAATTGTTTGTTCACCAGTTTTCTAATTGCACTTCAAATTTGCTTGTTTGCTAGGATGCATCGTAATAATGGACAGTTTGCATCATTCAAGGAGTGCTACAACTCAGCTGATGGAAGCTGCGATCAAAGTGATGACACTCCCGAATCTGCGTAAGTTTGAAGCTTACTTTGTTTCTTTCTTGTTGATGTTAATTGTGCTAATGGTGATTTTTGCTCTGCGCTTTTTCTTTTCTTATCAGTTTGCGTAGTTGTCAACATTGTGGGATCAGTGAGAAGTTAACTCCAGCAATGCGTAGGGGGCCAGCTGGTCCCAGAACACTTTGCAATGCTTGTGGGCTTATGTGGGCAAACAAGGTAGGTCTAGAATAGTCGGAAGTTGTATCTATGAAGCTTCTCAACTCATTTACTTATAATTAGTTTTTGTTGACTTAATTATGCATGGTTGAAGACATTCAAACTTGAATCTAATTTTGTTATGAAGTTTATTATATTTTACCAGATTTTGTTGGTTGGTGGGTTATACTGTTTTGTAACGCTTGTAGGTACAAGCTATGACAAGTCTTTACTTGAGATAACCTTCTATAATGTTATTATCAGATTTTGAATTATTTGGGGATTGATTTTTCTTTCTATTGGGAGGAGTTAACTTTATTACCTTCTTCACATCTGTACTTGACACAACATTCATTTAAATTATTATTAGATATGGGCTAGCGTACCTATGTGGCTACTGTTGATTGAACATGGCCGCTAATTAGATTATGACATTGTTTTATAGAAAGATCGGTGTTGAAGTATGGCCAAGGGTATAAGAGTACTCTTGGCTCTGATAGCGCACTTCATATGCAATTACATGATGCTGATTAGTAGTTTTGAAAGGGAAGAAAATGGAGAAAGTATGCATTTGGACAAATTTGTGAAAACACATGAGCATGCATGCTCTACTCTCTATAGAGGAATTGGGGGTAAAATGCAGTGCCCCTGCTCTTACCATTTCTTATTTAATCTCTTTGGTTTGATAACTTCGTTCTGTAATCAACCTGGTTGTTCCCTGATGCTGAGTTTCCTACTAGGCTGTAGGCACATTCCTACTCTAGTAGATGCTTTAGTATCCATAACAATAACACTTGTCTTTTTGTGCAACTTACCGTATTGTTCTTTATATTTTTTCTATTTCAAGGGAACACTGAGAGATCTTAGAAAAGGAGGGAGGAATACTCACTTTGATTCAAATGAGCCGGTATGTATAAAGAAATACTGATGTGTTCTTGTTCACTACCCTAGGGTTAAAATTCTTCACTTAATTTAGCAATTTCATTCTCAGTTGTTATTAGTGTATCCTTTTTGTTGTGAACCAAGTAGACATTTTATTCAGTTCAGTATTAAGTCTTTTTATCTAACAGGAAACTCCAACTGATATTAAGCCTTCAACCATGAAACCAAAACATTCTTTTGCCAAGAATGATGACCAGGTATTGATTTCCCTGGATCACTTAAGACAAACATGATAATTTGCTAGTGCAAATTTTGTTGGTGCACTAAGCTTTACAGAATTTATTTTTAGCTATTTTTTTTTTTTTTTTTTTTGTTGGTTGTCCCATCTAATGTACTTTTGTTTCATAAATAGAAGCAATGTTAACTGTGAAACACAGATCATTGATGCTTCATCCGGAAATGACTCTTTGGACTTTCCATTTTCTATCATCAGGGAAGCCCAGAAGAGAATAAGCCTGTACCTTTGGATTCTGAAAATCATTTGATAAGATCAAACGAGCAGGTGAGATTCTATTAATGGTGGATGGGAGGATTCATCTTGTGATTTTCCAATTATATGGCAGATTCTAAGATGACATGATATTTCAAACTTGATGTACCAAGATTTGTTTTTTCAGTAGTGACAATCAAAGTGAATTAATTATATGCCATTCAAGCAAGGATGTGGTCTTGTTTGAATCTTGCCATATAGAGATGCATAAGAAGCTATCCTGTGTATAATGAGCCTTTATCAAATATAACAGAATATATTTTACTTCTCATATTTTGTTGCCTTGTTGCTGCATAAGTTCAATAGCTAGAATTATCAGTTTGCGAGTGATTGCATTTTGTTGATTTACCAAATATTGTCTACTGATATGCAGGAATTTGCAGAAAATTCACATCCTTTTCTCATTCAAGTGGAGAATTCCTCAGTCAACCTTGATGATGAGGTATTCGGTTGGTCACAAACAATTTCTTTTATTTTATTTTTGGCCAACACAAGCAATTTCATTTAAATGGGTTTGACTTTGGTAGCAACTATTTATTCCAGTATCCTTCTAGGAAGCTCTTATGTTAAGTGATAATATTATTCTCTTAAGTAATTGCATAAGGGAGAGATTATTTCTCCTTTCGCATAAAAAACTTGGTGCAGAACATTCATGACGAGCTCTCAAAAGCGTATTTTACTCTCTAAGTTTGTCTACATGCATCAGGACATGCAGGAAACACTGGAAGAGCTTGCCGATGCCTCTGGGTCAGATTTTGAGATTCCTTCACATTTTGACGAGCAGGTAGTCTTTTAGCAACCTGGCATCGACTTTATAGGAGAGTAAACCATATGCTTCAGATGGGCTTAATAGCCAAAAAAATGTTATTACTTCTGCAAGTTCATGAATACAAAACTTACAGGTTGACATTGATGATACCAACGTCGGGACTGTGTGGCCTGGGACTTAAGATATTGCCATGTGTATGCGACGTTCAATCCTTCGAGATGGAGGTTTCTTATATGACATGTTTGATCAGGCAGAACTGGTATTATTGACTTAACAATAGATTTCTGGAGATCTGTTGTTTATAGACACAGGATTCCCTTGTATGTGAGTTGCTAAACTTAACACAGTCTTTTTGTTATTTTATATAATGTGAATAAAATTTTGCGCGTTCCTTATTTCCCCTTCATTTCTGCCTTTTCCATTAAGCCAATGTAATTGGAAGTTGTAAATATCCAACAGGCAGTTGATGTGCATTTAGTATAGGCTTTTTATAATTGGCCAGTGTTGCTTAATGTACAGTGAGTTAGTGGATCCAGCCTTTGTTAAGTGGGGACAAAATACAGGATGATGAGTAAATTACACAATCGGAGATGGAGAAAGTGCAATCTTCTCCTGAGTTTTAGTAGTTTCAGATGTTTAATGGTTAAATATATAATATCAACTAGGAATTCATAATAGTTAGGTTAGGAGAGAAAATGTGGAACTTGATAAAGACTGAAAAAATAAGGTGGTGGTGCGTTCATCAAACTGCTGCTAAAACCAAGATAAAATTCACAAAATTGCCTGATCAAATTACCAGATATCTCTTGTTAGGATGAGAAAATGTTAATTTGACATCCAGCTAACCAGGCTGGTGGTGCTTTTTATGATCAGTGTTGCAACTTAGGGAAGCCAAATTGATGCCAATTGAGTATTAACTCAAATGTCTATACATCTTGAAAATTGCAAGTTTAAAATACTTAAAAACCCATAATGTCTTCTCATGTGAGTGTGAGCTAAATAAATATTGGGAGTTGAAAGATAAAATAAAATTTAAAAAATAAAAAATTAATTGATGAGTTTAGTTTATTGTCTCTAGAATGTAGATGTAAAGCTTTATGGTCAGGATGTGGTTAGTGTTTGTGTTGTGTTGAATGTTAAAATGATTTTCAGTGGTCATATTCAAGAACATAACCTACAAAGTAGAAACCATATCAAGCAGAGCAAAACAATAATCTTTCAAGAACACAACCTCTAAGCTGAGGCCATCTCTGATGTCAATAATGAAAAAGCACTCACCCTTCCAAGTTTCAACAACCTAGAAAATTATTAAATCAGAAAGAAAGAGGGGGCAAGATAAACCCATCCATGTTCATATACTCTTAAGAAACTCCACAACCACAACCATTCAAAAAGAGGACAAATTTTCAGTCTTAAAGCATGCACATGGTCATGGATGACACCTGCACCTTGAATTTTTACACTGAAACAACCTTTTTTTTTTTTTTTCCAGCACTGAAACAACAGTTTGATGATTATCAACAAGTTGTTTCCAAAACTATCAAATGCAAAATTGCAATTACACATTTCTTTACAGCAACACCGAAAACGACGAGGGAATTCAAATTTCAAATTAATATATGAAAATGAAATAACATTGGATGCATACAGACAACATGGCTAACATTCTTGATCTAAACACATTCTCACCCAGACGGTAGGGCCGTGTTTACTTCCTGATGGTTGATGTCAACAAATATGGGGGAAAAAACAGAGACTGCAAAAAGAATAGTTATATATAACGGAAAAACCATAGTTTCTGAGGAAAAAAAATGCAAGTTTCTCACTCCCATTATTCTTTCTGGAGCTATAAACCAATGCAATTATAACCCTATATTATGGTAGTAGAACAAGGAAAATATATCAAGCAAAAAAGCAAATGCATAATAGCTGACTTGCAGACATCTAGCTCTAAAAGATAACACCAATTTACCAATACGCCAGCTTTGGTTGAAAGAATTTTAAAGATCTTGGGGGAGAAATTACACTAAGCAATCAAATGAATTTAATGCCTCCATATTTGATAAAAGAAACTGGACCAACATGCACAATTGCATATTCAAACAACAGCTTACAGATCAAGTGTAGGATAGAGGCCTGGCATGTAACTGCGTCCACTTCCATTTGAATCTGCATTAGCATACAAGTGTGACTGTAGTTCTCCCGAGTGAGATGACTTGCGAGATTTCGGATTTTTAGGAGAAGCTGCATAGGAATCATTTGAACCACTACTTGTAGAATACATTGATGATGTTGGTAATCCATGGATCTTTGGCAGGCCTGTTGGATCAGAACCCAAACTGTATCCCCTCTCAACTGTTTCAGCTTCCAATGGCAATTCGTCCAATGTCTATTCAAAAGGATTTAAAATGAAAAAAAGAAAAAAGAAAAAAAATCCAATAAATATGGCTGCAACTTCCTTATGCACTTAATGTTGAGAAAACAAAAATTAAGCAATAGTAGAGCATCAGGTACTCAGGTAATATGATGACATATTGACATGCATGTAAAAAAAAAGATATTTGTCATTTGTCCTCTTAACAAACAGATGAAAACTCGTGACCATTCTAGAGATTATGATATGTTGACATGTTGATATGCAGTCAAGAGAACCCACCCTGAATGCCTGTTGGAGAACTCGGAGTGTTTCTCGAGTACGTTTTCTCTTAGAAGCAATCTCATCAGGTTCCTGTAACATTTCTTCAAACAGGTTTTCTCTGTTTTGGATCATAAGACATACAGGATACTCAACAGTCAACAAAGAGATTGTCAAAAGGATAAATAATTGAAATCAAGTCAAATGGCACACAGCTCTGTATCACCTGTAAAGCTTTTTGATAAAGACATTATGAAGTTCACGTTTTGAATGGTTTACCTGGATATAGATTTTATCAACAGACAGAGATCAATACTCATGTAATGCTTCAGCTTAACAATGCAATATTGCACCATAAAACTATTGTTAGCAATACAAGGCTTGTACTTACACAAAATTACAACAGTTTCAGGTTCCAATATAAGAAACATATGGCAAATATAACCTCTTAAAGCTCAAGAAATCTTTTTGACCAACTGGCTAGCTCCATGTTTTAATTGGACAAGCATACAACATTCATACAATCATGTAATTCGTGGCTATTCTACTATAAGTCTATAACTAAAACACATCAACCACACAAAAATAAACAGTAACCTTGTTCAGCATGCATGATATATGCTTCTCTCCAGATTAAAATAGTGGAGGATGGAAATCAACATACTTAGCACCAAATACTGTTTAGGTCAAGCCACATAATTGCTAACCTGATATAAAGGTGAAATTGGAAATTAATTTGGCCAGAAAGATATACAATCTCCTAATTGGAGCACCATAATGCTTTTCAGAATTTCATAGTTATCAGGAACTTGACTGTGAGCATGGATAAAATAGAAAAAAGGCACAATGAAATGTAATTAGCAAATCTACTCAGTTTAAAACTTACCAAGAAGTGAATAATTGCTTTAGGCACAGAGTCCTCTATATTCTTCCTAACAATGTCATAGTATGATCTTAAGAGCAATTTGGTGATAGCAATTTCAATAGCTTCAGTTTCTGAACATTCTGAAGGCCTCAAGACAGCTGGGGGCTGAAAAGAATAAAAAACATGCTTGTCAATATCAAACTAACACATTTTTTAATTTAAAACAGGATCCTTGATGGATTATCTGATCTGTATGCACCTCTCTCAAATGGATCATGGAAGAGGGGTGTTCCATATTTTGAGCAGGTTCACTATATGGTTTGTTTGTTGAGCTCTCTTTCACTGATGAGCGGTTATCACTGCCACCAAAAATTGATGAAATACCCCAAGTTGACCCACTTGTGCTTCCTGATAAAACCCACATATAGAACATCATTTTACTCTTATGCTTCTTAATAACTATATCAAAGTTGGGTGAGAACTATATAAACATAAAAATTCACATCACACAACCAGACCCCTTTCGTGAAAAAAAAAGAAGGGAGGGGGTGAGAGAGAGAGAAAGAGAGAATCCTCAATATTTGGACATCTTATCACACAAATATCACAAAAAGAATATCAGACATTAAAGCAACATATTTAACTAATTCAAAATGAAAGCCTAAAAGCATTACCAGTGGATGGAACTTTCTCAACATCTGCAACAGGACGGACTCCCTGCATACAAATGGAGTAAGAAGTTGCAAGTTATTTATCATATATGACAGAAAGATGAGGGAGAAAAAAGGATTGGAAAAGCAAAAAGGAAAAGGCAGGAAGGAGAGCAAATATTGGACAGCAGAAACATAAATTTTTCATACCTGATCACCCACGATTCCATTAACTTGTCTTGCAAGAATAGCCCGAGACTTAATACTTCTTTCAGAAGTAGGCGCCTTATCAGGCTCCAAACCATCCTGATTAAGTCAACAAAGAAACAGAGAAAGAATGAAAATCAAGAGGAATTAGGATTAAATAATAGCAATAATACAAGAGAAATGACTATTAGTAGAAGCCTACCTTTGATTTAGATACAGGCAAAGGAACCCTTGAATTCTTTATCTGCTGATTGGCAAGCTCTACAGCCTTGCTTCCACCAATAAAATTTGAGTGGGAAGTATTTATGTAATCCATCTGCAAAATTGAAGGGCGTGTATCACAAATGACTAAAGTTCTCTGAAAAGAACATATGAATATAACAAGTATTGCACATCAACTTTACCCAGTTCATGGCTTATAACACTATTAGGAATAGAAACATAAAATAATATAAAACTAAAATTAGCAAAACTATACCTCCATTTCAATAATATGTCCTATCATTGTCTCAGATGGTTCCAGGCCTTCTCGGAGAAAATTCCCAATAACTTGGTCCATATGCTTTCTCAGAACAGGAAACCGCTGTAGTTCATTCACCATACAGCGATGGCTAATCTGGATACAGAACAATTCTATTAGAAAACTTAGACTGCCAAGTGATAGAGCTGTGAGACTACAATGATAATCTGGAAGATAAATCACCTTTATTAACTCATCATATATGAACCTGGCACATTGAAGGCTTGGATCTAGCAAACGTGCTATTTGCCTTCTAACAAGCACTTCAAACGGGACCTATATATCAAAGTTGAATTACAACAATATGCACCAAGTTTAACATAAAAAAATCCAGGCACAATTTGGAAAACAGCAATTTAGATTTGTATAAAAACAAGAATATTCTTAGATTAAACAATTAAAGTAGGAGAACCTACTTCTGGTACAAACAGTGCAGATCGAGGACCAGTTGCATTCTGAATGGCAGTTCGAATGTCATCATCAGTCAATTCTTCACATGGATCAACCTCCTGTTAAAAAAAAAAAAAACAGCACCAGGCAAAAGTATTTAATACAGGCACTCGTTCAGAGGCATGTCTGAGCAATTTCTAGAGTTGCAATGTAAGACTCTAATGTCTGTGTTTTACATGAAGCAGTAGCTCTGTGCAAAAAATCAGAAAGTTCTATTTTATTGCCAAAAAAGCTGGAAGGTGAGAAATCAATATCATGAAACCAGATAACCACTTATATCGATAAGGTTGTCATATTTATTTTATCTATCCTGTCCTTGCAAACACCATGCACAAAATCACATGGGGGAGTAAAATGCACACATCACTGGAATCAACAGAAATGTTAATAATAAAATATAGTAATTGATGACCAACATTTTGTAGAATGATGTGAATAGTAATTACTGACCAACTTTTGTACAATGATGTGAAGAAACACCCTAAAGATAAAGAAATGTATAATATAATGCACCTCTAACATGGAATGGAAAAGAAATCCAGCGAGCAAAAAAATCCAGAGTGAAAGGGCATGCAAATATCAAAGGCACAAATATCAATCTACACACCTCTAAGCTCTTAACAAAGATTGATTGGAAAATATAATGAATCCTTGCTCCACCAGACAGCTCAGATGTAGACATTTCTTCATTTTTCCCCTCAACCATTGATGAGAATGCTGTTTCCAACAAAGCATTGATTCATGGTATCATACCAACTTAATAGAATGTATATAATAGGTGTTTCAGAATATTAATAAGAAAATTTACAGAAAGCCAAACAAAACATTTACCCTCACAGTACTTTGAAAGAATATTCAGTAGAAGAGCTCCCTGGCCAGCCTATAGGTTACAAAACAATAGTCTTGTCATAAAAAAATTATTTCGGATGCTTTTTCTCAACCAAGTTCGTGGTAAACGAACAAATATACATGCCTTTGATTCAGTGATTTCTCCATAGCTTGCATGCTCCTTTGCCACAGAAACCAGTGCAGAACTAATGCGTGATTTCAGCCCAGGGAGTATTGCCTTGATATGTTGTACTAAAATCTACATAGGAAACAGCATAAAAAGACTCAACAAAGAGATAAAAGAAATACAGAAATTCCCCCAATGCCAAGCTGCACACATGTCTCTTTTTCATGCTCAACTAAGAGGATGCAAATAAGTCCTCAACTAGCATAAACCCTTCAACAGATCCTATGAGCCTGAAGGTGACTTGATTCAGGTAAGAGGTAAAAGGAAAGCAAGAATGCTCGAGATATAACTAAGCCTGCAGAATATTGCTCTAGATAAGAGCGTAATGATGCAAAGTTTATAATAGGTCCATGTTACAATCTGGTTGGAAGTAAATCGTAGATTTTTTCCCACCAAATGCATAGCATAAACAAGGGGATAAATACATGGACAGGGGTATGTAAATAATTATAGAAAGTGTGGGCACAGTAACTGAAGGTTCACAGGCGGCTGAATGTTTATTACTAGAACAAAGCATTGACATGTGAAATTTTGAATTATACTCCAAAAAAGTTATGGAAACTTCATCTTGCAAATATTTTACCTGGTTCAGCTTCTTCGCCAACTGAGGTACACCACAACGATCAGCTAAACCATTATATACCTATGTACCAGCAAAAAGAAATAAGCAAGTTGATGATGGAAACTCTATCAAACCATGAACAAAAGCTAAATGTTGGTACAGCCATACTGGACGACTGCGGAAGAACTTTTCCTCTGCCACAAGGGCATCCTTGATACTCCGGTTGAGTAAAATATCCTGTTTAGAGGACAACATTAAAAGTGCAATCAAATTATTAGCACACTAGTAAAAAAAAGATACCTGCGAAGCAGTATATGAATATAAGAGCAAAACAGAAGTCATCTAGAAGCAAAACTATGATAATTTATTAACCATTAAAATAGCTTTTAGTTGCTTTTGTGGAGGGAAAGAAATAAAGGGTTTTTGAGGCAGTAGAGTTACCCATATAAAAGCTCTTGCATACATGTTTTTTTACACTCCATTCCTAATTTAGTGACCAGCCATTTTCAGAAATTTAAATGCCTTTAGTCTTTATTGATATGTTATGCTGTAAAATCAGCCATATACTTGGCTTTCGCCCCTTTGAAACGCTCTAATGATTCAGTTTTGATGTCTTTGACTAATCATCTAGGTTTATCAAATTCAAGCTTCATCTTGCTCTATGCTAAATATACTTCAGGTAACCTAAAACATAAATCGAAGATATCACACACCATTTGAAACAGACAGTGAAGTAACAATGGCATATGACCATAAAAACAAAATGACAGGACATGTAAATAAACAGGAAGATCTCACGATGCAAAATGGCATGAAAAAGATTAATATATGTTCTAATTCAATAAAGCAATACGATGAACGACCAAAATGCTGTTAGAGCATCTCGAAGTAAAGACTACAGCATAATACTTTAGAAAAACAACTCTAAAAATGATAAATCATCCACATTAACAATGTACTCAGAATAATTTATTTAAAAAGAGTACAAAGTGATGAATTAATATCTTTATTCTTGTAAGGTTATATAGTTACCTCCTGACTACGATTCACAACACCTATGTAACCAAGCCGAAGGGGAATCACTTTTCCAAGCAACAGGTTACGAGCATCAGTACCTCTGTCCATTATATCCAACTGATTCATATAAAAAATAATCAGAAACCTAGAACAGCTAATATATAAGTCACGTCATAATTTAAAAAGGAGATTTTCACATTCAAAGATGCACCTTTGTGATTACACCAATGGTTCTATAACCTGCCCAGCAGAAAATTAGCAAAAGGATTCAATAAAAAAATATCAAACAGCAACTCAATGCAGAAGTTAGGATTTTCATAGTAGAATTTACCATCAGGATCAGCATTTCCGGCAATCTGAAGCGCATCAGAATTTGCTAAGTCAGAATTTGCTGGAGTAACAGCTATAATCAGACAACTTGGCTGTTTAATGTACGACATGATCATTGTTCTAATTCGAGCTTCAATGTCAGAGGGCTGGTCACCCACAGGAACCTTCGTGATTCCAGGCAAATCCACAAGAGTGATATCAAGAACATTTGGTGAGAAAATCTTAAGTCGAATCTGCTTGTCTGACACACCTTTGTTTCCTCCAGCCTCCCTATCTGTCTCAGCCTGCAGTCAATTGAGATTTACTTAGCATAGGGACATTTTTCATTTTTTTAATATTTAAAAAAAAAAAAAAAACCCTCAATGCCACAAATTATAACATTCTTTCTTGATCTCTTAAAACCTATTATAACTTGCATGCAAAAAACGGCTAGAGTTTGTCCGAGAGCCAGGGGGAGAGAGAACCAAGAACATCTAAATTAAGTGATTATCTTTTCTACTAACTGTAACTATCCACCTAAAGCCTAAAAACTCCAACGTAGTGAATTTCATTATCTTTTTTTTTGCTAAGCCAAAGGGTTTTGTTAAAAGAAAAAAAAAAGTACATAGCATACTAAACATAGTCTCACCAAGAGCCATGATATAAAAGATAAAGAAGCACCTCTAAAAACCAGAAATTCTAAACCCGAAAACAATAACAGCAACTACCAGAACACCAAGTACATCCAAATCAACAAGCGCACATCTAAAAAAAAACATTTCACCCCTCATAAACAAATTCTAATAGAAGCTATAGAAGGCAAGACATACAATTCATCACCACCAACAGAATCCTATTTTTCAGTTTTCTCTATGATTCTCTGTATAGTATTCTTTTTCCAATCAACTTTCAGATTGCTATCATTCAAAAACATAAGTGACAGAATACAATCTTGCTGGAGTACTTGCTGCAATCAAGGGTGCAAAAAGTTACCATCCTAATGAAACAATTCTTGGGTCAAACAACAAATAACTAATAAAGGCATAGGTGGTCAGATATATATGCACCATATGAGGGAACCCAGACCGCAGAAGCCATCTTGGGCAACTGATGCTTTAATTGATATAATGGATCATGCCCAAAACAAATAACTGAGAAAAAGCATGCACTGGTTATAAATTACTTAATCAAGAAAGTCCTCTTATTAATCACTTGTCATCATGCATGAACTTCTGCCAATGCACTTTGAGTCTCAAGTAGCCTTTGAAAAAACACTTCATGACTGCATGAGAAGATGTAAATGAACCCGTCTAATGGCATAATCCATCAACCGAGTAAATGAAGTAATTTATAAAACAGATGTTTGAACTCAATCCTTCATGGCAAACTCTTAATTTCCCTAATCACAACTAATTGTGCCACCGACTACTGCATCTTAATTATTTCACATATTATCTAATTAATTAATATGTTTCTCGCTTCAATATTAATCTTACCATTCTAATACTCCTTAAGCAAGCAGTCAGCAAAGGGAAAAAAATAAAAAATTGCTAACTTTTTAACTTCTCAATCATAAAGAAATAAAGAACCTGAATCTCCCTGCGAATCTCAGCGAAGTCATAGAAGCGCCTGCCAGGCAAGTGAAGAAACTCGCCATACTCTTCCTCGGAACCATCAGGTTTACGCTTTGTCTGGAGAAGCTGGAGGACGAGAGGGCGGCGCGTGCAGATATCGGAACCGCGAGGCAAGAAGTCGCGGCCAACGAGTGACTCAAGCACGCTGGACTTGCCACTGCTCTGGCTTCCAACCACCGCCACCTGCGGCAACTCTATGGTGGACTGGCTACCAAGTTTAGCGAAGATGTCTTGTAGCTTGTTCGCTATTGGTATGACGGAAGATCCCAATGGGGCCGCAGATGATTGAGGCGGCGTCGATGCTGCTGCTGCTTCTTCTTCAGCCATTGATTTCAATGATTAATAGATTGATGAAAAAGATCAGAGATTTAGAGATGAAATTTTTATGAACCCTAGGGTTTTGGATTTCTCTTTTTAGAGAGAGAAGCTGAGTTGAAAGAAAAATAGAGATGTTGAATCTCTAATTGTATGATTAAAGGAGAAAATGTTGAAATTTTTTGGGTTTCTTTTAAAATTAAAACTTTAATAATTTAATTAATGTAGCATTTTTAAAGGTATAATTAGTAATCAGTACGTATATAATTGTAATGGAAAACAAAAAAGATTACGAGGTTTTCATTTTTTTTAATTTTATAAAAGGAAAACTATGTTTCCGAAGGTGTGGCCAAGTTTTGAAAATGAAATATTACTTAGTTTAGTATAAGATTATTTTCAGAAGAAAAAAAAATAGTGGGAAAATTGTTTGTTTTTGGAACTTGGAAAGAAACCTAACTCACGAACAACCTGTAAATATAAACAAAGCATGTGACTGTTATGACTACAAGTTTTTCAAAAATGAGCAATTATTTTTTTTTATATTAATATGGTGAGTGCTACCTAGATTTAAAATAAAAAAACTATTAATTTTTCTGTATAAATTGATTAAATCAGAGAATCAAAATATTTCAGAAAAAAATATTCAAAAAATATTTTGAAACACCATAGAAATATAATAATCACTACTATGTTAAATAAATAATTAATATAATTAATAAGTACATGCATTTTGATTTACTTGTATAATTTTTAATATAAATTTAAGATATTAAGATTCATATTTCATCACTTATAAAAATATTTTTGAAAAAAAAATAATAAAGCAGTTTTTGTTTCAATTTTCTTCGATTTTTTTATCGATTTAATCAATTTTAAGTTGGTTCAAGTAATATCCTATTTTATGTATAGTATCAAATCGAACAAACTTTAAATTTTCAATTAAATTAATCTGATCGATCGATCTGATTATTTTTTTCACTCATTATTTATTGATATATGGCAAATGATAAATGAGTTCAATTTATGCCCGAATTCGAAAGATCTTTTCGATCAAGATTTGTTTGTGCTTTTTGTTAGTTTACTTTCTCCATCATTTTTCATAGGAAAAATTTGTTACATTTCAATGGTTATTTTTACTTTTGCGAGTTTTGCTTCTTCTTTTTCCATCAAGATTAAAAAACACATATATATATATATATATATATATTAAATTAGAGGTCAAATAGATTAGACATTTGATTCTTGATTGAATCGATCTGTTTAATAAATTATTTTTAATATAAAAAACTAATTTTAATATTAAATATAATTAATAATTAATAAAAAAATATGTATTTGATTTAATGGTACGATCTTTAATATAAAACTAACAAGTTAAAAATTCAAATCTCATTAATTATAAATAAAATTATCAAAAAAATTAAAAAAA
Organism: Fremontodendron californicum; assembly: GCA_030761205.1. Taxonomy (NCBI): domain Eukaryota; kingdom Viridiplantae; phylum Streptophyta; class Magnoliopsida; order Malvales; family Malvaceae; genus Fremontodendron; species Fremontodendron californicum. The sequence continues at coordinate 32,766,374 of JAULJL010000007.1, forward strand.
AAAACATATAAAATCGATTTTTTATTAATTTAATTCTTTTTTTATCGATTTAATCGATTTTTTAATTGCGATATCTCAGTTTTTTTATTCATTTAATTCCATGATGATGTTAACTTTTGCCATGTAATTTTTTCTTTAAATTAATTATTTAGTTTTAATTGTAGTTAATGTAAATTATTTGAGTTAATGAGAGTTGGATTTGACGATGATGAATATACCAATTACATATTTTTAGAGAATATGACGTGACATAATTTCAATAATATCTAAAATTTAATTTTAGGAGAATGATGATAATATAAGTTAATTTTATTTTTTAAAATTATGGATGACATGAAGAAGTTTATACAACTTTATCTTTTTTTTTTTTTTACATCCCAAAAACTTTCAAGACAATAATATTAATTACTTGGTTTCATTAACATGTAAATGAAGAAAAATAAAAAACAAAATTTGATTAAATTTTGCACGATAAGTTGAACCAAAACTTATTCAAAAGCATTCACATGAATATTATTACCCTCAATTAATAAAAAAATATACTTACATTATTATCCTCAAAATTTGTTATTATGAAGTTTTTTAACTTTTTTTATCTCAAGATTTTGGTTATTTTATTGAATTCATAATGATGAAATAAAATTAGATATTGCACAGAGTCGCGTGAAAAAGAAATAGTATAAAATAAGTTAAAATAAATTTATAATGATGTAAGAATATGTAGATAATTTATTTTTTAAAAATAAAAAATTATTTAATAATATCATGATGTATAATAAATTTCTTTTTAAAATATAAAATATATAAACACTTTAAATTATATTTTATATTATAAATTTAACCTTTTTTTTTTTTGTACTTTCGATCAATTGAATTAACCAACTCTGTTACAAATTATAGATATATATAGATAAAAAAACATTTCCAGGGTTTTGGGAAATCAATAGTTTTCTTGTTCTTTGTTAATATAAGCCTAAACCCTCTTGAGAAATCTCTGAAACTCGTCGCCGCCTCTACTTGACAACATCCAACATGCCTCGCCGAAGCTCTGGTTAGTTTCTCATCTCTTTTCTTTCAGATCTATTCTTAACCAAAACAATTTATTTGTATTTATGTACCGGCATCCTCTTCCACCTGATTTCTAGGGTTAGTTTTCATTCCTTGATTTAGGCTTATTGAGTTATTGGGGATTGTTTTAATTTTGGTATTTTTCCAATTTTTCTAGGGTTTTTAAAACTGAGCTTGCTATAGAGTAGATTTATTATCTCACTCTGATTATTTCATTTTTGACCTTGTTATTGGAACATTTCAATGTGATTCAAGTAAGTACCTTGGAGGGTGGTGAAAGAATATTGATATTTGTATTTTATATATGTTTTAACTAGAGCTTTGCCATTTCCTTTTATTCGGCTGTTTTGGGAATTTCTGTTCTGTTCCCTTTATTTTATTTTTTCCCATTTTGTTCTTACTATTTTGCAGGAAGGTCTGCTTCTCGCCCAGCCCCTCGTTCTGCTCCAGCTCGCAGGCCGCCGCCTCAACCAGGTAACAAACGTTATTATATTTCGTGTATGATTACATAGCAAACATGACAAGAGTTTCATCGATTGATTAACCTTGGTATCTGTCGTTTTGATAGGAGTTTCTTCGATTAGGTGTCATGTTTAATTCTATTTAATCTTTCACTGCAGCTCAACATGCTCCTCCTCCGGCTCCTGCTCAGAGTGGAAGTGGGGGATCCCTGCTTGGAGGCATAGGCTCGACCATAGCTCAGGGTATGTGAATAGATATCCTTCTGAGATGGTGGACTATTTACTTTTATGTGTATCTGGTTGCTTTATCATGATTCATTGTTCTGATTTTAGTTAATTATTTTCTTTATCTCCTTATTACAGGCATGGCTTTTGGCACTGGAAGTGCTGTGGCCCACAGGGCTGTCGATGCTGTTATGGGTCCTCGTACTATTCAACATGAAACTGTTGTTCCTGAGGCTGCAGCTGCCCCTGCACCAGCAGCCACCGCCAATAGTTTTACCGGCTCTGATGCATGTAGCATACACTCCAAGGCATTCCAAGACGTATGTGAAACTTCACTCTCTGTTACTTGGTTATTTGATAGTTTAGTAGTTTGTTAAAATGTTGATAAGTTTTGCATGCTGTGGCTGACTGGAACTTTGAATCGAAAGCATGATTCTCAAATTCTAGCAGTTTAATTGTGCTTTCTGGATTTACAGTTGCCTACTATCTTTTACATGTGGCCCAGGTTTTTTAATTAAATAGTTAAATCTGGGTTTTGATTCTGAGTTTTTATACCTGCGCTAGATGCCATCAGTACCTATTCATCATGTTAGTAAGTACGATCCAGAATTCTTTTGGAACGTCTAGCGACACTAATGTACTGATATTTTATTGTTCTTGTGTGTCTTGTAGTGCCTGAACGGCTATGGAAACGAAATCAGCAAGTGTCAGTTCTACATGGATATGTTGTCTGAGTGCAGGAAGAACTCAGGATCCATGTTGGGTGCCTAGGCTTATGCCTCATTTATTGCCATGCAATGGAATGTCAGCTTTGGACTTCACTTTTATTTATTTTTGTTTCTCTTTTGTCGATGATGATGAAGCTGAACTCCGGTAATAGTTCAATAATCTCTATGAATACTCAGACTAATGGTTCATCCTTGATATTGTTATTGAATCTCGACTAGTATCCCTTCATTTATACTTTCAGTGAGTGGTGGTGTTGGATCAAATTAAATGCAATTGAAATTTGATGGTGGCTTACTGTTGCAATGTTTGAGCAAATTGGTTTTGATGATATCTTCTAGTTCAGATGTTATCCTACTCTGAGACACCCTCCACCCTTCTTTTTGTCCTTGATTTACTCTTTTCAATTTTTTGCTTGGTGTAAATAAAAAATAAAAAAATGTTTGGTGGTTTCTTACGGTATAGAAATCAAGTTTTTTGACACCATGTGGAATGGATTATGGAATATGTCAAAAGCTTATACAGGGATTTGAGAGGCAGGCGTTATGGGGTCGGGCTGAGATGAGTTTTCAGCATGTTTTACAATTGCCAAATGTTTAAATATACGTTGAATACAGGTGTCAGGTAGGATTATTTTTAGAAAAATAAAAAATAAGGATAACACTAGAATTTTTTCTCACCGCTTCGTTAGGGGATTTTTTAAAAATATTTTTGTTTTTTAATTAAATTAATGATTATAAATAAGTTTAAGGAATTATATTAATACTTTTTCTATATTTTTTTATTTATTAATATCAATATAATCATATTTTATTAATTATAGAAATTAAATTTGTGAAAAATATTTTATTTATAAAAAAAAGTATACATAATACAAATGTATTTGTAAGTGTTATTTATTTCTAAAAATATTTACATCTTATTGTATAATATATATTTTATTTATGATATAAAAATATATTAATTTTCATATTATCAAATTCTTTTAATGATAACAATGTAATTGTGAAATAAAATGATCATTTAAAATATAATCTCAAAATAAATTATTTTTATTATTATTAATAAATTTAATTTCATACAATTTTATTTATGTTGAAAAATATTGAAATGTTTTCCTTTCTTGTTAAGTTAATGAGCTACTAGCCCATTTTTTTATTTTTATTCTGCCTATTTAATTTTTTTAAACATAAAAATAATAAATGAACAATAACAAAATAAAATTTTGGTTTGTATTTTATCAATTTATTATTTTTTAAAATACTATAAAAGATAAAAAATTCCAAAATATTAAAATAATTAAAGTTTTGAAAAATAAATAAAAAATCATTGAGGGTCGAGCGTCCAGTTTTTGGGTCGATATGTGAGAAATCTGGAAAACCCCTAGTTTTTTTTTTTTTTTTTGAATTGAAACATTTGTTTTAGTTTTTTTTTTATTTGTCAAAAATATTGTTTTTGTTTTTTTTTTTGTTGATTTATCATAAATATTTTGAATAATTTAAAATTTTTCAATAATGTCGTAAAAAAGACATGTCATACAAAAAACCCATGTAGTTAATCTTATATATATTTTATATTTTAGATTAATGAGCTACTAACCCATTTTTATATATTTTTATTTTGCCTATTTAATTTTTTAAATATAAAAATAATAAATGAACAATAACAAAATAAAATTTTTATTTTTATTTTATCAATTTATTATTTTCTAAAATATTATAAAAGATTAAAAACCTTAAAATATTAAAATATTTGAAAATTTGAAAAACAAATAAAAAACAATCGAGGATCGAGCATGCAAAGTGCAAACCACGAGTCAATGTGTGAGAAATTTGAAAAACCCTTATTTATTTATTTTTTAATTGAAACATTTGTTTTATTTTTTTATTTGTCAAAAATATTATTTTATTTTATTTTATTTTTTTATGATTTATCAAAAATATCTTAAAAAATTCCAACCATGTCCTAAAGAGGACACACATGTCATACAAACAACCTCAATGGTTGATTTATCATAAATATCTTAAACAATTAAAAAAATTTAAACCAAATCCTAAGAGGACACATGTCATGCAAACAATCTATGTAATCAATCTTATAAAATATTTTAGATGGGATATCCTTAATTTTGCTATCACAACCTCCCTAAACTTCCATCAACTTCAACTTGCTTCTCAAAAAAGGATTCATATTTACAACTTTTTTTTTTGTTTGACATTTTCCAAAACATCTTAACGAGAAATTTCATCATAATCTACCCTTGAGGAAGCTGGTGCACAGTTTCTTCCATGCATCCTTATCAGGCTCCATTTTCCCCAGCTTTGCCTTCAACTCATCAGCATACGAGTCCTGCATTTGATATGATAAAACGTGTCAACATTTATTCTTCATCTAAACCATTAAATCATCAAAGAAGACTTATACAAGGAGCTAGGATTCAATCAGATGGTGGATGTACGTACTTCAATAACACTGCCGTGCGTGAGACGGTCGATCAGGTGAAGCAGAATGTCTTTGGTGTACTCAGGGTGGCCTTGAATGCCCATCATATGATCCCCATACCTAAACATCTCGACCCCAGTCTTCTCAGACCATGCAATCACCTCTGCCTTTGGTGGAAGTTCTCGAACCTAGCATATTAAAAGATGTTTTAAAACACAAATGAAAATGGTTTGACTACCAATTTAACAAGTTCATTTCTGAAAATAAAACCAACCTCATCTTGATGGCACTTGATCACGGAAAGAGTGGTTGGGATTTTCAGAGATGAGAAGAGCTTTGATGAGGATGATGACATATGAATGGTTGTGACTCCAATGTCCCAGCCTGAGATGGCTCGCCCTGTCTTTCCTCCCAGTGCACGACTAAGAATCTGATCAAATACCAACAAAATACTTTTTATGCCATAAGCAAACACTTTAGCTATATGACCATGAGTACAGTCCAAATACGTGACATGAACATAAAATAGTTTCTTGCAATCAAATTCTTCTTTCCATGAGCAAATAAGCTGCTTTAGCATATGAGGAAGGCTTTTCCCAGCCTTATCCTAGGCCCAAAATAAGACGTCTACTTCACTATCAAAACCGAACTAGGCATCCACATGCCAAAATGCCCAAATGGGACAAACAAGGCAATGCAATAATAACAAAAGCTAAAGTAACAACTAAAAGCATACATTTTTGTGATCTTATCAATGAATTAAGAATGGAGCAAAGGATACCAATTCCATGACCCGGCACAAAAAAAAACATAGTGAAGTGGCAACCACATGTTTTTGCATGAGCCGAACTCGTCTTACCGACAATTGTCATCTGCTATGCAATATATTATCAGGGAGTCTATTTGTCCACAACCACATTGGACATCATAGAAACATATTATTACAAAGTTTAAAAACATATGAAATACAATGTTATTGATTGACAATACATTCTAGAAATTATACAGAAATGTACAAGGGAGTGTGCAACTATGCATCTCGTGGGAAGCAAATCCAATTTCATCCAAACAGAAAATCCAAAAAACCCCACACCTTCAACTCAGCCATCCTACTAGCAATTCATCAGCATAATATTAAAAAAGGTGAAAACTAGAGGCTGAAAATGCCCAACCAGCATCTGAGTTGTCAGCATTATCAAGAATATTTTCAACTATATATTACTTCAAAATGCTTACACACTAACCCAAAGGAAAATCAAACTTAACCCATGTGCAATAAATGGCTCATAGCACAATGAAGTGCATGCTCAAACCACTTTCCCTCCGCAACTAAGCTTTGGCCCCTTATGAAATGAGAAGCCGACCATATTGACAATGGCATTTTACATTTGAGATAACAGTAATCATTTTTGCACATCTAACCTAGACTCACCTTACAATTTCACAATGGCAAAAAAAAAACCCTTATAATTTCACCCTTAAACCGTCTACAGTGAAGACTCGATCAAGACACATTCCTATTTTTATGCTACATAATTTCACATGCAAAATTACATAAATGGCAATACTGAATGCTAGGAATCATAGTCATGACTTATGATTTCATTTTTTCAAAAAGAAATTTTAGAACATGACTAGGAGGGTCCAAAATGTTGACATTAAAACCTCCAAATTCAAAGGAGAGTATGACACAAAAGTTGAAGTAGTATGAGGACACATGCTGGGAACAAAATAAGAGGACAGATTTTGGTAGCAGATAATAGAAAATTATACTATACTTTTCACATCTACGGTTGATGGACCACTCCACTCACATCTAAGTTCCTCGACGAGCCGAGGGACCACATACATATATACATATAAACTGAGTTGAATCACGTTATATCAAACACTTGGATAGCTCGCGGCTTTCCATCTATTTCTGCCATCAAAACTGACAAAAGAAAAAATAGAAACTAGTTTATTTTTACCCCTAATGCCGACTTTAATTCATTTCCAGCTAAGATTTTCTCATGTATTAAAAGAATCCCATTAGCTTTTTAATTGTTTTCTTTTTCTCTCATTTCCTCTATTTCTGACTTCAACCATTCACCAAATGCCATTTAAGATTTTGGTTGGAAGTTTCTAGTTAAACAAAAAAAAAAACTTGAGAAAAACCTTTTTTTAACCAAATTCATCCCTCTCATTTAGAGAATCACAAAGGAAAATTTCCACCTTGAAATGTTAAAAAGAAAAATTAAACAGAACCAAATGCTAGTAGTAGTAGGAAAAAAGAAGGAAATCATGAATTTGAAGGAATATTACCTGGTGACCAAAGCAAATCCCAAGAACTTTTTTCTTCAAGGAATCCAACTTGTTCAAAAGAGAAATCAACCTACAGATCCAAACGTCATTCCCATGTGCATCATTGGAACTCCCAGTTATGACAAAGCCATCAAAGTCAGCGATCTCATCATAATCAGGGAACTCACCATTGGCCACCCTGAAAACATCCCATGTCTCCCCTTCCTCCGCCAGCATTTCCACAAACACCCCATAATACCCTCCGTACCTCTTTTTAACATAATCAGAATCCCCAGCACATAGAAGAACAGCAAATCTCTTCCCACCATCCATAATTTAAAATATCTTCAATTCCTAAAAAATATATATATATCTCCCTCTCTCTCTTTATAAATATATTGAAGGGCTAAAGCTTGACCCCTTTAGATAGAGAGAGAAAGAGATATGCAAATCTTTCTCTCTCTATAATCTGCAGAGTGGGCTATTAGAGAGAGATATGGGGAGAGATTGGAGGATGTTTACTGTTCTTCTGTCTTCTTTTTTGCCCTTTTTCTTGGTGGTGCTTTAGGAATGTAAAGATTGAGTATTTCGGATTTCTTATAAAGTGGTAAGGTTTAGGTAACCTAAATTACAAGTATGGCCTTGGCAAAGGTGGCTTGCCGAATTTGTCCTTTTTTTCTGAGCTGGCTAGCTTAGATTTTGGTGAATCTTAGCTGGTTCTATCTATGCCACACTTTTTTAGCATTGATTTTGACACAATTTTTAAAATAAAAAATTAATTTTTATCATAAATATAATATTAAATAAATAAAAAAAATTATTTTTTGTTGTTAAAATTATGATTTAAAAAGTTAAATTAAAAAACAAAAAAATATAGCTTTTAGATTTTGGGATAAAATGATATTATAATTCTTTCATTTTTATTATTTTAAACATATATATTTTTGACATTTCAATTTCCTATAATATTTTTTCACAGTAATGCTAAACACTTAAAAGTTTTTAAACCACAGTTTTTCACCACAGTTTTTAAACACACTTTTTTCAACCTAAACTTTTTTCAACCCAATTTTTTTCAATAGCAATACTAAACTAGCTCTAAATCATAAATTTAAAATCATTTTTCAACTGTTGTCTTAATCAAACTGATATGATAATTTGTATATTGATATTGTGTTTACGTTATTTTTATATAAATTTTAATATATTAATAATTCGTATTATATAAATTTTGATATATACTTATATTCATATCATATTTATATTATTTTTTATGTTATGCTTTAATTATTTTTATAATATTATGTTCGAAATTATAAAATCTAACAAACCCTCCATTTTTAATACCTTCGTTTTCATTTTGTTCCTTTTGTTAACTTTAAAAAGTCATTTTATTAATTTCCTTTCCTTTTACTATATTACTTATTGATCTTTGAGTAATAATTCTAGTTTATTTAGTACCCAAAAAAATACTAGTCAATAAGTTCATGAGTATTTATTTTTGTGAGTAATCGGTTACTTTAATTTTTAAATTTTATTTATTTATATTTTTTTTAGAGAAAAAATAAATCACTTAACAAAATCATGATGATTTTGTTAAGCGCGGAATCTCTTATAAACTCACACACCACACACTTTAAAAATCGACGTGGGATAAAGGAACAGACGTAAATCAGATGAGATAGAGTGAAAATATATTGTATTTTAATAAAATGTGACTCAGACAAATTAATTTATATCCCATATATAAAGAGAAAAAGAAAAATGGTGGTTCAAAACCAAATCCGCTAGGGATGACGGGAAAGGAAACAGAATAATAAAGATGTGAGAAATATTAATAAGTGTCTAATGATACAAGTTGATATATATATATATATATATATATATATATATATATATATATATATAAAAAATTGTAATGTATTAAATATAAAAAAATTTCTTAAACAAGTAAAAAAATAATTCTTAACTGATGTCTATAAATATCGATGAAACAAATCCTAAAAATATATATATTTTTATATAAATATATTTAACCAAGTCGTCCACGTTTTTTTTTTTTTCCCTTATTATTGTGCTTGACAACGAAGCAAGGAAATTGATTACAATTTACGGGGTATAAGTTTTGTAGGGAATAATTTATGTTATGGATCATCGAATTTAATATTAATTTTTATGTAGGTTATAAATAATTAATTTTATTAAATTATATCACTCAATATCTATTATTAATAAATTAAATCATTTATGATAATTTTATTAAATAATTTTAACAAAAAAACTGACTCAACAACATACATGACTTATTAGACAAAAGAATTAATAATTTACTCAAATAAAAGTTTTGAAAAAATCCTTAAAATGAAGGGAGTTGAGCAACCTACATGAAAATTAAAAGTTTGTAACCTACATGAAAATTGATACTAAATTCAATGACCCATAATGTAAATTAGGTATTAAGAAATTAAGTCTGTGTTTAGATTGGGGTAGGAGGAGGGAAAGAAAAGGAAAGTAAAGTAAAGTAAAGCAAGAAAAAATCACAAACCTTTCCTTTATTTTTCGTTGTTTAGATACAAAAAAAAAAAAAAAAAAAAGTAAAATGAAGGGAGTTGAGCATCCAACCAACATGTTAACTAATCGATTACGATAAATTGGATAGGATTTTGCAGTACCTCGATGTGACATGAGCGTGAAAGGGTTCAAGAATCCGTTTTCTTTTTATAAGGGCCAAAATAATTTATTTTGGCTTTTTGACCCCATATTGTAGGGTAGGTCTCGAAAGATACGAAAGATCTCCCTCCAAGCTGTACATACGACTTTCATCGAATACGGTTTTCCACAAAATTCTATATGTATTTATGAGATCGAGTATGGAATTCTGTTTACTCACTTAAACTAAGATTCTGTTTCCCTCTCTTTCCTGCTAGGATTGGAAATCTTGTATTTTACATATTCATATGATTGAGTCCTTGGGTTTCCAAAATAGTGTAAAAAGAAGTGCTTCGAATCATTGCTATTTGATATGGACCTGTTCTAAAAGAGTCGAGGCGTTTCGAATTGTTTGTTGACTTGGATGTATAATAGTTCCAAATTGAATCTCTTTAGAAAGAAGATCTTTTGTTTAGCGAAGTAGTACCGTGAGGGAAGGGTGAAAAGAACCCCGTCGGGGAGTGAAATAGAACATGAAACCGTAAGTTCCCAAGCAGTGGGAGAAGCCCAGGGCTCTGACTGCGTGCCTGTTGAAGAATGAGCCGACGACTCATAAGCAGTGGCTTGGTTATAACTGATTGATTGTCTTCCATTACAATAAATGAATTTATTATTGTAGGAAAGACTATCCGATATTTTCTTTACATTTACATATAATCAAAGAAAAAAATGACTATTAAGAAAAAATATATATATATATATTTTTCAAAATTATGTATCCTTTAACAGATTAACTATGAGTCTCATTCGAATTTGATTGAAAATAAAAATTGGGCATACTCTCTCTTCGAGCTTGACCAATTACCAATTAATAGGAAAAAAAAATAAAGTTTGCTTTTTTATTAGGTAGATAAAATGGTTTTTTTACACTTTTTGTTTTGATGTATAGCATCCCTCACTTTTCCTCAAATACTCAAATTTTTAATTACCCCGAATTGGAGGAAATGGAGGGAAAGGAAAGCCAATTTTTTTAAAATATAAAATGTCCATGTTACCCATTTACCTTCATCAAATTACTTTTTTATTTTTAAATTTATATACTTCACGGAATTAACATTGAAAATTATAGCAATTTTTTTTATTCTTATTCTTATTCTTATTCTTATTTTTATTTTTATTATTATTTTTTGTTTTTAGTTTTTTTATATTGCATTCATTTTTTTTAATATATTTTTTATTTTATTTTTTATAATTTGATGTGTAATATTTATATTATTATTTTAATTAAAAAAATGCATAATTGAACATGTATATTATAGTGTATCTTTTTTTTTTTTTCACACTTTAATCAAACGATGAAGACTAACATTCATTTTCTTTCCCTAACATATTTTAATTAGATGAATCATTTTCTTTCCTTTAAAAATCCTTACTTACTTACTTTCTTTTATTTATTTTTTCTTTATTAATATTTATCCAAACATAGTGTAAGTTGTTGTCAAATGTATATATGAGGATGTAATTCAAAATCTAGAAAGTAAACATAAAAAAAAAAACTAAAAATTGGAGTATCTCAAAAAAAGATATTTGTGTCATGAAAAAAAAAAATCAAAATCATTATCAATCCAACAACTAAAATATTAAAATGCAAGTTATACATAAATATAAAATTTTATTAACGAATGTCTTTAAGATATTTTTTAAAATTAATTAATATATTAATTAATATATTATTGTATTAAACGAAATAGTTAATAACTTTATTCATCATTTTTAATGTATTTAATGAAAATATTATTATATGGGATTTTGCTAACAAATGCTTTTAAAACACTCTTTAAGGAAGTTAATATATCATTTATACTAATAATATTATATTAAATACAGTAACTGATAACTTTATTTATCATTTTCATTGAACGAAAATATTACTATGTATACATTAAAAAGTGATTTTAAAACAATTATTAACAAAATCTTATTATATATAATAATTTTATAAAATTAGAATTCTTCCCCAGCTTCGCTTGGGATAGACTTAGACTTAATAATTTGTGTATTTGTGTATTTTCTCGTGTCATAATCATATTTAAAGTGTTTTATATTTATATAAATTTTAACGTATTAATAATTTGTACTTATATAGATTTTGACATGTTCGTGTATTCGTGTCTTGTCCGTGTTTCTGTGTCCTGTCGTGTTTTAGTTATTTTTTCGTCCCGTATAATCGTGTCATGTCCAATATTGTCAGGTCGAAATATTTTTAATATTTATAAATTTTTAATTAAATTAACAATCACTAATAAATTTAAGTTGAATTATATTAAAAATTTATCATTTATTTAAATAATTTTTTTATCTTTAATAAATGAATTTAGGGTTAAAAACTTAAAATTGAATCACTATGACAAATTATGTAAATGTGAGATGAATTAAGATACAACACAAACACAACATGCGAAAATAATTAAAACACGACACAACATGAAAAATAACATGTACACAATACGAACACAAGAACGTGTCAAAATCTATAAAAAATAAATTATTAACGCGTAAAAATTTATATAAATTTATAATACTTTGAACACACTAAAAAATAACACGTACACGCAAATTTTTTTTTTTTTTTTAAATTCTATGACAAATTATGTAAAATATGTTATGAATTGAGACACGACATGAACACATAAATTTTTCTTTAAATTGAATCACAATGATAAACTATGCAAAATATGAAATGAATTGAGACGCGACATGAATACAACATAAGAAAAATAATTAAAATACAACACGTAAAATAACATGAACATGAAACGGATACACAAACGTGTCAAAATTTATATAAAACAAATTATTAACGTGTAATTACTTATATAAATTTATAATACTTTGAACACAAAAAAAAAAAACGAACATGAATATGTCATGAACACAAATTTTTTTTTCTAAATTGAATCACAATGACAAACTATGCAAAATATGAAATGAATTGAGACACAAATACAACATAGAAAAAATAATTAAAACACAACATGAAAAATAACATGAACACTACACGAATATACAAACGTGTCAAAATATACATAAAATGAATTATTAACATGTAAAAATTTATATAAATTTATAATACTCTAAACATATGAAAAAATAACACAAATATGAACATACAATTTTTTTTTTCTTTTTTTTTTTTTTTTTACAAAATAATGACATGTGTCAACACCAAGTTAAATTGTGTAGTTCATTTTATATTAATGTTAGATATCCTTTAAGTCATTGGTTAAGGGTATCCTAAATATCAATATGAAAATACTAGATTCTCAATTAAAAGCTCTATAAAAAATATCAATAGAAAATCAAGTAAATAAAGTTATTCCAAAGTAATTAATACTATATAATAGGATCTTCATTAAAAATAAATTGATTTTAATTACCGGACTTATTGTTATTATACTTTTGTTTCAGTTAAATATTTACACTATATTTTAAAGGTTAGTGCTTTTAATAAAAAAAATTAATTGATTTGAATGGCATTTGCTATCATCTTAGACTTATGGATATATTTTTTCTATCCTTTCAATTTTATGATTAGTTTAAGATTGAGTCAAATCTTTTAAGTTTCCTTTTCCCCTACTCATAAAATAAAATTTCATATATAGGGTAGTAAATAAAGCAAGAAAAAAAAAAGGAATATACAATTATGGGTTGTTAATTTAGACATAATTAGGGCAGGATGGATAGAAGAAAAACACTAAACGTGGTTAAATTAAATTAATTGATTTGAGCCAATGAGATCCTGGCTCGACGACAATGAGGATACTCTGAAATCTTTGATGTTTTAAGTTTAAATTTTGATCACGTGTGAATTTGATTCAATTTTATATTGACATGATTTTATTTATGATTATGAGCCTTCTTGACTCTTGAGATGTGGCTTGAGTCTTGACTCTTGAGGAGGCCTATTGTTAATTGGTAAGGCCTTTTTTTTTTATATATATATATATTTGGATTGTTTTTTGTTTGACTTTACAATGCATGCATGCTGGCTTAGCTAATTACAAAGACTTTTGTTTGTCTTAGAAAATAAACTAATAATAACCTAAACAAAACCATCAAAAGATTAATTAAATATATACTAATATTAACCTAATCATCAAGTTCTTTCATTGACGTGCCTACTGCAACTACTAGAAACTTGTACGATGCCAGATTCGCCAGCTACAAGTCAATGGAATTTAAAATTTCTATATCATCAGATCGATTTCTTGACAAATAAATTTAACTTGTCAATTGAATAAGTAGATCATAAGAAGAGAAGACAAGCCTGTAATCTTGGTCGATCAAAAAGGGTGTATTTTCTTTATTCAGTTCTTTTGCTAGTAGGGGTTAGGGGTCAATTCTTTGGGCTTGGATTCTAAGGTAACATTGTAAAAGACTAATAAATCTGAAATTGGATTTTGGAACCAGTTGTAATATTGTAAAAGACTAATAAATTTAACATTGAATTCTTTGGTGTCAAGCCATTGAGACACCAGAATATAGAAATCCAATCAATGGGGATTCAATGGTTTTCGCCCCTAAATTTGGTGAACCAGTTGTAAGTTGTAACCTTCAATTTTTTTTAACATGGTTTGGCTGGCTTCAACCTGTCTAGTTGTATTGTTTCCAGCCAAACCAACAAATTGTAAAAGAGTTTTAAACCTTATAAATAAATTATCTTGCTTATCTGAAATTGTAAAGAGTTGTTTTTTTTTTGGGATAAGATTGCGTGTTATATTACTCGGACTCTTACTTTTTTAAAAGTAATTGTATCCGATATCTGTGTCCAACATATATCCGGACATGAGTATGGAGTATGATCTTCCAAATATATGAAAAAATTGAACATGTCCATATCGAACATATACTCGTATCCAATACTTATCCCGAATCCTTATCCAACTCTCACCCTTAATCCATGTAACATATATTCTGTGTGCATATGGGCAAAATTAATATACCAAAATGTCAGTTTAGTATGTGAATTAGATTAATAGATTTGCTTGTCTGCAGCAGATCATATATTTCCACTCCACAAGCATTACTTTACTATTACGTGTTGCCCTGTATTGAAATGCCTCTACTTTCTACTACAGAAAGTTGAAGGAAACAACAACTTGAAAGAATTTATTTCGATGCTTTAATGGTGATGAAAATTCATTGATTTAGGTTTTAAAAATGATATCAAACGTCTAACTGATGCAATGACACGAACATGCATGTCCGATCTTTCCTGATGAATTTCCTAAGTTTATGGTTTCTTGAACATTAGAAATCAAAATGCAGCTACAAAAATTTTAAAGAATAAAAGATTGAACACAGTACTTCTATGTTAGATTTTAATAAAACAAATTTCAAGCTCGTATACAGCCTGATATAAAACTGTAAAGTGATCGCTGGCAATTCTCCTCGGTGTTGCATCAAAAGCTATTCAAAACAAAAGATGAAGTGCAGAGAGAACTGGCTCGGAATTGGGAGGGAAATTTACGACAGAGAGATGGGAATTGCCCGATCCCGGTGAAGTGCGGTCTAAAACGACGCCGCAGCCTTAGCGGATTTGATTGTAATGTTGTAAATTTGGGTGAAAAACATGGCCCAAGGGAGGGCCCAAACTCAACCAGCCTTAAACAGTTAACACTAATTAATTCTTCGTTAAATTCATATATAAACGTTCTCACACACCTTTAATGCACTGTAATTTGACATTGAAAGCTTCCGTTCTCACTAACTGATATCCCAAAAAGTGAAAAAATGACTATATGGTTATTTTCTTAAGGCAACTCCTGGGAAACTTTATGAAGGGCTTAGATGTTTTCTTGGCATTTGCTGCATATATGGGCTAAGGATATGTAGGCTTCTTGGATCCATCTTTGTGTTTCGGTCCCATACAATCTCTCAGCCCATATTTACACTTGATTTCAATCATGTTGGTGATGACGAAAATGGTGCAAAATTCCAAACACCAAACTTTGGAAGTTATTAATCCAGGGTTATCTGGAATTTTCGTTACGGATTTATCTGATGAAATATTGCCTAGAGATTCGAAAGAAACATTCTTTTCTTACATGCTGAGTAAAATTGGATATGTTTTGCCTTGAACTACTGCCATTGTAATGAACTTGTTTGTTAGCTTTGGAACTGTGGCAACCCAACCAGGTGATATGAGAGTTAATAGCATTAGCAGAGGCACTTGAAGAGAGTCACATCCCATTTCTTTGGTCTCTCAACGACAATCATAAAGCACCATTTACTTTGTATAGTTTTAAATTTCGGTCGCAAATTTCATTACAGATACAGTTGTGGTGTGGTATACGTTATATAATGCATCGCAATTATTGCGGATTGAGTTTGATTATATTTCAGAACTTTAGTAGAAACAATCTTAAATTCTTAATGCTGTAATCTAATACTAGTAGTCTAGTACTATATTAGATTGTTTTCTCATTTGATTAGAAAATGGTACGAATTTACATTTAATAGTAATAATTAGTGGTTACAAATTTACAATTGTGTAGAATACGTAAAAAGAGTTTAAGCCTATGCTTATTATTTGGTGAACTAAGTATAATACCTATTCATGTACTCGACAAGTAAATTTGGTCCAAATTAAATCGAGATTAAAATAAAATATTATTTTAAATTAATTATAAAAATATATAAATATAAAATGTTTTTAATATTTTAATATATTTTAAATAATAAAATTTAAATTATATTAAATCAGACTTAAAAAAATTATTAAAACCCGACCCGATCCGGTCGCTCTATTATATTGTTCTTTTCTTTACAAGAATAAATCATAACTCTAAAGATGGAATGGAAAATTAGTAGATACCATATTATTGGGCAATTAATCTGCCCGTGCTTAGGAAACTTTTCGACAGACCAATCAACATGTTTTTTTTATTCGTACGAGGAATCTGTAGCGTACCTTAGCGCGTATTTGTGTTTCGTACTCGCCGACCATGTAATAAACATAGAAATAGACCTGGCAATGTAAGATTATATAACAAAATATGATATGACCTAAATAAATATATTAAAATTTATATAATAAAAATTATTATGTATCAAAATTTATTTAAATATGTAATAATTTAAATATAATTATAACAAAAAAAAAAATAAAAATAGTCCGATACTACTAAAATAGATGAATTGCCTGTTCTACGTAAAACCATAAAAATGGCCACCACGCGTGAGGATTACTCTCCACATTAAGCGACTATGAAAGTTGTAAACCAGTTTTCCAACTCCAGCGTCATAAAGTCGTAAAAGCAAGCGATTTCATTGGAACTCTCTGTTCTGCTTTTGTTTTGTTTTGTTCCTCTCTTCTTCCCCCAGTCATTGCTTACTGCAGTAGGTTTTCTCAGGTTCACCCTCCACAGTTTCAGCACATAAATTAACTAAAAGAGGTTGAATCCAAGATGGATTTCTCGGCTCTTGTCCAGTTTGCATTGATATGCTTTGATGCTCTTGCATGGTAACCTTTTTTATTTTATTTTTCCTTTTTTCTTTTACATGCTAATAAAAGGTTAGTAAAGAAGTGAAAATTATCTGTTTAATATGGTTGAAATTTATTATTATTATTTATTTTGCATTTTATTACTCTTAGGAAGTTGATCTGTTAGCTAAATGTCCACTATTTTATTTTTTCAGTACATTATGCTTATTTTTGTTTGTTGAACATTTTTCATGTTGAACATTTTTCATTTATGTGATGAGATCATGGTTTTCTTTCTCATAAATTTTCCTTTGTTTGCAGGCCTCTCTTTGCTTTGGGTTATCCTCTGTAAGTATCCTTAACATATTTTTATCATGATATAATTAGGAATTTGCTTTTTCTTTTTCTTTTTCTACTTCCATTGGTGTAACCTTACTCTTTTTGACATTTCATTTTGATGATATTATGATTAGATTCAAGATCATTTAAAATAACATCTTTTTTTATTATGAAATGGGTGATGATTTTTCTTTGCTATTATTAACAGACGTGCTTCCATTCAGGCAATTGAGGCTAATTCGAACTCTGACACCAAGAAATTGGTTACCTACTGGGTTATATTCTCATTGATTTCCCTCTTTGAACATGCTTTCATGGGGATGCTTCAATGGTAATCTTGCTTGCTACTCAGCCAGCAATGCATGCAGTTCTAGCTGTTTGGTGTTCCTAAAATCTTTTGTTAAAAAGAACAAGTTAAAGAGTAATTTTTTTTTTTTTTTTGGGGGGGGGGGGGGGGTTTGATTGATCATCTATTTCCTTAGCTACAAATGTTGGGTTTTCAGTTTGGTCTTCCATTTTATTGACTTGTATATATTTGCTATATCCCTAAATGCCAATTGCCAGGCTACCATTCTGGCCGTACATGAAGCTAACAATCGTCTGCTGGATGATTATACCCCACTTCGATGGTGCTTTTTATGTCTATAACCACTTTGTTCATCCATGTCTCTACATGGACGTGCAAACTATCATTAACTGGTTCAAGCAGCAGCAGCAGCAGGAGTTCTTTTTGAAGGACAATTTTCTTGCTGAGGCAGATAAATATGTGGAGGCACATGGACCTGAAGCGTTGGAGAAACTTATTGCTAACGAGGTATAAATATATATATGTTAGACAATTTTCTCCATAATTCAAACTTATTATAAGTCTTCTATGATCTAATCCTTCTGTTTCACAATGTAGTCAAAGGGCTCAGAGCCTAGCATATTGCAGAAAGACATAAAACATGTACAAGTAACTGAGAGAAGGGAAGTTGCTCCAGTGAACCCGGTAAAGTTTCGTACTCGTTTTTCTTTGGAATTTCATCCTTACATACGAGCTTTTCCTGAGGGAAAGAAAAATCTTTACTAGGAATATCATATGCATGGAGAATTAGGCTTTTATGTATTGTCTCATTTCTCATTTCCTCCTAGAAACTTTTGATTTTGAGTTTTATATATGCCTTTCCTACAATAAATCAGAATACATAGAAGAATAGTTATAGCTTCTGATTGCTGACTTAATCACTTTTCCAGATTCCTGAAACAGAGCCCAATGCTGCTGAGACAGTGAATAATACGATTACACTTCCCGAAATCGAGGGAGCAGCAGGTTTCGATGCTCCTGAGATACCTTCAGATAAGCAAGTTCAGAAGGAATGGACCTGTGCTATGTGTCAAGTAACAACCACATGTGAGAAAAACTTGAATAGCCATTTCCAAGGAAGACGACACAGGGTTGCTTGTGAGGAGCTAATGAAGGCAAAAAACCAGCCTTCAAAAGGCAAAGTTTCGTCTGCTCCAGTGGTTAGGGTTAAGCATTCTGATCTTCCCCATAAGGAACCTCAGAAACATGCTTCCACCACTAGTACTCAGGCAAGCCAAAAGAAGCAGAAGCAGAAACCTCCCAAGGGCCAAGTATCTTCTTCAATGGCTAAGAACTTTGATCTTCCCAGCAATAATACATCCACATCCAACGAAGTAGTGAATCCTAAAACTGAGACGAGCAAATCTAATCTTCTGGAAGAGGAATCAAAGAAGTCCTTACAGACCAAAGGAAATCAACTTAAACCTTATGAAAATGTACAAGGCCAGCAACAGGTTGGGAGGAAACATGCTGAGATTAATATTCCTCAGTTTCGGTGCACCATCTGTAACATAAGCTGCGGTCGTTCAGAGGACTTGAACTGTCATCTTTGGGGAAAGAAGCACTTGGCCCGGATTAAAGAACTGAACAGTCTTGGACGAGGCGAGCTTGCTTGAGTTACTATGGTAGTTTTTCTAATTAATTATCCAGAGCTTTCTTAGTTTTCAGCATGTAATGCGGAAATTTATCATATCTAGATAACATTGCAATATATATTCTCACATTTCATAAGATTTGATGTTCTTAAGGCTTTTTTTTTTTTACTAAAGCATCAAAGGGTAAAGAATGGTCTACCACCATTCCCAGACCGGAATTACTGGGTGTCAAAGTTTGAAGGTTAGCTTGATAAATAGTGGATTATAGTTTGAGTTTTCTTGTTATCCAAATCATTCTTCTTCCATGTTTGTGAATGATCAAACAAATTAGTCTTAGAAACATTAAATTGTAAAAATGATTCATTAGAAGTATGCTTTTTAGATGATAAGTTTCCATTGTTCCTTGTGAAAGACTTGTGTTGTTTGCTAGAATATGTTCAGTGCGAAATGATGCCTCTTATGGAAAAGAGATCCCATCTTTAGGGACGTTGGAAATGGAAGAAAGCAAAGCATAAAAGGATGAGCAGTTTGAATTTGAAGCTTCAGTTACATGTTTTGGCACCATACTTTGCCATACAGTCTATAGTGGCTATGAATCACGGCCTTTCTTATGGAGTAATTTGGGGTACCTAGCAGGCGTTGAGGCTTTTCGTGGAGCATCAATGGCGAACCAATTAAAACACACTATGATCCAAAACACAGAATCTTGGTAAGGAAGCATGAAGGCCCCTGAAATGAATTTATTCGCAGGGCTACGCTCTTTGAGAGTCAAGCACCATTGAGTATTTCCTTACGTAAATGACATCAAGAAAAG
Source organism: Fremontodendron californicum (assembly GCA_030761205.1). Classification (NCBI taxonomy): domain Eukaryota; kingdom Viridiplantae; phylum Streptophyta; class Magnoliopsida; order Malvales; family Malvaceae; genus Fremontodendron; species Fremontodendron californicum. Next base: position 32,786,808 of record JAULJL010000007.1, read on the forward strand.
CTCGGCAAATCTATGTTACTAAGACTCGAGTGTGCGTATCAGACATAGATATGTTTAATTTTCTAAGATTTTCATTTATTTAAAGAGTTTTTTGAAGATCGTATCCTCATACTCATATCCGGATATATATCGGACACAGATGTCAAACACAAGTACTTCAAAAACAATGAAAAAGAGCAACATAGCAGCAAACTATTATTGCTAAGAAGAAAGTGCTAGTTTTGACTTCAACATTAAGAAAATCTTATTTTCCCCCCTAAATTTAAAAACATTTTTCAGCTTTTGTCCCCTTTTTTTTTTCCGTCTTATTTATTTGGCAGTCGGCAGGGAACTTAAATTATATGGAATCAAGTTGAAAGATACAAAGTAGGAAGATCTTGACATTAATTTATGGCAGAATACATATTACTCCTGAAAGAACAATTCCACAGCATGATTACAACTTCTGTGATGTTGGCATCGCTAGGGAAACTCCACTGCCGCTAGGTAAATCCTTCCATTGTTGAGTCACTGTTTTAATCTGGGTGTAAAAGTTAACGCCAGCCTTGCCTGCAATTGAGGACAAGCTTCCAAGTCAAAAAAAAGTCATGTAGAAAATGGGGGATATTAGCGGATGGCCAGTTGAAGAACCATGTTAGTGATGATGGATGCATATATTACCGTAAAAATTAAGATCGCCTGCGAAAGATGCCTTAGAGCCAGTAAATGAGAAAAACGGCAAGGGAACTGGTATGGGAACATTGATGCCAACCTAAATATAATCAAAACATATTACTTGATTTGAACTTTTACAGCAACAAAGAAATGACCTTGCAGTTAATCCTATCATATTGTGTAAGAGGTACTTATAAAAGGTTATGCAATTGCAGCTCTGAGCAATTCTCCATATATCCTATACTATATTTCATCCATAGTTTTACCTGCCCAGCCTCAATCTCTGTCTGGAATTTCCTCGCAGCGGCACCGGATGTAGTGAAAATAGAAGCACCATTACCATATCTGAAACAGAGCACAACTCACAAGTAAAACAAACATGAATACGTAACTTAGGAGGACCAAAAGAGAGAGGCTGTGATTCAGGATGTACTTATTTCTATTAACAATGTTTATAGCCTCTTCCAAGCTGTCAGCCTGAACATTGAGCGCGAAAAGAAGAGCAGTTGGCAATACTAATCAATCAAAAGTTTGATTAGCTTAGAAACAGGAAGGGAAGTAACTCACCTTCATGCAAATGAGAACTGGGCCAAAGATTTCCTCCTGCACAGGCCAAAATAGAGTAGTCAAGTATCTTCTATGAAGGTTCAAGGGTCATTTTACCCACTTGCTCCTGGTATTTTCTGGATCACAGTCTAAACAATGTATTACAAGTCATAAACAAAAATTAATACCTTATAGCACTCCATGTCAGCTGTGACACCAGATAAAATTGTGGGACCAATAAAATTGCCTTGCTCATATCCTGGAACCTATTTTGTCACTCATAGACAATTAGTAACAGGTTTTTGTTGAAAAGTTTGAAAATCTAGTTAGCAACAGGGAAACAAAGACCTACCAAGGACCATACTAAGCCACTTCAGAAAGATATCAATAAACCAATCAGGAAAGAGAAGATAGAGGAGGAGGGATCTTAGCTTAGATAGACCAACAAATCATTTGGATTGTAGTAATAGTTCATTCTTTCTGGATCATACTATATTCTACAAATTTCCTTCAATCTCTACTGCCAAAAGGCCCAAGACAAATCCATTTTTAAGTGGTTCCAAAATATCCAATGATTTTATGTTCTTTTGCAGGATTATCCAATCTTGAAGATGGAATACACTATCATCTATATGATGCCACAAGAAAAGTTGTCAAATAAATGAATATGGTAGAACATTAGATACCACTATATTTCTCCCATCAAGCAGTAGTTTGGCACCACTCTCAACCCCAGATTGAATTAATCTGCATATTCGTTCCTTAGCCTGTGAATGCAGAAGAATTCCAATGAAAAATAAAAACATCAAGGATCCAAACAGAAGGGAAGAATGAACTGAAAGCATTACAAAGGGCATCATAAATGATAGAATATGAGATCATTAGCCCCCATCCTCTACAATGGAGTCAAGTTGGCTCAGGCTACACCTTTTTGCTGGGGCTCACAGCTTCAAGTCCCATTAGACAACCCTGTGATTGACCTGACACCTTGATACAGGTAGGCCTAGGATATATAATAGATTTTATGCTGTCCTTCCAGAGAATGGGGGCATTTCAAATTGTCCAGAAAAAAAGAAACTTGGAATGATTTCTACTATCTTTATCATAAAAATTGGTAGCATGCTAGCAGTAGTCTGGAAAAGGAGGGAAATATCTGGAACATGTATTACCTGTTTGCTAATCACTGGACCAAGGTCTGCATCAGGTTCAGTTCCAGCATTAACTTTAAGATCTTTGGCACGTTCTACCAGGTTATTCTCCCTGGAAAAGTTCAGGATCCCTCTTAATCATAGCTTCACAAAGTATCAACAAGATAAGAAAGAGGAGGAAAAACACAATACCATGATTCTGAGTCACCGACAAAGACTATTGTGCTAAGTGCCATGCACCTTTGTCCAGCAGCACCAAAACCAGCAGCAATTAGAGCATTTAGTGTAGCATCCTTGTTTGCATCAGGCATGACAATGCCATGGTTTTTTGCCCCCATGTTGGACTGAGCAGAATAGTTAATCAAGAAGGAAATTTAGTTCAACTTTAGAAGTCATAGAAGGTGTTAAGCATCCAACTTATTACCAATCGGCAAGTTGGAGAGGCCCAACCCGAATACAAGGACATAGCAAACTGTAAACTTAACTGATGTGAGATATGATGGCTTAATAGAAGTGATCCCATCACTAAGAGATAAATTGCGCATCGCTTACCAATGTAAGTTAACTGCACTTACCTGCACACGTTTTCCTTTAGCAGAAGCTCTTCCGTATATGTGCATGCCAGCCTTTAAAAATACAAATAAAAACATCAAGAAGAATATAACCAACATAGTGAACTGCTTTGCGAAACATCAATGACCCTTTCATGAATCACAATAAGAAGTTTAGGACAGAAACTAGATCTCATAACCAGTCCTATCACAACAGAAATAGCCATGGCAATTTTCTCACAAAATACAAAAAATACAATTTAGGCAAAGGCAGATGTCTGTGGTGCCGCAGAAAATTAAACATAAAGGAGAGAATGAACATGATAAAATAGTTCACATCTTGACAAAAACTAGGGAATCATCATAGAGAGAGGGAGAGTTAAAAGTTAACAGTCTGTATTGAAGGACATGGGAAGAGCTGAACCCCAAGAGAACCAACGAATAATTAATTCAAGACATTCATAAATGTTAAATGAGAGAAGCCAAGAAATGGAAACGGGTAAAATAAAAAATCAAGTTTTCATATTTGGTACTGTATTGGCCAAAGAAACTTTAGTACTTCACTAAATTGTTATATCATGTTACCACGAGTGATATTAACAGCAACGACCAAGACAATAATCAAGTGAACTATATTTAGATTCCAAATTTCTGAAAGCTGAGATTCTGAGAAGTGAAACACATAGATAGCCATCTATGTGCTTTGGATACAAAAGGCATACTTACAGTATTGGAACCAACAAATGATATAGCTCTGATATCATCATCATCACAAATAGCATTAACAATGTCCTGCCACAACAAAATATATCAGGATATATATAGTAGAATCAATTCAATGAAATATTATAAGTTTATGCCATTCATATAACCATGAAGAAAAATATGATTTGTTTTCCCTACGGATGGTAATGCAAACTGTGCATTTACAGAAAAATCATTAATTTGATATTCAAAGTGACATTTAACAAATTGCAAGTATGCAAATAGATGTATTTATTAGAAAAAGGAGAAACGAAACAGTGACTTTATAAAATCATGTTGCTGAAGAACATACATTGGTGCCATGAACAATATTTAAGACACCATGGGGCAAACCAGCTTTCATTGCTAACTCTGCCAGCATAATAGATGCCCCTGGAAAAGCATAAAAATAACATTTTAAGAAAGAGAGAGAGAGAGAGAGAGAGAGAGAGAGAGAGAGAAGAAGATGAAGATGAAGATGAAGATGAAGATGAAGATGAAGAAGTCATTTAAGAACAAAAGCATGAAAACCAAGTTGTCCTTTTCCGATGTAACTGAAAAAATTAAGGTAGTAAACAATAGCAATTATAAGGAAAACTCAAACTATAATGTCCCACCCATTCAGGATGTGGCACATCAACATTCAAATAATATCTTTAAAGACCAGCCAAGGTAAAACAAGATATAGCAACCTTTTGTCCTCTAGAATTAACACATCACAGCACAATGAGGGAAAACAATGCCTCGGATTCTAGATCATAACAGTTAGAAGGTTGCACTCACCAGGATCCTTTTCTGATGGCTTTAAAATAAAGGTATTACCACATGTAACTGCGACAGGGAACATCTGCAATAAAATCATAAAAATATATATCAACTTTTCTCTTCTAGGGATTTGAGAAAATCATTCTCTTGGTAAGCAGGCAAGAATTTACTACCAAAACTTGAAGAAGCAACAAAATTTATAGCTAACTAACTATACAATCAATATTCGTGAAAACCCAAACGTACAGTATGAGTTCCTAAGTTTATGGAGAAATAGAATTACACTAAAATGCTGATTAATGAGAAATAGAAGTCCACTAAGGTTCATAAGCCTGCAATTTGATAGGGGACAAATAAGTACAATAAGAAATATATACAAGTTAATCGAGCGAACTTATCTTAACTATCAAGACCTTACTACAATTAGCAGTAGATAGCCTACAATTGCTATGCTGTGAAAATTGAAACTACTAGGGTAAAATGACGACTTACCCATAAGGGAATCATTGCTGGAAAGTTGAAGGGACAAATCCCTGCACAAACACCTAGTGGCTCTCTAACACTATATGTATCAATTCCACTAGATACATTGGGGACATACTCTCCCATTTGCAGGGTTGCCGTTCCACAAGCATGTTCCACCACCTCTATATGAAAAAGTCCAGAAAACAAAAAAGGAATAATTTATTAATCTTTACCATTGTTAAGGTCGACGAATTATGCGATCAACTCAAGCAATACATTGAAGAATATAGATACCAACCAAGCCCCCGAAAAACATCTCCATGAGCATCCTTCAATGTCTTGCCCTGTTCAGTTGTAATATTCTTGGCGAGTTTATCCTAAAAAAGAAATAAAGATTAAATAGATTCATTAGCTAAAAGGCTCTATATAACAAACTACACAAAGAAAAACCTGAACTGGTCTCATGCTTACCATGTCCCTACGAATAAGCTCTTGGAGTTTGAACATAATACGCTGACGAGTTGTAATTGGGGTATTGCGCCACGATGGGAAAGCTTGCTTTGCTGCAGCCACTGCAGCTTTAAACTCTTCATTTGTAGTTAAAGGAACTAGTGAAACAACTTCTTGTGTCGCCTATTTAATTTTCAAAATAACATATATTACCAATTAATCCCATAAACATTCAAATTCCAATAAATATACACATGAATAGGATGAGGCACTCACAGGGTTTATAACATCAATGGTTGATGTTGATTTTGAATCAACAAAAGCACCTCCTATAAGATTAGGAACCCTCTGTATAAAATCCAATCAATCAATCAATACATAAAAAGATTCAAAAAATACCATTCCAAAAGTCTTCTTTTGATTGCATTAAAAACATGAATCTCGATCTAAGGAAAAAAAAGAATAACGGAGATATGCATATGATTTGCAGAAAGAGAAATAGAAGCAAAGGAGTTATACCGGAGGATTACGGTGATTAAAAGAGGGATCAGTCGCAGTAGAGAAACGAGAGTTTGCAGAACCCAAAACCTGAGGCCTTAAAGCCCTTAAATTCTTCACTGCAACAAAAGAAACAGCGAAATAATCAAAATTAAACAAACAAATCAAAACACTTTTTTTTTTTTTTTTTGCTTCAAATGATTTTGTTTCTAAGTTTCTGTTTACCTCTTTGAAGGGAAAATCGCATCAACATTTTCTGTTTCCTTTGTGAAATGAGCTCACTGACTGAATTTGTTGACGATTTGAAGGGGTTCTTTTGGAGCAGACTGCAGTAATCCTTATATGATGAAGTTAATAATCGGGAGTAGCTCTGAAAAAAGTTGATAACATCGTTAGATTTTCTGGTATTAAGATTATTAGGAGAGTGAAAGCAATCGTTTCTTGATGTAGTTGACCCCTTGTTTCAGTTACTCATCAGTATCATTAGTTCAAGATAACCCAAAAGATAATATATATATATATATATATATATATATATATGTGAAAATATTAACCAATAGCTAGTGTCAATTAAAATATTATTTATAAAAAAATATGTAATAAATATTTTATTTTTTCTTGAATTTAATTATAATGTATTAAATGTAAAAAAAAAAAAAATTAAATTGATAAATAAATAATTTTTAACTGGTGTTTATAGATTTCGATTAAACAAACCCATATATATATATATATATGAAATCTATTTATATTAATATAAAATTTATTCGATTTCTTGTTATATTATTTAAAAATATTTATTATTATTATTATTATTTTTTAATAATTTGAGCGAAAGGGATATGAGTTTTGAAAAACATGCAGCAACGAATTGAGTTTGACTCGAGTGTAAAATTTAAAAATAAAATTTTATTTATAATGAATGAGATTTAAATTTTTTATCTTTTAATTTTATATTAAAAATTTTACAATTAAACTATATATATATATATATATATATTATAGTAAGAAACGTATTCAGAAGGAATCTTATTTCGTCGATGGCGATGGCAATGCCAATCCAAGCAACGAATTGAGTTTGACTCGAGTGTAAAATTTAAAAATAAAATTTTATTTATAATGAATGAGATTTAAATTTTTTATCTTTTAATTTTATATTAAAAATTTTACAATTAAACTATATATATATATATTATAGTAAGAAACGTATTCAGAAGGAATCTTATTTCGCCGATGGCGATGGCAATGCCAATCCAAGCAACGAATTGAGTTTGACTCGAGTGTAAAATTTAAAAATAAAATTTTATTTATAATGAATGAGATTTAAATTTTTTATCTTTTAATTTTATATTAAAAATTTTACAATTAAACTATATATATATATATATATTATAGTAAGAAACATATTCAGAAGGAATCTTATTTCGCCGATGGCGATGGCAATGCCAATCCAAACAAACTGATGCGTCGCTTACTTGCCATAACCAAATCATAATAATGTGACTGCGTTTATACCTGCTCATGATCGAGTAGTTAGTCCGATAGATAAATCCAACCTATATTGGATCAAATCTGATAGGTATTTTCATAATTCAAACCGACTAAATCCGAATCATTATTTATATATTAAAATAATATTATTTTAATTTAATTTAATTATAAAAATATATAAATATTAATAAAAAAATAAAAATTTTATTTTGCGCTGCACTAAGCGATGCATCATCCATCTTATTCTTATCTTTTAAATCCTTTTTTAAAAAATAATTATAAAATTACTAATTGGTTTGATTGTTTGAAGCTAGGCTAAGGCTTTTATTTACAAAATAAATAAATAAAAATTTATCTTTCAAAAAATTACTAGCTTCTAACTCTTTAAAAAAAAGTTTTAACTCTTAATGGACGTCTCCAAAGCCTAGGCAGAGTGCCTGCAAAGCAGACCATGAAGAAGATGAAGGTCTCGAATAAATATAAGAAACAGAACAATTAAATTAAACCAAACATTGGTTTTTGTTTTTTGGTTTTGACAAATTCAAGTTTGTACAATCACTAATCTATGATTATGATAATTGATAGTATTAAGCAAAAAGGGACAACTCAATTTCCATTACATTAACCCAAAGAGACAACAAGATTAAGATTTTAAAACAAAAAATAAAATTTGCGACCTTATTTTGTTCTTTATTAGCAGACACAAGTAGAGAAAGGAAAAGAAGAGGAAAAGGTAAAAAATGAGATATGCTGGTTACTGGTTAGTCTTGATATCAAGTATGAACTCTACTAATACGAATTTGGCACTTGCAAACATTGCTATTATATATCACTGCTTGTGCCTGCTGCTACATCCTTCCATTGTTGCGTAACTGTTTTCATCTGGGTGTAGAATTGAATTCCTGCCTTGCCTATGTGTGACCCCCACATGATACACAATTAGGTTATAAACAAACAAAACTTCAATAATTATCTCATCTCATCATGGGACAAATAAAATATAACAAACTTCCTAGGAAATATATTTTATATATACGTATGTAAATATACCATCAAAATTGAGATCACCCGCGAAGGATGGCTTCAAGCTGGTAAAACAGGAAAATGGCAGTGGGACTGAGATTGGAACATTGATGCCAACCTGATCAAAACACCCATTAGAAAATCAACAAATTTTCATAACAAGCAGCCACAAAATAGGGACCAGGGCGAGGGCTAAGGCTAGGGCTAGGGCTAGGGCTAGGAAGAGATAGAAGTTTCAAGAACGAGCGAATGGGAACAATAGACGGGACCAACATAGTAAACAAACACAAATTATATAAATTTAGCCTTCTTCATGCTATCAAATGCATCAGAAGGGAGCACTGCAAATAGCTGCATTACCTGCCCAACCTCAATCTCTGTTTGAAATTTCCTTGCTGCTACACCTGATGTAGTAAATATAGAAGCTCCAATGCCATATCTGTCAAAAGGAACACGTATAAGGCAAATATAAAGCTGCAAAAGTTTGTAAGACTCTAGGGACGTTGGAATTGAGACATTACTTATTCCTGTTAACAATGTCTATAGCCTCTTCTATGCTGTCAGCCTGTGCAACAATAAAAAAAAAAAAAAATACCTATGTCAGCATGTTTTTAAGTACACAACAAACTTCCCAATTGGAGCATTAGCCAAACGGAGTGACAGAAATAAGTAGCAAACCTCCATACACACGAGAACCGGGCCACAAATTTCCTCCTGTATAAGCCAAGAAATTGTGTCATTAAGTATTTTGATAGGCTATAGAGTTCGAGTCTCTACTTACATGAGAGAAACCATATCTTACAAAAGGAATGTAATATACCTTGTAACATTCCATGCTGACCTTGACATCAGATAAGATAGTGGGGCCAATGAAGTTCCCATGCTCGTATCCTGGAACCTACAGTCATTCATAAGGTAACAATTTGAAAGAGGCTTGTTTGAACTTTCTCAAACTTCAAAGTAAAACTGCATTTCTAAACATGCTCCCTAAAATTTTCTACATCATAATACCAAAAATCACTATAACCTCCACAAATTGAGGGTGCCACGGCCACCATGTTGCATATTTATCAGTGGGTTCCAGTGGGTTATTTACTGAGAGACAAGTTACATGGCAGTATCTGGGGCAGTCTTTTGTCCTATAATTTCACACACTTCAGAGGTAAAACAGTCTTAAGAAATAAATGGGACTACAAGCTCACAACTTTTATGAGGAGTTAACACTTCACCTTCTGATGTTCAGTATTTTTTTTAACTTCATTTAACTTCGACTTCACCTTCTGAGTGCAAAGACATCGAGCTTCAACCATGGGGAGATCAAGAACTAGTATTCACAACTAATTTTAAAAACACATGCAGACATGGGATGGAAGAGAGTAAGGTCCTAATTTTTTATTTTTTTATTTTGCCAATGGCAATGGCCAGAGTCTTAAGTCTGGTGAATGAATATGGCGAACTGTAATTAAATGCCCTTTCTTACCTTTGGTGGTTCATCTAAGAAATGGGGCAAGGGGGGGGGGGGGGGGGGGGGTTATGGCACGGGAGAAGGCTGCCTCTACTTGTGTAGGTATAAAGTACTAGAAAGAAGAGATCAAACTTCCACAACTATATTCTGATGACCCCAATGACATCCACGAACAAGTAGACTATTTGCCCTTATTTGAAATTTGTGTCATGGATATCAGCTCATAAATACAAGAAAGCACCACAAAATTTCAAAACCTATGGGATCATTGATATCAAGGAAAAAGTAATATTTCTATTTTCAACGAAAGCTACTGAGGCCAAGAAAAAAAAAATCAATAATACATAATCCAAGCAGATCATAGATCAAATAGATAGAAACTCAAAATAAAATACCGCAATATTTCTCCCATCAACTACTAGTTTTGCACCACTTTCAACGCTCGATTGGATCAATCTACATATGAGTTCCTTTGCCTGCCAACCATGACAACCGTTAAAGAATGTGGTTTCATAATTGAGCAGGACAAGCAAAATGATGTTCAACAAGCAAGTCACACATGCACCCAAACCAAAAATTTGTAAAATGTTTCACCTCAAACAGCACAAAATATCCCAAGGAATTCACTTCCAATTCACCATCTCAACTTGATGTAGATAATGAAAATTTAGTAGACTATGAATCATCTCGTACCTGCTTGCTAATCACTGGACCAAGGTCTGTATCAGGTTCTGTTCCAGGTTGTACTCTAAGTGCTTTGGCACGCTCCACCAGTTTATCTTCCCTAGCAAAAGTTCATGCAAACATCTCTTACACCAACACATCTCAAGTCAATCACATAACTTCAATCTAACATCAATTAGAAAAGCCGAAAAGGAAGAAGAGAGAACAACAATGGAAGAGAGAAAGGTTGACAGTTCTAAAAATTAAAAAAATGAAAATGACATGTCAAAGGAACTTTTAGATGCTTCTTTTCTTGATAAGTCTATAAATAGTCTTGCCCATAGCTGGGGACTGACTCTTTTCAGATCACTTTATATGAGGAAAGAAGAAAAAACCCTGAGATACATGAGCATATATTCCCTAATCAACATAAACTGGTTTTATAAGCAATGGTCCATGTGAAATATAAATGAAATAAACAGAACATTGGAAGATTGAAAACCTCTCCTTGATATGATAATAAGCTATGTTACCTGGACTTTTCATTTTTCCTAAAGTACCCGTGTCCGACACATATCTAAATATGGGTATGGGGGTATGATCTTCCAAATATATGGAAAAACTTCGAAAAAATTGAGCATATCCATGTCGAACACATTCCTGTATCCGACACACACCTCCGAGTCCGGGTGACATAGATAATAACTTAAATTACAAATGTAAAAGAAAATAAGGCCACTGATAATGCAATACATCAAACTCATAGCAATCAGATAACATATTGGGAGAGATATATTAAGATCAACTAAGAGATATAACTCATAACATGAATCATGCCAGGGAAATAATTAAGTCTATCATAAATAAATAGCTGTATGAAAATGCAGTATGACCCATAAATAAAAATCAGTAAACACAGCTCACAAAAACAGACCAAATGATACAAATATAAGCAAGAAAACAGTGGTACCATGGAGTCAAGCCTCCAACAAAAACAACTGTACTGAGTGCCATGCGCTTCTGTCCTGCCCCACCAAAGCCAGCTGTAACTAGAGCATTTAGCGTAGTATCCATGCTTGCGTCAGGCATTACAATTGCATGATTTTTGGCTCCAATATTGCACTAAGGACAACAACCAACCAGCAAAATTTACATGGAACTCAAACAATTGTTTGTAGAAAAAATAGCAGATTTGTTTCCCAAAAAATACCTGAACACGTTTTCCTTTGGCAGAAGCTCTAGAATACACATAAGAACCAGCCTTGTAAAAGTTAAAAACATGCAAAACAGTAATTAGTAAAATATCCTCCAGGAAGTACCATACTAATGAATGGCCAGAAGCTCTATGAGAGATCAATAATGATAAACAGAAACAAAGGTAGCAACAGACAAACAACCATGTCTGGTCCGGCCAGGTACAAGTTAAAGGTCATCTCGTCCTTTAGAAATGAAAATAGAAGCATGACAAAACAAACACAATACCAGCACAGATTTCAAATGACCTAAGAACCATGGACACGGGACACGAGTACGACACGACACGGTTATGGTGACACGTCAAATTCTAAAAAATTAGGACACGTACCAGCGTGGATACAGGAACTAAAAAATAATAAATATATAAATATGCATTTATATTATGTAATTTTATTAATTTTGAATGAAAATATAATCAATATGCACTCAAATTATTTTAAAATATATAAAATTTACTTTCAAAAATATTTTGTTATTATAAATTCCAAGGTGACTTTATAATTATATTGGAGATTATGAATAAATTTGACCCAATAATCTTATAAGCTCAAAAGTTATTACCTAATAAAATTTTAAGCCCATCCAATCAAAAATCCATTTGACCCAACCCCATATATACCCAAGATTCATCCACTTTATACACAAATTATTCTGTTTCTTCCTAACTGTGTGATGGCTGAAATTTCTTGATTGAATATAACAGCCGCTCATCTCCTTCCAATTCTTCCATAAATGATCTTTTCTCCAACTTTTCATCACTATAAATGCATTCTCACCCACCAACCCTCCCTCACTCTCTTTCCCTCTTCTATGTATACTCAGCCCAATCCCTTTCCTTATCTCTTTCCTCTCCCAAAAATCTCATCCCAGATTTGCTCTCTCTCATTCCAAACACTCTCTCCCTTTAAATCCTCAGCTTAGATTTGTTTGAAAAACCCAAATCTCTTTTTGTTAGTTAGTTTGTTTTTTCTTTCATTAGATCTCATTTTTTATGTTTTTCTGGTTGGTGTTCTGATCTTTGTTTTGTCTGAAAATAAAAAATAAAAAGAGTAGAAATGAACGCCAACGGCATGCGAAGATAGGTGAACTCCATCTAAGGCCAAAAAAAAGTAAGATGGCTTTGTTCTCAATGTTTCTCTCTTCTCTTCTATTTCTCTGGTTAGCAATCGGCGACAGCATTTTTTTGAATCTTCACCGCCAGCAACAAGATTCTTTTACCCCATGTCTGGTGTTTTTTTTTTTTTTTTTTCTGGCGTGTTAGGCAGTATCCGATACGTATTTGGCCGTGTGAATGCGTGTCCATTCGGACACGTATCCGACACGAATACAAAAAGGAATGAAGCCGTATCCATGCTTCACAGCAAATGACCTATTCACGTGAGAGAACAACAGGAATACTTTCATGATTTTGGACACAAACTGAAGCAAGAGTCTTTGCCACTATATATTGATGTATAAGTTGCATCCATTTACAGTTTTCAGGTGTTCAACTGAGCAGGGCAAGCCAATTACATGGCTTTTGCTATGTTCACCAAATCTATAAATTAATTCTGAAATTCTCCATTGTTCTAAACATTAAAACCACCATTTTCTATCCTTAAGTATTACCACATGCTCAAAAAGCCTTCAGGTTGCTACTGTTCAGACTGTCCACAAGCAAAACTTTAATCAAAATACAGACCTCTGTCTTAAGGATAGATGTCATATCTGTACTGTTAGTAGTTGTTAACCCTTCACAACTTTACATAAATCCTTAATCAACCATGTTAAACCTACCTTGCACTGTACAAATAATTTACTTACAGAACAGAAGTGTCTTGCCTTGCCTCGATGATCATAAATGTAAACAGAAAAAAGATAGGGGCCAGCATGATGTGAAGGTAATAGCAACTCAGGACTGAATAACTTACAGTATTTGGACCAACAAAAGATATAGCTTTGATGTCATCATCATCACATATAGCATTAATGATTTCCTGTCCAAAATCAAAAGAAAGCGTAATAGGACCCAGGAAAAAGGAAAAGAAAACAGAGATATTGGATATAGTACAACACCAAATAATCAAAATACAGACTGGATCATGGAAATGACTAATGTGATGACAAATTTAATGTCAAAGACCCAACAGAAACAGCTTCTCTTGCAATATATTACATAGAAAAAATTTGTTGGTAAAAAAAGAAGGTCGCATGCTTATCCTCTGAAGCATTTTAAGGAACGCTAATAATAAAGGATATGAACCAATAAACAACTGTAAGTCCAAACTCCAAACTTACATTGGTGCCGTGAACAATATTTAAAACACCATTAGGCAGGCCAGCCTCCACTGCTAGCTCAGCAAGCATCACAGCAGCCCCTGAAAGAACATGAAACCATACCAGTTATACACTGAGCATAATTGCCTTACGTAAGCACAATAACCATCAGGTGAGAATTGCTTAAAATAGAGGCTTTATTTTCTCATTTATAAGCATTTAACTAAAGCTGTAGAATGCTCCAAAGTACTTGAGTTTAGATTGAGAAATGATAATAACTCATGTTAAAGCTCCCTGAAATTTGCTCCCACACTCCACATGCATTTCAAAGCTCATATCATTTTCACCTTCTAAGTATGAGGTGGCTTTAACACTTTTCATGTTCATAGCAACAAGTCTTTTTTTTGGCCATATAGTAATGAGTCAAGTTACCATTAAATGCATCCAAATTTGCATAGAAGTTATCTCAATACAATCCCACCACGTGAGACTCAAGACTTTCACCGGTGCTTAAAAGAAATGGCTCCTGCTATATACATGACATGTCTATCCATAAAAGTACATGTTTAAATGCATTCCTTACTTGGAAAGCAAGTTTCACATGTCTGGGATATGATTTTAACATTATTAAGAAGGAAGATAAAGTTACTATAATTTAATGTAGCAAATGGTGGGAAATAGCTATCACCTGGATCCTTCTCTGATGGCTTTAGTACAAAAGTATTACCACAAGTAACCGCAATAGATAACATCTGCATGTAAAAAAAATTGAGGGGAAAATGAATGAAAAGATCATAACTAAAACAACTAAATTAAAATGTTTCTTCCAGTTTTCCTTGATCAGAATGTAGAACCCAGGGAGGCCAGTGTCATATTGTTCTTGTAACAGATTAACAAAACTAAACATCAACATAAAGAGCCAATTGAATTTTCAAGTTACATCAAACTCTGACCTCAGTTTCGTTCTTTGGACACAAGATTGTAACTAATATAAGTAATCCTATTACTTATCCTCATACTAAGTAAGAAAAAGTGATATTAGATAGCCGCACTGTAAACTTGGACAAAAAGCAAACTAAGCTTACCCATAAGGGGATCATAGCTGGAAAGTCGAAGGGACAAATACCAGCACAAACACCAAGAGGCTCTCTAACGCTATAAGAATCAACTCCATTAGATACATTGGAAACAAATTCCCCAATTTGCAAATTCGCCAATCCGCAAGCATGTTCAACCACCTCTAAGAGGGAAAATGAAAGATTTATAGAGCAAACCATTACTAAAAAGATTGTTGACAGAAAAAAACTAGATAAGAAGTAAAATACAAAAAGAGATACTGACCTAACCCACACAAGACATCACCATACGCATCCTTCAATGCCTTCCCATGTTCATTGGTAATGTTCATAGCAAGCTTATCCTAGGGCCATAGTGATTATTCCCATCAATAAAAGATATATGTCAATCAAGAATAGAACATAAGGAATTCTAAAGATTTACAATGTCTCTCTGAATGAGCTCTTGAAACTTGAACATTATACGCTGTCGGATGGTAATTGGAGTGTTTCGCCATGATGGGAAAGCCCGTTTTGCTGCAAATACTGCTGCTCTGAACTCCTCATTTGTAGTCAGAGGAACTTGAGAAACCACTTCCTGTGTTGCCTAACAAGAATTGTAAATTGATTATGAAAAGGAAATCCAATCATCTAATGCTAAATTGATAGTCATGAGTAACTAAAATGGAAACTTTTAAGGGTACTTACAGGGTTTATAACATCAATAGAAGCAAATGACTGTGAATCAACAAATCTGCCCCCAATGAGATTGGGAACCCTCTGACATGCATCACCAAGAGAGTTTAATTCCAATGTAACTTCAGATAAAAACCCAACAAGGAGGAGGGAGAGAAAGAGTGAGACAGAAGAGAATAAATCATTTAAGCACTAAAAGTCTCCCTCATTCCAAGTAGTTGGGCTACAACTTTCTGACCTGAGTCGTGTTGGACAACAACTAAAGCTTACCGGAGGGTTATGTTGCCTCCAGGATGGCTCCATAACTGACAGATAATTGTTTCTTACAGCAGATTTCTCAGGTCTCAACGACTTGTAGTTTCTCACTGCAACACAAAA
Organism: Fremontodendron californicum; assembly: GCA_030761205.1. NCBI lineage: Eukaryota > Viridiplantae > Streptophyta > Magnoliopsida > Malvales > Malvaceae > Fremontodendron > Fremontodendron californicum. Next base: position 32,802,913 of record JAULJL010000007.1, read on the forward strand.
ATGCCATCACTCAAAATAACAAAATACTGTAAAAAAACTGGAAAATTATAAACAAGAAAAAAAAAAGGCAGAGAATGCTTGTCAGTGATGCGAAGAAAAAAAAAATACCTGACACATTTCCTTGCCGAAGCTTGGCTTTGACATTATAAACATGCTTTGGTGTTGATAAAAGTTCAGGATTGCTTTGTCTCAGTCTCTTTAAAATTTGCCGAGGTTTTAAACCAGCTTCTGTCATTTCTTTTATTAACAAGACTTCTTTCTCTGAAAAACGACGAGCAGATGGATGTTCTGCAATGTCCTTCAAGGGTTCATGGTTGTGTGTACCATTTTTAACAGTAAGTATCCACAAACCATCTTCCTTTTTACCCACAACTTCAAAAGGGCAGTTTGTAAGCCGAGAACCAGTCTTTCTTCTGCGCATACGTTCAGCAGCGGACTCATCAATAGATTTCCTCCTGTTACGATAGACACCTCCTCTGTCACAGCCGAGGACTACCACTTTGTCCCTCTTAGATTGCTTAATAGTAACCACGTACCCTTGCGAGACAGCAAATTCACCAACATGCTGGATAAGTTCTTCGCGATCTACAAAGGTTCCAGGTGGAGGAGGAAGCATCGACAGCTGTTCATTCAGCTCTGTGCTACATTCTATATCCATCATTAATAAATGAAAGGTATTACCTAGAGTAATGCATAATAAGTATCACAATTTAAAGATCCCCTCAACAACGCCAATCAGCAATTATATATTTGATCATCTTCCTCTAGGACTTCACTCTTCATTGAGACAAAGTGGATTACAATACCTACATTCCCCTGCTGGAAAAACGAAACTCGATAAAGTTCAAAAAACTTCATAATTATATAAAAACACATTCTTGTCTATGCATAAAACATAGACAATGACATTTACGAAATTATATGTATCATCCGAAATGTATTTAATTCATGACATTATTAATATAGCTCACAAGAAATTTTTCTTGCATTTCAGAAATTAAGCTTTCATATATGATTCATTCAAATGAATATTGAATTGAAATGTCACACAAACAAAATGCCAAGATACCCATATGCTTGAACTAATACACCAGATTATAAATATAAAAGGAGAAAACCCTGACCAAATTCTCGTGATTACCCTGTGGCAACGAATTCTCCACTAAATTAGACTCGGCATGTCAATTTATTTTTCATTCTCTCGGGAGCCAAACGGAAAATACACTTTTAGTAGGACGATGACATAAAGTGGGAGAAAAGTTGCGGAGACTTACCAGAAAAGTTGCGATCGGGTGCAAATCGACGGCGCTGGACGTCCAGTGAATTGAAAATTTTAATTTTTCTTTTTTGGGGGGGTTTTTGGTATGCTCTTTCTCGCAGTGAATGTTGTGTAGGGAGGGAGAGTCGAAGGTCTTTCTTGATGGGTCCGAATCAAGAAAACGAGGTACGTGTTTGGCATAGTAAGAATAACGGTTGGTTGGTCGCGTTGTTTAAACGCGTGAAAATGTATTTCAGACAAACACGACCTTGTGGCGTGTTTGGCTCTGAGTGGAAGTAATTTCCTTCTTTCCGATTTTTACAAATTTTATTATTACCTTGTGAGAAAAAAAAAATACATATTACTACTATTTATATTACTTAATTCGGGTAAATATAGAATATGAATATTTGTTGGATATAAATATATATATATTTTTTAAGCTCTTTATATCCGAATATGAGATATCAAACAAAATACTTTTAAAAAATAAAATGCTTAGTAAAATAGACTATTGATACTAAAGTATCAGTGGCTGGGAAAATTTTCTAAGTATCATAGAAAAGAAAATGTAATTATATAAGTTACTATTATGTGTTTTTAGTTCACTCATTTTATGGAAAAAAATGTGTTATGAAATTGTTTATTCGTCAAAGATCTGTTCATGATCGGGTCAAGCCGTGATTTCAAATTTTTTATATTTTTATTCAAATTCAAATTGTATCGCGTCTCAAATATCATATTACTGTTTAAAAAATATTTTTATATTAATATTTATAACTTACTTTTTTTTATTAATAAGTAATAATTCAAGTCGAACCGATCCGAATTGAAAAAAATTTTAACGAAATAAAATTCATTTTGATTAAAATAATAATAATAATAAAACAAGTAAGAGAAAATAGAGATATAAATTATGATTATTATAAATATAATTTTAATGGCCTTTTTGGCACAATTTTCAATGGTCATTATAAATTACACTATACTAAAAGAGTGAAAATGATACATATAATTGATGAAAATTTTCACAAAATCAAATTCCAAGAAAGTTTACATGATCAAATAATATATTGGACTTTTCTGGGATGCAAAGAAGGGTTTTTTTTATTTATTTTTAATCTTCCTATTCTTTTCTTTTAGTTACACAAACCTTTTTTCACAGCACTCTTTTTTTTTTTTTTTCCTCTCATTTGTTTCCTCATATATATGGCACTTGTATTGGTCATTTTTTGTCTGTAATAAATGATAAAATAATCAAACATAAGAATCCAATTTGGTTAGAAAAAGAAATACTAAATTAAATATGGATTTAATATGTCCTAAAAACATTTTTTTAAATTATCATATAATAATATTTGTATCCAATGCATTAAAAATAATAAATAAAATTATCAACTACTATATTTAATATAATGTCATTATTATAAATAATATATTTGCTAACTTAAAAAATATTCTAAAAACACTCGTTAACAAAACCCATTAAATATCAGTATCATGTTTGATGAGAAGGTATAACTAGTAAAAGAAAGTGGAGTACATATTAATTAGCCAGCTGATTCAAAGAGCAAAATTCTACCTGGCTCTGAGGCTGTTACCCACAAGAGAAAGTTTCTCCTTCTTGGACAAGTTGATAAAAATGGTAACAAATTTAAATGTTGCAGCAGAAAAACCACTCAGATACACTTAAGGTCTGTTTGTCCATTGCCTTTTCAAACTAAGAAAGTCAGTATTAGGTTTATATATTATATTATGTAGTTAATTCAAGCACTTGTCTAAGAAGGACATCTCTGTATACAACATCTGCTTGAATCCAACAACAAAACATAGATACATTTATATCCAATGATGCCAACCAGCATACTGGATAAGGAGGCTAAGGCTTAGTTTCATCAATCTTGACTGGAAAGTGGATAGAGAGCTGCCTGTTTGTTAAGTAAAGAGAAATAATCCAGGACTTGGCATTTGATTTTCAAAGATGAGTAAATGACAATATATAAAGAAAATTGTGAAGCCAATGATTGTTCATCTATCTGCTTAGCACAATCAGTTCAATGTGTCTTAAATTCTTTTCCTTTAAATTCTTTTACTATAAATACTTTTACTCATCAGGATATCTCCAGTACTCTTACCTGCTTTGGTTTTTCCTTATCTTTCCTTCAAATATCATTAGACTCGAGTAAAGCCCTCCAGCAAATACCAGGAAGATAAATGACTTGACTGCATCAGTAGTATCTGTAAATATAAATGGCATGAGGATAACTCCATTAGTCAATTTGATGAAAAGAAAACCCTAGATTGCTTTCTAGAATGAAATTAATCTGGATAGTACTATGCTTTAACATCCACTCGAACACGGGTATAAGTAACCCCCATTCTCCCACACATCAGTCATCAGTGTGACTAGAGGGTGATAGTTCAAGAAGTTAACAGAAATGAAACTTTTCCAGATATCAAAGTATGAAATGATAAGTAGAGAACACAAATCTTCCTGAAAGTGAAGAAACTGTTGTAATTACTAAATAGACAGATAGCTTAATGAAATGAAAATAAATGGAGGTAATAAATCTAATAGTAATAAACAAAGGATTAAATAAGTGTTGAAAGACACTGTAAACTTATTGTTAATGCATGCAACCAGTAAAGCATATAACAGGCAAACATCCTCAATTTACCAATACGACGTAAAGCATTCATTAATAAAATGGTATGACTTATTATGAACCAATATTAAACCCAGTGGCTAATATTTTTCCTCTGTGGTTTCATTCCCAAAGGTTCTAGGAAAGATTGTTATCCGTCCAACAAAAAAGTCTCTCATAGAACTTATACTCTAAATGTGCCTTTTCATTTAAAATAAACAGCAAAACCACAAAACTAGAACAATTTATCCTAGTTTCCTTTTCTTCTAACTGGAATATCCACATAACTGTATGATCTATGCTTGCCTATAAATAGAGAAAATCGAACTTAAAAGATGGTGGAAATAATTATATTTATATCTTTCTTGTTTAAATATGTGATTTCATAAAATAAAATAAAAAACTCCGTATTTGACCATGAACCTGAGTAAGTATAGAAGAGGAACCAGACGAAATTTGCTCATAATATCATGTTCATAGCAGAATGCAAGTCTTTCTTGGTGAATAAGTCATTTTACATTGCTCAGAAATGGAACTATAGCAGCTAATATCTTCTGCAATACCAACAAGACACATCACTAACATCTAATTTTCCATCGACATTAAAGTTGTCAGAATGAAAAGCCTTCAACCATCAATGATGTTGCTATATTGCTCCGACTCTTCATTTTTCTTAAAGTACTCGTGTCCGACACCCGCATCCGATACATACCCTGACATGCGTATGGGGATATGATCATTCAAGAACTCTCCAAATACATGAAAATCTTGAAAAAAATTGAAGATACCCGTATCCGACACTCACATTCGAGTTCGAGTAACATAGTGATGTAGTGTGTACTAAATTACTTATAATGCTAAAAAAGGGGCAATGAAGGAGAGAAAAAATGCAATATCGCGCCATATGGATCCTTTCTTTCCTAAATCCTTTTGTTAAATTCTCCCTGGATAATGTATTTACAGAGCTTCATTAGTGACATGAAGCTACATTTTGTATGAGAACAGCTAAGAAAATCAAATTTTGGAGAAGAAGGAAATGAAAGAACATATATTAGCTATGGGGGTAGTGTTTTAATCAATTTCCAAACTTGAAAAGATCAGCACCTAACTCTAGTCAACTCACCCTAAAGTGAAATATAATCAACAGCTTACAATACCACAGTTTCAGTTTCAGGAGAGCTAACTAATTCATTCTCCATACCATCTTCCTGAGTAGCATGAACAAAGCTGAATCCTGCATCAAGTTCAAATTGGTCTAATTCATCATCTTTCATATAAAGCTCCAACTTCTGCTTGCACAACTGCAATTGATTTTCCAATAAACTCCTTTCTGACTCATATTCCATTACAATCCATTGCAATGATTCAATGACTTGTTGATCATAATCCTGCTTCTGCTCTGCCATTCGCTTGTACTGATTAGCATCAATTTCCATTGAACTCTTCTCGCTTTGAAAGCGCAAAATCATGGCCATTGCCTCATCAGCCGCTGATGCAGCTGCTATTCTCTCCTTCTCAAGCTCTTGACAAGCTGCTTTCGTTCTTCTCCTTTCAATTTTAACCAATTTCCTCAATGACATTACATCAAATTCTTCATCTTCAGGACAAAATTCTTTTTCTTTTTCATCACTATCATCTTCCCAAACATATTTTGCTTCACCATCAATATCTCCCTTGACAAGTAATTCGCAATTGTCTAAAAGTTTCAATGAACCAGTCCGACAAGACCTAATCTTTGGATCATAAACTTCATCCAGGTCATGTTTCGAATAAATCCCATCTCTCAAATCATTTGATTTCCCCCTAACATCATATAAAAATTGCATTATACCATTACTAGTCAAGCCAAATTGCAAAAACTTCAACCCCATACCAAACATCAAAAAAAGCCCCAAGACATTAAAAACATGCGAGAAACGACCAAACACCAAAAACCCACATCCAAAAAATTCATTTCCTGGATTCAAAAACTTCAAGCATGAAGCAAAATCCATCATCAAAGCCCCCAAGAAAACTTGTAAAATCCTCTTGTGCAACCCAAGAACAGAGCATACAATCACCAAGAAAATAAACTGACCCAGAATCTGCATGCGGGTCCAAATAACTTTGTGCCACCTTATCTTTATCCTTTTAACAAAATCTTGAAAGGCTCAAAAACTTGTAACATAAGCAAGAAACAGGCATTCAGATTTCACCAAGTTTTCATTTTTTTTCCTTCTTTTCTTTCCGTTTAGAATTCCTAACAATGAAAAACAGAGTGTTGGATTTTGGTTACCACTGACCTTCTACAAGAGAGAAGACCCATCAAGCAAGCATTGTTATTTGTTAAGAGAAAAAGATCAGATGGCGATGGGGATTGTTCATGGAGAGAGAGTGGTAGCAGTTGTTTCGTAGTAGAGAGCGTGGTTTTTATTGGGTTACGAGAAGAAAATAAGCGAAGAAAACAAGGGGCTTTTAGTAGGATATTTCGGAGTCGGCCAAATTTTGATGTTAGAATGAGAATCAGAGTATAAATATCTTAGTGTACTCTATGTTACACTACTTTTTATTAATAAATTTTTTATAAGAAAATTTTAATCTTTTAAAATATTTTCATCAAATAATTTTAAATAGTGTTGTTTCATAAAAATTAATTTAAATATATTTTTTATCATCAATTTTTTTAATATATTTTTAATAATTTTAAAACTCAAATTCATTTAATTAAGTACATAACTAAACAAAAATCCTAGTAAAAAAAAAAACTCAAAACATAATAAATCCAGTTAAAAAGGACATAATTAAAAAGGATATGGACTTAAATCTTACTAACTCTTTGTCAAAATTCAAGTAGTAAACTAAAGCAAAACCCTAATTTTAGTACCCGAACCTTTGACTCAATGATTGATGCATACTCCCCTACTTAAAAGAGCAAGATTCGAATCTGCATCCCCAAACTATCTAAAAAAAAACTAATTTTAGCTTTTTTTTTCTCTTCTTTTTATTTTATTTTATTAATATATATGCGTCGGTTTTTCTTTTCTGAAAAATTATTTATTTCTACTTGCTTAACTTCTTTATCATCTTAAAAATTATTATATTTTTATCAAATAATTTTTACTTTCATTTTTAAAAAATACATTTTTTCACGACTGTATTAAATCTAGTATCTTTTAATGAGTAAGCTAGTGGACCTATTTAAGAGCCAGGCTATCTGTTGGCCTGACAAGTCCAACCCATATTGGTTACCTGATCGGCTCAACTTGATCCAAATTACTGTTTAGTAATAAAAATTATTTTTTAATTATAAAATATTAATATAAAATAATTTTTAATTTTTTTATAAACAATAAAAACGGACTTTTGGATTGACTTTGATCGAATTTTGATAAAAAAAATTCTAAAAAAAATCAGATAGCAACCCAACCCAATTTGATTTATGAACACCTAGCCACACGCACCAAATGCAGTAATTAAAATTTTACAAAGGCTTACTATTAGAGGTGGCAAAATGAACCCGAACCCGAAAACCCGCCCAGGAAAACCCGAACCCGAACCCGCCCAAACCCGATTTGACCAAAAAGTCAAAAACCCGAACCCGAAAAAGTCCGAACCCGAATGGGCCCGAACCCGAATGGACCCGAACCCGAATGGGCCCGAACCCGAATGGACCCGAACCCGAATGGACCCAAACCCGAATGGGCCCGAACCCGAATGAGCCCGAACCCGAATGGACCCGAACCCGAGACCGGCCCGAACCCGAACCCGAATTTAATACTAAAAATAAAAATAAACAAATTGCAATTATTTTTTTTTTTTACAAAGCAATAACTTTAATTATTAATTTTATTCTAATTTTTTTTTAATAATTTAATTAAAATTTAAAATTTAATATATTATATATATATATGATGAAATAATAATTTTATCAAAAAGTAAATTATATTTTGTACTTATAAGTTATAACTTTAACGTCTCATATCATGATGAATTTACAATCTAAATATTTTAAATTCTTGAAAATTTTAAAGATGTGAAAAAAAATTTGACAATAATTCAATTAATCTATAAGGGTAAAAAAATTGACAATAATTCAATTATTTTGGCCTTTTGGGTTATACTTAGACCTGCTCACGGGCCGGGCCTGGGCAGGATATTTTGTGTTCCGGCCCGGAACAGTAATTTTTATTATAATATTATTTTATTTAATTTTAATTATAAAAAAATAAAAAAATAAAAAAATTATTTTTTTATTCCAATGAACAGTGTTTCGGGCCTAAACGGGCGGGCCGGGCCGACCCAGGGCTAGGCCTGGGCAGAGAAAAAAAAAAACTGGGCCGCGGCCCGGCCCGACCCATAAGCAGCTCTAGTTATACTTATGCGGTTAGGTTAGGGTGGGTTTAATTGGATTATGGCTTTCATGTGATTTTATTTTAGCGGGTGGATTTAATGGGGTTTTGGGCTTTATGGCCTTTTGGTTTCGGGTATATTTATTATATATTAATAAATAATCATATTAATTATATATTTATTACGTATAATTTAAATATAAATTATATTTTTTAGTACTACTTTATAATTTATACTTTATACTGATGAAAAAAATATAAGTACTCGATATATATATATATATCTTGACTATAAGCATAAATTTTTTGCATTTTATAAGTATATAAACGAATAGATGAAGGCCATGATTTATTTTTAAAAGTTTTTTATTTTATAGTGAATATAAATTATAATGTATTTATATTTTGAAATTCGAGCTCATCAAATCAATTATTTTAAATATCAATATATTAATTTATAATATATCATATTTTTTATAATAAATTATTTCAAAATTTGATTTTATATAACAAATTAATTTCTTATTCTTTTGGTGCTAACAAATATTAATTTTAAAAAATAAATATAATTAAAAATATCATATAATAGCAAAAGTATAAAAATAAAAATAATAATAATAAATTAATAATTTGTTTTTAGATATAAATATTTAAATTACGTAAAAATGATTACATCTAATATAAAATAAAATAATGTAAAACATACCCGTACCCAGATCGAACCCGAACCCAGACCGAACCCGAACCCGAATGGGCCCGAACCCGAATGAGCCCGAACCCGAATGGGCCCGAACCCGAATTAGCCCGAACCCGAATGGGCCCGAACCCGAATTAGCCCGAACCCGAATGGGCCCGAACCCGAATAAGCCCGAACCCGAATAAACCCGAACCCGAATAAACCCAACCCGAACCCGCCCGAACCCGCCCAATTGCCACCTCTACTTACTATAAAGTTATGGTTACCCCTTAGTTTACTTACATCCAGGAAGCATGATCTATGTTTAGGTAGAACAACTTATCCATGCAAAAAAAAAAAATGACTTTCAGTATCTACCAGAAAATGGCACACTTACTACGTGAATGAAAAAAAAAAAAATATGATTTTAAAAATTAAAGTAAAAAAATTATCACTATGTGTATTATGTGATGAAGTCTTCTACAATATTGATGCAAGCTGTCATAAGCCACTATGTATGATTTTTACTTTTAGTAACTACTAGAAATGACTTTCTATTTTTTTTTTTTAAATATATATAATAAAAATATCAATCAAACCAAATCTAATTCTGCGGATAATAATGATGCATTAACCATAGCCCTTCTCAATTTTTGTTTATTTTTATCATATTTTTGTGTAAAAGCTTTTAACGGCAATTGGTGAAGAGCAATAAATTTAGACCCGTTTAACATTGTCCTTAAAACAGTTTTTAGATTAAAAATTATGTTTTATCATAATTTTAATATTAAATAGATAAAAAATTATGATTTGATAATTTAAAAAAAAATTAAAAAATAAAATTTTTAAAATTTAAAAATTAATTTTTGAATAAAATAATTTTATTATTCTCATATCTCTAAATTTTTATTATTTTAAATATTTATTTTTTAACAGTTTAATTTTTTCCAATAATATCAACATTTAAAAAAGTTTAATCTCATTTTTTATAATTTTTTTTTAACCCAAAAAATTTCAACAGTAATAATACTCGTGTAAAGAAAAGGCAGTCGAATGAAGTTCTTTTCAGGCTAGATCCGTACCTATACTATAGAGTATAGACTAGATATTAAACAAAAGTAGACAAAAAGACAAATTGAACTTTCCCGGAAACATTTTGCCCTTGAAAGCATGGACGACTAGTCTAAACTCTAAAGTTACATTAGAATAATAAGAAATTAAACCGTGTTGCCCAAGGCCTTGAAGTCAACTCAGATCTTGAGATTCTTTCTTCTTTTTCTTTCCTAGTAGTTATGTTTTCTCTGGTTTCACCCTGTCTATTTTGAATGGTTACTTAACAGATTTCAAAACTTGGATGCTACGCCAATAGATGTATAATTTAGGGTCTTTCCCTGAGCTTGAACTTCAAAGTTTCAAGCCTCTCTTGCACAAAAAACTACACCCATGGCTCCAAAAGTGAACACGAAGAACAAGATAAAAAAGCAAGCTCTTCTCAAGAAAGAAGCCAATAGCACAGTCACATGGCCAGATTTTCCTCAAAAACTTGTCGACATAATCGCAAAGCAGCCAGCTCTGATGCAACATATAAGCTATGGCGGGCTGACCAAGTTATGCAGAGCAACCACAAGCAAATGCAATCATAACAAGTCACGGCCACCATGTCTTCAACTATTTGATGAGATAAATAATGGCAAAAATGACGAAGATTACGTTGAGCCTAATCTAAATGCTTCGTTTTACCGAAGGTGGTTCTGGTATTGGTATCATTCAAGGTGGACGAGGCCACCGGTCCGAAGCCGTTGGAAACATTATGTTGGTTACTCAAATGATGCTATAGTGGTTAAAGGAGACACGTTTTCATACCCCAGATATTCAAACCGTATTTCTCTTTGGTATCCAGTTAATGGGTATTCTTGTTCTTCACCCCCAGAATGGGATGAAAGAATTCCTTTCATGCGTGTGGTAACATCCTCATCAGCCAGAAATTTCTCTAATAAGAATTGTACTGTAATGGTCTTGACAGGAACTAGTCATCCAGCGTTTTTGTTCTATCGACCAGGAGAAGGAAAAATGGAATGGTTGAAGCAAGATTGCACCTTGACAGAACCACATTGTTCGATGAAATCAGAAGGGAAGAATTTTATGACATTTACAAATGCTATTGGGTTTAATGAAAGATTCTATGTCTTGAGTTTGCAGGGAACCCTTGCAGTGATAGATGCCACTGAATCTTATCCTAGAATCACAGCCTTAAGTTCAGAAAGGGCTGTTCCTTCTGTGTTGCCGAAGTATTTCAGAGAATATTTGCTTGAATCTGAGGGGAATATCTTATTGGTTTTCCTCATCTCTAGAAAATCAATCAAAGTTGTAGATGATGTAGAAGTCTTCCAGCTTAATACAGAAAAACTTTCATGGGTCAAGATGGGAAGCCTTGGGGATAGAACCTTGTTCATGGGGACTAATTGTTGTATGTCAGTTTCTGGAAGCAGGTCAGTAGGATGTAGAAGCAACTGTGTCTATTTTACCAATGTCAAAGCTGATGGTTGGTGGGTTTTTGACATGGAAAAGGGCTGCATTTCACTTGGTTCGACTGATGCTACTACGAAGTCTCCTAATTGGACTGAACATATATAATTTAAACTTACAACTGTAATTTACTTGATGGAAAAAAAAAAATAAAAGCTTGTTTCAAAATTCTTATCACTAATTACATTAGTTGGTGTATATTAAACCTAAACTGACATGAGAAGAGAAAGTTCAAGTATAACTTGAGTGCAACCAATAAAATGCCAATATAGAAATCTAAAACGAAGTATATAAACAGAGAACCAACTTATTCATGGCGTGTCCCAGAGCCACTCAGGAGGGAAGAAAGAAGCTGAAGAAGAAGCGACCCACATTGATCATTCTGCTGATCAGAGGTGTTGAGGATCACTGCTTGAATTACTCTTGAGTCCAGATTCTCCTCAAAGTAGCAGTAGCATAGGATGACATAAATGAAAGTATAGGTCCTTAAATGAAGCAGAAAAATCATCTGGAACAGGCAACTATGCCACTCCACTATGTTTATTTGATTCCCATTCGCCTTGCGTGAAATTGGTTTTTCTTCCACAATCAATCTCCAAAGCAACTATGCCAAAAGGCCCAAAACTGTAAACCTCTGTTTCCGGGCTAGCTCTGCCTGTTGAGGCATACGCAGGAGCCATATACCCAAAGGTCCTGCCGTATTTTGTGCTTTGCAGTGCTTTTTCATGGGCCACCCACAATCCGAACTAAACCCAAAATCTTCAAGTTTTAGCATTGAAACTTGAATCCAACAAAACATTGCTTGCTTTTATATCCCTACCTATATAACACGCATGGTTGACATTCAAATGCAAGTAATATTTCATTAATTAATATATGAATAAACTTAAAGCATGCATGTTGACCTTGTCCAAAATATATGGTACTTATTAATTTCATAAAATATCGATTTTCTTTTAATTTCTATGGCAATTAATTTGGAATCAAACCACTCTTTATATATATATATATATATATATATATATATATATATATTTATTCATTTTGTATTATACATTATGTCAAGGGTATCAACCAAGGTTAAGAAAACCGGTTTGGAGGTCAAATCGGTATGATCTCCGGTTCTTGATCCAATCGGTTCATTTAAACAATATTTTAAATGTATTTAAAATTATTTTAATGTTAAATAAATATTGTATATAGTAAATAATAAATAATAAATATGTATTTGGTTTAGTGGTATGTTTTTTAGTAAATAATAAATAAAAATATGTATATAGTAAATAATAAATAAAAATATTTTAAATGTATTTAAAATTATTTTATAAGAGGTTATGAGTTCAAATCAAGGTAGTCAGAGTATCGTACCGATGGGCGTATCGTTTTTTTTTTTTTGGTACTGGTACATATCAGTACCGGTGTGTTTCGACGTACCGTTTCGGATTTATCGATATTTTTTAAATATTTTTTCATATATATATATATATATGTATAGCCTATTTTCAAGTTTTTTAATAATATGCAAATATACATCCATTACATGTATATATATATATATGTTTTTATACAAATATAATTTTTAAATATTTAATATCTAAAATTTTTAAACATCAAATAGGTAAAATAAATATTAAAATGTTAAAAAATAGTAAATTATTATTAATTATGTTCAATAGCCTAATTTAATGAACATATTTTATTTTTAAATATAATTATGAAAAAAATTGATCATGACACAAAAAATATTAAAATTGATCTAAAAAAATCAAATAAGTGATTTTTTTTTAAAATAAAAATATAATTTCAATCGGTACGGGTCGATACAAAAACTGAAACGGTACGAGACTGATTCAAATCTCATCACTTACAAAAATAATTAAAAAAAAAAATTTATTTATTTTCTCTTATGTTTTACTAGTTAAACTGATTTTAAACCAATTCAAATAATTTTCGATTCTTTATATAATACTGATCCGATTGCTTGGTCTAATCCAATTTTTTCATCCATGATATTAACACTCTAACCTTGCAAGGGAAAAGAACCAAAAAGTTGATCTCAAGATAATAACGAACAAAAAGGTACATATATTTATCATATTAATGACAGCCATCATTGTCAGATTTCAAATTAATTTCATAATTAAGTGTTATTTAAAAAGAAAATGACTGATTGATGGTGAAACTTTTATATATGCTTAATTATTTATTATGATCAGATCCACAATTATTATATAATTGGACTATTGGTTCGAAAAATTTATAACAAATAATACATGCAACAAAAGTTTGTGCACTGTATATTAAATTAGTCAAGCAAAATATGATATAAAAATTTATTGAAATGGTAATGAAAAGAACATATATCAAAATATAATAGCCGCTTAAAGGTATAAATATTAAACCAATATCTCTAGTTGCTAGATCAACTTCAATTTCAACATATGAAAAGGATTTTCAACTAAACTTTAATAATTTTAAACATGACATGAAAAAGATAATTAAAACGTAATATAAATATGATACGATATGAAAAAAATAACACGAGCATGATACGAATATACGAATGTATTAAATTTTATATAACATAAATTATTAACGTTTCAAAATTTATATAAATATATAATGTTTTAAACACGATTATGACCAAGGTAATCAGTATCGTACTGGTGGACGTACCATTTTTGTTCTGGTACTGATACGTACAGGTATTGATATGTTTCGGCGTACCGTTTTGGATTTACCGATATTTTTCAAATATTTTTTCATATATCTATATATAGCCTATTTTCAAATTTTTTAATAAAATATATATTATATACACATGCAAATATGCATCTATTACATGCATATATATATATATATATGTTTTTATGCAAATATAAATTTTAAATATTTAATATTTAAAATTTTTAAACATCAAATAAGTAAAATAAATATAAAAAATATAGTAAATTATGATTAATTATGTTCAATAGCTTAATTTAAGAACATATTTTATTTTTAAATGTAATTAGGAAAAAAAATAAAAATGATCATAACACAAAAAATATTGAAATTGGTTTAAAAAATAAAATAAATAATTTTTTTTTTTTAAAAAAATCAAAATCTTGAACAAACCGATACGTACTGGTACTGACCGGTATTGAACGATATAGGTTGGTACGATCGGTACGGATCGATACAAAAATCGAAACAGTGCGAGATTGATACCATTTCGGTTTACCTTAAAAACGGTATGTATCGACCGGTATCGGTACGAAACCGACTACATTAATTGTGACACACAAAAAAAAAAAAATTAACACAACACAAATATACGAATGGCTAAATTTATAATCAAGTTAGAGAAATGAGAGTTTAACTAGAAAATAACCATCTTTTACGAGATATAAAAGTATATCTGATCTTGTCATTCTCATAATTTCAAATCACATAAATACATTTACTCACAAAATTAAACTTGATGCAAGAAATATGAAGAAAGGAGGTAACATATAGCACAATCACCTCCCATAGAAAAACCAAGGAATCTTCAACTTTTTTATTGGAATAGCAATGGTGGCGTTGCAAGGTTCCATATTTAGCTTTTTTTTCAATTATGTAAAAAAAATCGAATAATATTTAGTTAAAAAGTACTTTAATAATTTGAAACATGATTCTGTTAACGAATACTTTTAAAATACTTGTTAAAATTAATTAAGTTATTATTTATATTAAAGAAAATGTTAATCAATGTCTAATTGCATTGGTTAAAATGATATTTATAAAAATTATAATTAATGCATTATTTTTTAAAATTAAATAAAAATAATGTATTAAATGCATTTAAAAAATTAATTAAATAATTTTTAACGGATGTTTATACTTTATATGCATCCGTTAACTGAACCCTTATATTAATATGTTAAATTAAATATAATAATTAATAATTATTTGGCTGAATTCTAATACATTATAAATTATAATTTACTTAATATAATAATTTTAAAAAATATCTTTAAGATACTCGTTCATAATGTCAAGATTAATTTGGCTGGACAATGCAAAAATTAATCCGCACTTGCTGAACAGCAAAGTAAGCATAAGCAAACAAATATCGTTTTGCCTTTACAGCTTGCAGATGTGATTAAATTAATCAATAATTAATCCAAATTAGCTCCCCGACGTTTATCCTTTCCCATTTTAAAATCAGGATTGGAATGTGAAGTGTGAACACCTTTTAAACTAAGCCACATTGACATGATCAATGCAATATATTTTTTAATCTTTCAAGGGATAATTAATCAATTTTTTTTCTTCCTTTTTGCTTGATGATTATATATAATTAATTAAGGATTCATTTCGTTACTTTCCAAATTATTGTACTAATTCCTAGCATAGAAAGTCTGCAAATTATATATCTTAGCTTTCTCTTTGGCTTGACTAATGGAAATCACGACCGCCAAGAACTTAATTATTATACTATTAAAACTAGGAAAGATGATGACTTAAATTAATAGAGCTGGGATTACGAGCTACTGTAAAAATATCAATTATTTGAGTTCACTTTTTTTGTACTTGGTCAAAATTAAAATTAATCTATGATTTCTTGATGATTGACACTTGGCCCTAACTCCATATTTCGAAGGCATCAAAACTTAGTAAGTAGTTAGTATTTGTGTTCCTTAATTAGCTGCTAGAGTGTGTTTAAAGTTTAAACTTTACTATTGATTTATACGAGGAAACATCGTATCTCAGTTTGATACGGCGAATCCTCTTCATCACATGGGTCTGGCCAATCACAAGCTTTGTTAACAAACATTTACACTTAATCCTATATTAAATGACTTGGCTTGGCCCAGATGTCTTGTAGACTGGTCCCCCATAAGAACTATTCTATAAAATGAAATAGTTAGTAATTAGAGTTGTACTTATATTGATTTGGATTGGATCAAATTTAAATAATAAAAAAAATTATTAATTCAAGATTTGATTTAATTCGTCAGATTTGAAAATTATGTTTCATTAATTAAAATATTATTTTTATATTTTAAAATTAAATCAAATCGATTCGAATTTAAAATATTTTATTTCAAATCGAATCTAATTTGAGATGCATATGTCGCATTGGTAGTTCGATCTATTAATAATGTTATATGTGGATATAATATATAATAAATTAACTTGATCATTTGGATGTATGTTTATAGAATTGTGGTATAGACTAATATATATATATATATATATAAACCTGATCATGAGTGAGTCGTCAAAATCATTGTAAAACTCGTAAGCTTATGGCTCATTTGTACGACTGTTTCCCTTTGGGCTAAGCTCGAAAAAGGCGTGCGAAGGCAGAAGCTAGTGGTGGCCGATGATTGTGTCTTCCACGTGCATGCGCGCGTCCATGGTTGCGTCAATACTACTAACATTTTTGCAAATTAAAAAAAAAGTTAAAAAATCTCTCAATGAAAATATTCGAACTTAATTTTTTTTAATATATGTTAATCTTTTAATATTTTTGTGGAGTATATTTAATTTGATAGTGTCAACCCTCTATGTTATGCAAACTTATTTGACTTAATTTTTGTAATATATATATAGCAGTATTAACTTTTTATTCATATATAGTAAGGAATGCTTTTCCATAAATAACCAACCAAGTCTAGATAACTTTTACGCCGAATTTTCTTTAAGATGTGACTTTATTCTTCTTAATTTAGCCTACAAATTGGTTTCGAAGTTCTTTTCTTCCAAACTCAGTTATTCTTCTATATGTTATTCAAGTAATTATATATATATATATACATCTTTTTCTTGAATAAACAGTTGTCTATATATATATAAAAAAAAACTGTTGTTAAGTAAACATATGTATAGCATATTTTCCCTAAAAAACTATATACTATTTTATTATTTTACAACCTAATATCTTGGGAAGAATCTATTTATAGTTGGTAGGATTTAAATCTGTCTAAGAATCGGACTATTCGTTTGGTCCGATGGATCTGATTTAAATTAATCGAGTTTGGGATATGATATTTTCAATTCGGTTAGTTCAATTTGGTCCGGATTATTCAATTAATAAAAATATTTTATTTAAATTTAATTATAAAATATATAATATTAATATATTTTTTAAACGATAAAACTAACTTTTTGAATCCGATGGATCAGATCTTGCACAAACAATTTTTTACTATCAGAGCCTGATTGAATTCGGCTCGATCCATAAACAATAAAATGACTCTTTATCAATAGGCTTTACTATGTTACGTCTAAAGAAAATAACGAATATTTTTCATCAATGTTTTTTTTTTTGGGTACAAAACTAATTAATTATGATTTTACCTCAAAACATAATAATTCTGATTTAAGTTAATTGTTGTTGCAAGAGCACCAAACTGGCAAATTAATGAATTATGCTCCAGGGGTTTCTTTTTTGCAGAGCCTTTCGTGTGCCACCACTTTGCTTTTGTTCACGCAATGGGTTATATATATATATATATATATATATATATATATATATATATATAATTTCCATTTAGAGATTCCAATATTTCCAAATCCTGCAACTATATAGTATATTTAGTAGTAGCATTAATTTTGGCAATGTACAAGCTAGGCATAGGCACTTGGTTTAAAACAACAATTTTTTTCTTCTACACTTAACATTCTTATTCCATCCCTTTTCCTCTAATATCCTTGTTTTTCTCTTAAAAAAAAAAAAAAAAAAAACTGGGTGAGGGAAGTGAATTAATCAGATTTAATCTATGTTTAATATAATAAAAATTTCCCTTCCAATAAGTCGAAACATTGTTTTTTGTCATGTTGCTAAATTTGAATAGTAAAGTAGTAGTATTTGCTCTGTTGGATAAATTATGAAAAAAATAAATACAACCCATTTTAAAAGGAATATTTGTTATTAAAATTTAAAATTTTCATCAACAAGATTTAAGTGGATAATATATATTTTTGTAAGATATAATAAAAACATTTAAAAAATTAATATAATAAAAAAAATATTTGTTAATTTCTTAACCCGTTAATGAAATTTAAAAATTTCATCCACAAATTTATAATTATTAATCAATCACTAGTATTTCAAAATTTGATTGCAACTAATATGCGCATATTTCCGGAAGATGTAAAAGTAGTAAACATTAGTGGAGGATATTTCTTTCCTCTTTAAAGTCTAAAAGAGTAGATATTAGAATATCATGACTTTCCAAAATTATAACAGATTCTATTATTTTCACTACAATAAGCAAAGAGAATAAAAATAATATATATATATATATAGAAACTTAGAAATAAGAGTAATTAAAATGCATGCATATGCATAAGCAGAATATGTTCTGCTTTCATCATTTTCCATTAAAAAAAAGGTTATAAAATATATATATTTCTCTCCAATTTAAAAACAAATGCAAGTGGGAATTCATTTTTTCACAAGGAAATGCAAAGGGGAGTGGTAAATATTTCTTATACATACCAAATTGAATAGTGAATTCTGTATATAAAAATTATTTAATTCTCTCTTGGATTTCTATTGATGTCCTTTGATAGGTTGAGCAGAATAATTTTCTAAGACTTAACAGATAGTGGTTAGAAGTGCTTTGCAAAGACATGAGATGTTAAAAGGTACTTAGAGTTTAATTTGCGTGTTTCGATACTTAAATCAATTTAAAATCAAAAGATATTCAAAGTAAAAAATATAAAAAGTCAGAAAATTCAATATTTATGTTTTTTCTTACCTCATACCAGCCTTTATTTTAACTATTTATATCTAGTCATTGGCTGTCTGTTAATTTGACAAGTATAGATCAAATGTCTATTGTGTTTTGAGTTATTAGACAGTTATGAATCCATTAAATGTTCTATATGTAAAGATCCAACTTGACGAGGTCCAAGTGATCTAACAATTTCCTTTTTTTTTTTCTTTGGAAATCAGATGGAGGTTGATCATTGATAGTTGCAACTTCCAACCAGCAAGCTAGTTGCAAGAAAGAGCAAGATTAGAGCCTTTTCTTGGAAGATTTTGGCTTACACATGCCTTAATTTTGCCTCTTTGGGAAACCTTAATGAAGTCGAAAAAACAACTTTGCTAAGATTTTGGACTTCCATGCGTATATATAGTTTTCTTCAACGCAGTGATCAACCACTTGCTGACCAACTTGCACACCTTCATTGAACTCCGTTAATTCTTTTTTCTATATTTAACTTAATTTGTACTGATCAGAGCAGAAAGCTTGAACTAATTAAATTACTGCCCGCTTGCAAGTTGCATGGATCACCACAAAAGGGTTTTTTCCCCTTCCCTATACTTTAGCCATTTTGATAGTTCTTTTTAAAAAAGTTTATTAATACATTTTCTTCACTTTAATATTAATTTTCACTTAAAACTATGAACTCAATTAATTAGGAATTAATGATGGTTGGAATCACAAAAGCAGTAATATCATGTATAAAAATTGGGTTTGGTTCTCTTTCATTATTTTTATTACAACTTCGTCGTTCATAAATATAATTTGCATAATTCATGGGTGCATCGTATACATATGATGGTTAGACCTGCTCATGGGCCGAGCCGCAGTCCGATTTTTTTTTTTACTTCTTTACCTAGGTTCGGCCCGACGGCCTGGATGAACAGTAAATCCTATTTTAAAAAATAAAATTTTATTTTTTATCATTAAAATTTTAAAAAATATTATTATTTTAATATGTGAACAGTGATCCGAACAGGTCCAGATCATGAATATATTTGTCCAGGCTAAGCCAGTACGGATTGGACGGGCTGCCCGATCCATGAGCAGGTCTAGTGATGATAAAGTACATGAGCCAAACCCATTGATTACGTATAGTATTGAACCATTTTCCTAAAGTACTATTTTTAAAGTAGTCTATTGCCTTATTTATACTATATTTAAAGTTTATAATTAAGTTGGTCTCACGAGTCAAGTGAAATAAACTCAATCAAAAAAATTATACAAAAAAAATTAATATAAAGATATGAAAATAAAATTCAATTTGTTACTAATAATACCCTCTTTTAAATAAAGTTATCATTTGTACAGCAAAAAAACTTAAATTTGAATATTGAGATAAATAAAGATTTATGAAAAGAGAAAATTATTTTTCATTATATAATCCAATAGCACATGTACTTGAAAAAAATCCTAACCCTAACTTACCATCTTTTTTTTTTCTCTTTAATTTCCTTTTATTAAAAAAATCAAAAAGTTGAGATATAAATTTTAACTCCTCTTCTCCCTCCTCACATCATTGAAAGGCATCAATAAGAAGTCTTTCCCATTAACAACCAATTTATTGAAAAATTCATTAATTATTATTAACGATAAGATTTTTTATTAATTTTCGTTTACTTTGCCTGTCCATACCTACCCTCTTTCAATTTAATAATAAATTAGTTCAACTCAAACTTGAAAATGAATAATTTTCATTTAATTAAACGATATCAACAATATTTTTAACTTCAGATGCACGCAAATTTGAATCAACGTTAAAGGCTGAAGTTAACTTGACCAAATTAACGTGAGATTTGGCTCCACTTACTTCGATCCATTAGAGGAGCCATGGTTTATTCTCATGGAAATGCCAAGAAAATTTGGTAAAGATTTTAAATAAATAATTATAAATATGAAAATTTATGTTATTCGAATTCAAGGTAAGTATCGAATATAAATTTATGTACGATACGTATATATTTAATTTTAAACAAATATTTAAATTATCATATTTTATATTCATATTCGAATATATATTAAATATAGGTATTACACATCTATATCTATACTATTATAAAATGAATGACTGAGTTGGTGCCACGAGTCAAGTGACACCAACTCAGTCGGTGAAATTACAAAAAGATCAAATTAATTATTATATCAAATAATAAAATAAAAGGTATTGATGTATTTTAAACTTTTTTATATAATTTTTATTTTGAAAAAATTTATCATTTTTTTTCTTGAAAACTACCCACTTCTTAAAAAAAAAACTACGCATATACATATAAACTACCCACTAATCAATTTATTTTTAACATAATTTTTATTAATTTTTTTTCTTATCCACTCACATAGTGGGTGTGCCATAATCTAGTACTATTATAAAAGGAATGGCTGATTTGGTGAAAATATAAAAAAATATTAAATGTTAAAAATAAAAAAATAAATAAGGATAGTTACATATTTTAATATTTTATATAATACTTTTTAAAAAAAATATCTATTTACTTTTAAAAAAACTATTCATTTTTAAAAAAATTATCCACTTACAAAAATTACTATTAGCAAAAACTATCAATTTTTTAAAACATAATTTATTATTTTAAAAAATATATAAAGTATGTGTGGAATTATAGTATTTATAAAGAAACACTACAAGCTCAAATCCACCAAAGAAATTGATACATTTGTCAATAATAGAAAGAGTGGGGCAATTCTCTGCCCAACCAATCAGAAAAGGTCGGAAAAAAAAAAAGGTAAATTTGAAAAACATGCCCTCTAATAAAAAAAATTTATAAATAATCTAATGATAAAATATAATTCATAAAAAATGCATAAATCAAAATTGTGAAAAAAAAAAAAAAAAAACATTGTAAAGACCTATCAAAAATAAAAGCCATTAGAGAATTGTAAGAAAAGATCTGAAAACACTCCATTATTACATTCTCCCGTCCTCCATTTCTCTCTCTTAACCCCTTTTCTTTTCGTTCAACAAAAACTCACAATCCTTCAAACACCTATGTCACTAAATTCAAAAATCATAACCAAAAATAAAAAAAAACAAAGAAAAATAAAAATAAAAAATAAAACAAAAACCCAATTAGAGTATTAAAGATGTAACTAAGTTATATAAATAGAGAGAGTTCAAAAGAAAAACCTAAAGAAAATGTGAGGAAGGTAAAACTGGAGGTAGCCTTCTTCCCTGTGATTA
This sequence comes from Fremontodendron californicum, assembly GCA_030761205.1. Taxonomy (NCBI): domain Eukaryota; kingdom Viridiplantae; phylum Streptophyta; class Magnoliopsida; order Malvales; family Malvaceae; genus Fremontodendron; species Fremontodendron californicum. The sequence continues at coordinate 32,825,287 of JAULJL010000007.1, forward strand.
TCTTTCCCAAAAATTAAGAGAGGTTTGCTTAAGTTTCTTTTCTAGTGGAGAGCAAGGATATAATAGTAATTCCCATTTCCATACTATAAAATTTTCAATGTCTTATTTCCTTTTTAATAATAATTATTTTGTATAGTATCATTTAACAAATCTTTTGAATTAAAGCTGTTGTTTTTCAATTTTTCCCAAAATAAAATAATAGTACGGCCCTCGATTTTGTTAGCAAACGTGGCGATTATCTATACGTCAATATTACAGTACTTTCACTACTTCCACACCCGCCACCCACGAATCCTGGGGGGCACTCTGAAAGTCCGAGGATACTTCTTCTATAACTCTCTGTCGAGTACATTACTACGGTACTCGCTTTTACCTGCCGACGCATGTCCATTGAAATCTACCTTTGCGTCTCCAACAGTTCTCCCGATTCTCTCCCGGATGTCAACACGGCTTTGTTTGATTCACCGCGACAGATGCAACTTTAATAAAGCGAGTAGAAATTATTCACCTACTCGCGAGAATAGGCCCAATGAGCGACATGTCAATTCCATAGTTAAATCGCTAAGCGGTTTCGGGCTCCATGTTTTTAGTCTAAAGAGAGGTTTTATTTGATGTTAGAAAACCGCTTTCAGCTTTCCATTTACAGCATAAATATAATTTTCTCCTGATCAGTTCAATTTTCTTTTTGCTTTTCTCAGAAGCTCTCTCTCCCAAAAAGAAAGAAAAAAACTTGCGTCTCTCCATAATTAGCTTAAAACAAGTAAGCTTTTGTCTTTATATTTCTTCGCTAATATATATATATATGATATTTAAATCTTTTTACAGCCCAAAATCATATTTTCTTTTTTTATTTTGTTTTCAATTAGTTTGATTGTTCTTAGTATATAAATTATATATGTTTATCTGGGTATTTTTTTGACATTGATTTGAGATTTTGTAGGACTGAAATTGGGGGCGATCTAAGAAAAGAGAAGCAAAGGGAATTTTTTTTTTTTTGTTTTGTCGATCCAAAGGGAATAATTAACCCTAAGATTTTAAGGAAAAAATTATTAAGGGGATGGGAAGAGGAAAAATAGTGATTCGAAGGATAGACAATTCAACAAGCAGACAAGTGACTTTCTCAAAGAGAAGGAATGGATTGTTGAAGAAAGCGAGGGAGTTATCCATCCTTTGCGATGCTGAAGTCGGATTGATTATCTTTTCCAGCACCGCCAAGCTCTACGATTATGCCAGCACTAGGTCAGATTCTCTTTCTTTCTCTTTTTTGTGTGTATGTGTTATTTATTACATTTTTGTTTATTTAATAATTTTGTTTTCTGACTCCTTTTTATCGTTTCTTCTTCTTTTTACTATATATATGTGTTTATACTTATATATTAGTGTTTTCTTTTTTTTTTGGTTATCTGAAAAACGATGGCTGTTTAGATTTACATGGAAACATTAATACTAACTATATATAGGATAAAGTTTGGGTTTTATTCCCCTTCTTTTTAAGGTTAACATGAAGTAGAGTTTGTCAACTTTTTCCCCTCCATTGTTGTTAACATGCATGCAAGTATTAAGTTTGCAAGTTTGAGATTATAAAAATAATGAAGAAGAAACTAAAAAACATTGAAGATATTGCATGTATAAGTGGTTCATTTTCTTTTAATGGCAAGTAGCAGTAGTTCTAATTAGGATTTAAGTTACGGTTATATACGTGTTTTCGTTCGCGTCATATTTATTACGATTTTGAAAGTAATGAAAGCTATCGTAGTTATTGCAATCATCGCGGTCGTAATTTTTTTTCTTTTCATTTTACACAATTTATTATAAACTATAGTAATTATAATTATAGTTATAAAAATTATATTTTAATGATTTTTAAAATATTTTATAACTCTTTGTGATCTTTTATTTATATAAAAAATTATTTATAAGTTGTAAATTGAATCTATATAAATATAATTTACAGTCGTAAACTTAGTCACTACGAATCATTAACCATTCACATCTCAATTACTGTGGATATCGGTGACAGTGAAAGTCGAAATCGTAAAATAGCTATCTTTACATCGCGTCACGACCTCTATTTAAATCCCTGATTCTAGTTACAAGACAAACTTTCCCCTTTCTCTTCTTTAACGATAATCCTTTAGTATTTACAAATCTAAATATATACATGCTAACAGTTTTAGACAATGAAAATCATCCGAATGTAAATTAACATGGATTGAAAAGCAAAACTGAACTATATATGGTATAGGAATGTTTGTATCATTGTAGTTGAATTCTGTACCTCTGAAACCTCCCAAAACATCATCTTTAAACTAACTGAGGCTCTCATTTTTCTTTGGACAACGTTTAACTCTATTAACTCTATCAATTATAATTCTCATTCCTCAGTTTTCCATTTTTACAATAAGCAGCTATATTATTGTCCTCTTTTGGCTCAATGATTGGTGCATGCTCCCCTGCTCAAAAGAGCAGGGTTCGATTCCTCTTACCCCAAATTATCAATTTTTTTTTTTTTGTTGTTGAAGAAAACGGTATAAGCTATGAAGTATGAACAGAGGTTGGAATCTTAGTATATTGTTTATAAAGGAGACCGCAGTTTAGGAATAATGAAAGGATTGCAAATGCTGACATTCAAATCCCAAACCTGATAAATACTAGCTCTTAAAGATGATTACATGAATTTTAAGTTAAACCCTGAGTTTTTATAGACTTGATTTTACGATATTGTTTTCGGCTTTGGTTGTCCCATCATGAAAACACTTCCTATTACTTTCAAAGGAGTTCTGGTTGGAGAGAAAACAAAGAAAAATTGAGAGTGGTGGTGTGTAATCTTGGCTTAATTTTACATCATTTCATTGGCTTGGAGAGGTTGATGCATGCATGCTTTTCTTTCTCCATTCTTTAGGATCAGGTTGTGTCTTGGATAATGCTAATTAAGAAGTAGTTGATATCTTGGTTAGAGTAGTTGAGAGAAAAATTAAAGTAAAAAGTATTTGTCTATTGTATACTGTATTTGGAGGATATGTACTTTTGAATAGCATAAGCAGCTTGATTATGGAACTGAGAGCATTTAAAAAATTATGGAACACTTTTTTTTGAGAGAAAAAAAATGTTAATCAGTGTCATTATAAAATATATATAATTAATGTATTATTTTTTTAATTTAATAAAAATAAGATATTAAATGAATAAATTTTTTCTAAATAATAATTAAATAATTTTTAATGGATGTTATAAACACTCGTAAATTGGACCTTTTTTTCTTGTGGAACATCCTGTCAATGATCCACTGCTTGGAGGTTCATTCTCTTGGGTATTTTCTTGCAAAGGGCATGATATTCTTAAAAAAGATGTTGATATTTCCTTCGTATAACAAAATAATTAGTTATGCTGAAAACCAAATCCCAAATTTTTGAGGCAAATAAGTCGAATAAACCTTTAATAAAAGCTTTATTTATTACTCATTACTTATGCAGTTTTGCTACTCAATCTTTACCTTTTTTTTGAAGTTGTAAAAAAAAAAAAAAAAAGAACAAATTATATCTTATTAAAAATGAATAAATGGCTAAAATTTGATACCAAATCAAACATAATTGATTATAGAAGTAAAATTATGCATCTTGTAATCCATAAGTGAAACTTTTAGTATATAATATTAATCCTTCCAAATCATTTTTTTTCCATAGTAATCCATAAAAATATAACTTTTAGATATATAATCCTTCAAAAACATACCCCCTCAGTCCATGACTTCATACAAATTTTAAGTTATTTTAATTTAGATTTGGACTTTTATTGATTATAATGTTTCTTCTTAAATTACCCTTAGTTTGAAGAAAGAGAAGCATTTGAGTAGTATTAGTTAAAGGATAATAAAGAAAAATAAGAACTTCAAACGAGACGTTATTTTGGGACAATTAAAGGTATACAAATAACACATTATTTATGGGAAGAGAGGGAGTATTTTCTTTAATTTGTATACAATAAATTTTGCGCTTTTTTTTATAAAGTGTCCAACTAAATTTGGTATTATAAGTCGACTCATACCAATTCAATTAGTGAAAATATAAAAAAACCAAACACAATCATAATATAAAAAATAAGATAAGAATATTTATATCTTTTAAAATTTTATATACATGTATTTTATTTTAAAAAAGTTGTACCTATTTATTTCAAAATATATATATCATTGTTTTAAAAAACTATTCACTTATAAAAAAAAAAATTCCATTTTTTAATAATTTTTAAAAATATATATATATATATTTTCACTTGGTGAGTATGTCAAATTTTAGTTTATGTTATAAGTTTGAAAATGACAATAAAGAGATTGAGAGTTAAAGCAGATTAAGAACTGAAAACATAGAAAATAAAGTTTAGTTTTTCAAACACAGGACCTGCCCCTGATATATCCATTCAAGTTCTTATCATCTGCACTGCACCCCATCTTTTCCACCAAATCTCTTGCTGCACCCTTCCTATATTTATTTATATTCTTAAAAGAGTTATAATACTCGAGAAACAGATTAATCAAAATATTAATCTTATAATTAATTAATTCTGTTTATATAACTTTTAACAGACATGTCTGGACCTGTTTATACGTCTAATCGCTATCCCAATTTTTTTTCCTTGCCTAAGTTTGTTTTGGGTCGAGTTTGAGCCAATTTATAAATTCGTTTTATTGTTTATAAATTATTAAATTATTATTTTATATTTATATATATTTATAATTAAATTTAAATAAATTTTTTATTTAATGAATAAAATTCAGGTCGGACCGATCGAATTACAAAAATCCTTACTTAGACCCGGTCCAATTCGGATCGGGTCTGTCGGCCTCGGCCCGGACGGACTACTTGACCTTTGAGCAGGTCTCTATACATGTCCCAAAGTCAAGTTACTCATCCAACTTGATAGGTTCAATCCGATTAGACCGGATCTGAAATATGATATTTTTAATTCGATTTGATTCGAATTATTATTTAATTAAAAAAATATTTTTATTTAAATTTAATTATAAAAATATATAATTATTAATATAAAAATATTTTTTAATATTTTAAATAATAAATCGGATTTTTTTAATTTTACAAACCGAATTAAACTTTGAACAAATAATTTTTTACTATCTAAGTTTGATCCAATTCATTAACACCCATACTTTAACGGTAATCATGCAGCTTTTAAAACCTATTTAGGTTACTTAAAAAAATTAATTAGGTTGTTAAAATTTTAAGTTGGTTCAGGGCCTCAGGGCACATGCATTTAATTAATTTCCTTTATCTCATACATGTAATTTTTCAATCTTTAAATCCTTGCATTGATTATTAGGTAATTTTAAAGTCTCCAAAATTATGATATGTTTACCTTCATATTTTCTTTCGTAAAGTGAATGCTAAGACAGAACGACTTTGCTTGGTAGGGTAAAATAAAATATTCAAAAATAAAAAATTAGAGGAAGAAAAAGTAAAAAATAAAAAATAAATAAAAAATCATTGATGTGTTTGATAGAAAAGATAAAATATATATATATTATTTATATTTATTGCTTGATAGAAATAAAAAATAAGAAAAAAATTTATATTATTTTATCATTATATATCGTTTATAAATTAAGATAAAAAAAAAACAAGTTAAAAATGATATTATAAATATATACACTTAATTCACATCTATTTCATTTTTCTCTTCTTATCATTTCAATTTGAAATGATTTATTATTGTATTAAAATAAAAATAATATTTTTTCTCATTTTTTTTTTCTACCAAACACATTCAAAATTTATATTCTTCCACTTTTCTACTCTCCTCTTTGCATCATTTTATTTTTTCACTCAACCAATCGCATTCTAAGACTAACTAGATATTATTGTTTTATAAGATTGAAAATTTTAACGCTGGAAACTTAAATTAAAAATTAAAATCAAGAGCATAAACTTCTTCGGAATCTGTTAAGAAAACTAAATTTATGCTTCATTTGGATTCGTGAAAAAGATACTCTCATCATGCCGTAATTACATTTTACGACTAAATCCCTATAAATGAAGCATTAGTGTAGATGAAAAATCTTCAATTTACATATGTAAATAGTTATATAATTAAACTTCAAATCAAGCTTCTTTTTTCTAACTTTTCATTCATTAATTTTTGAAATTTGATAACAAAAATAAATTATTTTGATTACGCACTACTCAAAAGCCACTGCAATAATAAAATAATAAAAACTCAATAACATAAATTACAAAAAAATAAGTTTTTAATAATAATAAAAAAATTTAACTTCATAAGCAAAATTAAAATACTGCTATATATATATTTTTAAATATATTTTAAAATAATATATACTTGTAAAATCCAAAAACTTCACTTACGAAATAATTTCTCTTTTACAAAATTAATAAGGTGCCAAAATAAAACAAGCATACTGAAAGGAAATAGTGACAAATGAAGTAATTAAGCTTTTAGATTTTTTTTTCTCTTTTATATTACCTTCTTCCAATTAAAAATATTCACCTTCAATGGTGTCTCATATATTCACAAATTACAGTAAAATTTCGAAGTGCCAATCACCAAACATCAATTAGAAAACTGATTTTGACTCGATTTTATTTTTATTTTTTTTAATTATCAGCATGAAATCTGTTATTGAACGCTACAACAAGGTAAAAGAAGAACATCAGCAACTATCGAATCCTGCTTCAGAAGTCAAGGTAAATTGTCTATTAACTGCTTCAATTTACTCCACAAATTATCCTGTATAACAATTGTTTGCAAATGTGCATATATTCAACTCATCATCGGAACCATTGATACATTTTTTATTCTTTTTTCCCCTTTTTGGTGCTTTTTAAAAATAAATATAAGCTAATTGTTTGAGATTTTAGATTGTGGTGGTTAACTTTTCCCACTTTCTCTTAGAGATCAAGTTCAGGAAAAAGAAAGGGAAAAACATAGTAGCTGATGGAATAAACAATCATCAAACCAGGCTTAGACTGAGTTTTTCATTATACTTTTGAGCATAACAACCCTTGAGGTAATTGGCAATCAGGGTCCAATAAACGTCAGTGTGCCCCAGAAAGATGAAGTTTATAATCTTAGTGACAATATGTGTGGTCGATCAGTGAAAAATCATCTACTTAGTTTCTTTGGCACGATTCAAGAGACCTTCTAACATTATGACTTCCTAGTTCCTCCAATGGTATTCTTCTCAATCTAGGTGAGGTCTCAACTTTCTTAGTAGGATAGTAATAAGTACATGGAAAACTACAAAAATATGGCATAAATTGGATGAACCACCGAGCAAATAACAGAAACCGTGCCCTTGTAATGTTTGATTATTCATCTTCAACTTTCTTCGTTCAACCAAAAGAAAGAGGAGCGAAAAAGTACCTGGCTTACTTTGTTTATCGTCAAGTGAGGCACTGAAGAGAAGCAAAAGGACCGTACAAAGAAAAGTTGTGCTGCCTGGACAATGGAAAATACATTATATTTGCCTACGTTGCTCCGACTCTTCATTTTTCTTGAAATACCTGTATCCGACACCGGTGTCCGACGTATATCCGGACATGGGTATGGGGATATAATCCATCAAGAACTCTCCAAATACATGAAAATCTTAGAAAAAGTTGAACATACCTGTGTCGGACACATACCATTGTCTGACACTCACATCCGAGTCCAAGTAACATAGATATTTCCCACTTCACGTAGAGATAGTCATTATAAGATCTCCGTCAGTAATCAGCTTCACACTTTCCACAAAAAGTACCATGAAGACGTAGCTGCTGCCCCACAAAGAATAAGAAAAATCCCCACCTCTATAGCATAAGAATCTGCTCTGCTTGCAACAAGGCAGGGCCTACAGCTAATGCCATGTAAACAGCACGTTATTTAACATAAATCTAACAAAAAATATTTTGTTTTAATTGACCTAACAAGTGTATAGTGTAATGCCAACTTAAGCTTCCTATTAGAGGGCTCCGGAATATCACTACAGATCTATTTCGAAAAAAACTGTAAAGCAAGATTTACATCCTTGATGCTGGAAGTTGGTTTAAACAGTGTCAACATATCAAAATAGAACAGATCTTTTTGATGAATCACAGAGATGGATAAGGGTTCTTAACTGAGTTAAGCTCATGCTTACCAAGTTTACAGCAAGATGTATTACATAAATGGCACACGGGGCTCCTGTTACGCCTCATGAAGCATAAAGCATTCTTTCCAGCATGTGCACCCATAGATGTATGAATGGAACAGTGTGCCTATCCAAGCCAGTCATAGTGCTTAGGAAAAAGTCTACTGCCTACACCAAGCCATATGAGTAGAGGAGAAATGATGCCACAAAAACATCTCAAACTTCAGCTACCCTCAGATATCAGCTTCAGCATGGAGCTTCTACGACTTCTATACCAAGAAATGTTGTACGAGGAACACTTCAACATATCGAAAAATGAAAACCATCCAAGTCTACGAGTATACCCCTTTCAGCAAAACCATCATAGTATTCATTGTCAGTCAAAGTTAACTTCGAAGATTTTGGAAACCATCACAACAAAAGCTTTACAAGACTAAACCCTGCAACCCCTCTCAAAGTCTACATGATAGTATCAAGTTGACTATAGAAATAAATTCATGATTTTCTACCAAATAGCATGAAAAGAAACCAAAATCTTTTCGTAAGTAGAAGAGGTTAGCGACAACTACTTGGCGAAGAAAGCTGACGGTTAAGCTAATGGCAGAAATTCTTACTTAAATCTCCCAGACAGCTGTTGCACACCAATATTTGAAGTCAAAGGTAAAAATTACAGCAACCACCAACTAGATGCCTAAAAATATTTGGGAGGGTTGTGATATTGAGCATTTTTATCAAACTATCCTTGATGGTGTTAGAAGAGTAAAAGATCTTCAAGAAAATAATACTCACAGTTTAAATTGCAGATGGAGTGTCCTTTGCCCCACTGAGATCCTTAAAACGGTTAAATACTCTCAGAAGTGACATTACAATTCAAAAATCATAACTTCCCTTTAGAGTACCCAAAGTCACTTACAATTCTTTTTCCACTACAGCTGCAGGTTTATGTTCGATAGACTCCAACGCTAGCTACTACTCCTAGACAACTACTGTCTTTCCTAAGTGTAAGCTGCCACCCTCTGCTCTAACTCTAAAGCAACAATCCTATCATACATTCAGCAAAATCCACTATTTGTTACCTCAAGTAGGTTAGTACACTATTCCTCGAGGCAATCATTAAGATTCCTCTTTCAGCATTACTGGATCAAGTATTCTCTTTTTCAGTCTAAAGTCGAATTCGTGAATGCATAAACAACTTCACAGCATGACATCCGTTTTTCAGATCAATGTCTACCCACTCAATTGAATTTGCACACTTAGTACCTTGGTGGTTGTTTTTCTGAAATAGCTTAGTATCATTTTTTGTGAGACATACCTTGCTATCAATTTTAATGATCCTGTATCATGATTTTTATGGGCCCTCCAAGATTTAGGCATATTGGAAGATTAAAACTTAGCAGGCAAATATCATTATTCTTTCAAATGTCTTCCTTAAAAATGGTTATCAAGCTAATATGGCTGTATATTCAAACAAGGATATTGAATAGATGGTGCAGTCAACAACAAAGTCTTAATAAATTTCTTCTAGCTGAAGAGCAGGTGCTCTCAGTGTTGCAGGAAAAAATAGTATTCACCAGCACACTTGGGTGGTGATTGGGAAAATCAGTCCCAACCAACATCTAGGGTTGATTTCTGACCCATGTACTTGTGCGTGGTGCATTAATGTTTTGCTCTCAAGCATAAAAAGTTTATGAATGTCAATATACACATTCAAGTACAAAATCAAAGAGAAAATTATTGCTGGTGAGGGCCAAATAACAGACAAATGAGAGAGAAGAGGCATCAATATGCAAATGTCAAAAAATGTCAATCCAGCACATAGACCTACCACCTATGTTGCTCCGACTCTTCATTTTTCTTGAAGTACCCGTGTCCGACATCCGTGTCCGACACATCGGGACATGGGTCTGGGGATATGATCCTCCAAGAACCGTCCAAACACATGAAAATCTTGGAAAAAATTGAACAAACCATGTCGGACACATACCCGTGTCCGACACTCACACCCGAGTCCGAGTAACATAGCCTACCACTAGTATGAAAACTCTGAAATTTAAACATTAATAAGTTGCAATATAAACATATAGACTGATCATACCTCTATATCTACAAATATTATGAAAGGAACATTTGTTCTCCTCCTCCTTAGAATGCACCAAGGTTGACCACACTCTAAGCATAAAAACTAGGAGGGGGTAAGAGTGATTTCAATGACTTACGAGGAGATATAACTTCTTACCTCTGAGAAATAAATTCCCCCAAAGAAGATAAGAAGATGTCTCCAATAAGCTATCCATATCAATTTCGCGCTCTTAGCAAGTCCATGTCCCCTTCGGCCCTTCGCTCTCCCCCCAACATAAACATCATGAAATTAAAAATTATATTACTTTTCCTTTTAAAAAAAAATCTATATTATTTTTCAATAACCAATCTATTAGCCAGCACATGCTAACAACCTCTATAACCTCTTTTCCTCATAAACATATAAATGGAAAAAAAATATTAACAATAATTACAAATCTCCTCGGACATGACATAGGAGCCCTTACCTACTAAGGAATCAATGCTAGGAAGACTTGAATGGAAAAACTTACCAACAATGTGCCTTTCATTAGGGGCTCTCGACATGAGCACTCCCTCATAAGGGCGAAGCCATAGCCTAATACTAACCTCACAAGGACATGGTGTAAAAACACCTATAACTCAGGTTTAGAGTACAAGTCCTTTACCTTCTAACAACCATAATCTTAAGGTGATGACCTGTAGACCATCAAATCCATTTGAAGGCAAGTTTTTAGCAATAAACCACCACACTTCGACAGTTGCCAAAATACATAACTTATCCCAATAACAGTAGTTATCATTTAAAATAAAAACACACTCAAAATTCTCTTAGAAACAATTTCATGTTTAAATTTTTTATTTGCAATCATTACATCAACAGAAATATTTACCCCATCTAATCAGAGTCTTAAGAAATCAAGTATCATCATAAATCTCTGCTTTAACACACCATTTGGTAGGAAGGATAGAAAGGGGAAAGGAATGAAAAAGTTATAATCTAATGGTTGAGCTACAAATTTGAACATGTTATAAATCTCAACCATTAGATTAAACAATTTTGCATCCTTCCCCCCTTTCCATCCTCCCTATCAAACATAGCATACTTTCTGAGAAAGCACAAGATACAAACAATAGGTAAGGAGAGACAACATTTGGACAACATAGCTACATAGCAAATTCTTCACTTTTTTTCAATGACAATTATATAGAATGTTGGTACAACAAAAAAAACATAACCTAGGCACAAAGTAAAAAAACGTTCAGTTCAGAAGGAGAAAAAAGGAAGGAAGAGGGGTGAAATGAAAAGATTGAGGGAACCTTTATACTAAGCAAGGCGGAAAATGAGTGGATTTGCATCTTTCAGTTCTCTCAAAATCCGATCCTTGCACGAGTGGGAGGAACTAAATCATAATTTCATTCACAATTTTACCCGTAACATCTTCTACCAAACAAAAGGACGGAAAAAAGAAAATAAGTTTCCTTCCTTTTCTTCCCTCTTCCATTCCTCAATTTTCTCCCTTCCATTTGTCTTCCTTCCTATCAAACACGGTGTTAGAGAGAGATAACAGTTTAAACTCCTTGACTGGTTAAGAAATTTTAAAAGTTCCACACTGTCTATGCATCAAATTTAGTCAACACTCAGCTAAATTCAGCTTTATTATCATCAAAGAATAATCTAGCTCAAACTTGAGATGAAGCCTTTTAAAAAATATGTGAAAAATCAAATGCTAAATTAAGCTTGCAAATAGCTTCAGTCTGAGTATTAGATCACTTGGATTCATTTCAGCTGCTTATTTTTTATGCGAACTCAACAACAAAATGAGTTGAGTCATAGTAATTAAGTCCAAGTAACTCATTGAATAGAGACTGATCTCCCAACTCCCAAGTTCTTTGACATGTACTTCAATTTTTACATCTCTTATGATATTAGTTTACAATACAATACTTCACATTCAAGAATATGACTTTCTTATTTAATTATTGACCTTTGTACTTGATAGTTTTGGCAAAGGGAGGCAGCCAGCTTGAGGCAACAACTTCAATACTTGCAAGAATACAACAGGTACTCAAAACCTCCATAATTCATCACTAAAATACTCTTAAAAATCTCTGTACTTATAAATTTAATGTAAGAAGTTAGCTACTTCTGTAGACTCTATAATACTCTTAAATTAGAAAATTTGCTGAGTGCAAAAATCATGCACCAACTTCAAAAAAAATTTAGTAACAAATGCATTAACTACATTGTTTTCAAAACTAAGTTTCAGTGTATAATTCTCTTTGCCTTTCTTAAAGGGACAAGTAAAGGAAGAACATGGACGGATCTAGGATTTATGTTCAATGGGGACAAATTAATATATATAATATTTTTAAAAATAATAATATATATAATATTAAAATACAAAAGGTTAAATACAAACTAACTCAAGTATAACAAAGATTGCTATGTTTCTACGTCAATATAATGCATTACAAATGTTCTCCATGGTTATTTATAGTTCGGATTAGACCTGCTTATGGGCCGGACTAGGCCACGGCCCGAAATTTTTTTTATTTTTCCTTACCCAGGTCCGGCCTGCAGGCTCATTTTACTGTTCACATATATTAAAAAATTATTTTTTATTCACTAAAATACCTACCCAAGCCGGGCCCAATATGGGCCGGGCCGGGTGAGCTGCCCGGCCCTTGAGCAGGTCTGGTTCGGATGCCTAATTAAAATTTTTAATTATCAATACTAAATAATAATTTTTCTATATATATAACCAAACAATCACTCACTCAAGAATCTCCCTTCAAACTTGACAAATGTTTTTTTAAAACATTCTTTAGTCATTTCTCTACATACACCAAATATTTTATAGTATAAAAAATTTCAAATACTAGATAAATACTCTATCATAATATCAAAATACAAAAAAATAATTCCTCATTTGAATATATTTGAGCTTTGAAAGAAGAAAATGGTGGTCCAACCCCTTTGTTTCTTTGGCATTTCCTTCACAAAGTTACTTGTCTTTTTTCTTTTCTCTATCGTTCCTCCTTTACTTTTATTACTGGTTCATCCTTTACTTTTGTTATGTTTTATAACATTTTTTGGATAGAAAAATAAGTGAGGTAGAAGACAACTTTTTTGTTTACTTTTTGTTGTTTTGTAGTTTTTCAAAGCTTTGAAGAGTCCAATATCAATAAACAAATTAATAATAGACTTTCATTTCATTTATGTTTACATATCATAACCTATTATTTTTCAAAGTCATCTTTTATTATAATTGTACTGTTTATTCTTTTCAATATTTAAAATGATGTGATACATATTTTATTTTTTGTCAATTTCAATGGGGGCAAAATATAGAGAACTTAAAGTTTTTAAAGTATTTTTATAATATAATTATAGGCACATTAGGATCTTAGTGGGTGCAATTAGGGTTTAGATTAGGATTTAGTTGTAAACTATTTTTATAATCTAGTCATCTTTTAACAGTTGTAATCTGTTGAACAAATGCGTTCCTTCTGATTATGTCTCACAGTCCCATTGTTTATGACAAAATGTTTTATAAGTTTTGTTGTCAACTAGCAAATTGAGCTTTTTAACAACCAATTCCAAAAACTATAAAAATATTGTCCTAAACAAATATATAAAAATCACCATGTTTTGCTAACATATAACCTTTTTCTTCATGATTATACCCGTCACATGTAAACCTCAAGCATCTTCTCTAATTGTTTCAACACAACTATCCTCAAACTTTAGTGTGAACATGGATAAGAATTGTCTTATTTCATCAACATAAGAAAAAGAACCAACTTACATGCCGCACCTAAAGGAAAACTAGAACTCAATTGATTTTGGAATTAGATTTTAGTACAATCCCAAAACTATCTCCCATCTTCATCAATTGTGGCTGGTGATCTGTGCATCCTATAATACAGATCTCATGTATAATTTTATAAACAAACCATTAAAACAAGGAATTTTCAAGTACTAAATAGCATAAAATGCAAAATCAACAGCAACTCTTGCAATGGGGGTTTCACAAAATGTTAAGTATCTACTGTATGACATGCATAACATGATATTAAAAATGGTAAAGACCACTTAAAACACTCTTATTAACAAAGTTCTTAACAGGACACTTCGATGGTTGATAAGAACCTTTAAAACATGATATATTGGGATTTTCCATACCATGAGAAAAACAATAGCTTACATAACATTCCACTGTGATGTGTTGCAGGCAATTGATGGGAGAAGAACTATCCGGTTTAAGTGTCAAAGATCTACAGAACCTGGAAAACCAACTTGAAATGAGTTTGAAAGGTATCCGCATGAAAAAGGTATGACAGCATTAGAATTGGATGAAACTTTCACCTATAACATTCAAGATCAGATGATAATATTTGATGCAATTGCTCCTCTGTTATTTTCTGCTTGTAGGACCAAATTCTGACAGACGAAATCAAAGAGCTAAACCGCAAGGTTTCTTTGAAAGTTTTGCTGCATTTTTTTCAGATTTCATCATTCGATTTTTTTCTTGTAGAGTAACTTTCATTTATTGAATTGCAGGGACACCTCATTCATCAGGAGAATCTAGAACTGTATAAGAAGGTAGACCTCATGCGCCAAGAAAATACTGAACTTCAAAAAAAGGTACTGGCCTAGATAATTTGATAATTTTGCTAAGAAAAATCTCATATCCACGTATGGAACATACTCCTCTGTAATCTCTTCCTTGGTTCTCATAAAAGTAATAGAATGAAAGTCTGACAAACTAATACCACTATGCCATAAGGCCCATAAAATAATCCTGAAATTAAGCAAACGAAGATTTTTCCTCCTAATACTCCTAAGTCCTAAACAGAACAATTTTTGGGTCTCAGGTTTATGGAACAAGGGAAGCAAATGAAGCTAGCAGAAGCTCCCGCCCAAATTATACTTTCAACAATGGATATGATTTGCACGCACCTGTACATCTCCAGTTAAGCCAGCCCCAACCTCCTAAGAATGATGCACCAGCAAAATCAATGAAGTTGGGGTAATTCTTCCACTCAATACTGTTCTAAAAACTACAGCAATCAGAAACCAAGTAAGAAAGCAAATTATTTCAATATCAATCCTAAAAATAACTTCTCAAATTTGCAACAGATTACAACTGCATTAGCAAACTGGTCTGACAACTGTGGATGGACATCATCAGTACCCTATCAACAACTTGCCCAAGATTAAACACTAAAGCTTCTACCAGTGAGTTTTGATATTCCAGCTATTAGATAAAGTATTTTCAGCATAAAGAAAAGGATTTCATATGAAATGTTTAATGAAACAAACTTTAGATTGCTGTAATGAACAGAGAAACAAGTTATCTGATGTAAACTTACGCAATAATTAGAATGCACTGTTTGTGTCTGATGTTACTCAGCTGCCTTGTGAACTTATTGTGTTCAACGAAATTGATTTACTGACTGCAAATTGCAATTGTACTACTTGTGTTATCCAATAAAAAAATTCTCCGATTGGTTTTACTTTCTTCTGATAGCTCCCCATCCTTCACGAAAAGAAAAAACTTAAAACTAAAAATAAAAAAAAAAAAGGAGAGGCAGGGGGAATAAAATGAACTACTAATTAAATATACATAATTAATAAGGCACTAACAGTATAACAAGCAACTTCATTTCACAAGATAAATAACTTGGGCGATTCACAGTACTAAAAGCATGCTTTAGTAACTGATTTAGACAGGCCAAAAATTTTCTAAGCACACTACCTTGCACGGATAGTCACCATTTCAGCAGGGTACTCCTTACCACTCAGTACCTTTACTTTTATCAATTCTCTGGGTAATGAGACACAAGGTCCAATACAAAGGGTATATAACCATATTTCATCTTCAGTAATTTTATTGACTACATTGGAGAAAATCAACAACTACTTGAAATCAAATAATTCATACGATAAATGTCATGATGAAAGGTGATATAATTACAAAGAATGTGAAAAAGATTGTAGTCAACTGCAGGCATTCATGCATACATTAAACGTAGATACAATAAAAGAAAATAATCAAACCTGCTTCATGGAATTCAGTAGTAGGAGGATAACTATAGGGAACCAGGGAGGCTGGGAAGAAAGTTTTAACCATGCAGCTAGCAATATTCTAGCACTATAATATCCTCAGTGGAATAGGATCTACAAGAAATGTGGATATTCAAGAAATTTTGAAACTCACTCCATAGTACGCATATTTAATTCCCAGCAGCCAGGTAAAGAACAGTTCTCGTGCTCGGTGCAGAGACAGCATTTGCTAGCTGCACAGAGAAAAGACAGAAATCTTATAACCTAGGAAACTTTCAATATTTTAAGGTATCAGCATTTGTCTCCTGAATACGATACATGTTAGGAAAACAGACAAGCAGTTAAAAATGCCAGAAGTGGCATGTTGGCAGGCGGGAAGTCAGGTAAGTCCCTTCAGAGCATTAAGTAAGGTAAGCAATATTCTTCTCATAATCTTGGACTGCAAATTGGATCTTACTAATAAATCGCATGGACTTATTGCAGTCATAAACATGATATTTGGGCTTACATTACGAGGGAGAGAATTAAAGTAATACTCATGTCCATTGATGCATTAAATGCATGAGGACGAGACCTGCCAGTATATCTATCCGACACAGGAGAAAAACTTTCTTCCAAAAAGGTAAGACAGTAACTTCAACAAAACATATATGTTAATATTCCTTAAATTATAAAGTGGATAATTATTGCAATCAACAGATGCTCATCCATTCAACAGGTCGTCATCTGCGACTGCAAGCAGAGTGTCCCCTCTTTCAACAATTTACAAAAAACAAGTATGAAAAGGGACTTAAAGTTATGATTCTGGGTAATTTTCAAGCTCCCAGGTGCAATGACATAATTAAGCAAATCTTTAAACCAAAAAAAAAAACATAGAAGTTTCAATGACAGCTAGAAAGTTTAAACTCATTGGACTGTTGAAACTGAAGTGGTATCCAAGTCTTCTGAAACAAAAGGGAAAAAGAAAACAGTAATAAGCATCTTTGGAGGCATGCACGCAAGTGCAGAAACACATGTACACCCAGACACATGAAGGTATTTTGGCTTGTTATCTGACAAGATTACAATTGAGCTTTTTGAGGCATTGAGGTGATGCAGGCATGTCTTAGCTAACTAGTTTGTCCAAGGACATTTTAAGGACTTAAAGATAACTAATAAATGGAAGAGAAGTCTTCTGCTACCTAAACAAGAACTAAGTTTCTATATAGCCAAGTAATCCTAAGGCTTATAGGTCATACAACAAATCATTAAGACAGTAAATGAGCACAAAGCATCATATTGCAGATTAATATAAAAGACAATTTGGTTTGCATGAAGAGAAACCTGTTATGAAAGAACAAGGTAACCTATTGAAGGACCATTCAACCTATACAAGCTTAAGCTAATAGGTAATGACCGGCCAAATAGTTTATACTCTGACTCACAGATAACTCTAGAAAATATAGTTATTTTGCCACCATTTATGCATTTAAATCGGCTAAGTCTTTGAGGCTTTTATTAGGATTTAATTAGTTTTAGATGTTTTTATATTTATTTTATTTATCCATTTTATGTTTAAAATAGTTATTTAATCATTATTTATACGTTTTTATAGGTCCAAGGTGATCTGGAGCTTCGAGGTGCAAAACGATGAAAAACGGTGCAAAGCAATGAGCAAGCAGATTCGACTTCCGGAGCTTCTTTCAAGTAAAACTTGATCTTAAAGACTTCATTTGAGAAAACTTCCTTCTTAACTTTTGAAGCTGACTTCCATACCTTTCCAACGGTGTAAGGCTCGTCAAAATCAGAAGAGATTTGCCCAGTCAAAACAGCGGACAAAGTACGTGAAAACGGTGGAACCAACCCGAGACAAATTAGAGAGGTTGGCGCCACGGCGTCGGAGAGGCAGTGAAGGTGGCGCCGGGGAGGTGAACAGTAACACACAAAAAACAGTAAAAACATAAAAACTTACCTATTTTGCTTGGAAGCGAAGTTTCGGACTCGAAGAGGCCTTGGACACTTTAAATAGAACTCTTTTAGGTCAGAATAAAGAAGATTGGATACTAGAAACCTAATTCTCTCTCAAGAAGATAGTTGCCATCAAATTCTCTCAAAAAGATTGGAAGATTCAAGATTCAAGAATTGACAACTCTTAGATTTTTCTTTCCTCTTTTCTCTTCTTTATTTTTCTTGTGTTGTTGATGATGGTGAAACTATTTGAATATTTGTTTTCATTAATTATCATGAACTAAATCTCTTTTACTAGGATTTCAATAAAACTCAACACATAGTTTGAATTTATTTTCTCTCTCTAGCTTGATTTAATGGTTTGTTGAGTTGTTTGTTCAATCTTGTTCTTAATGCTTCTAGTTGATTGGCCACCAATTAGATTGATTTGTTAACCTAAATACAACTTGAAAAAAAAAAGTTTAGTGTTAAGACATAGATTGAATGACACATTTTTCATATTCATTTATTAGGATGAATTGATCTGCAGGTGAAGAATTCTGAACAGGAAAAGATGAATTCTGAACAGGAAAAGTTTGAAGAGAAGGGAAATTCACTTTCTCATATATTTTAAGTTAGGAATACAATAGAGAATATAAAGGAGTTACTAGTTGACTTAGAAAGTAGAAACTAGAAAACTAAATCAAAATCTGCTACCTAGGAAAACTAAATATTTACAATTACTCCTAATATATACATGCTGATTTACAGCCTAATTACAGCAATATTTCCAACACTCCCCATCAAGCGGATACGAAGATATTTTGCATTCCAAGCTTGCTGATTGATTTCTGGAAAATGGCACTAGATAATCTCTTTGTAAGTACATCAGCTAGTTGACCATTTGAAGGAACATATGGTACACAAATCTGCCCTGAATCAAGTTTCTCTTTGATGAAGTGTCGATCAATTTCAACATGCTTGGTCCTGTCATGTTGAACAGGATTGTGAGCAATACTTGTTGCAGCCTTGTTGTCACAATAGAGCAGCATAGGACCTTCTATTCTGATTTTTAAGTCGAAAAGAATTATTTTTAGACATAATAGTTCACATATTCCATGAGCCATGGCTCGAAACTCTGCCTCTGCATTAGAGCATGCCACAACTGACCAGGAAGGTGCAATACCCAGTAGTTGATCTTCGATCTGTCTTGGAACCTGCCCAGTCCGCATCTGTATAAGCTTCTAGTTTAAGTTCTTCTCCTTTTTTAAATAGAAGACCCTTACCTGGAGATCCCTTCAAGTATCTTAGTATTCTAAAGACAGCTTCAAGATGGGTTTTTTTAGGATCATGTATGAACTGACTCACAACACTGACAGCATAGGCAATATCTGGCCTTGTGTGAGACAAGTAGATAAGTTCCCCACCATTCTCTGATATTCTACTTTATCCACTGCTTCTACCCCTTCAATTAATTCTCTTAGTTGATGATTAGCCTCTATCGGACTATCAATAGGTTTGTAGCCAGTCATTCCAACTTCTTGAAGTAGATCTTGAGTATATTTCTATTGAGAAATGAAGATTCCATGTTGTGACTTGGCTACGTCAATTCCCAAGAAATATCTTAAGCTTTCTAAGTCTTTGATCTCAAATTCTTTTGAAAGCTTGGCTTTCAAAGTGGCTAATTCTTCCTGATCATCACCTGTTACAATGATATCATCTACATACACAATCAAAGCTGTAATCCCCTTTTTCAAAGAATTTTTTATAAATAGAGTATGATCAACTAGACATTGAAAATAGCTCTGATTTCTCATAGCTTTGGCAAATCTTCCAAACCATGCTCGTGGTGATTGCTTTAAGCCATAGAGAGCTCTCTTCAACTTGCACACTTTATTCCCTCCTAAATTTTCTCGGTATCCTGGTGAAGTATCCATATAAACTTCCTCTTTCAAGTCTCCATGAAGAAATGCATTCATCACATCTAATTGATGTAGTGACCATTCCTTTGTTACTGCTAATGACAGAAGAATTCGGATTGTGTTGATCTTTGCTACTGGTGCGAATGTCTCATAATAATCTATCCCATAAGTCTGGGTGTATCCCTTCGCACCCAGCCTTGCTTTATATCTTTCCAATGTTCCATCAGGCTTGTATTTTATAGTGTAGACCCATTTACAGCCAACAGTCCTCTTATGTTTGGGCAAATCTACAATCTGCCAAGTCTGATTTTTCTCCAAAGCTCTTAGTTCTTCATTCATGGCCTCTCTCCAGGGTTTTGAGGCAAGGGCCTCTTGCATAGATGTGGGAATTTTTTGGGACAGAACTGATGTGAGGAAAGCACTGAATTGAGGAGAAAGGTTCTGCAAGGACACAAAATGAGACATGGGATGTTGGGTACAACCCTAACCCCCTTTCTTAGAGCAATGGGCAAATCAACATTATTTTCAAAACTATGAATAAAAATTGGTGCATTATATTCATTACCTGATTCAAGATTGACAATTGGAGCCTGAGAAGTGATAGTAGACGCTTTCCTCCTAGAATACACCTTCAGAATCGGTGTTTTCTGATCCTCAATGTCTGTTTCTGCATCAGGTTTGGGTTCAAGTAGACTCTGGGAAGGATGGTGTTCAGGTTGTAAGGTGTTGGCATCGGGTTCCAGGTTTAGTTCAATGTCAGTGATCTCGGATTGAGTTGAATAAGATAGAGATTCAATGGTCTCAGTGAAAGTTCTGGATGAAGAAGAATTTTCTTGAGAGCTCTCCTTCATATGCCAATGACACCTATCTTCTTCTCTTGAATTATTCTCCCCCGGAAGATAGGTCTTCCCAAAGTAATTTTGATTCTCCACAAATGTTACATCCAAGGTGACATAGGTCTTCTTAGTGGGAGGATGATAGCACTTGTAGCCTTTTTTTGTTAGAGAATATCCATTGAAAACACACTTCACAGCTCTAGGATCAAGTTTACTTCGCAAATGAGAATAAATATGAACATGAGACACACAGCTAAACACCTTTGGTGGTAAAAATCCAACCCCTTTGAAATTTGGGAACAGGTTCATCAATTTCTTGATTGGGCTCTGATTTTCGAGAACTCTAGTAGGCATTCTATTAATCAAGTAAGCTGCTGTAAGAATAGCATCTCCCCAATAAAACTTGGGTACCCCTGCTTGAAACATGAGAGACCGAGCAACTTCAAGAAGATGTCTATTCTTTCTTTCAGCAACACCGTTTTGTTGAGGAGTGTCAATGCAAGTTGATTGTTGTAGAATCCTTCATTTGATAAATATGTCAGGCTCTCTTGATTAAAATATTCTCTTCCATTGTCAGATCTCAAGGTTTGAATGTTGACTCCAAATTGAGTCTTGATAAACCTATAAACATTGAGAATATAGCTGGAACTTCAAACTTGTTTTTCATTAGATACATCCATGTAGTCATTGTACAATCATCAATAAAAGTAACAAACCACCGAGTGCCAGAAATATTGGCAATACGAGACGATTCACATACATCCGAATGGATTAAATTAAAAGGAGTAGAGAATTGAATCTCTTTTATTGGAAAAGTGGTACGATGATGCTTAGCAAGGATACAAGACTCACAATATAGACTCTTCACATCAACTTTGTGAAATAATTTAGAAAACAGTTTATTTAGTAAGGTAAAAGATAGGTGACTTAAGCGATTATGCCAAAGATAAATCTGATCTAAACTTGTGTTCTGAGAAACTAGACATTGAGACCCTCCTTCACCATTCCAAGTTGTATCCAAGTAGTAAAGTCCATCTATCAGCTTACCTCGCCCAATCGTCTTCCCCGATCGGTCCTGAAAACAACCAAATGGGAAAAATTTAACTAAGCAGTTCAAATCTTTTGCGAGTTTTCCAATGGATAACAAGTTGAAATCCGATTTAGAAACATGAAGAACTGAATGTAGGACTAAAGTGTTGGAGATTTTTACAGTTCCTTGACCAGCAACCAAGGAAAAAATTCCATCAACTACTTTAATTTTTTGTTTGCCTGAACATGGTGAATAGCTAGAAAAACATTGGACATAGAGGTCATGTGATCAGAAGCACCTGAATCAATGATCCATGTGCTAGAGTCAAAGTTTAATGCTTTTATACCTGAGAGAGCCATAGAACAAGAACCTGTAACAGTGGACTCAGAAGTAGAGTTGGTTTTACGATTATCCAACTGGTTCAACAAGTGCCTAAGCTTCTGAACATCTTCCAGATTAAACCCATCTAACCCTGGTTCACTGTTTCCATCCACAGTTATGGCCTGATTTGCTTGACTTGAACGATTGGTCCCAGATCCTCCTCGGTTGCCATACTGCTTCATGTTTGGTGGCTTCTCATGTATCTTCCAACAACTAACCCATGTGTGTCTTGGCTTATTGCAATAGTCGCACCAAAGTTTATCCTTGTCCTGGAATTTCCTATTGTCTGTAGGTTTAGTTGCTGCAAGTGCAGAATTCTCAACGGTTGCATCTCCACCTTCCATGGTTTTTGTTCCCACTAGTTCCTTGTTGCTCTCTTCACCTCTTATAATAGCAAATGCCTCATCAAGATCAGGCAGAGGATCTCTCCCTAGAACTCTATCTCTCGCTTGATCATACTCAGAATTGAGTCCCAACAAGAACTGTATGACACGCTCCCTTTCCATGAGATTTTTGATTGTCTTTGCATCCTCAGAGGATTTTAACTCCACATTTTGATACAAGTCCAATATTCAATCAACAATCCTCTGAGTGTGTTGTAGTAGTCTGTGACATTCATGGATCCCTATTTGGTGTTGAAAATCTGTCTTTTAATTTGAAATATCTGTGTAACAAAATCAATTTTAGAATATGTTTTGTTCACAGCATCCCAAATGTCTTTGGCAGTAGGCAGCAACATGTAGGTTTTCCAGATTCAAGGTTCCATGGAATGAAATAGCCATAACATCACCATGTAGTTTTTTGCCCCCCAACTTTCATATTTAAAATCCCTCTCATTTGGTGAGATTTCACTAATATGCTTAAACTTCCCCTTTCTTTTCAGAGAAATCTTCACAGATTGGCACCACTCCATAAAGTTCTTCCCATCGAGTTTAGAAGTAGCAATCTGTAGGGTTTGATTTTCTGCATGAATAGCATTGGGTAAGACAATAGGTTTGGATATTTCTGACATTGTTTTTTTTTTTTTGATATTGGACAGATTCAACAATGAAGGCAAAAAAATAATAATATCAATAATGAAGGTTGATATTTAAGCTACGGCAATGTAGGCAAAAAAAAAATTGTGAATATCCCTAAAGAAAGGCATGCTCTGATACCATGTAGAATTCTGAACAAGAAAAGATGAAGAATTCTGAACAGAAAAAGTTTGAAGAGAAAGGAAATTCACTTTCTCATATATTTTAGGTTAGGAATACAATAGAGAATATGAAAGAGTTACTAGTTGACTTAGAAAGTAAAAACTAGAAAACTAAATCAGAATCTGCTACCTAGGGAAACTAAATATTTACAATTACTCCTAATATATACATGTTGATTTACAGTCTAATTACAGCAATATTTCCAACAGCAGGTAGGATAGGAATACACTTACTTGTCATGTGTAATCATTGTTAAAACCTAAGCTTAATGAGTTCTTCTTTAATTCAATATCATAGGAATATAGTTAATTGGTTAAAAAAGTTATTTTTATGAGACCATCGAGAGATCCTTATAAATAGGTTAGCACTCTAGGTTAACAACTCAGGATCATTAATCAAGTGAAGAAGTTGAGAGAAATTCAAGCGAAGTGTTGAGGGTAATAATCCTAGGCTTTTATAATTAATTGAATTCATCCTTTTTAATTTACTTGCTTTTAGTATTAGTTTCTTTTAATTTAGTTTTTAATTACCATCTTTAATTAATTGTTTAGATAAAATTGAGTGTGTTAATTTTAGTACTTAGCAAAATTAATAACAATTCATCGTGGTATCGACACTTTACTTCCACTTTATTACTTGTTACGATACGTGCACTTGCATAGTAAAATCCGACAACACTCACCCCCTCAAAAGAAAGCCAGAGGCACAAGTAATACCTAATTTTAAGAATTAAGGACCCCAAGCACAAGATCAAACAAGCTATACTACCATAACAAAATACCAGCAAACCTCAAAATTTTAAAAATACCTATATCTACCAAAATTTTAGAACCACTTAGCATGTGTTCACCTTCAATTAGAAGATTGGTAGTTCCCATAAACCAAACTGCAAGGTCGATATGTGTTTCATTCCATAAATGAATAACTATTAACAACTGATATTCCAAGATCAAATCATTGGCTTTGATGCTCTGATAAGAACACATTCTCCTTTCCTCTCCTCTCCAAATGAGCAGTTACATCAAATGTCACATGGCAACAATCAATACCTATTTTAAAAATATATATCAAAAACAAAAATTACAGAATAACTCCTATAGAAATCAGTAGTGCGATGGGAATATTAAAAGTTAGCCCCAAAATGATGTAAATGATTGGCAACTAAAAAAGTACAATGACTTTACAAATTTATTTTTCAACTACAAGAGTCGTAAGATATTTAACTTCAATTTAACGAATATCCAAAGAAAATAACCAAAAACCTATATCTACCATACACCCAAATTTTCAAAGGACGTAATCTTCTTAATTCGCATGGTTTTTAACAAGGTTTAGCTTTGGACTTCCACAACAAGTTTGCCCTTTATAACTGACTATACCTCTAAGCTAGCTTTTAGGTCCACCTATCAACTCAAAAACCTAAAAATATCAGTGTCATGTGCAAACAACTAAAGCTACAATCAAAGATTTCAAGTCTTAATCAAGGTAGTCAGTACCGTACCGATGGGCGTACTCTTTTTGTTCTGGTACCGGTACGTACCGTTTCGGGTTTACCAGCATTTTTTAAATATTTTTTCATATATCTATATATATAGCCTATTTTCAAGTTTTTCAATAAAATATATATTATATACACATGCAAATATACATCTATTACATGCATATATATGTTTTTATACAAATATAAATTTTAAATGTTTAATATCTAAAACTTTTAAACATCAAATAAGTAAAATAAATGTTAAAATGTTAAAAAGATATAGTAAATTATTATTAATTATGTCCAATAACCTAATTTAATGAACATATATATTTTTTAAATATAATTACGAAAAAAATAAAAAAGATCATGACACAAAAAATATTGAAAAAAAAAATTAAAAAATCAAAATCTTGTACCAACCGGTACGGACCGATATGTACCGATACTGATCGGTACTGACCGGTACTGACCTGTATTGACTGGTATTGACCTGTACGACCTGTACAGGCCGATACCAAAAACCGAAAAAAGACAGGTACCGTTTCAGTTTACCTTAAAAACGATACTTACCGACCGGTACAGTCGATACCGATACGATACCGATAACACTGGTCTTAATCTCACACCAGCAATGAACAAGAAGTAAAGCTTGACTTAGACAAGCCTAAATTACTTGCCATGCCCCCATCTTACATCTGCCCCTTTTAGCCAGATAGTGACCCAAAACTACTGGGTTTCATTCACCCACTTGGACTAAGGCAAGCAAACATTGAATTAATAATTATATTGCTACATGTTTTCACCTTTCTATTTAAAACCCTCATATTCTTAAAATTCAAGTAATAAGCATGTGACTTTAACTTGCTGATAAATCTGTAAAAGGGATGTATAAGTAGTCACAGATTAGAACTCTAAAGTTACTAAGAAATCAAGGTTATTGAGGACAGCATCCCAAGGAATACTAACTGTAAATAATTTTTCAAGCACCTTGTAAGGTATATATGGAGATTTCATCCAAAATTTTCAGCATAGGGTGTTCTTTTGGGTCTATGATCTACAATCCTTGAAGTACCACAATTTAATCACTCTCTTTGGTATCTTTCTATTGTTTTTTGTTGAAGCTTCTTCTTGAAATGAATCAAATTTCAGTCCAAAGACGTAGCACAGCTAGAATTTCAATAAAATAAGCAACCAAGCACTTAAGATTTCCAAGTAAATCATGTTGCATGACAAGTTTCTGGAAGCCATATTTAATTAAATCTTATTTGAGACAAATAATCTAATTTGTTAGGACCTAATATGATGCAAAATATTTTATTTAAAAAAAATGAATTTTAATAAAGTTCAATCCAGTTTTCTTCAAGTGATAAGGAATAGACAAATAAGGGTACACGTTGGAGTGAGAATTGTAGGATTTCTATTTTAGCTAACAATGAAGTTACTTTTAAAACAGAAACATAGAACATGACTGAAAGAATATAAACAGGATGACAAAAAATTAAAGCCGAAAGCCATCCATTAAATTATCATTCAACTTCAGGAAGAAAAATATGCTTTCTATTCACTACAAAACCTTAAAAATATGAAATATTAACCCTTGAACAATCTACGCAATGTTGTTACAGCTCTTTACTTTCCTAGCATACCTGTATTGGACACCTCAAAGATTTCATGGGTATCAAGGGCCTCCAAGCATAAGGAAAAATGTATTTGTGACGAACACAAACCTTTTCTGACACCAGCACCCCAAGTACAAACAATGTAGACCTGTCTAGTTGCCAACAGACATGAAAATAGAGAACAAAGAAAATTTTATTGACAGCCAAAATTGAACTAATACTTCCATCAAGGTTAAGGAATTTATTTGGGTCCTACTCTTACTGCTAGCAATACTTCACCTAAAAAACTCAAAAGGATTATCAAAGGAGAAAATATTAATGACCAGTTACAGAATTCAAACATCAAAACGACAATAAAATTTTAGAAAATTACTACTGATGGCATAACTTAGAGCTAATTGGTCAAACTATTTTAATGCTAACATACCAAAAAAATCAATCAATACAAATCTATTACCCCATCCCCTGGATGCAATATCACTATGATAATAAAACCATAACTCACTAACAACGACTACTTCTTATCCAAAAAAAAAAACCAAGGACCACATTAATTTTCCTTGAAAATGGAATGTAACGAGTAGCAATGCCGATGATAATACCATCTTTTTGTAACTTTAAAGATGGTACACCTATTCAAATAAATCAAAGAAAAAACTTTAGTAAGCAATATTTACACATTAATATAGGTTAGAAATTCAATTAATTATTACAAAGATTGACAATGCAAATAACAGCATTGTAGAAACTCGATTAAAATTAGTTTCTAATCCAATATCACTAACAAACGACAACCTAAATCCATTCAGCAACCTCATGTCACCAAGAGACAAATTCATAGTCTAGCAATTTTGATTTTACCTCCATTAAGCTAAAGTACATCAACGAAGAAGACATTAAGGTCTAACAAAATGAAACCAGATAGCAGGTCTTATAGACAGCAATTCCCTTTCTTACATGTTTTCATCAATTGAAAACATAATCAATATCCTTACCCTCTTTTTTTTTTTTCCTTTTTTCATTAATCCAAAAGTATTCTCACAGAAATTCCAACTCATTTTCATCATATCAATACTAACCCTTGACAATTTAACCATACAATAACAGCAGCCGAACTCGAATAATCTCACTTCTCAGTTCATAGGCATTGATCACATCTCTAATAACCCACACACATGAAACCATGTGTTTTTCATAGAGCAAAGCCCTAATTCACAGCGACATTCTAACAGCTAAGGCCAACGGCCACCAGCCACAAATACCACAGTATTTCTCCCCCGTTAATTAAAAAGCACCAGCATTATCAAAATCAAGAAAACAAAAACTTGTTGTTGATGATTTTTAGTTTCTTGCGTGCAACTCCAGTGGCAAAAAAAAAAAAAGACATAGTAGAATATAGCCAGTAATAGCAATTAGTTCTCTTTCCAAAAGAAAGATTAAATAAGGAAAAAAAAAAGAACAGCAAAACAGCAGGAAACAGAAAGCCATAAGATCGCAATAATAATTATTAATAAGTAAATTCATTAATTCGACAAGATAGAGAGAAGAAAACATGTCAAACTCACAACACTATAAAAGAAGAAAATCAAACAACATACACGATCAAATTATACGCGAACTTATACATTTAAAAAAAAAAAAAAAAACAGTAAAACAAATTATGACAAGAACTAATACTTACATATAACGAAGTGCGGAGGAGAAACTCAAAATCATATAATTAAGCACTTTCTCGAAGAATAAGCTTTTGAAGGCATTGACTTAACCGATTCTTAAAAACATTAGAAAACAGTATATCAAGAAACGGAATAATCAAAGGCAAAAAAAAAAGAGGAGAAAAAGACGAATGGTAGGGAATCAAAACAAAGAGTAAGCCCTTAACACAGCCATTAACATGCAGCGATCGCCATGAAAGTTCTCAAAAGAAAGCATCTGTACGGACGAAACTATACAAAAAAAAAAGGAGAATCAAAGTGAAGAAGCAGACAAGGAATAAAACAGAGGAAAAAGGACAGATGGAGAATGAAGATAGATCTGATTTTTTTTTTTTTTTGGTTCTTGGAACCAAAATTGAAAGGTACTGTCCGCCTGGATAATCAAAATCGTCGTAATGTAGAGAGAGAAGAAAATATCTTTGCCAACTTACACGAATCCCTGTATATATAAATAGGGAAACGGTTTTTTATATTCTCTGCAAACATAATTAGGTGAACTTTGTACACTTGGACAGCTGTCGCTTCTTTAATTGCCCAAGTTATATTTGAGATCTTAGACTGCGTTGACTCCACCCTTTTTTTTTTTTTTTTTCTTATTACAAGTAATGAAATATTCAAATTTTTTATGTACAAAAAAGTATGATTTGATTATAAATTCCTTTTCGTGATAGGAAAAATGTGAAAATTAAAATTGGACAACAATAGAAAAACCATATGCCCATTAATACAATTGAATAACTTGTTCTTTGTGTGTGTATAATTTTTTAATTAAAATACTTAATATAATATAAATTGCATATTTCATGTTAATTAACTCCATTAGCACTATGAAATAACTTTTATTTTGTACAAACTACAAACCTAACTTTACATATACATATATATAGAAATGCAGATTTTTCATATATTTTCTTTTTTATATAAATTAATTTATTGAAAATTATAAAAATCTAATATATAAATGAATATTAAATTAAAAGTTTGTTTTTGATACATTGACATTAATATTTTTTTAACTGACATAAGTGAGTTAAGACTTAAGAGGTTGTCATATATCTCACTTCTTTAATTATTTTCTGTACTATATGATAAAGAATATGTCTCACCCTGCTAATCATGTTTATGGATTCTAATAATTCAATTGCTAGGATGTGATAATTTTTTTTAAATTAATATAACAATTTTTCATATTTTGTTTTTTATTTATAAACTAATTTATTAAAACAATAAAATATATAACAAATAATATGCTGTTTTTTACAATATAAAAATAAAATATTAATATTTAATACATCATTAATGAGTATATTTATTGTTTAAAATTTAATTACATATATATATAAAGATATAGATTGAGTATATTTACTTATGTATATTAAGTTTTTTTTTTTTTTATATATAGAATTAAGCCCAAAATTTGTTGAACGTCTAATCTTATATTTAGATTTTAGAATGTCAAATTTAAGAATAACATGATATTAGGGGTGAGCAAAATCCGACTCGATTCGAAAAAACCAAAAAAAAAATTAAATTTTGAATTAAATATTTCGGTTTATTAGAGTTATTCGGATTTTCGGATCAACTCGACTAACTAATTTAAGTTATATAGTTTAGTTAGGATTTGATTTATACAACTCGAATAACTCGTAAATCCGAATAAGATATTTCTATATGACGTCATTTTACTCATTTGAGTTTGATACTGAGTTTGGGTTTTGCGTTTTCCTTATTTCGTCTTTCCTCTTTTACTCTTTAGCCCATTTTTGTTGGGTTATTTATTTTTGTTGTTTGTCACAATTCAATAGAAAAATAAACCCACATGAGCTGTTAACTGCATACTTATTGTCTTAATATTTTATCATTTTTTTTCCTTTGAAATTGACAGGTCTAGATTGAAAGTTTACATTGAATTTTTTGGGTTTCAAAAGGGAAAGGCTATCACTCAATGTTTCATTCAGTTAAAGATTGAACCGTTTGGTTGATATCATGCACATTACCAAGCTAACCAAAAGATGAAATTCAAAAGATAATGAATTATATTTCCTTAAAGGTCAATAGTAGGCTATTTATTTAGTATGGCAAGTCTTTAATAGTTATATTTATAAGAAAATATATAACACAAAAAAAAAATATGTAATTGCAGAGAACTAAATTTTAAAATTATAGATATACATGCATTTACAAGATAACAGTAACATGATTTAGTCAATCAACAGTTACAAGATAACATTTTAACTTGAATAAATTATTCAACTTGACTCGATTCGCTAAAATTTCAAATTGAGTTTGGTTGACAAAATAGGACTCGTCAACTCGACTAATCCGAATTTTTTTCACTCGACTCGATCGAACGCTCACCCCTACATGATATATGTGGTTTATTATGATTCAAATTTTTTAAAGTTTAAATATAGTCATTTTTCAGATGTGTTTTGTTTAAGTTTATTTTGTCTTAAACTAACATTCTAAGTTTCTAACTAATAACTACTATTATGGCACACTCTTTTATGTGGGTGGGTGAATGAAAAAAAAAAATCATGTTTAAAAAAATTTGATTTGTGGGTAGTTTGTATATATGACTTATGAGTTTTTTTTTTTTTTTAAGAATTGAGTAGTTTTAGTAAAAAGTTGATCATTTTTTTAAAATAAAAATTATATAAAAAATTAAAAAGACATCATTATCTTTATTATATTATTTGATATAATAATTTATTTATATATTTTTTAATTGAATTAGTGCCACTTGACTCATGACAATAACTCAATTATTCTCATTATATATTAGTATAGATATCTTTAAAGTTAAACCAAAATATTTCTGCTCTATTATCAAAAAATTTAAGATGAAGGCTTTAATTTTTTTTGTTGCGTTTAATCATTATTATTATATAAAAAACTAGAATTAAGCCCCCGTTTCACTGGGATTTTTTAATTTTTTTTTGTAATTTTTTAATTAATAATAAATTTTATAAAATAATAATTTTTTATTTAATTTTAAAATTTTAATAATATTAATATAATTTTTAATTATGAAATTAAATTATTATAATTATTTATCTATGAATTACGTAATACAAATTCATTTTAAATTGTTATTTATATGCATTTTTAAATATATTTAGATCTTATTATATAGTGCATATTTTTATATATAGGAGGTAAAAAATAATTAATGAAAAATATTAATGAAAATTTAATTTAATTTAATTAAATTTTAAATTAAATTTTATTTAATAATAATTATTTATAAATTTTAATAATATTAATAATATTATTTTTTTTAATTATGAAAATTAAATTTATGATAATTGTTTATTTATAAATTACGTAATACAAATGCATTTTTAATTATTATTTATATGCATTTTTTAAACATATTTAGATCTTATTATATATATTTATTTATAGGAGGTAAAAAATAATAAATGAAAAATAACAACAACAAAAAATTGTGGTTTGTATTTTATTTTCTCGTTGGATCGACTTTCTCAAAAAAGTTAGATGCAAGTTATTTTTTTCTTTTTCCTTTTTGTTAAATTAAAGAAGTACTAACTCATTTTTATATTTTATTTTGCATCTTTAATTATTCAAATAAAAAATAACTAAAATAAAATTATGGTTTATATTTAATTCTCTCGATTGATAAACTTTCTCACTCTGGCCAGCAGTAAGTTTTTTTTTTTTAATTTTTTTCTGAGCAGATCAGGTATGGATCCTAAATCAACCCGCGAGTCAACATTTGAACCAATCCCTTTAAATACATCAATTTAAAAATAAAATAATATAAATTAAAAAAATAAAGCTAAAAAAAAAATTAAAACTATAAAAATGAAAACTTAAAATATATAAAAAAAGAAGCTTGCCATGTGATCATTAGAGAATTTTTTGGTTTTTTCACACTGGTTAGAAGCAAATTCGTTTTTTTTTAGTGGATCGGGTACGGATCCTAAACCTACTCGTGAGTCAACGTGCGGATCGATCCCTTTAAATACATCATTTGAAAATAAAGTAAAAATAATTAATAAATTAATATAAATTAAAAAAAGTTAATATAAAAAAATTAAAACTAAAAAAAAAAGCTTGACACATGTCAAGCAAAGAAGGCTTGACATGTGTCAAGCTTGCCACATAATCATTGGAAAAAATTTCGACTTTCTCACATTGGATAGCAGCAAATTTATTAATTTTTTTTTTATTTTTTTGCTAGTGGGCCGGGTACGGATCCTAAATCTACCCTTGAGTCAACGTGCGGATCGATCCTTTTAAATACATCATTTGAAAATAAAATAAAAAAAATAATAAATTAATATAAATTAAAAAATTAAAACTAGAATAAATAAAATTAAAAAAAAAAAAAAAAGCTTGACATATGCCAAGCAAATAAAGCTTGACATGTGTCAAGCTAAGAACCCCTTGAGGGATTTTTTTTATATACAAGGTATAGATTTTTGGCCCTTTATATTGGGGCAAAGGCGGTGATCCTAATTCCTGAGCAAAGTATTACTATTAATCATTCAAACTGTTTTTATTTTTAGATATTTTATGTTGAATAAAAATATTGCTGATATTACGGAAATTACGGAAGAAAAATAAATTTTTATTTTCTGTTCCATGTTTTTTTCCCTAAAAACTTCCATTCTTAGCATTTTTTTGAAAGTTAACCATATCTCAAAAAATAAATATCTCAATGCAAATACGGTTAACCTTTTTTTTTAGAACATGATTTCGATAAACATTTAAAGCTTGAGTTATAATAATTTAATTAAAAATCCATAACAGAAAATTAGTTATATAAAATTAGTAGCATATAAGCGAGCTTCATTGTTGTTGTTTGATAAGGAAAATTCCGTAAATATTAAAAGTGAAAGGAAAACAAACTTTGAAACTTGACACAATTGTTAGGTCTGACTTGATAATTTATGTATTTATGTTATGTTCGTGTATTTTTTTATTATAATTATTTTAAAATATTTTATATTAATATAATTTTTTGATGTGTTATATAAATTTTAATATATTATTGTATTCGTGTCGAGTCGTATTATATTTTAATTATTTTTTTTCATATCGTGTCTAATATTATTTGATTTAATTAGACCCAAGTTGTGGCAATTTATATTAACATAATTCATGAAATTGTTGATGTTTCTGCATGACCAGAGTCATCCCCACATCAGGACAATTTTCAGGAAGCCTGAAAAAAAAAAATACAAGAAAATTGGTTGATTCCATATAACTATAAGTCGTTAGTTAAAATAATTATTTATAAATAGAGAAGAGAAACGGTCGGAGATTTATAAAGGGAGTCGATATAACACACAGCAATGGATGCAATTTGACAAAGTGGTTTGTTCATTTTTTTTATTCATAAATGCTACTATTAGCAGTGGGTCTTTCCTCATTTATTTATTTTTTGTTAAAGCTTTTTTTTTATCTAATAGTATTTGTTATCACATGCATTTACATGTTATTACTCGTTAATTTATTTATTTTTAAATATATAATTGTATGTTTTAAAAAAATAAAACTAATAAAATATATATTAATTAAAATTTGCATTAACATCAAATTATATAATAAAATATCTATTAACTAAAACTAATAAAAATATATATAATTGCATATTTATTTTATGTGCAAATTATATCAAATTATTATAAAATTTATTATTTTTAATATTAATCCAAAATTAAATATGAAGATAAAAAGATTAATATAAAATTTAATCTTTTGTATTTATGTTCAATAAATTGATTTACTTGTTAAGGTTAACCAAATTTTATAAATTTTAAGATAAAGCAATTTCATATAAATTTTTTTATCAAAATTTTTACTTATAAATTAGATAAAATATTATTAATAAAAAATATATTTATAATGGTAATTTAGAAATTCAGTGAACAACAATAACTCTTTTCGTTAGTTCAAAAGATAAACTTGTTACTTATAAATTAAATAAATCTTATTAATAATAAAAAAATATTTATAATGACAATTTAGAAATTTAATAAACAACAATGCCTATTTTCGTCAATTCAAAATATTCTCCACATTCATGCTTTTATATATACTAGTTTTTAATGTCACATGCGTTGCACATGATTTTACGCATTCAATTATTTTAATTTATTAAATAATATATTTTTACTTCATGTACTAATATAAAGTAATCATTATTTAAATTGTTGAACATAATTCAAATATATCAATTATTTTGATAATTTAAATATTATAATAATAAAAGAACTCCAAATCATAATTAAAACACTTTGTACAATGTTAAAAAGATGGATATAAAGAAAATTATAAACACACTGTAAAAAATAAAAAACAATAGTTAGTTAACCAATAAACATACACAAAGAAAGACAAATGTATTGTGATCTTCATAAAATTGTAAACAAATTGTAAAAAATAATAAATATCATATTAACAAAAAAAAAAATGACGGAATACTTAAAACTTTTTATAAATACCATATTAACAGTTGCCAATAAATCATTAAAAAAAAAAAAGCTAACGGATTTAACTCTTTACCGATTAGTAGAGTTGGATGGCCTTGCCAGTAGTTTCAATAGTCAAACTAAGTGTTTAATTTGCCACAACATTCTTCGACAATAACATTTTCATATACATATGTGAAAACAATACGAGCATTTTTCTGCAAAGAACAAAAATATAATTAATTAATCAATTTGAATGGAGAAAGTGTGTCACCAGCATAAAAGTATCTCACTAATTGAAATTGAAAGAAAAATATTCGAATTCCCACTAATCGTATTTGAATGTATTTTCAATAGCACGATATCAAAGTATTATTAAATAGTTCTTAATTTGTGAAAAGAAAAATTAAAGAATAATTTGAATTAGAGTAAAAGTGTAAAATTATCAAGATATACTAAAGGTTCAAGGCAAGGCAATGGGATTAAGAATTTGTATACGAATCAAGATTACAAAACAATTATTTTAAGATGATGAGTCTAATATCCTAGTGAGTCTAATTTGAATTTTAATTATTCTCAAATCAAAACACATTATTAGTTCAAAATATATGTTGGTTTTTATTATGTTTTTTAATATATTTTAATTAATTAATATTATAAATATTGTGATTGTATAAATCTTATAATATATAATAAAATAATATTCAAATAGTAATTTATAGATATAATGAATAAGCATGTATATATTTTGTTAGTTTTAAAACTTTTAATTTATATATTGTTATATAAATTAATAATATTTTTTAATATTTTTAATATAAATTAAATAGTTAAATTTTAAAACTCACGTAGAAAAACGTTTGTAACACTAATTATAATTTTAAATTAATATTAAAAATAATAAAATTTATAATATGGATAAATAATGAATTGAAAATTATTTAGTAAAAACAAAAACAATGACTTTGCTTAAAGTTATATATTAATAGATAAAAATAGTATTAGACAAAAATTATGTTAAAATTTTCATAGACAAAATTTAAATATATAATAAAAAAAATTTTATATTATACGTTTAAGAAATTGAAAAATATGATAAATTTTTTTTATCATAATATAATAAAAATATTCAAATATTCATATAATTTAATATTAAGCTTCCTAAAAATATTTAAAATTAAAAACTTAAATATAAAAACAATATATAATAAGTTAAAGATAAATTAAAAAAATCCAACTTCATAAAAAATAAAATTTAATTTAAAAGATAATTCCAATAATGTTCCAAAAATGTTCTAAAATATTAAATTAATCGGTAATAATTTAAAGAACAACTTAACAAATAGCCAAAAACCTTTGTGATGATTTTTTTAAAAATATATTGAATCTGCAATATACCAAAATCTGCCCGGACCAAAACAAATCTAATAAAAAAATAAAAAGCAAGAAATCGTATTAAAAAAGCAACAACTTAACAAATAGCCAAAAACCTTTGTTGTGAAAGAATTTTTTTTTAAAGCTATTGAATTTGCAATATTTCAAAATCTATCAGAGAATGAGATACAAAAAAAGAATATGTTATGATAGTGAATGAAAAAACCAAAATCATTCTAAGAAAAAATAAGAAGCAATAAATCGTATTAAAAAACAAAAAACAATAGTTAACAAAGTATTACTTAATATTTGCTGTTTTGTGAAAATAACAGCTAAAACATCTATTTTATAGTGAGAAGTTTTAATTTTAATTGGTATATAATTATATTACTAATTAATTGAGAATTACTCTAAGATTATTAATTATCACTTTAGACTCTAAAAAAATTTCTTTAAGTCCCTTTACTATATTAAAATATTAAAATTTTCTTATACTTTTTTAAGTTTTTTAGATAAAATTTTACTTTTTATTGTATCCAATTAATATTTTAAAATATTAATTTTATCTAATTAAACTCTTAAAGTAATATTTTTATTTAATTAAACTCTTTTCGATATGAAACTCGCTAAATTTCATTATTTCTTGCCATGCAATGTTTACATGATTATCTCTATCACATCAACATTTACATGATATATATAGGGAAAAAAAAGATTTTATAGATGCCAACGTGGAATGCTACATGAGTTTTTGCTATTGCCACGTAAGCGTCAACTCAATATGAATTTTGATAATTTATGAGGAAACAAAATTCATAACTTTACCGGGGATAAATCATTTTTTATTTATCCATGTATAGATTAATTTTTTATTGGTAAGAAAACCTAAAATATATATCTATATAAATTAACAAATGATTAAATTTAAATAAATGAAATTATCATTATTTGACCAATCTTATAATATAATAATATTATAATAAATATTATTATAATGGCTATTAAGTAATATAATAAATAATAATGGACATTATCGTCAGTTCAAAAGATTTTTTACATTCATACTTTTATATATACTAATTTTTAATGTCACATGTGTTACACGTGATTTTACGCATTCAATTATTTTAATTTATTAAATAATATATTTTTATTTCATGTAACTAATGTAAAGTAATCATTATTCAATTTGTTGAACATATCAATTATTCAAATTGTTGAACATA
The DNA here is from genome assembly GCA_030761205.1 of Fremontodendron californicum. Classification (NCBI taxonomy): domain Eukaryota; kingdom Viridiplantae; phylum Streptophyta; class Magnoliopsida; order Malvales; family Malvaceae; genus Fremontodendron; species Fremontodendron californicum. The sequence goes on from JAULJL010000007.1 coordinate 32,862,712, forward strand.
TCAATTATTTTGATAATTTAAATATTATAATAATAAAAGAACTCCAAATCATAATTAGAACACTTTGTACAATGTTAAAAAGAGGATATATTGTAGATCAATATTTTTCACTTTTCAAAATTTTCTCTTCTTTTCTCAATAATGAATTCAGCATATATATATTTTTATATTGTCTGTGAAGATCTATTTAATAATCAAATAGTAAGTTATACATACTGTAAATTGTGCATAGTAATTCGTAAATAATATAAAATAATAATTGTTGTATATATAAGGCATTATATTAGATTCTATTAATATAATGATAAGGCATTATAGGAATCGGTGGAGAAATTTTGTGTTATATATGGTAATCTGTTTGATATCCGAATTATATCCGAAACTTTTCATTTGTGAAAAAAAAAGAAACACGGGTTGTCTAATAGAACTCCTCTTGCCCTACAGTAATTGATACGTCAAGGAAGTTTTATCTGGAATAAAAGAACAACAAAAAATTCATGGAGGTTTAATTATAAATGTACACAAAAAGAGACAAATGTATTGTAATCCTCATAAAATTGTAAAAAAAATGTAAAAAATAATAAATATCATATTAAGAAATAAAAAAGGACGGAATACTTAAACTTTTTATAAATATCATATTAACAGTTGCCAATAAATCATTTCAAGAAAAAAAGAAGATAAAGGATTTGACTATTTATCGATTAGTAGAGTTGGATGGCTTTGCCAGCAGCTTCAATAGTCAAACTAAGTGTTTGATTTGCCACAACATTTTTCAACAAGAGCATTTTCATATGCATATATGAAAACAATAAGGGTATTTTTCTACAAAGAACAAAAATATAATTAGTTAACCAATTTGAATGAAGAAAGTGTAATTCAATATGGATATAAAGAGTTTGTATTGATCATAAAGAAAAAATTATTTTTTTATTTATAACTGATTAAATATTAATTAAAAAACTTACAAAAAAACAAAAAATTAGACAAACAAAAGACAATAATCAAACTTACTAATGAGCACGGTAACTTACAAAACAAAAATGATAATTTCTCATTGGTAAAGAAACCTAAGATATATATATATATATCTATATAAATTAACCAATGATTAAATTTAAACAAATGAAATTATCATTATCTAATTGAATATTTGAATAAAATTTTTAAAATATATAATCCCAATCTTATAATATATAATATAATAATAAATATTATTATAATGGCTATTAAGTAATATAATAAATAATAATGGATATTATCGTCAGTTCAAAAGATTATCCATATTCATGCTTTTATATATTATAGATTATAGATTAATAATAAAAAATATTTATAATGGTAATTTAGAAATTCAGAGAACAACAGTGAATTTTTGTCAGTTTAAAAGATAAACCTGTTACTTATAAATTAAATAAATCTTATTAATAATAAAAAATATTTAATAATGGTAATTTAGAAATTTAATAAACAACAATGCCTATTTTCGTCAATTTAAAAGATTTTTCACATTCGTATTTTTATATATATTATAGATTATAGATACGTGTAACTTTATAAAGAATTTGGTTATTTTTTCAAAAAAAAAATTATTAAGGGTGTTTATAGACAATATTTTAAATTTAGTTGAAATGTTATTTTTAAAATCTTTTGTATTGTTTTTATCAAATTCAATAAAAAAATAATACATCTTTTAAACATGAATACTCACCTTTGGAGCTTTGCTAAAAGAAAAATATTTTTCATCTGAGGGTTATTTTGTTTACTTCAAAAGTGGAGTCACGTTCAACCCTACTAATGAGCACGGTAACTTACGAAACAAAAATGATAATTTTTCATTGGTAAAGAAACCTAAGATATATATCTATATAAATTAACCAATAATTAAATTTAAACAAATGAAATTATCATTATCTGATCGAATATTTGAATAAAATTTTTAAGAAATATAATCCCAATCTTATAATATATAATATAATAATAAATATTATTATAATGGCTATTAAGTAATATAATAAATAATAATTGACATTATCGCCAGTTCAAAAGATTCTCCATATTCATACTTTTATATATATTATAGATTATAGATTAATAATAAAAAATATTTATAATGGTAATTTAGAAATTCAGAGAACAACAATGAATTTTTGTCAGTTTAAAAGATAAACCTGTTACTTATAAATTAAATAAATCTTATTAATAATAAAAAATATTTATAATGGTAATTTAGAAATTTAATAAACAACAATGCCTATTTCCTCAGTTCAAAAGATTTTTCACATTCGTATTTTTATATATATTATAGATTATAGATACATGTAACTTTATAAAGAATTTGGTTATTTTGTCAAAAAAAATTATTAAGGGTGTTTATAGACAATATTTTAAATTTACTTGAAATGTTATTTTTAAAATCTTTTGTATTATTTTTATCAAATTCAATAAAAAAATAATACATCTTTTAAACATGAATACTTACCTTTGCAGGTTTGCTAAAAGAGAAATATTTTTCATCTGAGGGCTATTTTTTTTACTCCAAAAGTGGTGTCACTTTCAAGCCCAAAAGAATTGGGTCCAAGGATCAGCAACCTAATTATATCACCCGCCCTAATATTTATCATAAAACAGGGGAACCACACATAATGAAAAACCCAAGTAAGTGGAGTAAGTTCACTAGACATTGTGTCATGGTCCACATCAACCTGCAAGGTATTATCCGTTTTGGTCCATTAGGTCTCACGGTTTTGTCCACAAAAGGCGCCTCACAAGTTGAAGATGGTGTGAACACTTATATACCCAATCGAACTCTAGTACACAGTTGGTGTGTGATTCATGGCTCTACTCTAGGACCATGACATCCTCCCCACTCCAACATGGGCCCACTGTCCTCAGTGGTACATTGCTAGTACCCCATAGCTGGTTCTGATACCAAATGTCACGGTCCACATCAACTTGCAAAGTATTGTCCGTTTCGGCCCATTGGGCCTCACGATTTTGTCCACAAAAGGCGCCTCACAAGATGGTGTGAACACTTATATACCCAGTCGAACTGTAGCACACAACCGATGTGGGATTCATGACTCCAATCTAGGACTATGACACATTGCCTGGGTTGGGACATGGCTCGCTGCCTCGACGAAAAATGGAAGGTGATTTCATTGCAAACTTCGAATCCATGGCCTCGAACCTTTCGATCAGACGCGGTGCTAGAAGCAATAGCTAGAGCAACTGAAGAGAAAGTCCCAAATGTGGCGCTATACAATTACCCTCATTTTTTGGCGCATTCGCCGTTCTCTTCGCTCACCTCTACCACCCCCGTCTTAATCTCCCTTGCCTCATCTTGCTTTTCTCCTCCGTTGAACCCTTCAGGTCCTTAATCTAAATATTTAGAATCTTTTAAAAAGATGATCTGGAACCCCAAAAATTAGTTATTGAAGTGGGATAGCCTAGGTCTATATAAATCCCACAAAAAAATCCTACTTTTCAATGTGGGATTCAAGTTCCATAGCTTGCAATTAGGCACATAACAGTCCACCACGTTCCGCAATCCTGATGCCTGATACAACCCTTCAGACTTCAACAATCAGAAAAAAGAATTAAAGGAAGAAGAAGAAGAAGAGCAAGAGAAAGAGAAAGAGAGAGAATTCAGGAGAGAATCTAAGATAGAGAGAGAAAAAGTTTTCTCATTCAAAATCTGCGTGTGCTGCTTCTCGTCAGCATTCCTTGTAACTAACTCTCTTTTCCTGATTATTACACTATGCCACTATGAGCTTAATAAAAGGAAAGTCCAAGAAGACAATTAACAATCCAAAACACAGTCCATCAGCTGGCCCAATATAACCCAAGAAACAACATAATAACATAAATTTAAACGTTTACTGAAATTGGTCTATATCAAATACTCCGCTGTTGAAAGAATCCTTGTGCTCAAGGATTAAAAGTTGGAAACTTCTGTTGCAGTTCCGATAGGACCTCCCAAGTTGAATCTTCTGGAAATGAGTTGCTCCATTGGACAAGCACCTCTGTTACCGCCACATTCATGTGCTTTGTAATTCTATGGGCCAAGATCTGTAGGGGTTCTTTCACCAGGGTCCCATCTTCCTCCAACAGTGGTAGTTGAGTTTGAGAAACCTGATGCCCAGTGTGCTGCTTAAGCTGAGACACATGAAAGGTGGAATGAATTTTTGCTCCTGGTGGTAGTTTCAGCTTATAAGCAACTTCCCCAATCTTCTCCTCTATTCTGTAGGGCGAATCACAGAATGTTGCCTGTAGGGCTGCAACTTCACATATACCACATCCCCTACCAGAAACTTTCTCTCTGTCCTCTTCCTATCTGCTATGTTTTTCATCCTCACTTGAGCCCGTTGCAAATAAAATTTCAACATTTTTATTGCAGCTTCTCGAGTCTTAAAGCTCCTATCCATAGATTCCACCATCGAATCTCCAGCCAAGTAGGGTAAATGCACTGGTGCTGGCTGACCGTAAACTACTTCATAAGGAGTGGTATGGATTGCAAAGTGCTAAGTGGAGTTGTATCACCACTCTGCTAAGGGCAACCACAAACTCCAATCCCTGGGCCGTTCACTGGTCATGCATCTGAGGTAGGACTCAATGCATCTATTCACCACTTCTGATTGCCCATCAGATTGAGGATGGTAAGCTGGATGGAAGTGCCTTGAGTTTTGGAAAGCCCTTGCCAGAATTGACTAGTGAAAACTCTGTCCTTGTCAGATACAATGCTATTTGGCATCCCATGTAGCCTGAAAACTTGATCCATAAATGCCTGAGCTACAGTCATTGCAGTGAAATGATGAGTCAATGCGATGAAATGTCCACATTTACTCAACCTGTCTACCACCACCATAATAGTATCCTTGTCATGAGACTTGGGCAGCCCCTCTATGAAGTCCATCAAAATGTCAGTCCACATCTTGTCAAGAATAGAAAGTGGTTGCAACAAGCTCGGAGAAGCAGAATGATCATACCTGTGTTGTTGACACACTGAGCATTGTCTTATAAAATTTCGAACCTCCCTTTTAATTTCTTTCCAATACAAAATACTAGAAATTCTGTTGAGTGTTGCCTGAATTTCGGAATGACCTCCCAGAGAACTAGCATGAAAATACTGGATTATCTCCTGCCTCAGGTCTGGCACCTTCCCAACCACCAATTCCCTTTCCCCTTGCCAAGTGTAGTTGGAGTGACCAACAGAATTGTTTTTCAACTTATCTATTACCTGCTAAAGATATGGATCATGAACCCAAGATTTCTCAATCTTTTCTAAAACATCAGTTTTAACAGTGGAAATAATTGACAATGTAGCTTCAGTCTCAACAGGTCTCCTGGACAACACGTCAGCTACCACATTAGTGGCACCCCTTTGGTAACAAACCTCATAGTCATAACCCATAATCTTGGTGACTCACAGCTGCTGTGCTGGTGTTGAAACTTGCTGTCCAAGCAAAAACTTCAAACTCTGATGGTCAGTTTTAATTTTGAAATGTCTGCCCACTAGATATGCACTCCATTTCTTCATGGCCATTAACACTGCTAACATCTCCTTATCATAAACTGACAGTGCTTGATGCTTTGGGGCCAGTGACTTACTGAAATAGGCTATAGGCCTGCCATTTTGGGTGAGAATTGCTCCCACACCAGTGCCTGAAGCATCAATTTCCACTACAAATTCTGTAGTGAAACTGGGCAGAGCCAATACTGGAGCTGAGGTCAAGGCTACCTTCAATTTTTCAAATGCGTCTTGGGCTGCTGGATTCTACACAAAAGCATATTTTTTTAACAGGTCAGTTAGGGCCTTAGCTATCACTCCGTATCCCTTAACAAACCTCCGGTAGTAACCTGTCAGCCCCAAAAACCCTCTAAGATCTTTCAGAGTTCGTGGAACTGGCCAATTCAACACACTCTCAACTTTTTTGGTGTCCATGGCCACTCTTTCCCATTAATCACGTGACACAAATATTCTATTTTAGAGGTTCCAAATTCACACTTGCTCATTTTAAGAAACAATTGGTGTACCCTGACCAAATCAAATATTGTCCTCAAATGCTCCAAATGAGAGATCCGATCAGCTGAGTAAATGAGGATATCATAAAAAAAAATGAGGACAAACTTCCGCAAATGAGGTTTAAAGATGTAATTCATTAGCCCTTGAAAGGTAGATGGGGCATTAGTGAGTCCAAAGGGCATCACTAGAAACTCATAATGGCCCTCATGTGTCCTGAATGCAATCTTGTGAATATCTTCAGGATGCATCCGGATCTGGTGGTAACCAGATCGTAAATCCAGTTTTGAGAACACACTAGCTCATGTTAACTCATCCAACAGCTATTGTATCAAGGGAATAGGGAATTTGTCCTTGATTGTGAGCTGATTCAACTGGCGGTAATCCACACACAACCTCCATGAGTCGTCCTTCTTCTTGACCAACACGATTGGAGAAGCAAATGCACTATTGCTATTCCTGATAACCCTGTAGCTAACATCTCATGCACCATATTTTCAATCTCATCTTTTTGAATTGCAGGGTAACGGTATGGTCTAATCTTCATTGCTTGACTCTCATCATTGAGTCTGATCTTGTGATCCTGTGGTCTACTAGGAGGCAACCCCTTAGGTACTTCAAATAAGTCCTGATAATTAGCTAATAACTGTTGCAGCTCATAATTCCCATGATTAGCACTGTTAGGACTATGCAGCTGTAGACAAGTTTCTGCAAGCACCATAAGAGCATAGGGTCGTGGGAAACAGCTACTTAAAATGGTCTTAATGGTTTTGCTAGATTGCTTTGTAGTCAACTCATGAACTGTTCCAGGCTTGAGTCCTTGCAACACTCTCCATTGATTATCCTGCTGTATTTGCATAGTTAATGCAGAGAAATCCCATAAGATGGGTCATAAGGTAACACACCATTGGACTCCCAACACCATGTTACACTCTCTTAAGGGTAAAACCATAAAGTAAGCTACAAACTCGGATCCAGAGATTGTCCAGGGCATCTCAGTACAAAGGCCAGTTGTCAATATTTTCTGCCCATTAGCTACTGTGATATGTTTTTTATGACTGTGAGTGGTGATAACACCCAAATTCTTGGTCACCTTAACATCCAAGAAATTGTGGGTACTTCCTGAGTCCAGCAAAATAATGATAGACTGTTTCTTTACCATTCCTTGCATTCGCATGGTTTGGAACCCATTAGTGCCCAACATGGCATGCAATGTAATCACAGGCATATTAACATCTTCTGCTTCCATCTATAATACTTCAGGATTGTCAAAACAATCTGCATACTCTTCACTGTCAGCTTCTCCTTTAGCCCCTTCAGTTAACAACTGATACATTGGGACTTAACACATTTATGTCCCACAGTGTATTTCTCCCTACACCAAAAGCATAAACCTTCATGCGTTTTTCATCCATCGCAGCTTGAGAAAGCCTCCTCTCACCCGTCCTAAGAACTCTTGAAGAACTAGGATAAGGGGTAGGTCTGGTGTTCTGATTATATGGTTTTATGGTAGATATGTGCAGTAAATTGGGATTAAGAGGTATTTTGGGAGTGGGAAGCAGGGGAGGTAGTGAGTTGGGTTTTGAGATGGTTGGAGCAGGGTTAGGATAAGAAGTATAAGGTGAAGGTCTGAATGTGTTTGGGATTTTCTTAGCTTGAGGAAGAATCATAGACTCAAGCTGTTTGGCTAGATGTAACGCCTGATTCAGATTCTTAGGTTTGAAAAGTTTAAGGGATTTAGTGATATCGGATTTTAGGTTACTAGTGAATACGCTCAAGGCATACTCATCAGAGAGTTGGAGAATGTTGAGAATGGCAATGAAGTCATCATAATATTGATCCACAGATTCAGATTGTTTCAACCCCACCATTCAGCCATTGGATCCTCATATTCCCCAAGTACAAACCGTTCATTCATTTCATCTATATACGAATTCCAGCTCAACTTCTCGAATCCTCCTTGTACTCGAGAATAATACTGGTGCCACTGTAATGCTTTGCCTTCGAGGCTCAGCATAGTGACTCTGAGTTTGGATTCCTCTGGAACCCTCTCAGCTAAAAAAAATTGCTCCAACTTCATAAACCAGCCCTTAAAATCTCCTCCATCAAACTTAGGACAATCAAGCTTAAAAGGTCTATAAGAGTCAGGGTAATAGGATCTTACAGGAGCGGTAGCCGTGACATGTGCTAAATCACTAGAGCTGGAAGTGCCTTGCGAATCCTCTGCTTGGGCAGCTTCTTTCACTGCCAAGTGTTCAAAAAAATTCTTAAATTCCATTTTGAGCTCAGTACTGAATCCATCAATATTCTCCTCCATCTTCATGTCAATCAACTGTAAATCCTTCTGGATTTGACTAACCTTCTTTTGCAAACGAACTGTAGGAGTATCTGCCATTGTTGTCAAAATCGAAAGCTCTGATACCTGTGATACAACCCTTCAGACTTCAACAATCAGAAATAAGAATTAAAGGAAGAAAAAGAAGAAGAGAAAGTGAGAGAGAGAATTCAGGAGAGAATCTAAGATAGAGAGAGAAAGAGTTTTCTCATTCAAAATCTACGTGTGCTGCTCCTCGTCAGCATTCCTTGTAACTAACTCTCTTTTCCTGATTATTACACTATGTCACTATAGGCTCAATAAAAGAAAAAACCAAGAAGATAATTAACAATCCAAAACACAGTCCATTAGCTGGCCCAATATAACCCAACAAACAACATAATAACAGAAATTTAAACTTTACAAATTGGTTTATATCAACACCCACGTGGGTTGGCTTTGTGCTAATCTCGGGTGAACACTGCACTATTGACGTCACAATTCGAGCTTAAATGGGCTGGCTTTGTGCTAGTTTATTTTAGCCTCGGATGAACACTACAATACCGATCCGCTACACGTGCCGCACGATTGTAACTGAAAAATATGATGGCTGGTTCTATATCAATTGATATAGATATTTGGAGAATCGCACTCCAATACTGGACAAGTGTTATCTTCTCGATTTTGTCTGTTCAAAAGGGTTTGTTAGAAAGCTTTCACAACAATCAACGTGTGAGCAAGTTGAGTTCCAATTTTCCTTCTTGAACTTTCAATGAATCATTTTTTTACAAATTGGATGACACTCTAATTATTTAAAATTGTAGAGTACTAGCCTTTGATCATCGAAAATCGGCACTTCCACAAACTAACTCTTCTGAAGATCCGAGAGTCACGTTTGATGTCAATCTTGAGAAGGGTAGTTATATTGCTGTATATGAGTATTTTTCTAATAAGCTCGCGAATATGATGTCTCCTGATGTAAGTATAAATGGGTTATTGTATTTCTTCGCTGTGCTTTACTAGAGTAATTGGAGAGTGTGTGTGTATGACCTAAAGATTAGGCATTTTTTTTTTTTTTTTTAATTTTGCTTAATTTCAGTAAGGTGGAGGCTGCCAATTTGGTGTACTCAGAAGACCGAGGTAGTTTGGAAACAGTTCTAAAGTATATCCAAGATGCAGATCTTCGCATATGGAGCTTACCGAAGATTAAAGCTTTTAGAATTGGACTTGGTGAATGGCGTTCCAAGTTGAATTGCATCACTAATCCATACATGTATGAACAGGTCCAGTGCTCAGAAATTGATCCTTTTCTTTTATTATCGATTGGACTATGCTTCATTTGTTGAAGACAAAAACCTTGATTACTTGTCTTATTGTGTTTTTTTTTTTTTTTTTAGATGAAGAAATTTGGTACTAAAATTTTCAAAATTTCCATAATTGTTTACCCGCAACTCTTATCTTCTCGGTTGCTTACTGTTAGTGTGTTTAACTTGCATAATTGGCATTTGAAAGGTGTATGGATGATTATTGTTGAACTCCTATGATGCTACTCCCCTCTTTCTTTTCTTCTCCCATGAACATATTGTATCATCTTTGGTTTTATTTTAGTGGTGAAGTCTTTTGTCTCTATTGCAGTTACTGGAGATCAGTTCTTCTGATTTGGTTGCCAAGGGAAATCTGTATATTTCCTCTTGTCAGATTATTGCAAACAGGTTGCTGGATAAGGCATTTAAAGTTCCCTTAGGCAGAGGATTCTATGGGGAGTGCCTGGTAATGGCATTTCAAAATGCTTCTGACATCCTTGAAACAGATAGCCTTTCTTGGTCATAAGTGGTTTACTTTTGAGATTTAGGAATTAGGGTCCTATTGATCATTTTCTGAGTTACAGATATGATCATACACATTGCATGGAGTCTGTTTTATTTGTTTGACTTATATGGTGTCACATTAAATACCACAAATCTCCCTTGGCTATACTTTTCTCCCTTTCCCTTTCTTTTTTCCTTTCTGTAATATTCTTTGAGTAAATTTTGTCCTTATTCTGGTTTTAGGGAGTTAGAGCAGATGGAAACTCTGATTTAAGTGACGAAATTGGCAAGCAGCTAAGTCTATAAGTGTCGCAGCTGGTCTAAGGTAATTTCTTAGGTAAGAATATAAGATCTTTAAGGATGAAAACTCCCTTCTAAACTAATAAAATTCTCAATGTGGTATCAAGCTATTTTATAATCGAGCTAGATATGATCATTGTATTTTTCTTAGAATATATGCATTGATGATGTCAAGCCCATAGGAGCTGTTATATACATGCAAAGGAAAAATCTTAAGATGTGCCTAAGGAGCACAGATACTGCGACTGATATATCTGAAGTTGCAAAGGTGCGCATCCTAATTAATGCAATCATAAGCTCGTCTTTATTGTATGTATGAATATTTTGTGATAAACCTTCAAATGATTTTCTTTCCTTTTGTTAACTTGAAGGTATATGGCGCAGGTGGCTGTCCAAGTTCCAGCTCCTTTATAATAAGAATGGATGAGTATAATCAGTGGCTGTCTGGAAACATATGATGATTAATTCGAGGTATTAAATTGAGGCACTCACTTGACAATTATGTAATCTAATAAAATTAAATAAGTAGACCATCTCATCTCCTTAATATCTTTGTTTCCCAGGACATACGTTTTCCATTTTTAAGAGTGCATTCATTAGTTCACTGGACAGCCTTCAACCATTATTCCCTTGGATGTTGGACAAGTTGCTAATTCACAATGTTCACCGTCCGTGCCCCACCATGTCATACTTCTATTTTCCATTCCCACTGAAAAGTACAACGCTATTGCCATGAAAGCTACCCCAGCGTCTAGAGCTGCTGAAAGAATGTAATTGTACCTTTGCCACCACTGCTTTCGGTAACGGAATATGAAAAAGTTGAAAATAGTTCCAACTATAATCCAGGCATTGTAGTTTAATGGTGTTGCTGGTGGCATCATTCCTGTTGCTCCTAGGAGGACTGGAAGGTTAATTAGGGGAATCCAAGATTGCTTGGGAAATGTCTTGTGCAAGAGCCAAACAACGACGGGTCCTAATGCACCTCCTACAAAGAACCAATTCATCGCCCGATAGTTGCCTAGAGATCCAAAGATCCGTTTGGGGCCCACCAAACCCCATATAACTGATGCATCAAAGAAGACTCGATCACTAGGGCATGTCCAGGGACTGTCACCGGGGAGGAGATCATCCTGGCATATGTTCTCAATAGAGTTGAGCAACCACCATGCCACTGCAAGGTTGATGGTTCCAGCCAGAACTGTTCCTATGAACTATAGATAAGCAGATGGAAATGCAAGAGAAGTAAACTGTATCAGCTGCTGTGCACTTAGAGAGAACACAGGAAAACAAAAAAAAATGTATGTACAAGATCATCCTCAGATAAGTTATATTAATTATCGAGCTGAAGGCACAAAGTTCTAATGAAAACCATATTATCTGTTAGGTTAAAAAGTTTTCATTCTGTTATCATTTGTTTTCCTGCTTTGGACCCTGTTTTCTTTTAAGTAATTATTGATCTTCATATTTACCAGTAGAAAGGGCTCATCTCCAAAGGAACAAGATACCTTATTTTTTTTTGACAGCACAGACTTAAAAATCTTTTGAATGCTCCTTAGTGATACTTTCTTTTTTTATAAATATTTGACAACAACTACTACTGGCCTTTTCTTTTATATGATTATATGATTAACAGATTAAGATTACTTTATAGTCTGATCAGAACCTGTTTATATAGAGCAATGCTGTGTTTTTTTTTTCTTCATTTAAACCTTTTAATGTACCTTGATGGTTTTTTCAACAGCCATTTAGTGGTTTTTAAGACCTTTTTTATTTTTTCATTGAGATATATATGTTGATACTTCATAGATAGAAGATAATGTACCTGAACTAAGAACATGGATCTTGGAGGTATCTTCATATAGTGTCCTAGCTTGAAATCACTGAGGAAGGAGACTGCTTGAGCCATGCTCATATAACCATAGGTTTTGAAGCATACATTCGCAATAGGTCTTCCAGGATATATGAGACCCATGACATACTCTGTGATGATGTTCAAGCCTGGTGTCTGTACATGATGAGTGAAATCATTAATAGGAAAATAGCAGATTCTTCATAGTTAAAGACGAGGTAAATTTTACCAAAATTGCAGATTTATCATAAAGTGTGGAACTGTTGAGTTAAAATATTTCCAGAGATTTGATGCTAGTAATTTTTCTTAGCTTGAATTTGACATTTTTCCTTCTGGGGGTGGATGGAATTTTATTTTGTTTATTTATTTTCTAAATGAATTGATTACCTGGTTTGTTGTGGCTGTTATGATGCTAATTGGAAGGGTGAAGACAAAGGCCATGGCACCAGCAAAGAGGAGTCCCCACCATGGCATCTGAACCTGGTCATTCAAGAAGATGCAGAGCACTAGTGATACTACAAATGTTGCAGCAAGCAAAATGTAAAACCACCAGGAAGGTATGTCCTTGTATTTTTTCATCAACCTTGTATGAATATCCTCCTTTTCCTTGTAAGAAGCACGATACCGGTCATATATCTCCCTGTTGATAACAGTTTGACAATAGTGATTTTTCTGAAAATTTAAATTTCAGAATTTAAGAACATAAAAAGAATTACTTTTAGTGTTATTTTTTTTTTCTTTTTCAATGATTTTACATGTGAAAACATCTTTGCTTCTGTTACTGCAAATAGAGTTTTCTTAAATGTAATATTGAGTACAATTGGAGAAAAGATTTTTTTATTAATAGTTGGTCCAATTTTATTTTGTTGCTTATGTAGTATACTAGGAAACAGAACATGTAGCAGTTGAGATAACATTCGTATATAATGTTGTCATAAAACTACTATTATAATTCAGACAATTTTTGGCTTAACTGAAAAATGAAATAAACTCTGTAAAACTATTAAACTATCAAGGATGCATAAATGGAGAATTAAATTTTGACTCCCAAAATTCACTCCCTTCCTTCACTTCTGTATTTCCAGCATGGGAGTAAAGGAGAGGAGTGAATGTTGAAAGCGAAATTATTTTGTTTGAAAATTTTGGTTCTTCATTAAGTTCAGTTATGTAAATTTAAAAATAAAGTCTCATATGTAGAAGCATGTAAGAATGATGAGTATAAATTTACCTTCCATAGAAGAGGGCCACATGTGTCATGGTCGATGCAATGGTGGCAAAACCAAACCCATAAGTGAGAGCGAAGAACATGCTTAGATTAATTCGTCCCTGCTCTTCATACTTTGCTAAATCAATTTCAAACTTGTCATTAACGATTGCTGTTATGTTGTACTTTTGACCTCGGGCTGTAAACAAGTGAGAGGAGAATATGGGAAATCTACCAGCATTGTACAAGTCTAGTCCCCAATAAGCTATAGGAATTGCTATGTAAATTATCAATACATAGCCTACACCAACATTGACAATGGCAAAGAAAGGACTGATGAGTGGACTGAACAAGAAGGATGCCACAGCGGACCAATCAAGCGTCAAGGCTCCTAGTCCAAGTCCCCTCAGACCCGAACCGATTTGCTGGGCGGTAACTGACTTGGAGAAAATCCAGCAGACCCATGAGATGCTGGTGAGAGTTGTGAAGAGGTACCCCGGGACCAGGTACCATGAGAAGCTGCAAATTAGTATAATGAGGAAGAACTTTGCCCTTGTCATTCGTCGATCATCTTTCTCATGCAAAGCCCTGCAAATTTAGATCAAAAAATTAACTATTCAAGGTACTACTATTTTCCTTGGCTGTATGTCTGTATATCCAGGTTTAGCATCTGATTAATGAGCATATCTGCTTTCTTTTTTAGCATGTTTGGGTTTAAACATCAATGAGCATATCTGCTTTCATACATGCATGACAGTATGAAACTGCTGCATGTCATAATTACAGATGTTTTTAATGGATCCTCCTATTTTAATTGCTGGAGCTGATGCAACCAGTATTAAAGTTTTGCTACTGACCATTTACTAGTGATTTAGTAAATATCCATCACTAATTTTAGTTGGTAAGTTTCTTTCACAGCCCATCCTACTACCAACCATGGTTTGGTTGTTTACTTTTTTTCCCCTCAACCAAGGGCTAGGGGGTTGGTTACTCACCACCTTACTTTTCATATATGGTAAGGCAACACATTAATTTATCAACAGTTCTTAATGGTTTTGGGTGAACCTCTGAAAATGATATTAATCTCTAAAGCAACCATACTAATTTTCATTTTTTTGACCTAATTGTTAATTTTTATTAAAAAAAAAAAAAGTCGGTACTTTTTCAATTTCTCATTTCCGCTTCCACCCACGCAGTTTGAATAAAGAAAACGGATAGGTTTTGCTGGCCCATTTGTGTTTTGTACCGTTTGATTCAAGTTGGTAGGCTTGTTTGAGTAGACTAGACTTGTTTATTAGACTCAAATTGGATTAGATTTGAATAAAAATTATATATCCAAATAAGTCAAGTTTAAATTATTATTCATTTAATAAAAATATATATTTTTAAATTTAATTATAAATATATATAAATATTATTATAAAAATAATTTTTTAATATTTTTAAAATAATAAAATAATTTTTTAAATTTGATTCGGTCTGATTCATGAATACTTTTAATATAAACCCTCTTTTTATGTGTGTGCGCTTTTGCTTTGGTTTTGAGCAATGGGTTGAAAATCATGAATCGTGGACCAGCTCACGCATAGGAGGCGCCGCAAGAGAGCCCATCTTTAGGGAAATGCATGTGACCCCGTGACCATCTCCGACGGTGCTACCATTGACTCTTACAATAATGACAAAACTCTTTTTATACGTATAATTCAAATCAAACCAAGGAGAGGCTTGATACTTATGCTACGTATAATTCAAATCAAACCAAGGAGAGGCTTGATACTTATGGCAGTGACTGAGGGAGACTTGTTCTGTGATAAACAAATGGTCCTACTCCTATTCTCAGCTTTTTCTTTCTTGTGGGTTAATTGTTATCCGGTTGGTTTGCACACCATATGAACCAAATAAATGAACTAAAGGACAAAGGCAGGCAAGTGGGAAGTGGGAAGTGGGAAGGAACTCGGCAATAATTCTATATTAGAAAATGCCTTGAATATTGGACCTAACCCAATTGAGATTTCCCACGTCTATTTTGGCCTCTAGCCCTGTAAACTGTTGATGCCTACAGATTGCATAGTGTCAGTTTCTTTTACTATGGTATGGCTTATATTTTCTATCCCATAATTCAAGTTCTGTCCACAGACTTCAAAAGACAGAAGACAAAACATTAACTATATATGCTAGAGTATTATAATACCAATTTATGATATTCGAATTACATAATAAGTTACCTGAAAAGTGAGACTTGCACCAAGGTGCTAGGCCACCACATGTGAGCTGGCTCCACCACATACTTCCTCAGCAGCCCAGCCCAGCCATATCCTAGAACCTGCAACAGCGCCACGACCCCACCACACCACCATGACCCAAAGATTAACATTAGCACTTTCTCTTTTGGCAGGAGATTATCATTATCACTAGCACTAGCACTAGTAATAAACAATAGTGTCAGTTTGGAAATTATAGCTATAGAAATATCTTTATCATTGTCATCAATGATCTATCAATATTCCAATGATTTTCCAGCTAAGTAATTAACAAGCTAAGCAATGATTATAACAATCTAACCACCAACTGGAGTAGCTTTTCCCCCAGAGAGTTGGGAATCGCTTTTCTTTCATTTGAAACCAGTAAAATTAAAGAAGAATCAAATTTAACTAACCTGAGTGGTGATAATGAGAAGCCAACTGGCGAAGAACGATATGCTCCGACCATAAAAGGCTTTGATAATGTTAACTATACCAACCGCATAAGCAGAACCATTTCCAAAAGCGCTTCCAGCATTTGCAAAGATGCAAATGAGAACATGCTCTTTCATGTTAAATGCACCAGGGTTCAAAGAAAATAATTTGGACCCAAAACCCGGAATCCGGAACTGGGTGTTGGGCAAAACAGAAGCCATGAAGTGGCCAATGGGAAGTGTGGAAACTTGGACTGTGATTTGGGTTATAATAAGAGGCTCTGTCCTGTAAGAGAAGAACTGGTTGAGAAAAGAGAGGAGGGCGCATGAGAAGAGTCCCAAGAACCACATTCGGAAGGTCCATACTGGCAGGGTCGGGTCGTCGGTGTTGGTCACGGTTAGCCTGACTTGTTCAATAGGGGAGATCTCCTCCTCGTCGTAGTTTTCTCCGTTGGTTACATGTTTTTCAGGGTCTGAAGGTTTGGTGCTGTGATGAGGGGCTTGTATTTCCATAGAACTCATGGTAGAGGTTGGAACTGAGGCTTGAGAGAGGTTGGCTAAAGCTTAGATAAAGGGTTCTATTTATTGGGTGTTGGACTTGGAGTCTTACCGGCAGAAAATGACGGACTTTAACTAGTAAGGCTGTGCACTATTCGGTTTTAATCGAATTAATCGATCGAAATTTAATTCGATTCGGTTAATCGGTTAATTGAATAAATTTCGGTTCGGTTAACGGTTAAAGGTTTTGAAGAATTTCGGTTTTCGGTTAATTCGGTTCGGTTAAGCAAAAATAATCGAATTACACGAATTAACCGAAATTCTTCAAAACGGCATTATTTTATGCGTTTAGATAATTTTTTTTTTTAAATTAATTTATATATTAAAAAATCAATAAATTAATTAATTTTTTTGATTGGTTGGACTTGGATGAATAATTTTGATACAAAATCATGTAAAAAAATAGGTTAGCAAAATAAATTTCTTATTTATTTCGGTTCATTCGAAAATCGATCGAATTAACCGAAATTATTTCGGTTCGGTTAATTAACCGAACTAATTATTCGGTTCGGTTAACGGTTAATAGAAAAATAATTTTGGTTAATTCGGTTATGGATAATTCGGTTCGGTTATTAATCGAATTAACTGAATGAACACCCCTAGTTAAAAGATAGAGAACAGATTTTTTTTTATTTTATTTTAAATTTAGTGTCGCTATGGGTGCCCGAATGTGTTTGATACATATTTAAAATTATCTATTATTTATAAATAATTAAATATTAATATTTTTAATTTTAAACATGTGTCTAACACATATAAAAGGGACATTAAAAACGACACCAAATAGAGGTAGAAAAAATCTATTGAAAAGACAGTAGAGTAATCAGAAGAAAACTCAGCTGTTCAGAAAATAGCTCTCCTTCTTTATTTAGAGAAAACCCCCTTTCCTTCCATTGTCAAATACGAAGTTTTTGCACTCAGAAAAGTGTGAATACTGCTCAACTTCTGTAGCAGTTTCCATCGTGAGTTTGATCATAAATAAAAAATTATTGAATGCATAAAAATGAAAAACTTATAATACTCGAAAAATGAAATTCGGAAAAAATAATAGATTTGAAATATGAGTTTGAAAAAAAAAAATGAGGCTTATTTAGTAAATGGATCGGGTTTTGATTCCAACATTCAAAACTCTAATCTGACCCGATCCGTTTTTTTTATTTATATAATATATATTATATTTATATATATATTATGTAATTTATATCATATAAAGAATAAACATGTATAATATTATAGTAAAAAAATATATTAAGTTATCTATGTTTTAAAAATTAATAAAAAATTACTAAAGATTAATTAAAAATTAATATATATATTTTTAATTTAAAAAAAATATATATGGGCAGCCTTGGACTACTTATTTATAAATATGGATGAATTTGGACAAAATTAGAAACTCATATTTCGAATTGGTTCAAGCTTGAACAAAAATATATGGTGTTAATATTATACTTAAGTTTAGTCCAGTCTAGACCTGTTCATAGGTCGAGCAGCACGCCAGACCCGGTCAGTATTGGGTCGGGCCTAGACATGCATTTCTTGATTCGGGCAGGTCCAGTCCGACCCGAAACAGTATTTTAGTTATTAAAATAATATTATTTTATTTAATTTTAATTATAAAAATATTAATAAAAATATTTTTTTATTTTTTAAATGAGATGAATAGTGCTCACGGACCCGCGGACCGGCCCGGACCCGTCCAGGGCCGGGCCTGGACAAAGATGTTGAAAAATTTTCGGATCTCGACTCGGCTCATAAGCATCTCTAGTCTAGTCCATGAACATCTCTAATTAAGATCGGGATTTTGGAATTAAAAACGCTAGAAACAAATTGCAATCTGAACTTTCTTTAGCCTAGAGGCTTGAGGGTAAAAATTGGAGTTCCATAGTTCATGCTTTGTGTCCCAACATATTTCACCATTTGTAGAAGTAAAAATTTACAGTAAGCCTGTTTATTTAATTTGTCTAAAGTCTAAAGGATTGTGTCTAGCCTAAGTCTTAAATAAAGTTGAAGTTGCTATTAATAAATTACCTTGAAATGGTAGGAACACGAGGTTCATGCCAGCATATAGAAGGATTGATGTTTTAATTTTTATATATAGGTAAAGCAAGTCTGTCTCAATATGATAGCATTAGAAGGAGAGCTAGGTTAGAACCATAAATAAAATTTTAAAAATTTTGAACTTGAAATTTAGTCTTATTATTTCATGCAGTCACAAATTTAAGATTTGAATTTCAATACTTACAACTCTTTTCACTATTTACATGTTGCAACTTCCTTTATAAAAGAAATTTTTTCTATTTGTATTGTAACAAAATTAGTTCTCTCATGTGATTGATTAGATTTTTTTTTTTTTAAGGGGACTTAATTAATTAGTACCAGCATATATGTCCCCAAAGGAAGCTAGCTAGGGTTTGCCTCCATTAAATGAAAAACAACAAAAAATTAAAAGAACTAAGTAAATTGTACTTAGTTAATAATAATAATAATAAAAAAAAAAAGTAAGATCCATTGGATCTGATTCAAAGAAACAGAATCAACAGGCAATAGATTCCATGGAGTAATTAAGATTCAACTCAATATTTTCTATCAAGTATCGAACATGTGATATACAACTGTTTTGTTTTGTTTCCAATTATCCCTTCCGATCCACTCATATTTCACTTTCTCAACCAATCATGTTATCATTTTTCCCGATTCAAAAGCCTACGTTCAATGTGAAAAAGCTCAAAAATCACAAGTCAACCTTGCTCTTAATTAGTACTACTTTTTTGTACACCATGCATTTATCTTCCAAAATTCAAATTCAAATTTCAATTGCCATTCCCATCGTTGTTTGGCATAAATTTTTGCTTCCAAATGAATTTGATAATTGAATCCAAATCCAATAATTATTGTTGAGTATTATTTTGATTTTGATAAGGATAATTATGAGCATTTGATTTAACATGTTTATAAGTCGGAAACATTGTCATTAATACGCATTTCTTACATGTGAGACTTGTAACAAACTCATTAATCATTACACTAAATATATATAAGAATTTTACTAACCAGTGTTTTAAGGACACTCATTAGCAAAACTATATATATTATTAGATATATAATATATGTACCTAATGCATTGAAATGCTGAATAAAATTATCAATTTTTGCATTTAATACAATATTACTATAAATAATATATTAACTAATTTTAAAAAATACCTTAAGGACACTCGTTAACAAAACCATATATATATATATATATATATATATATATATATATATATATATAGGATTATTATCTGGTACACCATCAGTGGACTTTTTTAACTCCACAAGCGGTGTTCACACGCTTTCGTAATCTTTCATACGATTTCTATTTTTACCAACCGACTGTCGGATTTAACATATAATCGTGCTCGTCGTACACGTAAATTTTCGAATCGATCCGATATCCCTATCATATCGATCGAGAATATTGTCTTTTTCGATATATATTTAACGTTTTAAAGTTTTTTACGTCGGAACGAATAGTTAAACATTTTTAATTTACTTGAAACTCGACGTGCATGATCTACGCGAATAGAACAAGAAATACGACGGTCGGATTGAAAAAATATAAATCCGATGAAAGGTTATGGAAACGTGTAAACACCGCTTGTGGAGTTAAAAAAAGTTACTAACGGTGTACCAAATAATAATCCATAAATATATATATATATATTTGTGTTTGCAATTAAAAGTCGACTAAATTTTTTTGCCCGATTCAGCATTTATCTTCGCATGAATGGGCTCAGGAAGACCGGATTGGGCTCCATAGAAGCCCATCATACTTGTCTAAGAGCCGTAATCTCTATTGGGCTTGAAGTGTGAGGAGACCTGCCCATTTAGCAATTCTTTAAGCTTCTGGGCTACCTTTTCTGTTCTATGATCAACTCAAAGTCAAATCTCATAAGACCCGTCAATTATCCAACGGCCCATGGCTAAACATAATTGCTAATGAAAAAAAAAAAGCCATTTTACTAAATATTCCAAATTATTTGTTTTGTAAACCAATGAAAGACATATCTAAATTGTTCGACTACCATTTGTTGAATCTTGACTCTCGGTACCAATTGTAGTTTTGTGCTACAGTACCGATTTGCTACAGTAACTTTCTCGGGACGCTACAGTAACTTTATCTCGGGATGCTACAGTAACTTCCGAAAAACAACTCTTTTATTAATATGAGAAAAGACCAAATATACACTAGACACACTCTTTTAATATGCACTCACAACTTCACTCTTTCACTCATATCTTTTTCTTCCTTTTTCTCTCTACTCACCTCTCTTAATCTAACAACTTACATCCCACCCTATTTATAGCTTTCTATGTTGGTTACTAAACCAACCTAGAATGTTCTAGTGTGTTGGTTTAATATTCTAGAGAAAGAACAATAAAAAATCTAGAGAGAACTCTAGAAAGAAGACTTAAGAAAATTTTAGAAAAACCTAGAGAAATAATGAAGTTTGGAGAGAATTCTAGATGAGAGAATTCTAGAGGAGTTGTTGACTTTAACACTCCCCCTCAACAACTACTCTCTTGATGTCGGTTTGGTTGTCATTCCAGACTGTCTTCTGGACTTATCAAATCTTGCATCAAATATCTTCTCTTTTTCTTTCTCTTCTTAAAATTCATCAGCATCATTAGTTCTGCTTCATCTTTCGTTGATTGCTCTCTTCTCTTTTGATTCTTGATTTTGTTCACTTCCGTCTTTGCTTCAACACTATTTCTATCTTCGTTCTTCTTGATTCTCTCTGCTAGCTTGTCTCTGACTTTGGCATACTCGACTTTGTCAACTACCATTAATTTGTTGACTTCACAATCGATCTTCATATCTTTCACGCCTTTGTAAGTCTTAACAGTGTCGATGACCTCGTTGTCATCTTTCTCAATGTTGACATCATCTTCAAGCTTCTTCGCCTCTTCGTGAAATAACCTTTCATCTTCAAAAATCTTTTCTTGTGATTGAAACAGAGACTCGTTCTCTTCTTTTGAAGGCTCTTCAATTGTCTCTTGTCTTGGTTGAATATTCTCAAAATCAATTTATTCTTCGTCTTCATGAACATTTTCTTCTAACTCGGTGGTGCAACCAGATACGAGTTCTTCGCATTCTTCAATAGTAAATGCTGTCTCAAAATCCCATTCTTCTTCATAGTTATGCTCCTGTCGTGAGAACACTGTTGCATAGCCTTGCACTTGTCTATATCGACAATCTCGAGCATAGTGGCCAAGCTTGCCACACTTGAAACACTTAATATTTCGACAATGAGACCTCACATTTTCGCTATCGTCTCTATCTCGAACAATTTGAGCTCCCCCTCGCTGAAAGCTCCTCCGTTGCCAAGCTTCTTGTTTGTTTTGAACTTCAATGTCTTCTATTCCTTGGCTCATAGCAACTTTACCTCTTCTATTGCTAAAGAGGGCTTTCTCATAATCTTTTATCATGACTTTAGACATTTGATTATCTAAAGCCTCTTGATTGGCTAGGATATTTTCCAACTCAGTTAAAGTTGGTTCTTTGCTCCATCCACGAGTTGCAGTAACAATCCCGTTGTATTCAGGTCGCAAGCCATGGATGATAATTCTTCTCATCCTCGTTTCGGTAATGGCATTTTCTGGATCTAATTTTGAAATTTCATCACAAAGAGTTTTAACTTTAGAAAAATATTCGCTTACCGACATATTTTGCTGCGAGATTGACAGGAGTTCATTCTCTAATTGTTGGAGCCTAGCATCATTTTTCCTCGCGAACAACATTGTGAGTGTGTCCCAAGCTTCCTTCGGTGTCTTTGCATCCTTGATGCGTTGTAATAAACCATCCTCAATGGTGACTGATAACACGTACATGGCCTTACCGGCTTTGATCTTCCATTTTCTTAGTTCTCCGGCATCAGTTGGTGGTGTTGAAGCTTCACCGTTAACAATATCCCATAAATCTTGCCCGAGCATGTAATATTGCATCCGGATGCTCCACGTATTGTAATTGTTTTCATTGAGCTTCTCAATGTTGCTAGCAGAATTAGAAATATCTGCCATAGTGTCTTGAGAGTGCCCTGCACTTACCTCAAATTTGATTCTCGTTCACTTAATTTCACAGTCCCTGACCGTGTACCGGCAGAATTTCCACGTCTTTACGAACTACGATCCTCGATCGTCTTGGTCCCAGACCAATAATCTTCACAGTCTCAGACTGTCTTTCTCCGATATGCGTACTCCGGTCCCTGACCGTCTAGCTCTTTCTTCTAGCGGTGGCTTTCACTCTGATGGTAGGTAGCCCTTTTCACCTCTTCTCGTGACGGCTCTCACTCTACTCCAAGTAGGTAGCCTTTTTCACCTTTTCTCGTGATGGCTCTCACACTACTTTAGTAGCCCTTTTCGCGACTCGATCTATCGTCGAGAATTACAATTCTCGATAATCTGATTTCGAGAAACTTCTGGCTTCTTGTCTTTTCTCCGATGCGCATACTACGATCCCTGACCATCTTGATCTGATATTCTAGTCCTTTGGATCGTCCCGCTCTGATCGCCCGGTCCTCAGGATCGTCTGACTCTGATACTCCGGTCCTCAAGATCGTCCAACTCTGATACTCTGGTCCTTAAGATCGTCTGACTCTGATACTCCGGTCCTCAGGATCGTCTAGCTCTGATACCACTTTATTGATTTTTGACTCTCGGTACCGATTGTAGTTTTGTGCTACAGTACCGATTTGCTACAGTAACTTTCTCGGGACGCTACAGTAACTTTATCTCGGGATGCTACAGTAACTTCCGAAAAACAACTCTTTTATTAATATGAGAAAAGACCAAATATACACTAGACACACTCTTTTAATATGCACTCACAACTTCACTCTTTCACTCATATCTTTTTCTTCCTTTTTCTCTCTACTCACCTCTCTTAATCTAACAACTTACATCCCACCCTATTTATAGCTTTCTATGTTGGTTACTAAACCAACCTAGAATGTTCTAGTGTGTTGGTTTAATATTCTAGAGAAAGAACAATAAAAAATTTAGAGAGAACTCTAGAAAGAAGACTTAAGAAAATTTTAGAAAAACCTAGAGAAATAATGAAGTTTGGAGAGAATTCTAGATGAGAGAATTCTAGAGGAGTTGTTGACTTTAACACCATTCACTTATAAAAAAAAAATAAATTATCTTTTCAAGTTTCAAATCGCATCTAAATGTTTGTTGAAAACTTTTTAATTAAACCATAGATCCTAAAACTCAAGTGTCTATTACTTACTTTTTGTTTTAAAATGATTTGCATTTTATCCCTCGTTGAAAAAAGTAAATTGTTTTTATTAGATAACTTGAATGAAAATTTTAATTAACATGAGATAAATTCAATATTTTCATTATTTTTTTTTTATAATTTAATAATTACAAAGATGGTGTGATATTGATTCGGCTTAAATACTTTAATTTGGAAAATAAGATTAAATTCATTATTTTGAAAATAAAAGATTTTAAAATATTTGATTCGATAAACAGCTCTCCAAAAACAAAACTAACAAACAAAACAATTCAGCATAATCTTTGAGTTGAAGCAAATCTTCAGGGTTTTCTTCTTTTGGCCAACAATCTCCGGGGTTGAGTCAATCAATTTTCTTTTTTTTTTTTTGGGTAAAAAACCTAAAAGGCTAAAACTAGATGATAATAAAAGCAATAATTCATTCACTGGCCATAAATATTTTAACTCTTTCACCTCATAAATGAAGTTTCTTTCCTTTTTTTTTTTTTTTTTTTTTCCTTCATATGAGGATAATAAAAATATTAACGTGATATTATATATCCAACTAGGACTTAAAAATATATACTAATCACGATTGAACGTCTGAACCAAAACGTAAATTTCGAGTTTTACTTTGTTGAGTGGATATAAAAATAAAAAAAATAAAAAATAAAAGTAAAAAGTAAAAAAATGTAAAACAATAATTTTTTATAACATGATTAATAGAAAAGATTAAAAATAATAAATATTTTTTAATAGAATTGAAAAATAAAAAAAATATAAAATTATATTATTTTGTCTTTATAATTTTAATAAATTAAAATAAAATAAAATTTATAAAATAATAAATAATTTTGTAAATATCCACACTTCGTATTTTTCTCAATTTTTTTTCTCGTCTTATCATATTCTTATTTCTTTCCTTTTATGATTTTATTTTCAAATAATTTAGTTTTTATATAAAAAAAAAAATCATATTTTCTATTTATTTTACTCTCACTTTTCTCTCCTACAAATAGCAAATACACTCAATTTATTTTATTTACACTTTTCTTTCCACCCACCCATCCATCACTTCACTTTTACAACTACCAAACACGCCCTAAATACCTAACCGATGTTTAAAAGTTTAGTTGGAGATTTGATTATAGTAAACCTGAAGTTTCTGAGAAACTACTACTATAACATTAACAGCGTACCTCTTCATTTTTCTTTACTTTTCTTTATTAATTTTTTATTATTATTTATATTCAAACAAATTTTTTTTTTTTTTCATCTTTCCTTACTTTATTTTTCTTTCCCTCCCTATCTCAATCTAAACATAGGCTTAATCTAATAAAATCTATCTTGTTTCCTCCGACAGTTTCATTTTTATAAACTATTCGTAATTTGAATTATTCAATACTGTGTCATGTCTGGTTGGTTAAATTACTTTGAATAAAGCCACACAGGAGACTCTTGGATCTTTTCTGGGTAGGTTTCAACAGGCTTTGCCAATTCTGATCTGGGTTTTCTTGTAGGCCAAGATTTTTTTTATTGAGGTAAGCAAATAATCTTGGAGTTTCTGGCTATTGAAATGTTTCAAAATTTCATGATTACTTATTTTGTTAGTGGGATTTGTAAATGGTAAAATTGGAATCTTTGTGGCTTGCAGGGGAACACCAGTTGGATTTGTTGCAAGTTTTGGTGAATAATTCTGATCTGGGTTTCTATCTTTTGGATCTCTAGAGTTGGTTCTGCTTTCATTTGAAGCCATTCATTTTCATTCTCTGCTATCACCCATTTCATTTCATTTCATTTCTATATATATATATATATATATATATATATGATTGAACTTGGATTGCTAAAAGATGGGATTTTGCTGTTGAAATTTTACATTTTACCTCCAAGACGCAGCTTTTCTTTGAATGATCTGAAACCCCATTGGATTGAATAGGATAGTTGAATTAGAAATTTCTGAGTCGTACAGTCTTGATCCGATTCATTTATTTTGTTAACTTGATTGGTCAAAGATAGTTGAAAAGTTATGGATTTAGCTCAGGAAGAACCTGCTGGAGATGGAGAAATTGAGGAATTGGTTAGAGTATCTTCTGCTAATATTCCTCTTGGGGAAAATCAAAATCATCATCAGAGAACACATTTTCCTGGTATGGTGAGACAGAAAGCATATATTTTTGACGGTCTTGGAAATTATTATAATAAGGAGTGGGATCTTGCTGAAGGTGGTGGCAAGGAATTTTGTTGGTACCATGTAGAACTTCCAAAAGGGAAACAGAAACTTTCTCAATCTGCACAATACCTTATAGATGTTCTTTGCCCACCTTTAAAGCTTCAAGACATTCTCTCACTTGTTAGCAATGGGCCGTTTTGCGGATATGTTGATGGCGCGCTTGTCTTTCGGGTTAATTCACCTGGCCCTCCCTCCAGTAATTTTACATTTAGACTAGCTGCAAGGGTTACTGAAAATTCAGTGATTACCATTTCTTTGGGACGTGTTCCCAGATTAGGTTTCTCACCAGTCGGACAATCTCTTCTCTCAGAGATTCCTAGTGTTGAAAGTCCATCTTATTATAGAGGAGAGAGGAAGGAAGGGAGTGGGATTGTTATTAGAGAACATGTTCTTGAGTTCTTATTGACAATGAATCACTCTGAGGAGGCTGATAATCCTGTTCCAAAGTCTGTCTCAAACCTTGTAGTTCACATCATTGACACACACATGGATCACCTACAAGATGTTGTTACTAAACTTGAGATGGAGCTGGATTCTGTGGAGCTTGAAATGGATAGAGGTAAATTTCATCAACACAATTTTGTTCAGCCCCCTATCTGAGTAAATACTTGCCTAATTCCTTGTATGTCAAATTGGTTTATAGCTTTCTGGTGCTATGGACTGAAACAGTTTTGAATTCCATATTTCAAGTTTGTATGGGCATAAGTGGTATAAGGATTTTCATTGACACAGAATGAGCTTGTGAACATAGATCCCATTTGAACTGCAAATGCAAGTGGCCTGGTACATTTTTCTATGAACTTTTAGGGCATTTTACTGTCTGAATACTTAGGATCAATACCATTTATGTACATTTTCCTTCAAACCATCCTTGGAACTTCTTGCAACCTCTTTGAGCAAAAACTAGGACATCAGAGGCATTAAAGCATTTAGTACTCGTGTATAATTGCATTGGCAAGGATGCTTTTCCATATATTCGCTATCCGCTCTAGATAAGAGAAACATGGGTATTTCTGATTTTTGTTTTCTTGTGCCTTCTTAGCTCATTCCCAAGTTCATATTGCTCACTTTTTAAAGTTGCATGTTTTATTCTAGCAATCAAGTTCTGTAGATGAAGTCGTAATTATTCTGCTTAATCTCAGGTGGATTTGCTTTAAAGAAAGAGATGCTAGATGATAGAAGATTCCCCAAAATGCATCTAAATTTGCAACGTCTACTGCAGGTAATTTCTCTTTCCAACTTGTTTTCTAAATGGCCAAGAGAGCAGAAAACGTGCAAGTTGCTTGGTGGTTAATGCTTAACTTAGACATTTCCTTTGAGGAACTATTTTAACAACTCAAAACTTCCATTGAGGAACCATAGTTAAAAAGCAGAAAGGTACGAAGACATGTTAGGTAGGGCTGAATGAGGTCCCTTCAGTATTGAAGTTTAACCCTTTCTGGGGATGTGATGCATGTCAGCCCCTTCTCAAACTACATGTTAATGGATTGAAACTGCTTTAGTTTTGTCGGCCATTAGAGATTCCACTTTTGAAGGTTACTGAAAATCAATGATAGCTTGTGCTTGCAGTCATATTTTCTGATTCATCCACAGGGATGTGATTTGGTTGAAACTCCCACTTATTTAAGTTTTGGTTTATTGGCTGTGCAATTAAAACCATATGTATTCTCCAAAATGCAGGTGATCGCTCATGGGGAGCAAGTATTTCCCCGAGTCAAGGAAAAATGTTCTTCTAAACATTGGTTTGCAAGTGAAGACATCAGCTCCCTTGAAGAGCTGATTGGACGCTTGAGGAGGCTGAAAGAGAATGTAGGGTTTCTAGCAAATCGTGTTACTGCAATTCAGGCTGGTTTGGATAGCTGGCAGTCTGAGCAAATTAACAGAAAACTCTATTATCTCTCTTTCCTTTCAATAATATTCCTTCCTTTATCCGTCATCACCGGAGGTAATGCTTTGATTTTTCTCTACCTATCCCTTATTATATGACCTCTTATTCGTTGATAGATCTTAGGTGGCAGCATTGAACTCTTTGCTTTTTGTTGAATATTTCAGTGTTTGGAATGAACGTGGGTGGAGTTCCATGGACTGTGCAAAAGGACCCTGCACTAAATGTTGGTTTCCGCAATGTCATGGTTCTCTGTGTGGCGATGCTGCTTCTAGTGTTGCTATGCTTCATTTTCCCTGCGCTTTATACCCGATTGACTGCCTGGCATAGGAGGAGGTCGTTGAGGAGAAGTTGGTCTCATAACAGAAGATCATTCCTCAAGAGAACCAATGGAATTCAAGAAAGAGGTGGTGGTTACCTCAGGATTTGACAGAGTTAAAGAAAGTCATTTCCATGGTGTTTTCGTTAAATCAACCTTAATCGGTTTTTGCTGGTTCCTCGATCACATATGCAAAGTGTACCATTGGATGCACATATAGAGTTGTCAATAGCATCATTTGACTGGGATAAAAATAGGCATACTTTGTTTATCACGTACTCTAATTTAGGCTAGAGGTGAAGAAGGCGCTTCATTAGAGGTGAGTCTTATTCTTTCGCCCATTCTGTTGTATGTTGTATCAATTTTTTAAAGGTTAAACTGTGCAGGTGATTCCATTAAAGTTGACAGTAAAAACACACATATTTTGAGTTTTAATTCGATCTCAATTTCTCCTTTGTACGTTTGATGGTTTTTCAATGATGTCACTGTTCCCAAGTCTCAACTTTAACTTTTAGTCTATGTTACTCGGACTTGGGTTTGAGTGTCGGATACGGGTATGTGTTCGACATGGGTATGTTTAATTTTTTCTAAGTTTTTTCATGTATTTGGAAGGTCCTTAGAGGGTCATATCCTCATACCTATGTCGAATATATATCGGACACGAATACTTCAAAAAAAAATAAAGAGTTGGGCCAACATAGCTTTTAGTGAGGAACCTGGAAGTGAAGTTTATTATGCTGTGAAAACAGGAATTTGGCTTGAATTTTTAAGGTACTAACAGGAATTACTTGAGAAGAATGTGTTAAAAATGAAGTGAAAGGTGTAGTTGGTGTCCATCCTGGATTCCTGGGTTCATTTTCAGTATATGTAGGTGGATTATTCATAATCCACTCCCTGTTCAAATGCCGTATAACATATAACATTGTCTATTTATTTAGTTCCATGTGTTTACCTGAATTCAGTTACGAACCGAAACTATCAAAACCTTTTTTTCTAGCTCTTGAAAACACACACTTTCGCTAACGGGTTGGTTGATTTGGTAAAGTTTGAATATTTATAAGGTTTAGGTTGGAGTCCCGCAGCCTGCAATCCTTAATGGGTGATCTGTAATCTAATGTAAGTTTTGTGGCATGCCTCGATTCTGGAATGGAATAACTTTCTTATACCTAAACTTTTTAACTTTTTCGTTAAGAAAAGAAAACACAAACTCTCGGCACCATATTCTATTAGTTCTGTTGATTAGAAGCCATTGTCTGGTGCAATGGTAAAGCCAGGTTTCTTCTTCAGAGAAATGTCAAAGGGTATGATTACACATTAAGTACACCATTATCAGGGGGGAAAAAAAAAACCATTTCTTTCAATTTGGCTTAACTTTTGGGTTTATCCCCTTCCTTCTTTTTCTTTTTTTTTCACGTCATTTCTTTCAAGACATATAACACATTTTTAATTTCGTTCGTAAAATTAAAAAATTTTATTGTTAATTATCAAAAACCTTTTTATCATAAAAAGACATAAATAAAATTCAACTTTTTTGTTAACAAATTACATAATTTCATCAACTTAAAATTAAAAGTTTGACCAAAAATCAAAATCACTAATTACAAATTTTAATTTAGAGCCAAGCGTGATATGTTAATAAAATCCTATATTTTAATTTCAGTGATTATAGTTCAATTAAGGATCTTAAATATCTCATAAAATAGTTTTAGTTTTGATACAAATTAATTTTCTCAAAGTTAAATTAAAAAGAAAAAAACCAATGCAATAGCTATATATATCTCATATGGTAAAAAAAAAAAAGTCAAACCTAATAAAGAACCAAAAATTGGTATAGTATTAGAAAATGACGTGGCTCCACACTAACCATCAGATCAGATTTTGTTGACGTGGCATATCATTGACCGTGAAAGCGGGCCGTGGAGCCCGTTCGGTTGTTAATCTAGAACCTTCTTACCAGAAAATCTCAATAATCCCATTTCCGCTTCATAAAAAATAACTGTTAACTTTGTAAAGCAAAACCCTAAACCCTAGAAACCTCTTGTCCTCGCATTTCATATTAACTCACTGAGCACTCTCATTTCCATCTCCGTTCGATCCTTCCCTGCTCTTTCTAAGTTATAGCTATGGCTACGGCGGCTCTGCTCCGTTCATTTAGACGCCGTGACGTCGCCTCTGCACCTCTCTCCGCCTATAGATGCGTAAGTTTCCAACTTTTTTTCTATTTGCTTTAAAGCTTTTCATGTTCAGTTTTGATGATTTTCTTGATTGATTGTGCTTCGTGGCGTTATTTTCTGTTTGGTTGTCGGGAAAGTCGAGGAAAAGGAAAATTTATCTAGATATTTTCGTCGATCTGCAGGTTACTAAAAGTAGTAGATATGTTTGATTTTTTTCTAATTCATTTAAACTGGAACTTTTGCGAATATTATTTATTTATCTGGAACCGATGATATATCAATTAGTTGATAAATGAGCTTGTTTAGATTATTAAAAAAAGGTGGATGGCACTGTCCCTTAATATGTTTGGAAATTAAAGGATGACTATATATTTATTTACTTATTTATTGATTTTGTGTCTCTTATAGCTTAATTCTCTTAACAAAAATCGTGGTACTGTTGTTAGCAAAGTGTCTCTTTGGATCAAATTGGTTTAACCTTTAGTTACTGGGGTTTCTTGAATTTTGCTTGAGATTTGGTTATGCGAAAATGGTTATTGCAATTCGTTTACTAAGTGCTTGAATAGTATTCCAAGTGAATGAAATGGATGGTGCCTCATTCTTAATTGGTTGTTGTGCAGCTTACTAGCAATGGAAAGACCTCAGCAGGAATTAATTGGACAAGTTTTTCTAGAGCTTTCAGGTAGCCATGGTTTGGGTTATTCTCATTATCGTTTATTTGTGATTGCTCAATATAACTTTTATTTTCCTTTAGTGCAGTTCAAAACCTGCTGGCAATGATGTCATTGGTATTGATTTGGGTACAACCAACTCTTGTGTTGCTGTCATGGAGGGAAAGGTAAGAATTAGACTAGTGGATGGATGTTATTGACAGTTTTATTGTTAGCTTTGGAAGGTGAAGTTATTCTGTGATTATCTCCGATTGAGTCTGTTACTGATTTCAGAATCCCAAAGTTATTGAGAACTCTGAAGGTGCACGGACCACACCATCTGTTGTTGCCTTCAATCAAAAGGGAGAGTTACTTGTGGGCACCCCTGCAAAACGTCAGGCTGTGACCAATCCAACTAATACAGTTTTTGGAACCAAGCGTCTGATTGGTAGACGATATGATGATTCCCAGACACAAAAAGAGATGGGAATGGTTCCTTTCAAGATTGTCAAGGCTCCCAATGGAGATGCGTGGGTTGAAGCAAATGGGCAGCAATATTCTCCTAGCCAAATTGGGGCATTTATTTTGACCAAGATGAAAGAAACTGCAGAGGCTTACCTTGGAAAGGAAGTTTCTAAAGCAGTTATCACTGTTCCAGCTTATTTCAATGATGCTCAGAGGCAAGCAACTAAGGATGCTGGTAGAATTTCAGGCCTTGACGTTCAGAGGATAATCAATGAGCCTACTGCTGCTGCTCTTTCATATGGAATGAACAACAAGGAGGGTCTCATTGCAGTCTTTGATCTTGGTGGTGGTACATTTGATGTTTCAATTTTGGAGATTTCTAATGGTGTCTTTGAGGTACGCATCTTTTTCTATTCAAAGAAGGTTTGTTTTAGCAATGATTAGGCCAATTGTACTAATAGCTATCATATTCAGGTCAAAGCAACAAATGGTGATACATTCTTGGGAGGAGAGGATTTTGACAATGCCTTGCTGGATTTCTTGGTGAGTGAATTCAAGAAAACTGAGGGAATTGATCTTTCGAAGGATAAACTTGCACTCCAGAGGCTTCGGGAAGCTGCTGAGAAGGCTAAAATCGAACTCTCATCAACATCGCAGACTGAAATTAATCTGCCATTTATAACAGCTGATGCTTCCGGGGCAAAACACTTGAATATCACATTGACCAGATCAAAGTTTGAATCTTTGGTAAATCACTTGATTGAGAGGACCAAGGCTCCTTGTAAGAATTGTTTGAAGGATGCTGGCATTTCTACAAAGGATGTTGATGAGGTTCTTCTTGTTGGAGGGATGACACGTGTACCTAAAGTACAAGAAGTAGTTTCAGGGATCTTTGGGAAGAGTCCAAGCAAAGGAGTGAATCCTGATGAGGCAGTTGCTATGGGAGCAGCAATTCAGGGTGGTATACTTCGTGGAGACGTTAAAGAGTTGCTTCTGCTTGATGTCACTCCTTTGTCACTTGGTATTGAGACACTAGGTGGTGTATTCACAAGGCTAATCAACCGCAACACAACCATTCCAACAAAGAAGAGTCAGGTGTGTCTTTGGTGCAAATTGTTAATTATTTGCATGTTTCCTTTAGTAGACATTCAATTTCAAATCAGCTTAAAAGAGTCCTTGGGACACAATAAGTTTGACAACTTTTTTGGTGGTATTTTTTTTTTTTTTTTGTTTCTGACATGTGTAGTCTAATTGCTTCCAATTATATGTTCTATGTATATTGTTTATCTTTTGTTTCATGTTTGATGGAGGTTCCTTGCTTTTCAGGTGTTCTCTACAGCAGCCGATAATCAGACTCAAGTAGGTATAAAGGTACTTCAAGGTGAGCGTGAAATGGCAACTGACAACAAGATGTTGGGTGAGTTTGATTTGGTAGGCATCCCACCTGCTCCTAGAGGCATGCCTCAGATTGAGGTGACATTTGACATTGATGCCAATGGTCTTGTCACTGTTTCTGCCAAGGATAAGGCCACTGGTAAAGAGCAGCAGATTACCATCCGTTCATCCGGTGGTCTCTCGGAGGATGAGATTGAGAAGATGGTCAAGGAAGCTGAGTTGCATTCCCAGAAGGACCAACAAAGAAAAGCTCTGATTGATACCAAAAACAATGCAGACACCACTATTTATAGTGTAGAGAAGAGCTTGAACGAGTACAGGGACAAGATTCCTAGTGAAATTGCAAAAGAAATTGAGGATGCTGTTGCGGATTTGAGGAAGGCAATGGAAGGAGAGAATGTTGATGAGATCAAGGCCAAGATTGATGCAGCGAATAAAGCTGTCTCAAAGATTGGGGAGCACATGGCTGGTGGTTCTGGTGGTCCTCAAGGAGGTTCTTCCGGAGGTGCTCAAGGTGGTGACCAGGCCCAAGAGGCAGAATACGAGGAGGTGAAAAAGTGAGTGATGAAGTAGTGATTCTGTTGTTTCTTTTTTTTTATTTATTTTGAGAGTGGCAGTAAACGCCACTAAAGATGATCCTTTAGTTTGATGCATATGGTGTTTAGCAGTTTTGTATCTAAATGAAGAAAGGTTGAATGTCTTAGCCTGTTAGGAATTTGAGTCCCAACTCTAGAGACCTTTCAACATGAGATTACATAAATTTTTCTAAAAGTGGAAAATTTACGAGGTTTTCCTTGATTTACTACCCCTCTTCTGCCTACTTATTATTAGTACAATATTTGGCTGCATAATACATATGATACGAGACGGAGATGCAATCCTTTGTCTTTGCAACTATTAAAGAGATAATAATAGTAATAATAATAATAATATAACGAATGGACATTTGCGGTTTGAATTTATTTTTCCTTAAATACGTTTCGAACCAAGCTTGGATCGATATGTAAGTTTATTTTATTATTTATAAATTATTAAAAAATTATTTTTATTTTTTATATTAATATATATTGTAAATAAATTTAAATAAAAATATTTTTATTTAATGAATTATAATTCGAATCAGATCAAATTGACACGAATTACGAATTTTTTTATTCAGATCCAAATTAATTTAAATCGGACTTATTAGATCGGACGGATTATCCGATCCTTAAACATCGTGCATTTGTGCTGCACTTAAAATGGCCTTCAAAATTTTGGCCTTCTAAAAAAGGGTTAAACCCTGCATGCAAGAAAAGTTCGTAGCAAATAATTATTGATTAAGAAAAAATCTAAAGTAGATCAGTTTGATTTGTTTTCAAAATTTTCTGTTTTCACTAGGTCCAAATAATGAAGTGATTAGTAAAATTTTGTTACAATGTACACATGATTTATTTTTCAATTGAAGATTTTTTATATTGTTTTTGTTATTTATAAGATTTTTAATAACTTAAATTTTTATTTTTTTATTCAACATTAATTTTATATTTTGTTATGTTGAAACTTAAAGCCGTGTGATTATCAGTTATATAACATTTTATATTTAATAAAAAAATTTATCATAATTTTAATAAGTGATATGTGTTCCATTTAAAAAAAAATCGCTGGCTTAAAAGCCCATCTCACATCGCAGACTCTTCCACATAAAAATGTTAGTATATAAGTATTAATATTAGGTTGTATTTTTTTATACCAAAAAAATCACAATTTAAGATAAAAAAAAATATTATAAATATCGAGATTCGATTAAATGTTATTTTTTAAAAATATTCATATAAACTAATTAAATTAAATCTCAAATTTAACTATACGAGGTATTTATGCAATTCTTAAAATTATTCTTGTAACTAGTGATGTATTCTATCTCTAAAAAAAATGAAGAATTCTTCTTATTTCAAGAAATTAAAATAAACCGGGGTCAATATGAAACTTTTCCAGGGTTTCAAAGGCGAATATGCAAAACTGTTTAGAAACTTCGTGGCTCACTCGCAATATGAGCAAACAAAAGGGGTACTTTCAAAAAATACGAGAAATACATAATATTCCATGGTCCATGCAATATTTTACATTCCCCTCACTTCTTCTCTTGCAAACGGACCCGGCCCACTGTTCAAAACAGAAACAAATTTGCGTATTTACAATTACCACCTCTCCTTAAACCCTAAAAATTCCCAAAATCACTGTTTATCCCATCTAAAACCCTAAAAACGTCCCAATCGTCGATTATAGCTTCCTCTCTCTTACCCTAAAATCTCAAAACCCTAAAACTATACAAGTTCTATTCTTCAGGCTCAACATTTCTTCAATAAACAGCTTAATAAACTGACTGGTAACTCTTTTTTATTTATATAGATTTGGTATTACTTTCACAAGTAGTTTAGAGTTTCATGCTTTTATTGTTTAATTTTAATCCGTTTTACTTATAAGTTATAGCATTGTTAGTTATAAAGGTTTTACCTTTTCTTATTTTATGTTTTGATTATTTTTTTGTTGGGAAAGTTGATTTTGATGGGTAGCAAGAAAAGAAGCACCAACTCTGAGGTGGAAGTGGTAGAGGGTCAAACTGATTTAGCTACAGATAATACGGTTTTGATGCCTTCCAATAAGAAAATTAAGATGGATAACAAAACAGATGCAGAGATGGGAGATGGGGTTGCTGCCCCTTCTTCTGTTCCTAGTTCCATTAAACCAATGGAAAGAAAAAAGAAGAGAAAACAAATAGATAAGGAGAGGCGGCTTTCGGTTTTAGAAAACGAGGAATCTCTGCCAAAACAAATGAATGTTGAATCAAAAGGAAACGATGCCGGGGAACCTGTGGCATCTTCGTCAAGTAGTGGTTTGCCTGAGTTCCATATCAGTGTTTTTAAAGACATGGCCTCGGCAGATTCTTCCATGAGAGAAGCGGCAGTGGAAACAATGGTGACAGAGTTGCAAGAGGTGCAGAAGGCATATGATAGGCTCGAGAATAAGGACTTGGTTGAGGGTGGTTTGAAAATGGAAGCTCAAAAGGATGATGGCTTGGATAACTGTGCATCGTCTTTGAGATATGCTGTGCGGAGGATGATACTTGGTGTTTCTTCATCAAGAGAGGTTTGATATGCTATCTTTATTCTTTGTCTCACAAAAATTCTTGCAGTTACTTGTTGAGTTAGAACTTTGAATCTTGCATTTTCTGTGGCACTCATATGCTCTCCATTTCTTTTTTCAATGTGCTTTCCAATCTATGCTTTACACTTGTATGAAAAATAAATTAGTCTGAAAGTTCTTTCTCTAGGACACTTAGAACGATTAATTTAGATATGCTATATGTCATTATCACCTATGTTATCAACTGAATCTATTCTGACATCCAGCCCCGGAAGTGCACGTGTGATCTTGCACAATATACTTGGCCATTAACTTAAGTTGGC
Organism: Fremontodendron californicum; assembly: GCA_030761205.1. Classification (NCBI taxonomy): domain Eukaryota; kingdom Viridiplantae; phylum Streptophyta; class Magnoliopsida; order Malvales; family Malvaceae; genus Fremontodendron; species Fremontodendron californicum. The sequence continues at coordinate 32,899,275 of JAULJL010000007.1, forward strand.
TAATTGTTCGAATATATGTTTTGCCACTGGTTTTGCAGTGTGTTAGACAGGGTTTTGCGTTGGGTTTGACTGCTTTGGTGGCTTCAATTCCTAGCATTAAAGTGGACTCCTTGTTGAAACTTATAGTTAATTTGTTGGAAGTCTCGTCATCTATGAAGGGTCAGGTAGGCATGCTTTCCCCCTTCTATATCAGGTTGTCATCTACTCACGTAATGTTCAACAACTAGCTTCTTATACTGCAGGAAGTAAGGGATTGCCTCCTGGGTCGCTTATTTGCTTACGGTGCTCTTGCCCGATCTGACAGACTCACTAAAGAGTGGCTTTCTAAAGATACTCTGCACATCAAGGAATTTATGAGTGCTATTATCTCCCTTGCTGGAAAAAAACGATATTTGCTGGACCCTGCAGTTTCAATCATTTTAGAAATTGTTGAAAAGGTAGTTTCTGATCAAGCATATAGGTTTTTTTTCTTCAAAATTTTCTTACTTTTAGCTGCCAGAATGTTGGGGAAACCGTAGTAATTCTAAACCTATGCTAACTTAAAATCTTTATTTTGACTCATTAAATTTCAAAAGTTTTAATGTATTTTGTTCATGTCAATATTAATACTAGTGAATGGTTGCAGTGGCTTCTAAGTGTATTATTATAAATAATTTCTTTAATATTCTTTTGATTGGATGATGTAACAAGTGGTTTTATTATCCTTGCTTTTGTTTTTTATGTTTTCACTTGTTTCTCTCACTATTTTATCTTTGTGATTTGCAATAACTGTATACATCTCTTCATTGGCAATCGTCATGCCGGTAGTTCTTGGCAAGATTCATATGAGCAGTGCAAGTGTTCCGGTTGCATATTATGAATGTGTTTAACATGTTATGTAGATGTTTCAGTCTTTATATAACACTTCTATATGTTACAGCTGCCTGCTGAAGCATTGTTGGATCATATTCTTGAAGCTCCAGGAATTCCTCAATGGTTTCAAGAAGCCATTGATGTTGGAAATCCTGATGCTTTGCTTTTAGCTTTAAAAATTCATGAAAAAACGTCCATTGACAGCACTTCATTCAGCAAACTTTTGCCAAATCCATTCAGCCCAAGCAAACTTTTCTCGGCTGATTACCTGTCCTCTATTGATAACTGCTTGAAGGTAACTTTTAACGCATCTATACACTGCAGGGGTAATTATTGAGAAAAATATAGTTTAAATATATTCTAAAAGGTTTTTTTTTTGGTCTGTAATATGGTAGGAATCCACATTTTGTCAACCCCGGGTTCATAGTTTATGGCCTTTTCTGGTAAATATTCTCCTACCTGATACCATTTTGCAGACCGAAGATGCTGCATCAGTTTCTAATTCCTTAAAAAAAACACAAAAAGGGTCGAAAGTCTAGCTCTTCTGAAGAAGAAATTGCAAAGAACGTCCAATGTTTCTGTGAGGTTGTTATTGAAGGATCCCTCCTTCTGTCATCTCATGATCGTAAACTCCTAGCACTTGATATTCTGCTTCTTCTCCTGCCAAGGTTACCTTCATCTTTTATACCGATTGTTTTATCCTACAAACTTGTTCAGTGCTTGATAGATATACTTTCCACAAAAGGTTCCTGGCTGTATAAAGTTGCGCAGCATTTTCTTAAAGAATTATTAGATTGGGTTAGGATTGATGATGTCAAAAGAGTAGCTGTTATTGTGGCCTTTCAGAAGCACAGCAATGGAAAATTTGATTGCATTACAAAGACAAAAACAGTTAGAGATTTGATGGCAGAGTTCAAAACAGAAACTGGTTGCATGCTGTTTGTTCAGAACTTGATTAACTTGTTTCTGGATGAAGGTCATGCTTCTGAGGAACCTTCAGATCAGAGTCAAACAACTGATGAGAATTCTGATATAGGCTCAATCGAGGACAAGGATTCTATTGGAATTGTGGGTAATGCTGATTTTTTGAAAGGCTGGGTCATAAAATATATTCCTAGTGTTTTGAAACATTTAAAGTTGGACCCTGAAGCAAAATTCCGAGTGCAAAAGGAAATATTGAAGTTTCTAGCTGTTCAAGGTCTATTCTCTGCATCTCTTGGCAATGAAGTTACTTCATTTGAATTACAGGAGAAATTTAGATGGCCAAAAGCTACCACCTCGAGTGCTCTTTGCAGAATGTGCATAGAACAACTCCAATCACTGCTGGCAAATGCTCAAAAGGTTGAGGAGCCACGATCTTTGGCTAATGGACTTGAGCCAAATGACCTTGGTTGCTACTTTATGCGGTTCTTTAGCACATTACGCAACATTCCTTCAGTTTTTCTCTTTCGAACTTTGAATGATGAGGACGAACAGGCAGTCAAAAAATTGCAAGAAATGGAGAGTAAACTTTATAAAGAGGTAAACTTGTTCTCTTCCTTCACTAACAATAATCAATGCTTTTCATATGTATCTGATTTTGTGGTGATTTTCTATACTGAATCTAAGTTCTTGAACAATCTATGTTGACACTTGCTTGATGAGGTGGTTTGCAATTGAAAGATTGGGGTAAGTTTGGTCTTACTGCCTTGTAAATTTTTTTTAACACTTATCTATGACTTCATGGTTTATTGATGTGGGGCAGACAATGGCTTTATCTATGGTGAATAACAATAGGAATGTATGGCAATAGTAACGACCTTGTATTTATCCTTCTTTGTTATTTACTCTTGCAACAATATACAGCTTTTAAATGCTTAAATAATGGCAGGAAAGAAACTGTGGGCTCAGCAGTGATGCAAATAAATTGCATGCGTTGAGGTACTTGCTCATCCTATTGCTGCTCCAAGTGCTCCTCCGACCTGGGGAATTCTGTGATGCAGCCTCTGAGCTTATCATATGTTCTAAGAAAGCTTTTGCAGCTCCTGATTATCTCGCCTCATCTGGAGAAGATGAGTTGGACAGTGATGCAGCACCAGAATTAATGGATGTTCTTGTGGACACTTTGCTTTCCTTGCTGCCACAGTCATCGGCCCCTATGCGGTCTGCTATTGAGCAGGTGTGCAACAATGATTTGTTCAAGTGATTTTTATGTTATATTCAAAATCATCCATGTCTTATTTCCCCTATCTCTGTTCTCCCTTTACAATTCCTTATTTTTTTTTTCAAATTTACCCTTGTTTAATATTTATAGCTGCCACTTGTTGATACTGTTCAGAATATTCTTTCTTAATTAAATGTTTTTTAGATTAAATTTATATTACTCTTCACTGTCCAGCTGTAGTTTTCCTGAAAAACCCATGCATTTTATTAGAACTTGGAGTTTTTATTTTACCCAAGATACTATCATTTTTCTTACTATAGGCGTCTTTCCATAAATCGTATATGATATTTTATTTTGTGTCATGTATTATTTATAGTTCTTCAGATATTTCTGTGGTGATGTCACTGATGATGGACTGCTGCGCATGTTGCGGATAATTAAGAAAGACCTAAAACCTGCTAGACATCAGGAAGCGGGCAGTGAAGATGATGACGATGATGATGATGACCTTCTTGGTATTGAAGAAGATGAGTATGTAGATGAAGCTGAGACAGGTGAAACAGCTGAGAGTGACGGACAATCGGAGGACTCTGAGGCATTAGTTGGTGGTGATGGGGCTGATAAAGAACTTCCTGTAGATTCTGATGATTCTGATGGAGGAATGGACGACGATGCAATGTTCCGTATGGACACTTATCTTGCCCAGATCTTTAAAGAGAAAAAGAATCAGGCTGGTGGTGAAACTGCTCAGTCCCAGCTTGTCCTGTTCAAACTCCGAGTTCTTTCACTTCTGGAAATTTACTTGCATGAAAATCGAGGCAAGTGTTTATTGCTATGAGTTATCTTTCATGAAATGTCAAATGCCACCCATGATGACTAATTGCTGCCAATTTAAATGTGGCATTTACAATTGGTTTTGTCTATTTGTTAATATTGTGGAAGTATAGAAATGTTGATTTTGTGATATAGACAACTTCAATGACGAAGTGTTTCTATTTTACCTTCCAACTTATGTACAGTATTCTAAGAATTGTGTATTTTATTATCTTTCTAATTCAGGTAAGCCCCAAGTCTTGACAGTATACTCGAACTTGGCTCAGTCATTTGTCAATCCACATACTACAGAAGGCCGTGAACAACTTGGACAGCGTATATGGGGAATTCTTCAAAGGAAGGTATTCAAAGAAAAGAAGTTGCCCGAGGATGAATCTATGCAACTCTCTTCTCTTGAATCTCTATTGGAGAAAAACCTAAAGTTGGCATCAAAACCATTCAAGAGAAAGAAATCTACTAGCATCTTATCCAAGAAAAAGCTGTCAGCCTCTTTAAACAGATACAAAATGATTGTTTCGCTTGCTCAGAATTCAACGTACTGGATATTGAAGATCATCGAGGCAAGAAACTTCTCAGATGCTGAATTGCAGGGAGTTTTTGATCTCCTACAGGCTATGTTAGTGGGGTATTTTGACAATAAAAAGTCCCAAATGAAATCTGGATTTTTGAAAGAAATATTTAGAAGAAATCCTAGGATTGGCCATCAACTCTTAGGCTTGCTGTTAGACAAATGTGGCAGTGCAAAGTCAGACTTCCGACGGGTTGAGGCTCTTGATTTGGTGATTGAAGTATTGAAGTCACAGGTTCCTATGAATTCTAATGAAAGCAACCGGGACGCCTCCAAGAAAATCTTGAAAGGCCATCTGCAGAGTCTTGGTCATCTAATAGAGATGTTGGTAACAAGGATGCCCGAAAAGAAGTCTAGAAAAACTGAAGTGCATAAGTTTTGTGATAAAATCTTCCAGATGATATCAACACTAGACCTAACCAAGGCTTTTTTGAGATGTTTGGGACCAGATGCTCATGCTGCTTGTGAATCTCAACTTGGTCCCCTTTTTCTCAAGTTGAAGAAGCTCGAATGAGAGCCAGCTATAGGATAACATATATTTTTGGACACAACTTAAGAAGGTAACCTGATTTTGGCTGCCTTGCCTACAGTGCATGCATGCAGACACTGTGATTGTTGGCTGGAGTCACACTCGGTTAGATTCAAAAAATTTGTCAGTTATTTGTTAGTTCCTTTACTTTCTTCTAAGTGGTCACACTGGGTGAGAAATTGTCGACATTCAGGCTTAATCTACCATTAAAAATTTATCAGGGATTTTGTTTAACAGCCTGCTTTTATTTGTCTATCTAGCCGGTTTCTCTCCCCTAATGTTATCGGCAATATATATATTACAAATGTTACTACCTGATAAAAGAACATATAATGTTATCTGCAAGTCATTGTCTATGCTGCTTCTGAATCTGATCACTGAAGATACTGCGTTTTTACTCGGAAATTAATGAATTAAGGATTTTATTTCTTTTATCAAAAGTATTGAGAACCATACACGTATTCTGAATGATGAAATATGAAGCTTCCTCCCTCCAACCGTTGTCCCTACTCAACATTGCTGTTACTGTTAGCTTCTCTAACCTTTTTTTTTGTGTATATATGACCATGTCAACGAGGTTGTAGTGCCACCCAATACTCTGATTGGAAATCATTCCGTTTAGCTTGCTTTAAAGTAGGATATATTTTCAACTTTTTTTTGGTTGCTCAAAGTACTAATATGGTCATATGTTTGTAAATTTTATATGATATATAGTAAGCATTCTATCAAATAGAGGAAACTTGCATATATACAACAAAAACAAAGGCTTGAAGATTTTTATATCTCATCGATCAAAAGGCAGAAACGATAGCTGCAACTTTTGTTTACCAAAAGGACAACGGAGAAATTAGGTTCTAAATTGTCACTTTGAACAGCTTTCAATTTGGCATAGTCAATTTTCATCAACTTTATCTCTTAAGCAGAGCTGAGAATCAAGTGCGGGCAGGCAGAGAAAGGTAGGGAAAGTAACCTCGGCCCTGATGACAAAGAGGGAAAGCAAATGAAAGCCTACCAGTTCTGGTACGAGCTGTTGGACCTTGCAATTACACAGGGGCGACCTTGAGCTAGTTGGCGCACGGGTATTTAGCGATTATCTTTTCCCATTGGCAAAGGGCATTCGAATGTCAACACCTTTTTGCTTAGAGGCGGCAACCCTTATGTGTTTGTCATGTTCCCATCCTCTCGAATCTAAGCCAGGCAGTTGCCGCCTCTCATCAATTCCTTTCCAAATATAAACCAAAATTTGTGCAGGGTTTACTTTTTTATTATCTTCTCCATCTTTTCCCCTAAAAGGGCTACAACCACCATTCTAGTTAAATAATCTCTCGTTTACCAATGAAGCAAAGATTTACATTGTAAATGCCTCTATTGATGCTGAAAATCAAGTATCAGGGGTTAATGCAAAGTATTTTCCAACCCCACTATTTTTCCCTCCTTCCTACCTATCTTCTACCAAATTTCTAACTCTTTTACCAACATTTCCCTACCCACTAAAATCCACATTCATTCTTCTGGCCAAGGTGCCCCCTTTCCAATTTCATCAATTTCTTTCCTCCAAAGAGAGCAGCCATTATAATTCACACAAAACACTTAAAAAACCCACCCTGTACAACCAAAAAGAAAAAAGGAAAAAGAAAAAAGGTTCATACCTTCAGCATTTAATACTATTGATATCCACATCTAATTTCCAATTTGCTAGCGTTGTTAGCAAAATCTAGCTCATCTATATCCCACCCAACTCCTCCTGGATTGCCCCAAAATCTCAGCTCACAAGCTTCAGAAACAAATAACTCATCCTTCAATCCAAGACCTCCTCAAGACCGCGCATCATCAGCATCAGAATCACTTCCACAAGAACTCCCAGAATCTGAATCTGCAACAATAACCTTACAAAATAAGAAATTTCTCCAAAGGAATAATTTTCTTTTCTCTAGGAACCATCATTCTAAAATTCCGAATTGAGTTGGTAAAATACCACTTGAAGATGAAGAATCACTGCTTGAACTGCTGGAGCTGCTAGAACTGCTACTAGCTCGATCATTATCCTTCTCAATCTCCACAGGTGGAAAAGTGCTCATTGGCATTTCATCCCCAATATCTACATCCTCCTCACCAGCATCCCCTTTCTTGGGTTTCTTCATCTCCATTGGAACCTCAATCTTCTCCACGGTTACCTCTTCCTGTATTTTCCATCATTTTCCAATAATAACAAATATAAATTCATCAAAATCATACAATGAAGAAATAAAATTATCAATTTTACCCATCAAGCAATCACAATGTGCTTACCCTATTGATGTCATTAGATACCACATTGTTTGACATCAACGCTTGTCGCTTAATTTTGCTGATCATCTTCTTGTAATTAGTGACAAACCGATCCAACTCCCACAGCGTCTCTGTATCCATTGCCTCAATATCGAGTTCAATCTCATCCCCATCCTGCTTCAAAAGCCCATTCTTCTTCCTTATAATCTGAACCACATTATCCATCTTCTCCTGTGGCAAGCTCTGTAATCCAATCCCCAACTTTTGCTTCTCCTCCATACTCATTTCCCTCTTGTTCGGATCCTTAGCCTTTGGCTTCGGCTGCTTCAATGGCTTCGGTGCCGTTAGTGGTGAAGCCACCCTTGCCGGCGCCTGGAACTGCATCTTAGGCGGTGGTACATTTGGGTTTGAAACAAAGCCCGGAACTCCTCCAATTTTATCAGATCTTGCCGCAATATTAATTGAATCATACCTATCAACAATAATCCTCTCCCCATCTCTTTCCCTATCTTTCTTCAACCTATCAGCTTCGCCATGATCCCCAGAACTCGCCTGCAACTCTTCCTCATAATAACCCCTTTCATGTGGCTCTTCTTGCTCCTCCAGTTTCAAACTCAACGGCCGGAACAGCTCCTCAAACTTCGCAAGCAACTGCTCAGCCAACACATAAACCTCATGCCCCTTAGGGTTATACAACATAGCGTTATTGAAAGTCACCCTTACATCAGCCGCAAAAGCCAACGGAGACCCATAATAATTCTTTGCCATCCTCGATTTAACAGTGCCAAGATCCATCGGATTCTTGATTACATCATAATAATCATGAAGCCCCAACCCAATGACATCCACCGGCGAATTGAAGATGTACCCATGCTTATGCTTCATTAATTTGTTCAAGATTTGGGAACAATTTTTCAACAAATGAGCCATTGATGCTTTTCCGTTCTCTTGACGGTTCAGTCTCTTCAACTCTTTGCTGAAATTTGGGGGCAAAGGCCGTTTGTTGCCGGAAATGTTCTTTTTGGGTAAGGGTTTCTTGTTGGAGCTGGATCGAATGTGAAAATCAGTCGACTCGATCCGATTCTTCAATTCACGAATCTGCTCCAACTTGGTAATCAACTGATTCTTCAGATCAATCAACTCTTTCCTCGAATAAGAGTTGATGCTGAAGCTGACGTAACCGCCAGAGTTAAAAACATGTAGTTTCCGATTAATCGATGACGCATCGTCAGAAGCTGCGGATTGGGTCACGGCGGGGGAAACATCGACGACGTGGCCGGCAACATCGTCAGGTGGCGCCAACTGACGGTGGAATTGACGTTTCTTGTTGAATTTAGGGTTAGGGTTTGGTTTTGTTGTTTTGTAGGGAACTTTGCCCATGAATTTAGCGACACTGCTTTTCGGCTGCGGTGGCCAATTTGACTCACTTCGATTCACTAACACGGCTGATGCCATCGAATTATCGGGAGCCGGTAGGATTCCGGCGAGGATTTCCCGATTCGTTGACAAATTAAAACCATGAAAGAGAGAAGTGTGGTCTCCACGCGCCGCCTTAACAAATGTAGCCAAGAATTTAAGACAGGAAAAATCTAAAATCTATTTTCTTAAAAGAAAAAATTATACGTGAAGACTACGGTTTGGGAATTAACCCTTGATGAGCGAGGAACAAGAGAAGGCTAGGCTCGCTTCTTAAAGGCGATGAGATCTGCCCGATTGCGTTTAGGGCAGTATTTTGACCGTTAGATGGAGTCCTCTTCTTGATCCTAGGGTTGTTAAAGATTAAAAAGGTGACCAAAAGGCTGGCCAGATGATCTGGCATTGACGGTTGGGATGGGAAAGTTGGAACACGTGTAAAGAGGAACGGCCGTGGATCGGGATCGTAGATTTTGGTTTAGGTTTGGGGTGAATTTGGGGTGCATTAGGCGTGAATTTGGGGCTTTTTATGAGGATGCGGCCCACCGGGTGATGACGTGGACGGATAGCCAACTGGGTGGTCCGGCTTAAGCCGGAAGCCACACGGCATGTGTGTCCCAATTTTGTGCTTGTGGAGCGTGACAAACACTAAGGGTAATATCGTAAAAATAAAATAAATGATTTAGTATTTATTTAGATTATTATTAAAGGTGTTTTCTTTAAAAAAAAAATTAAGATTAATTTATTTATTATTTAAAATAATATTTAATTTCATAATTTTTAATACATTAAAAATATATATTATTTAATATAATAAGAAAACTCTTATTAAAATTACTAAACCATCCTCAATTCCCGCAAAATATCATAATCTTGTTACAATTATTTGTTTTAAGGATTCAGGTGTTCAACGGTTTTATTATCCCATAATTTTAAATTAGTACTATAATTAATGTCGTAATTAATGGATAATCCTCGGGGTAAAAGCAGTTTTAAGGGTATCTAATCTTTTTGCTTAGAGTTAAAATGAATTTTCAGATTCAATTCCGAATATATCTAACCACATTTTTATGCAAAGCAGAGAATGTATTTCTCGAACGTCAATCATTGACGAAATTATTGGAATGGTTAAAAGAAATAGAGTAAATTTGAAAAAAATATTCTTTCCAATACAATAATTATTAAATGATATAATAAGTAAGAATTATTTGAAAAAGATAAATAAAAAATATAAAATTATTAAGAAGAAAATTATAAAAACAAAATTACCCTTGATAAAAAAAAATTCTCTTATTTTTTAATTACTTTTTTTAATTAAAAAATAAATTTTTCTAAAAATAAATTTTTTAATTTTAAAGCATATATATTTTAATTTTTTAATTAAAAAATTAAATAAATAATAAATAATACAAATAATATTTCTAAAATTAAATTTTTTATTTTTTAAAATTTTTAAAAAATAAATATTTTGATATATTTTTAATTAAATTTTTTAAAAAATAATAATCTTTTAATGGAAGGAAAAAGGAAAATAAAGTTTTTTCATTAAAGATAATTTTGTCTTTACAATATCCTTCCAAACAATTTTTAACTCTTCATTTCTCTTTTTCAAATAACTTTTAACTATTAGACCATTTAACAATTATTCAATTATTGAGGGCATGTTTTTCATATTTACCCAAAGATATATAAAGAATGTTCAAATTTTATTTAAATAAATCCTTATATTTTTATTGTATCTAATCAAACCTCTATTCTTTGATTTTTACTCATAGAAATCCTTAGGTAACGTTTGGTATCACTTATAAAATCATCGTGGTGGTTTAATTACCATGGTGATAAGACTACCAAGGTGATTTGATCACTAGTGATTTTATATTATCATGTTTGGTATAACATTATAAATCACTAGTCATATTAAACTACAATGTTTGATATAACACGAAAAAAAATCATCGAGTACAAAATATCTAAAATAACCTGTCCAAAAAAAATATATTCTTTTTTGTTTTTCTTATATGGACATTTTTTCTCTTATATATATTTTTTAATATTCAGATTTTTGTTTTTCAAAAAATATTTATGGATAAAAATACACAAAACTTATATCATAATAAGGATAAAATACAAAAAATATTAGACAAGAAAGCTACTGCTATCTTCATCTTAAAACACAAAAGTCACAAAATTTTGGTCAAAGTTTAGAGATCTACGCTAAAGATTAGCTAGCAGTTTTTCACAAGTGTTTTTTCCGTTATTATCAAGGCAAATTAGTAATAAAATAACATAAAAAATTACTTTCTCATAGTGATAAAACTTCTCATCCTTTTGAATGAGAATTAGATCACTCCTTAAGACAGTGATTTTATCATCCCATTGATTTAAATTGCTAACAAACAAAATGATGTAATTACTGAATGCAGATCATCTTCGTTTTTGGGATGATCAGCCCATACTAAACATCCCCTTAATTCTAACCCAAACAAAAAAAACTTTTGTTATCTCTGAGTTTTTTTTTTTTTTTAATTAAATGAACGTTTAATATTCAATTATTTTTTATGGACAAAAATTTTGATATTTTTTTTTTATGATTATCGGGGAAGAATTATGACTTCCCGATAATGTCAAAATTTTGGACAAAAATATTTGTCATAAAAATGAACTAAGGGCTTTTTGTTATCTTCTGAGTTAGCAAAAATACTCAGAAGATAACAAAAGTTTTGATAAAAAAAAAATTTTGTTACTTTTGTCATAAAAAAATGAACATTTAATATTCAATTCAGATAAAATATCAAATGCTACAGAAAAACTTCGAAGTTATTGTTAAATTGTCCAATACCAGCCCAAGAAAAAAAATAAAAGCCTAACAATGTGTGGTTGCAATTGTGTGGTTTAATGTGTGGTTGTAGTTGTGTGGTTTAATGTGTGGTTGTAATTGTGTGGTTTAATGTGTGGTTGTAGTTGTGTGGTTTAATGTGTGGTTGTAATTGTGTGGTTTAATATGTGGTTATAGTTGTGTGATTTAAATGTGTGGTTGTTATTAAACAACAATGGGTGGTTGTAATTTATTTAGATTTTATATTTGTGTGGCTTGTGTTTGTCTTGGTATTGTATAAATACCCCCTCCCTTGCATTTGTAAATCATCAAGTAGTAAGCTTCAATAAGCAATAAAAGTTCTAAGTTTTCCTAAGGAGTTCTTCTCTAAAGAGTGTAGTCTAGAGTGAAGTGTGAGCATTTGTGAGTTTTCCTAAAATCTAAACTTTCTTCTTTGAGTGGTAAAATTAGAGTTATCTACTCTAAGTTTTTCTCAACAATTGGTATCAGAGCGAGGTCGTGAGTTATTACCATAGTTACTATTCACATGTGTCACTATATACTTTTATAGTAATTGTTAACATATACGAGATTTATTCAAGTATATGGTATACGATACTATTCACGTATACGGTACTGTTCACGGTGAAATAGTTATTCAGGTACTATTTTTGGTTTGAGCGTTCTTGAGTCGTGAGGAGTTTGTACTCTACAAGTTTGTGTCTCAAAATCAAGCTTGTTCGGTATTGTTAGAGTCTTGCCGACACGATGGGTGATCTTCAAGTAGTTGGAGGAATCAAGAAGCTCAATCACAAAAATTACAACACGTGGAAAACGTGTATGATGTCTTACCTACAAGGTCAAGACCTTTGGGAAGTCGTTGGTGGTAGTGAAGTTACGAAGCCCGAGCAAGAAGATGCTCAAGGAACCTTGCGCAAATGGAAGATTAAAGTGGGTAAAGCCATGTTTGCCCTTAAGACCACAGTTGAAGAAGAAATGTTGGAACACATACAAAAGCTAGAAACGCCAAAAGAAGCGTGTGATACTTTAGATGCACTCTTTTCGAGAAAGAATGACACAAGACTTCAACTTCTTGAGAATGAATTGTTATCAGTTGCACAACGAGATATACCGATTGCTCAATACTTTCACAAGGTAAAAACATTATGCCGTGAAATTTCTGATTTAGATCCTACAGCTGCTATTGGAGATACCAGGGTAAAAAGAATAATTATCCATGGTTTGAGGCCCGAATATCGCAGCTTCGTTGCCGCTATACAAGGATGGCCAACTCAACCATCACTTGTAGAGTTTGAAAATTTGCTTGTTGGTCAAGAATCTATGGCCAAGCAAATGGGAGGGGTCTCGTTGAAAAGTGAAGAGGAAGCACTCTACACCAACAAAAGCAAAGGCAAATTCAAACAGCACGTCGGTGGTGGATCTAAAAAGTATGGTGACAAGACAAAAAGTCATCAAGGAGAAGGGAGCTCTCGTCCAGGGGGAGCTTCAAAGAATCGTAGCAACAATAAAAGATTTGAAGGTAACTGTTACAACTGTGACAAGAAAGGTCACATGGCAAAAGATTGTTGGTTTAACAAAAGGTCCGCTGAGAGCAATGCTGCTACTTCTAGTACAAAGGAGAAAAGCGAAGATGATTGGGACGCTGAAGCATTTTTTGCTATGGAAGAGGAAGAGTTAGCTCTCACAGTAACAACGGCTGACCGAATTGACTATGAGAATGACTGGATTGTCGATTCAGGTTGCTCAAATCACATGACAGGCGATAAACAGAAGTTGCAGAACCTGTCAGAATACAAGGGAAATCGCATTGTTGTGACAGCTGATAATTCAAGATTACCGATTACTCACATCGGTAAGACGGTAGTAGCACCTCGATATAGTCATAATCAGGTACCACTACAAGATGTTTACCATGTCCAAGGCATGAAGAAAAATTTGCTTTCAGTGGCACAATTAACATCGTCAGGTCACCATATTCTGTTTGGTCCAAGGGATGTGAAGGTATATCGTGATCTCAAAATCTCAGGACAGCCGATGATGGAAGGACAACGTCTGGAGTCAGTCTACGTGATGTCAGCAGAGTCAGCATATGTAGACAAGACAAGAAGGAGCGATACAGCAGATTTATGGCACATGCGGTTAGGTCATGTTAGTTATTCCAAGCTAAGTATGATGATGAAGAAGTCGATGCTTAAGGGACTTCCTCAGCTTGACATAAGAACAGACACAGTTTGTGCAGGATGCCAATATGGTAAAGCACACCAATTGCCATACGAGGAGTCAAAGTTTAAAGCAAAAGAACCATTAGAGTTAGTTCACTCTGATGTATTTGGGCCCGTTAAGCAACCATCAATTAGTGGAATGCGGTACATGGTGACGTTTACTGATGATTTCTCCAGGTATGTGTGGGTTTTCTTTATGAAAGAAAAGTCTGACACTTTCTCAAAGTTTAAAGAGTTCAAAGAGATAGTTGAAGGAGAAGTGGGAATGAAGATATGTTGCTTGCGCACAGACAATGGAGGAGAATATAGCTCAGGCGAATTCTCTCAATACCTACGAGAATGCAACATACGTCATCAGTATACTTGTGTCAATACACCACAACAGAATGGTGTAGCAGAGAGAAAGAATCGGCATCTTGCAGAAATTTGTCGGAGTATGCTGCATGCAAAGAATGTACCCGGAAGATTTTGGGCTGAAGCTATGAGAACCGCAGCCCATGTGATCAACAAACTTCCTCAACCAAGGTTAGAGTTTGTTTCCCCCTTTGAGAAATTGTGGAAAATGAAACCTTCAGTCAGCTACTTTCGAGTATTTGGTTGTGTATGTTATGTATTTGTTCCTGATCATTTACGTAGCAAGTTTGATAAGAAAGCAACTAGGTGTATCTTTGTGGGATACGACAACCAAAGGAAAGGATGGAAATGTTGTGATCCTACGAGTGGAAGATGTTACACTTCACGCAATGTGGTATTCGATGAAGCATCTTCTTGGTGGTCCTCAGAAAAGGAGGTGTTGTCAGATTCAAAAGAATTTGAAGACATGCTACAACAGAAAATGGGAGAGTATATTGTCCAACTTCAATCAACTTCAGATGAAGTAGAAGACCTATGTGATGATGACGATGACGAGCAAGTGTTAGTCCAGAGTCCTTGGCAAACTGGTGTGTATCAACCAGATGTTAGATCGAGTGAAGTGGAAGAACCATCTCCACAATCACAAATCCGAAGGACAACAAGAGCACGGAAGCCAAATCCCAAATATGCTAATGCAGCCATAGTGGAAGAACCAATTGCAACAGAACCTGAGACGTTTGAAGAAGCATCACAGAGTTCTGAGTGGATTATGGCTATGAAAGAAGAGATCACTGCGCTTGAGCAGAATCAGACTTGGGATCTAGTGCCAAAACCAAGAGATGTGAAACCCATATCCTGCAAGTGGGTTTACAAGATAAAACATCGTCCAGATGGGTCGATTGAAAGGTACAAGGCACGGTTGGTGGCTCGTGGTTTCTCTCAGAAGTATGAGCTAGACTATGATGAAACGTTTAGTCCGGTGGCAAGACTTACAACCGTACGAGTCCTACTTGCCCTTGCAGCCAACAAAGACTGGAACTTGTGGCAGATGGATGTGAAGAATGCATTCCTTCATGGAGAGCTAGATCGGGAAATCTACATGATTCAACCATTGGGATTTCAAAACCAAAATCATCCTGAGCATGTGTGTAAGCTGCGAAAGGCACTTTACGGATTGAAACAAGCACCTAGAGCATGGTATGGTAAGATTGCTGAATTTTTAACTCATAGTGGTTATTCAGTGACACCTGCAGATTCCAGCTTGTTTGTCAAAGCTAATGGAGGAAAGCTAGCTATCGTATTGATATATGTGGATGATTTAATCATAACTGGTGATTATGAGGCAGAAATTCTTCAAACCAAGGAGAATTTATCAGTTCGTTTCCAAATGAAAGAACTTGGACAACTCAAGCACTTTCTTGGTCTAGAGGTTGATCACATACAAGAAGGAATATTTCTCTGTCAACAAAAATATTCTAAAGATTTGCTAAAAAGGTTTGGAATGCTCGAGAGCAAGCCAATTTCAACACCGATGGAACCAAATGGCAAGATGTGTGCACTTGAAGGCAAAGACTTACAAGATGCAACTATGTATCGACAATTGGTAGGTAGCCTGATCTACTTAACCTTGACTCGACCTGACATTTCTTATACAGTTGGTGTGATGAGTCGGTATATGCAAAATCCGAAGAAGCCTCATTTAGAAGCAGTTCGACGAATACTGAGATATGTGAAAAGTACAATAGATTATGGTCTTTTGTACAAGAAAGGTGAAGACTGTAAGTTAGTTGGTTATTGTGATGCTGACTATGCAGGAGATCATGACACCAGGAGATCAACAACTGGGTACATGTTTAAACTTGGTTCTGGAACAATTTCTTGGTGCAGTAAGAGACAACCAACGGTATCATTGTCAACTACCGAAGCTGAGTATCGAGCAGCAGCAATGGCAGCTCAAGAGTGTACGTGGCTGATACAACTAATGAGTGATCTACATCAACCAGTAGATTATGCAGTTCCGTTGTATTGCGACAACCAGTCAGCAATTCGTTTGGCAGAAAATCCAGTCTTTCACACAAGAACCAAACATATAGAAGTGCATTATCACTTTATCAGAGAAAATGTTCTACAAGAAGAGATTGAGATGAAGCAGATCAAGACAGATGATCAAATGGCAGATTTATTCACAAAAGGTTTGAGTATCAACAAATTTGAAATGTTTCGTCGTCAACTCAACATGGTGCAAAGAGGAAGAGCTGGTATTGAGGGGGAGTGTTAAATTGTCCAATACCAGCCCAAGAAAAAAAATAAAAGCCTAACAATGTGTGGTTGCAATTGTGTGGTTTAATGTGTGGTTGTAGTTGTGTGGTTTAATGTGTGGTTGTAATTGTGTGGTTTAATGTGTGGTTGTAGTTGTGTGGTTTAATGTGTGGTTGTAATTGTGTGGTTTAATGTGTGGTTATAGTTGTGTGATTTAAATGTGTGGTTGTTATTAAACAACAATGGGTGGTTGTAATTTATTTAGATTTTATATTTGTGTGGCTTGTGTTTGTCTTGGTATTGTATAAATACCCCCTCCCTTGCATTTGTAAATCATCAAGTAGTAAGCTTCAATAAGCAATAAAAGTTCTAAGTTTTCCTAAGGAGTTCTTCTCTAAAGAGTGTAGTCTAGAGTGAAGTGTGAGCATTTGTGAGTTTTCCTAAAATCTAAACTTTCTTCTTTGAGTGGTAAAATTAGAGTTATCTACTCTAAATTTTTCTCAACAGTTATCTCATATTTTTTTTCTAAAATGCATTTTTGTTACATTTTTGGGGTGTTGTTAGAATATTCATAGAATCATTAGTGCCATGCTTCCGAATTTTTTGATGTGAAAAAAATAAATGTTTTTATTTTTTTTTATTTTTGATGTGTTTGTTCAAATCAAAAATATTTGATCATGTCAATGTGTCATTTCAACTTCCCCGTGAGCATCAAATGCCAACTAGCTCATAAGTAATAGAAAATTTCTTTCAATTAAAATTATTGGCTTTTATAGGTAAAAATCAAAGAATAAAGGATTAGTTAAGTACAATATAAGTATAAGAGTTTATTTAAATAAAGTGTAATAGTTCAATGACTTTTTTAATATATTAGCTTTTAAATTTTCTATAATTACCTGTCCCTTTGTTAATTTATTTATTTTTTATAATATTACAAATTACTAATTGTTTTAAATCTAGGAAAGCTTGTTGCTTGATTGGATTTGTATTTGTAATCCTCATGCCTTCTAATTATTAATGAAAGATTATTATTATCAAATAAATTATATGTTGATCGTTATATAGTTTAACTAGTTTATTAATTTTTTAATGTATATTAAAAGTTAATATTTGATTATTAATATTTCTCTTTTTTTTTTTTTTTTCGAAGTTAAATGTGATCGAATTTAAGATCTTCCATGTTATCATCGTCGGAACCAAAATAATTATTGTTGTACTTTTTGTTTCAGTCATCAAAATTTAATCATGGCAGCATCAAATAGCAAAAACATAAATATGATCAATTTTTTTACCATTTTTGACTTATACAGTTATATATATTGGATAATTTTCAGTGACGAAAATATTAAAGAATTTTCCTATATATGTAATTCTTCTTCTAATTAATTACTTTATTAAAAAAAAAAAAAATTGTTCCAATGCCTTTATATATGCATGTTAGAGGTGCCTTGAACGTTATTCTCACCTAATGTTTTGTACAATGTCAAATTAATCAGACAGCTTGAGACCAAAAAATATGGAGTAATTTATTTGGTATATTGTTTGTAAAAGATTGTTCCATTATTATTATTGTTATTATTTATTTGCGATGGCATCTTATAATGCATGTATACCATTTAGACAAATCATGAAAACATTGATTTTACTAATTAAATCAATTGCCAAAAACCTTTTGTTGGTAATACAAATGAAGGATTATGAAGAAAAAAAAATACAAATAATTTCAATTAGCAATCAGGTAGCCTTCTTTTTCTTGCTAAGTGGAGATTGGAGAAGAATCAACTAAAGTATTCGTCTTCCTTAATCTTATTTTATAATTAGGAAATGAATAGACCTACTCCAAGGTCGGGTTATTCGTCCAAACCCGAAGATCCGTTCATATTTTGAAGGGTTTTGACAAAAATATTAGGACCGAAATATGGATTTAGACAAAAAAAAAATAAAGCCCATTTAGAAAATGGATCGGGCCTTAACTCCAACAATTAAGGCCTGAGCCCGGCCCGGCCCATTTTTCATTTATATAATATAATATATTATTTTTATATTTTATATATTATGTAATTTATATCATATAAAAAATAAATATATAATATTATAATATAAACATTTAAAAACATGCTAAGCTATCCATGTTTTAGAACTTAATAAAAAAAAAAGATAAAATTACTAAAAATTAAATAATAAAAAAATATTTATTTAAATTTTTTTAGAAAAAAAAAATATAAACGGATATAAACGGATTTGGATTACTCATTTACAAATATAGACGGGTTTGGACAGAATTTGATACTCATATTTCGAGCTGGATCGGATTTAGATAAATATATATTATATTAATATCATATCTAAATCCGATCCAAACCCAACCCGATAAAGAGCACCTCTAAATGAAGATACTGCTTTTCTTTTTCTTTTTCAATAAAAAAGTAAGTTGCTAACTTGCTATAACCACCCACCTCAAAGGGATAGTTCGTTGGTACGGAGATGACTTTTTTTGTTAATAAAATTTTAATTTTTGTGAAAGTATTCTAATAGTGAAAATTTGAATATATCATATTAATATAAGAGAGTATACTTTTAAATTATTCGAAAAATGATTAAGTCCGATCAAAACTTGAAACATCTCCATCATAATACTTAAAAAAAGTAATTGTTATAACGACAATATTATAATTAAAAGTATCATACAGTTTTTAGTCATCATTTTTTTTGATAACATGAACATTGTGTAAAAATGATAGATTTTGATCTCAACAAATTAGTTACTTAAGTTACATGTGAATTATTAGATGTTAAATATGAGTAAAAACCCCCTATTGAAGTTGCCTTCATCAATTTCTTATTGGTTTTTGTATAATGATTAATGAAGATACTTTATTCGGTTTTTTCTTTTAACAAAAAACAATTATTAGTAGTAAAGAAAAAGGCAAAACGACATAAAATTGGCAGCCAAGCCAACAAATCGAGACCAAGGGCAAATGACGGGATCCAAGGTTGATTATAAGGGTAAACTCGTCATTTCAATTTCATTTCCTGACGCTGCAAAAAGCAAAATAGATCGGAATTACCGTCCCGATGCTGAGTGTTACAGCGCGTGCCATCATGGAAGTAGTTAAATTGGAGGTGATGAACTGGAAAGTAGAGAGCGCGTGGGGAATACTTTGTCAAAGCGAGGGTAATTATGGTATAAAAGCTGAGAAGACCATCACCTTTTTCTTTTATTTATTATTTTCTTTCACTTTGATTAATTACTAGAAATATATCCAACGGCCTTTTTTTTATTGAATACTAGATATAATTATAGGATACGAATATATAATAAAAAAATAATTAAAATACGATATCACAAATAACATAAACATGATACAATACACGAATATGATGACAAGTGATACAAAATTGGTAGTTATTCGAATAGTATCAATAGACCTGACAATTTCAGACACAACATGATTATACGACACGAACACAACATGAGAAAAATAATTAAAACACGATACGAAAAATAACATAAACGCGACACGAATACATGAACGTGTCAAAAGCTATATAAAACGAATTATAAACGTGTCAAAATTTATATAAATATATAATATATTGAACACTACAATGACACAAAAAAATAACACAAATACATAAAAAAAAAATTCTCTTTTTCTCTTTCTTTTTTCCTTTCCTTTCTTTCCCTCTTTCTTTTCTTCTCTTTCTCTTTCTCTCTTCCTTCACAATAATATAAAAAAACGACAACTCAATACCTTAATTATCCTCCAAAGCCTAATTAATCTCTAAGTTTAGTTATCCCCTAAGCCATGCTTCTTGATTTCAAATTAAGCATTCTCGTGATTTTGGCGATAATTTGTATAGTTAATATAAATATATAATATCTTAAATACGATTATGACATGAAAAAATAACACGAATACGGTGACATGTGACACAAAATTGAGAGTTATTTTATTAGTGTCAATTAGACATGATAATTTTGAATATAACATGATTATACTACACGAACACAATATAAAAAAAATAATTCAAACACGAAACGACACGAAAAATAATATGAACACGACACAAATACACGAACATGCAAAATTTACATAAAACGAATTATTAATTTGTCAACATTTATATAAATATATAATACATTGAATACGATCATGACATAAAAAAATAACATGAATACGACACAAAAACATAAATATTTATTTTTATTTTATTTTTCATAAAAAAAATAAAAATTGAAGACCTCAATTAAAGCAATTCCCCTCAAATTGAGGGGGATTGCTATAGATAACAATAATATAATTATGTATTTTTATTGTTGATAATAATTAGTGGGTATGAAAGATAAAAAAGAAATTCTTCCAGGCATTACACATTAAAAAATATATTATAATGCAAACTCTTATATTTCTTATGAATTTTTTTTGGATAATTATTTTTCTTTTGATATTACCTGCTTTATGACCTTTATCTCCTTTAGAAAACTAAATAACCTAACTTAATTCCTTTAAGGTGCATACTAGCAATGGATAATAAAAAATAAATAAATAAATGGATTTGAATAAAAATTTATAAATATTTAATGAATTTAGATATTCGACGAACATGATTATTTAATTCGAATTTGAATTCAAATAATAAACGAATTAAAATATTATATAAATTAGTTGAATTTAAACTTTTTAAAGATTATAAATATCTAATTTACTATCATTCTTGTTGCATGCAAAAAAGGCACATATCATCAACTTGACACCCATGTTATTACCACAAACATCATTATACCATCAGCCCTATCAACCATCATGACTTTCCTATAACAAATCTAATAAATAACAATAATAATTATGTTATAAACATCTTTTTTTTGACTATATAATAGTAATTTTTAACATTATGATTCAATTCAATCAATATATTGGATTTCAAATAGTAACTATGTTGAAATCAAAAAATAGATTAATTAGTGAATAGGGCAATGCATAAGAAACTTAAATAATAACTTAGAATAGTATTTTATTTAGATGAGTGCTTTGAATGAAAATCATAATAAAAATATCTTTTTTTCAGTAGTCATGAATTAATTCTTTTTGTAAAAATATCAAATATTACTCTTAATAAGTTTTACACATCACTAATTTGCTTGTTGAATTTTATTAAGTCGTTTTTTTTTTAATTCTTAAAAAAAAATTATTTTAAAAGCTTTACTAAATATTGCTTATTTCTTTCTTATTTACTTATTTCCATGAGTTCTTTCAACTAATATGCCTTCAATTATGTGTACACATTTTTGTAGTATATGTTTGTGTATAGAGTTTAAACAATCTCACAATGAACTTTCTACTAAAGATGTTCATGAGCCGGGTCGGATCGAATAAAAAATTTTGCTTGTTCAGGCCCGAACCAACCCAAAAACTCATTTTACTATTTAAAATATTAAAAAAATATTTTTATATTTTCATAATTAAATTTAAATAAATTTTTTTATTATTTAAATAGTAATTCGTACCGATGGATCGGATTACCAAAAACTATCCTAGATCGGAACCAATTCAAATCGGACAAATATCTCGACCTGTGGATATGTCTATTTTTTATTTCAAAAAGAAAGAAAAAAAGAAAACTTTTCCATCGGTACATTCATAATCTTATTTCTTTTGACTTCAAATTGATCTTAATCTCAATTGTTTTTTGATGAATTTCAAAGAAGTTTTTCAACTTGTGTCAACTGTCCAAATATACTAATGTTGAATAACAACTTGATGCATTTAGATTAATCAATAATTTTTTTTAGATAGAAGTATATATATATATATATATAAAAAAAAAAAAAAAACCCATGGTGAAAACTGAATTGAACACATTAATACTTAATAGAACAAAAAAAAAATACCCTTTGTTCCTTTCCTATTGTTCTTTGCTTAAGCAGCCAACTTGGTACTAATTAATCATGCTCATTTTGGTATTTAATTTTGTTCCTAGACAAATCCTAGTTGTTGTAGAATTTTTAAATAATGATTGCGAAAGTGAAGCACTATATATATATATATATATATATATATATGTTAGGTATCAGAATACCGGAATAGTGTCTCACAACTAAAATAAGAGATGAGAAAATATGAACTGAACACACAAAATTTAACGTGGAAAACCCTCAATGAATAAAGGGAAAAACCACGGGGCAAGACTAGAAAAATTTCACTATGAGAAAATATTACAACACCTCTCTCTAAATACTAGGAGAGAACAACCTCACAAAGAATATAAGAAAGTATACAAGAGAGGAAGAGATAATTCTTGGGATGGTTTTAATACTTCTCCTTAAGGCTCTTTATATAGCCTTCAAGGAGGAACTCCTTCGTTGCTCCCACCGATGTGGGACTTTCTTATATAAGTTCTAACAATTCTCCCACTTGAAGATTTGATTAAACCAATCATATCTTCACACCACTCTTTCTGTCTTGCCATTCCATGTTGCTTACGTTTCTGATAGACCATAGGAGGATCGACACCAAATAAACTTGTCAGTGTTGATTGGCTTTGTCATAACATCTGCTAGGTTGTCTTTGGTGTGAATCTTTTGCATATCCACACTTCCTTCTTCTACTACTTCTCGAACAAAGTGATACTGTATACCTATATGCTTTGTCCTGGAATGAAAGGCTGGATTCCTTGCAATGTGCAAGGCACTCTGACTGTCACAATACACAATAATCTTCTGCTGCTTGTGCCCGAGTTCTTCCATTAACCTTTGTATCCATATTGCTTCCTTGCATGCTTGGGTAGCTGCCATGTACTCAGCTTCTGTAGTAGACAAAGCTACAACAGTCTGTAACTTAGATAACCAGCTTACCGCTCCTCCTGCAAGTGTGAACACATAGCCAGTAGTGGATTTCCTTTTATTAAGATCACCTGCAAAATCTGAATCAACATAACCCCTGACAACAAGTTCTGATCCTCCAAAACATAATGCAACATCTGAGGTTCCTTTAATGTATCTAAGGATCCTCTTAACAACATTCCAATGCTCTCTACCAGGATCTGCCATAAATCGACTGACCGCTCCCACTGCTTGTGCAATGTCTGGTCTTGTACATATCATAGCATACATAAGGCTTCCCACCGCTGATGCATACGGTACTCGAGACATTTCCATCCTCTCTGCTTCATTGCTAGGACTCATACCTGAGGATAATTTACAATTGACAGGAAGTGGGGTAGATATTGGCTTACAGTCTTGCATGTTGAAGCGTCGCAAGACCTTCCTCAGATAATTCTTTTGAGAAAGCCAAATTTTCCTGTCTTTTCTGTCTCGGTGAATTTGCATCCCTAAAATCTTGTTTGCGGGTTCCAAGTCCTTCATATCGAACTCCCTAGCCAACTGTGCCTTCAAATCTTGGATTCGATCTTTGTTGGGGCCTACCACCAACATGTCATCCACATACAACAGCAAAATAATGAAATCATTATCATCAAACCTCTTGTAGTACGTACAATGGTCTGAACTCAGTCTGTTGTATTCAAGGCTAATTATGAAAGAATCAAATCTCTTGTACCAACATCTGGGCGCCTGCTTTAGACCGTACAGAGATTTGGTCAACCTGCAAACCAAGTTCTCTTTGCCTGTTTCAACAAAACCTTCTGGTTGGAGCATATAAATTTTTTCTTCAAGCTCTCCATGTAGAAAAGCCATCTTTACATCTAGTTGTTCAAGATGTAAATCAAATGCAGCACACATAGCCAACACTACTCTGATAGTAGTAAGTCTGACAACTGGAGAAAATATCTCGTTGAAGTCAATACCTTCTTTCTGAGCATATCCTTTTACAACCAATCTAGCACGATATCGTTCTACTTGATCATTGCTATCCCGCTTGATCTTGTAGACCCATTTGTTACCAATGGCTTTTCTGCCACGTGGTAATTCCACCAGTTCCCATGTCTCGTTCTTGTGAAGAGCTTCAATTTCTTCCTGCATTGCTGTCATCCACAGAGAAGCATCTGGGCTACTAGTAGCTTCATGAAAAGTTGATGGCTCTCCATCCTCTGTTAAAAGACAGTATGCAACATTGCTCTCCGTAACATACTCCGTGTGCCAATTTGGAGGCCTTCTCTCACGAGTTGACCGTCGAACTTCTACAGCCTCGGACTCAACTGGTTCTGGTACCTCATGCTCTGGTTCTGCTTCAGAAGAATCATCTTCTTGAGAATTTCTATCCATCTGCACTGTAGCAGTCTCTTTTGAAGTGTTGTCATTTGTTTGCTCACTTTGCAGTTCATTTTCTGCAAAAACTACATCTCTGCTGACAACAACCTTGCGGGCAGTGGGATCCCACAGGCGATACCCCTTAACACCGTCAGCATAACCCAAGAATATACATTTTCTGGATTTTGAATCCAGCTTTGTTCTTTCTTGGGAGTTGTACATCACGTACACAGGACATCTAAACACATGTAGAGAAGAATAATCAGCTGGCTTTCCTTTCCACATCTCCATAGGCGTCTTCAAACCAATCGCCGTTGATGGTGATCGATTTATCACATAACAGGTGGTTTTGACTGCTTCTGCCCAGAAAGATTTGGCCAATCCCGCTGTTCTCAGCATGGCTCTTGTTTTATCTAGGAGAGTTCTGTTCATCCGCTCTGCTACACCATTCTGTTGAGGCGTATGTGCAACCGTGAATTATCTCATAATACCCTCTTTCTTACAGAATGCTAGAAAGTTACCGTCTACATATTATCCTCCATTGTCTGTCCTCAAGCACTTGATTCTTTTCCCAGTTTCAAGCTCTACTTGTGCTTTGAACTCCTTGAATACTGGAAACACATCTGACTTCTTCTTGATTGGGTACACCCATAATCTCCTGGAATAGTCATCAATGAATGATACAAAATACTTTGCTCCACCCAGGGATATTTCTGGTGACTCCCACACATCAGAATGGATTAAGTCCAGTATGTGTTTGCTTCTTGTAGTTACTTTAGCAAACTTCAATCTATGCTGCTTGCTTATCACACAGTGCTCACAGAAAGGTAAATTGACCATCTTGAGCCCGGGCAGGAGATTGCGTTCTGCAAGGACTTTCAAGCCTCGCTCTGACATATGGCCTAATCTGCGATGCCACATCATCGTCGTTTCTTCTTGGCTGGCTGCTGCAACTGATGCATCTGCCTCTTGCAACGTCTCTCCCAAAAGCATGTATAGATTGCTTGTGATCTTCTCTGCTTTCATCACCACAAGGTTTCCTTTCACTACTTTCAATATTCCACATTCAGTGTGGATCTTGCACCCGAGGTCATCCAATTGTCCAATTGACAATAAGTTCTTCTTTAAGCCCTTCACATGTCGTACCCCTTGAATTTTGCGAACAGTACCATCATGCATTTTTAATCTGACGGTACCGACTCCAGCAATATCTAAGGCGTGATCATTTCCCATGAACACAGATCCTTCCGAAATAGGTTCATAAGTGCAAAACCAATCTCGGTGTGGAGTCATGTGCCATGTCGCACCTGAATCCATTATCCAGACATCATTGAGTTTCTTTCCGCCTTTAGAACTAGTCGCTGCTTCACTATACAAGATTTCTCCATCATCTGAGGTACTTGCAACACAACCTTGGGAGGTTGATGTTTCAGAATTCTTTTCTCCACCCTTCTTATTATGCCAACACTCCTTCTTCGAGTGCCCTCTCATGCCACAATTGTAGCATTTAAGATTCTTCCTTCTTCGAGATTTTGATCTACCATGATTCTGACTCCCACTGGAGCCACGTTCTGTTGATCTGCCTCTCATCACCGTTAAAGCCTCTGCTTGCTTTGAATTTTCTGACCTTTCCTCCTTATTCTTGCGCCTGGATTCTTCTTCAAGAATAGCACCGGCAACATCATCAAAGTGAAGAGAGTCACTAACATTGTTATTTGTGATGTTGATGATGAGTTGATCATACGAATCTGGTAAACTCTGAAGTAGAAGTTCCGCACGTTCATTTTCCGCTATTTTGAAATCTGATGCTGTGAGTTGAGCAAATAGCGTATTCAGAGTGTTGATGTGATCCGTTACCGACGTGGATTCACTCATTCGAAGAGTGTAGAGTTTCCTCTTCAAGAATATTCTGGTGTGAAGTGACTTCACCTCGTACAATTTGTTTAGAACATCCCAAATCTCCTTTGCAGTCTTCTTCTCTGCAACACTTGACAAAACTGAATCCGCCATTGCTAGGTGCAGATTGGCAACAGCATTGTCATCCTTCTCTTTCCACTTTTCATCAGTCATTTCTGTGGGTCTACTTTCAATTGCTTCTAGACAATTATCCTTCCTCAAAATTGCTCTTATCTTCAATTTCCACAAGGAGAAATTTCTCCCACTGAACTTCTCTATCTCGAATTTTGCTGCCATGGTTGTACACGAACTGAAGCGAGTTACACTATTTCACCGTGAATAGTACCGTATACGTGAACAGTATTGTACGTATGTCGTACACTAGAACAAATCCAGTATACGTTAACAATTACTGCAAAAGTATACAACCACACGTATGAATAATAACCGTATCTGTGAATAGTACAGTACAATTGAATAGCCCGTATACTGGAACAGTGACCGTAGCCCGTGAATAGTGCACCAGGTAGGTTCCCAGGAAAGAGAGGTGGGTCACTGATAGACACACTTAAATACCAAGTCTTTCCTAGCCAGAACTTCCCTAGACACTTTCACACTACCACACTTTATTTCCAGCAACAAGAATAATTCTTTTCTGATGTGGAAGATCAGACAATACTGCAACCACAGAGCATACTAAGAACCAACACTTTCACTGCAGCGGAATAAGGACCACGAACCAATGGCTCTGATACCACTGTTAGGTATCAGAATACCGGAATAGTGTCTCACAACTAAAATAAGAGATGAGAAAATAGGAACTGAACACACAAAATTTAACGTGGAAACCCCTCAATGAATAAAGGGAAAAACCACGGGGCAAGACTAGAAAAATTTCACTATGAGAAAATATTACAACACCTCTCTCTAAATACTAGGAGAGAACAACCTCACAAAGAATATAAGAAAGTATACAAGAGAGGAAGAGATAATTCTTGGGATGGTTTTAATACTTCTCCTTAAGGCTCTTTATATAGCCTTCAAGGAGGAACTCCTTCGTTGCTCCCACCGATGTGGGACTTTCTTATATAAGTTCTAACAATATATATATATATATATGCTGTTTGTTAGTGCATGAGTTTCATCAATAAAATTTGATTGGAATCTGGTAATATAAGTAAATGGGCTGGTGAAAGACCTTCACAATTCAAGAGGATGCTATTGAGCATCGAACCATTGGGTTATTTACTTATGACTCTTATCTTTTGTCCTTTTTCTCTATAAGATGACAACTTAATTCATTTTGGCTGATGAATAGTTGCTAACGGCTTCCCTATTTTTTTTCATTGATGTGAAACTCTAAACAGTATTATGCAATTTTTTTGGTATTCAACAGTGGATATATAGAAGTTTTTTGCTTATCTTGGAAGCTGATACGACTACGACTTGGGACCCTCTTTGTTGATAGGTTAACAAAGACATAAACATGTGACAGTCTAAACCTTCTTTTCATTTTCATTTTTAAGGTATATATGTCTATATATGCTCCAAGGATCTCCATCAAAATACCTTCAAAATCATACGCTCAGAACCGTGTCAAAGTTCTGTTAAGGACAACTATGGACATAAGATCCATTGTTATCCATTTTTTCTTCCATATTTACAAATCAAAGTGAACATTTTTCTATGACAAACTGTCATGCTAGGCCTAGGGATTCCTTTTAAAATTTTCATCCATTATAACATATATAAAATATATATAGATTTGTTGATTTCCATCAGCAAACTGTTATCAACGCTGGATAAATTCTTGTAAGATACTAGTCCACAATTATCACAGAGGGGTCGCAGCAGCAGTCATCCAAGAGACAGCAACAACATAAAGCTGCAAGGCTGCAAATGACAAACAAGAAAAGACCACCAGATTTGATGCTCCCTTAACAGGACATTGTTGGAGATCTAAACTAGAAAGAAAAAAACATAAAAATTTCTTGAAAAAGCTAGCTAATTAACAAGATTACATTAGAAAAAACTTTGAAAAAGTATATATATTTGTAAACTTATACTATATATGTGGTCTCTTTTGTGTTTTACTATAGGAAAAAATAAGACTGCAGAGCTAGCACATACAATCCCTCAAGAAAACCTGGTTCTCTCCTGGGTGGTGCTGGTGGTGGGGCTGCATAATACTGAGGAGGTGCCATTACTGGAGGTGGCCGTTGGTAAGCACCTGCACCATATTTTATGCACAGGTAAAAATTAAAACCAAAATCTGTATAAATTCATCAAATTTTCAGCCTGGTTGTCCAACTCCAACCAAGAAAATGAAAACTAAGAAACATTCAAAACAAGACTTCCATAATTAGTATGATTTAAGAAATCAGAGATGCAATGATTTGATATATACCTGGAGGAGGATATGGATAGCCGTACTTGTAGTCAGTCATATCGCGGCAAAACACCAGAGAAAGAGTGAAATGGAGGATAAGAATTTGTAGGTTTGGGGCTAAGGCAGGCAGGGATGTGCATTATATTTTTATAGATGGGAAGGGTTGGATCGAGAGGAGAATATATGGTGTTGGAAAGGAAAAGAAAGATCCTGAAACAAGCTGCAAAGCAAAGTAGTCACTATCGTACCTATGGGCTATGGGTGTATCATTTTTGTTACGATATTAATATTTATTGTTATCGATATATAAATGTTTCTATCTACTGATTCAGGTTTACTAATAGTTTTTAATATTTTATCTATAAAATATATATGCACATAAAAATATACTTCTATTATATACATTTATTTGTTTATTTGTAAATATAGATTTTAAATATTGTAAATATTTAATATTCAAAACTTAAAGAAATGAAATAAATATAAAAGTATTAAGAAATATATAGTAAATTATTTTTAAATAACTTGATTAATTTAATGAATATATATATATTTTAAAATAAATTTATGAAAAAATAAAAATAATTATGAAAGAAAGAAAGTATTAAAAACTGATTAAAAATAAAATAAATGAATTTTTTTATCAATAGATATGACCGATACGGAGTAATACGACCGATACTAACTTGTATAAATCAATACTCAAATCAAAATGATACTTGAAATTAATTATATCGACTTAAAATAAAATCAATATAATCAATATCAATACGAAATCGATAACACTGCTGCAAAGTGCAAACTACTTGATAAAGTGTAGACCTTTCACATCAGTAACGAGTATATAAAGTAAATGCTGTCTTGAGCATTAACTAAACTAGTTGAAATCTTTATTATAGTCATACAATGTTGTTATCGCTCGGCTGATTCTTGAGGAATAAAATACTGCAAATTAAGGCGTGGCCAAAAGCAGTTCAATGCTTTTATTTTGCACTTTATTTCCATCTGAAGTTTCCTGGGCTGGAATATAGTTTTCAAACATTTGTTCATATTCGGACAGGTCCTTGGTCTGCTAAACCAATATTCTTTGCACACCATATAGGATTTTCTATTAGCTTGTACGAAGGCTCACTCAAACAGTTTAGATGAATGATAAGAGGATATTTTAATTTGGAATTTGGAATTTTTTATGATATATATATATATATATATATATTGCCATGCTTTTCTACATTTAATTTAATCGTCCTTCCCTTTCTTTTGAATCAAATTAAGTGATGGGGTAGCTTGAAACTTTGTAAAATAGATAAAACAATTAGTTGTTAATTTCATCTTTAATTGGAAGATGCAATACAAATAAAAGGGTGCATTTAAACTTTCGAAAATTATATTTTTTCTATTTTGTTTCTAATAGCAGTGTTTGGACTTGGAGAAAAATGAAGAATTTTTTTTATAAAAAAAAATAAAAATAAATGTTGTCTTGATATTAATTAATTATATATATATATATATAATATATTATGGAAACAGCTAGCCTTGTAAGGGAAAAGAAGAAGAAAATCAAAATTTGAAGTGTACCTTTTACCGTACACGAGCAGAATTCTCTCAATTATGCTCATTGCTCTCATCACTTAAGCAAGTAATTCCTCTCTTGCTTTATTGTTGTTGTTTTTTTTTTTTTCTCCTTAGTCCCCTTTCTTCCTTTATCCTAATTCCATTTTTTTTAATTGTTCTTCTTTTTGTTAGAATCTCCTTTGGCACATCCCTCAAATAATTCAATATAGTATTGATTGACAGCTAAACTCACTATTTAGAGAATATCATTTATTATATATTACATGTAATAATTATATGATAAATATTTATTTAAATAAGTCATAATCATTTTTATAATAAATATGAATGTGAAAACGTATAATAATTTGAATAGAACAGAAATATACTAACATAAAATAATCTTTTCTCAGCTATTTATCCAAAAGGAATCCTTTTATATATACTTGCCTTTCATTATTTCAACCAAATTATCGCATATCCTTTTGCTTATTTATGGACTAATTAAAAATAAAATCTAAAGTGACCTAAAAAAACTTTCAAGGTTCTTTTTAATTATTAATCACTGGCGCCGATAGTGAAATATTATTACTTATCACTTCTCCTAAGTGAGATCTTTCGTTTCCCAAAAAAAAAAGAAATCGAGTTAATAGGCAAAAGCTATTTTAAATAATCTAATGACTTATAGATATTATAAAACCTGAGTTGATGTCATAAGTTAAGTGACAGCAATTTAGATTAAAAAATTTATTTAAAAACTCCAAAATTTTAACAACAAAATAAAAATTAAGGTTATTTATATCTTTTAATTTTTTTTTTTTTTTACAAAAACACATTAAAAAACTATCCACATCTTTAAAAAAATTATATTTTTACTCACGTAACTTATTATTCCTTTTCAAAACACTAATTTTTGAAAACACTTATACAATGGATGGCCAGAAAACTACTCACAGTTTTTTTACATATTATTTTTTTTCAAAACACAATATTTGTCTGCCAAATTCTAAAAATATTTGAAAATTAGTGCAAAGTGTGTACTCTGAAAAAAAAAATGCATCTGGTTTTAGTAAAAATTAATAAATATTATTAGTTTAATTACTCATCAAACTGCTTAGTTAACAATTCTCACCTTGAATTATGGTTAAACAAAATAGTTTTTGACAAAAAGAAAAGAAAAAAAGAAAAAATACCCGAACTGTGATACATAGTTTCGGCCTGACCAAGCCCAAACTCCTTTTAACAAACTATTGTTATTCTTTGCAACCTTAACTCGCTCTGACCAAAATTATACTTCAAAAATATAGCAATGTTGGGCCTGAAGTCAGCATTAACCCAGCATGATCAAATTTATTATTGTACTAAATTACGGGGTTTATATTTGTTATTTTATTTTTTGGTGTAATTTTATCATTTTACTATTTTTTTTTATTTTTTATTTTTGCAATCTTAATGTGTCAAATGACATGAAAAAAATTATGATGGCATTAGATTTTTCATATAATATTTTCTTATTTTAACGAATGCCATATCATTAATCTTAACATTTGACATCCACTTTTAATGATCAAATGATAGGATTGTACCAAAAATCAAAGTAAAGTAGTAAAATTGCATTCATAAATTTGGAGCTCTCAATTTAATATACTGATAAATTTGACCCTTATCCCTGCATAAAAAAAATTAAAAAAAAAAAAAGAATTGAGAAGAATAGTAGTGTCCTCCACAAAGGTTAGTCTTGTTAATAAGAAAAGCTTCTCCATGAGTAACCATATTCTCATATCTAACTTTGTTTTTTTAGATCAAAAGGTTTTTTTTTTTCAATAAATTTTATTAAAATGATATGTTTGTTGAGGTGGCAAATCACATTTAGATAAAAAAAAAAAAAGTGTCAACTCTTCTATTTTTAAATTCATTACGACAAATGAATTCCCGAATTCACATATTTCGACTTTTCTTGTTGACTAAAATTTGATTATTGTGGAAATATTTTGAAAATAAAATTTTAAATATACTAAATGGATAAATAACTAGTGCTCCTTAAAATCATTCGAAGAAAAGAATTAGATTTAAACAAAATACAAGAAAACTTGCAAATGTATATTATATGAGTAAGGATCTATTTATATTAGTGTAAATTTTAATTAGTTTTATATATTTTTGTAATTTTTTATATAATTTATATTTTAACAAATCGATTATTGGATTTAATAATTTAATCGTCGTGCACATAAAGTTCTGAATCGATCCGATATCTCTATCATACCGATCGAGAATATTATCTTTTTTAATATATATTTAACGGTTGAAAGTTTTTTATATCGAATAAATGATTAGACATTTTTAATATACACAAAACTCGACGTGTATGATCTATGTGAATAGATTATAAAATATGATTTCGAATTAAAAAAATATAAATCATATAAAAAATTATAAAATATATAAAATTAATTTAATTTTATATTAATATAAGTGGATTATTCTTTATATTATATTATATTATATATATAACTACTATCATTTAATTATGAAGTGACACAAATATCATACGGATATATTACTATTAATTATTATTTCTTTGGAGATGATAGTGGGAAAGCTCAAATTCATTATTTTTACTTGATTTTTACGCAAAAGCAATGGAGAAAAATTATTCACATCGGTCCTTCACACAATCATCATGCTTTTTGTTCATTATTTTTTCTTTCCTAAAATAATAAAAAAACCCTAAATTTTTTCATTTTATTTAGCTAAATTATTATATTTTTATTACACTTAGATAAACTCTTAACTTTTAATTTATACCTAATTAAGCTTTTAACCTTTAACATATATCCAAATAAATCCCTAACTTTTAATTTATACTTAAATAAACCTTAACATAAATTAGACTTGCTCATGGCCGGACCGCTTTCAGGATTTTTTTACCTTATCAAGGCCTGGCCAGGATCACTATTCAAAAAATCATTTTTATATTAATTTAAATAAAAAATTTATTTTCTAAAGCATGAATAGTGATCCGAACCTAGCCGAGCAGATTCGGATCACCAAAAATCATACAAAATCCTGATCCAATACAGGTGGGGCCTACCGGACCGGGCAGGTTGCTCGATCCATGAGCAGGTCTAACATAAATCAATATTTCATTTGAAATAAAAGCTTATTTAGGTACAAATAAAAAGATAACGACTTATTTAGGTACGATAAAAGTATAAGGGTTCAGAGATTTTTTTTAATATTTTAGCCTTTTTTTTTCTTTTTAAATTAACAATTTAAAGTAAATTTAATAATTCATGTATTTATATTCATATTATTTGTATATATTATAATCGCATTTAAAATATTATATATTTATATAAATTTTAACATATTAATAATTTATATTATATAAAATTTAACACATTCATTTATGTTATATTCATATTATTTTTTTGTGTCGTGTATTATTTAATTATTTTTTTCATATCGTATTGAATTTAAAATTATCATGTTTAATTTAAAATAATAAAAAATTCTTAATTACACGGCTCATCAAAATTCAAGATTCAAGGACCCTTGGTTCTTGCTAGAGTATGTACAATGCATTCTATATCCGTTTAATACGAAAACTTTTTTTTTAACTTTTCTTTCTTAAACTTCATGTCCCACGAAATTTGGAATGTTTAAACTATACTTACTTTTTTGGGGTTCTGATAGATATTGTAATTTTGAATAAATACAAATATCATATATTTAATAAATATAAAAATAATATTATACGTTTAAATATTATTAACATAATATATTTAATACATGTAATATATTTATGTTTAAAATTGTGATACATTTAATAATTTATGTTATATTTATATTTATATAATTGATATAAAAAAATACAATATACTTATATGAATTATTATATATAATTTATGGACCAGCGGACAAAAAACAAAACAAGTAAAGTGGGGAAAGAACGACCAAAAATGAACTGATAAAGTATGAAATCATCAAATCTTGAAAGCATCCAAAATTGTCACCTATAAATTATACTATATAAGGAGATATGTTTGCGTTTTCCATTATTGTTAATAAAAAGAATGGCCATCCACGAGATCTCTTGCAATCTTTGCTTGCTTCATTCATGTCAAATAAAGATTTTTTTTTTTTTTTTTGGTTATATGACCGTTTAAGCTTAGAAGGGTTTCTTAAAAGATTTGGAACAAAAAATATACTTTAGGCTAATGAATTCTTATCGCCTCCCCCTTCCTTTCTCTCTCTCTTTCTTTTTTTTTTTTTTTAATTTCATTTTTCAAAATTTTTAAGATGTTTTAGAAAAAATTTTTAAAAAAATAAAATTTTTAATTCCAAATAAAATAAAAAATTTATTTTTTAAACTTTTAATTCAAAAAATTAAAAATTCCAAAATGTTAAGTTTAAAATACTTTTGAAATTTTCATTTTTTTGAAAATTGTAAATTTTTTCATATTTTTTTAAGATGTTCAGATTAAAAAAATGAATTTTTGAATTTTCTTTTTTCTTTTGAATTTTTTGAAATTTAAAAAAAATAAAAATAAAATAGATTTTTTTTTTTTAATTTTGTAATTTTGAATTTTATAATTTTTCCCCATTTTTGAATTTTTTCCAAATTTTTTCTAAATAATAACGTGACTAACATTGACGTGATATTTATGTCATAACTTTATTGAATGTTAATGTCACATTATTTATTTATTTAACAGTGTTAATGTAAAATATATATTTATTTGACGAAATTATAGTATAAATATTCAATTTAAAAAATTAAATATCAAAGTGAAAAAAAATAATATAATACAAAAATTAATTTTATATTTAAGTTTTTTTAGGGTTTTAAGAGTTCAAAGATCGAATATTTTTGTTTTTTATTTTTATTTTTTTTCCCTATTCGTCCTTCCATAAAAAATCAGATCGCAATTATTGCTGATTGCCAAAAACTGTAGTCCAAACCCCACCCCACCTAAACCAAACAGATAATAAAAATATTAGTCAACCAGGGCAGGGCCAGGTCAGGTTTAAAGTCAAAAACCAAAATAACACACCGCACAAATTGGCGCCACGGCATCTCCAAAGATAATGTCAGCAAACAGGGACAAGTCCCAGGTTAGTGTAGGAGCTGGTGATTTATATGATAATAATAATAATAATAATTAAATTAATTATCATATTTTATGGGAATTGGGATAAGAAAATGACTTTTTTTTTTTGATGACTCAGATTTGGGGTAGACCCCACCCTTAGAATGTGGCCCACCTTATCAACTGGGGGCTGCTCAAGGGAACCCACCATCCTGACATCCCGCTTTTTTCAGCACCCAAGTGCCAAGACTCGAACTCGGGACGGCAGACATGCTGCACGCCCCAAGCTAGAGCCAGTACCACTTGAGCTAGCGCTCGGTGGTGATAAGAAAATGACTTACTTTCTTTCTTTCCCTCCCTTATGTTTCAATTCAAAGAAAATTAGCGGTGTTGGGGGGTCCATCCATGTTGTTATTGCATGATTGTTGTGTGTTTATTTGGTCACTCAGAAAATGCACAACTGTAATGTTTGGTGGAATTTGCTCGTTTTGCTTACACTATATAAAAGAAATAGTAGTAGTAGTAGTCTCTTTCATGCTTTCTTTATTAAATATCAACACTTTTGATGCTAACATTTTTGTTATTTTATAAGAAATTATTTTATTTATCATCGGTAAAATTATTAAATTTTTTTAATCAAATTAATAAGATGATACATATTTTTTAAATTATATTTGATATTTTTTTTGAGTTTTTTAATTTAATTTATAAAATTAAAAAATTTCATTATCAATTAGAAATAGACAAGTACAATTCTTTTCAATTAATTATGAATTATCAACCAACAATTGCCGTGATCAATAATCTGCGATAATTTTTTAAGATTGCTTGTCCAAAAAGGCAAATAGCTAAAAAGCTATTAGACTTCAGAAGTTCAGATTTTTTTTTGGGTAAATGCCAACTTGATTAAAAAATCTGCCGTAGGCCCAGTTTTAGCGAAACCTAAGAACTTGTTGATAAAAATATATTCAATTTCAGTCACAGTAAAAAATAAAATAAAAACCAACTTCATTTGCCTTCTTTCCCTATACTCTATCTCTAATATCACTTACATAATGGGTTTTCTCAAATGCGCAACTTCTTGATGAGTAGTCAGCAGGGAAAATGCTTAGATTTTAAGGGTAAGTTTGTTTCGCAAAAATTGTTTTAAAAAAATAAATTTATTTTCTAATTCTTTCCCTATATTCTATCTCTAATATCACTTACATAATGGGTTTTCTCAAATGCGCAACTTCTTGATGAGTAGTCAGCAGGGAAAATGCTTAGATTTTAAGGGTAAGTTTGTTTCGCAAAAATTGTTTTAAAAAAATAAATTTATTTTCTAATTCTTTCCCTATATTCTATCTCTAATATCACTTACATAATGGGTTTTCTCTAATGCGCAACTTCTTGATGAGTAGTCAGCAGAGAAAATGCTTAGATTTTAAGGTTTTATTTTTTAAAAATTAATATATATATATTTTTTGAATAATTTTTTATTAAATAATTTTTGTTATTTAATTATTAAAAAAAATTATATTGATATAAAAAAATGGATTCTTACACTTAAAAAAACAATATTTTTTTCTTTGATTTAACTTTCATACATGAAGGATTTTTTTTATAAAAAGATTAATCCTCTGAATTAATCTTTTAACTTTGTTTCAACTTTCAAAAAAATATCTTGCATTTTAAAAAACATAAGATATTTTTCAAAATAATGTATTAATTTTCTATTGATCCAAAATTCATTTTTTGTTAAATAAATTTTTTTTGCAAGACAATTATAAAAAAATATAATTTTTTTATAAAAAAAAATAACTCAAATTATTTTTTACCAAAGAATCGTACAATAAGCTTGAAATTTCAAGCTAGGCTACGAGACCAATCAGGAAAAGAAGAAATGGAGATGGTTAAATCATTCAAATCAGTTCTCGAATCTTTGATTTAATTCATTTTTATATATGAATTTAAAGCATTCACCTATTAGGCTCCATAAATACCCCGCAAACAAAGCAGACAAGAACAAAAGAATTTTATATATGAATTTTGCTAAATGAATATTCTAAAAATATTATTTAAAATTATTAAATATAATAATATTTTTATTCAATACATTAAAAACATTAATAAAATTATTAACTTTTTATATTAAATATAATATTATGATTATAAATAAGCCTGCTCATGAACCGTGACCCTATTTTTTTTAAATCTTTACTCAGATCCGACCCTAAGCCGGATCGGCCCGACAGACCCGAATTTATTGTTTATAATATTAAATTTTTTATATATTTTTATAATTAAAATTAAATAAAATAATATTATTATAATTAAAAAATACTGTTCCACACTGAATCGGCTCGGATTAAAAATATCCTACCCAAACTCGACTCAATACGGACCGAGCCGAACGGATTTCCCGACCACGAGCAAATCTAATTATAAATAATATATTAATTAAAAATACATTAAAAACATTTGTTAGCAATAATATATATATATATATTCTTTAACCAAAAAGGTCAAATCAACCTCGACGGCCGCTATTAAAGCAGAAGAAAAGTGGGAAAAGGAAGCATCAATTCACCATGAAAAAGGGTGTTCAAAATACTGGAGAACGGGCAGGATAAGAAAAGAAGAGAACAAACTGCAACTGCTTCAACTCTGGGTCTGGGGGGAAATTCAAGCAACAGTTCTGATAAAATTTTGATGTCAAGCAGCCAATTTTGACAAAAGGATTTTCACAACTGTAATGTGAAAAACGAAAATGGACACAATCAAATCAAACAGACGAGACGACAGCTATAAAATTTGGATGCTTTTACAACCGACTTAAAAACTTATTCTAGTTGCAATCCAAAATGGTAATCAAAAGAATAATTTCAACAGCTAAACAAAAGAAAAACAATATTCACAAACTCATAATCTCATATAGCATCAAAATCACAATGATTTAAGTACCAAAAACTTAGAATTATACTTACTATACTACTAGATATAGCAATACGTTTTGTAATACCAATTGAAACTAATAAATATATTACAAATTCTTTCATGATTAATTAAATTGAACCTTGTGAAACTTTATTTACCGCTCTACCCTCGGCACCACCTCTCATTTCACCACTAACCGCCACGCCAACGCCGCCTTGATACTGAGGTGACACCACAACACCCCCCGGCGCAGTATAATAAACCTGCCTGTCGTACGCTGCCATGTGTGCGTATGCAGTATCTGTTACTCCTCCGCTCGGCGGCCTCACCATCTGCTGCGTCATGGCTGGTATGGGTGGGTGTTGAGTCGGCGGAGGTTGCGGCATCATGTTGTAAACAGGTTGTTCACGGTAGACTTCGGGTGGCATTCTCTGGACGTTGGCGTAGTAGCCTTGACCGGCTTGTCCGGTTACCGGTCGAACCATTTGTGGTGCTGCTGGTGCATGTGCGTGGTAGACGGTGCCCGGAGCCGGTCCTGGGATCATGTAAAAAGGATGTTCAGCCGGCGGAGGTGGGCCTTGGGTTGTAGTTACGGCTGCAGGGAAACCTCCGGCAGAAATTTGTTTATCTGGCCAGAATCCAGCAGGTGCTGGCACATGTTGTTGTAAAGTTACCGGTATGTTCACCGGCGGCACTTTTTCAGGTATCTTCTGTGCGTAGTATTCCCCTGTATAAGGCAAGGAAGCTGCGTCTTCAGTCTTCTTTCTATACATAGCGAGCTCTTCTTGATCCCGAATTTGAAGCCTCTGCAATTCTTGTAACTGTCTCTGAAATTCAACCGGATTCAAAACATGATCCGTCCCAACGACTTCTGGAACAGGAGGCGGCGGCGGGGTCACCGGTTCCGCCACGGGATCACGGATTTTCAACGGCGGAGGTGGAGGCATCCCCTTTTCAAGTCCAAACAAGAAATCCACATTGTTTGGTGGAATCGCAGCGTTTTTTTCGCCGCCCGGAGTCGGACCGGAATTTAAAGCTTCCACGAACCGTTCGCGATCCGATTTTACCCCTTCGGATCCGAAATTTCCGGATCCAGTCGCCGGAAATATGAAAAGCCGCATCCTCGCTGGCTTAGCCGAGCCTCGATAAAGCCGATCGTACTCGTGCATCATGTGCTCGAGATCATCATCGTTAGTGACGGAAATAAGGGCGTCAAGGTCTTCCCCGGGGAGCTGGTACTTGAAAGAAACCTCGGCGTCGCCACCGCCGCAGAGAGCGGAGAGCTTGGAGATCATGGAGGAGAATTTGATGGTGCGTTCAACAGATAGGATCTTGGTCTCTCCGCCGATGTAAGCTAGCTGGTTGTCATGAGGGCGAGGGTAGATTTTGCCTCCATAGCTGCACATGAACTTGGCCTTGTAATTTTGTGCATGTTGCTGCTGGTCCTCCCATGGCGATGGATTTTCGAAGTCGATTTCTCTGGATCGTGGAGAAGAGTCGCCGGAGTCCGGATACGAGTTATACGAGTAATTCTCCATTTTTTAAAAAGGAAAATTTCAGAGACAATTTTGAGAGGAGAGTGCTTAGGGTTTAGAGAGAGTCCATGAAGAAATGGAGGAGAGACTAAAATCTTCTGCCGTTTGTTGGGGTTATTTGGAGGAGGAAAGGGGGGTGGGATATGATGACCAACAAGTGCACTAAAGTTGTGTGCTGCGAGAAATAGGCGTGGCTTATTTAGGGTTGGATTAGGGACAGGTGGTGAGGTAGTAAGGAGGATAGGATGGAAAAGAGGGTGCGACGGGGAGGGAAGAAGTGGGGTAAGATAAGCAAGACTTTAAGGGAGGATTGGTGGGGCCAAGGGAAGTGAGTGCATTGATTGAGAGAGTGATGTGCTGACGGGGATTTGACAATTAACGCTCTTTCTCTCTCTCTGGCAATGGCAATGGCGCTAACTATGAAGCCGCCAAGTGCCAAGTGGGGCGCCTAACAGTACAACTTTGGCCGTAGCCAATAGGACACGCGTCCCACCATTTCTCCAATTCTGACTCTTACATTGCAGTTGGAGTATTTCTATTGTATATCATCGTTTATTAAAATATGTATTCTATAAATAAATAAATATAACTACTCTTCAAATTTTTTATAAAAATTGTTTACTTCATGAATGAAAACA
The DNA here is from genome assembly GCA_030761205.1 of Fremontodendron californicum. Taxonomy (NCBI): domain Eukaryota; kingdom Viridiplantae; phylum Streptophyta; class Magnoliopsida; order Malvales; family Malvaceae; genus Fremontodendron; species Fremontodendron californicum. The sequence continues at coordinate 32,939,789 of JAULJL010000007.1, forward strand.
AAAGGAGTTGAATTTATCTTTTAAAAATTTAAACAAAATTGAATGTAAATATGAGAGATTAAGAAATTAAATAATTCAAAAAATAGAGAAAAAAGAACAAATACAAAATTTATATATATATATATATATAATCATAGTATTTGTTAGGCAGAAGAATCGAAAGGGGATAAATTGTGAAAATGGGTAAATCATAAATGTAAATGTAAATATAAATATGACGTGAATTACGCGTCATGGGAGGACCAAGAATAGGATAGCCCGCGTGCATTGGGAAAAATCGAAAAAGTGCAGATATTGCGAAGCGAAGCACCTGATACGTTTATCGTTAGTTTAGATCTTTCAGATCTTTTGCCATCCTGTCTCTCTCTCATAAATTCGTTTTCTGTATTTTATTCTAGGATGATAATTTAAAATATGAATTCGAATATTCGTAAATATTTAATTTATTTTTTTTATAAATTTAAATTTGTAGATAGGGATATAAAATTTTAAATATTTATTATTTGAATTTGTATTATTTTTATGGATTCGAATTTGGATATCTGAATCCGTTTATTTGTGAAACACATAAATTTTGTTTGATTTAATATTTTTTATTTAAAAAAAATTAATTTATTGAATTCAGATTTTTAACGGATTCGGATATCCGATGAATAATATTATTTAATTCGAATTCTGATAGTAATATGCGAATAATTTACGGATTCGAATTTTAAAACAGTTTTACCAATTTGAATTCGTATAATACAAAAATACAGATATCCGATCCTCTATCATCTTTACTTTATTCTTTTTCTTCGTTTTCCATTTTCAATTTCCAGTTTATTGATAAATCAATCAGTTAATTTCTAGCACAAGTTGCCTTTTTTTTTTTAACAAAAAAAAAAGTTATATTCTATACTATTATTTATCGAAATCATGCCCTTAATTTTTAATAATTAAAGAACACCTTCACAAATTATTTGAAGTTAGTTTTTTATTCAAAATTTCTTCCGTTAAAATGATGAAAAATTGCAACTAGTTATTAGCAATAATTACTATTAAACCTTTTGAAATTGAAGCCATTTACTCACATGCCTTTACTCATTATCCTTAAGCATGTGTTTTCACGTCATTGACAATGAGTAAGAGTTTTACTACAATGTCACCCTTTTTCCAATGGTGTGCCCAAAAAAAAAAAATCTGTGTCTTGGGCTAATGATTTCGGATTATAATTATTGATAATTGTGTGATTTTAATAAAATATTGAATTTTTTTATTTTAACAATTAAAATTTAATTTTCAATGATTTTAATTATATATAAGAAGTTGTGAATTGAATTATAAAGCAGTAATATTTGATTCAACAGTGGCAGATAGCAATGGGTTATCCAAAACAAAAGAAAAAAGACATGCGGTGATAGCAATCGTGGAAAGAGATTTATTAGGGGTGTAAACGAGACACCTGTGCTCGCAAGCTACTCGAGTTTGACTCGAAAAAAACTCGAATTCGATTCGGTCATTATCGAGCCGAGCTCGAGCTCGAGCAGCTCGAGCTATCGAGCGACCCGAGTTCGAGTATCTTAATACCCGATTCGAGTAGCTCGCGAGCCTAATCGAGCTTTTTTTTTTAATAATATTTTTATTATTAATTTACTATTTTACCCTTAATATATATATACATACTTAAAAACCCTTAATTCGAGCTCGAGCTCGAGTATATAAACGAGCCTAATCGAGTCGAGCTCGAATAGTTCGATTTTATCTCGAGCCGAGCTCGAGCTTAAAAAATGATACTCGATCGAGCTCGAACCGAGTTTCGAGCTTCGAGTTTCGAATCGAGCTCGAGCTCGAGCTTCTCAGTATTCGAGCTCGGCTCGACTCGATTACAGCCCTAGATTTGATCACTAGAGTTATCGAAATGGAGGAACTGTACAATTAATTTGGAATTTTGTGTTGGTAGCTAATAAGGGATTAAGGTTTTAGATGAAATTTTAATTAATATTTTGGCATTCATTAATTATTATGCTATAAGAAAGTGGGTCTACTCAGTCTTGAGTGTTGACCTTTACAACGCGGAAATTTGAGAGCGGCATTTAATTTTGATTAAAATCTTAAATCATATCTATTATTACTTACTAAAAAACCATCCTAGAATGCATAGGAGAGAAAAATTAAGGATTTTGATTTGACAATTAAGCATGGTATTAAAAGGATTAAAGAGTTAGTTTGGGTATTTTTAATTATTTTTTTTATTAAGAAGGGAAGAAGAAAAAGATGAAGAAAAATTGTGTGTTCATGTTGTTTGTTATGTGTTCAAAATATTATAAATTTATATAACTTTTAAACGTTAATAATTCATTTTATGTAAATTTTGACACATTCGGATATTTGTTCGTATTCATATTATTTTTTGTGTCGTGCTCGTGTTATTTTTCGTATGTTCAAAATATTATAAACTTATATAAATTTTTACATATTAAAAATTCATTTTATGTGGATTTTGATACATTCGTATATTTGTGTTGTGTTCATGCTATTTTTGTGTCTTGTCGTGTCGTATTTTAATTTTTTTTCATGTGTTAGTGTCATGTTTTAATTCATCTAAATATTTTGCATAGTTTGTCATGGTGATTCAATTTATATATAAAAAAAAATGTGTTCATATCATGTCTCAATTCATCCCATATTTTGCATAATTTGTTATAATGATTTAATTTAGAAAAAAATTTGTATGTTTGTAACACGTTCGTGTTATTTTATCACGTGTTTAATGCATTATAAATTTATATAAATTTGTACACATTAATAATTCGGTTTATATAGACCTTGACAAGTTTATATATTTTTGTCGTGTTTTATGTTATTTTTTGTGTCGTATTTTAAATATATTTTTCATGTTGTGTTCGTGCCGTACAATCATGTTGTGTCCGAAATTGTCAAGTCTAATTGACACTCGTGCGCCGTTATGTTCGTATTGTTTTTCCTGTTATAATCGTATTCAGGGTATTATATATTTATATAAATTTTGACACGTTAATAATTTGTTTTATATAGCTTTTGACACGTTAATAATTTGTTTTATATAGCTTTTGACACGTTCGTGTATATGTGTCGTGTTCATGTTCATGTTATTTTATTGTCATGTCGTGTTTTAATTATTTTTTTCATGTTATGTTCGTAACATATAATTATGTTGTGTCTAAAATTACAGAATGTAATTAACCATATTCAAATAACTCTTACTTTTATACCAAGTATCTTATAAAAATAAAAATTATTATTTTTTCTAAATTATTATATTTACTACTTTTTTTTTTTTTTATCTTTCAAATTTATTATAAAATATTAATTTAAATCCAATAATATTCCACAGCGAAACGTGAAAATTATCTAGTATCTTTCAAAATCATCTTAATCATTTATCTTTCAATTTGCATCACATTAACGAATTTTGAAAAAGTTTAAATATTATTTTATACGGATTAAATTGATATATAATTATCACTTGTTCATTTAATAATTCAATAATGAAAAATAAATTGAATAATAATTTATATATGTTTGCTGTATAATTATCTTGTTCAAAGACTAGAGTTTAAAATTTCCTTTTTCTAAAAAAGAAACTTGAGTTCAAAATTAGTTAAGCTAATTTATACAATTGCTTTTAAAAAAATAACATTCAACAAATTTAAATTTTAAAATTTTTAACATGTCCAACATCTTTTTTATTTTTAAATTGTGATTTAAAAAAAGAAAAAGAAAAAGAAAAGAAAACTACTCTAATTAGAGATTTGAATAGTATGTTCTTCTTGCACGTAAAGGGAATTGCAGATCATGGGAAATTGTAAAATATAAACAAAAACAGCCGGAACAGTTCTGTTATTAACAGGAATCCCGTCGAAGACAACTAGAATTTGTTCATGTGACATGCACATTTATTTTTATTTTTTTTTTTTTGATAAGTAAATTTCCATTTATCAAAAAAAAGCAGCAGTGCTGCTACATGTTACAAAGCTAGTTTAGTCTAGCTAAACAAATCAGAAAATCAATGTCTTTAGACAAACATGTCTGCATTTAACCTCCAAGAATTACATAAAAACGTATTAACTGAATCTCTTTTAATCTTCCTAAGGTCACTTAACCTGGTCGAGATCATGTCTCTCACTTGCTCAGTGAGGTGCTCTTCCTTTTGCTCAGTTGAGTTGAGCAAACGATTGTTTCTTTCCTTCCAAACTAGGTAGATAACTGCGTTCCAAGCTAGCCTCAATATCGTTGTGATTAGAGCTTTACCTTTGAGGTTGACAGTGGCCCATTGAAGCTCTACATTCCAACATGCAACCTGCCTTTTTAACCTACAAAGTACCATCACTCTCTGCCATATCTGTTTCGAGTAGGAGCAAGTGAAAAATAGATGATCCCTGGTTTCCCTCTCTTGTTTGCACAGCAAACATTTGTCATCCATTGCCATTCCCCAGGAGATAAGCCTATCCTTTGTGGCCAATCTATTTAGGATTGCACATTTATTTTTTGCTGTCCTCAAATAACCCACAATTTTCAAGAATATAAAAGAAATGGTTGACCGTACATAATAAGTATAAATAAAATAAAATAAAAACAAACTGTTTGACGGGTTTATAGCTGTGATATAAAAAAACCTTACCTACTACCAACTGTTTTTCGGGAATTTAAACGTATTAATTATTCTTTGAGATCCTGTAAATATTTTTTTCCAGCTTTTTTGCCTCTGGTTCCGTCTGAATTTTTGATGTTTGCTGCAAATCATGAAATGAAATTCCTTTAGAATATAAATTTGAAAATTTAAATATTATTTATTATATAAATTATAAAAATAAAATATATACATTATATATAAATTAATTAAAATTTAATATAATTATATATTTAAAAGATATAAAAATATAAATTTTAAATTCATAAATAATTATAGATATTTTAAATTTATCATTAAATAAGCATTTAATAAATTCATAAATTTGAAACATAATCATTAATATTACTTTTACATATATTTTATTCATAATTTACACTATTTTTAAAATTTAAATCCATCTTTTAAAATCTTACATAAATTATTTCTTCATATATGAAATTGTTCTGTCGAATTGTAAGTAGCATTAAAGAAATAAATTTATTAAGTTATACTATTTTAATTTGATGTGATTGCATATATGTGTTTTGTATGAATATGTTTATTTTTTAAAATTTTTTTTATATATTTAAAAAATTATAATTTTATAATTTTTTTAAAAATATGTCAAATATAAATATTTTTAAAAAAATAGAATAAAATAGATCTCAAATTCCCAACCGGCAACTTAGCACCGACACAGTTATTTATTCCCGTGTAGTTCAGCAACATTACTGGCGATAATTCTTCCCCAGAACATGCTCTCAGTCAATCTATTCCCGTGTTTTCATTTTACCCATGCTTTATTTATTCACCAGTTTTTTAAAGAATAAATGGATTATAAAATGCAAAATTTAAAAAACGGCACTGAAGGGTAAAAAAAATATTACATGACTGATATGTATGAAATTTTTCTTTGGCTTTTGTTGTCTTTGTATTCTACAATCTTCTTATTGCAAAAAAAAAAAAAAAAATGTAAGCAAAATAAAAAAGCAACTCTCTACTCGAAAAATGAAAATCGTTGTAAGTTCAGTTGGCCGACTAAAGCAAAAACCATTTTCTTCCTCTGTCAAATTCATTAAAGCAAAAATCATTTTCTTCCTCTATCATACTAGTAAACTCAACAAAAATTAGCAAAAATCACTTTCTTCTCTGCTATACTAAAATTAATAAAAATCATTTTGTTTTTCTATCATACTAGTAAACCCAACAAAAATCCTTGTAAACCTAGCAAAAATTAATAAAAATTATTTTTTTCTTCTGTCATACTAGTAAACCCAACAAAAATTCTCTTTCAATTTTCAACAAAAGCATAAATTTATTTAATTAAAATTTGCCCAAAAACTTTTTTTTTTTTTTTTTCGAAATTTTGGGAGAGACATGGATTGTTTGCAATTCAAGATTGAAAACGAAGAAACGATTAACCGAAAGAAAGAGCGAAGCAAATCATGAAAAAAGCAATTCATCCAAAATTCTAATATTCCTTCTCACCTTGGATCGTTGTTCGGGAGACCTCTACCGTCGTAACCACCTTCAGTCGACAAGCTCTTACCTTCATCATCTTCTACTGACATTCATAATTTTAATAATAAAACACATGTATACCACAATGATTTTGGATTGGGTTTTTCGGATGAAAAATGATTCATCAAAACAAAAATGGGGTTAATTTCAGTTTTAATTAGAAACGTCGAAAATCAAAGAAATAAAAATGAGTTTTGAGTTTTTTAAGAAAATAAGGATGGATTTCTTGAAACGGATACAGTAACAATAAAAATGGATTTCTTGAATGAGAGATTCTATCAAAATTAGGATTTTATTTTTTTCTTTTGTTTTTAGATTCATATTTGGGTTTTATTTTTTATTATATTTTTTTTAGAGTTATTTTAAATTTTTAATATGCCAGATGTGTAAAATAATATTACATGTCAATATTTTTTTACTGTTATCTGACACGTGATGAGTAATGACAACCATAAATCCTTATTTGTTATTATTGAAAAAAGTTAAACCCTTAATATATTGAAATAAAATATTTGAGCATTTCCCTGAGGGAAAGTACCAAGTGTCAGCAGTGTAGAACAATATCAGACCTTCAGCTGGGAAAGTGGCTTGGTATAAGTTGGTATGGTGTAATTTTAATATTCCTAGGCATTCTATGCTCTCCTGGATGGCAATCCTAAATAGATTGGCCACAAAGGATAGACTTATCTCCTGGGGAATGGCAGTAGATGATAAATGTTTGCTGTGCAAACAAGAGAGGGAAACCAGGGTAGGGCTGTAATCGAGCCGAGCCGAGCTCGAATAGTGAGAAGCTCGAGCTCGAGCTCGACTCGAAATTTGCTGCTCGAAACTCGGCTCGAGCTCGATCGAATACAATTTTTTTAGCTCGAGCTCGGCTCGAGATACAATCGAACTATTCGAGCTCGGCTCGATTAAGCTCGTTTACTCGAGCTCGAGCTCGTTTTATATATAAATTTTTTGTATTTAAACAATGAAAAAAATTTAAGATCATATAATGATAAAAAATTAAAAACCTAACACAACAATCAAATTCAAAATTTTCTAAATACAAAAAAAATTATCATACAAGACAAAGCTTTTGATATCCAGAAGCTATAAATATATAAATATGTTCATAAATATAATAAATCAACTAGTAACTCAGAAACTGATTTGATGAGTTAAATGCAAAATAAAATCTTTTGCAAATACCCCAAACTTGAGAATTTTCTGCAGCTTGGTCCCCCAAGTCAGTAACTGACAGCGAAGAGAAGGCAAGGCGTGTTATTGAGTCTCTAGGCCTGTAATCGTGTTGAGGAAGAAGAGACATGGCTGAGAGGTGTTTTGGGAGAGAAGGAAAGAAGCTTTGGGTGGGAGTGGGAGTGGCTGAGTTGGAGAAAAAGTGAGATTGTGAGGGAGAGAAGAAGAGATGCGGCTGGAAGAAAAGATAGGAGAAAAAAAATAGGTTTTAGGGTTTTAAGAGTATAAATATTAAGGGTAAAATAGTAATTTAATATTATAAATAAAAAGCTCGATTAGGCTCGCGAGCTACTCGAATCGGGTATTAAGATACTCGAACTCGGCTCGCTCGATAGCTCGAGCTGCTCGAGCTCGAGCTCGGCTCGATAATGATCGAATCGAATTCGAGTTTTTTTCGAGTCGAACTCGAATAGCTTGCGAATAAAGGTGTCTCATTTACACCCCTAAACCAGGGATCATCTATTCTTCACTTGCTCCTACTCGAAACAGATATGGCAGAGAGTGATGGTACTTTGTAGGTTAAAAAGGCAGGTTACATGTTGGAATGTAGAGCTTCAATGGGCCTCTGTCAACCTCAGAGGTAAAACTCTAATCACAACGATATTGAGGCTAGCTTGGAACGCAGTTATCTACCTAGTTTGGAAGGAAAGAAACAATCGTTTGTTCAACTCAACTGAGCAAAAGGAGGAGCACCTCACTGAGCAAGTGAGAAACATGATCTCAACCAGGTTAAGTGATCTTAGGAAGATTAAAAGAGATTCAGTTAATACATTTTTATGTAATTCTTGGAGGTTAAATGCAGACATGTTTGTCTAATGGCATTGGTTTTCTGATTTATTTAGTTAGGCTAAGCTAGCTTTGTAACATGTAGCAGCACTGTTGCTTTCTTGAATAAATGAAAATCTACTTATCCAAAAAAAAAAATATATATATTTGATCTTGATCTACTTATGTGTTAATAGGATTGGTCTAGCATTTAGCCATTGAACATGGGTTTGACTAATTTGGGCAAGTTGAAATGGGCTAGTTTTAGCTAGATGGGACCAAGCTATGGCTATAAACTCTAGACTTTTGCTCTGAAAGAAAGATGAAAATGGGTAATGATAAAAAGCTCGTTAATTTAATAGTTGAATTACAAATTAAGAAAGCAATTATAAATCTTAATCATTGGATAAACTTGTTAACCTGTGGCACCAAACGATAAGAATCTTCCTTTGGAAAGTAGTTTCTAATACTATGGCAACTAGAATGAATTTATGGAAAAGGAAATTGCAGGAAAATCCCATCTGCCCAATCTGTTTAATTACAAAGTGGACAGATCTTTAATTACATGTTTTGATAAATGGCTGGAAAAAGTACTTAAGTTTGAAAATCTGACAAAATATGATAAAAAGATGTAATGGTGGTTTGGTTACTATAGCCTATGGTTGCTGGTGTATATGGAAGGAAAGATGTAGAGTTGTTATGCAGAAAAAAGAAGCAGATCCTGTTTTGACTATTCAGAGAATCATCAATGGTGGTGTTGTACAGGAAAAAGATGTGTGTGTTGAATTTGGGAAGTAGCAGAGGGAGGATTTTGTCTGATATAGAAAATGTCGGTTGGGCTAAAGCCGAACAGGGCTGGTATGAAGTAAATTGTGATGGGTCCTTCTGTTCTTTATCCAAGGAAGCTGGTATTGGTATGATAATTAGAGATGATCAGGGAAAACTGATGGTAGGCTTGGTAATTTTGAACATGACAAGAGAAAAATAACATAAATACGAACACGATATGAATACATAAATTTATCAAAATCTATATAACAAGAATAATTATAATGTCACATTTTATATAAATATATGAATTCTTAAACACGATATAAATACTCGAATTATCAGGTTTAACTGATTGGGCGTGTAGATAAACAAGTCCAGGTCAGTTCAAGTATGGAGACTGAAGCAATTGCATTGTGACACTTGCAGAAAATTTGCAGTTGAAGAAAATTTGTAGTGGAGACTGATTCTCAGGTTTTACACAAAGAAATACATAGAAGGAATGATAAAGGAAGCTGGCTAGCAATGTCTATTATTAAGGATATCTGGGCAAAGAGAATAATTTTGATGAGTTCAAAGTTAATTGGATTCACAGGACTGCAAATAAAGCAGCAGATTGGGTTGCTAAGCAATCCAAGAGGAGGATGTGCATATATCTAATTGGGTGTTATTACCACCATATTCCTTGGTGTTCATACTGGATAAGGATGGACTGCCATCTCCATCTTAATTGCTGTTTCATGTGTTTTAATGGTGTCTTTAGATGTCTCGTTTTGGTGCTACTAGAGTTGTAGTAGATGATGTGTAAAGAAACTATACTCTGTTGAATACCTTGTAATATCTTTGTCTTTCGACGATATAATAGAAAATTTTGTTGATTGGCTAAAAAAAAAAAAAAACACTCGACTTAATCAATGTTCAAAAGTTTTACATGTAAAAAACTTAGCGAATTCATATGTGTCCAGCAACTCTAAACATAAAAGATAATTGATTTACACCCTTCAAGTTTACAAACACCCAGAAATTAAATATAAATCGGTGAAATAAAAGATAACTTGAGTTAAGAGAAAACATAAACATTGAAATTTTTTTGATTACTTTCCGCTTTGCTCTAAAAAATACCCTGAATTGTTACTAATTTGAGCATTGAAAAATGCCCCGAAAACCAGACTTATGTGTTTATGACATCTTTTGTCTTTGTAGACTATTTTCAACCTTTACATGATATTCTTCAAAACCTCGTGAGCCCCTGTCTCCAAAAGGACATCAACATGGAAAAATCAGAATTGAAAAAAGCTCAACAACTCTTCAATTATTTCAATTTTCAATAAGATTGACAAAACACAAAAACTCGATGTTTATATGGTACTAGTGTTTCCTTCTTTATTTTTCTTCTACTATTATTAGATACTGACGATCCCATGCCATCATTCCTTATTTCGCCTCTTCCTGTCCCCTCGAGGCCTTGACTCGAAAGAAAGGTTTCATTTATTATATCTTCCAAACTCCCAACCAACCATTTATCTACTCATTCTCAAACAAATTTGACAAACCTTCAACTTACCAGTTACCCCACTTCATTTACTGCCCTTATTTTTCCAACTCCATTATTGGGTTCATGCACCCAGCCCTTCATTCTTGAATAAAAATCCTTTGTCTTTATTTCCATGTCCACGACACCATCTCCGCCCCGTTTCCTTGCCCCTATCTGTGTCCCACTTTCATAACGAGTCGTGCGTTTTTTTTTTTTTGTTCTCTTCGTACTTGTTCGTTTTTAGTGTTTGACTCAATTTTTTATCTAATAAAAAAAACTGATTTCGTTTGGAAAAAAAAAACACGGATACAAAGACGATGCAAATAAAGGAGATGGTGTCGGGAAATTCACCTATTCAATCACCGGTAAAATATCAATCGGTCGTATTTGTATTTCGTAATACCCGTTAAACAGTTGAAAACAAATGAAAAAAAAAGCGATATCGAAAAAAAGACCCTCCACTCATTACGAGAGTGGGAGCACGGATAAAGATAAAAATTTGAGGAAGAGGATTTCTATTCCAATAATTGTGAGTCTTTGAACATGGGTTCGAGTTGTTAAAAACGTGGCTAGAGTGTTATATGCTGGGTTAGCCCGATACTTTTAATTTTCCATGACTTGTTAGCATGATACGTGGTCCCAAAACACCATGAAATGGAATTTTAAATTTGTGGGATTTGATGAATTTTAAATTTGTGGGATTTTGAATTAAAATTTAACTCAATTGATTCATACAATCATCTTTAAAAAATAATATTCAATAAGTCTAAAATTCAAATCACAATATTTGTAATTTTTTTTTATCCCGAGACCAAAATATTTTATGATGGTAATGTTCTTTCATGAAAAAATAATTTTAGAAGAAAAGGATTTCAATTTTTTAATGTTTTAGTAAGTATTTGAAAAGAATTTATTATCAAGAAAATATTTTAAAACCAACTTTTATTACATCAAGCCATTTCAAAAGAATAGTGATGATGAAATTGAATAAGAATATTAGTTGTTGGCAAGGCAACCATGGAAAATAAATCAAATAATTCAAAGATACTTGGCTACAAGCCAAAAGGGGGGAATAGCATTGACCATTTCAATGGCAGACAATGGTTGAAATGAGACAATAATAGTAGTAAAAGGATAAATATGCTGCTTTTATTTGTCTCATAATAATCAAAAGAAAAATGCTTTCTTCCATGCAAAGCAAAGCATTTTCAAATGGAATGTTTTAACTAAGAATGCTAATTGAAGTTAATCCCTCAAAATGGAATGACCACAGTTCAATTTCTAGGTGGAATCTCATAAATACCATCTTCAGACTAGTAATGCACAGTTTGAAATTCCTAAGCCAAATCTTCTTATATTTCTGCACTATTTATACTCTTCCCCAGGAGCAAGACTGAAGATTTGAAGAGCCTGAAACATAAAAGCAATAGTAATTATTGGGCAACAACTTGAATATTCTGTGCTTTCCACAAGAAAGAACCAAAATCAAACCAAGACTACCAAGGGCTAAAAGAACCAGACTTACTGAGAGAAAAATTGAGCAAGGAAGCACATGACAGAACCGGCATGATTAAAAGTTCGATGAACATACTGGGAGTCAATTTAGACTAAGAGATAAGATCTGATATTTCCAGCAAGAATTTGGAGAACTTTCACAATCTGGGGCCAAGAGACCTATTCACAAATGAACCATATACCTTTAAGAACGCTCTTAAAGTACAGAGAGTTTCCTTCCCACTCATAAACTGATCACGGCTGTAAGAAAACTCTGACAAATTTGAAGAAGAGGCAACTTTTTATCATTTCTTTGCATCCACCAATTATAGTCTTTCCCAGATATCCCAATCCCAAATATAATCCCCAATAAACATTTTCTTGTCATGACATAGTTGCTCCAGAAACCGTAACCTACACAAAAGCTTCAGTTATCCAGCATGTATGCAGATTCAGTGCAATGCTTTAAACAACCAACATTTCTTCATCCAATTCAGGCACTGCAACATCTTCCCTCATCATACCAGCATAATCATTGGGCACACTGGCACCTGCCTGTGCAAACAGCTCCACCACAGCAGGCAACATACCATAGTACCTCTTCAAACCATTTACTAGCGGTTTCTCGCTTTGATGATCTCGTGTGTGCCACACATACACAGGAGGAACTACATCATCAATTGTTGCCTCCTGCCATGCATGCTGCCCATCCCTCATCTGATGCTTGTAAGCTTGACAATTTCGAACCTTGTGACCTTTAGGTCCCACCTGGACCTCTAAACAGTATCCACAAGTTTGGACAGCATATTTTTGCATAAGTTTTGAGGATCCTGAGCGCATTCTCTCCCATGCCTCCATCCCACGAACAGCAATACCTATTCCAGATATCAAACAACTTTGATCAAGCCTAGCAGCCAAATAATAGAACTATAAGGTTAAATCAATATCAAATTTTGCATATGATATTAGAGATCAAATTTGAAACTACTTTTGTTGATGTTTTCATCTAAAATTTCTTGAATAATAATACAACAATTAATTGGAGAATTTTTCAAAGAGACTCGAGTATAGTTAACAATATGAAGCAGAATCGCTCTGATCAAATAAGAAATCAATCATAAGTTCAGAAACCAAAAATATAATAACTACAATAACTGACCTTGTAGATCAGAAGGTTGCAGGTCTACAAACTTGTTATCATCACTTGTCTTGTTTCTCATCTGCCAAAACCCACATGCATCAATGTCTTTGCTAGGTGCATCTTCTTTGGGGAATCTCCTCTCAAAGTCGATTACCCTACCAGAAATACTGTAAGCGGGGAAGACTCTTCTCCTAGTTGGATACTCAGATAAATTGATGCCTGCTTGGACACACAATTCCAGAATTGCTGGAATTCGATCCACTTGGAGCCGTTCATTGTGAGAGACAGCTCTCCCAAGCCTGTCATAGAGATGAAAGGATTCCACAAGAGGCAAGACGTGTTCAACATCACCTCTTTTCCAACAGTGCTCTTTGCTTGCTGCACTACCCATAACATTGCAGGTTCTGATCTTATGTGGTGGATGGCCAATGTGAACTTCACCACATACACTGCACCATGAGAAAAATATATAGCATAGAAACTTTATGGAAATCTATATGGCCAAATGAAAGATAATAAGCCAAAATATTTAAGCAATCTATTTTTGGGTTTAATAAGCTAGCCACGTTGCACCATGTGATAGTTCAGTTTTAATTTGGCATTTCTGATCCAGTGATATCTACATTCTATCAAGATCTCATTATTGGGAGACTATGACGTCTAAGTCTAATCTAAAATAAGCTAGGACCTAGGAAAAGCCATTGTCAGCATTACAATCATGAAAAGTGAAAACTAATTCTAGTTATTAGAGCTTTAGCAGTTAGATGGCATAAAACTTATCTTGATTCTTCATTTTTCCAAAGTACCCTTATATCAACACTTTGAAGAGAAAGTCCTAACTTAACAAACATAAAAAAAAAACAGAGACAAATGTTAAAACACTTATGCCAGACTAAACAACATAGTATAAAAAAAGCATACTAAAGAAAAGGGTTTTTCATGAATAATTTCAAAGCACCATGCAACAAAAGAGGACTAGAACAAATGCTCATAAATCTTTGTTGGCTCAGATGACGTTAGAAAAAATAAAATAAAAAATTCTGTCTTTACCTGCATGAATATATGGCAATACTCTGGGCAACCTTTGAAACACAAGCGAATAGTTGGATTCGGGCAGCATCAACTTGATGAGCAACTGGAATTAATTCCTTAACCAATAACCCATTTTCAGGAGGTTGTAGAATCCTTTCACGCACCATCTGTCTTTCTTTCCTCTCCGCTCTACCAATGCGCTTCAGTTCATTAATATTTGTTACCAATGGTTTCCGCTCCGATTTCTTGAGCTTTCTTGGAAGCTCTGTGCAAGTCTGTCCAATAGAGTGGAAGCCACGCCGATGCTTCAACTGATTTCCAACAATTAAGTTTGTAGAAGAATTTCGCAAAGCTACTTCCCACAGCTTCGTTATGATTCGAGTTTGTCTTGGCAACATTGCTGTTAATAGGATTTTCTTTTCTTTTTCATTTAGACATTTTCACAAACATTTTACAATCAATGTCAAAAAGAAATGCCAAATGCCCCCAAAAGAAGAAATGAAAACATTAGCATGCAAGTCAATCAAATGAAAAGCCATGTAAAGAGAGAGAAAGGCCTAACCTTCAGAGTTTAGTGAGTTAAAGTCACCCCCAAATCCAATCTTTCAAATAAATCTTGTTATATCAGCAAACCCTTAAATTTTATCAGCAGCTGCCTGTTACTGTTGATGTCATTTCAACATATATATGTCCACATAAAATTACACCCAAAATGGTTTAAAGGTTGTTCACGTTAATTAGCCCAATTCAAACTAGTTTTTGGACCAAAGGCCCAAATGAAACTATAAAATTTGAGAGAGAATGGGCCTCCGAGCTTGTTCCAACTATCCAATATAGAAGAATTCGGGCTTTTTGATTTAGTTGGTTAGTTTTCCCTGTTGGTATTTAGGTGCATTTTTGCTGTAGAAGATGGACTCGTGTATTGTACAAAACTCGTGACACTATGAAATTATTTTGAAGTTCTTGAACTCTGTGTAACAAGCTTGAAATATTATCTGATTTATCATCTACTTATTGAAATTGATTGGGCCATACATTATTTCTTTTTGAAGGGTCATTTTGAAGATGTCAGGCGTCAAATATGTTGATGTAAAGATTGTTGGACTGCGCTCACTATGAGGTATTGTCCACTTTGGAGATCTAAAAACCGTCTTCACGGTTTTGTCCTTTAAGAAAAGACGCCTCATAAAGAAAGGGTTGCCCTTACTTTATAAAGCCATAGTCTAATCTTTGACTAGTCGATGTGGGATCGTTTTACCTTTCAACAAAGTGAACGAAGCAGTTCAATCTCGCCATGTAATTTCCTCTTCCTTATATTTTGCATTTTTCCGAGTAAGCTACCAATGAATCAAGTGGATCAAACTCTCTGTTATGCTTTCTAATTTTCCTGTTCACATAACAGCTTTTGCTATGCTAATACAGATACATGCCAAGCACCGAAATACTCTTGCTAAACTTTTTAGACTCAAAATTTATTTGGCCTTTTTCTCTGCTACTTTTTGTTGCAGAAAATCGACAAAATGCACGCGGCTTTCACTGGCCAACCTCTTGAAAAAGTGCAACAATACACAGAGAGGGACCGCTTCTTATCTGTTTATGAGGTAATGTTGCTTTCTGGTTTTGTTAAAAACATGAGGTAATGGTACTCATCGTCAATGTTTGCTGAAAACACCATGCCTGATGCTTGTTCTTGCTTCTTACGAGTAGGAGGAAAAGAGAATGACAGTCAAGGTCGAATTGATTTTCCATTTTTATGGGCCTATTATATACCTGTGTGTTTAAAATCCTATGGCATTAAATTTTCAACAAATGAAAGAAAAGACTAACTAACAGGCTATGGAGTTTGGGCTCATAGATGGTGTGTTGGAAACAGAATATTGAACTCAGCTTGGGCTTAAAGTCCTTCCTTGCTATTAGGAGTGATAACGGTTCGGTTCGATTTTTAAAAAAATTATGATTAATGTGTAGTATTCTGATTTTTTAAAAATCGAACCAAATTTCATTAGTTCGGATCGGTTTGGTTTATCGATTTTTAAAGTTTAAATTTTTTTTTATAGTATTTTTAAGTATTTTTCATTAATTTAGAAATAAAATATTTATTTTTATATTATAAATAAACAAATAATTAAAAAATAGAATTCGATTCGATTCGAATAATTGCGATTTTTTAACTTATGAATCGAAAACCGAACCTATTATAACTAATTATTATAAAAACCGAATTCAATAAAAACCGAACCGAACACTACAATTCGAATCGATTTTCAATTTTCTCGGTTTTATTCTCAAAACTAATTGCTATGCTGCAATTCATTGCCAACCTTGATATTCTAGAGTTTACTTTCATAGTTGTTAATGGAAATTTTAATCATCTTCTGAATTGGTGTGTATAAATTTACATGTTAATTATTTGAAATTATGATTTTATTTTGGTCTCTAAGAGAATAGTAAAAGCTCTGTTAAAGTAAATTAATTTTTCATGCCATTGACAGTTACATGAATTCTATCAATAATTCAATGCCTAATCGATTCAAGCTGAGGGTTACCATGAATACCCTGTTTCTGAACTTTGAGAAAATGTATAAATTGGTACTGAAAAAAAAATGTACAATTTGTGTCTTGAATTTTCAAATTACTTAGAATGTTCAAATTCTGATGTCACTAATCCAATCAGTTTAATATTTGTAGTGTTTGACTAATATTATTACGCGTTCATCGCATAAAACTATGTTAATTATTGGTTGTCACATGACATTCTTGATTAAGGAGAAACATTTACAAAGATGTCTAAAAGGCTATGAATGAATCTGGTATTCAACCAACATTTCAAGCTATGCCATTGAAACATCATCAACCTCCTGAAAATCAGCAAAATAAGTCATCTGCAACTGGATTGTATTATCAAATTTTCACCATATGTTTATACTTATCATCTTTCTGCTTCAGTTTTCTCCTCTTCTTCTCTCAAGAACAAAAGATATAATCATTCTTTCAATAACTTTTGGGTTTAAGATTTATGAAACCAATCAATTTAAAATACTAAATGAAGAATTCTAGTGACATAAAACATAACACGTGTTGAAAAACAGATTTGCAGTAAATGTTGACTGCAGTATCTGCTGACTATTAGCAGTAAATGCTGACTGTCAGATTTGCAGTAAATGCTGACTGCAGTAACTGCTGATTCTTAGGCAGATATTGCTGCTGATTTTTAGGAGAATATTTTATTGTTGTGCTTGATTTATTCCCTAATTACAGGGATTGTTTTTTCTGGTTTAATTCCTAGTTGTAGAGTTGACTTACTTGATTCTTTTGGCTTATAAAAGGCCTTCTGATGTACATAAAACAGATAAGAAATACAGATTTACTAATTCTTCTTTTCCTTCAACATGGTATGAGAGCCATAGGTATTCTTTAAATCATTTCTCTTTGTGGCAGCCTTTATCCTCGGTTCCTCATTTTTTTAGTTATTTTTCTATTTGTTCTTGATTTCAAAAAAAAAAAAAAATAGAATGTGAGAAGTTTCACTATGATTTCTTGGCTGGCATCAATGCTGAGTTTGATCTAGTTCGGGTACAAATCTTAGGAAAGGAAGATATGCCTTCATTGAATGAAGCAATATCTATTATCCGGGCTGAAGAAAGCAGGAGGGGAGTCATGCTTGTTGTTCAACCAGTAGAAGGATCAGCGTTGCTCACAACTGAATTGGTTTCAGGAAAATCTGCTGCAGCAAATGCGGACAGCAGAAAATCAGATTCAAGAAACATGAGTAAAGGGAATTTGATGTGTAACCACTGCAAGAAGCATGGACACACAAAGGAAAACTGCTGGAAACTTCATGGGAGGCCACAGAACTCTAACCGAAAATGGCAACAGAGAGGACAAGCACATTCTGCTCAAGCCAACATCACCAGTAATCTCACTGATCAGACTACTCCAAGTGATAGAGAATTCAATAAAGATGATATTGATCGACTGAGATTGCTCCTTGACTCACTAGAAAAAACTTCAGGTGCATGTTCATTAGCACTCTCAGGTAAGTTTCCTTCTCCATGTGCTCTTAGTGTCTCAAAACCTAACTCACTTGACTCTTGGATCATTGACTCCGGAGCAACCGACCACATGACCTACTCCTCCCACAATTTTTCCACTTACAGCCCATGTCCTAGCAATAAAAAAATTACTATAGCTAATGGTTCCTTAGTAACAGTAGCTGGCCAAGGAGACATTCATATAGGACAATCCTTAATCTTGAAAAATGTCTTACATGTGCCAAAACTGTCTACCAACCTTGTATCTGTCAAACAAATTACAAAAGATCTAAATTGTAATTTGCTTTTTTTGCCTACACATTGTGTGTTTAAGGACCAAGTTACGGAGAAGACGATTGGGCGTGCTAAGGAAAGCAATGGACTTTACTATCTTGAGTTCCCAGATGGCTATGTGAACACTGGGGCTGGTTACTCATCCATGCTCATGTCTGAAACAAGTACTCAAAATAAAGACCAAATTTGGCTTCGACATTTTCAACTTGGTCACCCACTTTTTAGAGTTCTTAGGATGATGTTTCCTTCTCTATTCAGAAATATTGATATCCAACAGTTTCATTGTGATATTTGTGAGTTTGCTAAACACAAAAGAATTTCTTTTCCTTTGAGCAATAAAAAATTTACACCTACTCATGAAGAGAAGGATGATTTCCTTCATCTACCTAGTCTTATTACCCATTCACCTATGCCCAACTCCATGCCTAATTCTGCCCAAAACAGTTGCCCCAAACCTGCCCAAAACAGTGAAACCAAACCTGATCATGCCACAGACAGCCAAGAGGATCCAGTATTCACAAAGCCATTGCAAGTTTACTCAAGAAAGAAAGGATCCATTGCTAATCCAGAACATGTCCAAAGGTCAGAACCAATGCTTGGAAGTGAAGCAAATTGTGAGGTAAATACTTCTACTGATGTTACTTTTAATGATGATCTACATCTACCCATTGCAGTAAGAAAAGCTACTAGAAAAATGCACACAACATCCAATTTCTCACTTTGTGTCTTTTGAAAAAACCTCACCTTCACATAAGACCTTCCTCACTCACCTAAATTCCATAGCCATCCCTCAAACCCTATCTGAGGCACTAAATAGTGAAGAATGGAAACAAGCAATGAGAGTGGAGATGGATGCACTTGAGAAAAACAAAACATGGGAGATTGTTGAATTACCAAAAGAAAAGAAACCCGTGGGATGTAGATGGATTTTTTCAGTGAAATATAATGCAGATGGGTCCCTTGAACGATATAAGGCAAGATTGGTGGCCAAGGGGTATACACAAACTTATGGTGTGGACTATCAAGAAACCTTCGCACCAGTAGCAAAGATGAATACTGTAAGGGTACTACTGAGTCTTGCAGCAAACTTTGACTGGACACTACAGCAGTTTGATGTAAAAAATGCCTTTTTGCATGGTGATCTTGAAGAAGAAATTTACATGGAAATTCCTCCAGGATTTAATGCAGACAGAAATGGTAGGGTGTGTCGACTGAAGAAAGCATTATATGGGTTGAAACAATCTCCAAGAGCATGGTTTGGACGGTTTACTAAGGTCATGTTAGCTCTGAAGTATAAACAGAGCCAAGGAGATCACACCTTGTTTATTAAGCACTCTGCATCAGGGGGAGTTACTGCACTCATTGTATACGTTGATGATATTATTGTCACTGGTAATGATCACCAAGAACGAGAAGCTCTTAAAGCTAAGTTAGCAAAAGAGTTTGAAATAAAAGATCTTGGCAAGCTAAAATACTTCTTGGGTATTGAAGTGGCTATGTCAAAAAGGGGAATCTTTATCTCACAGCAGAAGTATGTAACAGATTTACTTAAGGAGACAGGGAAGACTGGTTGTAAACCTGCAGATACACCCATAGATCAGAATCACAAACTGGGAGATGCAGCTAAAGATGAACCTGTGGATAAGGGAATGTATCAAAGACTAGTTGGGAGGTTGATTTATCTATCACACACTAGACCTGACATAGCATATGCAGTGAGTGTAGTAAGTCAATTTATGCATGATCCAAAAGAAGTCCATCTCCAGGCAGTATATCGAATATTGCAGTACTTAAAGGCTAACACAGGTAGAGGAATTCTCTTCAGGAAAAGTTCAAGTCTGTGTTTGGAAGTATATACAGATGCAGATTATGCAGGCTCAGTCATAGATAGGAGATCAACTTCTGGCTATTGCACTTTTCTGGGAGGCAATTTGGTTGCTTGGAGAAGCAAAAAACAACCAGTAGTGGCTAGATCGAGTGCAGAAGCAGAGTTTCGAGCCATGGCACTAGGAGTGTGTGAACTACTATGGCTAAAAATGATCATAAATGATTTGAAGATTACAATAAATAGTCCGATGAAGTTATATTGTGACAACAAGTCAGCTATCAACATTGCTCATAATCCAGTGCAACATGATCGCACCAAACATGTGGAAGTAGATCGACACTTCATAAAGGAGAAGATTGAGAGTGGGTTGATATGTACACCTTATGTCCCTACTGGAGATCAATTAGCAGATTTCCTAACAAAGGGATTAACTAGTCCTACATTTCAAAGACTTGTGAGCAAGCTAGGAATGGAAAATATTTACTTCCCAGCTTGAGGGGGAGTGTTGAAAAACAGATTTGCAGTAAATGTTGACTGCAGTATCTGCTGACTATTAGCAGTAAATGCTGACTGTCAGATTTGCAGTAAATGCTGACTGCAGTAACTGCTGATTCTTAGGCAGATATTGCTGCTGATTTTTAGGAGAATATTTTATTGTTGTGCTTGATTTATTCCCTAATTACAGGGATTGTTTTTTCTGGTTTAATTCCTAGTTGTAGAGTTGACTTACTTGATTCTTTTGGCTTATAAAAGGCCTTCTGATGTACATAAAACAGATAAGAAATACAGATTTACTATTTCTTCTTTTCCTTCAACAACACGCTTGCATTCACACGAAATGACTAGGCTCTATGTATATCTCAACTTAAAAGTTTACATGAGAAAATCACTAATGCTATGCAATGCAGTATAGCTTCTTTGTAAAGGAACTTATTATCAGCCATGTAATCAAGGTATCTAACTTAGAATTTTGAAAGTCCAACATCATGTCCTAATTTCTAAAAAACTTTCTGACTACCCCATCTTCAATGTTTCAATGCGCAAAATTTGTGGAGTGCCAATGTATGAAATATGTGCTATGCGTTATGACCTCAAACCAAGGAAATTTATTGGCTGGCCTTCAAAAAAGTTGAAAATATTAAAAGCGCAATCTGAACAGTATTTATTATCAGAACTAATTTACATAAACAGAATCTTTAGATACTAACTAAAGGAAAATCAAAATTAAAACAAAACAAACTATATTACATAGCATATTTGGCATTGACAAGATTGCCAAGATAATCTAGAAAACTTTTTAAACTATTGAGAGCTTGGAAAGTTCAATCATGCACCATACCACACCTTAGATAAGGTAATATATAATATACACTGAACATCAACAATATAAGTCTTTAAACTATCTAAAGTTCTAAACCAGAATCATCAAGATGCCCGGATATTCAACTAACAAGACCCTCCCAATGTAAGTATAAGGTTCATACTTTATTGCAACTAAAATTCTGGGCCGAGAAGAGGAATACTGTGAATTCAAGATCTTGAGAGCAGCCAAATAGTAAAAAAGTAAAGGATCCCAATTCACTTCACCCATGACCTTAATTTGGTAGGACTATAAATGTCTAATGATACTTGAACAAAAACAAATGACTTTATTCAACTTGTGATGATCAAAAGTACATAGCTTAGAGATGAGAGATGCTTCCCATAAGCAATGGCCTTGCACTATAATTTACATCATTTCTTAGACTTAGCGTAGTAAGACAGAAGACGCCATGCCTTTAGAATTATACAACAACGAATTCAAAACAACATAATCACTGATTTAACACATATACCTATGGATTATCATCACTTCGCAAGCCACTTTAAATGCTTACCAAATGCCTATTCAACTTTAAATAAGGAAATGAACATTGAATTATAAAATTGACATGGGACAGGCATTCAAAGCCACTTGTGGAGTTCCCGTGTATAAGACAACAACAACGAACAAGCCTACCTACTGAGCAGCATCCTCCGAGAATCTAGCATCGAAAGGTGCAGAAGGGTGGGCATGAGCTGCACCACCCGCATTTCCCGAACCATGCTGCAACTCAATCACAAGCCATCTAACAGCTTTACTCATCTGCTCCAAACGAACAGCACTAATGGGAGGAAGGCCAGTTGACTGCTCAGACTTCCCAGCCATTGACCCGGTGGCTTCATCGACAAGGCACTCGGATCCTATCCTTTGTTTGATTGACTCTACAAACTCCTCAGCTTGATCACAAGCCACTCTGAATAATTCCCATTTCTGCTTAAAGTTTTCCAAGGCAGCATCGGTAGCTGCCGTCATTTGGGCACCCGAAGATTCCTTAGTTTCGAGAACATTAGCTGCCGCAGCAACAAATTCTTGGTAGGCGTTGTTTAAGGAATCTACTATGTTATCCATTACTCTCAATATCTTTTAACTGTCAATTAAATAACAGAAATTTAATTTATTTTCACAACTAAAATATACAAACAGACCAGATTTTATAGGACAACCAAATCAACTAATCCCGAAATAGAAGCAAACTAATTTGATAGCCTAATTAGCAGTTAATCGGATGGTAGATATTACCTGGGAATCAATTTGCCGTTGATTGAGAAACCTATTTTAGCTTGACGAGCCGCCGCCGATTGTGCAAGAGAAAGAGTCCGTAAAATGTGGTACTAAGAAGGGGCCTTTGTTTGCAATATCTGGGTTGGGTCATTTGCTATTTATTTCGTTTATTTTGGGCCAATTTTTTTTTTTTTTTGCCACTTTGGGTCTTGTAAAAAAAACTCAGATATTACAGGTTGTCTTGTCACCTCTATCATTAAGATATATATTTTTTAAAATAATAAATTATTGTGATAAATAATACTTTATAAAAGGACGTGGCAATTCTTAGAATTGTATTCGTTGAGTTTAAAAACTCTACGTGTAAAATAATAATCCTTCAAGTAATAAAAAATAAAAGAGTTCTAATTCAACAGTACCATTTCTAATTTGATATTTTTGTTTTGTATAATCATGACAAAAATGAAATGAAAATATCTGGTAGACATGTCCAAGAGTAGCCGACTTATTTAAATCCAAAGTTTTTCCAGTAAAAAAAAATATATTTTATTTAAATTTAAGTTATAAATATATTTAAAATATAAAATATTTTTTTAACATTAACAAAAAATCTTAAAAGCCATGTCAAAGTTTTTTTTTTTGATAAATCAAAAAATTAAGTGCTGAAAAATTAAATACTAAATTTGTATTATAAAAATATTTAATATATTACTCAAAAGTAAATACTGAATATAATTATATTATTTTATAATTGTAAATCTTGAATTTTAAAATTTATTCATTTCACAATTTTAATATTATTAACATAATATTTTATATTATTTTGGATAATTTTAGATAAAAATTAAAGAAGATAATTTAAATATCTTATCTTTTATTTAAATTTTTTAAAAATAAAATTGACATTTTTTTCAAAACTTTTCTTGAACACTTTTTTCTATCATCTCATCAACATTTTTTTTAATTAAATAAAATTTAATATGAGTTATTAAATACATTGAAAATATTAAATATTAATTTTTTTTTCAATGAATCGAATTTTTTTAATATTTTAGTAAACACATCCCAAATCAAGCTTTGGACAAACATATATTTTGATATCTGAGTTTAACACAATCCAGTTCGATTTATATACAACCCTAATATTTATTAATAGATAGATGAATGCAAATATGACAAAACAATAGATAAAAAATAAATTATTTAAAAATAAAAAATAAATTTTCTCAATTTTTTTAACCCAAAGAGCTTGAGATATTCTCAAATTGAACAGTAAAAAATTTAAATTCCAACAAAAATGAACTAACTCTTCTTCCCATTATATTTATTCAAAGTTTGAACTTTTCTATTTTAGTGGTTTGAAAGCAAAGATCGAAATTGAAACCAAACATATATTGTTGAAAGCATGATGAGAAAAAAGAACAAATTAGAGCAGCAGCTTCTCTAATCATCATAATCATCAACAACGGCATGGTCGAAGATGTCAATCATGTCCTCATTAACAGGGAACGTGGTGTTGGCTGTTATACTTTGCTTGACAGAATCAACCAACTCGTCCGCTTGATCACAAGCCACTTTGAACGCTTCCCATTTCTTATTGAAGTTTTCTAACGCTGCATCCGTCGCCGCCGTTCTCTCACCATCGGAAGATGCCTTCGTTTCGAGCACATCAGCAGCCGCAGCAACAAATTCTTGGTAGGCATTCTCTAGGCAATCTACAACCTTGTCCATCACTCTTGAATCGAACTATCAAAATCAAGTAAGAGACGCATTATAGTTATCTGTTTATTTCATTTTTCACTACTAATTAAAACTAAGCACAATTTCTGATTAGTTGATAGCATAAACATTTAAAGAGAAAAGATAATCGAATCGACAGATTTTTCTAATAGCCAACAAAATCCCTAAACCCTAATCTAATCTCCACAACTTTTTAAAACAAAAATGACTTGTTTGCATCAATTAACTGCTAAAAAAATGGAAGAAACTTGATTAGAATGGATCAAATGAGCACATTTAGCATCAAAAGCGCATAAATTACTTTTAAATTGAAAAGCTTACTGAACTCGACGAAGGAGAAGGAAAAAGAGAGAGATTTCGCTATGGGCGTTGAAATCAATGGTAGAGGTAGGATCAAGATGTCGTTACTCCCTTTGGCAATATTAGGATTTGGCCTTTTCTTTATATACGTTAAGTACTCATTATTTGACCACACATAATACCAAATTGAGACTCTCTGAATTGGTTAATTAATAAAATGATACACAACAATACAGTTTTCTCTAATATTATTTTATTAAATTTAAAATTATTCAATATGCAACCTTAATTACCACTTTTTTCTATATTAATTACTTAAATTAAGCATTCGAACCAAAATAGTCAATACTATATCGGCAGGTGTATAATTTTTGTTCCAAATATTAGTACGTATCGATGTCGGTGTGTTTCGATTAGACCTGCTCACGGGCCGGACAGCCCGCCCGGCCCGGCAGGCCCGGCCCATATCGGACCGGGCCTGGGCAGGATATTTTGTGTTTCGGGCCGGCCCGGCCCGGAACAGTAATTTTTATTATAATAATAATATTTTATTTAATTTTAATTATAAAAAAGTAAAAAAAATATTTTTTTATTCCAATGAACAGTGTTTCGGGCCTAAACGGGCGGGCCGAGCCTGGGCAGAGAAAATAAAAAAAATCGGGCAGCGGCCCGGCCCATGAGCAGCTCTAGTTTCGATATACCGTTTTGGATTTATCAAGATTTTTTTTATTTTTATATGTAGATCATTTCCAATTTCTTTAATAAAAAAAATATTATATACATTTGCAAATTTACATTAATTACATACATTTATATGTTTATATACAAATATATATTTTCAAATTATAAATATTTAATATATTGTCACGAGATCATTACTTTCTTCCTACAAATAACATCCAGTCTATTATTTTTTTTTGTCCATTACTTTTCAATAAATTTATCATTATCATTGACATGTGTAGGGTCAACTCATTAATTGTAAAAGTCTCACTTGTGAATGATGATTTAGATGTATTGAAAAGAAATGGATTGAAAAAGTAATGGAGGGGAGCCGGACTCGCAAAACTAAGCGTCCATGCTTATATAACCCAAGATCTATGTGGGATTGAAACACCCTGTCTATCTTTTTGGACGTTAGACGTGACATTCTCCCCCACCCAATCTCGTGACGTCCTTGTCATGGTGACCCATTATGCCTGCCCTCTCTTGGGGTGCTTGGCGTGGTGTCACTAACCCACCTGCCTACCTTTTTTTGGGGCGTTCGGCGTGGCGTCAAGATGGACACCCTGCCTACCCTCGCTGGAGCGCTCGGTGTGGAGTCAGACAGTCAAGGGTTGTTCTGATACCACTTGTCATGGGGCCATTACTCTCTCCCTGCAAAATCGACTTATTAGGGTACGAAACGCCCACGTTTATATAACCCAAAATCTTTCATTTCCAAAATTTATAAACATCAAATAAATTAAATAAATATAAAAATATTAAATATTAAAAAATATATAATAAATTATTCTTAATCAAATTTAATAGTTTTATTTTAATGAATATATTTTATTTTTAAAAAAAATTATGAAAAAAAATATCATAATAGCAAAAGTATTGGTTACAAAAATCAAATAAATAAATAAAAATTAAAAAAAAAAAGCTTACACCAATCAATATGGATTAAACAAAAAAATAAAATCAAAACGATCTACATGACCAATATAAAAATCAGAATGATATAATATTGATATCATATCAATTTGTTTTTTTAATTGATATATATCAACTGATAGTATCTGTATCCGTAGGATCTCAATAAAACAATTGGATAGGTGATTATTATAGGTCTCCTTCCTTAATAATAATAATAATAAATTGACACTGCTAATTAATAATACTATCAACCATTAAAGTGACGTTGTCGCGTGTGAAAAACGTGAATAAAGAAACTCTAGTCATGTAACTCTACGTAATCATGATAGCATGACAATTTTAGTGGCAAATCAACTTGATTCATTTGCTTTTCTTTATCGTTTTACTCAAGATAAGAATGAGAATGAATAGTAAAAAAAATTGACATAATTTAATTCATTTTAACCGATTCGAATATAAATTTTTAAATTTTTAATATTTTAATTTTGATTCGAATAGTGTTAAATATTTAAATTTATTTTATTTATACAAATAATGAATTTAAATATCCAAATTCGATATCTATTTACATAATTAATTTTTGTTTAATTTTATATTTTATTTTTTTAAAAATAATTTAATAAATTTAGATATTCAACGAATATTATTTTTTAAATCAAATACGAATTCAAATAATAATATCTTGATAATAAATAAATTTAAATTTTAAATAAATTAAATTTAAATATTTAAAAAATTATAAATATTTGATCCGCTTCTCTATCCCTAACTCAGCCGAAAATTTGAAATTTGTAAATCAGGGTGTTGTCTTCCGAGAAAAATAAGGAAAATGTTAAACTACCATTTTATTACTGGTTGAGGTTTTTTTTTTTTTTTTTTTTGGATAATGACTGGTTGACGTTGATGAGTCATGATGTCTCAAATTTACAGTGTATTTAGGGATTAGACATTCGAGGCTGATTTGAGATTTCGAACCATTTCCTATGTTAGATTATGGAGTCAAATAATTTACAAAAGTCAAATATTTACTAATTCAAAAAAAAAAAAAAAAACCTCTCTTTGTATATTTTCATTTTATTCCCTTCTAATTCCCATGTACAATAATGATGACACAAAAAAAAAACATTGCAAATCTTAACAATTATTGCTCAACAGGGTTGGTTCATCGTTATTTATATATAGACATCGTTAAAGATTATTTAATTATTATTTAAATTTTTTATTTAATATATTATTTTTATTAAATTTAAAAAATTATATATTAATTATATATATATTAAATATCATCTTAAATAGTGCATTAACATTTTTTTAAATTATTTTTTTGCATCAAGAAAGTTGTAGTTTGAAGATAAGTGAAAGATTTGCAAAAATTTGAATCCAAAATTCAAATCTATTGGATGTTAATTTTTAAAAATAATTATATTAACCAATTCAACTAAATTTAAGTTCACATTTTTCTTTAACTTACTATTTTTTTATGTTAGTCATTAATTTTATAAAGTAATTTTTTCGAGAAGTCAATTACTTACATTAAAAGCGGTTTTAAATTAATTGAGTTTTTCTATAGTTCGGCGTGAATATGGTCAAGTTCTGCAAACTGCAATTGAAGATTATTGACTATTTTTAGCTATATTTTTTTTTTCTTTTGCTATTCCCCCATGAACATGTCAAATATAATTAATGAAACCCAATTCATTGAATTATAATAAAGTAATAATTAATTTCAATTAATAATGTCACTATACCCGAGTCATTCTGGTTTTTTCTTATCCTTATCAATACACAATATTTTTTTTTCTTCTAGAAATTACTTTTACCATTCAAAATACGTATATTAAAAAATATATATGTCTTTATCCCTTCTTTTATTTATTAAATTAAAATGGAATGATTTAATTATATCTTGTCATATTGAAATGCTTATATTGATTATAACATTTACTTTTTTTTTTGGAGCTATAACAATTTCTTTTAATAAAAAAAATACATTTGGATATATTATTATTTAAATTATTAACTTTATTTATTATTTTTTACATCAAAACTCAAATGATTTTGAGAAATGGTATAAAATTTTAACAAATGCAACTTTCTCGGTGAATATAGTTTATTTCGGAATATGGGATACTCTAAACATATTCTTGTTGAATTATATTGTAGTAAAGCAATATAATTAACTTCAATAATTAACAAATTACCGTTTCAATTTCAATTTCGAACAAATAAAACATATTATATGTTGAATTATATATATATATATATATATTGTAATAAAGCAACAATTAACTTCTTGTTTTATCCCTAAAAACGCATTTTGGATGCCGGTGTCGGTTCAAATTCAAATACATATATATCAATTAGGTTCTGGATTTGTTTTATCCCTAAACAATCATTTTGGACGCCAATGTCGGGTTTAAGCTTCAAAGAGATATATGAATTTGGTTCGATTAAAAAGAAAAACAAGAATTATCTGTAAAGAGATAAATTAGAGAGTTTTTGTGTGGTCAAAAGATAAATTAGAGATAATCTAAGAAATACGGACACGAACATCTAATATGAGTATAACATAACCGTATACATCGATAATTTTTAAAAATTTAAGTAGAATACGATAATAAAAAATATTTTTATATTTTTTTATATAATAATACTACTAACAAAAATGTAAATATGAATATTTTTCATTCAAATATAATTATTTTTCATAAAACTCTTATTATTTAAAATTCAATTAAATAAAAAAAAACTTTCATCCCGTATTCAGCCATATACATATGTGTTTTAACTGTGTTCGAATATTTCTTGATTATGTCTATTTCTTTTTTTTTTTTTAAATAAGACACGTATCCTACCATATAAAAAATATATTTGTATCAAACACTTATTCAAATGAATACGTACGTACACATGTCCATGCTTTTAAGAAGAATATATATGTTTGAACTCTTATATTTTTAAACTTTTTTAAAAAAAAAACCTATCTAATCTTATCTCCTTGTTGTGCGTGGCTCATTCATTGTAGTTGTATATATATATATATATATAATTTAAACACATTTTATTGAATTCCAATTAAAACTCTATTTTAAAAAAAAAAAAATCACTTTTATAACTAAATCTTACCGATTGTGATAAAAAAAAAAAATCAATTTAATCGAGTTTCACCCTGAATAAATCCTAACCCTAGCCAGTCAGAATCCAATAACTAACAAAAATAATTATTTAAATAGTGATGAAGGAGTTCTAATCTCACCTAATTACTATAAAATTTATTCTCATACTTATCTTCAAATCTTTACATTTTAGGTTTTTGAATTCATTCAATTGTTTTTTCTTTCCTAACTTTACAAAGGTTTTTGAATTCATTCAATTGTTTTTTCTTTCCTAACTTTCCAAACCCAGTGATGAAGGAAGAACAGGAAATGATTAAGAAAAGAAAGAGCAATCATCAGGAATATCAAGTTTCGAAAAGGTTGGAAGGATACGACGAGGAAGACAATGATTTGCTGGCATTATCTTTGTCATATGGTTCAAGTCGTACGGGGGTTACATTGTCATCAGAAGAGCCACTTCCTCCGACTCCATATGGCTCAAGGAGTACCGGAGTTACATTGTCAGAAGAGCCACTTCCTCCGACTCCACTCACGACGCTGCCACCGCAACAACAAGAACAACAACCCCAGCAAATAATAGTTTCCCGATCTTTGTCAATGCAAACACTGCTTTCCCAACCCCCGCCTCAATTCCCTCTCCAGCTATCCGCCTCCCATACTCTTTACAACGCTTCTTTTGTCTCCGAACCCTCGTCTTCTGCCCCTATCGTTTACCCCCAAGAGCCTGTCTTGTCGTCGTCGGTTGTCCCTGTCTCCTCTGGCACTTCTCGCCCTGTACGTGTTCGGAGAAACCCTACACAGGCCCCACGAGAAGGGAAAAGCGAGACGGTCCCTGTTCCATTTCCATGGGCCACGAACCATCGAGCCACGGTTCATAGCGTTAACTATTTGTTGTCAAACCAAATATTCACAATCACTGGTGATGTTCAATGCAAGAGGTGTGAGAGACAGTACGAGATTGCTTATGATTTGAAACAAAAGTTCGGTGAAATTGGAAGTTTTATAGCGGAGAACAAGAATTCCATGCACGACAGGGCTCCACATGATTGGATGTATCCGGTGCTACCCAAATGCAGGTTCTGTGATCAGGAAAACAGTGCCAAGCCAGTGATTTCCGATAAGAAGAAATCGATTAACTGGCTCTTTTTGCTCCTTGGGCAAATGCTGGGATGCTGTACTCTTGAGCAATTGAAGTATTTTTGCAAGCACACCAAGAATCATCGTACTGGTGCCAAAGATCGTGTTCTTTACCTGACTTATCTTGGTCTTTGCAAGCAACTAGATCCTAATGGCCCTTTTAATAGATAAGCAATTCATCATCTGAGTATTAGGATTTTATGATTTGATGATTGATATTCAGGAGGATGTAAATTGCTGTTTGGGTTGGGTGACTTTAGGACAGTTCCTAGTCTTTTTCTTCTACAATCCTGTGTTTAAGATCCAGGTAGTCTTAGGTTTTAGCAATTTAGATCTTCTGATAACATCTATCTATGCTGTTATTATATAAACTACACTGTTTTATTATTTGCAACAGCATTATTATTGTTATGTGGTATTTATAAATTTTGGTGCATGTGAATGGTAATTTTATATAATATATATATAGATATATAGATATTGTTTTTTTGTTCCATAAATGTTGGTAAAATAACTTTTTCCTTAAAATAATAGCAAGGTTTTGTTCATAAATAATGGTATTCATGATCCATTAGTCTGCCAAAATTAGAAGTTTTTGTAACCAATTTTCATTATATAGATTTTTGCAAATTTAGAATTGTTTGTACAACTAATTTTCATTATATATTATGTAATTTTTGCAAATTTAATTGCCTAACAATCATGAATCTATGAGAAGTGACATTTTAGTAAATAATTCTTTATGTAACGTACAAAAATACAAATAAACATTGACATTTTAGTAAATAATTCTTTATGTAACGTACAAAAATACAAATGAACATTGACATTTACCTACAAGGATGAATATAACTTATTAACTATGTTAGATTATTTGTTTGTTTTTTTTGTTTATAGCTATATATAGCTAGATATATATACTTCATTTAAGTTTGGTTTTTAAAGTCAAAAAGTTCATGATTTGAAACTCCAAATCAAGAATAAATTTGTGATTTTTGTGAGTAAAAAAAATTGGATTTTGATGTTAAAATTATGGTTTGAAAATTCAAATCAAGGTAAAAAATTTATGATTTTTGTGTTATAATTTTATTACCCTTTTATTTTTAGATTTTTAGACATATTTACAGAGAGATTTTGTACTGTCAAGAATGCAGCAGATTTGCTTGGTAAGTAACAAATAATTAGTACAAACTGATTTGCTTAGTAAGTAACTAATAATTAGTACAAACTTAGTTTTAACATGATATGAATGGGAAGAGTTTTGGTAGATTTTAATTAAGTTTTCAATATAAAGCACTTAGAAAACTTAGTTTTAACATGATATGAATGAGAAGAGTTTTTGGTAGATTTTAATTAAGTTTTCAATATAAAGCACTTGGAAATGACATGTAGCCATGCAAATTAATCATTTTTTTTTTTTTGCAACATTATAATTTCACTTTTTTTATAACTACCTTTTGCTGCTAAGTTATGATAGTCACGTTTTTGTCTCTCCATTTCTCTACTTTTTTTTTTGTTGGAAAGATATTAATTCTTCTTTCCTTAGCATTTTTCTTGTATTTTTGTGCTTTTTTTTACAAAAAGAAATCAAAGCAAGACCCTTCTTTGACAAGTCTTTGATAGTTTATTCATGTCTGAAAACATGAGTCTTTGATAGTTTATTCATGTCTGAAAACATGAATATCGTAAGGCTCTCAACTTTATAAAAACAGAATTGCCTTTTTACCACTTTATATATATCCTTCCTTGTTCTTGTTGATTTTGTGCTAAGTACCAATTTGACTGAAATGATATAATTTAGGGCCAAATTACTTATTAACCTTTTCTTTTTTCTTTCCCTCTTCTTAGCAATCCAAACAACAAGGACATGTCCTCTTGTTCCTCCTCTTTTTATCTTCCTCCATTTCCTTGTAGTTTCCAAGCATTAGCTATTGTATAGTTTATTGTTATAGTTGCTTGCACTATATTAATTTACTTTATCTTACTAATCATATTTAGAGTGTAAGAAATGAAAAATGAAGAGATCACATTAGCTGTTTGTATTTGTTTGTTGAGAAATTAAGTAATGGCTGAGCTAAGCTTGAAAGACATCGATGCATATATACAACTTAATACACAAATGCCATCATTAAATTAATAATATAAAATTCACTTTATGCAATTTTTTTTTCTTTCAAATCTTTAATGTAACTTTTGATATTTGATAACTTTTAATATAATTTTGATAATTTTTGTTATTATTTTGGTAATTTTGGATATAAATAATTTTGGTAACATGCGATATAATTTTGATAACTTTTTATGATTTTGATAGTCTTTAATATGATAAAACCGATTTTTTACTGGTTTAATCCGGTTTTCTACTTATTCAATTAAAATCCGATTATAATATACTAGTCGGACCGGACAGGTCATCGATTCTTGATTCAACCGATCCGACCGATCAATCCGGTTCGATTTTTTAAACATACACATATGAATGAAGATTAGCCAAAAAAAAAAAAACATGCAAAAGCAGTCAAAAGATGTGTACGAAAAACTAAACCAAAGCAGAATCACTACACCAGATAAGAGAAACCAACCATAGAGAAACCCACTTAAGCAGCTTGATACAGTGACTAGTAATAGCAGTAAAGCTAGCGTCCTTTTGCTAAGGATTCTTCTTGTGCGGCCGTTTCTAGTAAAGTGAGAATAAGAATTCGATTTTTCTAACTTGTTTCTTGGATTCGGCAATCAAGAGAGTGAGAAGGAAGGTTTCTCGAAACCTAGACAACTAGGATTATCGTCGGCTAATTATAGTATTAATAAAAACTATTGTCTTTTAAAAATAAAAAAAATTAGGTGATTTTATTCATTGCTTAATTAGTGTCTGTTCTTGTGTTACATTTAAATTAACAATGCAGCATACATTAATTTACAAACTATATTAAAGTGCATATCTTCTCCATATTTCTCAACAATCTAGACCATTGATTTACTATAATCATTTACGATCCAACGGTACCTATTTAAGGAAGATTATTTACTTAAAAGACAAAATAAAATCCACGTTTAAACCACTCAAGAGATTTATTTTGTTGTTATCAAAATTATATCAAAAGTTATTAAATTTATATCAAAAGTAATCAAAATTGTATAAAGGTTATCAAAATTATATAAAAAATTATCAAAATTATAAAATTATTTTAAAAACTATTAAAATTATAAAAGGTTATTAAAATCATAATTTTATTACCTTTTATTTTTCGACATATTTCAATTCATGACCGTACTTTTTCACTATAATGTTAAACATTTAAAAAAATAATTTTTTCAAATCAATAACATATGCACGAGTTTATTTAATTTTTTTTCTTTATTGATTTTGCTCCATTTTTTTTAATTTAAATTTTTTAAAAACAATGCTAAATTAAACTTAAACTCGAAAAATTATTTTTCCAAATCAATGTCATATTCTAAATTAGGTTATGAAAACCATATTGACACGGGTTTTTTTAATTTTCTTTCTTTTTATAATATTAAACAAAAATTTCTGGATATGGCTCCCGATTAGAACTAATATATATATCTTTGCTATTAAAACGGTTTTCCTATCTATAAATCTATAAACTACATATAACAAAATGTTCCCTATTTATAAATCTATAAATTACGTTCATATATATATATATATATATATATATATAATTCTAATGGAGTCTCATTTTGACATGTGTTGAGCTATTTTTTCAACACTTGGCAAGTTTTTTTTTAGTTTTTTTATTTTTAAATGATGTACTTAAACATGTTAGTTCGCATGTTAATTAGCGGATCGATTTAGGATCCGTATCCGACCCTTTCGAGAAAAAAAAATATTAATTATTTTTAGTTTTAAGTTATTTTTTTAAAAATGATGTATTTAAACAAGTTGATCCGTACATTGACTCATGTCGCGAGTCGATTTAAAATACGTATCCGACCGCTCTGAAAAAAATTAAAAAACAAGAAATTTATTTTATTAAATAATTAATTTTTAGTTTTTATTTTTAAATAATATATTTAAAGGAGTTGGTCCACACATTGACCCGCGGATCGATTTAAGATCCGTACTTGACCATCTCAAGAAAAAAGTTAAAAAAACTTTATTTTATTAATTATTTTAATTTTATTTTAAATGATGTATTTAAAATGTTGGTCTGCACCGTTGAATCGCGAATCGACTTAGGATCCGTATCTGATCTACTCAGGAAAAAAAATTAAAAAAAGGAAAATAACAAACTTGTTGCTAATAATTGAGATACACATGTTAAACTCCTTTGTTTGATTGTTACTGCAAGTCAGTATGACACACGTGTTAAGCTCTTTTGCTTGACGACGAGTTTTTTTTTTTTAGTTTTAAGTCGACCCAATGAAAGAATAAAATACAAACCCCAATTTTATTTTATTAATTTTTACTAATTATTTTTTATCTCCTATAAATAAAAATATACACCATACAATAAGGTCTAAATATTTTTTAAATATATATATAAATAACATTTGAAAGTGCATTTATATTACGTAATTTATAAATAAACAATTATCATAAATTTAATTTTTATAATTAACAAAATATTAATATTATTACAATTTAAAAATAAAAAATATAAATTAAGTATTATTAAATATTATTTAATAAAATTTAATTTAGAATTAATTTATTATTATTAATTAATTAAAAATTTTATAAAAAATTTAAAAGAATCCTAACTAAACACGGGAGTTAATTTTTATAATTAACAAAATATAATTAACAAAGTTGTTCTCGCTGTGGACAAGAGGTTGAATCAGCCATACATGCTCTGAGATTTTGTCCTGTTGCAATGGAGATTTGGAATCAGGTTAATTACACTTGGGATAATAGATAGGCAGTTTTTCCTGACATGCTTACTTGGTTAATGAATGAGTGCGAGAGATTGGATCATACTCAACTTCAGCAGCTAGCTATAACTCTGTGGGCTATGTGGACAAATAGGAATGAGGAGATTCATGGGGAACGAAGAAAAGAAGCTGCTGCAGTGGGAGCTTTCATCAGACAATACATCCAGGATTACAATCTGTCCTAGTTATCATCTAGACAATCTTGCAACATGGCTCCTCAGAG
The DNA here is from genome assembly GCA_030761205.1 of Fremontodendron californicum. Classification (NCBI taxonomy): domain Eukaryota; kingdom Viridiplantae; phylum Streptophyta; class Magnoliopsida; order Malvales; family Malvaceae; genus Fremontodendron; species Fremontodendron californicum. The sequence goes on from JAULJL010000007.1 coordinate 32,975,709, forward strand.
TTGGAAGACATCTTTACAAAGTTAATTTTGATGGTGCGCTGGTGCTGCGAGAGAACAAGGGTGGAATCAGGGTGATAATTCGCAATGAATTAAGGGAGATCATGGGTGCTTTATCTGCTACAGTGGCAAGAGTAGCTGACCCGTTCCAAGTGGAAGCTTATGCAGTGGTGAGAGCCATTGATTTTGCTCTTGAGATGGGTTTTAAAAAGGTGAAAATCGAGGGTAATTCCTTGAGTGTTATTAAAAAATTACAATCAAAAGAGTATGATTTCTCTCCAATTGTATGCATTATTGAGGAAGCTTGTTTAAAAGCTGAGAAATTTGATTGCTGCATTTTCTCATTCACCAGGCATGCTGCCAATGTGGCTGCACATGTTTTAGCTAAGCATGGGCTCGGGGTTTACGAAGATGAGTACTGGGTTGAAGAAACTACTCTTTTTTTAACTAATGTCATATCTACTGATGTAAATGTTTCTTGATATAATGCAATGCAAATATTTCTTTTCAAAAAAAAAAAATTTCTAGTAAATATTAAAGGCAAAGAAACAAAAAAGTTGTTGGAAGAATTTGATTATTGTAGAGATATACTTTAGTATCTCTTCGAAAAAATAAATAAAAAAGTGACAATCACCCATTTAAGTAGATCGGCAATTTGTAAATGTATAGTGTTTTGTTTTTTTTAATGGTGTAAATATAAAATAATAAATTATTAAATATGTTAAAATTTTAAATATGGATATGATATACGTATTAAATATATTATATTAATTGTATTTAAATATATTATTTTGTGTTTATTATATTATTGTTATATTTATTAAATATATTATAAACAAGTTATGTTTTTTATCGTGTTCAAAATAAACGTATCTATTTTTATGGCTTTGATATATTATGTAGCCCAAGCATGCCATTGGAAAAAGCAAACAAAACATGTCGGACAATTCTCAAATGCCTATATATATCTTCCCTTTTCCTTTCTGGAAAAGGACATTCCAATAAGGTTGGAGATGGTATACTAATCTAAGTGGCATGCACTAAAAACAATATGTTTATCCAAGTACTTTTTGCATAATCTATGATATGATATGAAATTATGCATAATTGATGCAAATTTTAAAGATAAGAAAATATATAATTGAATCATAATGCCTATCTCCTTATTCAAAGAAATATTCATAACTAGTTTTTTAACCCATGCGATGCATGAAATTTTTTTATTATATTTTTATATTTTTTTTTGTTTTCAGAATTCATTTTAATTTCAGTGTTTGATAAAATAATTTTTTCCTTAAAATTCAAGCATGTTTCCTTAGGTTTTGTTCATAAATAATGGTATTCATGACTTATTGGTCTGCTGCCAAAATTATAAGTGTTTGTATTCACAACCAATTTTCATTATATATTATTGCAAATTTACAAGCATAAATCTTTAATAATTTAGTAGCAAAAGTTACATGTTTCAAACAGCAAAATAATTTAATAGTATAAATGCAAATGAGCAGTGATATTTTAGTAAATAATTCTCTTTTATTCTTAATATACCGATGCAACGCACAAAAATGTAAATAATCAGTGACATTTACATACAAAAGCTATATATATACTTCATTTAAGCTTTTAAAGAGATAATGTGTTTAGTATTGCTGTTGACGCGGTTTTTAAAGTGAAAAAGTTGAATCAGCAATTTTAAACATGTAAACAAAATTAAATTATCATGATTTGAAACCCCAAATCAAGAATAAATTTGTGATTTTTGTGGGAAAAAATTGGATTTTGATGTTAAAATTATGGTTTGGAAACTCAAATCAAGAAGTTAGAAATTTGTGATTTTTGTGGTTCAATTGCAGAGATGAAATAATTTTATTACCTTTTATATTTAACATATTTCAATTCATGACCGTAATTTTTTAGTATAATGCTAAAGATTTAAAATTCAAACAAGATTAAGTTTGAAAAATTATTTTTACAAATCAATAACATATTTGAACAAAGGTACGAGTTTTTTTAACTTTTTTTTTTTCTTTTTTCCATTTATTTTGCTCAAATTTTTTTAAATTTAAATTTTTTAATAATAATACTAAATTAAGCTTAAACTCGAAAAATTATTTTTCCAAATCAATAGCATATTCTAAATTAGCTTATGAAAACTATATCGACACGGGTTTTTTTAATTTTTTTTAATTTTTTTTAATTTTCATTAATTTTGCGTGCTTTGCATGTTTTTCGGGCAAGGATTCTCATCTGAGTGTGGTCCCGGTTCCCACTAATATATTTTATATTTGCTACTAAAAAGGTTTCCCTATTTATAAATCTATAAACTACATATAAAAAAATTCTCCTAATAGTTCTCTATTTATAAATCTATAAAGTACATACATATAAAAAAAATCTCCTAATGAAGTCTCAATTTGACATGTGTCGAGCTTTTTTCTCAACACGTGGTAAGTTTTTTTTAGTTTTAGTTTTTTTTATTTTTTTTATATGATGTATTTAAAGATGTTAGTTTGCATGTTCACTCGCGGATCGATTTAGGATCCGTATCCAACCCATTCGGAAAAAATAATAATTTTTTATTAATTATTTTTATAAATTATGTTTAATTTTAAGTTTTTTTTTAAATGATGTATTTAAAGAAGTTGATCCGCACGTTGACTCGTGAATCGATATAAAATCCGTACCCGACCCGCTAGGAAAAAAATTAAAAAAGAAATTTATTTTATTTATTTTTTATTTGTAAGTTTTTATTTTTAAATAATGTATTTAAAGGAGTTTGTCCACACATTGATTCGCGGACTGATTTAAGATCCGTACTCGCCTCTCTCTCGAAAAAAGTTCAAAATATTTTAATTTAATTTATTTTATTAATTACTTTTATTTTATTTTAAATGATGTATTTAAAAGGTTGGTCTGCACCGTTGAATCGCGGATCGATTTAGGATCCGTATCCTATCTGCTCGGAAAAAAAATTAAAAAAAAAAATAACAAACTTGGTGCTAATAAGTGTGATACACATGTTAAGCTCATTTGTTTGATTGTTACTGCTAATCAGTATGACATACGTGTTAAGCTCTTTTGCTTGACGCATTTTTTTTTTTTAGTTTTAAGTCGACCTAACGAAAGAATAAAATACAAACCATAATTTTATTTTGTTATTTTTTATTAATTATTTTTTTATCTCTTATAAATAAAAATATTCACCATACAATAAGGTCTAAATATTTTTTTAAAATACATATAAATAACATTTGAAAGTGCATTTATATTACGTAATTTATAAATAAACAATTATCGTAAATTTAATTTTTATAATTAATAAAATATAATTATATAAATATTAATATTATTACAATTTTAAAATAAAAATGTAAATTAAATTAATTTAATTTAAATTAAATTAAATTAATTATTATTTAATAAAATTTAATTTAGAATTAATTTATTATTATTAATTAATTATAAAAATTATAATTTTTTTTAAAAGAATCCTAACTAAACACGGAAGTTAATTCTAGTAAATATTAAAGGCAAAGAAACAAAAAAGTTGTTGGAAGAACTTGATTATTGTAGAGATATACTTCAGTATCTTTTCGAAAAAAATAAATAAATAAGTGACAATCACCCATTTAAGTAGATCGGCAATTTGTATATGTATAGTGTTTCGCTTTTTTTAATGGTGTAAATATAAAATAATAAATTATTAAATATGTTAAAATTTTAAATATAAATATGATATACATATTAAATATATTATGTTAATCATATTTAAATATATCATTTCGTAATCATTATATTTATTAAAGATATTATAAACATGTTGTGTTTTTTTTATCGTGTTCAAAATTAATGTATCTATTTTTATGGCTTTGATTTACTATGTAGCCCAAGCATGCCATAAGAAAAAGCAAACAAAACATGTCGGACAACTCTCAAATGCATATATATTTTTAACGAATACTCTTAAAATATTTTTTAAAATTAGTTAATATATTATTTATAGTAATAATATTGTATTAAATACAAAAATTGATAATTTTATTCATCATTTTTAATGCATTGAGTAAAGATATTACTATATCTAATAATATTAAAGAATGCTCTTAAGATATTCGTTAATAAAATCTTTTATATATATATATATATATATTATAAACATGTTATGTTTGTTATCATATTCATAATTAACGTATCTATTTTTATGGCTGTGATATGTAGCCGAAGCATGCCATTGGAAAAACCAAACAAAACATGTCGGACATTCCAATATGGTTGGAGATGCTATCCTAATCTAAGTGGCATGCACTAAAAACAGTAGGTTTACCCAAGTACTTTTTGCATAATCTCTGATATAAAATGAAATTATGCATAGTTGATGCAAATTTTAAAGATAAGAAAATATATAATTGAATTATAATGCCTATCTCCTTATTCAAAGAAATTAATATGGATAACTAATTTTTTAACCCGTGCGATGCACGACATTTTTTCATTATATTTTATAATTTAATTTTTTTGTTGTTATAATTCATTTTAATTTTATCTTTATAATATATATATTTTTATTGTTCAATTATATATAATTATACACTCATAAAATTAACATAATTAAATTCTTATATATTCATTAGGATATGGTAGGATATTGAATTTAAAAGGATATAATTGATGATATGTGTTTTAAATTTTAAAAAATAAAATATTAAAGGATTATAAGATAATTAATTTATAAAGATAAAAATAATATTTAAGATATTTGAATTTAAAAAGAAGAAGATATCTTTGTTGATTTGGATTGTAATTTTTTAAATTGATATTTTTTTTAATTTTTATAATTATATAATTTTATATATTATCTTACGTGTCAAAATTATATACTATCCACATAAGCGTTTAAGTCAACAAAACTTACACATTAAGCATGTATTTTGTTTTATATATATATATATATATATATATATATATATATAATTACCTTTTTAAGGAATAGCAAGCCTTTGGAAGGAAGAAAAAGCTAAGTACCATATGGACATCGGGTGAATGAGATAATTCCCTGTTTCATTTCAAAAATCTCGAGATTAGCCTTAGACGAACACAGGTAAACCGTCCAGACCCCACTCAAACCATAGTCCCCGTCAACAGCCTTTGTTTGCTCGTTCCATTCCATTTATTGTTATCCAATGGTCTTCTTTCCATCTATTGTCTTGCTCTCCTCTATTGAGAACCCCGATTCACGAGCAGGACTCTATCAAGTATCTGACGTAATTAGGCGGGGGCAGGATTCGAACCTGCATTCTTCAGATCATGAGCCTGGCGAGTTAACCATTACTCTACCCCGCTTCTTCCCCTTCTCTTTCTTTCACTATTCCCACCTAGGTTCCCGGCTTTGGTTGCTTGGCCGGGATAGAACCAGCGCTTAGTAAGCGGCGGCCTTGTATAGGTTGGAGCTATGAAGCTTACCTTATTATTATAAAATAAAAAAAGAGAAAGGGCTTTTTCAGCTTGCTTACTTGGGTTGGCAGCAAAATTCAGTCGAGACCTCATAACATAAGAAAGTCGTGGAGTGCATAAGCCAGGGGCGACTTTCTTGTGGTAGTAATTGCGAATAACATTTTTCATTTGCATTTAATATCATTATCCTTATCATGATGTTTTATCAAAGCATAATCTATATCTATATTATTTATACTATTTATAAAAAGCAACACTAAATTAAGTTGGAAAAAGGACATAAAAATCAATTGTATTAATAATTTTGTTTTTTGAGTTATAGCTATTTTTTTAACCAACTTCTCCCTATTCTTTTTTCATTTCATAAAACTATTATTTTATTTTTTCAAATTTTCAAAATAAAATAAAAGATATTTATATTTTTTATTTTAAAAAATAACTATCCATTAAAAAATGATTCACTTTTTTTCTTAACATAATATCTATTTTACAATACAACTTTTTTACACATATAATAGGTGGTATAAATTATAGTATTTATAGCTATACTATTATTAAAATCTATGATTAAATTGGTTTATCAAGTAATACAAACTCAATTAGAGAATAGACACAAAAAAAAATCAAATGTAATAATAATTGGTGTAAATGTCATTTAATTTTTTTAATTAAAAAGGAATTTGAAAAAAAATACCCACTTCATAAAAAAATGGTATACTCAACTTTATTTCTTCTTCCCCTTTAAAACACGATCTGTTTTATTATTATTATTTTTCTTTCTTTCTTATTGTTATACTAATAAGCATTAAGTTTTTTTTATACATATTTCACCTCGGTTATGCATATAATTATTTATATATAAATGTTTTAAACTAAATTTTATGTTACAAATTAAATGATATCAAATTATCAAATTTACATAAAAATCAATATTCTAATAATAATAAATACAAATTCAACGATGCACATGCATTTTCTTTTTGTTACAAATAAATTTCCACTAATAAATTATAATTTCCTTTACAAAAATTACTTTTCTTATTTTTAACATACTACTAGAAAATGACCCCCCGCTTCGCTGGAGTAATTTTATTTATATAATTTTTTAATTAATTAATAATAATAAATTATATTTTTTGAATAATAATTAATTATTTAATTTTTTATTTTAAAATTGTAATAAGCTTAATATAATTATATTTTATTAATTATGAAAATTAAATTTATAATAATTGTTTATTTACAAATTACGTCATATAAATTGTATTTTCAAATATTATTTATATATATTTTTAAAAATATTTAAACTTTGTTGTATACTGTGTTTTTTTATTTATAGGAGGTAAAAATAAAAAATAAAATTATGATTTATATTTTATTCTCTCGTAGGATCGATTTTCTCATAAACGTTAGTAGCAAGTTCGTTTTTTTCTTTTTTTTCGAACTGATCTGGTACAAATCTTAAATCGATTTTCGCATTTTCGCATTTTCGCATTATTAAATCCATTAAAAAGACACAACGGAACAAAAAAACAAAAAGGAGAATATATAAAAAGCAGAGAAAGAGAAAAAAATATAAGAACAGGAGACAATGGCAACAACGGCGAGAAATACAAAGACAAAAACATCGACGTTACGAAGCAACTTCTTAATATCGAAATGAGAATGCGAAACACTAACATTTATTTTGTCATTTTTGCGATCTTTTCAGTGACGAAATCCGATTGCGAGATTTAATTTGATCGGATTCTAACTCAGAATTTTGCTGACCGGAAATGGAGTCGATGATCGAACTCTGCGACATTATAGCGAAAAACCCGGAGCAATTTAGCGATAAAATCGCTTGGATTTGCGGTAGGTGCCCGCAGCCGGAGTCGCTACTGGGCGGATCGCCTAGAGTTTCAAGGTCACAACTCAATGCGGTGCTTGCTGTCGCGCGATTTCTCTCAAAATGCCCCCATTCAACGGATAACCGCGCCAAATCGGTGATGCTAGAGTTTATTCGGGCCATTCCGGAATCGTTTCGTCGTTCCTTTTGGCCGCAGTCTTACAACTCCGATTCAATTGCTTCATTCTTCGTCGATTTCTTGAAATACGTGTCTGAATCCGCTGATTCGTCTCCTGATTTCGCTTCCGAGATCGCCGGGTTGGTCGGGGAGGTAGTTACTACCTCGGTTAATAACCACGATACAAACAGCAACGATTCGGCAATTTCTAGGGCTTTCTTGTTGGCTTTGTCACAGAACTTCCCGCCAGTTTTACCGTCCGATGCAGATAAATTGATAAATTACCTTTTCGATCAGTTAGCTATGTTAGTTCCGGCGTCACCGAGGGAGCTAATTCCAGGAAACACGGAGACATCGTCTTCTCAAAGTTCACCTTTGAGCGTCAAGAATTTTCAAGGCAATGAGGTTTTGAGCCCAGCGAATGATTCATCCCGAGGGTCATTGATGGGAAACGGAGGTGGTTATTATTGGAAGAGTGGTGCTGATCAGTTAGGGAACGTGAATTTCATCAACGATGGATGTGGGGCTATGTTTGGGCAACAAGTTGCGTCGTTCGAGGAAGAGTCTGTGGAGAGCTTGGAGAAGCAAGAAGTTGCTTTTAAATTGATTGCTCATATTTTGGAAAAAGTAAGCATTGATCAAAAGCTTTTGGAGCGAGTGAGATTTACCGCGAAGAAGCAGCTTCAATCTATGTCTGCATTTCTAAAGGTAAATGCCAACGGATATCTTGTGCTATTTTATTTATTTTCGTTAAATTTAGGCAACTGAGTTATGCATTTTATTGGAAAAGTTGGTAAGTCAACTTTTTTGAAGAAATGGGTTAAAAAAAGAGATGGGAGGTAACTTTACTCATTTTGTAGAATAAGTTAGCATTTGAACTTTATATAAGCAATGTATAATGAAAAACGAAATGGACACAACTTTTGAGATTTGACTTGGTATGCAGATTAGGAAGCGTGATTGGACTGAACAAGGGCCACTTTTAAAATCCAGAATTAACGCAAAACTATCAGTTTATCAAGCTGCTGCTAGGATGCAAATTAAAATTCTTGTATCTCTTGATGTGGATGCCAAGACCTCTAAGAAATTGGTGCTTGAGACTCTTGCATTGTTGATAGATGCTGCTGAAGCATGTCTGCTCTCTGTATGGCGAAAGTTGAGAGCTTGCGAGGAGCTATTCATTTCCTTGCTTTCTGGGATTGCACAAGTTGCTGTCTCTAGGGGAGGGCAGGCACTGCGTGTTTTGCTCATTCGTCTCAAACCCCTTGTGCTGGCTGCATGTATGCAGGTATGTATTGTAGCTGGATTTTAGATTTTGGATCTCAAAAATGGTCTTACAGATTGATGTTTTTTTCTTTTCTGTTTTTATTTTTGTTACAATGTGATTGTAACAGGCTGATACTTGGGGCAGCAGCCAAGGAGCCATGTTTGACAGTGTTCTTAATACATGTTGTGAGATTATTGAATCAGGCTGGGCCAAAGACCGGGCTCCAATAGATACATTTGTCATGGGATTAGCTACAAGCATTCGTGAGAGAAATGATTATGAGGAGCAGGTTGGTGGTATAATATTAACTATTGATGATTAAGTCGTACACGGAACTGCATGTGCCTGTGTGTGGGCCTAATGCACTGAACAGTTACACATGCAACACGTATATAAACATACCTTCTCTGGTTGTGTGGTTATACAATCTATGTTCTCAATTTAGTTTAAAACTCTAAATTTTTTTCTCTTCCTTTCATTACCTTTAGCCAGAGTATTCTGCATTTGTATGTATAGAGGTTGCTTTTTATTTTTGTTTGAGATGGATTAGTAAATTTATGTTATCTGTTGCCTGTCAGAAGATATTAGTAGGCTATTTGCTTGTTTAGCTGGTAGGTGTGTTGCCTTTATTTATGCTTGTACTTAACTAATAGCTAGTAACCCCATTTAGTTTTACTTTTTCGCAATGCTTACATAGTCATGCAAATTTCAGGTTGATAAAGAGAAACAGGCAGTTCCAGCTGTACAGCTTAATGTAATACGTTTGTTGGCTGATTTAAATGTTGCTATCAGCAAGCCTGAACTGGTGGACATGATACTTCCGCTTTTTATTGAAAGCTTAGAAGAGGGTGATGCTATAACTCCTAGTTTACTACGACTTCGAGTATGTATTTTCTAATTATAAATTTCAAAACTTCTTTTTCCACTATTTACATATACAAGTAACTGAAAGAGTTGACGATACTCTTGCTTCTTTAGATTTTTTGGCATGGTTTCTCAACTTTGATCTATGACTCTCAATTTACTGCAGCTTCTTGATGCTGTATCTCGCATGGCAAGTTTAGGCTTTGAGAAGTCATATCGGGAGATAGTTGTTCTGATGACGAGAAGTTACTTGAGTAAACTTTCTAGTGTAGGGTCTGCTGAAAGCAAAACTTTGGCGCCAGAGGTCATTACAGAACGTGTTGAGGTATGCATTATTTGTGAGATAGAAGTAACTATTTAGTTGCCTAGTAGTTTTTCTTATTGGTTGGATGCTCACTGGTTCAATCACATTCTAGACTCTTCCTGCAGGATTTCTTTTGATTGCTACTGATCTTAAGAGTGCTAAATTGCGCTCAGACTATCGTCATCGCTTGTTATCTTTGTGCTCTGATGTAGGCTTGGCAGCTGAGTCAAAAAGTGGAAGGTAGATATTTGTCTTTTTCTTATTTAATTTATGTCTATTCAGTATTCTGCTGTTTCTCTGTTGTATGGCTTGCTTTCTACAACCTTTTTTTTGTTATCCTCCTTGTAATACATGTTCCGAATATTTTATGTCCAGTATTTCAAATTTTGCAGGAGTGGAGCTGATTTTCTGGGGCCCCTACTTCCTGCTGTTGCTGAAATATGTTCTGATTTTGATCCTACAGTAGATGTGGAACCTTCACTACTGAAGTTGTTCCGCAACTTGTGGTTCTATGTTGCTCTTTTTGGACTGGCACCTCCCATTCAGAAGAGTCAAATACCTACAAAATCAGTTTCCACTACATTGAACAGTGCGGGAAGCATGAGTACTATTGCCCTTCAAGCAGTGGGAGGATCATATATGTGGAATGCACTTTGGTCTTCTGCTGTCCAGCGTATTGCTCAAGGGACTCCTCCCCTTGTAAGTGGATCTTCAAGAATTCTTCCATGAGCACCTACAGTATTTCATTTGACAAATCAGTAGCTTTTTCCAGTTTCTCTTCTATTGTGCTAATTACTTTTATCAGACTGATTTATATTTAATTTTTGCATTGGATAGTCTTTTCATGTGCTTATGTTTTTCATATACTTGATTCTATGCAAATAAATCTGACATTAAGACATTAATTAAGTTGTGATTGTCTAGTGGAAATGGTGTTAATCAGGTTGATGTACAATCAGTAGTTGAGATAGCTACATAATATGTTGAACGTTGGAAGCTTTTATTAAACATTTAATTTTTTCTTGCTGGGCTGACTAGGGAGTGCAATGTCTCTCCCAGGCTTTTGCAATTTTATTCAGTTATATCCATATAAGTTTATCCTTCTACTTTTATTATGTAGTTTGTTTGCCCCTTCTAATTTGTCTTTAGATTGTGCTTGCATCAACTCAGTTTGAGTTAGTTATAATTCTGAACAGAGAACTGTCTAGCCTTTTCCCACTATATTAGACCTAAGTTTGTGTCATTTATAAATGATGGCTGTGAGGCTTTTCTAAACTAAACTGCCATTTGCTTTCACATTTTGTTTCTTTGCAGGTTGTCAGCTCTGTGAAATGGCTTGAAGATGAGTTGGAACTGAATGCCCTTCACGACCCTGGCAGTCGTCAAGGAAGTGGCAATGAGAAAGCTGCTGTAAGCCAAAGAACAGCTCTTTCTGCTGCGTTAGGTGGGCGAGTTGATGTTGGAGCAATGAGCACAATTTCAGGTCTAGTGAACTTCTTGCACTTGCTGGTGGATACCTATTATCTCCATGTTTAATAATTTCTATGTGATAATACCTTGTTATTTGGTGGAACTCATCATCCATTGTGGTCTATATCATTCTTTTTTTTTTTTTTTGGGGGGGGGGGGGTTGTTTCTTGTAGTAGGCTTGTTTGATTGATGCCTTTTTGGCTTTTTTTTACAGGTGTAAAGGCAACCTATCTTCTTGCTGTGGCTTTCCTGGAGATAATACGTTTCATCAGTAATGGTGGCATCCTTAATGGTGGCACTAGTTTGACTGCTTCTAGAAGTGCCTTCAGTTGTGTCTTTGAATACTTGAAAACTCCAAATCTTATGCCAGCTGTCTTCCAATGTTTGACAGCAATTGTGCACAGGGCATTTGAAACAGCATTGTTATGGCTGGTATGTCTTCAATTTACTTGAAGCGTTTGGAGCATTATTTTATTCTTTTTGTTTTTATTCTCATTTTGAATACAGTCTTCATATGAGGAGATTTTATAAGGGCATGCATCTTTTGCATATTTGGTGGTGTTAAAATTATAATTAATTAATAATTGTACAATCAACTGGCTTCTACTTTAATGACTACAATTTGCTTAAGAAGTTGGGTGGCTAATCTTGTGACTGTCTTGTTCTACAGTTATTTACTTACACTTCTTTCCCCCCCGGCTCACTTTCCCTTTTCAGTAAGAAATATGACAAAGAAGAGTTAGCAAAGAGTTGTATATAAAATAGCACCAGAGTTCGACCCAAAAGCTTGAGAAAATCAGTTACGTGTCTATCATATACAAGTATCTTGCTTCTTTTACACATTTTACAGTCCATAATTTCCAATCAGCCTTAAATGATTCAATAATCACTTGGAATGCATATATATTTAAAAGGGCCCAAATATGTGCACACTGGAATGCACATGATTTGGTTTATGGAAAATTATATTGAAAAGATCAGTATGTCTCATAAGCAGTGGCTATAATATGAGACACCTATATTCTAGATTTGGTTTTCTACAATTATTTTGCTTTTTATATACTTTATGTTATTTGCTCATTTTACTGATATGCTGCCAATTTCTTAACATCCGAAAGATGAGAGGATTTCTTATTTTCTTTTCTTGGGCACTTTAAATGTTTCCTGTGCTCCTAAAATAGATTGTTGAAAAGTGAAGAATATGTGTTGTCCCTTGAGGCTTGCACGTCCTTTATGGCAAAATTTTTGCCTTTGGATGTGCTTGATCATCTGTAGCTTTATCTTATTATCTTATCCATAAGCATTCTCTGACTTTCCTTTCTCTTGTAGTTTTAAAATGAGTGCAACATTCTTAAGAAAGTATGGTAAATTTTTGTGTCATTGAGTAACTTATAATTCCTTCTTCCAATTAAGGGCTAGTTTAGCATTGCTGGTGGAAAAAGCTTGGGTTGGAAAAAGCTCGAGTTGAAAAAAGTGTGTTTATAAAGTGTGGTTTAAAAACTTTTAAGTGTTTAGCATTGCTGTGAAAAAGTGTTGTAGAAAATTGAAATGTCAAAAAAAGATATGTTTAAAATAATAAAAGTGTAGAGATGTGAGGATAATAAAGTCATTTTATCCAAAAGCCAGCTTTTAAAGCCCAAAAGCTATATTTTTTGGCTTTTTGGTTTGGCTTTTCAAACCATGGTTTCAATAGCAGAAGCCAAATTTTTTTATCTGTTTAGCATTGCGTTTGCGGTGAAAAGCAGCTTTTGACCTCAAAAGCTGTGCCAGAAGCAATGCTAAACGAGGCCTAAGTTAAATTCTCTTGAATGACCTTCCCAAACAGTACTAATTCATCACCCCCTTTTCTAGCGGTATAATACTGGTTACTCGTCCTGCTCTTTTTTCTATTCTCTATATCTCTTTGTGTGTATTTGTACCATGTGATTCTGCTATATGAACCTCATGAATTTCTTGATATGTGTTCAGGAAGACCGAATAACTGAAACAGGCAATGAAGCTGTGATTAGAGAATCAACCCTTTTCACACATGCTTGTTTTCTAATAAATAGTATGTCACAGAGGGAAGAACACATTCGGGATATTGCTGTGAACCTATTGGTTCAGCTTAGAGATAGATTTCCTCAGGTAAAGTTATATTGCTGATATCCTTCTCATCTAATGGTTATTCGACATTTTGTTTTCCCAGTTTTGCTCCGTAATTTGAGTAGCATATTTGAGACAAATGGAACTAAATATGTGCAGGTTTTGTGGAATTCATCTTGTCTTGATTCGCTACTTTTTTTTGTTCAAAATGACACACCTTCTACTGTTGTCAATGATCCTGCTTGGGAAGCAGCTGTTCGCTCTTTATACCAAAAAATTGTTCGGGAATGGATTGTCATATCACTGTCATATGCTCCATGTACTACCCAGGGTTTACTCCAGGTTGCTGAATGGATGACTCTCTATGTTATTACTCTTTGCTTATTATTCTCCCTCCTTGAATATGGAATCCTGCATGGTTAATGTTTATATTTTCCTTGTGCATTGAGTTTTAAATATTCTCTGTCATTTACTACTAGGATGCCTTGTGTGGGCCCTTTTCTTTTCAATAAAATTGGATTTATCTTAAATTATGTATATGGACGCACCTATCGAGTTGTTGGGCTTAACAAATTTCAATTATGATCTTTTGGTGGTTTTTTTGATTGTTTAACCATCAAGGCTGTTCTTTTGGTTCCTCTCAGCATCAAAGCCATTCTTAAAATGACTTGGATTTGTTCCTTTTTTCATGGATCTTGTAATTATTTGTTTGTGGTTCCAAATATATACCACAGGAAAAGCTTTGTAAAGCAAACACATGGCAGAAGGCACAGCATACAACTGATGTGGTGTCTCTATTATCTGAGATAAGGATTGGTACGGGAAAAAATGATTGTTGGACTGGAATACGGACTGCAAATATTCCTGCAGTCATGGCTGCAGCAGCTGCTGCATCAGGAGCGAATTTGAAGTTGTCAGAAGCCTTCATCTTAGAGGTGCTTAGTACTGGTATAGTCAGTGCAACAGTTAAATGCAACTATGCTGGAGAAATTGCTGGCATGAGAAGGTTGTATAATAGCATTGGTGGATTTCAATCTGGTGCCCCACAAACAGGTTTTGGTAGTGGCCTCCAAAGGCTGATCTCTGGAGCATTCTCTCAACCACCACAAACTGAGGATGATTCATTTAATGAGGTGACACTTTCAAAGTTCGTGCGTCTCCTTCAACAATTTGTTAATTCTGCAGAAAAAGGTGGAGAAGTGGATAAGTCACAGTTCCGTGAAACTTGTTCTCAGGCAACTGCATTGCTTTTGTCAAATCTGGTAGAGCTATCAATATTTCAAATATAAATATATATATATATATATATATATTCATTCATTCTTTTTGCTGAAAAGTATTTTGAGTCCCATTTCGCACTTACCCCTTAAAATGGTTCATTTCTTTGCCAGGGTTCTGATAGAAAATCAAATTTGGAGGGCTTCTCACAACTTCTGCGTCTTCTCTGCTGGTGTCCAGCTTATATTTCTACCCCTGATGCTATGGAAACTGGTGTTTTCATATGGACTTGGCTGGTTTCTGCTGCTCCGCAGTTGGGTTCTCTTGTCCTTGCTGAACTTGTTGATGCATGGTTATGGACAATTGATACAAAACGAGGTCTCTTTGCATCTGATATGAAATACTCTGGACCTGCTGCAAAATTAAGGCCCCACTTGGCCCCGGGGGAACCAGAGGGGCTGCCCGATATCAATCCTGTTGACCAAATAATTGCTCACAGATTGTGGCTGGGTTTTTTTATTGATCGCTTTGAGGTAAGAGATAATTTGTATTCTCTCTCTCACACAAGTCTATTCCATGTCATGATGTTTGTGCTAATTGTTTATCATTGAACTGCATTCGAACATAATGGAGTAATATTTGTGTGTTTGTCTGTGTGTATACGTGTGTGTGTGTGTTTCTTTTTCACCTTCAAATGTCTGTGCATTTGGCATTTATTATCTTGTTCCCTGACTATGCCAATATCTCTTTATGTTTATGCACATTCTAACTTGTGATTCTACTCCTTTTTCTATGGCTATATATCTCTTTATCTTGTTTGGGTTGTATAGGTAGTTCGTCACAATAGTGTTGAGCAACTTTTGCTCCTTGGTCGGATGTTGCAAGGAACGACCAAACTTCCCTGGAACTTTTCACATCATCCAGCAGCCACTGGCATCTTCTTCACCTTCATGCTTCTTGGTCTTAAGTTCTGCTCGTGCCAATCCCAAGGGAATTTGCAGAATTTTAGAACTGGACTTCAGCTGTTGGAAGATAGAATATACCGGTAACTGCAATTGACTCTCTTTCACTTTCAATCTATACCTTTTTAGTTCTTTTTTCTTTAATTTTTCTTTTTGAACATGTCATTGACTTCTATTTCCTGGTTTTCTTGACTCTTTCACTTTCAATCTACACCTTTTTAGTTCTTTTTCCTTTGATTTTTCTTTTTGGGCAAGTCAATGACTTTTATTTCCTGGTTTCCTAGAATCTCTGCAATCTAGTTCTGCAAGTTATTCTAAAAATTGTTTTTGCCCCTGTTGTAAAGAACTTAAAAATAATTGTTTCAGTTTTTGCTTATATACATATATAATTTACCCTTGTTTTATTTCAAAAATTGTGTGCTATTGAACATGTTATATGGGCTGAAAGGATGATTACTATATATGCACTATGGTAGTTTTGTTTGCCAAAAATGTGGATAGAAGGTTTGTGTTTAAAAGACAACTGTTTTGATTTTTCAAATTGGGATATTGCTATGCATTTGGGCTTTGGCAATTACTGGGACCTCATATTCTCCATTTTATTTAGCTTTCACCTTTAAGACATCTTTGTGCCACATGATGGAGTTCAAACTCGTGGTCCCTGTTTACATATATTTTGCCATCAGACCTAGACATTTATACCAATTTACATAGCTTCAGTGTCTGACCATTTAGACATGCTTATGAGTTCCATTTGTGAGACATACGTTGCCAATGGTGCATGTCAAGATATTTGGAAAGAAATACAATTGAAGATGGAGTTTGGATTCTAAATATCTTGGGTTTCTTTCATCTCCAAACCAATCAAGGACTTGGGCTTTTTGTATTGAGGGATGAGATTAGTTTGATTAAATTAAGGAGGATTCAACAACCAAGGCTTGGCCTAGTGGTTGTAACCCCTTCTTAGGAGAGGTAAGGTCTTTAAGGTTCAAAACCCCCTTTCCCCCTTAGGCTTCCTCATATGTACCAAAAGAAATTAAGCTGGGTTCAAACATTTATATGTACATACACATACACACACTGTTTTTCTTGTATTTGTTTGGCGTTGCCACAGCAACTGGCATTCTGTATATGCTTGTGTTCCATTATTCAATTCAGCTTACAGGCATACCTTTGGAATTGTATTTAAAGTTGTTTTTGGTTTATGTAGGGCCTCTTTGGGCTGGTTTGCCTATGAGCCTCAGTTGTATGACATAAACAATATGAATTTTGCTCAGAGTGAAGCTCAATCTGTCTCTGTTTTTGTTCACTATCTTTCTAATGAGAGCGTAGATTCTCTGCAATCTGATTCCAAGGGCCATGCACATGAGAATGGGAACACTTTGGTTAATGCGGTAAGATGGTCATCAGTTAGCCACTGTTGTTTTCAAATGTTTCAACCTTGATTAAGACATTCTGTGTCTGGATTGTATGTATTTTCTATTGTCATATGAATTTCATGAGCTGGTTCCTGGTTGTGCTGGTTATTCCTAAAGTTAGTTAAAAATTTGCAGAATGATCAATATCACCCGGTTTGGGGCCAGATGGACAACTATGCTGTGGGAAGAGAAAAACGAAAGCAGCTGCTTCTAATGCTGTGCCAGCATGAAGCTGATAGGCTTGAAGTTTGGGCACAACCTCTTTCAAAGTATTTTCATTTTTCAGCAGAATATATTTGTTGATTTATTGATCTCTATATTTTTTGGGATCCTTTTGTTGCATTAGTTTCTTCATTATTGTAATAATTTTTTGTTATTTGTATTTATATTTATATTCAGGGAAGGCATATCTTCTCGGCCCAAAATCAGCACAGACAAATGGATTGAATATGCTAGGACTGCTTTCTCAGTGGATCCTCGAATTGCTTTTTCCTTGGCCTCAAGGTTTCCAACGAACACTTATCTAAAGGCTGAAATAACTCAGCTAGTCCAGGTATGCTTTGCTTACACAGAGTACATGGAATTGGAATGGCAAAGAATTTGAAACTTCTAAATTAGTGTGTGGCTATTAATTATGTAGGCGGTAAGGACATGGTTGTCATTCAGTTAGTACATTGTCATTGTGGTTATTATGCTGAGCATTCCAGAAACAGTCATTGATTTGTTCTTTCTGCTCTTCTGCTTCTATTGTTCTAATTTTTCCATCATGGCATGATCTTAGTTGATTTGCTTCCTGATTTACTGACATTTCTCATACAGTCACATATATTGGACATCCGCGGTATACCTGAGGCATTGCCATATTTTGTCACCCCAAAGGCAGTTGATGAGAATTCAGCACTTTTGCAACAACTGCCTCACTGGGCTGCTTGTTCAATTACACTAGCTCTTGAATTCCTTTCTCCTGTATATAAGGGTCATCCACGTGTCATGGCTTATGTATTAAGGGTTTTGGAGTCCTATCCTCCTGAACGTGTAACCTTCTTCATGCCACAACTTGTGCAAGCTCTGCGATATGATGAAGGGGTGAGTGATCAATGAAGATATGGGTATTCATTTTATTTATATTTTGTGTTTTGTTGATGAGGTGCAATAATAGGATGTTACGCTGACAACAGGATGGGTCATAGGTGTATTTGCTTGGTGGTTATATTTAGGTTAGGTTGATTGCAGTTCTTATCTCAGCATTCTGACTCAAGTAGGGGTGTAATCAAGCCGAGCCAAGCTCAAGCAGTAAGAAGCTCGAGCTCAACTCGAAACTCGCGGCTCGAAACTCAACTCGAGCTTAATCGAGTTTCAGTTTTAAAGCTCGAGCTCGATTTGAGATAAACATTGAACTGCTCAAGCTCGCTCGATTAGGCTCGTTTACCTTGTAAAATGAGCTCGATTCCCATGCTCGACTTCAAACTCGATTATTTGTGCTCGAGTTCGAGTTATAAACGAGAATTGATTTTTTTTTCCGATACTATTAAAAAATATATAAAAAAAAAGTTCGATTAGGCTCGCGAGCTATTCGAGTCGAGCATTAGGAAACTCAAATTTGGCTCGCTCAATAGCTCGAGCTCGGCTCAACAATGACTGAGCCGATTCGAGTTTTTTTTCTTTTAGTCTAGCCTGAATAGCTTACGAGTACAGGTGTCTCGTTTACACTCCAAGACGCAAGGTGTTGAGCAATGCAAGGGATTTAAATAGCGACTGCAACGCGATATTACGGTTGTTATTTTGTGGTTTCGATTCTCGCCTCTATCGATATTCACCGCAATTGACCGCAATAGCATTCGTTATGTCTGCAACCGCGATAAACGCGATGGGACTGAAAATGCAACTGCAATTAAATCCTGATGCAAACCAATTTGAGCATGATATATCCTTTGTACTAAAAGTGATTAATCAACATTGCCTCTATGACTGCAATTAACCATCATTTGGATTATCATTTGGTATGAATCTATTTTGTTCCTCCTACTCAAACACCACCAAAATGACCTTAATTTGATTAGCAATGTGTAATTTTGATATATGTTTTAAAATGATCGGAAACTTGAGTTGATTGAATATGCAAGTGTTTGATCATGGGGTTGAAGGTTGGGGTTATCCTGCTTGTCCCTAATTGCCAGAATTGCAGACCCCAAGTATCTTGTTGCTTACACCATCTCGTACTTTTTTTTTTTCACACTTGTTAATTTTCGCATTAATGATCTTCATGTTTGCAGAGGTTAGTGGAAGGGTATTTGCTTAGAGCAACTCAAAGAAGTGACATATTTGCACATATTCTAATATGGCATCTGCAGGTGTGAAATTTTTATAATTTTCCTCAATTAGATAGTATGCTTTTTAAGTGAGTTTGTGACGAAATATATGACCATATTCACTTTTCATTACATCACATTATTATTATTATATGCAAGTCCTGAGCCTGAATTTGTAATGGCAGGGTGAGACATGTGAACCGGGGAAAGATGCAAGTGGAAAGGTTTGTCCATCTCAGTGTTCTCTTTTTCTTGAAAGCTTGTTAGAACTTGCCTTAATGCTTGAAAAGTAATACTGTACATTGGCTTGTAAAGTGGCTGGGTTGTGGGCTAGAGGACTGACTGGGGGTCAATTGGGGTTGAATGACGACAAATCTGATGTCATAAGCATCCTGTTCATATAATCTAAGAAGAAAATAAGAATGAAAGATTAGAGAAAAGTATGATAAGTAATTAAAACAATTGCTAATTTGTTGATGACATGGATATACAGAATGATGCAATTGCAGTCTGGCTTTAGACCAAAAAGAAAAATGGTAATCCTTCAGGAAAAAAATAAAAAATTGCCAGTAGCTCTCTTTATCAAGTACCCTTGATCAACTCAAATTAGCATCAGTTCCTACAAATCTCCAATTTCCAATTAATAAAGGCTTTGTTTAATTGTTGCTTTTGCTTTTTTGCTTTTCGGTTAAAAATTAAAAAATGATTCAATTTATGCCCAAGAAAAAGATTCAATTGAGACATAAATTTACATAACTGTTTTTAGAAAAAGTAAAATCATGCATTTTCTTCTTAAATTAGTAACTTTTTTAATTTTTAACTCTTAAACTTCATTTGCTTTTATAAATGAGCTGGTTATAACTGTTGTTATAAATGAGCTGGTTGCTTCAAGAAAATCATTATCAGTTAGAACTAGGTTTTGATTGATCATGGCTAGTGAGAAGCCTATAATTGGGTTGAATTGGAAGTTGATAATGGTCCAATAAGACTCAAGGGTGAGCATTGCTCGATCATGTTAAGAGTGTCCGGTGACTCATCTAAGATTGGAAATGTTCTGATAGCATTGAGTTTTATGTTGAATGTTTGGTAAACATGATGGTTCAGATACCGTTAATTTGTTGGAAAACTTGTAAAGTTGTGAACTATTTTGCTATTCTTCCATTCTCTGACCATTGACTTGTGTACATTCTCTCATTCCAGAATAGTTCGTTTCAAACACTATTACCAATTGTTCGACAACATATTATTGATGGTTTCACACCCAAGGCCCTTGACGTGTTTCGAAGAGAATTTGATTTCTTCGACAAAGTTACATCCATTTCTGGTGTCCTATTTCCTCTTCCAAAGGAGGAACGCCGGGCTGGCATCCGGACGTATATCTCTATTTCTTAATGCTTATGCTTGTGTCATGCCTGATTTCTATCTTGCAGTTAAAATTGGTGGTTACATGCTTGCTATTATTACAGGGAGTTAGAGAAAATTCAAATGGAGGGAGAGGACCTTTATTTGCCAACCGCTCCTAATAAGCTTGTTAGGGGTATTCAAGTTGATAGTGGAATACCCTTACAATCGGCGGCAAAAGTTCCTATCATGATCACATTTAATGTCGTTGATCGGGACGGTGACCAGAATGACATAAAGCCCCAGGCTTGTATTTTCAAGGTAAACTTGTGTTTGAGTTGGACACAACAAACTATGGTTCAAATTGCCTACAAAAAATTCTATCTTGTACCAATAGTTTTGGAAAAACCAGAAACCCCTTTAAGTTCTTTGTCCACCCTTGTGGGGCGGGCTGCTCTCATACTAATTATGGGGCCCTCTTCAGTCTTCCCCTCTTTGTTTCTCCCACACAAGGAATGGATAACTGTGAGCATCCTCTAGCTCTGAAAGGGGGTTTCGTTGGTTTCCAGAAGTTGTGCGAGTTTTGGCTTCCATAAATTTATCTTTTGATTCTGCTGGAAGACACCAACTCTCTTTTTCTTATTAAGATAACGGTTGCATTTATGCACTTCTTCACTTTCTAGTTATGGATTTTCAGTTCCTAATATATATGGTCCCAGATTTCAAAATTGTACTTTGTTTAACTTTTTTGTTATTCTGGTCGAAATGTATGGTCCTGATTTCTTATATAAAGCTGTGTTGTCATTTTTATATAATTGACTTTCTTTTCAAGGTTGGAGATGATTGTCGACAAGATGTTCTTGCTCTTCAAGTGATAGCTCTTCTAAGAGACATATTTACAGCAGTTGGACTTGATCTATATTTATTTCCCTATGGTGTTCTCCCAACTGGCCCAGAGAGAGGTATAATTGAGGTGAGTATATCTTCTATGCTGTTAAGCTTTTGTGCTTATTTTGCTTC
This sequence comes from Fremontodendron californicum, assembly GCA_030761205.1. Taxonomy (NCBI): domain Eukaryota; kingdom Viridiplantae; phylum Streptophyta; class Magnoliopsida; order Malvales; family Malvaceae; genus Fremontodendron; species Fremontodendron californicum. The sequence continues at coordinate 32,997,421 of JAULJL010000007.1, forward strand.
TAATTCTGGTTTTTTCATCAAGCACATTAATGCCGTAACACTAGCTAAGGAATTGCTTTCTCTTGTGATTCTTTTGGAAATACCTAATCTATAACATCTAAACAAAATGAGGAAAAAGAACTTTGAGGGAATATAATGTTCCCACCACCAAGGAGTTTCAGGGTATGGTCTTACACTCTTACTGTTGTCATTCTTGCATTTGTCTGTCTTAAGACTTTTACCATCACAACAGACAATGGCTTTTTAAAAAGATTGTGTAATGTGAATTTAGGGAGTACCATTGCTATTTTTATCTTGCGCCCCCAATAATGCGCACTACATGGACAAATATGACAATGCGGTTTGATTTACTAGTGAAGTCATTTCTACGTGTGCCATGTTGCTGGAAAAGATTAAGACAACTATTCCTAGGGTACTGTAATGAAGTCTTTTACTTAATATGCTCTCGTTTTTCTTCCTTGGTGTAGGTTGTGCCTAACACACGAAGCAGAAGCCAAATGGGGGAAACAAATGATGGTGGTTTGTATGAGATTTTTCAACAGGATTATGGGCCCGTTGGCTCTCCTAGCTTTGAAGCTGCACGCAGAAACTTTATAATTAGCAGTGCAGGTTATGCTGTAGCTAGCCTTCTACTTCAACCAAAGGATCGACACAATGGCAACCTTCTTTTTGACAAGTATGGCTGTGCTATTTCCTTGACTTTAGAAATTGTAACCTGTGATTGTTAGAATACAAGTATAAATAATTAATATTGAAAACAGGATAACCAGATGATTGATGGGTTAGGTCCTCAATCTGTGATAAATTGTTCTACCTCTGTTAGAAAAAACTACAAACAACTATTGCACTAGTTACCGGAACACATAATCATACATGAATGAATTATAAACAAAAATATGAATCAAACCTGGTGTTAGCAGTTGATTTGCTTTTAGAAAACCTAAATTGTGGATGCCAAGAAGAAAGCACTTCGGATTAGTTATAAAAAAAAAAAAAAAAAAAAAAACAACTATGAGCAACTATTTCACTAGTAACTGGAACATATAATCATATATGATTGAATTATAAACAAAACTATAATTAAACCTGTTGTTTTCAATTGATTTGCTTTTAGAAAACCTAAAATCATGGAGACCTAGAGGAAACACTTTGGTATGTTTGGTCGGATGGAAAGGGGAAGAATGGAAAATGTTTTAATATGATGGTGAGACTCATAAAATGTGCTATTTTGTAGTTAAACCATTAGATTATATTTTTTTTTTCGTTCTTTTTACCTTTCTATCCTTCCTACAGACGGAGTGTTTAGGATTAGTGAATGGGTCTTTCTCTAACTGAAGCTTTTATTGATCCTCAAAACTAAAAACCTTTATTCATACAAGGGTTTTCAGATGTACGGAGGGCCCATTTATAAATTATAACAAATTTATGCATGTCAATGCATTAAGGTACCCAAAATAAGTGACAGGCCCTGCACCCTAATAAACCATCATATTTCACTATTGGCAATACCAAAGATGAATTTTGGCCTAACCCCCGTCCCGAGTAGGGAAAAGAAAAGAAAAACTCAAATCACTCTGATATGCATGTCAATGCAGTGTGGGGAGGCTTGTTCATATTGATTTTGGTTTCATCTTGGAAACATCACCTGGTGGGAATATGCGGTTTGAGAGTGCACATTTCAAGTTGAGCCATGAGATGACTCAATTACTAGACCCATCAGGGGTTATGAAAAGTGAAACTTGGGAGCACTTTGTAAGGTAATTACTTCTCTGCATGATATTATCCTTGGTATCTATATATCTGCATACCCTTGTACGATGTTACTCGGACTCGGGTGTGAGTGTCGGACACAGGTATGTGTCCGATGCGGGTATATTCAATTTTTTTCTAAGATTTTCATGTATTTGGAGGATCATATCTCTATGCCCATGTCCGGATATGGGTCGGACACGGGTATTTCAAGAAAAATAAAGAGTCGGAGCAAACATAGCCCCTTTATCCTCATCAAAATCATTTTGAGTTGGTTGTTTGTCAAATATTGGCAGCTTGTGTGTGAAGGGATACCTTGCTGCCCGCCGATACATGAATGGGATTATCAACACGGTGTCGCTTATGCTTGACAGTGGATTGCCATGCTTCAGCAGGGGTGATCCCATTGGAAATCTTCGCAAGAGATTTCATCCCGAGATGACTGAGCGTGAGGCTGCCAATTTCATGAGAAATGTCTGCACAGATGCCTACAACAAGTGGACAACTGCTGGGTATGACCTAATACAGTATCTGCAGCAAGGCATTGAGAAGTAAAGTAATGGTCACGGGAAATCATATCTTTTAATGTACATGAAAATGTTTGTAATTTTATAATTATAATTATTATTATGTTCTCGCTATAGTTTCAATTTTCTTGAGGAAATTCCACCAAAATAATGCTAGGAAATAATAAAATAAGCGGCATAACAACACTCCCCCCCACACACACACTCATGCTGTTGATGTTGAGGAGAGATTGTCTAAAATAAATTGAGTTCTTAATTTGTAAACCTAGTAGTGAATTTCCTTGTTAGGTAATTTGTAAAAATACAGCTTTATAATTTCCATTTGTTAATGAAATTAATTGTCTTAATGAGCATGAGTATTGACTATTGAGTAAAAGGCTGCTGTTTGAAATAGCAATTTTTGTACTGTCTATCAATATTGAATTCAACCTTGTTGATTGTATTGAAGATATTCTCGAAAATCCTTGGACTGTACAAAACGACACCGTCCACTCCGGAGGATTGCTGGTCTTTTTGTACAAATCAAGAATTCTTTGCAAACGCCTTCGCCGTGGGTTTGGTTTTTGGACCTGAACGATGTTGTCGGTACAATCTTAGGGGATTTCAGCTACTTCTTTTTGATGTCACTCTGTCTAAAGGCTAAGCTGAGCCTTCTTCTTTGGTGTCCAAGGTTTTATCCAGCACTCTCTTGGCTTCACCGACTCGACCTTGCATGACCAGCCAACGAGGCGACTCAGGCATCGCTAGATAGAACCCCCAATAGCCAAGAAAACAGATGGGATGGCTCCAACGCCAAGCATCAAACGCCACCCTATGTTCCTTGGTAGCTTCGAAAGTGCATAGTTCGAAACATACCCCAATAATATACACCTTTCAAAACAAAAACAAAAAATCTTATTAGCTTTATTTATTTTTTACCAAAAGTTAAAAAAGAAAAGAAAAGGAAAGTATGTTTCATTTTCTTTTTAGAATATTTACCTCGGGGAATAGGTGGGGAAACCACGAGAGGAAGCGGGAAAGAGTTCAGCAGTATAAAGAGGAGCAATCATGATTCATGAGTGCGAAACCGACGCCGATACCAGCGATGAAATTAAATAACTGAGCATAAGCAAAACGTAGTGGTGGCGAAGCCCATGAGGAGAGATCCCACAAATAAAAAAAATACTAGAAAAAGACCCCCGTTTCGCCAGGATAATTTTAATTTTTTTATATAAAATTTTAATTAATTAATAATAATAAATTAATTTTAAATTATATTTTTTTAATAATCAATATTTTTTTAATTTTTTATTTTAAAATTGTAATAATCTTAATATAATTATATTTTGTTAATTATGAAAATTAAATTTATAATAATTATTTATTTGTAAATTACGTAATATAAATATATTTTTAAATGTTATTTATATATATATATTTTAAAATATTTAAATTTTATTGTATACAGTGTATTTTTATTTATACGAGGTAAAAATAAAAAAATAAAATCGTGATTTATATTTTGTTCTTGTAAGATCGATTTTCTCATAAAGGTTAGTATCAAGTTCGTTTTCTCCTTTTTTTTTATACTTTTTTTCACGAATGGATCGGGTACGAATCCTAAATCGATCTGCAACTCAACACGCATACATACGTCTTTAAATACATCATCTAAAATTTAAATAAAAATAATTAATAAAATATTTTTTAAACTTTTTTCCCTAGCCGGTTGGGTACAGATCCTAAACCATTGAGTCAATGTCTGGACCAACTCCTTTAAAAGCATCATTTAAAATAAAAATAATTAATAAAATATTTTTTTTAACTTTTTCTCCAAGTGGATCGGGTATGGATTCTAAATCAACCCGCGAGTCAACGTGCGGACCAGCCACTCTAAATTCATCATTTAAAATTAAAATAATTAGTAAAATAAATTTATTTTTTAACTTTTTTTTCGAGCGGGTCGATATCGGGTTGTTCTTTTAATTAATTAATTAATAATAAAATTTTAATTTTAGTTTATATTTTATATTTTATATTTTATTAAATAATAATTATTTATTTAAATATTTTATTTTTAAATTATAATAATATTAATATAATAATATTTTTTAATTATAAAAATTAAATTTATGATAATTATTTATTTATAAATTACATAATACAAATACATTTTCAAATGTTATTTATATGTATTTTAAAAAAATATTTAAACCTTATTGTACACGGTATATTTTTATTATAAGATATAAAATAAGAAAATAAAATTATGATTTATATTTTATTCTCTCGTAAGATCGATTTTCTCACATAAGTTAGCAGCAAGTTTATTTTTTTATTTTTATTTTTTAACTTTTTTCCCGAGCGAGTGGGTACGAATACTAAATCGACTCGCAAGTCAACGTACGAATCAATCACTTTAAATTCATCATTTAAAATTAAAATAAAAAATATTTAGTAAAATATTTTTTTTTAACTTTTTCCTCGAGCGGATCGAGAATGGATCTTAAACCAATCCGTAAGTCAACGTGTGAATTAACCCATTTAAATACATCATTTAAAATTAAAATAAATATAATTATTAAAATAATTTTTTTTATTTATTTTTTTATCCAAACAAATCGATACAAATCTTAAATCGACCTAATTTTTTTTTCTTCTAGAATATATATTCATTAATAATAATATATTTATTAATTTTTTACCATTTTTTTTTGTCCCAAATAAAAAAACAAAATAGGATAAAATAATTTTGAACATTTGAAGAAATACCTTTTAAATCCCTAAAGATTCTTTATAAAAAGTCAAAAATATCCATAAAAGATGACAAAATAAGACAAAAAAATCTTTAATAAAATTCAAAAATTTTCTATGCGTCCTAAGGACTCAATTTTCATAATAGTAGATTGGGTAATATTTTATCTTTTTATTTTTATTTTAATAGAATTTCTTGCTTTTTTTTTTTAAATGGTTTTGATTTTTTTTCATTACTACCATAACACTTTTTTTTTTGTATTTTTAGATAAATTTGGACATATTATAAATTTAATATGTTTAAACAAATTTCTTTAACCACAAAGATTTTGACTATTTGATAAGTTGTTTTTAAAATTATTATCAATTAATTCATTATTTTGAAATATTATTTGTAATTGTATCAAATAATTATTATACTTTTTGTTATATTAATATAGATTAAATAGCGATTATTAATATTAATAAGTTAGAAATATCTTAAGAAAGGAGTATCGAGATTCTTTGAAGAAAAATATTGAAGCATATTCAAATGATAATGACATAGGAGAAGGATGAAAAATCATTTTAATTGAAGATAATTGATAAGATAATATTATGATATTTTACATTTAATTTTTATCTTTTTTTTAATTTAATTTTAAAATTTTAGGAAACAAAAAATCAAGTTGTGATTAACACTTGAAATAATTTAGTTTATCTTTAGCTGAAATAAAACTAATATTCGAATATTTATTTTCATATGCATCACATGTGAATATTTATTGTTTTATTTATTTATAAAATATATAATTATATATTTACAAATAAATAAAAATTAATCACAGCCTAAATTTTTGTTCATGAAATTTAAAAGCTAAATTATCAAAAAAATAATTGGGATCAAAATTAAATTTAAAATATAATAATATTACACATCATCATCAATTAAAATGATTTTTCATCTTTTTCTTGTGTCATTGTCATCTGAATATATTTCAATATTTGCTCTGCAAAGAATTCTCATTTCAATACTCCATTCTTTTATAGATATTTTTAACTTATTAATATTAACAAATGTCATTTAATACACAATTAATATAACAAAAATATAATTATTATTTTATACTATTGCAAATAATGTTTCAAAACAATAAATTAAATGGAATTTTAAGAACAACTTACCAAATAGCTAAGAACTTTTGTGATGAAAGAATTTTTTTTAAACTTATTAAATTTACAATATGCCGAAATCTGCTTAAAAATATCAAAGAAAAATGTGTGAGGATAGTGAATGAAAAATATTTAAAACCATTTGAAAAAAAAAAAAAAAAAAGAAACAGGAAATCGTATTAAAAAACAAAAATATGGTTGCCAAAGTATTGCTAAATATTTTTTCGTTTGTGAAAAGAACGACTAAAACATGTATTTTATAGAGTGAGAAGTCCTGCTCTTAATTGGTATGTAAATGCATTAAGTGAGAATTATTTTAAGATTACAAGTCTTTGTTCATTGGCCGATTGACATAATTTAAATTAGAGTGAAAGTGTAAGAGTGTCAGGATAGGTCAAGGTAATAGAAAACAGATTTGGTACAAAATATAATGACTAAAATAATAATAAAAATATTGAATTTTATTATTTTATATATATAATTTTTTTTACTTTTACTATATTCAAATAAATCATTAATTTTTAATTTGTATTAAAATAAAATTTTAATTGTACTTAAATAAATTTTTAACATAAATTATATTTCATTTGAAATAAAAATTTATTTAAATACAAATCAAATGATAAAAACTTATTTAGATATAATAAAAATATAAAAATTTATTTTTAAAAAAAAAATCAATTTTTAAATATTTTAATCAATATAATCTATAACACTCATAATTATATAAAATTGCAAAAAGACTTTTTAATCGGATAAGAGTTCAAAGTGAAATACAATCAATCGTATTTTAAAGTGATTTATTTTTTGTTGAAAAAGGGTCCCGCAAAAAGGTTCCTTAATTGTATAAAAGTTAAAAAAAAATCCATAAATCTTATAAAATAATATAATAATAAATATTATTCAAATGTTAATTTAAAAATATTATAGATAATTATATCTATTTTTATCAGATTATCAAATTTTTATAGATTATAGATAAGTCACTTTAAACTTTTAATAGCCAAAAAAAATCAAAAATCACGTTACAACGTTTTTTTTTTTTTAAAGTTAAAAAAGTAAAACCTAAAAGTAAATTAAAAAATGTAAAAAAATAAAAAATTTGTTGCCCTATGTATGTACAGTGTGGAAAACCCTAACCCCTTTCTGTTCTTCTTCGTATTCTTCTTACTGGCGCATCACACAGACTAAACAATCAGGACAAGAGGCACCAATTTAATCAGCTAAAATACACAAAGTCTAGGTCGGGTTGAAGCTTTATCGGTTTATCCTTCAACTTTTATTAGCTTTTATGTTTGGGTCGTTGAAGTTTAAAGGTATTTCTATGTTTAATTTTTTGGTTTTTTGGTTTTTTGAGAATTTGCATTTTGTTTTTTAATTTTCTTCAGTTCTTGAATGACTTAGTGAGCATTTATTTATAAATTGGTGGGATTTCAATGAAAATATCATTGGCTATAAAGCCCTAAATTCCCTAAATGGTTAAATCTATTTTTCTGGAAAAGAGTAAACAACTAGCCGCCGCTTGCTTTGGTTCTTTGCTTCAGGTTTTAGATATATTTATTTCTTTTAATTTCTTCTTTGTTAGCTTGAAAATGTTGTATGATTTTCATTTCTTCGTTGTTAGCTTGAAACTTGTTATTTTTATTTTTTTAATTACCTCTTCCTTAGCTTGAAAATGTTTCTTCTTTGCATCAATTATTTGCTTCAGATCTTTCTTTTAATTTCTGTATTCATTTTCTACTTCCAAAGAATAAGATGCAGTTTATTGAAGAATTCGATTTCTTGCCTGTTTTTCTTTTTTTCTTTGAGAAACCAATGCTATTGAGGAAGAATAATTCTTCATGAGTTTATGAAATTAGCTATGACTGTTTTCTTTTTTCTATTAATCTATGGTGTTAAAACCGGGTATTTAACAGGTTCAGGTATTTAGTGGGTATTGCTTATCTAATTCGGGTAGGGTAGTTATCGGGTTCGGGTATCATGGAAAATATTCGAGTTCCGATGTGTATCCCAAAAATAGCGGATACCCTACCCGTTCCCCTTCAAAGTATTTTCTTTACTAGTATAATTTGTTGATAGTCTGATTTTATCTACTCCTCTCCATGAAATCTCTACCTTGAACTTCCTGTAATTTCCTTTAATTCAGACTTCAACTAGCTTGAGTTGAAATAGCAGAAAGATGTCCACTGAAGCGCCTGCCACCATGGAGATTGAAACGATGCCTTCTGAACCTAAACCTGAATCCAATTCATTGCCTCCAAAGCCAAAATTTGAGCCTCTGAAGGCTCATGAGATGTCAGATGGTCGAGTCCAGTTTAGAAAGGTCTCAGTTCCACCTCATAGATATTCACCTCTCAAGAAATACTGGATGGATATCTATACTCCAATTTATGAACAGATGAAGATTGATATCCGTATGAATCTCAAAGCTCGGAAGGTTGAATTGAAAACTAGATCAGACACACCTGACATTAGTAACCTACAGAAGTGTGCAGACTTTGTCCAGGCTTTCATGTTGGGTTTTGATGTTGCAGACGCCATTGCTCTTTTGAGATTGGATGAGCTATACGTGGAGTCATTTGAAATCAAGGATGTCAAGACACTTAGAGGAGAGCACTTGTCTCGTGCCATAGGAAGGCTGTCCGGAAAAGGTGGTAAAACAAAGTTTGCAATTGAGAATGCTACAAAGACTAGGATTGTCATTGCTGACACCAAGATTCATATGCTGGGATCTTTTGCCAACATCAAGATTGCTAGGGATTCTCTTTGCAGCCTCATTTTAGGTTCTCCTGCTGGGAAGGTTTACTCAAAACTCAGACAAGTTACTGCCAGATTGGCAGAAAGGTTTTGATCATTGTTATTTGTGAATAACATGTTTTGAGATTTTGTTCTTGAGTTATGGATTTTTAACTGTCATCCACAGTGAACCCTTGAAAAAAGAAAAACAAGATCAAGTATTCTTTGGAATGAAATTTTGACTGGGAGGCTTTGATTGAATTTTCTGGAAAATACCTTTATAATGTTTCTTTTAGCAGTTTTACAATGAAATTTATTTTACTGTTGGTGATGATGTTGGTAAATTTGCATTTTAGACTAAGATTTATAAACATTCTGTAAGGTGAATTGTTTCTTAGCTATTTCAGATCTTCATACGGGACAAACCTGGCATTTCCTACCATGCAAACACTTTTTTTTCTTTTCAATTTGGAGAGAACTTGAATTTTTTTTTTACTTCTGTAGCCATGGACATGGCAATTGAAACCAAACATTATTGCAGCTGAAAATAGAGCCCACATTCATGCACTGTTTCTCCTGGATCTAGGGACAAATACCACAAGCTTATTGCTCACTGGTTCCCGCAGGGTTCATTATCCATCTCATCTCTTGCATGTCTCATGGAGTATATCTTCGGTTTATTCTGATGGTGATCAATTATCATCTATGTCTTTTTCTGGAACAGTTTTAAAATGGTTGGCTTAGTCATGTGATTAAGAGAGTTTTGTTTTGACGACTACTACTTAGACCTGATAATCCATGTATTTTTTACGCGTTTTTGATATTTTTTTCATGTCATAATCGTGTTTAAGGTATTATATATTTATATATTTTTTGACACGTTAATAATTTGTGTTATTTAGATTTTGACACGTTCGTATATTCATATCATGGTCGTGTTATTATTTTGTATCGTGTCATGTTTGTATCGCGATTTTATTACTTTTCTCATGTGGTATTCATATCTGTGTTCAAAATTACCGAGTATAATACTACTATATTACTTATCAAACCATATATTTTTAGAGTTGAAATGAGAGTTTTTCTTTCTTCTCCTTTCTATATAAATTAAAGTCCTTTTATTTTTCTGAGTTATACTACTATACTGTTGAAATGTTACTGTTGGTTTTTATTTTGTTTCCACCTGTTTTGGACAAGGGACGGAGTTTACACTTCAGAATTTAGCCATGTGATTGTATCATAGTCTGCGCTCGGGTCCAGGTTCAGGTTGAAAAATGAATAGGTTTAGAGCTTGAGTCTTTTCGAGTCCAAGTTCAAGTTGAAAAATAAATAACTTTAGAACTTGAATTTTGATTCAAGTTGAAAAATAAATAAATTTAAAACTTGAGTTTCGATCCGTGACTTGTGAGGACTAATGGGATTATATTATAAAAGTGACAAATGTGATCGAATCACTAGTAAAAAAGATAAAAAAGAAAAACATAACACATTTTCCTGTACCAAGAGAAATATTACATAATAAAATTATATACATGTATATATTTGTAACAGAAAATTACGCCTCAATCATATGTTAAAGACCATCCATGGAAAATGGAAATGCAACCTAACTAGAAATTTGTCACCTCTACATTTAGCTCCACAATTATTGGAGTTTCCTCAAATAAAGGGTATGTCTCAAAATATATTGTGCAATCATTCATTCAATTAACAGAGATTGTAAAGTTTTTCTTCTTTTTGCATTGCATAAAATAAAAAGCTTTTCTTTCTCACACTCTTACAATCCCCTTTTTTTTTTTCCACCTCAAACTTCATTTTCCTTGGGAAATTATAAAAAAAAAAAAAAACTATTCTTCTTCTTCTTCTTCACCTCATGTCATGTCTAAAGCTCACAATCATATATATTTACTAAAGTACCCTTATTTAATCTAACCTTGGCGGCCTTTAGTAGTACTATTTCCTAACTGAATCTGACCGTTACTTGTTCCATCACCGTTAACTTCCTTATTCTTCATCTTCGCCTTCTTAGCCTCTTCCTTCCAACCCACCAATTTACCAAAAAGCCCTTCCATATTTTCCAGCGTTTTCCCTTGAGTTTCCGGAAAGCACGTGTAGAAAAAGAAAAACGCCACCGTGGCAATCCCGGCGAACAAGAAAAATGCCCCGCCGATGGTCATCCCATCATACATGGAAATGAAAGTCATCGAGATTACCCCGCTGGTCACCCTGTTAACCGCCACTGCCATACTCGCTCCCTGCGCGCGTAGCCTCAACGGAAAGATCTCCGAGCTGTACACCCACGTGATGGGCCCCATCCCTATCGAGAACATCGCCACGTAAGCCAAAACCATCGTGATGCATAATCCGATGGCCCACGTTATTTTCTCGTCCGAATGATCGATGATTGTTAGTGAGAATCCGAGTGTAGCCAATGACACCACCATACCTCCTACGCTGCTGAGGAGCAACGGACGCCGTCCGATTCTGTCGAGTAAAAACGTCGCAACCAAGATGAAGATCGTCTTGACGAATCCGACAGCTACGGTGGCGAGTAGCTTGTCGTTCGATGACGTGATCCCGGCTTTTTCAAAAATCCTTGGACTGTACAAAACGACAGCGTCTATGCCGGACGCTTGCTGGAAGAAATGAATCCCAATGGCGCAAATCAAGACGTGCCTAACGGCGGGTGTTGGGTATAAAAGTAATTCTTTCCACACGCCTTCGCCGTGGGTTTGCTTTTTGACCTGAACGATGTCGTCGGTGCAATCTTGGGGGATTCCAGCTGCTTCTTTGATGTCACTCAGTCTAAGCTGAGCTTCTTCTTCGCTGTCTGAAGTTTTGTCCAGAACTCTCTTGGCTTCACCAAGTCGGCCTTGCAGAACCAGCCAACGCGGCGACTCGGGCATCGCCAGAACACCAATAGCCAAGAAAACCGATGGGATTGAACCGACGCCAAGCATTAGCCGCCACCCTAAGTTAGTTCGCAGCTTCGAAAATGCATAGTTCGAAACGTACCCCAATAATATACCACCATTAATAAAAACCTATTAAGAAAAAGAAAGATCCATATTATAGCTTCGCTTATATTATATCACTATATCAGACAAAAATACAATAAAGAACAAGTAGATTTCAAAGTTTTTAAGACCTCGGGGAATGAGGTGAGAAAACCGCGAGAGGAAGCGGGGGAGACTTCAGCGGTGTAGACAGGAGCAATCATGAGGGCATAGCCGACGCCGATTCCAGCAACTAAACGACCGACCATTAGGAAAGCGTAGTTCGTGGCGAAGCCCATGAGGAGAGCCCCCACAAAGAAAATGGCACCAGCAAACACGATGGTGTAACGGCGGCCGATCCAATCGGAGGTTCGACCAGCTGCGCATGAACCGAGAAGACAGTACAAGTTGAGGATACCGACAAGGATTTCAACTTGAACGTCGCTGATTTTGAGGTCCTTTTGTATGAAGATAATAGCTCCACTCATTACCCCAATATCTATTTCATGCAAAAATAAGAAATTGTTTATAAAAAAAAAAAAAACTTTTTCATTTCTTCATGGGAAAGAAAAATGCTACTGCTTTCTAGTTTACTTACCATAACCAAGTAAGATGGAAGTTAAGGAAGCAAGTATGGCACAAGCAAAAGCGAACTTGTTTCTTTTAGGTTTCTTTGCAGGCTCAAAATCTGCAAGAGTTTTGTTGTCTACTATAGCTGGTTGAGTTGAAACGGCACTGTTCTCTGCTCCCAACCCAGCCATCTTTTGTTAGCTAGAAAATGAAAGAAAAACTGAAATAGGAAGAGAGACTCTATTGTATAGTAGTGTTGGAGGTTTAGTAATTAAGATTAAAGATTCAAGCAGCCATGAATCTCCCAACTCCCAAGTTTGCTGTGCAGAGCCATTGCTAAGATGCAGAGTTTGCTTAAATAGAGTAAAATGTTACATCAAGGTGGACCATACCCTACGAACACTCTTCTCATTACGTTATTTTTTTTTTATTCTTCTTCCATTTTCATAATTCACCATCCATTTTGTTTTATTAGATTAAAAATCATGTGTAAAGCTAGCTGTCTTATAATATTGGTCTCTTAGATATCCAAATTTTTTATATTTATTTTATATTTATATTTATATTTATGTATGATATATATTCGAATATTAATATAAAAATATATATATTTTTTAATTGAATATACTTGTTATCGTATGTAATTCGATCCTCAAATCCGGATAGTTTTTTCTTCCAAAATTATATATTTAACAAAAAAAAATACAGTGCCTACCCTTTATTAAAATTATCATTCCAAAAAAAAAAAGATTATAAGGTATTATTTCTCATGTGATTGGTTTGTTAAGATCGAGTTTGACAAAATAATTAAATTTAGATAAATTTGGAGCCACCAGCTGCCAAAAGACAAATTAAAGGAGCGGTATTTTAATAGTATATATATTATATATATTTTAAAAAAAAATTATGGATGTCCCAAAGTGGTGACAAAATGTGTGCTGGATTTTTTTCGAGTGTGGAAACGTTTTTTTTTATATAATTGTGTAGCCTGTTTAATCACGTTTAGTTACCATGGACGGTAAGAACAATTAACAAACCATCATTACCAAAATGACATTTGGGGTAAAAAAAATATATTAATATTTGATGCATTGATAATATATAAAGTTATACATTGTCAGTGTTACGATGCTACATGTTAAAGTTAGATTGTAAGAATTAATAGTTAGGGTTAGGGATTAGTGGTTAGAGTTAGGAGTTAGTGGTTAATTTTTTATGAGGTGTCAGTATAGGATTCACTATCAGTGTATGAAGTCTATACACTGACAGTATATCAAAAACGAACTAAAAAAAGTCAGTAGAAAAGGAATTTCAGAAATTTACCATCTTAAAATATTCTCAAAGTTCTTTGTTAGTTATTGCACAAGAATTTCAAAGTTTAATTATGTTTTAGTATAAATTTCAAAGTTTAATAATGAGTGATTTTAGTATAAATTTAATTATTTATAGTTAATAATTGAGCTTTCGTGTAAGCTGCTGCGTCTCCAAATGATATGTAAAGAATCCTAATAGGTTTGTTTGACCGAATGCTAATTTATATAATTTTTATAAAGTTTGGATTGAATTTAATGTCACGAGTTAAGTGACATTAATTCAATTAAAAAATTATTATAAAAAAATCTATCATAAAATAAAATTATATAAAATAGTAAGAATATTTTTTTTCATTTATAAAATTGTATGTAAATGTGTAAATTACTTTTATATTTTTTAATTTGAAATTTCATATATTTATATATTTTTCTTTTTTAATATTTATCTAAACAATATTTTTTTTTTATAATTATTTCACCCACCTACAACGTGCATGGGTGTGCCAAAGACTAGTCTATAATGTACCTAACATAAGATTAATTTAATACATAGATAAACACACATAATTTATAATTAGTATAACAAAATAACATATCATTATACATAATTAATTTGTTTGAAAACAAATAATTTTGAGTATGTATATATATTTGGTGTTTTTCTTGAAGCTTATGGATTAACCTTGCAGATGGCATGCATTTCTAATTTCCTCTCTCTTGCTCATGATTCATTTAAGCTTTGTTTGGTAAATTATTTTATTTTATTTCTGACAAAAAATGAATGAAAAAAAAAGTAAAAACAAAAATATAAAACTAATGAAGAAAAAAAAATACATCAAATGAAATCTTAAAAAAATACAATCAAATCAATCATGCTTAATTATATATTTAATTATTATTTTTCCGAACATTTTATATATGCATTAAAAAACAACTTCGAGTTCCTTTTTTTTTTTTTTTGTGGGAAGATCAACCACATTAAGTTACTTTCATGTTTCATATCATAAAAACCGGACATATTCGTCTTATATATTGATCACTAAAGGAGAAGTTGTTTGCTGGCATAATAAACAATATTGATCACTGGATGATCTGTTCAGTTAAGATTAAATTAACTTTCTAAACAAATTATTAGCTAGCTAGTCTCACAATTAATTAAACATATGTTGCATTCTGATTCGTAATTAAGCTTTGCTATACCTACCTAACTAGCTAGTTTCGGTGAAACACTGTCCATACTTACGTAATGTAGTTTCCAAGTTTTTTTTTTAGGTTTTAATTCTACTCTTAATCTCAATTTTTATCTACTTAATTCATCTAAAAAAATATTATACGTTTAAATCTTTTCAAATTTATATTTTTCAAAAATATGTCCAACATACATGTCAGTTAAATTAATACTCAATTGATTAATTTTGAAGTTGTTAAATTCAAGATACATAGTACTAATTAAGAATAATTGAACGTGGTCACTATCTTAATGATCTTTCATATCCACCTGAGATTTAACTTGAGGAACTGAGGATGACAAACTTTTAGTTGTAATAATTGCACTTTTAATTTTAAATGTTTGCTAGTTTTTCATTTTCAATCTAATTTTTTTTACTATTTCAATCATAAATGTTATTATATCGTAATACCGTTAGTGTTAATGTTAATTTTCAAACGGAATGATAACGAAAAGTTAGGGATGGCAAAATCCGACCGATGGATTTCGCATCGATCCGTTTCGAATTGAGAGGTTTTTTATTTTTTTTGAAAAGTGGGGCGGGGTGGAACGGGAAAATTTTGGTAAATACTTGCTCCACTTCACCCCGCCCCGATTTTTGAAATTACTATCTTATCCCTTAAAATATTTTATATATATATATATTTTATTTTTAGTATATATATATATTAGATATATATATACTAAAATCATATATATATACTAATATTTTATATATATACTTTTAGTATATATATGTATATTATATATATTAAAAAAATTTATATACTAAAATTATGTTTATGAATAAATTATAATATAATTTTTATAATATAAAGTTAAAAATTGGAGTGTTGCGGAGTGGAATACCGTGGAGCGGTTATAGATATAAACGACATCCACGGAGGTGGATGTTTCCAACATCCATGCAAGAATGGGACGGAGATAAATAACGCAATTTCCGTCCCCGCCTCGCTCTATTGTCATCCCTACGAAAAGCTGATATGACATTAACGGTGACACCCTTCATCATGGATCTTGCAAAATCGATTTTCTTTTTTATGATTTTTTTTTTTGGGGGGGGTGTTGATATCCATTTGATTTGTGGCTTTTGGTTGAAATTGGTGATTGTTGGAAGCTTATTTTTGTTTTGTGATCGCTCGTCCAGAGGATTTTCGAAACTTGAGTTAAAATTTGGAGGATTTCTCACTTTCACATTCTAATTGTAGATTTAGGGTTTTGATTTATAATCCAAAATGTATGATATGTAATCATCAATCTTGATGAGTTTGATAAATTATGAAGGGCTTTTAATTGCTCGAATCTTGATACTTTTTATGGTAAAAAAAATCAAATGGAGAATTGCTCAATAGTGTCTTGATTTGGTTGCTTTGTTCATAAGAAGCACATTTTTTTTGTGTGTTATTTTAATCAAAACAATATGCGTTTTGTTAGTCTTGGATTCTATTGATCTTTATTTTGTTTTTTTTAATAATACTTCGTTTATTGTTTTGACAAAAAAAAATATTTATACTATTTTTAAAAGTAATATCGAGTTGGTGTCACGAGTTAATTAGATATCAATTCAATTGAAAATATATATATATATATAAAAAAGCCAAATTAAAAATATAATATAAATACAATTAAGAATGTTTATATAATTTATTTAAAAAAATTATTATACATGTGATATCATCAAGTAACATTTTTATTTAAAAAAAAAAAAGCTACAGACATTAGATAATTTTTTTATTTAAAACAAATTATCCACATCTGATATCATTAAATTATTTATTTTAAAATATTTTTTAATTTATAATTTTTAAAATTTTTAACCACATTGTAGGTGTGTAATATTTAGTTGTAATAAAAGAAATTGTAAGTGAAATGTGACACTATTAATCACGTGAAATGACATGTCAACTCTTTGTTAGGAGCAACACTATTACCATTGATAACATTTAGCAAATTTCAAACGTTAATGATTGAAATTGAAAATTTTAAAAGGAATTAAAATTTATTAATGTAGTATCTGTATTTTAAAAATGTCTATTTTAGTACTTAAAATTTATACTCCGTGTGCTATTGTAGTAACTATCAATAACATCGTTAAAAATTGATGACGTGACTTTTGTATCAAATGAAAACTTGACACGTGACACCATATAACGATGCCACGTGTGCTAACTAAAAAATTAAATTTTTAATTTTTTTAAAAAATAATATTTTAAAAATATAATGATGACACGTGGCACCATATAATGATACCACGTGTATTAACTTTTAAAATAATTAATAAATATTTTTTAAAAATTAAATATTTTAATATTTAAAAATTTTAAAAATTTTAAAAATTAAGTTCATATTTAATTTTTGTAATTTTTTAATAAATATTTTTTTTAAAAGAATTAAAATAATTTCATAATTTAATTTTTGTAAATTTCAAAAATAACTTTTCTTTAAAATTTTTTAGATATTATAAATGATATAATATTTAATTTAAAAATATTTTATATTTTAAAAATAATTTTAGTTAAATATTTTAATTTTGTAATTTTTTAAAATTTAATTTTAAAATTTATTATTATTTTAATATAATTTTTTAAGTTTTTTTAAAAATTAGATATTAATTTTAAAAATAATTTTTATATTTTTTAAATATTTTTTCACAAAAATTCAGATATTAATTTATAAAAAATCAGGTGCTGCCACGTGTCATCACTTGATTAGTCAATGCCACATGATCATCTATATTTAATGGTGTTAAGTCAAAATACCACATTGATACACGGTTTGATAGTACAGGTACCACATTGAACATTTTTAAAGTACAAGTATCACATTGACAAATTTGATAAACTTCAGGGGCTATTCATGACATTATCCCATTTTAAAAATGCAAGAGATAATGTCATGAATAGCCCCTGAAGTTTATCAAATTTGTCAATGTGGTATCTGTATTTTAAAAATGTCTATTTTGATACTTAATGTTTTCACTCCGTTTACTATTGTAGCACCTGTCAGTAACACCGTTAAATATTGATGACGTGACTTTTGTATCCAATAAAAACTTGACACGTGACATCATATAATGATGCCACGTGTATTATCAAAAAAATTTACTATTTTAATTTAAAAATTAAAATTATATTATTTTTTTACATGTGACACCACACAATGATGCCACGTGTAATAAAAAAATTATTATTTTAATTTAATATTTTTTTTCTCTCTCCACCTTTTAATTTTAATAAATATTTTTAACAAAAATTAAAATAATAAAATATTTTAAACTAATATTTTAATTTTTGTAATTTTTAATAAATATTTTAAAAAAATTAAAACAATAAAATAAATTAATTTTATATTTTGATTTTGATTTTGATTTTTGTAATTTTTAAAAATATATTTTTTAAAATTTCAGATATTATACATTTTTTAACTAGTAACTTTAAAATATTTTATATTTTAAAAATAATTTTAGTTAAATATTTTATTTTTTTAATTTTTAAAATAATTTTTAAAATATTTAATTTTTTAAAATATTTTAATATAAACATATTTATTTTTTAAAATATAATTTTAATATTTTAATATTTTTAATATAATTTTTTTTTAAAAATAGATATTAATTTTTAAAAATACAATTTTATATATTTTAATATATTTTAAATATTTTTTCCTTTTTTTAAATTTTTTTAAACAAAAATTCAGATATTATTTTTTTAAAATCAAGTGCTGCCACGTGTCATCATCTGATTGGTCAATGCCACATCATTATCTATTTTTAAGGAATTTAACAGTGTTAGGTCAAGGTATCACATTGATATACTGTTTGATAGTACAGATACTACATTGAATATTTTTAAAGTACAGATACCACATTGACAAATTTAATAAATTTTAGAGGCTACTCTTGATATTATCTCAAAATGCAATTATCCCTTTTAGTTCAGTTATTGGAATCAAATTTGACATTTTTTTCCTTCTAAACCAATAAGTTATTATTATCATAAATTGTTAATCAGATATATATATATATATATATATATATATATATATATATATTACAAGATATGAGTACTTGACAAGTTCTCATTATGTGTAACTTTACATGTAGATCCTATTTTTAGGACACATAGGATAGTTTTAAATATGCTACCTGATAAGATATGTTTATGTGGATGTCTACATGTATAAATTATTTTCATGACACGTAAAATAATTTCATAATTTTTATTATTTACCAAATAACTTTATTCAATTTTAAAAAATTTCAAATTTCGAAAAATTAGCTCTGTCCAAGTCTTCCAATATGTATAAGCTTTATCCTATTTAAATCAGATAAAACATATGTCATAATTCATTCTTACTAATATATATGAAATCAAAAATTCAAATAATTTAAAATCCCTAAATCCTAAGAACTATCAAAACCATATGCCGTCTAAATTAATATCCTCATAACTTTAAATAGATAAATTTTGTGGTTTACTATGCCTCTCTTTTTCTCCATGATTTAAAATAAAAGAAATGGATATCCTATCTCAATGTAAAATAACAGACATCTCTGTTGCCTCAATTATATGGGGTTGATCTAATTTTCTTTGGGGTTTTTATGTTTTGTGATTTATGTTTTTTCTTTTTTTAGTTTTTCTTTGATCTTAAATTCATTTTGGTGATTTGGGTTTTTTTTTTTTTTTTTTTACAGGATTGTATTAAGTTATTATTTAGTATTTATTTATTTTTTGGGTATGATAAGTTTTTTTTGTAAGATTTTGATTTCATGTGTATGTAATTTATATATATATATATATATATATATCTGTAAATGTCAAGTTTTGATTTTTCTATTTTATTTTTGTAAATTACGTTATTGTAAAAATCATATTGTTTAAATAAATCATAAAAGATATAATAAAAAATCTCATTCATCCACTGGTTCTAAAAAGATATTATATACTTTATATTAGAAACCAATTATCATTTTTATTTTAGATTATAATAAACGCTTAGCAGCCATATGATCACAATTATTATTACTTTAACTAAAATCCAAAATGGAAAAAAGTCATAAAAGTAATACAAAAATAAATATCATTTTTATTTTAAATTATAATAAACGCTTAGCAGCCATATGATCACAATTATTATTTACTTAACTAAAATCCAAAAAGGAAAAAAGTCATAAAAGTAGTACAAAAATAAATGTTACCATCTTAATAGAGATATGTTTCTAGGCAATAGGCAATAAGACACACCAAGATGTGAAAAAAAGTAAAATTCTTTGCATTGAGTGTATGTCGGATATGTTTGCACTTTTCTTCAAACATTAATGAACAATTTTGGCTTTTAACAATCTGTTCTTTTAATAATGTTGGGCATTCCAACCAAAGGAAAGCTAGGCAAATTAACTTTGAAAAATCAACCCATATATAATATATGGGTTTTGTTGATCAATATTTTTAAATTAATATATTATTTTTAATAATAATATTATATTAAATGCAATAATTAATAATTTTATTTATTTTTTATTACATTAGATAAAAATATTACTATATAAAGTAATCTTAAAGAGTGTCATAAAGACACTTTTTAATAAAATTCATAATATATATGAAAAATGTTAATCAATGTCTAATGATATTGATTAAGATGATATTTATAAAAAATTATAAAATTAATATATTATATATTTTTTAATTCAATAAAAATAATATATTAAATATAAAAAAATTAAAATAATAATAAAATAATCCTTAATAGATATTTAATAGACCCACAATAAGTGAGCCTATATATAATTAAATTTTTCTTTTTTTTTTTAAGTCAAGCAAGTCAAAGAGGGAAGGCAAACAGAAGGCATGGGCAGCTAATTATTGGAATGATTTCCACCTATTTGTCCAGTGGTGACCCCAACTTCCCAAAATAAATGTTCAAAATTTCTCAAAGTCAACAAAGACAGCCTAATCTATCAAATTTGAGAAGAGCCCACCTCGCTTTTTTATATTGATGGTGAGAGACACCTTTCTTGCAAATTGCACCCCTTTACTTGCCTTCAATAATTCTTTTGTATTTTATTTCTGTTTTTCATCAATATTAATTCTATTTAAAAATCTAAAACAAATTAAGAGAACTATAAATATTTCTTAACTACATTTACAAGTTTGCACGTATAATTTTCTTGTTTCTTCAACGTGAACTACATTTACAAGTTTGCACGTATAACTTTCTTTTTTTCTTCTTCTTATTGAATAGAAGAAATAAGAAGAAGATGAAAAGAGAAAAAAAAAATCTAATTCCCAATTGTAATTTGCAGCCACAAATCAAAATTATGGTAAGAGAAATTTTATTTTTAATTTGACTCTTCTAGGTCATAAAAATTGAATAGATTGAATGTAAACTTCAAGACATTTCTCTCTTATGAACTTCAATTTCTTATTAACAAATTAATGTTTTCTGTGTGAATAATAACTTCAAGATAGATACCAAAATAATGAAAACCTAGTTTTATCTTATAGAATATAGAGTAAGTAAATTTTTTTTCTTAAATCATTATAATATGAGTTCGTATTTGATACGTTGATGATGAGATTTTTTAATTCTACAAATAGGATTAGAATTTGCTATATGTCCTACTTTTTAAAATTGTTTTAATATATTCAAAAGAATACATGTTGTTCTGTTAATCTCGTTTGTGAAATTTAAAAATTTCATTAACGATGAATCAAATAATTTCTCTTATATTATATATATAATATTAAGTTCAGTGATCAATTGTTTTAAAATCTTAAAGTTGATAGGAAAACGTCACTATAATATTTAAATTTAAATTCTAACCATCTTAATTATCTTTACTATTTCTTATGCAAAATGTCTATTCCCTTATACTTTATAGTAGTAGGAAAATTATTCAAGTTTTAGATCAAAGTTGAGACGAAATGGATGACGAATTAATTTGACTGTTTTTGAGTGCACAATTTGACTGGGAAATATAACCCTTCAAAGTTCAAACCATAAAAGTCATGCACATAGAAGTTGAACATTGATTCTTTACTCAATTAATCTTATTCTTAATTGATTTTCTTTGACTTACATGAAATCATAATTTGACTATGAAGTGAGAGAGATTGACAGATTAGCAAGCAAGTTATATATTTGGAACAAAATTATTATTATTTGCATAATTCTATTTTATATTGGATGCCCTCTAAAAACGTTAACCCAAGCAAGTTAAGGACAAATGGATTAAAAAAATAATTAATATTTGATCATGGTTTATACGTTAACCCAAGCGAGTATAGTAAGATAATATATATTTTTATAAGATATAATAAAAAAATATTTAAAAAAATTAATCTATACTGATTATAAAATATGTGACTAAATTAATGTCATGAGTTAAGTGATACAAATTCGATCGGTTAAAGAAATTATATAAAAATCAAAATTATAGTAATAAAATAAAATTAAGGATATTTAAATCTTTTAATTGTAAAAAATAACTATCTATACTAAAAATTTATTCAATATTTTTAATATTTTTTAATTTTAAAAAATAACTATTCATTAAAAAAAATCATTCAAAATTTCTTTTGAAAACATATTCTTTTTCACCTACGAAATGAATGTGATAAATTCTAATATAATAAAAAAAATATTTTCAAATTTTAAAATTTTATCGATTACGTATAAAAGATAGGGACTCTTAAAAAAATGTTATTTAATTAACTTGGTTAGAGTTTGAAAACTATCTTCAGAGAGATTCTGCTGGCGTTTCTTTAATCTTTTAATATTCAGATACATTGGATTCTTAATTTATCCTTTGGATCAGTTATATATTACGCTTACGTTGCACGTTTGGGATTCACATCTTCAAAGAGTATAAACCATTTTATTTTGCCAACCTTTTATTAGTTTTCTTTTCTTTTGTTTTTTAATATAAGATTGTTTTTATAGGTTAAAAAATGAGTATTATTGGGTATTTTTTCTAGGTATTCTTAGTAATATTGATTATTGAAGATGCTGATTAAGGTTTTATTTAGTTGATATTTTTATTATTTGTTTTACTTCTTTTACTAGAAAATAATAAATAAACCATGAATAAGAGAAAAATAATAAAAAATAAAAACACCAACCAACCAAAAACTTAATTGATTTTTCTTATACTAAACATTGCTCTTATAATAAATTAAAAAATGTGTATTATTGGGTATTTCTTTATGAATGTATTATTGGCTAATTGATTTTGAAAGCGAATATAAGCAAAGACTTCCTTTTTTTTTTGGTGGGTAGGGGTGGGCTGCTATGCTCCAAAAATATCACTTCATTTGCTTAATTATTTTTTCACTTTTTTAATAAAAAATAAAATGTCAACAAAGTCACAAACCCCATTTTTTTGTTATGATTTTGCTTTTAAACAAAATATATTATATTCTCTAATTTTATTTTCTTAAAAGAAGATAAAATGTGGGGAAAAAACCCAAAAGACCTAATATTCTAATTTCATATCTCCAACATTAATTTATACTAGTAAGAAGTAACAAAGCTAACTAAAAAAACTATAATTTCTTAATAGCAAGATTCTTAATTAGCTTATTCAATCCGTTTGGCACTTCACATGACGCACCAAATAATGGAGACATTGACCCTAAAGATGGGCAAAGCAGCACCAAATACCAATATTAATAATCCATTGAATCTGAAAAAATTTAAAGAAATAATGATACAAATATCTAAAATAATCTAAATTTGTAAAATAAACAAATCTAAGTTTGTAAAATAAGCAAAAGTTGCGTTTACAAATTTGAATTTCAAAATTTAGATTTGAATTTCAAAAATAGTGTAAATTATGTAAAAAAAAACACATGTAAATATAACATTCATGATTATTTTTTAAATTTATAGATTTGTTGAATGCCTATTTAAGGTGAAATTGAAATACCTATAGCTATTTGTGAATTTGAAATTCATATTTTTATATCTTTCAAATATATAATCATATTGAATTTTAATTAATTTATACATAATGTTTGCATTTCATTCTCATAATTTATATAGAAAATGAAATCTAAATTTAAATTTTCAAATTCATGTTTTCAAACATAGCAAAAGTGATTAACTTCGAATTCAAAAGTTAATCCAGTTGCTTCATACAATCATTCGTAAAAAGTAACTTTCAAATAAATTTGAGTTCAAATTTCCTAACTATAATTTGATCTTTGTACCAAAACAAATTGATTAACTTCATTTGAACTGTATCTTATTTTGTCTGACTCTCAACAATAAAAAAAAATACAAATTATTATTCGATCCAAAAAATCAGTATATTTGGCATCCCCTATTTACTTCTATACATGTTCTCTTAACAATAGACATTAGGGCAGCTACTTTGTCCAAAATAGGCTCTACATTTCGGTTAGTTATCTTTATCGATGTGAGTTATCTTTCAAAATCCAGGGGCAATAAAGTCCAGGAATTGAAAAATACAATTTGCTTTATTCGGAATCAGAACCAAATTGACATCAACTTGAAAATGACAAATGTGTTTTGAAGCAAAACAGTGGGGTCTTAGAACAAGAAAGGGTGTATTGGATGGAGTGGTGAATTTTGCTTAGTCCAACTCACGTGTTTGAATTTTGCTTCACTTCCAAAAATATATCTGCAAATCTCTTCAATAATTGTCAATTTCCCCACCTTTTTTTTTTTTTTTTTTTTCAGTTTCTTTGCAGCACTGCGGACTTCGCCTATTTGTCCATTGACCCCATTTTTTTTGGGGCTTCCAATCTTTTAATTAAGTAGTTTGTTACTTGTAATTAAACGTAGAAGTTTGAAATTTCATTAAAGATGAGAGGTTTGATTTTCGTAATTAGGCACACCTTAGTCACTTGAATTACTTGTACACTAATTTAGCTTCTCATCTCATGTTAAAATAACACGTTTTATGACATATGTGCGAGTTTAGAATTTTCGTTTTCTTCTAAGATCATGGACTTTTTTTTTTTTTAATTATTTAAACAAAGAAAATAAGTATTTAAACTCTACTCTTTGAGTAAGATATATATCATCATTAGAAAAGTTCGTGGATCTGATCGAGTCAGATTTGAATAAAACAAAATTACTTGTGATAAGTTTGTTGTAGTTTAAAAATCCATTTTATTATTTAAAATATATTAAAACATAAAAAATAATTTTTATATTAATATTAATATATTTTATAATTAAATTTTAAATAAATAAAAATTTGTTATTGAACAAATCATGGAGTAAACCGAATTACTAAAAATCTATTTCAACATGGATTCAATTCAATCCAAACTTATTGAATAGGATGAATAACCAACATCTAATCATCACTTAACACTTGCACACCAATTGCTGGAGTGAAAAATCATGGGTTTATCCGACCAAATTGAATACCTCAATTACTTTCATTGGGCCCTTAGTCGAGAATAATTAATTCTAGTATAGGCAGAATATTCTAAATTGGGAATTTACTCTTTCGTAGCCAAGAATGATATATGTGGGTTTATTAAAGTTGCTTTGGTAAGGACAGCATGACGTTTGCTCACTACTGCAAGAGAAGGACCATGAAAGCAAAGCTTATTTTTCACATATTTTCCTTGTTTGTTTCAACTGTGTAGTCAATTGACCAAATAAATTTAAAAAATAAAAAACTTAACGAGTTTGAAATATCGTAATTTTCAATTTCAAAGGTGTAGGTTTTGCCAGAGAATTCAGCCCAGGTCGGTCACTGAAAAGCTGAAACCTGTCCTTCACCAAACTAGGACAAACTTAACGAGTCTGAAATCAGGTTTGTAATAATTGATAATTTATATGATAATTTTAATAAATTGAAAAAACAATTACTTAATATATAATTTAAAATATATATACTTAGAACACCTGTAACTAAAATCTAATTTTTAATATTGTAGATTTTTTTGGTATATTTTAAATATTCAAGCATATTAAACATATTCCAGAAGGATAAGGTAATTAAGAATAACATTTCTGTTGCATTATCATATACCATAAACAATTCTTTCTTGATGTTTACTGATTACTGTCCACATGGTTCATCCAGTTATCATACATACCCTTATTGTCAGATTTCACAACGTTAAATACTAAAATTAATACAATTTAATTTTATCTAAATAAATAATTAAAAATGGTAATCAAATTTAAAAGAAACTAAAAATAAAAGCAAGTAAATTAAAAAAAATGAATTCAATTAATTAATAAAAGTCTAGGATTACAACTTCCCTCAACACTTCGCTTGAGTCTCTCTCTACCTCTTCACTCATTAATGATCCTGAGTTGTTAACCTAAAGTTCTATCTTATTTATAAAGATATTCCAATGGTTTCATAAAAATATCATTTTTAACCAATTAACTATATTCCTATGATAATTGAATTAAAGAATAACTCATTAAACTTAAGCTCTAACAATGGTTATACATGACAAGTAAGTATATTCCTACCCTATCTGTAGATCAATTCATCCTAATAAATGAATAAGAAACATATGTCATTCAATCCATGTCTAACACTAAACTTCTTTTTTCAAGTTGTATTTAAGTTAACAAATTAATCTAATTGGTGGCCAATCAACTAGAAGCATTAAGAACAAGAATGAACAAACAACTCAACAAACCATTAAATCAAGCTAGAGAGAGAAAGTAAATTCAAACTATGTGTTAAGTTTCTTGGAAATTCTTGTAAAAGAAAATTAGTTCATGATAATTAATGAAAACAAATAATCTAATAGTTTCATCATCATCAACAACACAAGAAAAATAAAAAAGAGAAAAGAAGAAACTAAGAGTTGTCAGTTCTTGAGTCTTCAATCTTCAAGCTTCCAATCTTCTTGAGAGAAGTTGATGGTGGCTATCTTCTTGAGAGAGAATTAGGTTTCTAGGTATCCAATCTTCCTTATTTTGACCTAAAAGAATCATATTTAAAGTGTCCAAGGCCTCCTGAAGTCCCAAACTTCGTGCCCAAGCAACTAAGTAAAAATCAGGTTTTTTTTTGCATTTTTTTCACGATTTTGCGGTACTGTTCACGAGTTGGCGCCGCGGCCCAAACTTTCTGTCCGCTGTCTGCAGGTTCTGTCGCCTTCTCGAACTTCGGAAGCTATTTTGACTGGGCAAATATTGTTTGATTTTGATGCGCCTTATACCGTTGGAAAGGTATGGAAGTCAGATTCAAAAGTCAATAAGGGAGTTTTCTCATTTGAAGTCTTTAAGATCAATTTTTTATTGAAAGAAGCTCCGAAGGTCGAATTTGCCTGCTCATTGGAATGCATCGATTTTTATCGCTTTGCACCTCGAAGCTCCAGATCACCTTGGATCTTTAAAAACATATAAATAACAACTAAATAACTTATTTTAAACATAAAATGGATAATTAAAATAAAAATATAAAAATATCTAAAACAAATCAAATTCTAATAAAATTCTCAATGACTTAGCCGATTTAAAAGTATAAAAGGTGACAAAATAACTATATTTTCTAAAGTTATCAACCTTACTTCATAAACAATAAATTGCCTCCCCACAAAACTAAGTGACTCATAAGTCTTTTTCCTTCAACAAAACTAAAAAATTCAATAGAGACATTTTAATTCGGGTCTGGAATAAGATTTTTTCAGTTCGGGTTAATTTGGTTTGGTCCAAATTATTTATTTAATTAAAATAAAAAATTTGTTGTAATTTAATTATAAAATTTATAAATAAAAAAATAATAATAATAAAACGAGTTTATCAAATCCAAAAGATAGGATTTTAAACAAGTAAATTTTTTTACTATTTAAACTTGATTCGACCGTGAACATCTCTATCTCATGAAAATTGATGGCACGTAATATTCTAACCTTACATTGAATCATTGATGCTCTTCCATTATATTTTTTTTTCCCTTTTGTTTGACATTTATTTCCTACCCCAAACTAAATTCCAAAATAACTATGGACACTGCAGCAGTCCTTGCCATTCTTTTTATTATTATTTTTTTATTTCCTTGCTGAAGTAGAAATTGAATTTGGACTCTCCAGCTAGCTGTGAGGGGGGACCAGCCACAACCTCTCCAAGCCCCAAAGGTACAACATGTGATGTGAGCTAGAATTTGATTTCCAAGTTCCAACTTCTCCTCAAGGTATATAATAATGACTTTCTTGGCTTTTTGCAGCACATTAAAGTGGCTAGAATTTCCAAAAGCAAAAGTGTTTACTCGATTAGTCTTCCCATGCGTGGTACTAGAAGTGATCATGATCCAGGTCGGATCGGATTCAAATTATATATTAAAAGTTTTTATGTCTATTTAAATTCGACTCGACTCGAAATATGAGTTATTTTTTTATCCAAAATTGGCTCATATTATTACTACAATATCCAAGCCCGGCTCGGCCAGTCAAATTTTTTTATTGAGTTGTATTTTTTTATAGGTTAAAATTCAAGGATAATAAAGTAATTTCATATTATAAATTATTTAATTATTAAATATAAAATATATTTATTTTTTATAATACTATTCGGGTCGGGCCGAGCCCAGGCCTAAATTTTTCTGCCCAAGGCCCGGCCCGTTTAGTAAACGGACCTAAAATTTTATCCAGACCTATTTTTCTAACCTAATATTTTTGTCCAAATCCTCCCAAATATCGAACGAACTTCGAGTTTGAACGAATAATTCGATCAATGAGCAGGTCTACGTTGCACCCCTTGGCTGCAATTGTGGATGAAATATATAATGGGTTGGCTGGCCATGGTTTGGCTAAACTAATGGTGGAGATTTTTCATTCAATCTTATCTTTCTCTCTCTCTCTCTCTCTCTCTCCATTGAATATTCGCATCGCAATTTAACATGAACTTGGCAATCCATGAGCCGAATTAAAATTTCAGTGTTAGAGATAAGGGCTCGAGCTCTTATTTTTAACTGAGAATAGGAAAGAAAGATAAAAGTCTAAAACAATAAAAAAAAAGTTTTTAAATTTTTTTTTACGTTATTTAGATAAATTTTTATTATTTTATTATATTCAAAATAGATTTTTAATTTGCATTCAAATATATCTTTAACATTTATTTTGTACTCAAATAAGCTTTTAATTTTTAATTTATATTTAAATAAATTTTAAAAATAAATCAATATTTCTTTTGAAATAAAAACTTATTTGAATACAAATCAAAAGATAAAAATTTATTTGGATATAATAAAAATATAAATACTTACTTAAAAAAATTAAAAAAATTTAGAGATTTTTTTAGTATTTTACCCAAAGATAAATGTATATCACTAGTCAAACATAGATGGCACTGATTTTCTCCACTTTCTCCCACTTTTTGGCCGTCTTCCATATTGTATGTAAAGAAAACAAAAATAAAGTTTGGTGAGAAAAATTATATACACATAAAATCATATTATTTATACACTTAATTGATTTTTACATTGACTTTTTATTTTATTTTATTTTATATAAAGCCACTTATTTCATAATTTTTTAAAAATATCATCACAAAAAAATTATGTATATTATACGTATGTTTCTTACAAATATATAACATTTTTCGTATTAAAAACAAGTAATTTATATTTATGTCATTTACTCCTCCACGACAGAGAAATCATTCTCATTGATTCATCAATTTGAACAAGTTTAGACAAAATCTTTTAGCTTCATTTTCTTGATGTTGGTCCATCCATAAATTATGTATTGTCAATTTTACTAATGTCAATTGCATTCGATCGGTTTTCATCAACAAAAATATGTGGTTCATCAATAAGAAAGTGACACAAACAAACAAACAATTCACTCACTCTCTCTCCCTCTCTCAACATATTGTCCCTGCAGAGAGTGATATCAACATTTATATATATATATATATATATATATATATATATATATATATATATATATATATATCCCTACATTTGTTCTTCCCATTTCCTTTCCTTTCTTGTATTGCTTGTCATTTTCAAAATTATTGCCATCACATTCACATCATAATTACAATAACAAATTAAGAAAACCAGACACCATCTTCTTCCCATGATAGTCAAGAAAAATACTGTTTGCATTTTTTTGGGGTTAAATTATACGATTGATAATTTTATTTAAGTTTTTCATTTCGATTATTTAATTAAAAAAATTTAACGTTTTGATCATCAACGTTTTTATAATTTTTATTTTGATCACTCTCGGTCGTTAGTAAATAACTAAAACTAATGTTTTTATAATTTTTTAATGTTACATTATTCAAGTTACGTGACTTTTTCAAAGGATGTGATTAAATCATGTGATTACTAATATTATAAGTAACGAGTTACGTTAAATTTTTTTTTTTTTACTTATTAACGATTAAATAATTAAAATAAAATAATATATTATAAAATTATTGATAATTAAAATTATAAAAAATCGATTAAAATTAAGTGATTAATCATTTAATTCTTTATTTTTAAAAAATTGATAACTTTAAATTTAATGTTGGATCATTTAATCTTTCAAAGGTAACATCTTATCACAAGAGTATCTAACCTTTTTGTAAGACAGAGTTTTCGTAATCAATCATATTTTTAAAAAATTTCTTCCAATACATCAATGATTAAAAGAGTCGCCAACTTTTTGCTTTATAATGCGGGCGGACGATTAATTGGATAAGTATTATACATTTTCTTTTTGCCACCACTGATCAAAAAGTTAATATTAGTTGTATATATTATAAAAAATAAATGTTTTTTAAAGTATTTTTATAATAATTAAAGTTTATAAATAGTGAAGTATATATATATATATTAAGAAATGATGTTTGAAAGTAAAAAAAAAAAAAATTGAAATAAAAATCAATAACCGGATTCAAATGCCATTTAAAGAGTATTTGAATACTAAAAAATATTTTGCATGAAATTTTGCTTTGAGCAATCGAAATACCTTGTAAAATTTTATATTTTTGTGTGAAAATTTGTCTATGGAATTCAAATGCCATAGCTTAGACATTTGAATACCCTATTTGAAAATTCAAAAAATATGTTTGTTGGACATGATATTTCATTCCAAAAATAATAAATTTATATTCAAATGATCCTTATTCATGAAAAATTGTTTCAAATACTGATTAAAGCTTATAAATATTTCAATTAACTTTTATTTTAACTTATTTTTTCATCAAATTTCTCAAAAATTATACTATTTTCTCTCACTCTCATTTTCTAATTCATGGTTTATGTATGTTTAAAAAAAAAAATTGAAGTGCAATCTTAAATTTATTTGTTTAGGCATTGTACCTTTCGAATAACGTTTTCAAGAATATATTTACACCATAATAAAAATATTATCCTAACCAATCTTCATAAAATTATCTTCCTTAAATTTGTTCATTTCATTTCTCTATTAATTACATTAGTCACAAACCATATTATACAACAAATATAAATATATATAGTAACACAATTTAGGCAGCAAATCCTTGTGCCTGAATATCCAAGATATATATAGTGCTTAATCGGATTACTTTTAAACAATAAATATATATATTAGTATCATTTATATTCTTTTGATGCATGAAAATTGGGAGGGTTGAACAACTCCGGGTGTTCGCATGTGTGTTTATCTCTTCGGTGATTGACAGGCGGCCCCTTCCGAATAGACATGCTCATGGCCGGACAGCTCGTCCGGCCCGGCAGGTTCGGCCCGTATTGTGCCGGGCCTAAATAGGATATTTTTATTCTAGGCCGGTCCGGAACAGTATTTTTTTATTATAATAATATTATTTTATTTAATTTTAATTATAAAAATATAAAAAATATATATTTTTTAATTTGATGAACAGTGAATTCGGGCCTACTGGGCCAGCCCGGCCTGACCCAAGATAGAACCTGGGCAAAGAATTTGAAAAAAAATCAGGCCGTGGCCCGACCCAACCCATTAACAGGTCTACTTCCGAGGGAAGTAAAGGAAGAGATGCCATGGTCAAACGTGTAATAATCTTTGTTCTTTTCCTAGTACTATATTGTATTAAGAAATGTAATTTGGGCATTGACGTGGTAGTGTAATTAATTCTTGTACACATTAAATGGATGATGGTCATATGTCTAATTAATTATTATATTTATCTGATCTATATTAAAATTAAATGAATCGATCATTTAAGAAATGTTATCTAGATTCAGATGAGTGTCAGTCTAATATAAATATATTCAATTTTTTTAATATATTTGAAAGATTATAATATCATACAAATATTCGAATATTTATTAGACTAAATACGAATATTTTTAAAAAATAAAAAATACATGTAACATAATTCCCAACTAATTATAGTTCACATAACAAACTTGAGATTTTTTTTAGAAGAATAAAGTAGCATGATGCATTTACTTGCAGACCAATTAGTCTTGATTTGGTTACCTCATATTTCGTGGGAAAATAGATAGCTTGATGTTTAAGTTGCACTTTGAGACTTAATTGATAAGTAATTTTATCTACATTACCAACAAAACAAAAAAAAGTTAAAAATACCTCTATTTTCATAATATCAGGTGCCAATCCATGCATTTTCCTAGTCACCTTCACACTTTCATCTTTCAGACTATTTGCATCCAAAAGTCATATATATTTAAAAAAAAATAGAATTAATAACAATAAAAAGAAAGACATCTATATCGTTTTAGACCATATTGTCTCGGATAAAGAGATAATTGTTGAATTTGATTCCTCAAGCAAGTCAAAGACTGCGATCCTAAGCCAAAAGTCTACACTCTATAGTATCAGTTTATTAAATTTGATTTTTTTTTAATTCGGTGTGATTACATGGATTTCCCTATGCATTAAATTTAGAGTTTTAGTGAAGTTTTTTAACTTTATAAATGATGCAAAGATATTGTCACATGTTTTATTTTTTTAAAATTATTTTTTAAAATATATCTAAAGGTTGTGGATCACCTTGTTAATTCTATTTATAAAATTTAATAAATTCATTGATGGTTGACGAGATAATTTTTCTCAAATTTATGGCTTAAGAATAAAATAAATATTTCTTTGCTTTAAATTAGGCCCAATATTTACTCGGCCTTGTATGAGGGGGATTAACCCAAATTTAGCAAGTTTAGCCCAATCTGTTAGCAGTCTTGGGTCTTGGCAATTTTTTCGTGGACAATAACTGTGTTGCCCGAGAAGGAGTTAATAACCCAACAAGCATTCCAGAGGTCAAATGGAATTCTTATAACACTGTTGGGAGACTGAGAAGACTGGAAAACAAAGGTGAAAATGGAGAGGCAAAGGAAAAATGGAGAGGCAGAGCCAGTAATCATCGGGGGCATGGTTTTGGACATTCAAGCCACTTCTTCAATTCCTCCACATCCAAGAACCACTTGTCCTGGCAAGGTCTCTTTATCATCGTACCTTTTTTTTCCTTTATTCTTTCTTTTTGGGTCTTTAAAGTAGGGAATAATTTGTTTAGGTACATTATGTACAAGGAGGTGTGGCAAGGAACATAGCTGAATGTATGCGTAAGCTTGGAGCTGAGCCTTTTATGATTAGTGCTTTGGGATTTGACATGGCAGGTCATTTGCTTTGACCTTAATTTCTCTGTTGCAGTATCCTGAACAACCTATAACATTTTCATAAGCTGTGCTTGTATTGGTTAAGTTTGTAATAACCCGATCTGATGATCCTGAATATGTGACATTTTAATGTGAATATCTGGTAATTATCTGAATTTCATGCAATCTTGGTGCTGGAAATTCAGAAACATCTAGTTTCACCTATGCCTCATTTTATATACATCAAAATATGTGTTTTCATAACCTATGTTACTCGGACTTGGATGTGAGTGTCGGATACGGGTATGTGTCCGACACGGGTATGTTTAATTTTTTTTTTTTTTTATTAAGTTTTTCCATGTATTTTGGAGGGTCATATCCCATGCGCCAGACACGGGTATTTCAAGAAAAATGAAGAGTCGAAGCAACATAGTTCATAACCATCACATTTGGCCAATACACAACAATCAACATCTTTTTTTTTTTAACTTTTTCATCTTCTTCAGTACACAACATCATTTCTTTGAAACTAATATTCTTTTATTATTATTAGGAAATTTGTTGTTGTAGCATTGGAAATCTGCAAATCTACCCACAAAAGGTCAGCCCTTTCCCATTGAAAAACTTTAGTTCTTGATTTATGATGGCTATTGTTAAAGTCATACTGCTGCAAGTACAGAATCATCTTAATCCTGCTATCGTAATACATAATTGCAGCCTGGTTGATGGAAACTTATTGTATTTTGTAAAGAAACAGTGCTGATCTGATAGGCCACTTTAGTTGGGCTTCTTATGACATCTTACAGTGTTTTAACATTTCGGTTTCCTCTGGGCAATAAACAGAAATGTTAATAAAATGTTTAATACATTTAACTGTTTCCTTCTGGTTGAATATGTAAAAGAAAGGCTGCTACTTCATTCTTATATGATTTTGGTTTTCAAGCAGGCATTAGGAAGCAACAGGATATTAAGACTCCTACTGTGTGTCATATACTTGTTGTTACTGGAGAGGTGGCGGCTGGTGTTGCAAGTGTGGAAGCAGTTGTAAGTAGTGTTTGAAGAATTTGTTGGTCTTATATGTGACTAATAGCTATGTTACTCGGACTCGGGTATGAGTGTCCGACACGGATATATATCCGATACGAGTATATTCAATTTTTTTCAAGATTTTTATGTATTTGGAGTGCCCTTGGAGGATCATATCCTCATACCCATGTCCGGATATGTGTCGGACATGGATACTTCAAGAAAAATGAAGAGTCAGAGCAACATAGACTAATAGTAGTAACTTGCAGTATAAGTTTAAGAAGTACTACACCAAAACTTAAAAGGTCTTGGTGCTGTTATCATGACGCTGCAGGAAATGTTTCTCACACCTGAGTGGATTCAACAATTCAAGCACAAGATACATTCTGCTCCTATATTGATGGTTGATGCAAATTTGAGTCCTGCTGCTTTAGAAGCTTCTTGCCAAAGTACTTTTACTCTAGATTTTTCTCTCCTTCTAGGGTGGTCTTCTGCTTTCTGCTAACTATTACAGCTTCTCTTCGTCTCACTTTTATTTGGTTTTTCTCAAATATTTCTCCTTTTTTTTTTCTTCCTGCAGTAGCAGCAGAGTCAAATGTTCCGGTATGGTTTGAGCCTGTATCAATTGCAAAATCTAAAAGAATTGCTCCAGTTGTCAAGTATGTGAGTGCACTCATTTTGTGCAGTTTTATATTAATCCCTGATACTTTGTGTAAGCTATAGGTGTGTCAGCTAGAGTGCTTTCATTGCAGTTATCTCCTCTTCGTATCTCTCGGTTACTAATTCAGAGATTTTCCGCAGATAACTTTTGCTTCACCTAACGAAGATGAACTAATTGCCATGGCAAATGCTTTGTCTTCTCAAAATATATTTCATCCAATCGAAAGGAATAAATGTTCTACGGATACTTTGTTCCAGATGCTAAAACCAGCAATCTGGCTTTTGCTTGAGAAGGGTGTCAAAATTCTTGTTGTGACTATTGGTTCAGACGAAGTACTTTTATGCTCTAAAGTGGAACCAAGCTCCTGGAAGATTGGTCCAGAAAAGGCAAAGCGACACGGATTCAATGGACAGTTATTTGAAACTGTGACATCAAGATGTCCTTCAAATTGGTACTCCGATGCTAAGGTTCTGGAGAGAAGCTCATATTTTTCGGCTGTGCATTTTCCCGCACTCCCGGCCTCAGTAGTAAGGCTTACAGGAGCTGGTGATTGCCTGGTTGGTGGAATGCTTGCTTCTCTTTGTGCAGGTTTAGATGTGATGCAGAGTGTAGCAATTGGTATTGCTGCAGCCAAGGCTTCTATTGAGGTGGAAAGCAATGTACCTTCTCAATTTAGTTTCGCAACAATTACCGGTACATCTTTTGATTTTAAGCTGTTCCTGCTTCGGGTTTCGGTTTAAGCATTAGTTTGCAACTTTTGATAATATATGAATGATGTTGAAGTAGTGATTAATGGCAATTTCATTATGCAGGTGATACCAGGAAGGTGTATTCAGCTGCCAAAGTTTTGCCAAAAACAATCCAAGCTGTAATGTATAATGAGTGGGGAGGCAAAATTTGGGTAGACATCCCAATTTAGAGCCATATGCTTGCCTCTTTGATTAATCTCTTAGCATAATCGAATACTTTGTTAGTTTTTTTAATATTTTGCAGTTTGTACTACTTTTTGAATTAAAAACTCAAGTTAAAATTGAATCAAAGCCCGAAATTGCTTGAATCCAAAAACCGAATAACCAATCCGAATCGAGCCGAATTCATGCAGATAAGTCATACCTGAATACTTCTAATAGTAAAATGGGAAACCCTCGTAGATCAAATTAGATTAAGAAAATCCAAAAATTTGAACTGATGCAATTCGGATATCACCCCGACTTATGCAATCCGAATCGATGCAATCTGGTCCGATATGTGATGGATTTGATTTGAATTAGATTGGATTAAATTTTGAATATAATATTTTGGATTCGATTTGGGTAAGCGTTAAATATGTAATGAATTTTATTTGAATTGGATTAAATTTGAATATAATATTTTGGATTCGATTTGGGTAAGGGTCAAATATGTAATAAATTTGATTTGAATTGGATAATTATTTAATTAATAAATTTTTTTTTTTAAAATTTGATGAATAAATAAATACTGATATAAATAAAATTTTCGAGCCTAACGAGACTGGACCCCTTAAAGGCTAAAGCAAACAATTTTTTTTTTTTTTTTTACTTTTTAATCGGACCGGCACGATCCGGGTCATGTACAACTCTACTTACTTGTGAGTCGTCAACTTTCAGTTTCCGGCTGGTATTTAGGGATTCCTTAACGCACCGCAATCGCAAGCATCAAACTTTCAATTGTGAAAAATCAACAAAATCCCCTTACAAAATCTAATCTTTCTTCCTCTCTGACTGTGCTTTAATTCCAGTTTTATCTGCAAATTCCAAATTTTATGGATCTAACGAGCGAGGTCTCCCATTTCTTTCTTTCTATCAATTTTTCTTTTAAATTATTATTATTTTTTAATTTTATTTAACTATGTTATTATTAGGTATTATGCATTGAAATATCAACACTGTTCGTTTGAATTGTAGTTTCTCAATCAATTTAGGGCTTAACTTATACAGTTTCTGCATTGAATAATGAATAGTAGTAACTGTTTAGTTTAACTTAAAAAAGAATCTTTCTTTAAGAACAATTAGGGTTTAGTTTATCTCGAGTTAATAACAATTGGTTTTTGAATGTGTTTAGGTGGGATTAAGGTTGCTTTTTTCTCCAATTAGTTCCCACATTATTGTTCGGACGGCATGGTAAGCTCTTAGCTGAATGAATCACTTTGTAGAAACTTGTCAATATTTTCACCCTTGATTATGAGTTTGTTGCTAATTGTTGTGATTTGGCTTCACAGTTGTACAGTGGGGACTGTTCTACCAGTTTACTCAACGTTTAAAGCAATCGAAAACAATGATCAAAATGAGCAGCAAAAATGGCTTCTTTATTGGACAGGTTATCATTTCTATTGCAACTTCTGTCTTGTTTTACCTGTATTATGAATTTGACTGTCTCTTCATCTCTTGCGGAATGCAATACAAATGCTACAGCTGTTCTTCCCATTGATAGCTTATTGTGACTATTAGGCGCTCATAATCTTTTTCGAATATATTTTTAAGTAAAAAATTTTATGAGGAATTTGTGTTTGATGGGCAAGTTAATTGGGAACAAACAAGCACAATAAAGTACAAAATGAAACAGCCATGTCACATTTTCATAAACGCAATGCGAAATCTGTTTTGTATACAACATATGGACTGTAGAGTTAGATGATCATTTGTATTTAATGTGTTTCTTTGTGTGCGGTAATGTGACCTGAAACTGAGACTATAAACCTTCTTACTGGTTAAATGGCTCGAACATGGCCTGTATAACTATGTCACTCCGACTCGGGTGTGAGTGTCGGACACGGGTATGTTTGATTTATTCTAAGTTTTTCCATGTATTTGGAGGGTCCTTGGGGGATTATATCCTCATACCCATGTCCGAATATACGTCGGACACGGGTACTTAAAGAAAAATGAAGAATCGGAGCAACATAGCTGTATATAGCTGCTGCATGTGGCACATTATCAAAATAAATTATTGCAATTGCATTATTCACCTTTGTTTTTACTTCACAGAAGTTCTTATTTTTGCTTGCAGTTTATGGATCTTTTAGTGTTGCTGAAGCGTTTTCAGACAAAATCCTGTCCTGGTACCTTTTTCTAAACCTAAATGTTGCAGAAGTGGTTTTTGTTTTGTTGGTGTTCTGTTCTTTTTCTTCATAGTTTTCTTCTCTTTTATGGTCATTTCGCACTGTGAATTCAAACAAGTTGTTGCTATTTAGGTTTATAAGTGAACTATCAGAATTTAAAGTTTCATAGTGAACTTCTCTTGTTACACATTTCACAAAATTCATTTCTTACATGTGTGGTTGATTAAACTTATTGACAACCAGCTCCGGAATACATTTTGTCCAGATTTTCTTTTTATAGATGATTTTTCTTATATATTGGACCTGAATTATTAAGGTTTTTTTTTTATATTATTTATTGCTTATTTCTTTCAGTGCTGTTTCATCTTATTTCTAGGTTCAAGGCATTTTCTTTTGAGTGTTGCTCCATTATAAGGAAGCTCATTTTTTTTTTGTTTCATCAGGTTTCCTCTCTACTACCATGCAAAGTTTGCTTTTCTAGTTTGGCTTCAACTTCCATCTGCCAACGTAAGCTCAATTTTTGCTTCTGTTTCACAGATAGCATATGCTTGTTACTAGATCTTGCATGCACCATTGTTCAAGGGTATCCTTGTTTATTGGGATATATCTAGTTCCGCCAAACAAAATGGATACTGTGAATTAATCAGCTGATCCTAGTATTTCACTACGTTATTTGCAAACTCTATTTGAATATTCTTATTTGTTATTCTTTTTTATATGCAACCAAGAAGTTGAAATTAGACAGTGAGCAAAGTACTCTTGATAACTGATTGCTCTCTAACAGGGAGCCAAGCATTTGTATATGAGCCATCTCCGTCCGTTTCTACTGAGGCACCAATCTAGGCTTGATCAGATATTGGAGACTATTTACAATCAAATGGTAAGAATTTGTCCTATGATGTTACCATAGCAGGATATGAATTTCTAGTTTTGGAGGGCATCCAAATGGAACTTTGCTATATTGTGGCTTAGGCCAATCATTTCCACTCTTGAGCCCCTGGTTCCACCCTCTTTTCTCTCTTTCTTTTGTTGCACTGTTCCCCATCATCTAAAAAAACAAGCAATCTGTTAATTAGAGGCTGATTTTGCTGCCAAATTAGATGGTCTCTATTTTAGACTTGAATTTGAACACACAGTAATTGCAAAATTTTAGAGGTCTGATAGATCAGTGGAACTGCAGATCAAAATCATCAGTGCACACCGAGCTGAAATCAACTTTGCAAGGGTACTTTTTCTGAAGCTCATGGCATCAGGTACAGACTTGGAGTACTAAACTTCAACCTAAATTATCTTTAAAGTACCATTTTCTTCTGTAAAAGCATATTAAATGTTTCTGTCAATTCCACATTTCCACTTGTTATTTTGTTACGTTTTCTTTAATCTAGCCATTTTTCAAAAGCATATTGCTGGTTTTTAAGGTTATAATAGTTTCTTCTTGTGGTAAATTTGATCCACTCTAAACGATAAAAAAAATAAATAAAAAAAATACAGATCAATAAGGGTAAAAGCTTCCTTGGATCTCACATTTCCTTTATGTTGGCAGTGAACCAGACTGTGCAAAGACAGCCAAATTGCTCCATTGAAGGCCCTAGACAAGTAGATTCCGATACGCAATCTGACAGTGAAGATTGATACTGTCGCAATAAGCATAATTTGCAGATGTTGCCCCTATAATCCCCTTACTCTTTTTCTTTTTTGTTAATATTTGTTTGCATCAATATTTCTCTCGCTTCTTAGAAGTTTAAGGTTCAGCCTACATAAAAGGAGTTTCTGTCGGGAATATGAATGCCGGCATAATAGTATGTGATCCTACTATGATGTTGATTTCTAAAATATTTAAAAAGTCTTTGAATTATTTCGATTTTCTTAAGTTATATATTTTTATTTCAAATAAAAAATTAATTTATGTTAAAAGTTTATTTAGATACAAATTAAAAGTTAAGAATTTATTTTAGTATAATAAAAATATATATTTTTTGGGTTCAATTAAGGAAGTCAGTATCGTATCGTTGGGCGTATCGTTTTTGTTCTGGTACTAGTACGTACCGGTACAGATGTGTTTCGACATACTGTTTCGGGTTTATCGGTATTTTTCAATTTTTTTTCTTCATATATCTATATGTATAATCTATTTTCAAATTTTTTAATAAAATATATATTATATACACATACAAGTATACATCCATTACATGTATATATATGTTTTTATGCATATATAAATTTTAAATATTTAATATTTAAAAATTTTAAACATCAAATAGGTAAAATAAATATTAAAATATTAAAAAAATATAGTAAATTATTATTAATTATATTCAATAGTCTAATTTAATGAATATATTTTATTTTTAAATGTAATTATGAAAAAAAATAAAAATGATCATGACAAAAAATATTGAAATTGATTTAAAAAATCAAATAAGTGAATTTAAAAAAAAAAGTCAAAATCTTGTACCAATCGATACGTATCGATTCGGACCGGTACGATCGATACGAGCTGATATCAAAATCGAAACGAAATAAAAAATTGTTTATACCGATTTAATAATAAAAAATTGAAATGTATCTGTCGATACCCCCGTATAATATCGACCACCGTGGGTCCAATCCAAGGTTGGTAGAGAAGGGCCGGGGAAGACAAGTGTGGAAAGCGACATCGTTTAACATTTCTCGACTCTCGTGGCTTTGTCAGCACTCACCATGAATGCGGAAATGCCACCAGCTCTCTCCTTAATAATAGTTGATGATTGATGATGATGATTGTTAGACTGTTTGTTAATCGTAAAATCTAAAAAACATAAAAATAAAAATAAAGACAGCGATCTCCATTCCATTCTATAAAAATAAAATAATATTCTAAAATCAGTCTTTTTTATAACTTGGAACAACAACACCCCACTCTCCCCAGAAGGCCAGATTCAAAGACCCAGCAAGCAGCCAGAAGGAAAAATGATGGGCGGACGCAGAGAGGGGCCGTTGATGAGAAACGCATCGCAGTCAGTGGT
Organism: Fremontodendron californicum; assembly: GCA_030761205.1. Taxonomy (NCBI): domain Eukaryota; kingdom Viridiplantae; phylum Streptophyta; class Magnoliopsida; order Malvales; family Malvaceae; genus Fremontodendron; species Fremontodendron californicum. The sequence goes on from JAULJL010000007.1 coordinate 33,038,719, forward strand.
GAAATCAAGAATATTAATGGCAATATCCGTTGGGATTTCGTTGGGTTGCCTCTTCGCTTTTCTTTATCCTCATGGATTCCTCTCTTCCTCTGCCCCTGCATTCCACTCTCGCCGCTCCCAGGTTCCAATCCCCCCTTCCCACCCCACCCATTGCCTGCTCCTCCTCTTATAATTTGTTTGTTTGTTTTGAGATCATTTCAGTGGCGACTTCGTAAAGCAAAAAAATATTTTTTAAAAATGAGTTTTTTACTAGAAAAATCATTTCTTTACTACAATGTTGTACCCTTTTTTAGTGTTAAAAATATCGAGGAATTGAATTCACTGATTAGTTGTTTTGTGCTCTGCAATTGCTTCTTTGGTTCCGGGCTTTTAGATCAAATCTTGAATACAAAATCTTGTTATTGATTTACTTTTTGCTAATATATACTTTACATCATACCCTTTAGTTCAAAGTTCATTCCTTTTCTTTTCTTCCTCATAAGTGGTTGTTAGCCAACAAATAGATGGTTAAGATGTTGCCTATGTATTGCTTTGGGCTGAAAACTATTACATACTGATGTGTTGATCCTTTAGCAAATTTATGAATTTTGCTCTTCATTTTGGTTCTTTTTTTTTCGTATATGAATTTGAAGCACATTATTTAGTTAATTGAGTCTTGAAAATGATATTTATGTTGTAAAGTCCTCCTATATCTGGTAATCTTTTGTTTGGGTTTTTAAAGTGTTTGTTGATGTTAGATTATATCATCTAATCTAGTGCTTGTAGGTGGGAGTTTTAGGCATGAATGTGTTATTATTAAGCAAAATAAATTCAATTTTACTTGTTTCATTGCTAGGTTCTATCTACCAAATGCGAATCTACTGAAAGGTTAAATGAGTTAAAAACAGAGTATGCAACAGCATCCAAGAAAAATGCAGATTTGAGGCAACAGGTTAAAGAGCTTACTGAAAAGCTTAGGTTGGCTGAACAAGGGAAAGATCATGCACAAAAACAAGTTGAAGCATTGGGTAAACGGCATAAAGCTGGGCCTTTTGGAACTGTTAAAGGTTTGATAACCAACCCTACAGTGATTCCAGATGAATCGGTGAACCCCAGATTGGCAATAATTCTGGAAAATGTTTCTGTCGAAAGAGAGCTTATAGTGGCACTTGCAAATTGGAATGTGAAGGACTCCTTAGAGGTTTGGTTCACAAGCATTAAGAGAGTTGGTATACCTAATTATTTGGTTGTTGCTTTGGATGATAAGATTTCCGAATTTTGTGAATCAAATGATGTTCCGGTGTATAAGAGAGATCCCGATGAAGGAATTGATTCCATTGGGAGGACAGGGATGAACCATGCTGTTTCAGGATTGAAATTTCGTATCTTGAGAGAGTTTTTGCAGCTGGGGTACAGTGTTCTCCTTTCAGATGTTGATATTGTGTATTTGCAGAATCCTTTCAATTATCTTTATCGTGATTCAGACGTGGAATCCATGACTGATGGCCATGATAACATGACTGCTTATGGATATGATGATGTCTTTGATGAACCTACAATGGGATGGGCCCGATATGCTCACACAATTCGAATATGGGTTTATAACTCTGGTTTCTTCTATATCAGACCAACAATCCCTTCGATTGAGCTTTTGGATCGTGTGGCTGGTCGCCTTGCTCGTGAGCCAAAGTCATGGGACCAGGCAGTTTTCAATGAGGAACTCTTTTTCCCTTCGCATCCTGGGTACGAGGGGCTTCTTGCTGCTCGGAGAACAATGGATTTCTATCTCTTCATGAACAGTAAAGTCCTCTTCAAGACTGTGAGGAAAGATGCTAGACTGAGCAAGTTTCAGCCGGTCATTATTCACGTTAATTACCATCCTAATAAGCTCGAACGAATGAAAGCAGTCGTGGAATTCTATGTTAATGGTAACCAGGATGCATTGAAAGCTTTTCCTGACGGTTCAGATTGATAAATTGTGAAAGCTTTGCTCATCACAATGACCCTTAGCTTTTTCCATCAACAGTCAGCACTGGATGCAAAAGGTTCATCAACTAAATGGTTGAAAGACAGATATGATCACACACAACAACAAAAAAGTGGTGCCTTGAATCTCACTCTTCTGCCAAAGGTAAAGAAAACCCAGAAGAATATAGTTTTACTTTATTTTACTTTTGCGATAAAGATTTGTTCTTTACTGCTTTGGATTTTTTTTTTCTTCCCCTGCCATTGTGCAACATTACAAAGGTTTTGTAGCAATTCAAAATTCAAACCCGTCGATACAAGCTTTACTCGATTCATTCACCTTTCAATATATTTTGCTTTTGTACATTTCTTTCCTCTTCAGAGTAAAAATTTTACCCTTTGCTTTTCACTTGGAAGTAATGCTATACTAAATTACTATATAAGTACTTCACTGTAACTACATTGAAGTAATTTGAGCAATTAAAGTTAAAACCCATTAAAAAAAAAAAATTACCCTGGATAGTCTAGTTAGAGATTGCTTTCTTGCTTCAAAATAGAGATTGAACTTGAAGCTGGAGTCATTTCTGCATTACTTCATTTTCATGATCATGAAGTTCATGTCCCAAAGCTGTAAGTAGATCTGCTCATGGGTCGGCCGGGACGCGGCCCATAAGAATTTTTTTCTTTACTTAGGCTGACCCGGGTAACTGCTCATAATATTAAAAAAATTAAAACATTATTTTTATATTTTTATAATTAAATTTAAATTTAAATAAAAAAAATATTAAATAATGATCCGGATCGGGCCGGTTCAAATCATCAAAACTCCTACCCAAGTCCGGCATAATACGAGTCAGGTCTGTCAAGACGGACAGACTACCCGGTCCATGAGCAAGTCTAGCTATAAGGTCATAAATTATACCTGGCTCGCAATCTGGACTAGCTCTTCCTGTTCCATTTCACAAGTAAAAATCAGTCATTTGTAATTGTACGGCAATATTATGTTCTGGATAGGAAATATTGTTTGTGCATATGTAAAAGATATCAATAAACATTTTATTCAGAGTTTAACCCTGTTAGAATGTTAATTTATGCAGTCATTTTTAAAAAGTAACATTCGGCATATCAATGTTTTCACTCTTTTTTCACTCTCACCATTAAAGGCTGTCTACCACCATGGGAATTAATTAAAGAGATCTAAAAGCAGCTTATTGAAGCAACAGTGAGCAAGCTATTATTAATTTCTGTGTCTTTTTCTACAGTAAAAAAGAATGTTGGTTGTCCACTCCTCAAAGTTAATTTTGAAGCAATGGAATATATTCTCCACCTTTTGTCGTCCTTTGTCACTTTTGAATGTCAAAAATGGAATGTTTTGCATGTTTTTTCTTTTCCTTGCTTAATTGTGGAGTTGCTTGTTGTTGATGTTAATGTAATCATGTCTGATTTGATTCTGGTGTTGCAGATATTGATATGCAAAGTTGTATCAGAAAACAGACCGAATTTGTTCCATTGTTCTTTAGGTACATTTGAGCTGTCTTCATGTTCTAATGTTTTTATTAGATAGTTTCTGTTTGACAAAATTTGAAAATTTTTTTTGAAAAAAAAAAAACATGAACACGTCGTACATAGATTTGTTCATGGATCGAATCGGATTAAGATTCATTTTTTTTTTTCACATCCTTAAACAGGTCTAGACTCCTACTCCTACACATGCTGGTATGGGTAACTTCCAGTAATAACTCCCCAAGACCCAAGTGAATTAAGACATTCTGAGAGGGCAAATATATTAATTTTGGATTTAATATAAACAAATGGGAAACGGATAGTTTTTTTTTTTGTTTTTGAAATGTTAATGGGTGCTTATAAATACTTATTAAAGTAATATTTATATATATATAAAAAAAATAATTAATATATTATTTTTTAAATTTGGTAAAAATAGTAGTACATTAAATAAAGATATAGTTTTTAAAATAAAAATAACTAACCTTAAAAAAATACTTATAAACTGTTAACCATAAGTCATACCCTTTTTATTTCCTTTCTTTAAATTTCTTAAGCTTCGTTTAGTATTATTTTTGGATACTTAAAAATTGTGATTGAGCCAAAGCAATGCTATTCAATTGGCTTTTGGAGTAAAGTTAGCTAAAACCTGATTTCTAAAACTGGTTTCCAAAATCAAACTTTTGTTAATGTTAATGCTTTTGAGGTTAGTTTGCCAATTTTTGTAAGTGAAAAGTCAATATACTCTTTCTTATTTTCTTTAGATTAATGTATTTTTCATTATATTTTTAAAAACATATAATATTGTAATTTTTTTAGTATATTGAGTAAAAAAAAATTAAATAGAATGAGAATAGAATTATTTATTTATTTTTAGGTTAAAATAATTTTATTTTTAAAAAAGTAAAATAGCATAATTTTTAAAATTAAATTTTATACAAATGAGTTATTTTTTGGCACTGCTAACAATAATTGATTTTTTAAAATAAAATTATTTTCATTTTTTATTTTTCAACATTATGTCTCTTTTAAAAAAATTAACTTCTCACAGTAATACCAAATATTTTAAAATTTGAAACCACAATTTTTATAATTATTTTCAAACACATTTTTAAAATATATATATATATATATATTTTTTAACTCAAATTTTTTCTAACAATAATGTAAGCAGTGATGAAATTCGGTGCAGGTCCTAGTAAAAGAAAAACTTGGTTTATGGTTTCTTTCTTTATTTGTTTTGTGTGGTTAAAGGAAGGCAATGATTCTACTCATTAACATGACAGCTACTGGTTTTTTTCTTTTTTCATCAAAAAGATATTGAGTTTTAACATGGAACAAAAAAAAAAATTAACTTCAAAGAAAGGGAATTTGAACCTTAATCTTTGAATAAAATAATACACCAATCACTTAACTGTGAAAAAAAAAAAAAAGCTATTTGATTATGTATCTTACAAATATTAAAGGTAGAAAACATGTTACAGTTGCTAGTTGTGGAAATTTTGATTTTCAAAGTTTTACTATCACTTTTATGCCAGCAAATATCTCGGCCAGTTTCAGACTCCAGAATCCAGACCAACGAACAACTCAAACAAGGAGGTCAACTTCACCTCCCAAATCCCAATAGATTACCTGACAAATTCCTCTTTCATCTTCTTTCCTTCTATTCTACCTGTTGTTTTCTTGTTTTCTGTTACTGGGTATATTCATATTTCATACAATAACTGATAAAAATAGATTCAGTCTTGGAATATATATATATATATATATATATATATATATATATATAATTATCTAGGATTCGGATAGTATATTATAAGCTTAAACAAACCCATTGAGCTTTGATGGGTAAAGGAGGTGGTTGCATATTCAGCAAGAAAAGATCAACTTTAGAAGCATCAGATCAAGATCCTCCAAACCCTGATACAGATGCTCCTGTTCATTACCAGAAACAAATTCCGACAGCCACTAGTATTACAGCTATCAAAGTTGAAAACAGTTCATCTCAAGAAGCAAAGAAACTCAAAGTATTTATAGTTTTTTACTCAATGTACGGTCATGTAGAATGTTTAGCTAAAAGAATGAAGAAAGGAGTGGATTCCATTGATGGGGTTGAAGGGTTTTTGTACAGGGTTCCCGAGACACTGCCAATGGATGTATTGGAACAGATGAGGGTGCCTCAGAAGGAGGAAGAGTTGGCTGTCATATCAGTTGATGAATTGGTGGACGCTGATGGGTTGTTGTTTGGTTTTCCTACGAGGTTTGGTTCCATGGCGTCACAAATGAAGGCATTTTTCGATTCTACAGGCCACTTGTGGGAGCAGCAGAGGCTTGCAGGTGTGCCTGCTGGGTTCTTTGTGAGCACTGGGACACAGGGCGGTGGCCAGGAGACTACCGCGTGAGTATATCCTTTGGTTGTTTAGTTTTCTTTTTCCATACAAAATTCAAGTACTAGTATATAGTTTGATGTTGATTTTTGGGTTTTTTTTTTTTTTTTTGTGCAAGATAGGTTGATCTGACTATTCTGTGATTGATGCATTTGTTTTATTTTGTAGAACTAGATGAATTGAGTTTCAATAGATTATGGAAAGTTGGAAACATTCTAGAGTTCTTCACCTATTGCTGAAATAAGAATTGTTGGGAATTAATTGGGGGGTTATGTGATTAATCATCATGTGTTTTGCTCATCAAGGCAAAGGTTACCTTCTTGGGTGAATTAATGGGGAGGCATAAAGTTCCTATGTTACTCGACTCAGGATTGAGTGTCGGATACGGGTATACTCAATTTTTTCTGTTTCCATATATTTAGAGGATCATACCCTCATATCCTTATTCAAATATGTGTCGGACATGGGTGTCGGACACGGGTACATCAATAAATAAAGAATCGGAGTAACATAGTAAAGTTCTGCATCTGTTTTTTGGTTGTGTCAGTCACCTCTAATATGATTATATCGAGATGGTATACATTTTGGATAGCAGAAATCTTATGCAACATGATATGAAAATTATGTATTAGCATCAGATAGCATCAAATTCTTAGAAATATGCTCTTATAAACTGCTAAAAATCTCAGTGTCAGAAAGTATTCGTGAGTGCAACCAGTTAGATAGTTGGTATAAAAATGTCTTGAATCTCATTATCTGTTCATGAAATTTTTTGGATAAGTTGAGAAGATATTGATGAAACAGTGGGGACCGTAACCAGAAAAGAACAGATATTTCTTGTCATTCTGAAAATTCAGGCAACATAAATCAAGGGGTTTCCAAATAACAGATATTTCCATTAAATTTTAGTTATCTTCTGACAATAGGATGTCTTATATGACATAATACTGTCATGTGCTGTTGCATCTTCTGGATCTCATTATGTGCTGTTGCATCTTCATTTTTCTTGAAATACTCGTATACGATGCATATCCGGACATGGATATGGGGATATAATCCTCCAAAGACCCTCCAAATACATGGAAATCTTAGAAAAAAATGAACATACTCGTGTCCGACATTCACACCCGAATCCGAGTAACGTAGTGGATCATCATGGATGCTTCTTTTACTGTGGGCTCCTATATCTTTCTTTAGATATTATGATTTATGATTAGTATTTTCCAGCCTAATCAGTCTCTTATAAGCTTAGTTGTAAGTTTACCCCGTCTGTTAGTTTCATGTGCCCTTAATATTATCATAATGTAAGGTAAAAAGGAAAGAAAATAATACATTCACAAAGTTTAATTAATAGTGTAATTTGGGTGTTGCGTTTTTTAAGGTTTTACAAAGAAGTAAAAAAAATCCCATCTGTTTCAAAAATCATAAGGAATTGAATGATCTAAGGTTGTCCTAATGGTGATGAAATATTGATTTCGAAATCTGTTTTACTAACAGGAACTTATCAAAAGAAAAAAAAAAAAAAAACAACAACAACAAATATGGAATTCAAACAGGAACTTATCTTGCTGATAGTAGTTAGCTTTTCTTTTCTCTGATATATATAACCTATGTTGCTTCGACTCTTCATTTTTTTAATAGTATCCGTGTTCGACACCCGTGTCCGATGCATATTCAGACATAGATATAGGGATATGATCCCCAAGGACCCTCCAAATACATAAAAAAACTTAAAATAAATCAAATATACCCGTATCCGACACTCACATCCGAGTTCGAGTAACATAATTTATAACAAAGGCGCTTGAGAAATGAATGAAGATTAGTGCTTTGTGCTTATTCCAGGGGTGCTTCCCTGTTTTTGTTGTGGTAAGGCCAAGCATTTTTTTGGATTAATTTGTTACTTTCTACAATGCAGATGGACAGCTATCACTCAATTAGCCCATCATGGGATGATTTATGTTCCCATTGGCTACACCTTTGGTGCTGGAATGTTCAAAATGGACTCAATCAGAGGAGGGTCTCCATATGGTGCAGGAGTTTATTCTGGGGATGGCACAAGGGTACCCACCGAAACAGAGCTGGCTCTTGCTGAGCATCAGGGAAAATACATGGCTGCAATGGTCAAGAGGTTTCCCCCTCCTCATTCTTTTATATCTGCTGACAGCCTTAACAACTAGGCCTTGCTCAAACAACATTGTGTTTGTTTCCATTTTCATTCAGTTTCTTTTTTTCCTTATATATATGGACAGTTTTCAGATATTACTGGTCAATTGAGTGGCCTATACTTCTCTGACTTGAATACCTGTAGTTCCCATTTTACAGCTTCTGCTTACCTTATTTGTTGCAACTGTTGTCTTTGTATATGATTGAAATTCTTATTTTTGCTAACTGTATGATTAATTCATTAATAATATTGTCGGATGTGTTCTTTGGTAAAACTGTAGTTGGAAGAAGCTTCTCTTCACAACCTCCCCGCCCCCTTCCCCTCTCAAAATATATATGGAAAAAAATTACCCTAATCCGGACTTTTCATTTTTCTTAAAATATTTATGTCCGACACTTGTATCCGACACATATGAATATACAAGTATGAAAGAATGATCCTTCAAATATATGAAAAAACTAAATATATCCGTATTAGACACATGCCCGTATCAGACACTCACTCTTGAGTCCGAGTAACATAGTCCGAGTAACATAAGTTGTACCTATTTTCGTTATAAAACACCTATTGCTGCAGGGTTTGGAAAGAAATAATGATCTTGAGAGATGAATAGCCTTCTTGGAAATAGCACCTTAGCTTAGATGCTGATTTAGGGAAACTGGCAACTACGCAAATATGAAGTAACTGATGACCTGTAAATTCCAATTGACCTCTGGTATACGAATTCATTTAGTAGAGTAGTTGATTGGAAACTGAATGAGAACTTACTGAAAAGAAAAGAATGGCCAAGAAAAAGATGGGTCACAGGATAAAAGCATGATTTCCCTATCATTGAGGTAAAATACAAGTTCTTGCAAGCAAAGATGAAATAAACAAATAAATACATGATAAAAAAAAAGTCTCAAGTTCCACATCCGAACTTGTTTCACTCAAATAAAGAAAATAATGATGATCCAACCAATTTCACAAACACGCCATAAAGTTACAGCAACATAGAAACACCTCCAAGTATGCCTCACATAGTCCTGAAGATATGTCTCCTAACAGCAGGCTAGTCTTACAACCGAATATACAGCCGTTGAACCTCCGAGTAAATGGATGCTTTTTAATACAAGTTGCGGCTACATACACCGAGGGAAGAAGGATTGGCCCACATATCCACCAGCCATTGCTCTTCTCACATTGGACTCGAACAGTTTCGGGTTGTCCCTCAAAACAGCTGCTGCATCATGATTGAGGGGATCCTCATAGTTGGGTTGCTGCATGCACAATCATAAAACTGTCATTAAGATGGACCAACCAAGTAGCAAAACCACTTGTGAAAGAAAAATCAATACCGTGAAGAGATGAAACAATCCATAAATTATAGTGTTTATGTTCAGAACAGGTTTCCAATCTTCTCTTAGAATATTGAGGCAAACATTTCCTTCCAAATCAATGTTAGGATGGTAGACCTGCAAATGAGATATAATGTTTAGAACTGACTTACCATGTCGTTAAGCAACACAATTGAGACGTGACCGCATTATGGTCAAGACATGTTTGTGTACCTTTGTCTTGCATTTGACCTTAGGTGCCTCATGGGGGTAGATGTGGGAAACTTGGAAAGTGAATAAAAATGTGCCACCTCTGCGACCAAAAACCAAATAAGTGCTTGCATACAAAAAAAGAATTGCATGTTAAGAACAAAAATAAATGACATGGTGCTTGGTTCAGATTCTTTTTATTTTTATGTTTTTCTTATTGATGGAAGGTTCAGAAATATTAAGCTCATAGACAATTGAGAATCCTGGTTGTAAGGCACCTGGATGCATTTATAAGCACCATAGAGTGGCCTGCATTAGATTGCCCAATTCCATTGATTAACAGGCGTTAAATGCCAGATCAAAGACCACCTGGGCTGTTAAAGAACAATTTACTATCTAAACTGACAATACAAGCAAACTTTAGCAGTCATTGATCTCCAGTCTAAAACACCAATCCTCTATTTTCAAGAATTTTCTAACCTCAAATTAAAGATACATCGAAGGAATGAAAGAGGACTGTGTTGAAAAAGAAAGGTGCTGCTATAGCAGTTGACGTTTGAACTAAATAAGGAGGTCATGTGCTTAAAATCACTTACAGATAATAACCTTCATCAGGCCGAATGGTAACCTCAAAATTCATCAAATCATCTTTGCCATTGGGAAATGAAATGCTACATGTTTTTGGTAGAATCAGTTCGCTGATATCTACAAAATAAGCCACACAAAAATCAGAATAGACACTCTTACAGGCAATTTACGCTAGTTGAAGTAGGATTAGTGGAGTACAGCTTTCAAATGTCTAAGTGTTTTTCATAACAAATTAATAGGTTTCAAAAACAATTACCAAAAGAAAGTTTTACAGATTATTCTTGAAAAAACAACCCAATTATGAGCTATACAACTTCCTTGATTTTGTAAAATCCACCAACAAAATTCTCATAACAAATAAAAATAACTCTAACTTTATAAACATGGCATTTCATGTTTCTTGATACTGGGACTGATACTTTACTCTTATTTTGTTTCTGCTGAATCAAAGCCTCAGAAAACAATGTTATCAAAACCATTTATTTTAAAGCAAGTCAAAAATTGATTCGAGAAGTAATGATAGTCTCAAAGAGTCACTAAACATGACAATTATCAAAAGATAAAAATCAAGAAACCTCTATGAAGACGTAATTCTCCTGCACTTTGCTTCTTTACAGGTGCCTTCCCATTGGCATTTTCTGCAATTTCCCTCTGCTTTTCCTTGACCTTAAATAGCTTGATCATTGTTCCTAAATTATGATAACATGAGAATGAGAATGGAAGACACATGACAGACAAAGCTAATGCACTATTGTGCATAATATACATATTAAAGACACATGAAGGCACTCTTGTGCAGCATAAACACGTTAAAAACACTGGAATAAAAATTTATACAATGGGTTAGTATATCCAGACATTATGATAAAAGAGAGCATCAAAGACTAAGACGTCAATCGTATACTCAAGAAAAAGACACTAGAGAAGACTAAACTGACATCTAGCCAAGAACCCACAAGTCTTTGTTTCACAATCGAACATAAAATGCCAAACAATTTTCAAGAAATTAGATCCATAAAGAAGAAAGCACTGCTATTGAAACAGTTGGTCAACACTATCAACCTCTAAGATACAAATCAGACAGCTAAAAAAAACCAAGCATTTTGAAGAATGTATGAGGAAATTGGAAATCAGAGCTTACTCAGAAGCAAAACTTTCAAATTCAATTTGCCAAAAACAAGTGGTAACTCGATGACAAACAGAAAAGAGACAAGCCAAAATAGCTAAGCAAGTAATTAACAGTTTGCAAATCTTCAATCTTTTTAAAACCCAACAAACATTGAATTTCACTGATAACTTGAGGCCAATCTTGTTCCAATGATCTCTTCAAAATTTTCACCCAAGGACTATATAGAGATTCAACAAACACAGGAATAAAAATTTCCATTATCTTTGAAAATGATCCAACGGTAAGACAAAAAAACAAATAAAGAGATGATCTGATGAACTGATCCCCAAAACAATCCAAGGTTTAGAGTGATCATCATTAAAATCCACAAAAAAAAAAAAAAAAAAAAAAAACATTAACATAAACATAAACAAAGTCAAAACTCTCCTGTTTCAAGCAAAATTTAAGACCGACATCTACCCAAAAGCAACATGAAGATTGAAACTTTAGTCGTTTATTAACATACAAATAACCCCAGGAAAAAAAAAAAGCAAATCCAAATTCCAATTCCAATTCAGGAAAAAAAACTCTTTGAATCCACCAAAGAGATACGTAAACATAAAAAATAAAAACTGAAACGCGGATCGGGTTGGTCGTTTTACCTGGTGAAAATACAAGCAAAGGGCTTTTGCAGCAAATAAAATCAGAGCTAAGAAGGAATCTCACAGCGTAAGAAAGTCTTTATATATCCAAAAATATATAATTTCTTTTTTTTTTTTGGGTATTTTCTCATGGGTCAATTATCGTCATCAACTTTTGGTTTCATTCGCTTTTGACAACGAAACGGGATTTTTCGATTCCCTGCTCTGCACCTTCTTTTTTTACTTCTACGCTTCAATCAGTACACCAATAAAAGATTGCCACGAAAGAAATTATGGAGTTTACCTCTTTGGTAATTGGGTTTATTTTATGGTAAAATGATGGAAGTTTATTTGTGGCGGTGGAAGCAAGTGCATATAAATAAAAGGTCGCTTGGCTGCACATGATCGCACACCAAAAGCCGTGGTAAATTTGGTGACGTGGCGTTAGTTTTCCGCTTTTCCTTTTCTGTTTTCTCTTTTTCATGTTTTTTCCTTTTAATATATTTTTTAAATTTTTTCCCTTTTTTTTCTGTATTTTAGAATTTCAAGTTTTTTCTTTAATAGAAGAATTTCAAGTTTTAATCTAATTTTAAATTTGAAGTTTTAATCTAATTTTCTTTAAAATTTTAATTTGTTGGATAAAGTTATAAAATAGTGTAGTTAGTAGTAATTCCACTCAAATCTCAGGTAATTTTTGTAATTTTCACCAAATCATAATAAATAAATAAATAAAAAGAAGGAAAAAAAACTCAAGGGTCAGTGGAATAATATCATTTGGATAATTATCTTAAGGTTAAAGCTAAATGAATCAGTGAAACCAAGATTAGATAAATATCAATTAATAACAAATTTATTATTTATTTGAATATATATATATAATGATATCAAAAATATTATTTTTAAAAAATTTTAATTGAAAATAAATTTAAAAAATAAAATAATTAAATATTTTTTTTTTAAATTAAAAAAAAATTAGGAATATTATTTTTATTCTTTTAAATTTTTTAATTAAAAAAAGTAAATAAAAAAATTTTAAAATTATTTTTAAAAATTAAAAAAATTATTTTCAGAAAATTTATTTTTTAATTAAAAAGTAAATTAAAAAATAAAAGAAAAAGGGAGGAGAAAGTTTTTTTATCAAAAATAATTTTGTCTTTACAATATCCTTTATAACAATTTCTAATTGTTCATTTCTCTTTTTCAAATAACTTTTATTTATTAGACCATTTAACAATAACTTCTTTACAATATCTTTTATAACAATTTCTAATTGTTCATTTATCTTTTTCAAATAACTTTTATTCATTAAACCATTTAACAATAACTTCTTTACAATATCTTTTATAACAATTTCTAATTATTCATTTATCTTTTTCAAATAATTTTTATTCATTAGATCATTTAAAAATAACTTACTTATTGAGAACATATTTTTCATATTTACCCATAATAATTTGTGTTATATAAATTTTAATATATTCGTGTATTCGTATTATTTTTTTTTTTTTATCATTTCGTGTTCATATCATATCGAAAAATATTAAATCTAATTATATTTTTTTAAAAACAGTTTCTGTATTCATTCACCTAACACATTTTCTTAAAAACTAAAACCGTTATTTTATCTAATTAATTGGCTAATAAACTTTGATCTCTTTTTTATATAGCAAAATAATCCTATTGTCACCAATTTAAATATTGTTATTTCTAACTGCCTTTGTGGAGCCTTTATTTTTTTACTAATTGATGTTGGGGGTTTTCTACATCTAATGGAATTTTTATTTATTTATTTGCAAATTTGGTTTATGATTTATTGCGTAAATTATCAAGAACATGTTGAATTGCGGTGCAGATTCCAGTCAGACCATATAGAGAGACAATGAATATGAAAGATTTTCAGCCTCGGGTCCATCTTGTCCGTTATCATAAAGCAAGTATTGTCTATCAAACCCAGCTGACAGATCCGAACAAGAAAAAATTTACTAAGTTTTACTACATTAATTTTTCTGTGCAAAGCCATTGAAGCATAAACTTTGTCTAAGGTTTATTCTTTTTTTTCCCTCAAAAATAAATCTTTTTGTTGCTTGCATTACCCACTTGAAGAAAACCATAAATTAAATAGAATAAAAGCAGGCCAAGACCAATTTGTTTGGTAACAAACTACGTTTTAAGACTAGAAAAATATAAAAATAATAAGAAGAATGGAAGAGTAACGTTAATAATGTCTGACGAGGTTACTAATAAACGCCTTCAATTCAAGTAAAGAAAAGGCGTTATCAGCGAAACCCCCAGATTTTGATATTTGATTTTGGCCTCCCATGAATCAAATAAGCACCTTTACCTTCAGCTCATTTGGGATTATGAAGGCCACCCCCAACCCCAGCCCCTATTATTCAACTAAAATGAAAAAAATACTGCAACAAAAAAATAAAAAAGGAAGAAGAAGAAAGAAAGAAACTGGTTTTATGTTTTCACAGTTTCGGCTTTGGTTGGAGACTCGGAGTTCATCTTACATTTTATAGTGTGTATTTGATGAAGTGAACCAAACCCTAGATCTCTCCCCGCTGGATTTCTTGTTTGTTTTTGCCCCCTTCTTTTGCTTTAATTTTTTAATTTTTGCTCATTTAACTTTTCTTTTTCATTATTTTTGGCCCATGTATAGAGATGTTCAGGCCGGGATAGGTTCAGACTGGCTCATGTATAATATTAACATTATATTTATTTGTTTAAATTTGATTTGAAATATAAATTTTAAATTTTATTTAAATTTATTTATATTTATAAATAGATAATTTAAATCTGTTTAGATCAGTTTATATTTTTTTTTTTATTTGTTAAAAATATATATTTTTATTATTTAATTTTTAATAATTTTATATTTTTTTTATTAAATTCTTAAACATGCATATTTTAACATATTTTTTAATGTTTACACTATAATATTATATATATTTAATCTTTATATATATAAATTACATAATATATATATAAATAAAAATAATATATTATTTAATTAAAAAACGGACTGGATCGAGCTCAGTTCTTGAATGCTGGAGTCAAGGCCCGGCCCATTTTTTAAACTGGTTTTATTTTTTTGCCGAAACTCATTTTTCGAGCTTAATATTTTTATTCAAACATTTTTAAATATGAACGAATCTTCAGACTTGAACATGTAACCTGACGCTTTGACAAGTCTATCCATGTATAACCTTTTAAGGATAAAATATTAAAAAATTCTGGCTAACAATATTAGAGCTTAGGCTTAAATAGTCGTGATTAATTAATTGGGATAAGAATTGGAATTTTATTTTCTTAAAAAAACATATATAGCAACTAGCAATATTAATTACAGGAAATTAATTGATCTCAGCTGCTTAGCTTGATTACACGTCGTCCTTTCCCCACCTAGCTTGACTCTCGTTTTTAACGTACACTCTTTTATAATATGATCCTACACATTATTATTATGTACACTAAACAATGTGGAGGCTATTTATTTTCATTATTTGATTTTTACAATTAAATAATATTAATTTATATAATATATACCCACAGACATAGGCCAAAACCTTCCCAAATTATATAATTGGTATTTTTATATATCTTCAATTTCAATATAAGCTTTTTAATTTAAAGGGTGCTTTTTGAATCCATTTTTGCATGAGAAACCTCAAATTCATATATAGTTTCTAATTCCATCCAATCCAACTAGTTAAGGCAGCAAAATTAATAATTAAATTTTAGATTAATTTGAAGATAACATTGAGCAATTGGGTATAAGAAAGTTGTTGATAGCTAGAAGAATGTGACATCTAAGTTTTAAATCGAATTGGGTACTTATCATATATAAATATTCTTCTAACCAGTAGACTAACTTGATTAAAATTATACTATTTATGTAATAGTAGCACTATACTTATCGTGTGAAATTATTCAATTCTAACATTTAATTTTTATGTTTAAAAATAATGCAGCTTTCAAGACTTTCATTCTACTTACCAATTATCTAACAAAAAGTTGATTAAATTTCATTTTATCATGAACTGGAAATCTGGAACTAAGCAAAATCAAATAATTAAATATTTTTTTACTATCAAAGTATTGAATTAATTGATTTTAAAAGTTTTAAAACGGTTTTCTTCTCTTTAAAGTTTATTTATCTCGAAGCTCTTTTTTTGATAATTGAGGATTAGATCTGCTAAAAACATTATAAAAATGAAGATTAGATTAACTTTTTTAAATAAAAAATTATTAAAAAATGGATTGGATAAGTCAAGTCGGTTGAATCACTGATATATCTGGTTCAATAAATATAAGTAAATTAAATTTTTAATGCATTGCTCTTTAATTTTTTTTTTAATTTTAAATTTTTTTAAAGTGATGAAATTTGAATTATAATAATTATTAAACATCATATCAATAAATTAAATTTATCTTTTATTTAATGTTTATTATATTTAATATTTATTAAATAATAAATTTAATAGTTAAGTTTTGTTTAATTGAATTGACTGATTAAATTAATTGAATCAATTAAATAAAAATTCTATAATTTTATTGGTTTCGATCAAGGTAGTCAGTACCGTATTGGTAGGTGTATCGTTTTTGTTTTGGTACTGATACGTACCGGTACTGGTGTGTTTCGGCCTACCGTTTCGGATTTACCAATTTTTTTAAATATTTTTTCATATATTATATGTATAATTTATTTTCAAGTTTTTTAATAAAATATATATTATAAACACATGCAAATATACATCCATTACATGCATATATATGTTTTTATACAAA
Organism: Fremontodendron californicum; assembly: GCA_030761205.1. Classification (NCBI taxonomy): domain Eukaryota; kingdom Viridiplantae; phylum Streptophyta; class Magnoliopsida; order Malvales; family Malvaceae; genus Fremontodendron; species Fremontodendron californicum. The sequence goes on from JAULJL010000007.1 coordinate 33,055,374, forward strand.
TATAAATTTTAAATATTTAATATCTAAAATTTTTAAACATCAAATAGGTAAAATAAATGTTAAAAAAATATAGTAAATTATTATTAATTATGTCAAATAACTTAATTTAATGAACATATATATTTTAAATATAATTATGAAAAAAATAAAAATGATCATGACATAAAAAATATTAAAATTGGTTTAAAAATTTAAATAAGTAAAAATTTAAATAAAAAAATTTAAAAAAATTAAAATATTGTATCAATCGATATAGACTAGTACTAACCGATATTGGCCTGTACAGACCAGTACAAGCATGTACGACCGGTACTGGCTGATACCAAAATCGGAATGAAACGAAAATAATATCATTTTGATTTATCTTAAAAATAATACATATCAACCGATATCGATACAGTATCGATAACTTTGGTTTCGATCCCATTTTTTATTGTTAGGTTGAAAAGAGAAGGAAAGCCAGAGAAGCGGGGAGCGTTACAGAGCACGTGACGCCAAGAATCTCTTTTGTGACGTGGCGTAGAAATAATTTATTGAAATTGCGGCAACCACTAAATTGTCGCCATGTGTTCATTTGACTGACGTGTTTTCTCAAAAACCAAGAGCACGCGCAGCTGTTACCAGATTCACCAGTCGCTTTCTTCTTGCTCCTTTGTTGCTGGTTCTGATGACTGATGAGCCTCTCCTTGTAAAACACCCTTTTTTCTCTTATAAATTGACAAAATTGCCATTACCTTATTTCTTAACAGTGTTTTTTTTCTTCTTTTTCTTATTAAGAGAAAATAAATGTGAAATTAACAAAATTAAACCGACTTAAACATAAATAATAGGAACGAGAATTGAAAATTGTCTTATTTTTCAATAATTTGTAAATAAAAATTTACATGTTCAATGATTGGAAAAAATCAAGCGAACAACTAGTTAGAACAGTTTTTTTTTCTTTCTTTCTTTTATAATCATAAACTAAATGAATCTTAAATTCTTAATCCATAAGGAAAAAACTGTTTTTTATCAAATTAATACATGAGAGTTATTAATTTTAAATTTGATAATTTATGTATTTATGTCGTATTTATATATTTTTTATATCAGTGTTTAAAGTATTTTATATTAATATAAGTTTTGACGTGTTAATAATTTATGTTATATAAATTTTGATACATTCATGTATTTTTGATGTGTTCGTATTTTAATTTTTTTTTGTATCATGTCTAATATTATCTTATCTAATTTATTTGTAAAAAATAGTGGAAGTAATTAATTTTGAATATGCTAGACACGGCTTTTTTATTACAATATAGCCCAAAAAAAAAATTTATCAAATTACCGTTGCTTTTTGATTATTTTCCCAAAATACGGATCTTTTTTTTTCAGCTGGGAAATCGCCATCCCCCATGGCGATTTCCCAGCGTGTTTTTTTGCAAATTTGCAAAAAAATACCAAGGGAAATCGCCACCCCCCATGGCGATTTCCCTTGGTAATTTTAGCAAAATTTGCTAAAACCATGAAGGGAAATCGCCATGGGGGGTGGCGATTTCCCTTCATGTATATATTTTTTTTTAATTAATAAACAAAAATTATATTAAAATAAAATTTTATTTTAATTTGATAAATTTATTTTTAAAAATTATAAATTAAATTAAAATATTTTTTTATAATTTTAAAAATTTTAAAAATTCGTAAAATATATTTTAGATTTTTTTATAATTTAATATTTTGAATTTTTTTTTTAATTTTAAATTTGAAGTTCCAAAAAAACAAATTAGAAAAAAAAAAAATTTGAAAGGGGGCAACGGTCATATTCCCCCCAAATCCCCCCTCCCCACGTCCCCCCTCCCCCCCACACCCCCCACCCTCTATAAATACCCCCCACCTCTCCTTCAAATTTTCATTCCTCTCATTCAAATTTTCATTTTTTTTCAAAAATTTTTCATTTTTCTACCAAAAAAAATTTCTTTCTACAAATTTTTTTTCTACAATAATATTTTGAAATGGCTTCACTATTGAGGTTACAAGAAAATCACATCTCGGAGGTTATATTTAACGAGGTAAGTAAATTGTTATATTATTATTGTTTTTTATATTATTATTATTTTTTATATTATTATTATTTTTTATATTATTATTATTTTTTATATTATTATTGTTTTTTATATTATTATATTATTATTGTTTTTTATATTATTATTATTTTTTATATTATTATTGTGTTATATTATATTATTATTGTTTATATTATATTATTATTGTTTTTTATATTATTATTGTTTTATATTATATTATATTATTATTGTTTTATATTATATTATATTATTATTGTTTTTTATATTATTATTGTTTTATATTATATTATTATTGTTTTTTATATTATTATTGTATTATATTATATTATTATTGTTTTTTATATTATTATTGTTTTATATTATATTATTATAGTTTTTTATATTATTATTGTTTTATATTATATTATATTATATTATTATTCTTTATATTATATTATATTATATTATTATTGTTTTTTTATATTATATTATTATTGTTTTTTTATACGAAATTATTGTTTTATATTATATTATTATTGTTTTATATTATATTATATTATTATTGTTTATATTATATTATATTATATTATATTATATTATATTATATTATTATTGTTTTATATTATATTATATTATTATTGTTTATATTATATTATATTATATTATTATTTTGTTATTTTATAGTTTTAGGGTTTACTTTTTAATTGTTATAGTTTTATAATATATTAATTTTTATTATTATAACAGGAAACTCGTCGCGTATTACGTTCGAGGAAATTTACATTGGAGGACCCGCATCCTTATATTATCGACCACTTAAGAAGAGCCGGATTTTATCACGCAAGTCAAATTCGACGACTTGTGATACAACCCGATTTAATCTCTGCGTTGGTCGAACGATGGAGACCCGAGACGCACACTTTTCATTTTCCATGTGGTGAATGCACGGTCAGTCTCGAAGATGTTGCGCTGCAACTTGGACTTCCGATCCATGGCGATGCAGTTACAGGCGGAAGCCTGCTAGATTGGAATGAACTGTGTCAAGATCTATTGGGTGAGGTACCTCCAGAAGACGTCGTATCTGGCTCAACGGTGAGACTGACTTGGTTGAAAACGTTTCAAAATCTGCCATTACATGCAACCGAACAACAAATACAATATGCTGCTAGAGCATATATTTTACGTTTGATTGGAGGATTACTGATGCCTGACAAATCGAGCAGTCGGGTACATTTAATGTATCTTCCATTGCTACGTGATTTAGAGGAATCAGCAAATTATAGTTGGGGTTCTGCGTGTTTGGCAGTTTTGTATAGAGAACTTTGCCGAGCTACAGTTCCAAAAAACCATGACATAGGTGGATGTCTAGTGCTTCTACAATCATGGGCTTGGTATCGGCTACCATTTCTTGCTCCGCGCGTGGATATTTCGGCTGTATACCCCCTTGCAAGCAGGTAATAATCTTTACTATTTTATTAATTTTGTACGAAATTGTATTTTTATAGGTCATTAAGATATTATATGCATTTTAATAGGTGGAGTAGGAGTACGGGTAGAGATTTTACAGAGACTCCGAGCGATCTTGCAAGTATAAGACTACGACTAGATCGACTAGGATATGATAAGGTAAATATTTCGATTGTTACATTGAAGTTTTTTTTTTATTTATTTAATCCATATGAAACTAATAATTTGTAATAATTATTCGCAGTTTCTGTGGATGCCATATTTCTCGAGTGAAATTATGGCATGCCTACAATAATTTCAATATATGGAAAGCAAACACAGCATTGATATGCTTTTCATATGTAGAGTGGCACCAAACTGACCGGGTGTTGCGACAATTTGGGATGCAACAACCAATTCCTGCAGCCCCGATGAACCTTGATAAGCTTCACAAGGTCGACATGCGTGGTCGTAATGATGAATTCTGGCCTGCGAAGCATGAACGTTGGATCCAATGGTGGAACATACGTTTTCAACGAATTCCGACAGGTTACCCGATTGTTGGTAATAATTTCAACCCGTCTGCTGATTACATAAGATGGTATAGAAATGAAGGTCGGCCTTTCGTTTGTCCACCGTCGATGCACGAGGATGTTAGGAGTATGCCATTTACCGGACAAACTTCAGCTCCAGTCCCTCCTACACAGGATATGGATGCTCCTAGACCTCGCCGACAACGTGGGCGAAGGCGTCAACCGACCTCATCGGAGTTCACAGCACCGAGGATGTCATTTGATCATCCTGAACCTGAACGGGATCATGGAGTACCATCCAGCCATCGTTATTCCGTAAGTCACCCCGGATATGACGTTGATGAGTGTTACCGACCATCACCGCCAAGAACGAGGTTAGATGACCAGCTCTCCGTCCTAAGTCCAAGTTCAGCATATTTAACATCCATGTATCAGTTTGGAACCCCTTCGTCAGCATTTGATGCTACATCATTTATGGGTGCATCTAGTAGTCAGGTTCCCGTTATGGGTGAACTAGGTGTTGGCTCATCCAGCAGTGGGTTTCAAATTTTTGATACGGATGAAACGACTGATGACATACAACCGGAACCAGTGGCGGTTATAGCAAGAGGTCGTGGTGGACCGCGAATACGTGCCACTGACGAGGTTGAACGACGGGTGCAACCACCACGCACTAGAAGAACTCGACACTGTTGCTCTACACCACGCAATAATTAGAATAATTGTAATATGTTTTAAATTTCTAATATAAATTTATATGTTTTGCATTTCATGTAATTTGTTCGGAAATTAATTGTTATATTTTATTTTAATTTATATCTTAATGTTGTTATTTAATTTTAATATAATAATCCAAATTACATGATAAGTTGCTTTTCTTTTTTTCATTTTAATTTAATTTTCTTTTTAAATTATAATAAGAAAAAAAAAATTTAATCAGAAATTAAATTAAATTTTTTTTATCAAATATCCAGTTTTAAACTCTAACAATCTATATTATTATTAAAAACAATGATTAAATTAATGTCACGAGTTAATCGAATACCAACTCAAAAAAACTAATCAAATTAAAAAAATTATTTTACGATACCAACTTAAAAATAACTTCTTTATTTAAAAAAGTGACTCGATAAATTTCTTTAAAAAAAATTTATTTACATTTTACATCATTAAATTATTTTTGATATAAATTAAATTTTCTTTTTTATAATATTACAAAATTATAAAAAATAAAATTTTTGATATAAAAATTTAATAAAAAATATAATCTTCTTTTTAAATTTTAATAAGAAATATATTTTTATTTTTTATAAAATTGTAATAATAAATTAAATTACATTTTTAATATATATTTTAAAAAAATAAATAACCAAACCTATAAAAAAATATTTTAATTTAATTTATAATTTTTAAAAATAAATTTATCAAATTAAAATAAAATTTTGTTTTAATATAATTTTTGTTTATTAATTAAAATATATATATATATATATATACATGAAGGGAAATCGCCACCCCCCATGGCGATTTCCCTTCATGGTTTTAGCAAATTTTGCTAAAATTACCAAGGGAAATCGCCATGGGGGGTGGCGATTTCCCTTGGTATTTTTTTGCAAATTTGCAAAAATACACGCTGGGAAATCGTCATGGGGGATGGCGATTTCCCAGCTAGAAAAAAAAGATCCGTATTTTGGGAAATAATCAAAAAGCAACGGTAATTTGGTAAATTTTTTTTTTGGCTATATTGTAATAAAAAAGCCTGCTAGACACTGTTGAAAAATCCAATAAGAAGGATAAAGGTGTTGTCCTTTTGATTTTTTTTTTTTTTTTTTAAGGCAAAGAAGAAATAGCCTAAGGCCTCGTCTAGCATTGCTTCTGGCACAGTTTTTGAGATCAAAAACTGTTTTTCACCGCAAACGCAATGCTAAACAGATAAAAAAAATTGGCTTCTGTTGTTGAAACTTGAAACCATGGTTTAAAAAGCCAAACCAAAAAACCAAAAAATATAGCTTTTGGGCTTTAAAAGCTGGCTTTTGGATAAAATGACTTTATTATCCTCACATCTCTACACTTTTATTATTTTAAACATATCTTTTTTTGACATTTCAATTTCCTACAATACTTTTTCACAGCAATACTAAACACTTAAAAGTTTTTAAACCATATTTTTTCACCACACTTTATAAACACACTTTTTTCAACTCAAATTTTTTTCAACTCAAGCTTTTTTCAACAACAATGCTAAACTAAAGCTAAAAAATAAAAAAAAAATAAAGAAAGAAGCAAAGCAAAGCAAACCCAAACTTCGAGGGCTACTAAGCCTATAGTTGGGGTCAAGAACGACAACAAGAACGGAGCATGCTATCAATGTGGTAAAGAAGGTCATCAGAAAAAGTAGAGAGCTTTCTTAGCTAGCTTGAAAGAGAAGAAGTTTAATTAATGATAATTTTCTTTGATAGGTTTTAAAAGATAACATAACAAGCAAATTTGAGTTTGTAGTACGAAAACTTTTAACCATTTTGAGTAATCATGAACGGTATATATCCATATAAAAAAACCGATTTTAAACAAAATTAATTATCATTTTCTTGTAATGTTAAAGCTCTTGAAAAGCAAAAGAAAGATTGCATTTAAGCCAATGCTTTCTTGCATAATTATGTGCCAAAAGGAAAGCTAATGATTTTGAGATTTTATGTCTTAATTTCATACCCAAACAAAGACCAACATATTTGAGAACAAATTCAGTGCCTTAATGAAAGCTACTTTATTAGTAACTCTTGGTGATAACTACAATGAGAACTCTTGTAATGAGAACCATGAGAACGATTTAAATCCCAATCTTTAAATTTCACAACAAACAATTAGAGCCATAGATTTTTGTGTGCTCAATTTCGATCAAAAGAGAATTATAAAAAAGTTTACAAACAAAAACTATTTATCAATTAACAAAAATATCATGTTAAAACTTAATAAAAACTATTTATAGGCATGCCTATTTTTCAAATAACAATTTTTTTATCATGTTAAGTTATTTATATTTTAAAATTTAATAAAAAAATATTATGTTTTTATTTTTTTTGTAAAAAAAAAAGTTATATGAACATATTAGGATTGTAAGTAGACCTGTCCATGGGTCGGGTCGAGCTGCGGCCCAATTTTTTTTTTTAATTCCATGCCCAAGCCCATTCGGGTCGGAGCCGAGCCAGCCCGTATAAGTCTGTTTTACTATTCAAATATATTAAAAATTTAAAAAATTATTTTTTATTAATATTTATATATATTTTATAATTAAATTTAAATAAAAATTAATATTTTAATACTTAAACATTGATCTGTGCCGGCCCAGATCATAAAAAACCATGTCCAGGCTCGGCCCAATACGGGCCTGGTCGATTGGGTCAGGCGGGTTACCCGGCACATGGACAGGTCTAATTGTAAAAAAAGTGTTCATGAGTCGGATTGGATCAGGTTTCGGCCGAGTTTAAATATGATATTACTATATATACTTGCTCAAGTCAGGCCCGGTTCAAAATATGAGTCTCAAATTCTGCACAGGCCTGACTATATTTATAAATGAGTAGCCTAGCTTAAAATCATATATATTTTTTTTATATTTACATTATAATATTATAAATATATATTTTTTTTGTATGATATAAATTACATAATATATAATATATAAAAAAAGATTAATAATTAAAACCTATTTACTAATTATGTATCATGACAAAAAAAATTATTAAAAGAATATTAAATATGATATTCTAAAAAAATAATTTAAATTATATTAAAAGCATCTTTCTTTCTTTTTGAAAGATTATGTAACTTCATTCAAACATTTCACAACCATATACAAAAATGACCCAAAAAATACCCAACCCGAATAATATTAAAGGAATAATATTAAAATCGTCTTAAAAAATCATTCTTGTATGATACCAAGAGTGTCGCTCTTGTGTTTCTTGGTATCAAAGGAATAATATTAAAATCATCTTAAAAAATAGATCTATTATTAATAATTAGATTTAGTACTCAAATATTAGTATAATAATTATAATAATAATAATACAATTTAAAATATTAAAAAATATGTGTATATTAATATTAAAAATTTTAATATTGCAAAAGTATTATTTAAAATTTAAAATTAGTTGAATATTAATATTTTAATATTTTTAAATATACTTCTTCAATAAAATTAATTAAAATAATTATTTATAAATAAATAATATATCAAGTTGAGTCCAAACTTTATTAAGGTGTGAAAATCTATATAACACGAATTATTAAGGTGTCAAAATTTATATAAACATATATATAACAGCATAAACACGATTATAACACGAAAAATAACACGAACATAATACGAATATACGAATTACTAGACTTACATGTGATAAGTTTATTAAAATAAAAATGTATTTTTTAATAAAATAATATTATAAATTGGCTCGAACCTAACAGATTTAATTTCGAATTGGCCAAACTGATTAACTTTATAAGTAGTTTGATCCATAAATAAATCTAATGATAATATTTTATTTAATTAATTTTTAATAAAGTTTTTATTGTAACAATAACTCAAAATATTTTTTCATTATAGATCTTTTTTGTAATTGTCTTAAAAGCTAACTTTAGCTCTTTTTTCACGCAGTTCTCACGGTTTTCATTTTCAAACTTCTTACCGTAGTGTTCACCTAACTCTTAGGCAATTTTAGTTGAATTTTTTCCTAAGGAACACTTTTTTCTCTTAGGATCTCGCAACTTTAAAAATAAAAGGCTCCATTTTTTATTTGTTAAAAGTGTGAAAAGAAAAAGAATTTTTTTTTTTAAATTAAAATATATTAGCATAAAATATTGAGACTCTTTATATCCTTTTGAACGTTTAGAAAATAGAATGCTAAAACCATAGTTTATCATAAATATAGGGAAACAAGTTTACATTTAATTTATTTTATCAATTTCTATTAATGTTTCTTGACGCTTTTTTAGAGATAAATGGAAATTTTAGTATATAATATTGTAAAAGGTTATCAAAATCCCTTATAATTTATCTTTTAAGTTTTCTATTTTAAGAGTAAATTAGTATTTGTTAATTATCATATATGTTTGCATGTGAATGTTCATTATTTTATTTCTTTTGAATATATTCATTTAACGAAAGTGATGTAATAAAATTAAAATTTTTATTTATAAATTTGATAAATCTTATTAATAATAAAAAATAATTATAATGACAATTTAAAAATATAGTGAATAACAATAATTATTTTTATCTGTTCAAAAAAAATTTCACATCCGTGTTTTATATATATTATAGATAAATCTCATTCTCAAGCTTCTATATAGTAACTCATTAGAAGATCAAGTAACATGAAACAAAAACTCCCTTACCATTTTTATGTTTGAGTTTGTTTTTGATATATTGGTAATAATTTTTTTTAATTTTATAAATAAGATTAAAATATTATCATATACTTTATTTTTTAAATATATTTTAAAAGACATGTTTCACTTTACTAATTTTATTTGTGAAATTTAAAAATTTTACATAAAATAAATTCTCTTTATATTTTTAAATTTTTTTCTTAAAAAAATAAAAAATTGCACCGAAAAATAAAAGTAGGTATAGTAGTAATTTCAAGCAGCCTTTGGTTAACCAAATTCAAGCAAAAGTTTGTATTTTTCCAAATAAAAAGACTTGTAGGCTTCTGCATAGTTTTTTTTTATCTAAATATAGCTAAAAATTTTTTTTTTATCAAAATATCGTTCTTTTCAGATTAATTCTTAAAATTCGCTTTTTTTAAACCAGTTGGGAAATCGCCATGGCCCATGGCGATTTCCCAACTGAAATTTAAATTTTTTTTTAAAATACCAGTTGGGAAATCGCCATGGCCCATGGCGATTTCCCAACTAAAATTTTCAAAATTTTCCTTTTTTTTCCATTGGGAAATCGCCACCGTGGGTGGCGATTTCCCAAGGTAAGTTTTTTTTTTTTTTAATTCTTTTAATAAATAATAAAAATTATATAATTTAAAATTTTAATATTTTAAAAAATAAAAATTTAATAATTTTAATATATAATTTTTATCCATGGTGGTAGAAGTGTTCATGGGCCGGGCTCATGTATGGTATCAACACCACATTTGCTTGCCCGAGCTACGGTGACAATTTTTCAACCTTTATTTATTTTTTAATTTTATAAAATTATAAAAATTATATAATTTTTAATTTTAAAAAATAAAAATATAACAATTTACCAAAAATAAAAAAAATTATATTCGTAATTAGTCCTGCTCATGGGCCGGGCCGCGACCCGAAATTTTTCAATTTCCTTGCTAAGGCCCGGCTCGCGGGCCTGAATTTAATTATTTTAATATATAAATAGTGATCTGGGCCTGGCTGGACGGGCTGCCCAGTCCATGAGCAGGTTTATCCGTAATGTCAATCGAATTCTTTCAACTTGTATTCGTAATAAATAGACCTCCGGGAGAAAGGCCAACCAGAGTGTCGTATTAGTCCGGGCTTGGACACGTGTTTTTGTAATTTTATTAAATAATAAATTTTAAATAAAAATTATATAATTTTTAATTTAAAAAATTTTAAATAACAAAATTCAAAAAATTATAAAATATATAAAAATATATTTTTAATAGTGAAATGGGCTTTCGGGTCGGCATGACTCGAAATGGGCTTGGGCAAGGGAAAAAATTTCGGATCGCGGCCCGGTTCATGAACAGGTCTAATTACGAATATAATTTTTTAATTTTTGGTAAATTGTTATATTTTTATTTTTTAAAATTAAAAATCATATAATTTTTATTATTTTATGAAATTAAAAAAATAAATAAATAAAGATTGAAAAATTGCCACCGTGGTTTGGGCAAGCAAATGTGGTGTTGATACCATACATGGGCCCGGCCCCGCCCATGGACACTTCTACCACCATAGGATAAAAATTATATATTAAAATTATTAAATATTTATTTTTTAAATTTTAAAATTATATAATTTTTATTTAAATTTTTTTATTTATTAAAAGAATTAATAAAAAGAAGAAGAAGAAGAAGAAGAACTTACCTTGGGAAATCGCCACCCACGGTGGCGATTTCCCAATGGAAAAAAAGAAAAATTTTGAAAATTTTAGTTGGGAAATCGCCATGGCCCATGGCGATTTCCCAACTGGTATTTTAAAAAAAATTAAAAATTTCAGTTGGAAAATCGCCATGGGCCATGGCGATTTCCCAACTGATTAAAAAAAAACGAATTTTGAAAATTAATCTGAAAAGAGCAGTATTTTAGTAAATAATTTTTTTTTTGCTATATTAAAATAAAAAGACCCTTCTGCATAACAAATGTCGGTTTTTTTATTCAAATATAGCCAAAAAAATACCAAAATACCGTTGTTTTCGGATTAATTCCCAAAATCCACTTTTTTTTTCTAGCTGGGAAATCAACATCCCCCATGGCGATTTCCCAGTGTAAAAATTTGAATTTTGGCAAAAAACACCAAGGGAAATCGCCATCCCCCATGGCGATTTCCCTTGGTATTTTTTGTCAAATTTACAAAATTAATCAAGGGAAATCGCCATGGGGGTGGCGATTTCCCTTGATACAATATATATATATTTTTTTACTTAAATAAAAAAATTTGTAATTTTATTTTTAAATTTTTTATTTTAATTTTAAAAATTATAAATTAAATTAAAAATACTTTTTTTATAATTTTTTTTTATAAAAAATTCGTAAGATATATTTTTTATTTATAATTTATGAAAATTTTTTAAATTTTTTTTAATTGGTTTGTAGTAGATAAAATTAAAAAAAAAAAATTGAAGGCAACGGTCAAATGACCGTTACCTTCAAATCCTTCCCCCCCCCCACACACACATCACTCTTCTATAAATACCACTTCATTTTCCATTCTTCTTTTTACAATTAAATTTCTTTCTACCAACAAAATTATTTTCTACAACAATTTATTTTTTCTACAACAATATTTAAAAAATGGTTTCATCATCACTATTGAGGTTGCAAGAAAATCACATATCGGAGGTTATATTTAAAGAGGTAAGTAAATTATTATAATATTATTTGTATTACATTATCAATTTTTAGTTATTTTTTATTGATTAGAATTTTGTAAATTTATAGTTTTATAGTTTTATAATTTTTATATTTTTAATGTTATAGTGCTTATTATAGTTTTATCATTTATTAGTTAGTATTGTTTTTTGATTTCATAGTTATATAATTATTTATTTTTATATTGTTTAATTTTTTATTATTATAGTTATTTAATTTGTTAATTATTTTTGTTTTTTCATTTTATAATTTTATATAATTTTAATTTTTATATTATAATGGTTTTTTTATTATTATATACAATAATAATTTTGTAATTATTACTGTTTTTTCATTTTATAGTTTTATATAATTATAAATTTTATATTATATTATTTTGTATTATTATAGTTTTATAATTGTTTAATTATTATTATTTTTTTCATTTTATAGTTTTATATAATTTTTATATTATATTATTTTATATTATTATTGTTTTATAAGTTTGTAATTATTATTGTCTTTTAATTTTATAGTTATTTATTTATTATATAATTTAATTATTTAATAATTATATAAAAAAATTTAATTTATTATTATTGTTTTGTTATTTTATAGTTTTAGAATTTTATTTATTAATTTTTAATTGTTATAGTTTTATAATATATTAATTTTTATTATTATAACAGGAAACTCGTCGCGTGTTACGTTTGAGGAAATTTACATTATAGGACCCGCATCCATCTATTATCGACCACTTAAGAAGAGCCGGATTTTATCACGCAACTAAAATTCGACGATTTTTGATACAACCCGACTTAATCAGTGCGTTGATCGAACGATGGAGACCCGAGACGCACACTTTTCATTTTTCATTTGGTGAATGCACGATAACTCTAGAAGATGTTGCGCTGCAACTTGGACTTCCGGTCCATGGCGATGCAGTTACAGGCGGAAGCTTGCTAGATTGGAATGAAGTGCGTCAAAATCTATTGGGCTCGGTATCTCCAGATGAGTATGTATCTGGCTCAACGGTGAGACTAAATTGGTTGAAATCATTTCAAAATCTTCCATTACACGCAACTGAACAACAGATACAATATGCTGCTAGAGCATATATTTTACGTTTTATTGGAGGATTACTGATGCCTGACAAATCGAGCAGTCGGGTACATTTAATGTATCTTCCATTACTACGTGATTTAGAGCATGCGGCAAATTATAGTTGGGGTTCTGCGTGTTTGGCGGTTTTGTATAGAGAACTTTGTCGGGCTACAGTTCCAAAAAGCCATGACATAGGTGGATGTTTAGTGCTTCTACAATCATGGGCTTGGTATCGGCTACCATTTCTTGCTCCGCACGTGGATATTTCGGCTGTATACCCCCTTGCAAGCAGGTAATAATCTTTACTATTTTATTAATTTTGTACGAACTTGTATTTTTATAGGTCATTAAGATATTATATGCATTTTAATAGGTGGAGTAGGAGTAGAGATTTTACAGAGACTCCGACCGACCTTGCAAGTATAAGAGTACGACTAGATCGAGTAGGATATGATAAGGTAAATATTTCGATTGTTACATTCAAGTTTTTTTTATTTAATCCATATGAAACTAATAATTTGTAATAATTATTCGCAGTTTCTGTGGATGCCATATTCCTCAAGTGAAATTATGGCATGCCTCCCATCGGATGCCTATAATAATTGTAATATATGGAAAGCAAACACAGCATTGATATGTTTTTCATATGTAGAGTGGCACCAAACTGACAGGGTGTTGCGACAATTTGGGATGCAACAACCAATTCCTGCAGTCCCGGTGAACCTTGATAAGCTTCACAAGATTGACATGCGTGGTCGTCATGAGGAATTCTGGCCTGCGAAGCATGAACATTGGATCCATTGGTGGAATATACGTTTTCAACGAATTCCGACAGGTTACCCTATTGTTGGTAATAATTTCAACCCATCTGATGATTACATAGGATGGTATAAATATGAAGGTCGGCCTTTCGTTTGTCCACCGTCGATGTATGAGGATGTTAGGAGTATGCCATTTACCGGACAAACTTCAGCTCCAGTCCCTCCTACACAGGATATGGATGCTCCTAGACCTCACCGACAACGTGGGCGAACGCGTCAACCGACCTCATCGGAGTTCACAGCACCGAGGATGTCATTTAATCATCCTTAACCTGAACGGGATCATGGAGTACCATCCAATCATCGTTATTCCGTAAGTCACCCCGGATATGATGTTGATGAGTGTTACCGACCATCACCGCCAAGAACGAGGTTAGATGACCAGCTCCCCATCCTAAGTCCAAGTTCAGCATATCTAACATCAATGTATCAGTTTGGAACCCCTTCGTCAGCATTTGATGGTACATCATTTATGGGTCCATCTAGTAGTCAGGTTCCTGTTATGGGTGAACTAGGTGTTGGCTCATCCAGCAGTGGGTTTCAAATTTTTGATACGGAAGAAATGACTGATGACATACAACCGGAACCAGTGGCGGTTATAGCAGGAGGTCGTGGTCGACCGCGAATACGTGCCACTGACGAGGTTGAACGACGGGTGCAACCACCACGCACTAGAAGAGCTCGACACTGTTACTCTACACCACGCAATAATTAGAATAAATGTACTTTTATCAATATAACGAGAATAATGTGTTTTAAATTTCTAATATATAAATTTATATGTTTTGCATTTCATGTTATTTATTTTAAATTTGTTGGGAAATTAATTGTTATATTTTATTTTTTATTCAGCATGTGTAACTAAAATCTTAATGTTGTTATTTTATTTATAAAATTGTAAAAAATATATATATAATTGAGTTATATTTTTATAATTTTTTTTTTTCATTTTAAATAAAATAATAATCCAAATTACATGATAAGTTGACAAAAACTTGCATAACATTTTCCCTTAATGGCAAAATATGTAAATATTACAGGTTATGAAAACATGTAATTCATTTATTGTTGATGCGAAGTCTCCCCCAATGTGCCAGATCAATGCGGACAATTTCGACGGTTATGACCTTCATTTCTGCATAATCCACAACGTTTTGGTTGGCCTTTCTCCCTGAGGTTCATTTCATTACGAATACGACTTGATTTTGGCCGACCATGTGGATTTCTCAGTATTTCTTGATTGGGACACACTTCTGGACCATCATATTGAGGCCAGTAACCTTCATTTCCAACAGCTTCGAACTCATGTCTATAAACATTCAATATAGTTTCCAGTCTATAGACTTTGTCCACATATTGCATGCAATCTATATGGACATGTGCACAAGCAGCAACTACATGTGAACAAAGGAACTTTTGTGCTTGAAACTTTCCACAATCACACCACATGTCACTAAGCTTGACTTTGTACTTCATTGCAGAAACACCCTCTTGTGGATCAACTAACTCTTCAACCAGAAAAGATTGATTTGCTCGCGTAAAATTACGAACAACGTGGGAGTTAGCTTTCCTGCGATTTTCTTGTATAGCCTGCGTGACTGTTTCACAATATGTGTGCCCTCCCTCCATCATTGCAATTTGCTTGTTCCCCATCTTAATAAAAAGTGCAGCCAACCTATAATATGTTGATTGCACTAAAGCAGTAATGGGAAGATGACGCGTTCCCTTCAACACCAAATTGATAGATTCAGCTAGGTTGGTTGTCATATGGCCATAACGTCTTCCTTGATCATATGATTGGGCCCACTTCTCCTTGGGGATCCTATCAAGCCAATTAGCCGCCTCTGCATTTTATCCACGAAGATTATCATACATGAAATGAAAATTCGGTCGCCTCAACTCGTATCCTAATAAATTTTAAAACAAAAGACTTGTGAATTTCAGTATTATTTTATATACTAAACGAAATATAAGAGATAAAATAACTATGATTTGATTCCATACCCATGTTAACAATGTGTCGACGCAATTCCTTATTGTTAAACTTTTTCATAAAGTTCGCTGCAATGTGTCGAATGCAGTACATTGAATATGCATGTGGAGGATTCCATCCACTACCATCGCGTCTAATCGCAGCTTTGATGGCTTCATGTCGATCAGACATCAAGCAAATGCCAGGCTGTTTTGTCACGTGTCTACGCAAGTTAGTGAGAAAGAATGACCAAGCCTCTGTTGTCTCACCCTCCACAATGGCAAAGGCAATTGGCAGTATGTTTCGGTTGCCATCTTGTGCAATAGCTAACAATAATGTGCCTTTGTATTTTCCATATAAGAAAGTACCGTCTATTTGCAAAATAGGTTTACAATACGGATACCCTTCAATGCACGACTTAAATATCCAAAATAGTCGATAGAATATTCTCTTACCCTGGACCAGTCGATCACCGTGATATGCAGGTACCGTTTGCAATTCCACAATTGTACTAGACACGAAATGTTGCATTGCACCTAACCATTTAGGTAGCTCATTGTACGATCTTTCCCAATCGCCAAAAACTCGAACAATTGCCTTTTGCTTTGCTTTCCATGTTTTCTTGTAGGAAGTGATGTATCTATACCGGATTCGCATCTCAGCGATCAAAACTGAAACGGAGATCTCCGGATTTGCTTGGACCAATAACAAAATGCATGAACAAATCATGTTACAATCTAACTTGCAATGATCTTGTGAAATCCTCCCCGATGTGCAAGTATGAGGCCCTTCATATTTTCTAATCTCCCATGCATGTTTCTTCTTCATAAAAGTTGCCTTTATTCTCCAATTACACCCATTCCCATACATTACGCACTTGGCATAATATTTCGTCCGCTCAGATTCATTTACTCTGTAATCTACAAAGTTTTTGATGTTAAAGTGCTTGATAGCTGAAAGCACAGCCTCTTTCGTTGGGAATTGTAACCTAACACACAGATCAACTGCAGATGGATCAAATGTCAGAGGCGTAGCTAATGTATGAGCATACTCAGGAAATTTCGGCACTTGCATTGCCTCCAGATCCAGGGTATGCATATGGGATGCAGCCTCATATGGGGGAAGATCTCTATAAGTGTTGATCTCAGCAGGGACGACGTCTGGGTCAGAATCACTATTGTCATCACTTGCGAATTCAGCATCCTCTTCCTGCTCACTAAATTCACCAACATATTCACCATGGACTCCACGTGGACGAACAGGATCAACACCAGCTGGCTCATCTTCGAGGGTAGTAGGAATTGTTTGTGAGACTAATGAAGTCTGAAAAGTTGTAGCTTGAGATAAGGGCACGACTTCTTCTGTGGGAACGTCGTATGTAGTGTGAACATAGAACGGCCCAGAATTATCATCTTCTATGGGAAAGTTTTCTATTATGTGAACATTTGAAGGGCCACAATCATCGTCAACATCCTCTATGTCAGCATATAACTCAAGTATACCAACATTTACAAATGTCTCATGAGCATAAAACATGCATCTGACATCATCATCATCTTCAAGTGGAAATGTTCTATATCGGACACATCCTTCACCAATAGAAAGAGGATGCCTATACTTAACCTCTGAAACTCTTTTTCTATTTTCAGCTTTAATTTTTGTATGAATTTGCAGCTTCAGTTCCTCTAATGTGACGTCTTCTTCAACAAGAAAACTTTTAAGACGTTCACAATCAAAGGTAGCACCTTCTTCAGTATTATGAATTTGGCCATTATAGTAGACCAATGCGATAACTCTATTGCTCATGTTGTGTAGTAATGAAACTAAGAAAGATAAGAATTTAGGTATTATCACTCCGCAAAAGAAAGAAGAAATATAGAAGGATGAGAATGAGGAGGTTTTAGCACTCAGGAAAAATCTGATTGAAAAACTGTTGTAGGGGGTATTGTAAACCTTCATAAGTATTATGAATTTATAATGGTTCATTATGTTGTACCAGATGACAAATCCCATACTTTGTATAAAATGGAATCTGATTCTCATATTCTGTCTAGGGTTATTTGACTGAAAAAGTGATAACTTATTCAATGCAAAATCTGATTGATAAATCCCATCCTTTGTACTGGACTGTCCAATAGTCCCATCCATTGCAGAAGGAGTCCAATTTCAATATTTTCTGCAGCATTTCATTGACTGGAAAATAGCTGAAACCTATCCCTAACCCTAAATCATTAGTCTCATCCATTGCAGAAAGAATCCAATTCCAATATTTTCTGCAGCATTTGATTGACTGAAAAATAGTTGAAACCTATCCCTAACTCTAAATCATCAGTCTCATCCATTGCAGAAAGAATCAAATTCCAATATTTTCTGCATCATTTGATTGACTGGAAGATAGCTGAAACCTATCCCTAACTCTAAACCATCAGTCTTATCCATTGCAGAAGGAATCCAATTCCAATATTTTCTACAGTATTTGATGGACTGAAAAATATTTGTAAGCTATCCCTAACTCTAAACCATCAGTCTCATCCATTGCAGAAGGAATCCAATTCCAATATTTTCTGCAGTATTTGATGGACTGAAAAATAGTTGTAAGCTATCCTTAACTCTAAACCATCAGTCTCATCCATTTGCAGAAGGAATCCAATTCCAATATTTTCTGCAGCATTTGATGGACTGAAAAATAGTTGAAACCTCTCCCAAACCCTAAATCATCAGTCTCATCCAATACAGAAGGAATCCAATTCCAATATTTTCTGCAGCATTTGATGGACTGAAAAATAGTTGAAACCTCTCCCAAACCTTAAATCATCAGTCTCATCCATTGCAGAAGGAATCCAATTCCAATATTTTATGCAGCATTTGAATTTGATGAACTGAAAAATAGCTGAAACCTCTCCCAAACCCTAAATCATTAGTTTCATCAATTGCAGAAGGAATCCAATTCTAATATTTTCTACATCATAAAATTAAAATTGTATAACAAATATAATTTTATTTTTTCAATTTTTATAAGCAATAAAATAGTATATTTTATAAATTTTAAATAATAAATTAAATTTTATTTTTTATAAAATTAAAAAAGTATAAGAAATAAAATTTTTAATATAAAAATTTAATAAGAAATATAATTTTATTTTTAAAATTTTAATAAGCAATAAAATAGTATATTTTATAAATTTTTAATAATAAATTAAATTTTATTTTTTATAAAATTAAAAAATTATAACAAATAAAATTTTTGATATAAATATTTAAGAAGAAATATAATCTTATTTTTTTAATTTTAATAAGAAAAAAAATTTACCATATTTAAATTTAATAAGCAATCTAATTTTCTTTTTTAAATTTTAATAAGAAATCAAATTTTATTTTTATAAAATTTTAATCATAAACTAAAATTTGCTTTTTATAATATTAAAAAATTATAAGAAATACAATTTTTGATATAAAAATTTAATAAGAAATATAATCTTCTTTTTAAATTTTAATAAGAAATATAATTTTATTTTTTATAAAATTTTAATAATAAATTAAATTACATTTTTAATATATATTTTAAAAAAATAAATAACCAAACCTAGAAAATATTTTTTAATTTAATTTATAATTTTTAAAATTAAAATACAAAATTTAAAAATAAAATTACAATTTTTTTTAAATTTAAGTAAAAAAAATATATTGTATCAAGGGAAATCGCCACCCCCATGGCGATTTCCCTTGATTAATTTTGCAAAATTTGTAAAAAATACCAAGGGAAATCGTCACCCCCATGGCGATTTCCCTTGGTGTTTTTTGCCAAAATGCAAATTTTTACACTGGAAAATCGCCATGGGGATTTCCCAGCTAGAAAAAAAAAAACGAATTTTGAGAATTAATCTGAAAAGATCGGTATTTTGAGATATAATTTTGTTTTTGGCTATATTTGGATAAAAAAACCAACAAATGTCACCTTGAATCTTGGAGCTTAAGCCTTCTGTCTCCAAACATTATCTCATATTTTTTCCTTAAGAAAAACAAAAAACCCTAAAAAAAAGATCAAAGCTTTTATTTATTTTGTAGATTCTCTTTCTTTGTATTTGTATATACTTTAGCCATAGCCCACAGCAAAGCTCTTCCCTTTTCTTTAGTAACCGTTGCTTTGCGCGTTAAAAGTTAAAACTGTGAAGAGAACCGAGTTTTTAGAGATAGAAAGAGAAAGGAACATACATTGCTTCCCGCGTTTTCTAATGTCCCAATTCTCATTTTTCTCATGCGTGCAAGCTTTTCTCAAATCTCTTTAAAATTTAAAGCAAAAAAAAAAAAAAAAACCCACTTCCCCAAAAGGCAAAACCTCTCTCTTTTTTTACTCTAATCTCTTGGTTCTTAATGGTTTATTGGTTTTAACTTTTAAGTCTCTTTAAGATTCTTCATCTTTCGTTCACCGGGCTCTACTTCATTTTCTCTCTCATATCCATCACTAATTGCTTTTTGTTACATGCTTTTTTTTTTTTTTTTTTAAGACTACCCATCAACTGATCCTCCCTCATTTTCTTTCCTGTTAATGGCAATATTTCTCTTCTGATAAGATTCAAAGCCTTCATCTTCTTTGTTTTCTATTTGGGTTTTCTAGATTTTCTCTTTTTGGGGTTTTTTTTTTTTTAAACATTAAAAGTGTTCAAAATCCTAATCATTTTTTCTTGGTGGGGCGGTCTAGTTTGGTAAAGTGGAGGTCTTGTTCCGATTTGTTGTATATATAGTATTTATTTTCTGGTATAACAGTCTCCTTTTCATATATCAGCTCATCTGTTCACATTTAATCTCTTTGGTAAAGCAGTGATTTTTGTCATAAAAAAAAATACTGTAGCTTTCTAGACCAGATTTCAAGCTCAGGGATTGGAAAAGGTGCTGAATTGAATTTTGGATTTGATTTTCTTTTTCTCTGCTTAGATCTGATCTGACAGACAGAGCTATGGGAAATCATACGAGCAAGAAGACATCTGAAACATCATCTTCATCTATCAATGTTAGCAGCAATTTGCAGTACACAACTGAATTGAGTTCCTATGAAGCTGCTTGCAAGCTAGACACAGAGTTGCAAACCTTTGACACTAATGTCCAAGCTCGAACCAATCAAGTCATCAAC
This sequence comes from Fremontodendron californicum, assembly GCA_030761205.1. Lineage (NCBI taxonomy): Eukaryota > Viridiplantae > Streptophyta > Magnoliopsida > Malvales > Malvaceae > Fremontodendron > Fremontodendron californicum. The sequence goes on from JAULJL010000007.1 coordinate 33,076,484, forward strand.
ACTCTGGCAGTTGGTGTTGAAGTCCGAGCACTTTCATTTGATTCACTAAAAGAGGTAACGGAATGTCTTTTGGAGATGAATCAAGAGGTTGTTAAAGTTATTTTAGAATGCAAGAAAGATATATGGAATAGTCAAGAATTGTTTGAGCTTGTCGAAGAGTATTTTGAGAATAGCTTGCAAACTCTTGATTTTTGTTCTGCATTGGAGAAGTGTCTAAAACGTGCTCGTGATACCCAGTTGCTTATCCTTGTTGCGTTGCAACAATTCGAAGAAGAAAGTCACGAGGTTGGTGGGAGTAGTTATGTGAGAACGTTGGAAGATTTGAAGAATTTCAAGGCAGCTGGAGATCCTTTCACCGAGGATTTCTTTCAAATCTTTCAATCTGTTTATAGGCAGCAAATAGCAATGCTCGAGAAATTGAAGCTTAAGAAGAACATGCTTGACAAGAAGCTCAAATACATTCATGCTTGGCGTAAGGTATCAAGTATGATATTTGTTGCTACATTTGCTGCTGTTTTGATTTGTTCAGTTGTGGCAGCAGCTATGGCTGCCCCTCCAGTTGCTGCAGCTCTTGCTGCAGCTACTGCTATCCCATTGGGTTCAATGGGGAAATGGATCGATTCTCTCTGGAAAAACTATGAAAATGCATTGAAAGGACAGAAGGAAGTGATTAGCTCAATGCAAGCAGGAACTTATGTGGCTATTAAAGACTTGGATAACATCCGGGTTCTCATTGATAGATTGGAGATTGAAATTGAAGCTCTCTTGCAAAATGCAGATTTTGCAATAGAGGAAGAAGAAGCTGTGAAAATTGGGATAGATGAGATCAAAAATAAGCTGGGAGTTTTTATGAAGAATGTGGAGGATTTGGGGCAACAAGCTGATATTTGTAGCCGGGATATTAGGAGAGCAAGGACCGTGGTTCTACAAAGGATCATAAAACATCCCAAGAACTGAAATATATTGAGCTGGTCACTGTTGTTAATTAGTCCTGGAAATTTACCTGCTTCATTTCGATGCTGACAATGTTGACAACAACAAAGATGATGATGATATTGATTGATTTCCAAACATTATTCTATTTTCGACACAACATGTTTGTTTCAGGTTAATGTTCTAAGAAAATAATTGAAGATTAGTATTGACTTCAGTCCTAATTTTATATATGTTTACTTTAGGTCACATATATTGTTATTTTCCATTTTGGAAATGCTCTTTTATTCTATGTAATTATTGGATAATATTTCAATAGTAGGTTACCCTTTTTTTCTTTATTGAAGAAAGGCTATTTAGTGTCTACCATTCTAAAATTGCTCAATACTACGACCCAACTATTATTGGCAAATCTTTACACGATAATTAACATGGCAATTACGCCACATTTTTGTGTCTAGAGTTATGCTATTTGTCCCATCATTTTTTTATCAATTATTTGTACTTCTAACATGACATGTAATCATTTGATAAATTCAAAGACTGAGTCATCAATTCATCCATAATATTTGCTACCATAAATAAAATGGAAAAATTGATTGAAATCTGAGGCTGAAATTTCATTTTTGCAAAGAGTTTTAAAATTTAAACCTTCGATAGAAAAATAAGTTAAGGATAATATATTTCTCCGAATTTTCTCTGAAGATAAAGGAAGAAGAAGAACCCATAAAAAAAAAATTTCTACTTAAACTATAAGGCCTTTCGCCATTTATTGTCGAGTTCCTTGCAATCATTAGGGCTACTTCTATGCTTTTGTTTTGCTTCCAGAGAGTTGAAGAACCCTTCTCTTCAGTTTAAGACTAGGAAAGAAAAGAGAGTGATGCGAAGGCACGGCTAGGGGCGCTAGGCAGAAGGAAAAAGTCTTCTCAGCTCCCTAGTATTTGCAATAGAGATTTTCATATTTATGGTGAATGAATTTAAAGAGACGTAATTGGTACAAAGGGTTTCCAAATAATTTAAGAATTGTCAATTAGTAAGTTTCGAACAAAAGAAGCTGCACGGGCTCTCTAATGAATCATCTACTTAAAAAGTAATTAATAAGATATTGAGTAGATTTGTTCATGGGTCGGATCATAATTTGGAATTTTTTTTCCCTTGCTCGAGCTAGCTTGTCAGCTCATATTACTGTAATTTTAAAAATTATTTTTATTTTTATAATTAATATTTAAAAAATAATATTTTAATGGTTAAACAGTTATTTGAACCGACTCAGATTATCAAAACTCTTATTCAAACCCAATTCAATACGGGTCAAACTTGTCCGATTCAATACGGATCGAACTTGTCAAACCGGACAAACTACTTGATCCATGAACAAATCTAACATCGAGCCCCAAGCAATGCATCAAAAAAATAATTAGTCAAAGAAACAGTGAAATCAGGACGCGCTGTCTTTATCTGGCAGACGCAAAGTTAGGTTGAGGTTAGTGCACCAGAAAGTGGGCTATGACAAGAAGCAAGCACAATGAAATTAAACGAAACAAAATAGCAATAACTCAAGTACTAGAGTTTTCCGTTCACCCAGTATTTAAAGGAGAAAGACAAAAGTACAACTTAAACATCAATGCTTACTAGAAAAAGCATGATTATACTTATTAGCATAAATTTCTTATTCTAAACCAAATTAGCAAACCATTACTTTACTTCCAAAGTCAGTATAGGAAACCAACAAAAAGATTCATCAAATCAATTAATAAAATGTTTTTCCTTTTTCAAAAATTTAGTTTTGAATCACATTTCCCCCTCAGTCAACAGATCAATAAAGCCACATAAAAAATAAAAAAAGTATGTGCAAGAAAAATAGATTCTACATTCATATAATGCTGAATAAGCTTCAGTTTAATAAACTTCAAAGCATTTTTAAATAAATAAAAAAAGGAAAGTGAGTTACCTTTATATAATTAGGGTTCAAGTTTAACGGTAAAGAAAAAAATCTGCCGGAAATATCGGAGTTTCTGGATTTGGTCCATCGGTCGGTCAAACCTAGCCATCGACGGTGACAGAATGGTAATTTGAACCTATTTAATTGCCCATTTAAGAAATACATTGTCAAAAAATATTGTTTTATTGCTTTGACCGACTTATAACGGCTTTATTTTTTATCCGTTGCGTTGATCGTATACAAGGAAGAAAAATAAAAATAAAATAGTTTGCAAAAAAAATTAAAAAGGAAAAGAAGAAGAAAAAAAAAGAGCAAAAAGAGAAAAAAATACTATATAAGTCTTGGCAAGCAAGGGAAACGTTTTGACGCCTGTTTTTCTAAATCATTCTTGTATCTACTGAGATTTTCAATGGAAATGGATTTCAAGGATTATCAATGCGCTGCCAATTACGAGGCCACGAAGACGACGTAAGATTCTCTATTTTCTTCGTTTTCTCTCGCTATTTCTTCACAATTTTATTCGCCTTTTTCTTTTAATTTCGATACTTAGGTTTGAAATGTTGCTGAAACTTTTAGGTTCGTGGAATATGCGTTTGCGGTGGTGAAGGTATAGCCACTTCGAGAGAGACAGGACGGTGAGATTCTGGTCTCTTGATTCAGCTGATAAGCGTAAGTATGTTTCATCTAAGATTCTGTTAGGGCATTCAAGTTTCGTGGGTCCATTGGCGTGGATTTCGCCCGATGAGGAGTTTCCGGAAGGTGGAATTTGTCCGGTGGAATGGATACCATGGTTCTCGTTTGGGACTTGAGGACTGGAGAGAAAGTGCAGTCATTGAAGGGCCACCGATTGCAAGTTACCGGTGTCGTATTGGATAACGGGGATATTGTTTCGTCATCTGTTGATTAGTGAGTTAAATTTTGGATAGAAAGTATTTTACATTTGTGTATTGAAATAATTGTGTTTGGTTGTATTTAATCTTCAAAATAGTTATGTTTATTTGTCACTTAAATAGTTACTATCTGTTTATTTGATGCATCCGCGTTGCAGTACTTTAAGACTGGAGGAACGGTCAACCTGTTGAATTCTGGGAGGCGCACAAGTCAGCCATCCAAGCTGTTATAAAGCTTCCTTCAGGAGAGCTAGTTTCAGGTATATCTATTGTGTTGTTACTTGTTATTAGAGTTATTTAAGGTATGGTGTTGCAAAACTTGACAACATTTCTTTTCAATGATACAAATCTGATGACAACCCTTCTAAAAGAAGATGAACTTGCAGAGAATGAAAATGAAGAAACCTGCAAAAGAGAAGAAGGAAGAAGAAACACGCAGAAAAAGAAGGAAAACAGAGAGAAGGAAGTTCAGAGAGGAGGAGAATTCTGTTATCAAAAATGTCATTCTCATCATTCCCTATTCCTCATTCCATATATGACACCTCCATCCCGAGAATCTCGGCAACGTTGCCACTACACTCAGCAACAGCATAACAGAAAAATACAGAAACAATTATAGCAACAGTAACAATGATAACAGAAACAGTAATAAGGCAACGGTAACTAAGCTAATGGACCGGACTCTACTATGGACTCTAATGGGCTAAATCACTACTGGACCGCAACCCATACCAGAATTGCTACTCCCCCAACTAACTTAACTGCCAACATCTTTGTTAAATTCATGACCTGCATCAATACCCCCTGGATAAAAACTATCCTTGACCTCAAGGATAAAAAGTTGGATATTGTTGTTGAAGACGATGCAGGAGCTCCCAGGAGGCATCTTCAGGGAACGTATTGGACCATTGCACCAAGACTTCTGTAACAGCTCGATTGCCCCTTTTTGTCATTCGACGATCCAAAATCTGAATTGGCTCCTTAGCAACAGTACCATCAGCAGCAATAATGGGTAACTGTGCTTGAGCTGGCAGAGAGCCAATATGTTTTTTCAGCTGAGATACATGGAAGGTGGGATGCACCCGTGATCCCAGAGGCAATTGGAGGGTGTAAGCCACTGTTCCCACTTTGGCTGTCACCAGAAAAGGGCCAAAAAACTTAGGAGAAAGTTTCATACTAGCCCTGCGAGCCACAGATTGCTGCCTATAGGGCTGCAATTTCAAATACACCCAATCCCCGACCACAAAGGATCGCTCAGTTCTCCTGCTGTCAGCTGAGGATTTCATCCTATTTTGAGCCCTGCACAAATAGAATTTAAGCATTCGAAGAGCTGCCTCTCGAGCTTGAAGACTTCTATCAACTGTAGCCACTGGAGACTCACCAGGCATATAAGGTAAATGGATTGGAGGAGCTTGGCCATAAACCACTTCATAGGGAGAGCTATGAATCGAAGAATGATATGAAGTATTATACCAGTATTCAGCTAATGATAACCACTTCACCCAGTCCTTAGGTGTCTCACCAGTCATGCAGCGTAAGTATGTTTCGAGACCTCGATTAACCACTTCTGACTGTCCATCAGTCTGGGGATGATAAGATGTTGATAGTTTCAGTTTTGTGCCAAAACGTTTGAATAGCTCTTGCCAGAAATGACTCAGGAATACCTTATCCCGATCAGAGACGATAGTCTGTGGAATACCATGTAGTTTGAAGACATTATCCAGGAAAGCTTGAGCAACAGACAAGGCTGTGAAAGGATGAGCCATGGCAATGAAATGAGCATATTTTGAAAGGCGATCCACTACTACAAGGATAGTATCATATCCACCGGACTTGGGCAAGGCTTCTATGAAATCCATACTGATATCAGTCCAGATTGTATTAGGTACTGGTAGTGGCTGTAATAACCCCGGGCTAGCAGTGTTATCATATTTTTGCTTCTGACAAACAGAGCACTCTTTAATACGCCTTTTGACATCTTTTCGCAAACCTTTCCAATATAGGGAAGTGGTGATCCTGTGAATTGTAGGCTGGACACCAGAGTGACCTCCAATAGGGCCAGCATGGAAGTAATCCATGATTTCCTCTCGTAAACCTGGAGAATTCCCAACTACCAGTTTGCCATTTCTCTTGAGTAGTCCCCCAACTATAGAGTACTTGGAAGGCTTGGCTAAATTCAGAGACAAATCAGCCATCAATCGTTGAATGTGATCATCGGTTTGCCAGGACAGTTGTATTTTCTGTAACAAATCAGTATCCATAGAGGATATGGCCATCAGCTGTGAATCAGCTGGTATAGGGGGACGAGATAAAACATCCGCAACCTTGTTGGTAGAACCCTTTCTATAACAAATGGTGTAGTCATAACCCATCATTTTGGTGACCCAAAGCTGTTGTGCTGGTGTGACAGCTTGATGATGGAGCAGGAATTTAAGACTTTGGTGGTCAGTCTTAATGGTGAAATGCCTGCCTATCAGGTATGAACTCCATTTCTTGACTGCTAAGAGAACTGCCAACATTTCCTTGTCATAGATGGAGAGTGCCTGATGTCTGGGACCTAACGCCTTGCTATAATATGCGATTGGTCGACCCTACTGTGTTAGGACTGCCCCAACACCAATATTTGATGCATCAGTTTCCACAGTGAACTCAGAAGAAAAATCAGGTAGAGCAAGGACAGGAGCTGTAGTCATGGCAGTTTTAAGCCTGTTGAAGGCCTGCGTAGCTGACACAGTCCACTCCCAAGATTCCTTCTTCAGTAGGTTGGTTAATGGCTGGGCAATCAGGCCATAGCCTTGAACAAATCTTCTGTAATACCCCGTGAGGCCTAAGAACCCTCTGAGTTGCTTAACTGTTGTAGGCAGGGGCCAGTTGATCATACAGTGAACCTTACTGGCATCCATAGTGATACCCTGAGGAGTGATGATATGCCCCAGATATTCAATTTCCTGAGTAGCAAATGCACACTTGGTTTTCTTCACATACAAGTGATGGTGTTGCAAAATTTCAAAGATCTGTCTCAAATGGTCTAGGTGAGCAGGGAATGAGGCAGAATAGATGAGTATATCATCAAAGAAGACTAACACAAACTTCCTGAGGAATGGCTTAAACAGTGAGTTCATGAGACTCTGAAATGTCGAGGGTGCATTGGTGAGGCCAAATGGCATCACAAGGAACTCATAATGACCTTCATGAGTACGGAAGGCTGTTTTATGGATATCCCTGTCACACATCCTAATCTGGTGGTAACCAGATCGCAGATCCAACTTTGAAAAATAAGCTGCATTTGTTAATTCATCTAACAATTCATCAATCAAAGGAATTGGGAATTTATCCTTGATGGTAAGTTGATTGAGTTGGCGATAATCAACACAGAGCCTCCATGTGCCGTCCTTCTTCTTGACCATGACAATAGGAGAGGCAAAGGCACTTGTGCTATCTCGGATAATGCCTGCTTCAAGCATCTCAGTGATCAGCTTTTCAATCTCAGTTTTCTGGGCAGCAGGATGCCTATAGGGTCGAATGCGAACAGTTTGAGTTTCATCCTTCAAGGGAATTCTATGATCATGAACTCGAGATGGTGGGAGACCTTGTGGTTCAGCAAACAGAGAATCAAACTCCTGCAGTAATGATTGCACTGCTTGTGACTCAGAAGTGTACTGCGCTTCTGGTGTAGGGCATCCAACAATGGAAGTGCCAGTAGTGAGCAAATAAGCACAAGGCTGAGTTGTTGTTCTTGACAATAATGATAACAGCAACTTTGTAGCAAGTTTCTGAGATAGCATATGAGGTGGACTAGGTTGGACCCCTCGCAACACACACCAAGTGTCCTCAAGTTGAAATTTCATGGATAAGGTATTGAAGTCCCACAATATTTGGCCTAAAGTGGTTAACCATTGCACTCCCAGTACTGCTTCACAGCCAGCTAGATCCAGCACCATGAAGTCAGTAGTGAATTCAGCCCCCTGTGAGGACCAAACAACCTCTTTACAAATTCCTGAAGTGTATAAACAGCCACCATCAGCAATGGTGACACTAAGCTGATGATTAGGTCGTACCAACAACCCCAGTTTCTTCACCACAGAAGTATCCAAGAAGTTATGTGTGCTCCCCGAATCCACTAAAATACTGATCACATGCTTCCCAATCAGCCCCTGTACCCTCATTGTCTGAAACCCCGTTGTACCAAGCATAGCCTGTAAGGATACAACAGGTTGGTCACCTACTTCAGTCTCTGATGCTAGTGTATCAGGGTTATCAACACAGTCTGAGAAAATTTCAGGTTCACTCTCCACTTCTACAGGATCAGTGAGAATCTGATAGAGTTGAGATTTAACACATTTATGGCCATATGTGTATTTGGACCCACACCAGTAACAAAGTCCACGTTTCTTCCTATCTTCCATTTCAGCACTGGTAAGTGGTTTAGGTCGATTAGTAGGTGCAGGATAAGTTCGAGGCTGGGAAAAGGAGAAGGATCGATTAGTTGAGGTATTGCTACTGTGTGGACTAGGTGGGATCCTTGGGGTTGGCAGCAGAGGCGGTAATAGGGCTGGTTTGAAATTATGGTTTGGAGGAGGACCTGTGTATGGAACAGATCGGTAAGGAGTGGGATTGAGGGGAAGAGGGTTGAGTGGTTTCTTTACTGCAGGTTGGAGTATGGATTCAATGTGTTTAGCCAAATGGAGAGCTTCATTCAAGGTCTTTGGTCTAAACAGCCTTAAGGATTGTGAAATATCTGATTTAAGGTTACTAGTGAAGATGCTAAGGGCATACAAGTCAGATAGTTGCAGCAAATTAAGAATACCAACAAATTCCTCATGGAATTGATCTACAGAACCAGATTGTTTCAAATTAACCAACTCAGACATAGGGTCATCAAACTCACCAGGGAAAAATCTCGATTTCATCTCCTGTAAATACGCTGGCCAAATGAGGTTGTCAAAACCACCCTGTGCATTGGTATAGTATTGATGCCATTGGAGTGCCTTCCCCTCCAAGTTGAGCATCACTACCCTGACCTTGTTGTCATCAGCAATACCTTCTGCCACAAAATACTGTTCCAGCTTGAGCAACCAACCTTTGAAATCGTCCCCATTGAATCTGGGACATTCCCATTTAAAGGATCGATGGGTGCCCTGTTCATGGTAGGCTGGTCGAACCGGAGTCAAGAGTTGTCCCATTGCATCCAACTGTGCTTTACCCTTACATGGATCTGAAGACCCGGAAGGAGAGGAAGCCTCTCGTTGGAATCCCTTGGTTGTGAGAAGCTCAAAAAAATTTTTAAGCTCCAACTTGATCTCTGTGTGAAGGCCATCAAACCTCTCTTCGAATTTTTTGTCCAGATGTTGAACCTCCGCTTGTGTCCGGGAGAGTTCCTGTTGAACCTGTGTGAGTTCCTTCTGGAGACGAGTGGTAATGCCTTCTGTCATAGTGCCAAGTCGATAGCTCTGATACCTTTGATGACAACCCTTCTAAAAGAAGATGAACTTGCAGAGAATGAAAATGAAGAAACCTGCAAAAGAGAAGAAGGAAGAAGAAACACGCAGAAAAAGAAGGAAAACAGAGAGAAGGAAGTTCAGAGAGGAGGAGAATTCTGTTATCAAAAATGTCATTCTCATCATTCCCTATTCCTCATTCCATATATGACACCTCCATCCCGAGAATCTCGGCAACGTTGCCACTACACTCAGCAACAGCATAACAGAAAAATACAGAAACAATTATAGCAACAGTAACAATGATAACAGAAACAGTAATAAGGCAACGGTAACTAAGCTAATGGACCGGACTCTACTATGGACTCTAATGGGCTAAATCACTACTGGACCGCAACCCATACCAGAATTGCTACTCCCCCAACTAACTTAACTGCCAACATCTTTGTTAAATTCATGACCTGCATCAAAATCCATCCATTTTGTTGGTATAAGTGCATTCTTCTTGTCTGTTCTTGCAATATCATCTTGCTCACATGCAGTCTCTGTTCTGGCAGTTGACACAAATTGTTTTGTCATATCAGTTTTATCTGCATTCTGAGTGGACAGAAATAGTTGGGTGAAAAGTGTATGATTTTTTTTTTCAATTTACTGCAGGTTTAAGTGACACAACCTTGAAACTTTGGAGAGGCAAGACATGTGTGCACACTTTTGTTGGGCATACAGGTAAGTCCTCCTGTTCCCCCACTTTATCATGCTTTATTCCTAATGGATAGGTATTTGCTCCACATTTGCCTTTCTTCATGTTTATGTTTTTGAAAATTGTATTGCTCTTTTAAGAAGCATGAGTACATTTTTCTTTCTCACAGTCATCTGGAGTAGGTTTATAGGCTTTAAGTATAAATGCTGGCTGTGCTTAATGGACTGTCGTTACCCAAAAAAATGGCAGATATTAGTTTACACAAGCACTCTCATGCTTTTGATGGTTGTGCAGATACTGTTCTGGGTTTGGCAGTTATACCTAAGTTGGGAGTTCTTTCTGCATCACATGATTGGTTAGTAACCTTTTCCCCTTTTTTCATTATTGCATTACTTCAAATTAAGACTAGAAGGATGCATTTGCTGGCATGGTCTTGTATGTCAACTAAAGTAGAGGAGTTGCCCACTTTATTTTGTTTGTTTTCCTACCTGGCTTTTCTTTCAGTTTTATTTTTGTTTTAATTTTCTCTCTTTTACTTATTTATCATGTTTCTATCGCTTGAATGTATGGTTGCTGTAATTTTTAATATCTGTTTTATTTTCATTGCACTAGTTCCATTAGGTTATGGGCACAAAGTGGCGAAGTATTGATGGAGATGGGTGTCTTACTTTCATTGTCTATTCAGTTTATTCTCATGTTTCTGGACTTATTGTCAGTGGTAGTGAAGATCGTTTTGCAAAGATATGGAAAGGTGATTGTTTCTGCCATTTATATTTCTGTTTAAGATGATCACATACGTTGAATTAGTAACTAAGGGCTGCAACTGTATCTTGCTGGGTTCGTAAGATAGAAGATAAGTTTTGAGTTGACCTTGGAGTAACTATCAGTTACTCATTCTTAGATAACTAAGCAAAGTTTTTGGAGACTCTTCTTTGGCTTTCTTGGTTTGGAATGTACTTTTTTACGTATTTAAAAAGATGATCTTGCTTTTGTCTTAAAATATCATTTTTCTTGTTTCAGTTGATAAATTTGTTATTTTCCTTCCACATTCGTTGTCTATTTGTAACCCCTTGGGCTAGAAGTACGTTTCACCATCAAAACTGGCTTGGGTATGATTATATCAAGCGTAGCTGAAAGCATAACCAGTTCGAACTTCCTTTGGTATATTTCATCACGTTAAGGGAATATTTTATCTTTTCATTTTTTCCTCTCAATGGTAAATTTTACTAATGTGTTATTTGCCTGGAATACTCTATAAGCAGCATTACTGGTTTATACTTTATAGGCTTTTATCTTTTTTATATTTATAGCTAAACATTGGTCCTACATGACGTGAAATGATATTTTCACAAGGAAAATTATGTCTTATTGCAGATGGAGTCTGTGTGCAAAGCTTAGAGCACCCTGGTTGTGTTTATGATGCAATTTTTTTGGAAAATGGAGATATTGTAACTGCATGTTCAGATGGAGTTATTTGAATTTGGACAGTAGATCAGGGTAACATTGCAGATCCAGTGGAACTTGAGGCATATGCTTCAGAACTTTCTCAATATAAATTGAGTAGGTATGATCATATAACACTTGCCAATATTTTGTGCTGTCCTTATTGTTATATCATGACCATCTTCTGCATTGGTCACCTTTCGTAATAAGAAAATGGGGAGATTGATTGCTAACTGTTTAAGCCCTTTTTAATTCTTATTTTTCTTCTTGTATTTTAGAAATAAATTCGTCTCCCTAGTAGTTCATAGTGTGATTTATTGTAGCAGTTGCCGGCTGGATCACTCAAGAGCTCCAAGCATTTATCACTTTTCCGCTTTGCCTGATATACATCTCATTTCTTTCTGTTTGTACTAGGAAGAGTGTTGGTGGTTTGAAATTGGAAGATTTACCTGGGCTTGAGGCTTTACATATTCCAGGTGTGATTTTAATATCCAGTACATTTTAGTTTTTGTATGTCGTGCTTTAGTCATGCTTATTCCTTTTAATCTAGAGATGAAAAAATACTTAATTTTCCTGACCATAGCAACTTTTACTGGTGAGATCTTTGCTAGTAGCTGTTGAATATTTTTTAATGGTTGATGTATCTAACCAGGAACTAGTGATGGCCAGACAAAAATTGTTAGAGAAGGTTACAACATGGAATATGAGAGAACAGAAATGGGATAAAGTAACTTCATTCTATTTCTTTTCAGTTATTTGCTTTTATCATCTTAAAGGTTCATCTCACTTATCTGGAGTACATTGTTCATTTTGATGCCTTAAATTCTGCGAAGAAGTGGAAGCCTTGATATTTTTGTTTTTTTTTAATTCTGCTTTTGGTTCATAAGTTATAATTGTCATAGCGTTTTTGTTTGAAATAAAAGTAATGCCTTTGATTTTGTAGAAGTTCAAAGATAAATCTGTTCCCTAAATAATTGAGGTGAAGTTTCTGCTGGACTATTATTGGTGAAATGTATTATGCCCTGTTGATAACTTTGGCTTGCCATTTGCCGCTTCCACATGCAATTTCTTAAATTTGGTTGTTGCTTTCTGATTCAGATTGGTGAAGTTGTTGATGGTCCAGATGACGGCATGAAGCGTTCTGTTCTTGATGGAGTTCAATATGTTTATGGTCAGTAGCTTCACTTCTTGTTCATTTAAGGTTAATGACTTGATGTAAATATATTTTTGATTTTTTATGTTCCGACTCAGTAGTCGATGTTGATATTGGTGATGGGGAGCTTATACATAAGTTGCCTTATAATCGATCATGGAATATGAGAGAACAGAAATGGGATAAAGTAACTTCATTGTATTTCTTTTCAGTTATTTGCTTTTATCATCTTAAAGGTTCATCTCACTTATCTGGAGTACACTGTTCATTTTGATGCCTTAAATTCTGCGAAGAAGTGGAAGCCTTGATATATAAATATATATATATATATATATATTTATTCTGCTTTTGGTTCATAAGTTATAATTGTTATAGCGTTTTTGTTTGAAATAAAAGTAATGCCTTTGATTTTGTAGAAGTTCAAAGATAAATCTGTTCCCTAAATAATTGAGGTTAAGTTTCTGCTGGACTATTATTGGTGAAATGTATTATGCCCTGTTGATAACTTTGGCTTGCCATTTGCCGCTTCCACATACAATTTCTTAAATTTGGTTGTTGCTTTCTGATTCAGATTGGTGAAGTTGTTGATGGTCCAGATGACGGCATGAAGCGTTCTGTTCTTGATGGAGTTCAATATGATTATGGTCAGACTTCTTGTTCATTTAAGGTTAATGACTTGATGTAAATATATTTGTGATTTTTGTATGTTCCGGCTCAGTAGTCGATGTTGATATTGGTGATGGGGAGCTTATACGTAAGTTGCCTTATAATCGATCAGGTATCTCTATTCTTAGCCTTCTGTTTTCTGCTGTTTCCAAATTCATGCATTTTCCCTCGGATCTTGTGGGTCCAATTCTTGTGTCATTCCTGGACGTTCTAATCTTCTTCCCCTGCTCTCTTTCCCCAGCTTGTCATTCTTTGTGAAAATTAACTATGTTCTTTGTAAAGGAAAAAAAATTGAATACTTCATCACCTTTTACCATCTATATGAATGGTAGGAAATGTGACTCGTCTTGGAATGTGTCTTTCCCCAGCTTGTCATTCTTTTTGAAGATTATCTCTGGATCAGGCATGCGATAATAACTCCGTATAACTGTGTCTTCTGTAATGAGGAAAAGAAAATTTTATGGGGCCACCTTACCATTTTTTATGATCAAGTGCATGATAGGGAACATTTCTTGTAAAATTTACATTGTAATTTGAATGACTTGAAAATTGAATACAACAAAGGAATCGGCGTGCAATATTAACCTAAAAGTGATAAACAACCTATGATCTTTCCAGATAATCCTTATGACACTGCGGATAAGTGGCTTCTCAAGGAGAACCTTCCTCTTTCCTACCGCCAACAAATCATGGAGTTTATACTGCAGAATACTGGTCAAAAGGATTTCAGTATTGATCCAACATTCCGTGATCTATATACTGGCTGTAAGTATAATACTTTTTTAGCACTGAGCTCACTGTTGGAAGCCTTTGATTAGGCTCCTATTGCACTGGCTACTTCTTTGCAATGATTCACATATCGTGTATTTCATTGCAGTGAGTGCTTATTTACCTGGCAGCCATCATATGCTTCTGGTTCGTACTTGTTTAAGAAAGATAATTATGTATAATTTTTTTTTTTTTCTTCTAGCGGATCTTCTCTTAACTTTGTCAACATCAGGACTTCTTCTGAACCCTGATATATATTCATTTTATTTTTCTACGCAGGTATATCAGCCAAACCTACCTTTAAGCATATCCCAAAGGTTTGTCATTACAGTTTTGTGTTATCTTTTTAGGATGGACTTTCTGGCATTAATGTGTGCATAGCAGTTTACGTATATTTTTGTTGTTAGAAGATTAATAATTGTCTATATGGAAATGTATACTAAATAGACATATCTCAAAATCTAACTCTTAGCTTCCCTACTAGAAAATATGCTTCAAGATGGATTTGATTGCATAAAGTACTACAAAGAATTTGTAGTCAAAGCTTTGGTTTTATTTAAGGATGCTAAATTGATTGCATAAACTTTTATTAATGCATCTCTGAGCTGTTTTTATCCCTTTGGTTGTCTTTTTTCAAGACGAATTTTCGTTTTAGATTATTCTTTGCTATATTGATTCCAGAAAGGAATGCTCGTTTTTGATGTGGCTCAATTGATGGCATCCTCAAAAAGGTTTCAGAGTTCAACAACACTCTACTGGCCGACTTGGTAGATTTGCAATCCCTCATTCATTTTTTTTTTTCTGTGATAGTTTTATGTTGCACCAATGTTCTTCATAATTTTTTCTTTACTTTTGGGTCATCTTATATCTCACTTTGTTGTGCTTACTGCTCATAAATATATATTAAACCTCTAATTGTGAAGCCTTTTCTACTTGTGATTGCTTTGCGTGTCATATGTAACGGTTTCCTTAACAGACTTCGTCTCCTGTATGCATTCGTTTGTTGGTCTGGCACTACCTACCTGGTTTTCTTATGTTGCTGTCCTGTTGGCAGGCTGTTCTATGGTTGTGGTTCTCTTATATTGAGTTTCTTGTATAATGGATCAATTAACATTCTTGCGAAGGAAAAAGAGGAATTGTCTTTGACGGAGCCGGACATATCTAGACTTGATGCTATTGTTAAAATTCTGAAGGACACGTCACATTACCATTCGAGCAGGTTTGCTGATGTTGACATTGCCTTGTTGCTGAAATTACTGAAATCATGGCCATTTTCAATGATATTTCCTGGTTAGTTTGGAGAAACTTTTAAGCTTATAGTTTGTGGTCTCTCTTTGAGTTTTTTGTTTGGTATGGTTGGTGTCATGTAAATCTGCTTTGAGGGAGAGTTCTTGGCAGTTACGCTTTATTTGAAGCACCACCTTTATGTTAAAACCTGAATTTGTTGGCTATCCTTTCTTGCACTTTATGATCTTTTACAGTTCTATGCTTGTTTCTGTCAACTATAGATTGACTTCTTTATACGTTTCAAGTGCATTATTCACCTTTCCAGTGGTGTGCTTCTACTTGTGCAGTTATTGATATTCTGAAGATGATTGTCCTGCACCCTGATGGGGCTAGTATACTTCTCAGGCATGTTGAATACAATGGTACCTAGCTTAAATATTTTCACTGTTTTTTACTCTGCCTTTCTCTCTGAAAATTAATTGTTGATACTGGCAATGTCTGCATAAATTTTAAATTTTAGTTATGTTGTATATAAGAATCTAGCCCAATTTTATTGACAAAACTCCTGGAACTGGTTAGCTCCTTTATTGTTGATAAAAATCTAATGGACAGGTTAATAAACTAGATGGCCTGAGAATTGGGCCCCAAGTTGCTTTGGCATAAACTTGTCCTCTAAAACCTATACATATAATAGTAGATATATGTTGTATGCTACTATTCCTCTTTGTTATATTTTATGTTAAGTTTTAACTTCAAATTTATGTGCTGAACCAGATGTGCTAATGGAAATGACTATCAAAGTCACTACAGAACCTGTACTTCCTGCAAATCTTTTAACCAGCATCTGTGCTGTAACTAATCTTTTCAAGAATTCATGCTACTATGGCTGGCTAAAAAAGAATCGGAGTGATGTAAGTTTGCCTCGTCTGTTAGCATATTCTGAGTTTAATTATAAGTTTCCAGTGAGAAGCAACATTTAAATGTTATTAAGGTATATCATCAAGGTTTTTGACACTGGTATTTTGAGTGGTTAAACTTGGATGTTGAATTTCTTGGCATTGGAGTCTCTCTTTCCAGCGCGTAGATCTCGAAAAGTTACATGAATTCAAAACAAAGTTCACCTCAAACGGACAACCGAGCGCAAAGTTATGGCCTTTCAGTTGAGACACCAAACTTACACCTTTAAGACAATCAGATTTCATTAAACGCAGCGTATTGGCTTGGTTTTATCTATATTAATTTATTCTTTCATATCATTAAAACGTAGCCTGGGTTTAAAATATTTATTCATTCATCCGACCGTTTGGCCAGACCAAAATGATCTTCGACAAAGAGCACAAAGACGAGTAGAACTTCACCAGGTTCTTTTATCCTCGTCCCAAATCCAGCCAGGGGAGAGACTTTCTCCAGAATTCTGTTGTGGTTTCTTCTTTGCTTGCAAGGGCTTTTTTCTTTTCTTTCTCAACAACTGTTTTCTTCTTTGCTTTTTGGGTTTACAGTACAATCTAACGCATTGTGTTCGATAATTGTTAAAATCAAATCATTCGAACTTTTGGGGCTGGCTTTCTTAAACAGGTAAAAGCAGTGGGAAAATAAAGCTTACTTGATTCTTCATATCTTAGTAATTTATACAAGTTTGTCATATGGAATTTTTCGACTGAATCAGTTCAGAAACAGAGGTCAAAAGATGGACAAATCCCTTTAAATGCTTTTGAATTCTTACTTTTCTTGGTTGTTAATATTTAAATATAGCTAAGAAAGCCGGTAAAGTTTTCTATCTTAACAAGATTTTAATATCTAGGAAATAAAAAAATCCTATTTACACTTATATTTTTGTGTCTTCCTCTCGAAATTTCAGTTTCGTTTGAAAGGAAAAAGGAACAATTTGAAGATCTATAGAGGCTCTTAGCTTTGTTCTCTCAGGTAATTCTAATTCTCCTTCCAAAGGTCACTTAGATTTTTTTTTTCTTTACATGATTTCTTCAACATTACACGCATTGCTAGCTTTTTTCTATACCCTTTGTTTACTCAAAACCTTCATCGAAATTCACCTAAATCTTTGCTAATAAACTCATTTCTTGATCTGGGTTTTCCTGGATCTGACAAAAAATTGGACTTAATGGGTAATTTTGGGATCTGGGTATTGACAATTTGCTTGATATTTCAATATGGATATGGGTTTTATTTGCCTGGTAGTTACCCTCACAAACATGTGGTTGGGGATTATTTATCTGTCAAAGTGAATTCCCTAACTTCCATTAACACTGAAATGCCCTTTAGCTATTACAGTTTACCCTTTTGTAAGCCTATAGGGGGTGCTAAGGATAGTGCTGAAAATCTCGGTGAGCTTCTCATGGGAGATCGGATTGAGAACTCACCATATAAGTTTAAGATGTACACTAATGAGATCGAGATCTTCCTGTGTCAATCCGATAAGCTGTTGTCTGATGATTTTAAGTTGTTGATGAAGAGGATTGATGAGATGTATCAAGTTAACTTGATTTTTGATTATCATCTGTACTTGGGGTATTCTCTCTTCATGGTTCTCGCGGTCATGTTTGCAACGGGCACAATTGGATTCCTTTCTTCTTTCTGGTTTGTGCATTATTTATTCTCTTCGGTAAAGCTGGATTGAAGAAGCTTCTCCAAACACAAAAAATGCCACATTAATGAGGTAATTGTCATTGAAGAAGCTCGTGAGAAAAGAATTCAACCTCATCTGTTACTTGTTACCTTGAGCTTTACTTTGTTAGGAAACTTCAGTAAATGCAATAACAATAATTTTCCCAGTTTTGCTTAATTCTTTATTAGATGTCTATGATGCATGATAATGCAATGCGAGTCTGTATTTGCATTCTGATGTATTGCAGGGCGATTTAGGTTTTCTGTAAACTTTCTTTGTGGTACTTATAATACTATTTACTTCGTTATTTTCAAAAAAAAAATTTTTTTTTTTGCTGGAAGGTCTTGAGTTCCATGAGTTGGTTGAGATCCTATCAGGGGAACCAATTGGAGGGTTATATTGTTATTATTTGGGGAAAGAGTAATTTCATTGCTTGAGGTGAGTTTCAGTTTCCAGAATTTAAATTGACATGTAGTGGTAGCGGTGGACTAAAAAGAATATCTTTTTCTCTTTGCTAGTTTTAATTAGATTTGCCTTGTGCTGTTTATACGTAGGTCCTTAATTGATTTCTTGTTTCTTCAATCTGTGTTGTAGGTATGAATTGGCAGAAGACTGTGCAGATGATGATGATGCAAAGTTAGCAATCTCTGAGTTAAGGAAGGGTGTCTTGGAGGAGCTAAAAATGCATAATTCTTTTGTACAGGTATGATTAAAGGATTCTTCTTTCTGTTGCTAAGTACATGCTCAATTATTGGAAAAGTTAAGATGAAAAAAGGAAATTGAATCTTGCCTTCTATTGCCATTGCTTGTAGATTTATAAAACATTTTATCACCAACTATGTAAAACATTGTTGTCTAGGAGATTCCTCCTTAGGTCCAACTAGCATATGATATCATCTCCAATAGAAATTTAATCCTGAGTTTTTGTACCAAATCAGTCTTGATCACGTCTGGCACTTGCTATCTACTTTCATTATTCAATTCTTTAATGACATGAAAGGTCCATTGCTTGGATATCATATTTCCTTTTTTTCTGATGATATAGATGGCTAGCCTATGAAATATCTGGTCCTTTTCGTGGATGACAATTTCAATTGGATGAGGGTTGGACTTTGATAATATAAGTCCAGTAAATCATCACTCAGAGAAATCTTATAAAGAGATTTGAGGAAATAATCATACTTTTTTGAATAGTTACTATCCGCTGATAATGTATTGGCATTTTGGCAGCTCTAAGATGTTATTTTGGTCATTGTTACCTTTCTGAACTATTTCATTCTTTAGTTCTTTAAAAACATGAACAGTTTGGTAAATATTCTGCTTTACAACTTAATTAGTGAGATAACTTACTTTATTTCCTTGTAGAACTTCTAGTTTTGTTATATCAATGATTGTCAACCCATCATGCATTTTAGAGGGTTCATTTTTATTTCATTAAATTTTGCTTCTGTGAATTAATTTATTTAGAAGTATCAGTTGATAGGAGCTAAAATTTGGACCAAGATGTTTTTATACAATTGAACTGTGTATAGCGGTTTTTATACATGAAGCTCCTTACTAACATACGAAAGGTTTGTTGAGGAAAGTCATTTTGTTACATATATATATATATATATATATATATATATATATATATATATATGTGAAGGCTGTTGAAGGATGTTGCTCATCATTCTTAAACACAGATCAAGGATCAGAAAGAGAGGAAACAGGCTGCTAGCTCTGTGGAAAGTAGATCTCATCTGTCAAAGGCAACCACATCCAGGTTTCACACCTTGCTTTATTGCATTGATACAATCATGTAGTGACCGATGTGTGCACGGGCAGGGGAAGGGGCAGGGGCATGGGCACGGGCACGGGCAGCGGGCAGGGGAAGTGGGCAATAAAAGGAAAAATCCTGCTCTTAACAAGTATACTAAAAAGGAAAAAGGTCTGCATAAGATCAAGGCAATAAATCTTTAATTTACTCACCTGCAAATTATATTTCTCAGCTTTTTTTCCACACCTTATATTTGCATATGTTAATGCTGTAGTCTACTTGATATCTTCTCTGGAAAGCATTTGACTGAAAATAAAATAGTTCTTAGGGTAATGTCTGCATGTATTTCATGCTCGGCATGTCTTGCATTTTAATAATGCTTTGTTATTGTTTTATCTTCTGGGATTTTGGTATTGCTTTCAGATGTTTCTGGCCTGCTAGGCCTAGACTACTTCTTATTTTTCTTCTTTACATTGGGGTTCTGCCTTTCTCCACAAAGGAAAAAAACAGAATAAGACTTTCTGATGATTTTATTTTCTATTCTTGCAGATTCTTGATGTATTTTCGAGTTGTCTTGCATCTCCAAACAAGAATTTGCAGTTGGCTTATTCTACCCTGATACTGAAGTAAGCATTCTGTTTATGTAAATATGCACACATTGGTTTTATTTATGTGAAACCATTTGTGAGCCCCTTCTTTTGGGTATTGTTTGTCCTAAAAGTTCCTAGTCGACCTTTTTTTTCACTTCTAAGGGTGTTGAAGATAGGGAGTTTTTTTTTTTGGGGGTGGTGGGGGCTACGTTATTGCTCCACTGTTGTTGTTTTTTTGCTGACTTTGTTTTTTATGCTGACGTTATTGCTTTTCTTGCTCAGCTGTTTTATACATGTTTTTAGCTTTCATTGACTATTGACAAGGAATCACTTTCTATGATGTAAGTAATCATGTGTGTGCTTCACAGTTATGCGGTGCTGCTAACTGAGAAAAAGGATGAAGAAGGCCAATCTCATGTTCTTTCAGCAGCTTTAGAGGTTTGTCTTATTCTATTATTCCAAACTTTGGTTGAAAGATTTCATCTTTCCTGATTTGATACCTCTTCCCTAAGAATTTGATCCTGTACACACTGTAGTATTTCCCTAGTTTGAAATGGACTACAATGATTTTTTGTTCAGTAGTGATCTTCATTGATGGAAATCCTGAACTTTATCCATTATTTCCCCTTTTCACACAGATTGCTGAACAGGAAAATCTAGAAGTTGATTCCAGATTCCGAGCTTTAGTTGCCATTAGATCACTGGTATTGTCTTCTAACTCATTTGTTCTTGTCTTCAGCATGGCAGTTATGGTTGACTCTGTTTTCATTTGGATTTGTTTGCCACATCTACTACAGCATAACAAATTCAGAGAAAGCTATTGTCCTAAATAGTATACTTTGTTATATCCGTTGCACCTGATTAGGCTAAACTTGTATTTCTCGGTGTACTAAATGAAATCTGAGATTCATTGTGTTTTTTAGAATCTTTGTTGCTCCGACTCTTCATTTTTCTTGAAGTACCCGCGTCCAACACCCGTGTCCGAGCATATTCGGACATGGGTATGGGATATGATCCTCCAAGGACCTCCAAATACATGGAAAAACTTGGAAAAATTTGAACATACCCGTGTTGAACACGTACCCGTATCCGACACTCACACCCGAGTCCGTGTAACATAGTTTAGAATCAACCTGTCTGCTGTCGCATCTCACATACGGCTTTTTGGCCTGTTCTGCTTTCAAATGTTGTAATATGTGCATGTTCTGATCTTTCTTCTTTTAAGGAAAAGAATCAAAGTTGCTGGAGCAATTGATGTTGTATCTTTGCCGGTTCATAATCATCTATAAGCTGCTTTCTGTGAAAAAAATATATGATAAGATTTTTAAAATTAGTTTTAAATGTTACTTGGTAGAATCCTAAGCTGAACTAAAAGAACTGAATTGTCTTTGATTTTTCAGATTTATTTATTGGATATTTACTTAAGTATTAGATTTCCCCCCAAATTCTGCTGTGTATGTGTGTGTGTGTCTCTCTTTTAAAAAAATTAAATCTGCCATACAGATGCTTGAGGGTCTGGTTAAAAAAGTAGCAATGGACTTCGATGTTGAGACAATTGCCAAAGTAGCAAAAGCTTCTAAGGAAGCGAAGATTGCAGAAATTGGAGCTGACATTGAACTGTTAACAAAACAGAGTTGAAGCTGGTGGTTCCTGGTAAGTGCTTTCTTTCTTACCAAACTCCATATAAAGATTCAACATTTGGGGCAAGCACATTTTGTATTAATTAATACTTGTCTGTTTGTATTATCTGAGGCATTTGCTGGAAAAAGCTTCCACCAGAATGACCCGTTAATACTCGCATCATGCATGTATGCTTTCTTTTTTTGGGTGGAGTGGGGGAGTATGGGGAATAATTCCAGTTTATCCACAATGAAAAGCCTTGTTCTATTGACTTGATCATATGTATTTCCAACTACACATGTTTTTTTTGCAGGATAAGCGAATGGTTGAGTGTTTGGACAGATCTTTTGGGTGGGATTGAATAGGAGAGATTACAGAGGAAAAGTGGGTTAAATAGTTCATTTTTACTGATCATATACAGGGCATTTGGGGCTTCATCAGACAAAACCTAATGTTTGCTAACATTTTTTTTGCTCTTTTTATTGTTTAGGAATGGTAAACAACTTGTCTGGATCTTTAGGCTCATTTGTTCACACAAAAAAAAAAAACACAGAAGTTCTTAGGCACATAAAATCCTTACAATAAATATAGAATATTTTCCTTTATGGGGAGAGCATCCACGTCGACGGTTACTATTTACTCCTTCAATGCTCTCTCTCTTTTTTAAACTTTTTTAATAAAAAAATGTAAAAAAAAAAAAACGGATTACTATTTACTCCTTCAATGCTCTCTCTCTTTTTTTTAACTTTTTTAATAAAAAATTGTAAAAAAACCGGTAGGTGATAATTGATAAGAAAAAAAAGAAAAGATAGCTACAGTCTACAGTGCCTCATCTGTAATTTTTCTTCTTTTATATAGTTACTGTTTTTTTTTTTTTTTACTTACTCAAAACATTGATAGTGTACTTTTTTCATTAAAAAAAAAAAACCGAGATTTGAGGAGAGGGTGGGTAAGAAGAAATCTTCATTTTCTTTGTTTTAGGTTTTTTGATCTATCTTTTCTCATCTTCGTTTCTCTTTCTAAATTTTCATTTTCTTTTTGATGAAAACAACTCTCTCTATATCTCATTTTTCCATATTTGATTGTCATCTTTCTTTTTTTTTCCTTTTCCTCTTTCTTTCTCATTTTTCTTACATACGTGCTTCTCTTCAATCCTTCTATTTTCAAACAAATTTATCTTTGATTCAAGATCAATGAAGAAAGAGCTGGCCTTGTTTTGCCTTTTTTTGAAAAAAAAAAATATTGATGGAAGGTTCAAGGGAATAGGGAAGAAATCTGGAAGAAAAAAAATGAGAAAGAGAAGAGGGGAAGAGGGTTTATAGCCAATCTCTGTTAAGGAAAACTAATAGAAAAACTCTGCTTGCGGCTGTGGAGAGGATGAAAGAAGGTATTTCCATATATTTCTACTTGCAATTTCAACCCAATGAAACGTTTGAAATGTTATTTTCTGATTCGGTGTTGGCTAATAATCTTTTATGAACTAACTTCAGTTACGTTTATTTTTGTGTGTCATATTTACCATCACTTTATTTTGTACTTTTGGACTTCTTTCTTCAGAGTTAATGCTGCTTGGATTCATATCACTATTCTAACAGCAACTTCGAGCACAATAGCCAATATTTGCATTCCATCAAAGTTCTTCCAAGGAGCGTAAGCTTTTGATGGCTTCCGGTTTTCACTTATTTAGGAGAATGTTGAATGACATGAATAGCAATACCTGCAAATAGGCATGTAACTAATCCATATCTTGACTACAGATTCTTGTTATTTTAGTTAATTTGTTATTTTTTGTTGCTTTTGCATGTTTTTCTAGATGTCTCTAAATATTTAATTATATATACAAATACTTAATACTCACATGATCTTCCATCTTTAGATTATTCTGTTCTGCAGGGTCATGAGCCATTTGTTTCATATGAAGGTCTTGAGCAGTTGCATCGCTTCATCTTTTTTCATGGCAATCACACATATATCCTACAGTTGCTTAACAATGTTACTTGCAATTGTGAAGGTAGGTCTTTTGATTGTAATAAAGTAACCCCAACAAAAATTTTACAAATATTGATCTTGCTGTCTAGTTGTAGTGTTTGCATAGGTTCTTTTAATACTCGAGATCTTTATTTCTTTCAAGAATACTTTGCATTTCACAATGCAAAACGTCTTATTCAAGTAGCTGACCAAATGCAATAACTTTTCGATGGTAATAACATTGATATTCTCAAATTGTCTGACCAGATTGTTTTTCACTTCTATTTTTTTTTTAAAATTACACTGATTGATCATATATGGTCATAAAGATGTTGGCAGATCTACTAAATTTTTTATAAATATATATTTTATTTTTTATTAGAGAGTAAGACAGAAAAAGAAAGAGAGAAAAAAAAAGATATTATTTTCTTATTTTGTATTTTTATTTTATTTTTTTACTTCTTGATTCAATTTGGTATTTTAATGTATTTATATTTTTTCTCTCATGGGTGCAGGTGTTGGTTTGCTTTTGCTTCCAATTGTGATAGGTAAGCTTGCAAAGTTAATTTATTGTTGTATCTGTTATAATATCAATACATAGATTTTTCTCAAAAAATTGCAAATACAGAAAAAATTTCTCTTTGATGTGTACATTACATATATAAAGGTGTCCACATGTTTTTAATTCCAAATGTTAGCCTGATTAAAGCTTTCTATACAAATTTTAGAATTTAAATGCTTACAAAATGATTACTAAAACATTATTAAGATCATTAGTTCTCATTAGATTGGTTCTAAGAGTTAAATGCATTTTCTCGGTCAATTGGTAGAGAAATATGTGCATGTAAATATTTATACACTGTCACAGCTGAAACCAATTAGCACCATGATTGGTGCTTCTAATTGACAATGAGTTTTTAAGCTTTTATGATGGCTGTTTTAAGGTATGCTTCAGCCCTTTTCCTTTTTTGGCAATTATTCATGAATGTAATTTGCTTTCCCCATTTATCATGCATTTTCATATATGCAAGAGATCTATCACGATTCTATACCACTTATTTATATGATTTATCTGTATAAGCATTTGAAATGTATAAGCATTTGAAATATATAATTTGGCTTTATTTTTGACAAATTAATTCAAGAAAATCTGTTTTTTGATGTACTTCATTGGATTTTAGACCTATTCATCATCTATATTCAATGCAATCTTAATTTAAACATCACTTTTAAAGTATCTTTGTTCTATTTAAATATGCAGTTCTCTTTGATTTTGATTATGGTAAATCATTATATCTTTTTATTATTTATCTTTTAATTGCTAATACTGTAGAATGCATATGACAATTTGTTTCTTTAATATGGTTTTGCTTATCTTGCGTGAGTAATTTCATGGCTAATTAATTGTATGTCCTGTTTCGAGAGTTGCATTACGACAATGGTTAAAGATTTTGATATTCCTTATTTAGTTGAACTCATCTTTCGTAGATTTAATTTGATCCTAAAATTCCCAAAGAGATAGTAGCATGAATTGAAGTCAAAGCTCTACGAATACATTTAGCCTTTATTTTTTCTATTTCATTGAACTAATTTTTCCTTGTGTTGATTATCATATGTTGAATTATCATATTTTTCTATTTATAAATGTAGTTTATTCATCTTTAGATAGTTCTCCAAATCATCTAGGCATGGTGTATCATAGCACATATCATCTAGAAATAATCCAAAGAAAGAATATTGTATAGCATCATGAGCAATCCGTTTTAGAACATTTTAGCATAGTGATCGCACCAACCTTTGTTTCTTTAAACCAAATAATTGATTTTAAACATATCAAATATTATTTCTTTGTTGGCAAGTGTTACTGTTTATTGAATGATGAAGCTCACTGCATATCCAAAACTCAAAAGGATTCTCAATCATATCTTTTGCTATTTGTTGAAATAGATACTTCCATTTAGTTTTTGCTAGAAGGTGATTGGAATGCTTTTGTTGTTTTTTGGTTAAGTAGAAATTGTGTTGGTTTCTTATTGTACTTTGAGGCTGTATGTTGTTTTCCCTACACTTGACTATTGTATTTGTATATTCTATTTTTTTTTTTCTAAATTGGACCAAAGTAAGAGTTTTGGTGGTCAATGGGTGATTTTTCAATTTCTTTTTTCTTTTTAAACATCAAGATTGAAATGTGTATTTAAATTTCTAAATTTATGAATCTTGGCAAGTTGTTGATAGTAGTGTGTTATTAAGCAGTGGCGGCTAAAGTTTTTATTTCTATGTTGCACTCTTCAAACAGGTAATTGGTAGTTACTATTAGTTGTTGATCTTGATGTTATTAAAATTTTAAAATTAAATAAAAATGTTTTAGGAAGCATTGAGAAACAATGAAGCATTATTATTATTATTATTATTTTGTTTAAATTGCGCATCTCTTCTATTAGCTTTCTTTGTTAATATTTTTCTTTTTTCTTTTATAATTTGATAGAAAATTGAATGACTCCTTAAGTAATAATGAATCGTTTATGTAATTTTTCTATACTTTGTTTTCATGTTTTCATTTTAGTTGAACTCCCAAGATCGCTACTGATTTTAAGTGTTGAGATTGGAATTGAGATCCTGTGGGTGTTTGGAATATTGGTATAAACTATGAGCTTATATCAATACTGTTATTCTTTCATTTTCACTCTCACTTGCAAATTTAAATTTTCCTTTTTTCTATAAGGGAGTATTTGAAAATTTGTTGGTCTAATTTAAGGTCTATTGCCTGTACATTTCTGGTGCAACAGATGTAGTCTTTTTTTTATCAAAATGATTTGCTTTAGTTCGTAATATGTTTTTGTTGTGGGTCTGATCTAATGTATGTAGAATCATATAACACAAGTTTTCTCAACGCTTCTGATGTTCACCCAATCTATTAAGAGCAATTAGGAAAACATATATGGCCATGTGAGTATTCACTATTTGTATCCTCTTTTTCAATTGATTTTTTGAATGTACTATTAGCTGTTACTAAATCAAGTGAGATATTTTTATCTTGAATTTTTTGTCAATTTATTTTTGTACTTTTGCGGTCAATTGTGTATATTTATGGGGACTTGGAATGGAGCATTTTCAAGTAATTGAAAATTTTTTGATCATAAATTTTTTTGGGGTCATTTATATGGTAACTCTTTGTGCCTTTATGTTAAACTCTTTAATAATATCTTTTTAACCTCTAATAAGATATATATGTCTTGTTGCAACGTGGTACACGAAAGAGTGCTCTCCATTCATACTTGGAAGAGAACATTATATGAGATCTAATTGATGACATTGAAAAGGTAAGGAAAGGCTTGGAAATTCCAAAATGACAGGTATTGATATGTGATTTTAAATTACTTAACCAATGTCATTATTGGATTAACAATACTTTTTGTGAGTTAATTATATGGATTTCGTTTATTTTCTGATTATGTGGTTAATGGGAAAATAAACTTCTTCTTGCTTATAGTGAATAACATCATTTTCTTTCTACTTGAGTTATATGACAAAAATATGTGATCAAATCTTAAACGAATGAAGCTGATATGTTATTTTTTTTATCATTACCAACTCTCTCAAAATTATTTTTAAGGTTAATAAATTCAAAATAATTTGACTTTCACTTTAATTGTTAATGAGGCCAGTATACAAAGTAACTTGACTCCAATCATCATAGACATGACACCCAACACGTGCTTCCTCAATCAACAGCGTGAGTGTTAGATTGTTGCTTTGATTAGAATTTTTTTAACATTTTTTTCAATCAAATGCTTGCTGAATTATGTTGGTGTAAAGATTTTTTTATCTAAAGTTAAACTTTATCTGCAATACATCTTTTATGTTGTTTGACTTTTGTTTGAGTTTTAATAGGTGAAACTTGGTGCTTTCCTCACTAAAAAGTATTGATATGATGGAACTTGAGTGAAATAAATCAAGTGTTTAAATGCAAAGATAATTTTATTGATAATCTAACTTATTTTAAAGTTGTTTTATTGTTACTTGTATATTATATATACAATGTATCAAACTAATATTATATATCTTTTTTTATAATTTTTGACTTTTATTTTTCATTGATATGAATTTTTAAATTTGATTTGTTGTATAATAGAAATTAATGGGCGTGATGACCTATTATAACTTAACGTTTTGAGAGTTTAATGACTAGAATATATAACTTTGATAAATCCATTGGCAACAACAATAATGGAACTAGATTATACCACTTTGATAGATATATTGGCAGTTGTATTGTTGCTGAGCATTTAAGCCATATAAGACAAACCGCTGATTTAAATGTTGATCTTTATTGTTCTTAAAGTTATTTTTTGTGCTCTATTGTTTTGAACTTTAAATTGTTATGACAATTCTTTTTTGTTATTTTATTAAATATTAATTTTTTTTTTTATTTAATTGTTAATTTTTGTTTTTAAAAATGTTGTATCGTGTATATTTAACATTTGATTTTCGCGGTATCATTTTAGTAAAATAAGAAGATAGATGTTATGTCAAAATTCAATCTTCTTTAACGCCATTGAATTCTATTGACTTTCACTACATAAAAAGTTAATAGACCCCTTGATAGATCTGGTATTTTTCATATTAATCGTAAATAAAAATCCAACATAAATGATTAAATATGTTAGAATCTTAACAACCAATACAATAAATCTATTAAACATGTTGTGTTAACTGTATTTAAATGTTTTGTGTTTATTATTCTATCTTTATGTTTATTAAGTGTGTCGGATTTATGTTCTGTTTTCATATCGTGTCTAAAATTGTTAGGTCTATTTTTTGATAAGTGTTTTTTTTTTTTTTGGGTAAAATGCCTGAACACTTGAAAAAAGAGAGGAAAGAAATGGTATATGAATATAAGATTAGAGGATTTGAGGAAATAATTACACAAAATTTGGCTTCCATTTCGAGTAAAACTTTTCAGCACCCCATAACAACATTCTATTCAACTTGATCCTAACATTCCTCTTCTTCAAATGCCAATGCCTTGATGCAAACTGAACCCAAAATACTGTGGAAACTCCTTCAATTCCTTCAAACTCTTCTCCATTTCTTCCACCAAAAGCCCATACTTAGGCCTCAAGTTATCATCAATATTGTACCCAAAAATGGCCGGCATTCTAGCACAGAAAACGCCTTCATTTATTTGGCTCATTCAGTTTCTCCACCCCTAGCCCCCCGAGATACTCAAGGGTAGGCCTCAAACAATAGTCCACATCCGAAAATAAGGTGGAAGGGCAGTGAGCGATCAAACCGCGTGATTCTTGGACAGAAGCATGCAAATCAGTGATCAAGAAATCGATTTCGGAGGTATCGAAGTTGGTTGAGAAGAGATGGGGACAACGACTTGGTCGTGGATGCCTTTGGATTGGAGGAAGTTGATGGGTGGTGAGGAGTTGGTCGACAGCTTGAGGGGATGGGGAGGTTGGGCTTTGTGGTAGCGAATGTTTTCATGGTGGGAAGTGCGGAATTTGATTGGAGACATGGAAGCAGCATTATTTTTTTAATTTAACGGAAGGGATAGCGGGAAAAGGTAAAGCAAACTGCAATTTTTTTGTGGTTCTTCTCTTCCCTTTCTCTTATCTGTTGAGGTTTTTTTATTTATATTATTAATATCAATCAATACTATATATAAAAATATCAACGTGTAACTAGTGAACATCATATATACTCTTATAATTTATTAAACTAACTATTTTATCTTTAATTATTAATTTTTTCTTATTAAATTAATAAAATATTTACTATTTTTTTTTTCTTTCAAACATCCTTATTAAATTAAACTTTTTCCAATTGATAATTTTTTTATTTAAATTAAATATTGAGTAATTTTTGTTTTTTTATTTTATTTTTTATTAATAAATTTTTATGAGAACACTTCCAAATTTATTTTAAGAAAAATAATAATAAGATTTTGAAAGAATATTAAAAAAATTATTAGTTAAGAATCAAGAGCTTATTTATCTAGCTTTTAGGTCACGGGAAATCTTAAAATAATATTTGTTTGACGAGAATCAAAACGTGAAGATATAATAAAATATGATAATTAAAATTAAATTGGTAATATGGTAGGACACTTGAATCATAAAATTATGTTAAATTACAATAATATATATTATCATATGAGATTATACATTTTTTGTTATAAATATATTATAAGTAACAATAAATGCATAATATTTTATATAATATAACATTTATATGATTTTAGTATCCTTAAATATGATTTTGATAAATTTCGATATGATTTTAACAGCCTTTTATATGATTTTGATGTCCTTTGATATGATTTTAACAACCTTTGATATTTTGATAATTTTTAATATAATTTTGATAATCTTTGATGTAATTTTGGTAACTTTTGATACAGTTTTTGTAACCTTTTATTCAATTTTAATAACCTTTGATTCAATTTTGATAATCTTGGATATAATTTTGGTAATTTTTGATATAATTTTGATAACTTTTTAAATAATTTGGGTAAGTTTTGATATTATTTTTTTATAACCTTTAATATAATTTTTGGTTGGTAGCCTTTGATAGAATTTTGATAACATTTTATATAGTTTTAATAACTTTTAATATAATTTTGGTAACCTTTGAAATAATTTTGATCACCTTTGATATAATTTGAATAACCTTTAATATAATTTTAATAAATTTTGATATAATTTTGGTAACTTTTAATATAATTTTGAGACAGCCTCTGACATAGTTTTGATAACATTTGATATCATTTTGATAACTTTTGATATAATTTTGACAATCTTGGATATAATTTTGTTAACCTTTGAAATGATTTTGGTAACTTTTAATATAATTTTAATAGCCTTTGATATGATTTTGATAACTTTGATATAATTTTGGTAACCTTTGAAACAATTTTAGTAACTTTTGATATAATTTAATAACATTCGATATGATTTCGATAGCCTTTGATATGATTTCGATAACCTTTGATATAATTTTGATAATATTTGATATAATTTCAATAACTTTTTATATAATTTTGTTAATCTTTTATATAATTTTGATTTTGGTAACTTTTGATATAATTTTGGTAATCTTTGGTGTAATTTTGATAACTTTTAATATAATTTTGATAATATTTGATATGATTCTAATAACTTTTAATATAATATTAATAACATTTGGTATAATTTTGATACCTTTTAATATAATTTTGATAACCTTTTGTAATAGTTTTAGTAACTTTTGATATAGTTTTGATAACATTTGATATAATTCTAATAACCTTTGTAATTATTTTAGTAATTTTTTATATAATTTTAGTAACTTTCGATATAATTTTCGTAACTATTTATGATTTTAATAGCATTTAATATGATTTTGTCATAACCTTTAATGAAATTTTGATAACCTTTATACAATTTTGATAACATTTAATAATAATTTTGGTAACTTTAGATATAATTTGAATAAACTCTGATATAGTTGGTAATCTTTGATATGATTTTAGTAACCTTGGAAATAATTTTGATATCTTTTTTGTAATCTTTGATATAGTTTTGGTAACTTTTGATATAATTTTGATAACTTTTTATATAATTTTGATAACCTTTTGATATGATTTGGGTAACCTTTTATATAATTTTGATAACATTTGTAACAGTTTTAGTAACATTCGATATAATTTTGGAAACCTTTGACATAATTTCGATAACTTTTTTTTTTTTAATTCTGACTAACCCTTGATATAATTATGATAATCTTTGATATAATATTGATAACTTTCGATATAATTTTAATAACATTTTGTAAAAAATTTGATAACCTTTGTAATAATTTTGATAAAATTTGATATAATTTTGATAATATTTGTAATAAATTTGACAATTTTTGATATAGTTTTAATAACTTTTGATATAATATTAGCAACCTTTGATATAATTTTAGTAATATTTGATATGATTTTGGTAACATTTGATACAGTTTTGATAACCTTGTGATATAGTTTTGACATGTGATATAATGTTGATAACATATAATATAGCTTTGGTAATATTTGATATAATTTTGATAAAATTTTGATATAATTTGATATAATTTTGTTTAACTTTTGATATTGTTTTGGTACTTTTCTTTTTATAACATTTGATATAATTTTGATAACCATTGGTATAATTTTGATAACCCTTAATAAATTTTGGTAACATTTGATATAATTTTGATAACTTTTGATATAATTTTGTTAACTTTTGAGATAAATTTGGTAATTATTGATATAATATTTGTAATAATTTTGTTAACTTTTGATATAATTTTGATTACTTTTGATATAATTGTATACTAAAATATAAAACATCTAATATATAGATTTATATATAATAAATAATAATGAATTATATATATAATAAATAATATTAACATATTATATCATCCACGTGCAAAACACGTGTTGTATAAACTAAGTACTATATATAAAATATCGGAGTTTGTGTCAATTCAATTGAAAGATTAACAAAAAATAAATAAAACATTTTTTATAAAAAATTAAAATTAAAGATATATATTTATTCACTTAAAAAATTACCCGCTTAAAGAAAAACTATTCATCAAAACTCAACTTTTAAAATATATATATGTTTTTGTCAAATTTTAGTTTAGATACTAATTCGGTTAATAAAATTACGTAAAAGTTAAATTAAAGTTATAGAAATAAAATAAAAAATATATATTTTATCTTTTAATTTTAGAAAAATAACTATCCATTAAAAGAACTGTTAACTTTTTTTTTAATATCTTTTAAATTAAAAATAATTATTTACTAAAAAAATTACTTATCTATGTTTTATTGTTCTTTTTAAAATATATCAATTTTCTTTTGAAAATATTTTTTTACCAAAAAAAATGGATATGATAAATTCTAGTAAAACTTAAATTTATTGTTCTTGATCAAGAAACTTTTTTTTAATATTGATATAAAAAAATTACAATCATATCCAACTTTTACATATAAGAAATCATTCAACTAAATAAACGGTTTTTTTTTTATTTATCCAAATATAGCTGTTTTTATTTTTATTTATCGAAATACTGTTGATTTTAAATTATTTTTCAAAATTCGTTTTTTTTAACCCGTTGGGAAATCGTCATGGCCCATGACGATTTCCCAAAGGTAATTTTTTTTTTTTTTTTAAAACAAAGTTGAAAAATCATCATGGGTCATGCTGATTTTTCAACTTAAATTTTTTTTTTACCTTGAGAAATATCTTTTTTTTTAAGTTTTATTCTTTTAATTTTTTTTATTCTTTTAATATATATATATATATATTTATTCTTTTAAAATATGGATCGGACTCATGTATGGTATCAATACCACATTTGCTTACCCAAGTTCGGCCCGGCTCGAAATATGGGCCTCCAATTTTGTCCAAGCCCGTTTAGGCCCTCCCATATTATTTTTTTTCTATTTTTTAAAATAATATATATATATATATTTATTATTTAATCTTTAATAATTTTATATATTTTTTATTAAGTTATTAAACATGTACAACTTAACATATTTTTTAATGTTTACACTAATATTATATATATTTAATTTTTATAAGACATAAATTACATAATATATATAAATATAAATATAAATAATATATTATTAATTACAAAACGGGTCGGGTCGGGTTCGAGCCTTGAATGTTGGAGCCAAGGCTCGGTCCATATTTTAAATAGGCCTAATTTTTTTGCCCAAGCCCATTTTTCGGGCTTAATATTTTTGTCCAAACCTTCCA
This sequence comes from Fremontodendron californicum, assembly GCA_030761205.1. Taxonomy (NCBI): domain Eukaryota; kingdom Viridiplantae; phylum Streptophyta; class Magnoliopsida; order Malvales; family Malvaceae; genus Fremontodendron; species Fremontodendron californicum. The sequence goes on from JAULJL010000007.1 coordinate 33,109,995, forward strand.
AAATATGAGCAGGCCTTCGGGCTTGGACGGATAGCCCAACCCTTTGATAGGTCTACATGGTGGTAAGGGCCGGGCTACCCGTCCAAGCCCCTTTAAAAAATTAGGCCCGTTTAAATATATGGGTCGGGCCTTGGCTCCAACATTCAAGGCCCGAGCCCGACCTGATCCGTTTTCTAATTAAATAATATATTATTTATATTTATATATATTATGTAATTTATGTCATATGAAAATTAAATATATATAATATTATAGTGTAAACATTAAAAAATATGTTAAATTGTACGTATTTAACAACTTAATAAAAGAAAAAAAATATAAAATTATTAAAGATTAAATAATAAATATATATATTAAAAAATTAGAAAAAAATAATATAGGCGGGTCTAAACGGGCTCGGATAAAATTTGAGGCCCATATTTCGGGTCCGATCGGAAATGGACAAGCAAATGTAGTGTTGATACCATATATGGACCCGAACCATGTTTTAAAAGAATAAAAAATATATATATTAAAATAATAAAATAAAAAAAGAATCTTGGGAAATCGCCACTTTGGGTGGCGATTTCCCAAGAGAATTTTTCATAATTTGTGAAGAATTCCTTTGGAAATTGCCACCCACGATAGCGGTTTACCAAGATAAAAAATCAAATTTTTTAAAAAATTAAGATGAAAAATCGTCATGACCAATGATAATTTCTCAATTTTGTTTTTTTGTTTTTTTGTTTTTAAATAAAATTTATCATTGGAAAATGATCATGGACCATGACGATTTCTCAACTGGTTAAAAAAAACAACTTTTGAAAAATAATTTGAAACCAATAGTATTTCGGTAAATAAAAATAAAAAGAGCAGTATTAAGATAAAAAAACGAACAAATCAACATACAAACATATAATTAGATAAATATAATCTAAAATCAAATCAACACACAATTAACTTTGAACTTGAAACCTCAAATTTTAGATATTTGACCAATGTGAGAATTATGTATGAATTGGTGAGTTTCACTTGTTTGTAATCTTTAAATTGAAATCTATTTAATTTGATAAATTTCATGTATCTATAATTTTTGTGAGTTTACGTGTACTATTCAGATTTGGGGCATATGAAAAGTATACTAACTCTGAAATATTAATTGATTGGATTAATAAATAAAAAGAAATTACTACTACTAATTATCTATAGTTTGTCGGTTTCTCTTAACTGGTAAAAATCAACTGCAAAAATGGCTGGTTCCACGTTCCTCCCTCGCCCACACCAGAAGGATAAAAACACTCTTGTTAGGATAAGCCAACAGCAACGGTCGTTATTACACGACCAAAAAGAAAATATCTTTTAACTAACACTTCCTATCCAAAAACACAGAAAGAAATTGTAGTTCCCAAAATCCATCAATGGAGACTCTGTTAAACCCATCAAAAACCCCAAAACTCTTTGTACCCAAAACCCATTTCTTTAAATCCTCTCTTCTTCATTCTACTTTTAATCCTCAACCCCATACTCTCTTCAACAGAACACCTCTCTCTGTCACTATTACTTGCAAAGTGAAAACCTCTCAAGGTCGTAAAAATGATGGGAAGAACATATCCAAGAAGATTTTGTTATCGGATTCTGCTCCAGAACTGAGTAACGAAGAAGTTAAGGCTAAGCCAAAGAGTGGACGTGGAGCTTGGGGGCTGGTTAGGAAGTTGCCCAGAAGAGTTTTGGCTGTTTTGTCGAACTTGCCTTTGGCTATTGGAGAAATGTTCACTGTTGCTGGCCTTATGGCTCTTGGTAAGTTGGGTCTTTTATTATTTATCTTCATTTTTTTTCTAGTTTTTATGGGGTGCGGTTTTAATTTGGTGAATTGGGTATGAGTGGATTTGGGTACATGTAAAAGTTATGATAATTTTAGTTTCTTTTGTTTAGCAAAAATGTGAACTTGATGCTTGGAGTAAACGTTTAAGATAGCCGGTCTTGTTTTCCTGTTAATGTCATTTGAGTATTAGTAGGTTGGCAGAATCTGTTTAAAGCTAATAAAATGGAGGATCTTAATTGTATCCTGATTCATTGTCATTGGTGGAATTAGCCATTTCGTATGCAATCCTTCTGTAGGTACTGCAATTGATCAAGGCCAAGCCCCAGAATTCTATTTCCAAAACTACCCTGAAGAAAATCCGGTTTTGGGATTCTTCACTTGGAGATGGGTTCTCACCTTAGGATTAGACCACATGTTCTCATCTCCCATCTTCCTTGGAACGTTGGTTCTTCTGGGTACATCACTTATGGCCTGCACTTACACAACACAAATCCCCCTTGTTAAAGTTGCAAGAAGGTTTGAATGTTTTCAGCAACTTCTTGTCATCTTCTTTTTGGAATAAGTTGGAGATGTTTTCTACTTACGTAAAATCCCATAATGCAGATGGAGCTTTTTGCAGTCAGCTGATGCCATCCGAAAGCAGGAATTTTCAGACACCCTTCCTAGAGCGTCAGTTAAAGATTTGGGTGTTATTCTCATGGGAGCTGGATATGAGGTTATATTCTCCTCTTCTTGCCATGTTAGTTAGTATTATCATTTTAATTTTCACACTTCATTGGTTGATTATTACTTTAATAATTACTGAGAGTACAGACATTGAGTCATTTTGAACTCTTGTAAGCATCAGAATAGATTCATCCTTCCCATGTGGATCCATATCATCTAATTGCAGAATACCTTTATTATACCATGAATGACTAGTCATCATGTTTCATCTCATTTTAGCTCCTTAAACAGTGTTGCCTCTATGTACATTTCTCCACAATACATGGTTTGATTAATACAGGTTTTCTCGAAAGGACCATCACTCTATGCTTTTAAGGGGCTGGCTGGTCGATTTGCCCCAATCGGAGTACATTTAGCTATGCTGCTGATAATGGCAGGTGGAACTCTTAGTGCAACTGGGAGCTTCAGAGGGTCAGTCACCGTTCCACAGGGGCTCAATTTTGTTATGGGAGATGTACTAGGCCCAACCGGGTTTCTTTCCACTCCTACTGAAGCTTTCAATACTGAAGTTCATGTGAACAGATTCTACATGGACTACTACGATAGCGGAGAGGTAAATGTTGATTTTTTTGCTGTTAGAAGATATATAAAGAGGAACCAAATTAGCAAACCCGATCCAAGAACCACTCAGAGAAGAGATTACCATCAAGCAATTAGTCATAGCTTCAAAAAAGAATTGTCTATACCTCCAAATTGAACCACTCTTAGGCTTATTAAGACAAGAGATTAGCATGTAAAACCTTCTTTTTGGAATCATTTTTATTAATTAATAGCTGCCTGGACATATTTCTTAGCTTTTTTCTTGCTTAAGTATGCTTAATTATTATTCATTGTTACTTTATTCAAGGATTTCTTCTTTTAATTTATTTGCCTTGCCCCTTGTTTCAGGTTTCACAATTTCACACCGACCTATCTTTAATTGATCTCAGTGGGAAGGAAATAATGAGGAAAACACTTAGTGTAAATGACCCCTTAAGATATGGTGGGATCACTATATACCAGACAGATTGGAGTTTTTCAGCACTGCAGATACTTAAGGATGATGAAGGACCATTCAATTTGGCAATGGCACCTCTAAAGGTCAATGGAGACAAGAAGCTTTATGGGACCTTTCTACCAGTAGGGGACACTGATTCTCCTAATGTCAAGGGAATGTATGTATATCTTTTACAGCTTTGTTTCCGTGCATGTCAACTTGTTATATCAAAATTTCTTTTCCTATACTTTCAGGTTCTACTTTTACTGACTTAAAGAAATCAAAACCTAAGGGAAAAGTATTGAAATTGGAAGGAAAATAAAAAAGATTGTTGAAGTTTTTAATAAGCTATTAGCTTGTTAAAAGCTTGGCATTTGGTTTAGCTTATATTGTTATGTGATTTATCTTTTATCTAGAAAGTAGATCTTGAGATTATCATCTTAGGCTGATTCAGGTTTTATAGTCTGAGGAGGGATCAGCTGACATGAGTATTTTTAGGTGAATTGCTAACGGTCAATGCCTGCCTTTCTTTCTTTTTCTGCTAATTTTTCCTTTATCTGAACTTGTTCCCTTGATCAACTGGAACTTCAGATCAATGCTTGCTCGCGATCTGCAGTCTATTATCCTATATGATCAACAAGGGAAATTTGTTGGAGTGCGACGACCTAACTCTAAGCTTCCTATAGAGATTGATGGAACAAAAGTTGTCATTGTTGATGCAATTGGCAGTAGTGGTCTTGATTTGAAGGTGACAACTTAAAAGATTTCATATATTACACATTGTGGAATTTTTTCTTTAAATGAAATTTTCATCTTTGTTAACAGAAAACCTTATTTTTATTCAGATTGATCCAGGGGTCCCAACAGTATATGCTGGATTTGGTGCTCTTATGCTCACAACTTGCATCAGTTACTTATCTCATGCACAGGTGAAAAGTAGATATCTTTTTATGAGTTTATCTAAAAATCTTTTAAGACAGGATTACAGAGTTGACTTTTGTTGTCCAAGCCCGGACCGGCCCGAAATATGAGCCTTAAATTTTGTTCAAGCCCGTCAATATTTGTAAATGAATAGTCCAAGCCCGTTTAGGCCCGCCCATATTATTTTTTTTCTAAAAAAATAAAAAAAAACATTATTTTTTATTTAATCTTTAGTAATTTTATATTTTTTTCTTTTATTAAGTTCTTAAACATGGACAACTTAACATATTTTTTAATGTTTATACTATAATATTATATATATTTAATCTTCATATGACATAAATGACATAATATATATAAAAATAAAATTAATATATTATTTAATTAGAAAACGGGTCAAGCCGGGCTGGACTCGAGCCTTGAATGTTGGAGCCAAGGTCTGGTCCATTTTTTAAATGGTCCTCATTTTTTTGCCCAAACCTATTTTTCGAGCCTAATATTTTTTCCAAGCTCTCTCAAATATCAGGCAGACCTTCGGGCTTGGGTGGGTAGCCCGGCCCTTAAACAGGTCTACAGTTTACCTGATTCTTGGGAAGAAATGTTACAATAATAATTAAAAGAAATTATGTGATATAATAAAATTATGACCAGTGATTGCACTCTATTTCTAGCATTCTAACCTTTTTGGTTCATCTGTGTGACAGTGTCATTGTTACCATTGATCTAAATCTGTTTGGAATCATCATGTGTTTGTGTTTTCAACTATCCAAAAAAAAAACATCATGTGTTTGTGTATTCACTATTTTTTTTTTTTTTTTTTTGTTTGGGCATATAAGATATGGGCATTGCAAGATGGGACAACAGTAATTGTTGGGGGAAAGACTAATCGAGCCAAGGCAGAATTTCCAGATGAGATGAATCACTTGCTTGATCGGGTTCCTGAAATAGTTGAGTCATCTATTTCCAAGCAACCTGATGGCATCGGTGGCTAGTTTTTGAGGTGCCAGATAGGCGAAAACATGAACATTAAGCTGCTACAATTTGAAGTTTCTGGTAAAATCATTGTTCCATTTCAATTTCATTCCAACTTAAAAATTGACAATACTTTCAAGTGAGATGTTGTGTACCCTAATCATGGACAACACCAGATTCACAACTTGGCAGCAGAGGAGCAAAATTTGAAATCCAAGCCTAATTCCATACCCACCAATTAGTATACTAATACTCATGACTTGAAGCTTTAAACTACCAAAAGTATATTTGTTAATAGCAATACCATTCTTTATGGTTCCTTTGACATTTTGTATAGTTATGAACTTTCTATTATGTCCTCTGGCCATAACAAGTATCATATGATTCTGGGTTTGACATGTTTCTATATATATATATATATATATATATATATGTGTGTGTGTGTGTGTGTGTTTCTAAGCAAGAAAAGAGGGAGAGGGAATTAGAAAAATAAATAAATATATAAATAAAGGCTGAGAAGATGAGGAAACACTTTTTTTTTTCTTTTTAGTAATTCGTTTTGTAAAAATTAAGTTCATGTTGACATCTGCAGAAGTCTTCAACAAGTAGGATTTTGATCTCTCACCTACCAGTTGTAGGTGCAGCTAGTTACTCTGATAGGTTATGTTACTAGGATTATTCCGACATATATTCGGTTATAGATATGGGATATAATTTTCTAAATATATGAAATTTTTAAAAAAATTGAGTATACCCGTGTCGGATACATTTGTATCTAACACACTTCCAATCTGGATAAATAGCTGGTAGGACTTGTGGAGGAGCTGCAATGTTGCAACTTCTGATTCTTGTCACACAAACGACTAATAACATAGAATCAATGGTACTTTTGGTTTTTTTTTTTTGTTTTTGTTTCTTCTAATAACAGAAAGAACAGATTCCAGAATGAAAGCTAACGTGAAAAAAAAAATGTTTCCATAGTTAATGTGAAAACAACGCTTCATCAAAATAAGGTCTAGCTTCTCAGAAGTACACAAATGATGAAATATTTTTTCGTTTCTATAACCTTAGCTGCTATCAGCTTCCACCGTTTCTACATCTCTTTTGCTGCAAACGCACCACCATCCACCAATCCATTCGTCGGCATCAAGACCAGGCTTCACCAGCGACTTCATTTCCATCCTCTTGTCTTTCTCTTCTTCGATCTCCCTTTCCTCCTTTTGCCTCATTTTTTTTTTCTTGCCTTTCTTGCTCAATTCCCCTGCATTTTGGGTATCTATGATGATTTTGAGCTTATTTTTTACTGACATCTATTTAACTTTACTCCGATTGCTTCAATTTATTTGCATAAATCTTCACGGTTTAGGCTTCAAATCAAAGTTACTGAGCTTCATCACGAGTCTTTAACTTTACTATGATGTCTTTATACATGGTTTCTATTAGGCCCGTCAGATCCACCAATGCCACATCCCAATCCAGCAGGCCAATAGCCAAGGCCATCACTTTGAAGGACACATGGATGTTCCTTCGCTTTCACCTAACACCTCAAAAACCATGTGATACTTCAATTGCTATAACGAGATCGTTCATATCATTGATCATCAAACCTCATTCAAGAGGAGACACGTTACACGAGACAAGTCGCCCAAACAAGTGTAAATAACCCGATGCTAACAACGATACACATCAACAGTTTCCTTTAATGATCATCACAAGTGCACTACTTTTCGTTTTTAGTTAAAACTGGAGAGGAGTACCTTAAAAGAAATTTCGATTCGTTCCATGTTGCATCATTCTGATTAACTTCAATTTAGTTCTCAGCAGGAAAAACAACAGAATCGAACTAAACCCTTTAGTAATATGTACGAGGGCAGTGTATTTGAGAAACATGAGAACTGAACAGATACACTACTCTTCTCCCAGGTCAGGATAAGCTTACATACATCCATAAATATCAAACATTTCATGATACATAGTTACATACAGCATAACAATTCAAGGGTACATGGTTTACACTGTCGGATCCTAAGAGTCCCCAGCATTGGCTGATGCACCTGTGTGAACCTATATTTATGCTACTTGCAAGGCTTCTTCGCGTTTTATGTCAAACACCTTGATTAGGGCCTCTTCGACAACCTGGTTAATCCAATTAGACATATATATATAATATTACTTTACATAATATAAACCTAATAGTGTTATTAAAAGAAACACACAATACAAGTTCATAAAACAAATATAGTATGATAAAGCCTGCATTAGCTATAACCAATAAAGTTGCAAGCTGTGAAGTTAATACTGCAAATGATCCTAAGTGTTTGCAGAATAAAACATTTAGGCTTTACCTGATGGAATGGATAGAAAATTGAAGAAGGAGAAAAGTGTAAAGATGGAAAAGGTTTTTTTTTTCTTTCTTTCCATTGTTGTGTTTGGTAGGAAAGACGAGAACTTTGAGAGAAAATTAATTTTTTTTCATAATTGCTTGGTAAAGTTGAAAAAAGAAAGATAACGACTCTCATTTTCTCTCATCCTAACTTTTTAATTTGAAATGATTTGTTTTTGTAAATAAGAGTAAAAAATGATCATATTTCCCATTTTCTTTCCTCACTTTTTCTCCTACAAAGCACTAACTAAAATCATTTTCTTTTCACTTTTTCACACTCCCTTTTCTATCCTATATCAAGCAAAGCCATAGAATGGGCTACATAAAAGACAAAAAAGAATCAAAACACACAAATTAAAAGTAAACCAAATTGTAGAAATATGAAATTTCACATGAAAGAGAATTACCTTATCTGGTGTGGAGGCACCAGATGTAACACCAATTGTGATGGGACCCTTTGGTAGCCAGTTTTCTGTCTCAACCAGCTCTCCATGCTGTTACAACACAGCATTACTATTAGTATAAGAAACAGCAATGAGAATACTTTTTTTTCTAGGCTGACAAAATTAGAAGTTGATCAAGAACTGGATTACTTTGCATTCACACTTACTTTCAATTTGTGAGCTATTCTGTTTCCTGGACCTATTCTCTGTTCACTGTCAATCCAATACGAGGGAATCCCACGGTCCTCTGGAATTTCTTGAAGGTGTGAGGTGTTGCTTGAGTTCCACCCACCGACTACTAACATAAGATCCAGATCTTCCTCGACCAACTTATACATTGCATCTTGTCGCTCCTGAAAAAGACAATAAATAGCTTTAATTCAATGACTAACACAAAAATTGGTATGCAATCAGTTAAGGGAAAGAATACAAGAAGGACCAGCATAAGCTGTAAAGTCTTCCATAAGAAAACGTATTCACAAATTTACGACAAAAACGAAACTGTCACAAACATTCAACTTACTTGTGTTGCATCACAAATTGTGTTAAAGCTTATGAAGTGATCATTGACATTTTTCACTCCGTATTTTTGCATCATTGTCCTCTCAACTAATTTTCCTGTTAAACCAAAATGTAATGTGTGTCTCAAGTAGCAATTCCTTGCAAACAACAAGTGATATATAATAAGTGCATAAGTGCCACTAACCAATTTCCTCTGTCTCTCCCTTCAGCATTGTAGTTTGATTTGCAATTCCAAGTTTTACTAGGTCACGATCTGGATCAAATCCCTTTGAAGTAGCATACTTAAATTTCTGCAAAAGAGCCAATAATCATCTGCATATTTGCACAATGCTCACTACATTTTACATATGAAGAAAATAAGAAACAAAGATTATACCTCCATAAATGCCTCTTTGGTGGAGCTAGATCCATTAAGTTCACCTCCAAGAATGTAATCACAAACATACATTGCCTTCACAAATCAGATAGCATGAAAGAAACAAGTTTAATTTAATAAAATATAAAGGACAAGCCAAAACAAGAAAACAGAATGCTAGCCACTTTAGGACATACCTCAGTCATATTCTTCACAATGATATAAGTTCCAGCAAATGATGCAGTTGCGATTGTCTCCTCGTGAGCATATTTACCATGAATGATTGAAGTGTAGTCTCCTTTCTTGTGCTTCTCTACTATGTTCCATACCTACATAGAAATAATATTTCAGTATCAAAAGAAAAGAAAGAAAAAAAAAAACTCATTGTTCGGAATGCTGAAAGCTGCAAACAAGAAAAATTAAAGAATTGCAAGCTATGTTACCGGACTCGAGTGAGTGTCGGGTGCGGGTATGTGTCCGACATGGGTATACTCAATTTGTCTAAGTTTTTTCATATATTCGGAGGATCATACCCATACCCATGTTCGAATATGTGAGGAACACTAGTGTCGGATACGAATAGGGAAAATGAAGAGTCTGGATAAGATAGATTGCAAGGAATTAGTTGTTAGGAGTTATGACAGCAAACCAGTTTTGGCAGAAGATACCTTAGATACCCAAGGACAAGTTGTATCAACAATTTGCACATTTTTGTCATTCAAAACCAACATCTCATCAACTGCAGCTCCAAAAGCAGGCAAAACCACAACATCACCCTTATTCACTACATCAAACTGTTTCTCCCCTTCCTCAATAGGAATATTTTTAACTTCCATCTCCTCTAACCGCTGCATTTAAAAAAAAAAAAAAAACTATCTTTATGTAAAAAAACTAACAACCCAGTAATTCTTTGATCTCCAAGAACTTTTTATCATTATATTATATAAACTGAGTAAAAAAATACTAGTAGTAGAGAAAAAGAGCAAGTATAGACCTTATTAACAGTTGGATTGTGAATAATTTCATTGGTAATCCAAATTCTTTCATCTGGAAACTGTTTTCTCGCTTCATAAGCAATTTGGACAGCTCTCTCAACTCCCCAGCAAAAACCGTAAGCTTCTGCCAATTTTACCGTAATATTTCCCCATGTATACTCGTTTCCATTTTCCTTCAATTTCTTTATTATATCACCTGAAATTTTTTCCAAAAAAGACAAAACTTTTTAGTAAAATTCAAATTAAATCTATTGTTTTTTACCTCATATTAGAAATAGGAAAAAAAGCGGAATTTTGATTTTTTAGGATCAAAACTTACTAGTGTACTCTCGATTCATGAGCTCGAGAGTTTCCTCTTTGTGTCCGAAACCTTTCCGATTATAATTCTTGTTCCTCGTCAAGTTATGTCGAAAAGCCTTGGCATCGAAGTTATCGGGATCCACAGCTACGGAAGAGGACGAAGCGGAATCGCCGGAGCATCTGACGGAGATAGGCTTTCGAAAAGGAAGAGCTCCGGATCTTCCGCCAAAATTATCGGAACCGATGCGGATGCAGAAACGACATAGCTGCAGAGAAGTCGCCATTAGAGAGAGAGAGAGAGAGGGGAAAATCAGCGCACGTTAGCGGAGAGAGTGGACAGAATTCTGTGAGGCTGATATGGGAGTGCGCATTTTATCTTTGGACAAGTGTGACTGTGAATGTGTGATGCAGCTCCATGTTTTTTTTCGTGGTTTTTAATTTTACATTTTTTTTCGATTTTGTCTTTCTTGATTTCGTTTGTTAGTTATTTTGTCGTTTTATTTACAAGGATCTTTCGTTTTGGTTCTCTCCCCTATTGACTTGGATGCCTAATCAATTAGTAATCAAAGGTCGATGATCGTAGTCGTTACCATGATCAAATATCTTTTCAAAGGTTAAGTCCTTGTTTAAAATAGAACTCAGTAATCAAGTGTTAAGTCCTTGTTTGGCACGACAATTTTTCCCCACTCGAACAATAATTATAAGGTTAAATTATACAATCAATCTTTATATTATAGTCAACTGATAGATTTAATCATTTTATTTTAATTTATCATAATCAAAATACTCGTACATTAAAATTTTAATGATTTAAATTCAATTGATAACTCTATTAATTTTTATAGTTGATTTTCAAAAGTGGACTTTAATATTTTGACATAAAAATGACGTGGAATTGTTTAAAAAAATTTATCTGTCTCTTTATTTTTTCAACCTTTTTATCTTTTTCTTTTTTCTTTCAGCCAAAACAAATTTCCAGTAAAAAGAAAAAATTTCAAAACAAAAATCTAACCTTAATCTAATGTACTAAAGAGCAGAAGAAAAATGTAGAGAGTTTTGAAAAAATAGTGTTTTGATTTCATTCAAATAATTCATCCCAATTCCGACCCCAAAAGACCAAAACCCAGAATATGTAGCCGTCCTTCGCCCCCCAACCAAGCCCTCCAACCTGAACCCCCAACCGAGACCTCGTCCTTTCACCCTACAGCCAAGCCTTCCAATTCTGACCCCTGATCGAGACCTCCCACCCAAACCCCCAACGAAACCCACCCACCTCGACCCCAGCATGACAAAATTGAAGAATCATATTTTCGTTTAACAAAAAAATACTAAGTTGATTTCGCTCTCAAACAATCCCAACAAAAACCCAATAAATTAATAAAGTTAAAATGGTATATCCTACCTATGGTGGCAACTTGAGTAATGAAATTATGGCTAATAATGTCAGCAGACTTCAACAATTTCACAGCAACCATGCGGCCATCAAATAATATTTAGCTAGAGTTTATCCTTGAATCCATTTGTCATCTTCTTTATTTTTTAGCTATAGCCCTTTTGCTTGATCCGTTCTTGTCTTTCAAAGCCCCAATAGCCTCGCATATCATGTCTGAGTAAGGTGGGTGGTTGAAACTCGGAGGCAGACCACCAGCGACTGTCATCGTCGGGTTAGCCACGAAAGGGGCAACGACGATGGATGGTTAACGAGAGTGTTGGAATTTGAAAAGTGAAAAAATAACTCTTTTATTATATATTTAAGACAAATATACACTAGACACTTACACTCTTTTAATATGCACTCACTAACACTCTAGTGTTTTTCACACAACACTTTTACACACTCATGTCACTCACTTAACTCACCAACTCATGTCATTCACAACTTCACTCCTTCACACACACTAAATAACCTACAACTAGCTATTTATACTTGTCTATGTCGGTTTAATAAATCGACTTACAACATTCTAGTGTGTTGGTTTAACTAAGGAAATATCAAGCTCCTAGAGCTAAGGAGAAGAATCTAGAAATAAGAACAATGAAAAAAAGTCTAGAGAATTGGAGGAAAGTAGTCCGTGTGACCTCTTTAACACTCCCTCTCAACAACTACTCTCTCTTGATGTTGGCTTGGTAGTCATGCCAAGTCGCCTTCTGAACTCATCGAATTTTGCACCACTAAGTCCCTTGATAAACAAGTCCCTTGTAATAAAAAAAAATTTTTTGGCAGGGAAGGAAGAGACTGGATAAAAAAAGGTCCGTATTTTGGGAAATAATCAAAAAGTAACGGTAATTTCTAATTATTCATTTCTCTTTTTCAAATAACTTTTATTCATTATACCCTTTCACAATAAATTCACTATTGAGTCATGTTTTTTAAATTTTCCTAAGAATTGAAAAAAAAAATATATACATGAAGGGAAATCGCCACCCCCCATGGCGATTTCCCTTCATGTTTTTAGCAAAATTGGCTAAAAATACCAAGGGAAATCGCCATGGGGGGTGGCGATTTCCCTTGATATTTTTTTGCAAAATTTGCAAAAAACACCAAGGGAAATCGCCATCCCCCATGGCGATTTCCCTTGGTGTTTTTTACAAATTTGCAAAAAAACACGCTGGGAAATCGCCATGGGGGATGGCGATTTCCCAGCTAAAAAAAAAAGGTCCGTATTTTGGGAAATAATAAAAAAGTAACGATAATTTGGTAAATTTTTTTTTTTTGGCTATATTGTAATAAAAAGGCCGATGGATATCGGATGAAGAGAAACCTTTTGTTTTTGGATTAAGGGTATATTTGTCTTTTCAATATCTTTAACAACAATTTTTTACTTTTTCATTTCTCTTTTACAAATTATTTTAACTTATTAGATCAATTAATAATTATTCATGTCTAGACCGGATCTTTTTCAAATTCTCCCAAAAAATTATTTGGTTTGAAAGAGAAAATTAATTAGAAAAAGATTTAAAATAATTAATAAAAATAATTATTTATTATTTTAATTATTAAAACTATTTTATATATTACGGGTAATCATAATATGACCAATAGAATTTTCTTAAAATGCCATGTCAAAAAAAGCATACACCAAGTCAAAAAGTTAAGTCCATGTCAAAAAGTCAAGTGCCACGTCAGCAAAATAACGGCAAAAGTTATCAATTGGACTTGAATCAATAATACATTATGGTACGAGAAATTATTTATGACAAATTAAAATAAAGGAATTAAATCTGTCAATTCATTATAATAAAAGGATTAATCGTACAATTTGACCTAATTACAATCAAACACGTACCAAAAATAAACTTACAATCAAACAAACCTAACACATTATACATGGTAAAATACTCAAAAGTTTAAAATAGAAAATTAGAGGAAAAAAAATCTTTTTGAATATAAAAAAGACTTTTAAGAAAAGGTAAGTTTGGAAATAACATAACTGACAAAAAAAAAAAGAAAGAAAAGAAATGATAGGTTTTATTTTATCAAACAAAGAACACACTATATATAAATATTGTGTGAACATGTTTTGGCCTCTAGACAATTGTAAAATTTGTCTGTATTTTGAATTTAGCTCTATTTTAAAAACTAATAATGTATAATAAAAAATTAAATCGGAGATCAAATCGATAAAATTTAACCGATTTAATCAATTGAATAGGATGATCTAATTGAAAATAATTAAATATTAAATATATAATTTTAATATTAAATATAATAAATAATTAATAAAAATATACATTTAGTTTAATAATATGATTTTTAACATATAACTAACCTTATGTTTGGATAGACATTAATAAAGAAAAAGAAAATAAAGTAAAGTAAAGTAAAATAAAATAAAATAAAATAAAATAAACTAAACTAAAGAAAGAAAGAAAGAAAATGAAATGAAAGAATTTTTTTAGAAGAAAAGAAAAGATACATGTAAGAGAATAAAAGTTTAAATTTTATCACTTATAAAAATAATTAATAAAATTAACATAAAATTGATTTTTATCAATTTAGTCTAGTTTTTATCAGTTCACTATGCATCGAATCAGTTAGATTCTGATTTTTTATTGAACCAGTCCAATTAATTAATCTAATTTTTTCAACACTGTAATATATGAAATACATTATTAATAATTATAATTAAATTAAACTAATTCCTTAAACATGTAATTGTTTCTCTTTAAGAATGTTTCATGCTAACGTAAGTACTTCACCTTTAATTTCTTGAATCATAACCCGAGAATAACTAGTTTTATCTGGTTTAAGAATTGAATCCATGATCTCTTTCTTAAACATTTCTTTTATATGTACAGAATTAAAAAAAAAAAAAAAAAAAAATTCTCTTCCCCGAATTAACATATAACAAAAATAATCCTCCACCTAAAATAAAGAATCAAATTATTGAGGGAGAGTTCCATATTTGATGATATGATTAATTACTGTGCGAGGACCCCATTTTTCAATAGCCCATTTGGCGTCTCTAAACCCTTCACCGTAAGCATGAGAAGAATCGATTTCCACCAAATCCTGGAAGGTTTGCTTCAAGTTCCTAGTGAATTGAGCGTTCTCGGTTCTACCAGACGAGGCCTCCTCGTCCATAAGCTCGAACCATTCCAACCATTCGTGAGCCATCACTTGGCATATCCCTTCCTCCACTTTTGGTTCCAAGTTACGAACCCCTAATTAAACCCCCCAACAAAACATAACTGTCATATAATGAAAATATCATACTTAATTAATAATATTATTGAGCTTGTTTGTTCAATTAATTAATAATAAAATTAATTTCATTCATTTCACCTTTTTGTTTTAACCAAGCATGCATCAATTCATGGGCCATGATCGCTCCCGTCATGACCCTGTAAGTCACAGATATAAAGTGTTATATATACATGCATGCCTTTTAATTACTTTAAATAAATGCATTTTATTCATTTAATTGTTGTTTTTTGGATGGCCGATGAGAGCTTTTCATTGCGTCATTATGTTATTTCATCATTGAACTTTTAAAAATTCAACTATAAAACGACATGAATGACGCGATGAGAGAGACTTTCATCGATCATCTAAATAAAACATACATCAATAAATTTTACAAATTATTATAACTATATATATATATAATGTCAATTAAGCAAAGTGAATTAGAAGAGTACTTTGGCAAACCAAATAAAATAAGGATTGTTATGCCACTGCTATGATTTAATGGGTACTTCTGGTATCCCACCACTATATCTCTCCCTTTTTGTGAAAGACTTTCAACCTATCATTCTCATAATCATAGGAAAGAAAAAGAAAATTAGGGTTACTTTGAAATTATTCTTGTGACATATAGTGGATATTAAAAGGAAACTTTTAGCTTCCTCTAAATTAAAAAAAGAAAAAATTGCAAGTAAATTAAAGAACAGTTCCTTACATTTTCTGCATAACTTTCAGTTGAATTGAACATTGTAAGCCCCCACACCATGCTATCTGGATGAATAGGCTGTATATATATATATGTTCAATCTCAACAAAATAAATTGATAAAATAACTTCTCAAAACGAAATTTTATTAACAATTGAGGATATACAAAAACAAAAACAAAAAAAAAAAAAAATCCGATTAAATTAGGTTTAAGTAAATGTTAAAATATCTCTAACCATATTATTAAAATAAAAACTTACTCCGGAGCTAACTCCTTGTCTTGTATGTCTCCTCATCTCTCTTTTATCAACCAAAAAGATAGGAATATATCCCTCTAATTCCACATCTTTTAGTCTAAAAAATTCAGTCACATTGTCTAAAATAGATTGTTTTTCTCTTGCATTTGTGATTGATGTAGCAAAACAATCCTGGCAAATGCTTCTCTTATCACCAAGTCCTATATACTCTGCGTTCGCTCCCTACGATCTTAGAATGAAATTTTCATTTCCAATTATAAATCATTCAAATATTGTATTTTCAACTTAATGCATGAGCCGTCATTAATAATCAAATAAAAAAATTATTTATATTTTTTACTGTTAATATATAAAATTTATATACCGTCAGTGCATCAAATATAAATTTAATGTTTAATTGCATAAACAAATAATACTAAACTTTAAGCCTGGTACAACCACCGCAGACGGGAGTTCCATCAGACATATGATTATGACAAAAATATTGGTTCCAAAATTCACGTTTGCATATTTCGTTTGGTGGAATCTGTAAAAAAGTAAATAAATAAAATTCATATAAATTTAAATGAACAAAAAAAATTCAATTATCAAAAAGAAAAACTACAACTTACTGATATATCACACACATCACAAATAAATTGATAGGGCGGGTGTCTGTTAGAATTTCTTCTAGAGCTGCTACATTAATTAATTATTGTTATTATACATATGTTAATGTTAATGTCAATTTCAATTTCAATAATTATCTGAATTCGGGATTATATTATATCTATTTAGAATGTTTGTTTACCTTTGTTGCAGTGAAGATCTCAAGCTTTCTTCTATAGCTATGGCCAGATCCTCATCTTCATCCACGGAATCATCTAGGGAAGAATTAAATGAACATGAAAAATTAGTATTTTGTAGTATTAATATCATTCCCATGTTTTGATTATAGACTGCAAGCAATAAATTATCAGGGTAAATTACATGTTTAATCATTTAATTTTAAGTAATTTTTTTTTTTTTTTGTTTTGGTCCCCTAATTATGAAAAATTATGATTTGATGAAGAAAAAAAATAAAAATTTCATAAATATTACTGATCAAATTGTAACTTTTTGTAATTTGGTGACCAAAACATAAAATCACCTAAAATTAATTGCATAAACGAGTAATTTATCTTAATTACTACTATAATTATTAATTACCTTAAGATATTGCTCTGACAATTTTACTCAAATTTTTAGAAAAAAAGAATCATAAGGAAACGAATATATATACTTAGAATTAAGTTGTGGTTTAAATTAATTTTTGTTATAATGTTTG
Organism: Fremontodendron californicum; assembly: GCA_030761205.1. Classification (NCBI taxonomy): domain Eukaryota; kingdom Viridiplantae; phylum Streptophyta; class Magnoliopsida; order Malvales; family Malvaceae; genus Fremontodendron; species Fremontodendron californicum. The sequence continues at coordinate 33,127,345 of JAULJL010000007.1, forward strand.
TTCTCATATATCAATAATCTATAAACTATAAATTAAAGTTGTCTTTAGATTGGCACGGTTCACAAAATTTAATTTTTTTATCATGTGTCGTATAATGATTAATTTTTTAATATTTTTAATATTTTTAAAAAATAAATAAAAATTTAAAAAATATATATATAAAAAACCAACAAATAAGGAGCTTGCTTAATAAGAGGTCGGCGTCACTCCGCTGCCTCCGACAATGATGACCGCAGCGTCAACCTCAAGTCAATTTTTTTTTTTTTAACAAACTAAATTTTTAAAATACATTTATAGATATTAAAATTTCACACACTCATTATGTGAGTGAAAATATATATTTTTTAAAATAATAAATTGTGTTTTAAAAAAATGTATAAAAATGATTAGTTTTTGTTAGTAGATATTTTTATAAGTGGGTAGTTTTTTAAAAAATGAATATTTTTTCGTGTGTAAGTAAATAAGTAATTTTTTAAAAAGATTATTATATAAAATATTAAAATACATAATTATCTTTATTTTTTTAAAAGAAATTTAATACTTAATGATTTTTTTGTATTTTCATCAACTGAGTTAATGTCACTTAATTCAGTAACACCAACTCAAGCATTCATTTTATAATAAAATATATAGTATAGATAAAAAATTATCCCACAACAAAGCATAAGCAAAATTTATGGAATATATATATGTATATAGGAAGAAATTATTTGACCAGCTGACGGGGTTTTTCCAGTTTGGTTGAGATTCAAAAGGGAGAGCTGAGTAGCCAACTCGATAGCATCCACGTCATCTTGCTCCCACTGATCCTACATACAAATTCATATTTTCAATCCAAAAGAAAAAGGTCCAACAAGCTTAAAAACAATACCAAAATTGGATATCTAAAAGTAGTTTTTGATGAATGAATTACCATTCACTTTTCTAAACAAACATACGTTTGGTTCCAAAAAAAAGAAAGAAAAGAAGTAGAGAAAAAATAATCATCCGATGATATGGAAATTCAGCAACATGTCAATGATCATATATAGATCAAATGTAAGAACTTTATTATATCATATATATATATATATATATATATATATATATATATATATATATATATACTTAAATGGTATTAATCAATGCCTAAAACATGCCCTAATAACTCTTAGATAGCATGAAGAAATATTGAAGAAAAAAAAGCATGCATTCATTTGCATAATAATGACTTTAAATGTGTAAATGAAGGAAATGGTGATATATTTATGATCACAAATCACAACTTAAATGAGCAAAATTATTAGCAAACATACAAGAATTTAATTTATAGCAAAAAATAATGAGTTTTTTTTTTTTTTATGAAAATTTTTAATTTTATAAACGAAATTAAAAGTTTATCACATATGTAATTTATTTTTTAATTTTTTTAATATATTTTAAGTGGTTTATGTCAACTTATTAACTTCATTTATAGAATATTAGTGAACGACATAATTAAAAAAAACTAAACCTTTCATGTAATTGTATTTTTTTGCACATATTTCTTAACTCTATATAAAAAATAATTGAATTGAAATTGCAAAATAAGATGGGACATGTTTTTTTATTATAAAAAATAACGATTAAAAATTTTTGAACCATAAAAAAAAAAAAAGAGTATATTGTAGGATTTACATATACAACATATATTACTTTGAAGAGTGATTTTTTTTTTATTATTATTATTGAATTTATATTATTTTTTATTATTGAATTTTTATTATATAATTTATATTATAATATTAATTCTATTATATATATATATTATAATTTATAATTTATTTATTTATTTATTTATTTATTTATAATATATAATATATTATATTTATTATTTTATTTATTTCATATTTCATTTTCATTTTGAATTTCGATTAAAAAAAATAAAGAATTATAAATTTGAAAAACACGGATCGAGCGTCGTACATATGAAAATAATGTTGTATTTGGCTAATCAAATACCAAAGGGCCAATGGGGCAATAGAAGAAGTAGCCAGCTCACAAACCTAAGGGACCCATCATATCAAGATGGAGTGGCAGCTGGTGCCTCATCAACTGCCAATCAAAAATAAGTTGATCCAGATAAACTATTTAGTTTCCTTTGAGTTTTCATTTAAGAAGCTTTGGCTTTTGTTCTGCTTCACAAACTTTCCATTATTATTTTTTGCTCAATAATGGAGAGTTGCTCCCTACAGTCACCAGCCATTACAACCGTACCTTCCTCTCTGCCCAGAAGTGGATTCATTGAGAAACCTCTTGGATATGGTCGACTTCTCAAGCTTCCCAGTTGTAAAAGATACCCACATGGCAGAAAGCTCAAATTCTTTGATTTCAGAGCTCAAGCTTCAGGTAAATAGATTCTGAAATTCTCCTACATTTGATCTATTTGTTATTTTTTTGGCTATTCTCTAGGCTTTCTGTCAATGGGTTATCCTTTGATTTCTGCAGTTGACATGTATTTTTTTGACATAAGCTTTGGCATTTCAATAACCTTTTTTTCTAATAATACTTTGACAACTGAGCATCAAACCTGTGAAAGGTAAGATATGACCAATTTCACTTTATCATGCACAATCTTTGCAAATAGGGATGAACATGTAGCTGTTTGATCACATATCAAAGGAATTTAAAGGTACCCAAATTAGCAACGACAAAAGTCATTGTATCATTGAATATTTTTGCAATTAAATTCTTAAGGAAATACTCTTGGGACAATGCAGACTAGAAAACTACATCTACAATGGCATATGTAAATAATTATGTGTATAGATTATTTTTCGCTCTCTTTTATCCAGAAATGCCAGATTAGAGTCCAATTTGATTTTTTTTTTTTTTTTTGGTAATTAAGGCTACCAGGGATTGAATCCCGGTTACTAGAACTAAGAGTCCGGCACTACCAACTGATCAAACGGCTGTGCGCAATTAGAGTCCAATTTGATATTTCACTGTCAAATTAATCTCTAGATTAGACTGGAAGAGTATTTGTGATTGACATTTTGAAATTCCAGCTGACTTAATTTCATAAATTCTTCGATTATTTCAAGATTTGAATAAGATGCATTTCAAAGAATCAAAGTCCTCTAAATTTTTTTTCATTTTTGTAGCCAAATGAAAAAGGCTTTTCAGTAGAATTGCCCAATAAAACCATATATGTAGAACTTAAGCTGCCCTCGGGTATAAACTTGTTCCTTATGATTGTTTAGTAGTTGGTGAATCCGATATAGTTGCAGAAATATGTCTTTTGCATTTGACATAAAAGAAAGGTGGTGGGGAATCCAAGAATAAGTGTTAACAAAAGCTAAGAGATAAAGGAAATATGTGGTTTATCTTGCATTATTGCTTTCAGCAATTTCTTTATCCCTTCCTCAGAGGAAAGAATGTTTTCTCCATCTCTCTCTCTCCCCATTTCCCATGTATTTACTGCCATATGGTCATTATCGTACATATTTATTACTAGGAACAACGAAAATCAGCTCAGAGGTGGCTGGAACAATTTCAAACAAAGCAAATTCAAAAGATGAGGATCTTGCTTTTGTTGCTGGTGCAACTGGCAGGGTAGGCTCTCGAACAGTAAGGTTAAAACTCACGCAGCTTCCTTGAAAGTTAAACAACTGGATGTCCAGTTTCCAAAATGTGCTAAGCTCAAGACTTTTCAGGGAGCTTTTGAAACTTGGTTTTCAAGTTAGAGCTGGGGTTAGGAATGCTCAGAAGGCAGAAACTCTTGTGCAGGTTTATGTTGTACTTATTAAAGTATTACTCTTTTATTGTCACTATTCCAAGCTATGCTTATATTGAAGAGAGATTTGGATGCAGAGTGCCAAGCAGATGAAGCTTGAACCTGAAGGAACTACACGTAAGGACAAGAGAGCCTAGGGATATTGGTTTCTTCTTATACTTTATTATTCTCAACATTGGATAAAACTAAGATTTATTTTTTTTAAATATATAAAAGGATAATATTATACTTACTCTCCACTTCCACTTACCTTTCAATCATTCCATCAGTGTCATCCACCTCATATGAATCTCACCTGATGGAAGTTGTGGTGAATGGAAATAGCAAGTATACCAGCACTGTATAAATATTGCAATTCGATAATAATGCTATTATAGCTAGTAACAGGCAATATTTGTTCTTTAGACCAGCTGTAGAAAAGCTTGAAATTGTGGAATGTGACTTGGAGAAACAAGATACCATTGCACCAGCCTTAGGCAATGCTTCAGTGGTCATATGCTGCATTGGTGCCAGTGAGAAGGAAGTTTTCGACATTACAGGGCCATATCGGATTGACTACCAGGCCACGAAAAATCTTGTTGATGCAGGTAAACAAAATGGTGAACCGCTAGCATGTTTGTTAGTTTGCATCTGCCATGTGGCATCCACCTTGAGCTTGAAAGCCTGCAGGAATTATATGTTTTTTCCTCTTCGTTTTTCCAAAAAAGAGAGAGATGGACAACATTCCTGTAATAATTCAAGGGCATCTGTGCATTATTTATTTAATATTTTATACTTCTCAAAGAATAATTAAAAGTTGCTAAATTAAGAAAGGTGATACTTAAAGATTAAATGAGAGAAATGAAGTTTTTGGTTCTAGACTCTCATTTGATGAGTTAATTTCCTCTGTATTAAACAATAACATTGTCCTCTCTAAGTTCTAATGCTGAAACTTAAATCTTTTTTCTGATGGGGCAGCAACTGTGGCAAAGGTTAACCACTTTATTTTGGTTTCGTCTTTGGGAACAAATAAAGTTGGATTTCCTGCAGCTATTCTCAAGTGAGTTACTTTCTTTTAAGGTTTTCTTGCATAACATTTTGACCTTACGTATGCTCTATTTTCCAATAGATTGGAACAAAGATTTAGTGTTTTCATTTGTCTTTTTATCTTTTTCCTATTTAAGTTTGTTTTGGGGGGTCCTCATCTGGAAGAGGAAGGCAGAAGAAGCACTCATTGCAAGTGGTCTTCCTTACACTGTAAGTGCATCTAGAAATACCTGCAAATTTATTAGATCACTAGCACTAGAGAGGAATCATATCTGGATTTGGTTACTCATCTTGAAGTGCCTGTTCAGATAGTCAGACCGGGAGGAATGGAGCGTCCCACTGATGCTTTCAAGGAAACTCATAATATCACCCTCTCTGATGAAGACACTTTATTTGGTGGCCTGGTGTCAAATCTTCAGGTATATATACATATCTTTAATGTTAATTTTCACATGCAATTTTTTAAGCCTTTCTCACAAAATATGCTTAACAGCATTAGTTTCTATCAATGAATTGAAGGTGGCTGAACTCATGGCATGCATGGCCAAAAACCGTAGCCTTTCATACTGTAAGGTGGTGGAAGTCGTTGCAGAAACAACTGCTCCATTGAGACCTATGGAGGAACTTCTTGCAAAGATACCATCTCAGCGTGCTGACATTTCCTTGCCTAAGGTACTGTTATTCCTTTTTCTTTCTTAGAGGGCAGAAGAGATTTTGCCCTTTTCCGTGAACATGTAACACAATTGAGAAACTGGGTGCTAGAGCTTGAGCTGATGAAGTGTAATCTCAAACTACTGGAGTAGAGAGTACATAAAACATTCTTTGAGATTTAGAGCCTTTCCATCATCTAAGACATGACTTCTTGAATAGAATGACTATTTTTTTACTACACTGCATCTCTTCTATGGGAAATTGCTTAAATTGTTTGATAAAGAAAGTGTGATGTTCCTGAAAAAGAAATGACCTTTTCTCGTTTAGTCTATTATCTCTACCAAGAGCAGGTAATCAATAGTTCATATGAGGGCTAACCATGTCAGCATGGTGGCTAGGGATCAATGGGCAGGGTGGATCCAGGGGTTATCTTTAAATGTTGTCGTGGGTTAGGAAGTGATGTGTAACATGCAATAGTTGTGAGGAAGTCAGTGTACCCATTAAATATCTCTGGATCATTCAACTGCACAAACTACCTTACTGTCTAATTAACTTTCTGCCCTGATGTAAACAGGAATCTGATACTCCCGCTAAGCCTGATTCAGCACCTGCTAAGAGCATCATAACTGAGAAACTAACTACTCCCACTGAGAAGGAGCCTGCACAAGCAAAAGCTGTGGAAACAAAGCCACTCTCTCCCTATACTGCGTAAGCCAAGCTATTTAATAGTAGCTGAGTTATTGCCTTCATATCAGGTATGACAAAGATAAGAGCTGATTTGATTTTAATAGTTATGACGACTTGAAGCCGCCTAGCTCTCCTAGTCCAACACCAAGTGGCCCCAAAGAAGTAAGTTCCAGTGCCTCTGCACCAGTAGAAGATGTCTCAACTTCCATTGGGGGAAACAGTGCGCCAACAGCTGTGGCTACTGACATCGGTGAGAAGGATTCGTCCCAGCAGTCAACTGGTCATTCACCTTATTATGCGTAAGTTTGCTAATGTATTTTGGGGTTGTCCTTCTTTGGCTGATTCTCCTTATTCTTCTTCAAAATCAAGATATTACAGTTTTTCCCCCTCGTTTATTTTGATTTCCCACATTTTCTGCTATGCTACACAGTATAACTATCACGACTTAACATTTTTATTGTGTAATAGGTTTTTTGCCCAGTACCTCATGAAATTATATGATAAGAACTAAATAGTTAAACACTTAAGTCTGTTGGTTTTGATTTGCATCAATATAATATATATATATAAATATATTGTTGGTTTTGATTTTAATAGCTATGACGACTTGAAGCCGCCTAGCTCTCCTAGTCCAACACCAAGTGGGCCCAAAGAAGTAAGTTCCGGTGCCTCTGCACCAGTAGAAAATGTCTCAACTTCCAGTGGAGGAAACAGTGCACCAGCAGCTGTGGCTACTGGCATCAGTGAGAAGGATTCGTCCCAGCAGTCAACTTGCCATTCACCCTATTATGCGTAAGTTTGCTAATGTATTTTGGGGTTGTCCTTCTTTGGCTGATTCTCCTTATTCTTCTTCAAAATCAAGATATTACAGTTTTTTCCCCTCGTTTATTTTGATTTCCCACATTTTCTGCTATGCTACACAGTATAACTATCACAACTTGACATTTTTATTGTGTAGTAGGTTTTTTCCCTAGTACCTCAAGAAATTCTGATAAGAACTAAGCAGTTAAACACTTGAGTCTGTTGGTTTTGATTTGCATCAACATAATATATATATATATATATATATATTGTGACTTTTTATTCACTTATTTTCCTTGCTGCAATATATATATATATATATATTGTGACTTTATATTCACTTATTTACCTTGTTGAACAACCTTCCTGTTTCAGTTTTGGTTTGATTTTTTGTACGGCCATTTCTTCTCTCCATTCCATTCATTGTAGCCCTCCAATTTTTTCAGATATGCTGATCTTAAGCCCCCTTCATCACCATCTCCTAGAGCACCAACAACTGCACCAGCGGACAGTGGGTCCCAAGGTGCTACATTGTCAGTAAACAGCACAGCTCAATCTCCAATAGCAGATAAACCAAGTGATGAACAGCACAATACCAGACCAACACCACGACCACTTTCTCCTTTTGCAATGTGAGTTCCCTGGTTTTCTTCTTTGTTTCTCTTTCATTTAAATATGATTTCATGAATTCATTGACTTCATAATAATGTCATTAAAGTAATCTTTTATGCTAGAAATATGCATAATACCCACTCCAAGATAACTCGTGGACATCGAATCTTCTCTTATATAAATATACATGGCCTTCTTTGTGATATTAGTTTCTTGATGCAAGAATATATATATATATATATATTTATATTTATATTAGACCTGCTAGCATGCATAATCTGGAGCCGTGGGACTCCCCAGTCGCCAGAAAGGACTCTGTTGCCTTCTTGATTATGCTTATTTGCAGATATACTAAGTTTAGGCCTTACTTTGTTATGCTATCAGGAATATTATAGTGAAGTAAGTTTTCTTTCTTTCCTTCAATAAAATTACCAGGTATGAGGACTTGAAGCCTCCAACATCACCAATACCATCCCCAAGGAAATCTTAAGAGAACAAATTACTAGTCACTCCAACAAGGTATAAGTCCAAAACCCTTGACATTTTGGCTTTCTTGAGGAAATTAGTTGCATGGAAGTAATGATCAGTATATGATTGTAACAGAACCATGAAAGCAAATTGGAACTCACCACTCTAATTATGTGAAGAAGCAAGCAATTTAACCCGCGGCAGTACTTTATGGAAATTTCTTGTTATATGACGCTGAGATTGTGACTATATATATATATATATATATATATATATATATATATATATATATATTATTTGATACATTTGCACTGATGCTTCTAAAACATAATAAAGAACTATGAAGTTCAATCTGAATTTATTTTATATAAGGATGTCTTGAGTCAGATATTTTCTAACTTCAAAAGTTTTCCTTTTTCTAACCCAAATTTTTTCACACACATGCATGATGCACCTCACTTCCCATTTCCTGCTTTCTTTCTCTTTTTGAGAAGGATAATCGGAGCCCGGAATTGGTAGTTGAGAAGATTTGCAGAAACTGTTTGAAGTGGTGAAATTGCATCTTTGATCTGGGATTACTGTGTTGGAAGAATGAATAAAATCTCACTTAACCAGAGAGAACAAAGCATTAGAATACTGCTAAAGACTTTCAGAAGCAATCCACGTAAAGAAAAGGTTTGAAACGACTGTAACATATATACTTGCTCATGAAGAAAGGAGCATATGATCTCTAGATCCAGGATCATCAAAACAGAACAAACAAGCAGAAGCTGTATACATGTTCGTTCGATCATCGATCTAGCTGTTTCATCTGAGGAAAATATGTCATTCACTACTGCAACTCAAATTGGCGAAGCTGTTGTTGTCTAGGAATATTATCATCAACAGCAACTGTGGAATAATTACCTTTCTATTGCAATAGCATAGGTTTAATTATCCAATACATATATATATATATATATATATATATATATATCAGCATAGGTTCATCAGGGCTCCAAAGTCACACCATATATGAACCTTGCCTGAACAGAGTACTATAATTTTGCGTCTTTTAGCCTTTTTTTTTTCTTTCCCAACTTAGAACACTGTAATCAGTGGCATTTTGGTATGAACTTTTAGGTTGAGTTTAAAAGTAACCAAAAGACATTCAAATAAGCAAGCTTGGTTTAACACAACAATAGTAATACTATAAGTTTAAAATTAGTAACCAAAAGTCATTGCCTAGGTCTGTTGAATGAAGTCTTTTGGAGATGGATTTCACTATTTTTTCCTATATATTGAGGATGAAGGTTAGTCCAGACTCCATAGCTTTCACATTAAGTTAAACATGCACATTATATACTCGTGGGATTCTAAAAGTCTGCTATAAGCAGTGCATGTAATATTTTCAGAATTTTGTCTAATAAGTTTCTGGGATGAGTCATTCCCAGAAGTTTAGTTAAATAAAACTAAAATTAAATTTGATATTAGTAAAAAAATTGGATTATTTTATTAAAAAATATTAACTAGTATCTAGTGATATTGATTAGGGTTGGTGCATGTTCCCTACTAAAAAAAACAGGGTTCGAATCCCCCCATCCTCCAAACTATATAAAAAAAAGATATTGATTAAAATAATTGTAATAACCAATTTTCGTCCGGGTCGGATCCGAATCTGACCCGGACCAAGTACGAACCGGGCCTGCTATTCAGCGGGCCCAATCTGCTGTCCAGACCTATTGGCCCATTTCGGGCCCAAAACCCAAACACAGGCCCAAGCACCAGACCCAATTTTCAGGCCCAATTTTCGGGCCTGCCCACTGGCTCATCAACCCGGCCCAAACCCATTTCCCTAACCAAACCCTACCCCTGACAGCCCCAACCCCCTCCTGCCAACCCACTCCATCTGCCAACCCACTCCCTCTGCCACCAGCCTCCCTGCCAGACACGCCACCCTCCCCCACACTCAACCCTCTCCCAACACTCAACCGGCCACCACCACCAACCCCTCAACCCCCCATAAAACCCCCATCACCAGCAAAAAAAAGGGAGGGGAGGAGGAGACCCGATTCGGAGGACCCCCCCCAGAACCACCAAAAAACCTGTAACATAAAAACACCACAAAACCACCAACCAAAAAACCAACAAAAACCTTTCAAAAAAAAAAAAAAAAAGGGGAAAGGAGTTAGGAAGCGATTCGAACCGCTTCCACGGAGGTGTCGAGCAACGGAGTCCGTCGGAGGAGGATCGGACCCGATCTGGGACCGATCTGGACCGAATCGGAGATTCGGTAGTCGAAGAGTCAATCCTAGATCTACGGGGTTCGGCTCCGATTCGGGTGAAACGGAGCCCGGAATCAGGGAGGCGACATCGAGACGGTCCGAACAAGGTGATTTTGGAGTTCGCCGGCCGCCGGTGAGAGGCGGCCGGCGACGGCGGACGGCGGCCGGCACGGTGGCCAACCACCGGATTCTGGGTTTGGGAGGGTTTTCTGGTTTCTGCAGAGAGAGAAAAGAGAGGAGAGAGAAGAGAAGAAAAAAAAAAGAAAAAATGAAGAAAAAAAGGGGTTTGGGGGTATAAATACGGTGCCAAAACGGCACCGTTCTAGAGGGCGGGTCGAGGCGACCCGCGCGTCGACCCGCGGGTCGACCCGGGGTCCGCGCGGGTCACCCGCTTATTTTAAAAAAAAAAAACCTCGGCGTCAAAACGACGCCGTTTTGCAAAGGGTCCGCGCGTGGACCCGCGGGTCGACCCGGGGTCCGCGCGCCCGACCCGAAAAAAAAAAAAAAAAAAAAAAAAAAGGCGACGAAACGACGCCGTTTAGAGCGGGGAGGATCCGCGCCTGGACCCGGATCCGACCCGGGTCCGCGCGGGTCCACCCGCCCAAAAAAAAAAAAAAAAAAAAAGAAAAGAAAGGAGAAAAGCTGGGCCAGGCCTGGCCCAGCAGGCCAGGCCAGAACCAGGCCTGGCTCAGCAGGCCTGGTTTTGGGCCAGGAAGAAAAATAAGAGGAAAAAAAAAGAAAAAAGAAAAGAAAAAAGAAAAAAGAAAAAGAAAAAGAAAAAGAAAAAAAAAGAAAGAAAAGAAAAGAAAGAAATAAATAAAAAAAAAAAATAGTAATAATAATTAATTTTAAAAAATAGAAAAAAATAAAAAGAAAAAAAATATAATAAAAAAATTTAAAGAAAAATTCACGATAATCGTTTTTGAAGTTTTGATTTTTGACATTTTCAGGTGATTTTACGAAGATCAAGTCCGACATTTTAATTTTTCGGATTCTCGATATTTTTGGTATGATTTCAATTTCTTTATTTATTACTATTTTTGCTTATTTATTTTTGCTCACTATTCGACGTATTTTTATTATTCGGTTTCGATTTTGAAATAATTATTAAAAGCATTTTAATTTACTTTTCAAAAAAAAAAAAGATTTTAATAAATGCGAATAACCGACGACGGAATTCGAAGGACGTCACAGTAGTGATTCCTAAGATATCTTGAGGTGCGAGAATTTCGTTAAATATCACCATGAGTGGTGGGAGTATTTAGCGATATGCTCGATACAAAAATGCATAAAAAATGAAATAATAAAATTAAAAATAAATAAATAGAGAATGTTTATTGCGCTCGATATTTTGCCATGCACGTGTTTTTAATATTACGATTCGCATGTTTAATTTTATAGTTATATGTTAAGCCGTATGTATCCGATATTTAAATATTCGCATCATACGCATTTGAATAAAAAATGGATGTAAATTGCCGACGACGGAATTCGAAGGATATCACGGTTGTGATTCCTAAGATGTCTTGAGGTGAGAAGATCTCGTTAAATACCACCGAGAGTGTCGGGAATATTTAATGAGTATTTTCGATAATAAATTTATGTTCACTTTCGAATTTTAAAAATTAAAAACAGTTCAAGAAAATCCAAAAAATAATAAACATGTTTTTTTTAAGAATAAAAAAAATAAAAGAGAATTATTTTTAAATACCGATGTTAAATCCATTAAATCGAGATTAAAGATAACACGTGATCAAGTGGTACCGTTTTCTAAACGGGCGTTGCGGGGGTGCTAATCCTTCCCCGTACGTAACCGACTCCCGAACCTGATTTTGTTTTCTCTCTGGTTCAAAGCGCGGACTTCGAAATTGGTTTTAAAAATGTTTTAATTAATTTTAAAATATTTTGCTAAAATCGGTTTTAATAGGTGGCCAATCACACCTAGCAAAAAAGATTGGTGGCGACTCCATTTTTTGTGTTTTCATAAAAAACGTCGTAGCGGTCCGAAAAAAACGTTATGACAGCTTGGCGACTCCACTGGGGACGCCTTGAGAGTCGAGCCACAAATTGATCATGTGTTATTTTAAAATCTCGAATTAATGAATTTAATCTGTATTTAATTTTAATTCTCTTTACTTTTTTTCTTTCTTTATTTTTATTTTGCTTGCAATTACACTTTGATATCTGTTAATTCTTGCTTCATTTTTTTTATGTCGTTTATTTTTTAAATCGTGGAATGTTTAGAATAAAGAGTCGTAGACAAATAGTCGAAGGTTTGCTTGTTCCTTCTCACACAAGCTCGTGCATTTCATACATAAGCTCTATACCCGAGCTTTATCCCTTTAGGTGAAAGTAAAGTACCTACGCTCTCGTGAGGCAATAACCTCCGCATGGGCTAGCGAAACACTTTCGGAGTAATAAAGTACCTACGCTTTCGTGAGGCAATAACCTCCGCATAAGCCTGGAAAATATACTCCAACAAATTGAACCCGTTTTAAATGGGGATGCCTTACTAGCCTTCACGGGCGACAGTAAAGAGCAATTTGGAGCCTTTTAGAACCTAACTCAACCTCATGTAGTGAACTTGAGTATAGCCATATCGAATTTCCGATCGGATATCCTCGAAATTTGGAAGGAACATGGTGATCTTTCGCTATTTGTTTACATTCCGAACAAGAACTGTAAATCGGGTAATGATGAACGCACATCGTGCTACCCGCAATTCAGTTTCATTTTTCGCTCCGAAGGCATCGTGATGCTTAAATAAGTCGATACTGTCGGAGCAAATGTTCGTTAACTTTTTGAGTCTGTAAATACGAATTTTTTTCTTTTCGTTCATCTCGTACATTTCATGCATTGATACAATTGTAAATAAAGCATGTACATTTATAGTTGTACTTTTGATTTCACGGTGATAATAATCTCATTTGATAAACCGCATAGACACTTATTGTTGATTAAATGAGAATTGCAAACCGGTAGTGTTGAATAAATATTTGGACATCAGTGCCATAATAAGACCCACTAACACAAAAGTTTTTAATAGAAATTGGTTTTTTGCAAATAATATTTTGATTTTTACGGAAAAAATATCTTTCAAAAAAAAAAAAAAAAAAAATTTGCGGATTGAATTTGGGGGCAAAGTTTGTGCAATAAAATTGTTGAATGATCAAATTCAGTCCAAATCATGAATAGTTTTCTGTATATATTCATGCATTAATTTTTTTATTCTTTAGACAAGTCAAATTCGCATCATATTGCAATTGTAACATGCATGGTCATTCATTGTAGAATGCATTAGTGACATACATGATCGTTCTTCGTATATACCAGTATATCATTTTATTTACTCTTTACATGCATCATATCAACATCGTGATTGCATTCATAACAATAAGGTCATGCATTCCGTGACATACATGGTCACTCATTGTATATACTCATGCATTAATTTGTTTATTCTTTACATGCATCATGTGGGCATCGTGTTACATTTACGGCATTCATAGCTCATGCATCATGAAGCACACTTGAGAGGAATAAAAAAAAGTTGGTTTAGCTTTGAAAGGTTCTCTATTCCAAATCAAAGAATCACTGCATACCTCTATGACACAGGCCGGAAGCCCGGAACCATGGAGGATGAACAAAATAGACTGGATAGAGTGGAAAGAGCACAGAAAGAATTACAAGAACAGTTAGCCAGATCTCAGCAAGAAATACGAGAACAGATAGCAAAATCTCGAGAGGAGTCACGCGAGCAAATAGACAAGATGATTGAAATGATGACTAGACTGACCCGAGGAAAATGGGTTGCTGAAGAATCGATCATAAGGGGAGAACCTCGACCTCGAGCAAATGACAACGAAGATCCGATTTACCTAGCGAGTCAACAAGGCCAAGGACAATTTCAAGTGAACTCGGAATTTCACCACTCAGACTCAGTTGTCATTCCAAACCAAGATGGTTCACCAGGACAAGAAAAGCTGAAAAAACGTGTGGCAAAGCAAGTGGAAGACACAGAGGTGCAACAGAAGTATGATCTGTTTGAAAGGAGACTCAATGCCATAGAAGGAATAGATGTTTTCGGGAATACAGATCCAAATGAGCTCAGCTTGGTCCCGGATTTGTTGATTCCGCCAAAATTCAAGGTCCCTCAATTTGAAAAGTATGACGGATCGAAATGTCCATCAATCCACATCATGATGTTTTGTCGGAGAATGGCTGGCTACACCAACAATGACAAGCTGTTAATCCACTGCTTCCAAGACAGTCTAACAGGGCCAGCTGCAAGATGGTATAATCAGTTGGATCGGGACCATATCCGTTCTTGGAAAGAGCTGGCAAAAGCTTTCAAGACTCAGTATAAGCACATGATCGACATGGCACCAGATAGGTTAACCTTGCAAAATATGGGGAAAAAGGCCACTGAGAGCTTCAAAGAATATGCTCAGAGGTGGATGGACATGGCCACCCAAGTACGACCGGCTCTGATTCAAAAGGAAATTACTGTCCTTTTTGTGAGTACACTACACGCTCCGTACTATGATAGACTCGTTGGCAATGCCACAAAGAATTTTGCAGATATGGTAACCTCAGGAGAGATGATTGAAAATGCTATCAAGAACAGAAAACTCGAAGGAGATGAGATATCCAATGCCGAGGGAAACGAGACACCTGAAAGGAAGGAGGAACATGTCCAGGCTATGGGAGAATTCACTCCGTATCCCCGGGTCTCTCCATATCAATCGTGTTACTCTACCAATGTCTCTTCAAGTCATTATCCTTAACTTCCAGATATTCAAACACATCATCCTATGCCAGCCTTTGCAACTAGGCTCGCTTCCCAAAAACGACCGAGGGGCAACCGAGAGAAGTTTTCGATCCCAATCTCCGACCTGTTGCAATTACTAATGAGGAACCGATACCTCACCCCTGTGCCTTTGAAAACAGCTCCAAACCCATCAGCAAGGAGTTATGACCCGAATAGCAAGTGTGAGTATCACATGGGGGCAATTGGACATTCAACTGAAAAATGCAGACGACTGAAGGAAAAGATTGAAGGTTTTGTCCACGATGGCATTTTGACTCCAGAGCTAGTCGAACAATGGAAATCCGCATTGCCATAAATCGGTTTCTTCGACACGAGTTTGGAGGATGAGAATGGTTACCTTTAAAAGCATGTCGGCAAGCGTTGAGGAATATGCATGTAGTTCTATGCCTCATCATGAAAGCACTTGTCTTATGTTGGCATCTACATGAAATAAATAAATTTTGAATTTCAAAGGCTTTGTGTTTATTGTGCTTTAAGTTGAATTTGCAAAAATAAACATTAAAGAAGTTCTTGATTTTGAAGAGCGCATTCTTAAAAGAAAAAAATCTTTCTTCACGTTAAGAAATGATGAGATATCTTGATGATCATTGTTAGGAATGACCCAACATCCTTCCATCTCTCTTTCAGACTTGCCCATGCTTGAATCTTTTGAGTTTGAAAAAACCAATGCTTGCAGTAATATATTGTTGAATTTCAGAAACCATAGTCACTGCAATAAGAAAAATGCAGATCCTAGTTTAGGTTATGAGCAATGGAACAAACTTTTTGAAAAAAAAAAAATCCGAGCTTTTTGGTGTCTCAAACAAGTGAAACCTCTTTCAAGAATCTAGATCATGGTAAATTGATGTGTGTCAAAGTTATGCCAAAACCATTCACATCCCTTTCCGTAACCACAAAACAAGAGTTGCCCAGACGTCACTTCATGATTAACGTCTCGGGTAACAATGATTAAACCTGATTTTCTCGTGTTCCTAGAAAAAAGCTGTTTTCGAGCCATATTCTTTCTTGTCCCTTCGGAGAGCAAAAAGACTCAAGGTGTTCCTCGTTATGATACGAAGTCTCATTTGTATGACCAATCAAATGGTGCATCATTTGTAGATACGAAAGACGCGTGGTGGATAAAGATGGAGTAATTTTCGGAGCATGCATCAAAAAAAAATGAAAAAATGAAAAAAAGAAAAGAAAAAATGAAAAAATGAAAAAAAGAGAAAAATGAAAAATGAGTGTGACATCATGCATTTATGAAATTCAAGATGGTTTCAAGAAAGAAAAAACATTTTCATTATTTTCCTCTAAGGAATGACTCTTCGATTTACGTGCTTGTGTTCGAGATGAAAAATGGCCATCTTTCATCATCCTTTCACAAAATAGAAAATATTCTTTTGCTACCCCTTTTGAGCCTAGTGAATACTTTTGTTCTTTCAACCCCGATCAAGGATCACCCTCCACACTAGGGGGCAAATTCGAGGAAGGATCTTTTCAAAGGTCACGGATAGTGAAGTCTTGGTTCAAAAACGAAAAAGAATGTCGTGAATCAAAGAGAAATCTGAGCTTTCAAACAACTACGGGCTCACCTGGTCAAAATAGAGATGGAAAAAAAAAGGAGATAAAAAGAAAGATGAAAGCAAAAACAGAAAAGGAAGAAAAGAACGGATGAAATCATCGAATAAAGAGAAAAGCTCAGAAAAGACAAGTGTTTCGAAGAGAATCCTCCTCATGAAATGATCCTTGATTTGATCACCTTAAACACATGTTTGGGCCTATCTATCTTTCTTTCAGTACCTCGAACCTCGGCCTACATTACGTACCTGGAAAAGACCATTTCGATCGAGCATGGTCATTTAAATTGATGAGTCTATTCTTAGAGAAATGCATGAGACTTCGGTCTCCTTTCTGGTTAAAAATCTTTTTTTGGATAAGTCTTGATTTCTTGAATGCATGGTGAAACATTTAAAAAAAAATGAAAAATGGAAAGAAGGAGACTCTAGGGTGAAAACCCGACATGGGCAGTCTAGAGTAAAATGGGAGAATTTCGGTGTTGCTTATGGTATCGTCGAGGCCATAACAAAAGAAGAAGTCATTTTGAAGAAGTTAAGGAACATCTGGGAATTCTAAAATATTCCAAAACTGTCAACTCTCGTTTGGAGGTTTGACTTTTAAAAAAAAAATTGAGACCGTTTTTCTTTCCAGAATTAATTCTCCAGTTTGAACACCCCAGCTAGCCTTGACATATGTCAAAACGCCATGATTTGGAAACTAAAAGAAGGTTGAATTTGTTTGAGTCCAAAAATCATGTTCTATAAAATCTGTTCTATTTGTGAGTCTAGTAAGGATATGCATTTTTCCTATTGCGAAGCCTCCTTGGATCAATCAAAATCTTGTTGTACCAAACCTTTCGACTTAATTTGAAAAGGCCGAATGGATACTCAGAAAAACTTCTAACAGTGATCATCAATCTTCAAGAGATTTGGATATCACAACATGAGGATGACATTTTCAGCTCAAAAGTTTTCAGTAAATAAGCAAACATTTTTCAAAAAAAAAAAAAAAAGAAAGCAAGCAAAAGCAGATAAATGAAAATATTTTTGGAAGAAACCATTTCCGATGTTGGCATAAGACGAAGGTTCTTCTGGCCCAGAGGTATGGAACTATTGAGGTAAAGGAAATGAACATTTGGCTCGGACTCCAGTTGTTAAAATTTTGAAAAACTATCGGGGCAAAGGGATAGTTCCAAAGTGAAGAAAAAGGTTGATCTCTTACGAGGCACGAGCGTTGCAGGATACACTCTGTTTCGAAGAGGAAAAACGATTTGGAAAAGCTAAACCAAGATCAGAAGAAACAATCGAGAACATTCGCATCATTCATGAACATTCGCATATTTATTAAGTTTTGCATCTGCATCGTGTCGTAAAATGTGTACAGTATCCGAAGGTACTTGCACATGCATCATCAGGGGCATACGCATTGACATCGCATGACATTTACATTTCATGCATGGCATTGATTATTTGAAAATTTGACATTTGAATTCGAACATTCAGTGAGATTTTCTTCCAAGATATGATCTTCAGGTATGATCACCAAGACCTCCGGGCACCTCTTTTAAAACCTCCGGGTTTCCTCTTTTAAGTCCTCCGGGCACAGAAAAAAAAAGCAATTTATTTTCAAAGTTGTGGAGCCTCTGATGAGAGGAGCAATTTATTTTCAAAGTTGTGGAGCCTCTGATTAGGGGAGCAATTTATTTTTCAAAGTGATGGAAAATTAAAAAAGAAGACCTCCGGGCATCCGTTTTAAAAAACCTCCGGGTTACATTTTTTAAGACCTCCGGGCACAGCAAAAGAAAAAGGAAATTAGAAAAAAAAAGTCCTCCGGGCACAGGAAACCAATTTATTTTTTCAAAGTTGTAGAGCCTCTGATGAGAGGAGCAATTTAAATTTCAAAGTTGTAGAGCCTCTGATGAGATGAGCAATTTATTTTCAAAGTTGTGGAGCCTCTGATTAGAGGAGCAATTTATTTTTCAAAAGTGATAGAAAATTAAAAAAAAAAAGACCTCCGGGCATCTGTTTTAAAAACTTCCGGGTTACCTTTTTAAAGACCTCCGGGCACTTGTCTCAAGACCTTCGGGCATTCTTCTCATAAGTCACCTGTTCAAGACCTCCGGGCATTATTCTCAAGAATCATGGATAAGACCTCCGGGCACCATTTCCGAAGAAAAGACATGTTTTCAAGACCTCCGGGCATTATTCTCAAAAATCACGGATAAGACCTCCGGGCACCATTTTCAAAGAAAAGACATTTTTAAAGACCTACGGGCACATGTTGCAAGACCTCCGGGCATTATTCTCAAAAGTCTGGATAAGACCTCCGGGCGCCATTTTCAAAATGACATTTTTCAAAACCTCCGGGTACCATTTTCAATTCTTGCGAAGTCAAACTCAAAGGTCGAGCCTCGATACGATTAGTCGAGTGGCGATATCCGAAGATTTTGACAAGGAATCTCAAAACTAAACGAGAAAGAGAGGGGGATATCCAGAGTGAGTCTTCACTTTCGTAAGACTAAGGTAGTAAGTGAGGTGATGATCTAAGTTGTGTTCAAACTCATTGTCAAAAAAAATTCGAAGTTCATTTATCTTTCCAAGTGATAGAGCCTCTGATTAGAGGAGCAATTTATTTTCAAAGTTGTGGAGCCTCTGATTAGAGGAGCAATTTATTTTTCAAAGTTGTGGAGCCTCTGATGAGAGGAGCAATTTATCTTTCCAAGTGATAGAGCCTCTGATTAGAGGAGCAATTTATTTTTCAAAGTTGTGGAGCCTCTGATTAGAGGAGCAATTTATTTTTCAAGTGATGGAGCCTCTGATTAGAGGAGCAGTTTATTTTCAAAGTTGTGGAGCCTCTGATGAGAGGAGCAATTTATCTTTCCAAGTGATAGAGCCTCTGATTAGAGGAGCAATTTATTTTCCAGATGATAGAACCTCGCTAAAAATGGATCTCAATAACCGGACAAAATTGGTTATACTGTCTTTGCCCTATTCCTGATTCTCAGCAATGTGCAAAGAGGGGCAGCTGTAATAACCAATTTTCGTCCGGGTCGGATCCGAATCTGACCCGGACCAAGTACGAACCGGGCCTGCTATTCAGCGGGCCCAATCTGCTGTCCAGACCTATTGGCCCATTTCGGGCCCAAAACCCAAACACAGGCCCAAGCACCAGACCCAATTTTCAGGCCCAATTTTCGGGCCTGCCCACTGGCTCATCAACCCGGCCCAAACCCATTTCCCTAACCAAACCCTACCCCTGACAGCCCCAACCCCCTCCTGCCAACCCACTCCCTCTGCCACCAGCCTCCCTGCCAGACACGCCACCCTCCCCCACACTCAACCCTCTCCCAACACTCAACCGGCCACCACCACCAACCCCTCAACCCCCCATAAAACCCCCATCACCAGCAAAAAAAAGGGAGGGGAGGAGGAGACCCGATTCGGAGGACCCCCCCCAGAACCACCAAAAAACCTGTAACATAAAAACACCACAAAACCACCAACCAAAAAACCAACAAAAACCTTTCAAAAAAAAAAAAAAAAAGGGGAAAGGAGTTAGGAAGCGATTCGAACCGCTTCCACGGAGGTGTCGAGCAACGGAGTCCGTCGGAGGAGGATCGGACCCGATCTGGGACCGATCTGGACCGAATCGGAGATTCGGTAGTCGAAGAGTCAATCCTAGATCTACGGGGTTCGGCTCCGATTCGGGTGAAACGGAGCCCGGAATCAGGGAGGCGACATCGAGACGGTCCGAACAAGGTGATTTTGGAGTTCGCCGGCCGCCGGTGAGAGGCGGCCGGCGATGGCGGACGGCGGCCGGCACGATGGCCAACCACCGGATTCTGGGTTTGGGAGGGTTTTCTGGTTTCTGCAGAGAGAGAAAAGAGAGGAGAGAGAAGAGAAGAAAAAAAAAAAAGAAAAAATGAAGAAAAAAAGGGGTTTGGGGGTATAAATACGGTGCCAAAACGGCACCGTTCTAGAGGGCGGGTCGAGGCGACCCGCGCGTCGACCCGCGGGTCGACCCGGGGTCCGCGCGGGTCACCCGCTTATTTTAAAAAAAAAAAAACTCGGCGTCAAAACGACGCCGTTTTGCACAGGGTCCGCGCGTGGACCCGCGGGTCGACCCGGGGTCCGCGCGCCCGACCCGAAAAAAAAAAAAAAAAAAAAAAAAAAAAGGCGACGAAACGACGCCGTTTAGAGCGGGGAGGATCCGCGCCTGGACCCGGATCCGACCCGGGTCCGCGCGGGTCCACCCGCCCAAAAAAAAAAAAAAAAAAAGAAAAGAAAGGAGAAAAGCTGGGCCAGGCCTGGCCCAGCAGGCCAGGCCAGAACCAGGCCTGGCTCAGCAGGCCTGGTTTTGGGCCAGGAAGAAAAATAAGAGGAAAAAAAAAGAAAAAAGAAAAGAAAAAAGAAAAAAGAAAAAGAAAAAGAAAAAAAAAGAAAGAAAAGAAAAGAAAAGAAAGAAATAAATAAAAAAATAAAAAATAGTAATAATAATTAATTTTAAAAAATAGAAAAAAATAAAAAGAAAAAAAATATAATAAAAAAATTTAAAGAAAAATTCACGATAATCGTTTTTGAAGTTTTGATTTTTGACATTTTCAGGTGATTTTACGAAGATCAAGTCCGACATTTTAATTTTTCGGATTCTCGATATTTTTGGTATGATTTCAATTTCTTTATTTATTACTATTTTTGCTTATTTATTTTTGCTCACTATTCGACGTATTTTTATTATTCGGTTTCGATTTTGAAATAATTATTAAAAGCATTTTAATTTACTTTTCAAAAAAAAAAAGATTTTAATAAATGCGAATAACCGACGACGGAATTCGAAGGACGTCACAGTAGTGATTCCTAAGATATCTTGAGGTGCGAGAATTTCGTTAAATATCACCATGAGTGGTGGGAGTATTTAGCGATATGCTCGATACAAAAATGCATAAAAAATGAAATAATAAAATTAAAAATAAATAAATAGAGAATGTTTATTGCGCTCGATATTTTGCCATGCACGTGTTTTTAATATTACGATTCGCATGTTTAATTTTATAGTTATATGTTAAGCCGTATGTATCCGATATTTAAATATTCGCATCATACGCATTTGAATAAAAAATGGATGTAAATTGCCGACGACGGAATTCGAAGGATATCACGGTTGTGATTCCTAAGATGTCTTGAGGTGAGAAGATCTCGTTAAATACCACCGAGAGTGTCGGGAATATTTAATGAGTATTTTCGATAATAAATTTATGTTCACTTTCGAATTTTAAAAATTAAAAACAGTTCAAGAAAATCCAAAAAATAATAAACATGTTTTTTTTAAGAATAAAAAAAATAAAAGAGAATTATTTTTAAATACCGATGTTAAATCCATTAAATCGAGATTAAAGATAACACGTGATCAAGTGGTACCGTTTTCTAAACGGGCGTTGCGGGGGTGCTAATCCTTCCCCGTACGTAACCGACTCCCGAACCTGATTTTGTTTTCTCTCTGGTTCAAAGCGCGGACTTCGAAATTGGTTTTAAAAATGTTTTAATTAATTTTAAAATATTTTGCTAAAATCGGTTTTAATAGGTGGCCAATCACACCTAGCAAAAAAGATTGGTGGCGACTCCATTTTTTGTGTTTTCATAAAAAACGTCGTAGCGGTCCGAAAAAAACGTTATGACAATAATATATATAAAAAATATAATTAACGTATTATTTTTTTTGAATTCAATAAAAATAATATATTAAATATAAAAAAGCTTTTTTAAAATATGGGTAAAAGACACTTACCCCGTAGGGTTTAGTGAAAATTCCACTTACCCCCAAAAGTTTTAAAATTTTCACTTTACCCCCTATTCAAGTTATAAAAGAATAAAATGACAATTTTATCCTTTAAGGGTTTTGGAGATAACCCACGATTAGAGGTGATAATAGTTTGGTTAGGTTCGATTTTAGACAAAAATTGCGGTTAATGTGCAGTATTCTGGTTTTTAACACTTTGAGGCTACCAAATCGAATAGAATAAAAAATCGAACCGACCTGAATCGAATTTCACCAGTTCGGACCCGAACCCGATTTTATTTAAAATTTTAGCCCCTAAAAAGACCCCCTTAATCCCATCCCGTATAGACTGAACTAACCGACCTTTTTAATTTTATTTTAAATATAATTATTTAAAATTATATATAATATTATATAATATATCATTTATATTATATAATAATATATAATATATAATAAATAAATTATTTTTTAAATAGTTAAAATTGATTAAATCAACCGACTTAAGTCGGTTTCGATTTTTTCTGTTTTAGAATCTTTGTCGGTCGGTTCGATCAGTTTTATAAGTTTAGTCGGTTTAATATATTTTTGAAATTTTAGAACCGAACCAACCGAACCGACTGAATGCTCACCCTTAATAATATATAGAATTAAATTAACATATATAAAAAATTAAAAGTAAGAAAAATAAAAAAATAATCTGGGGCTGGTCAATTCGGGTTTATGGTAAACCCGAACCCGACCCGAACCTGTTATTTTTTGAAATTACCTGCCTGACCTGACGGTTCAGATTATTTTGCCAACCCTAGACATGTTCTATGCCATAGAATGACAGTTTTGGCATGATATTAATTTTTAAGGGGGGAAAGAGGGTATTGTCCAAACTATAGGGGGTATCTGGAATTATGATCAAATCTCAGGGGTTTTTAATACTTTTCCCTATAAAAGGTCCGTTTAGATATACTCGAAACCGCCCCAAACCCGAATTTATTTAAAATTTTAGTCCCCGACCCCGAAACTCCCCCAATCCCATTTCGAATAGACTGAACTAACCGACCCTTTTAATTTTATTTTAAATATAATAATTTAAGATTATATATAATATATCATTTATATTATATAATAATATATAATATACAATAAATAAATTATTTTTTAAATTAAAACCAATCGAACCGACCTATTTAAGTTGATTTCAATTTTTTCGATTTTAGAATTTTTGTCGGTCGATTTTATAAGTTTAGTCGATTTAATCGGTTTTAAAAATTTTGAAACCGAACCAATCAAACCGACTGAATGCTAACCCCAAATAATATATAGAATTAACATATATAAAAATTAAAAGTAAGAAAAAAAAATTATCGGGGCGGGTCAATTCGGGTTTATGGTAAACCTGAACCCAACTCAAATCCGTTATTTTTTGAAATTATCTGCCTGACCCGACGGTTCGAATTATTTTGTCAACCCTAGACATGTTCTATGCCATAAAAGGGCAGTTTTGATATAATATTAATTTTCAGAAGAGAAAGAAGATATTATCCAAATCTCAAAAGAGGTATATGAAATTATATCCAAACCTCAGAGATTTTAATACTTTTCCCTTAAAATATTAATAAAATAATCCTTACCCAATTTTATTCTTTCCTTTCTATCTTTTGGTTTTATTCATTCAAAGTTTAGTTAAAGCTAATTTTTAATTCAAAGCAAAAGTCAAGTAAAAATGTTCAACGGCTATTTTCCAAACGGATAAACAAATGATGATCTAACGGTTACCCTTTGCCCTTACTCCAACGGTCAAAATCCCAATCCCATTCAAATACTCGCAATCTATGCTAAAAAAAACTAACCGTTACGTTATCACCAACTCATCCTAATTGACCTTCACAATCTTACCATTCTTGCTTCAAAGACTTTCATTTTATTTTCAGTCTAAACCCTAAATCCCATTGAATTCAACGATAGAGAAAAAAAATTTACGAGGTAAAAAATTCTTCATGGCGTCATCTGCCAAGACTTCTTCTTCTTCATCATCATCATCATCAATCCCATGTAAAATGAACCCTAATATGAAAAATTCTGAACTCTCCGATCCCATGAGAAGAAGTTTCAGTGGAAACCCTTTTACAAAGCCGTCTGTTATCACAAATCCCAGAGCATTTTACCCAAATACTCCGGCTAATAGTCCTTCAGGTTCCATTTTCTTTTATTCTTCTATTTCTTTTCAGTTTTCTTATTTTTTTTTTCCTTTTAGAGATATAATTATCTGTTTGCTCGGGCTCTACGAATTTTGGGTTTGAAATAAAGGGAAATTGATGCATTATTTTGTTGATCATGTAATCTAGGTTCTAAAGGAAATAAAGGAAGTTTGGCTTCGAATTTTTATTAGAATACTAATCTGCTAGGAGAATTCAGTAATGTTTATCCGTTTGAGCACTTTGAGTGAAACTTAATGAATCTAGTATGTATTTTCGTAATGCAAGCAAGAGGGGGGCTTCCCCCCAGAATTTTGAAAATCTTTTAATATATATTATATTAAATAAAATTAATTTTTCCTTCAAAATAAAATTATTATTTGTTTATTTTTATTTTTATCTACAACTTAATTTTATACATTATAATTTAAAAAAGATTAAAACTACATTATTATTTATCTTTTAATATTACTCACCAATCATTATTCATAAATTCTTAAAATCAATTAGTTTGTATAAATATTAAATCACAATCGTGTGAAATTAAATTAACTTTTTAAATTTTAACCTCGTAAAGATCCTATCAATAAAGAAAAGTCAAAATTTTCCTTTTTATTACATGATGTCGCTTGGGTTGTTGTTCTTCTAACTTGTCTTTCTTCTTTTTTCTGCTTCAAATTTAATCAATTTTAGCTTTAACTTGCCTATTGTATCCTAAAAGACTGCAAGGATCTCTTTTTACAGGTGGATAGTTGTGCTAACACTTATCTCTATTTTTTTTTATTATTATTATAATTATGGCCACTTGTTTTTTGCCAATACTGTTAGCATCCTTAGAAAGCAAATATAGCAAGATTCATGCTAAGGTTTGTTATTTTATTTGAAATAATTTTTTGTTAATTTTTGTTATAGTACTATTATATCGATTTATCTTAATTACATATGAAGAAATATTATTTTATTAACTTTACTTATTGTGCTGCATTTTTTTCAACACCAAAGTTTAATTGGGATCCACCTTATAAAAGGTTAGAAAATATTATAATTTATAATCTCAAAGTTTCAATTTTATTATTTTAAAGATATATTTTATGTTATTGTTTTGATTAAAAATATATTGTTGAACAATTTATTTATTTATATATTTTTTCAATTTTAAATTGTCAAACGAATTAATAAAAAAAGTTCACCCATAGTTTATTAAAAGTTTGTGTAAATTAATTTGAAAGCCACGTTATTTTTTAAAAATTTTAAAAAATTGTTGAGACATTTAGTTCAAATTCAATTTTTGAAAAAAAAAAATTCTTTAAAATAACGTTGCTAACAATTTTAAGTAAAATTATTTATTTGATGTATTTTGTTTTTTTATACTTTTATTTATATATGAATTGATAAAATTTATACTTTTATGAGTTTGTTATTTTTTATTAATATATTATTTGCATATATATTTTATATTAGTAAAATATAATGACATATTTCAAATGAAATATATATATATATATATATATATTTAAACTTTTAATCGCTTCCCAAAACCAAATACCAAGATCCACCACGGCTTTCTTAATCAGTTATTCTAACAGAGCCTGCATTTTTATGTTTTTTTTTTCCTACATGTTTTGGTAGAATATACACATTTTACAGCATGATGTTGTACTTGTACCATGATGGTTATTTCAGATTGAGTTCTGATAGAAAGTTAGCTAGTATCATAGTTAGAGAAGTTGCAAAGGAATTTTCCTAGGAAACAAACAGTAAGAGTTATGGTTCTGATACTTTTATCTGTTTTTAATCAACTTCCAGATTTTCCTCGAAGACATTCCACTGGCAGAGAAAGTGTAACTTCTTTGCGTGATCCCGACAAGGAAAATAGTAGAGACCAGAGCTCAAAACCAACAAGAGTCAAACCACCTGCTCTCTCGAAGGGTACAAAGAATTTCATGTCACCTACAATCTCTGCTGCTTCCAAGATCAATGCATCACCAAGAAAGAAAATCTTGGTTGAGAGAAATGAGCCAGTTCGATCTTCAGTTTCATTCTCTGATGTAAAAAGCCTAATCATGGAAGATAACGAGTCAACACCGGAGATTGCTTTGAAGCAGAAGAAGAAGGTCTCATTCTCTGATGTTAAAAGCGTCATCATGGAAAATGAGTCAACACCGGAGATTGGTTCGAACCAGAAGAAGGTTTCGTTCTCTGATGTTAAAAGCATAATCATGGAAGATACTGAGTCAACTCCAGAGATTAGTTTGAACCAGAAGGTGTCATTTGCTGATGTAAAAAGTATTTTCATGGAAGATAACGAGTCAACTCCACAGATTGGTTTGAAGCAGAACAATGTTGAGGTCCCTCATGATTCACAAAGCAGCTACCATGAATACGAGGAACCTTTGAAAAGCAACCCAGATTTTGATTCTGATTCGGTGCTGGAGACTGTTACGGAGGAAAAGGATTCAGTTAATGTGGATCCCAGCTTCAAGATTAGTCCTAGAGTTTCTATCTCACCTTCTTGTCGTCCTGTTTTAGCACCATTTGATTCAGATCCATTGATGCTTCCTTATGACCCTAAAACCAACTACCTTTCTCCGAGGCCTCAGTTTCTTCACTATAGACCAAATCCTCGTATTGAGCTTTATCGGGAAGAAGGCAAGCAGCTTGATGAGCACTTTGCATCTGAAAGCTATTCAGACACTGATGTTACTGAAGAAACACCGCCAGAAGGTTCACAGAGAGATTCGGAGGATATTTCTTCAGAAGAAACAATGAAAGAAGGAGAAGAAGAGGAGGTTCATGTATATGAACCAAACCATATTGCCCCTGACATGGTTGAAGAGAGTTTTAAGGCTAAAAGAATGTCTAAGCCACGTTTTTCCACCAGATCAAAGTTCATTACTTTGCTTCTGTTTCTGACCTTTGCTTACTTTTCAGTTCTAGTGGCTAATTCTCCAGCCTTTACTCTTGGATTGGAAGAATTAAGCCTACCAAATTTTCAGGTCCCGTCAAAAGTCATAGAATTTGCAAAAGCTAATTTTGACCGTCTCACTCAAAATCTTCAGCACTGGTCAGTTAGCTTCTTGTCTTACGTTTCCAACATCATTTCCAGTTCAAGAGAAGTGCACAAACTGGGCCACTTTCAATATGCTAATTTGAGTCATTTGATAGAGAATCATATGATTGAGGGGCACCTAATGTTTGATCCCAGTGTAATGGAGCCTGTAAGGGAGAGAGATGCTGGAACTGAACTATTTGATGACAAGCATTATCGAGAGATTGAAGCAGATGAGGCAGTAGATGAAGATGATGAACAAGAAGACCAAGAGAATGAAGCTTTTGAAAACTTGGAACCAGTTTCAAAACAACCTCATGAAGTGCAGCAAGGGATTGAGGCTGAGATGATTGAACTGGATCATTTAGAAGCAGATGAGGCAGGAGATGAAGACGATGAACAAGAAGAGCAAGAGAATAAAGCTTTTGAAAACTTGGAACTAGTTTCAGAACAACCTGATGAAGTGCAGCAAGGGATTGAGGCTGAGATGATTGAACTGGATCATTTAGAGGTAGAGGAGAGCCAAGGACTTGAATTTGCTGTTCAGATTGATGCTGAACATCAGAGCAATGTGGACATTAAAGACCAGCAAAGCATAATCTCACCGCAGGCTACTGAAATTCAACATGATATATCCAAAACTGGGGACCCCGAGGGTGATGGCTTGAACAACATCGCTGAAACTTTGTTCCCTAAAGAAGTGAAATCTGATAACCTCAAAATTGAAGATTCCGCTGACAACTCTCAAAGTTCTGAAGTTGTAGATTTCACAATTAATGGGCAAGAAGACCAATTTCTCATAAAGAATGTGATGGGTGGTTTTTCTTTACTTGTGTTGTGTCTATTAGCTGCTTCAGCTTTCATCTACATAAAGAGAGGAAAGCCATACATGCCAAATGCTTCTTCAGTGCCTGCGAAACAACCAGTTCTGTGCAAGAAATCTGAATACAGTCCAGTGTCAGTTGGCTCAAAGGATACAAGCCATGAAAGGCTATCCTCCAAGAATTGGCAGACGGAAGTAGATATGGCTAATGAGTCATGCCCTTCAGAAATGAGTAGCTACGAGAGGACCTCATCATCTTACAGCAACAAAGGACTGAAGGAATCAAATGAATATCAGAGCCAAGAAAGGAAGACTAGGAAGACTTACAGGAGAGAATCTCTTGCTTCATCAGATTACTCAACGGGTTCGCCTTCCTTCGGTAGTTTTACCACGTACGAGAAGATACCTAGCAAGCAATATGTAAGTAGTACATCATAGCTATCGTTGTTATACTTGTCTAAAATCATTTTTAACCACTAGCTGCCAGACCTTGTTTCTTACAGTACTTTCTGCTTGTATTTTTGTTTTGAAGGGAAGAGGAGATGAAGAGATAGTTACTCCAGTTAGGCGTTCGAGCAGAATCAGAAAACAAGTTACTTCTCCATGATGATTGACAAATTATATCTTATGTTTGCAACAGTTGCACTGTTGTGCAATTCCAATGTGAATGAACCACTGTTATTAGATGCTGACATAGATTAGAGCTTAATTGTAATGTGAACGCTGTTGCCTTCCTGTTATTGAAAAGCGCGAGACCCACTGGCGTCTGTAGTGATTAATTTATTAATTTTTAAAGTTTTGACATCTCATTCTTTGTTCTTTTCATAAATTTGAACTAAATAGCAACATTAGCACTCCTAGGCTCCTAGCTTTCAGATTTTTTTTTTTTTTTTACATGAACATATGTAAGAAACATTTCTTCTTCATAGTTTCTGGTTATCTGAGTTGAGTTCCTAATATTGCTGCTGCTTGATTTTTTTTGTTCCAAATCTCCCCTTTTCCTTCTCGGAATCTGACTATGCTCTCTAAATTGCAAAGAAACTCAGGAGTAGAGGCATGCCTGGCTTTGTTACATTCGTTGGATACTCCTGTTTGTTGGTTTATTGTTGCCTTCATTGATTGGTTAATTACCTTGCTTGTGCATGTTCATTTCTGTAGCTTCAGAATGTGTGAAATCAATGTGTCGTAACTAATTAATTATAAAACAAGTTTGTAGCTGGACTTACCAAATTGTGCTAAGTGCCTCAATTAGTCAACCAAAAGGAGATTATCTTTTTGTACTTCTTAAATTAGGACAGCCACAAATAACAACTACAACAAACTAAGCTTTTCTCACTGACCTCTAAATTACGATAGGTGGCCAAAATTAGTTATAAAAGGAATAGAAAAATCTTAACATCCTCTTAGGGCCTCCTTAATATAGCCTGCTGATCTAGCCTAATCACTTTACAACATTAATTAATAGTATTAATCCTGCCTGCATGAAAGGTGGCAATAAACCCAAATTTAGAAGAACCCTTTTAGTCATAGTTGGGCTGGATATATATTTGATGAATGTAGTATAGCATTGAAAGTATTGAAATAGGGAGTTCGAATAAATATTGAAAAATGGCACGTCTGTTCAAAGATTAGTGCCTTTTTCAAATCCATGCAGCATAAACTAGTTATAGTTAAATGTTTCAAATTTTGCATTTTAAGTGAATGACCGTATATGTTCGTGTTATAATGCAGGCGTCTTCTAACAATTCTTTTATTATATCTCCAAACTAAAAATCTGCAAGTCCATGAAATTATGTAATTCTAGTAGTAGTTTTTTAAGTTGTATCTGACTTATGACTTATCTGAAGGTAGTAAGGAAAGGAAAAGGAAAACTAGGAAAGAAATCAATGAACAAGAGGATGTAATTTAAGAGAAAACTCAACAAACTTACACGAACACAGTCCCTACCACCCACTACAACAAAGGATTTATTTGATGCACTATTAGTGTATAAGTCTATACGCTGACAGTGCATCCTACGATGTCAGCTATTGATTAGAGGTTAGTGGTGATAAAGAAAGAAAGGTTCTGAATTGTTTTTCACCATGTTTATTGATCTAGAGTATTCACACACACACACATATATATATATATATATATACAAATCTCAACGGTAATCTGTAAGTTTAAAATCAATCATAAAAGATAATATACCTACAACTAATAGCTATATCTCCTAGGATAATTAGTTTACATATTTGAATTGAACTATATATATCTAAAAGATGATAGTTATATCTCCTAGGATAATTAGTTTACATATTTGAATTGAAATATATATCTGAAAGATAATGTGAAACAACTTAATCTTAGCCTCTATTATGTCCCTTAAGACGAAGGCCGAGAAAGGAGTCCAATCTTGTCCTTGAGTGAGAGAAACTGAGATCGTGGCAAAGGCTGGGTAAGAGCATCTGCCAGTTGATCTTGAGAAGAAAAATATGCAACCCAAAGAGTGTCACTTTGAACATGGTCACGGATGAAATGAAAATCAATGGCAACATGTTTCATACGTGAATGAAATACAGGATTTGAACAAAGATTAGTGGTCCCAATATTATCACAATAAATCACAGGGCATTGAGGAAGTTTAACACCAAAATCCGTCAAGACATAACATACCCAATTGAGCTCAACAGTAGTAGCAACAACTGATCGATATTTAGCCTCAGTTGAAGAGCGAGCAACTGTACGTTGCTTTTTAGAACTCCAAGAAATTGGATTCCGACCAAGGTAGACAATGTAAGCACTTGTGAAAGAAAAATCATCTTTGTTACCAGCCCAATCTGCATCAGAAAAGACATGCAAAGAGAGTGAAGAATCTCAATAGAGCTGGAGACGATCATTTAATATACCACAAAGATAACGTGCTTGACAGGGAGCCAATGGTCAGTTGTTGGCCGGTGCATGAATTGAGAAAGTTTGTTGACCGCAAAAGCTATATCAGGTCGTGTAAGCATAAGATACTGTAAACTCCCAACAACAATCCGATATTCAATATGATCGGACAAAATAGTGCCAGAATGTAGCGAAAGATGAGGATTTGTTGGTAAAGGTGTGAGTACTGGTTTAGCATCTGTCATGTGAGTGCGAGCAAGAATGTCCATTATGTAGCGACGTTGAGAAAGTAAGACACCATGCTTGTTATGAAGAACTTCCACACCAAGAAAATAGGATAAGGCACCAAGATCTTTAAGAGTAAACCGGTCAGCAAGTAAATCCACAAAACGATTAACTAGAGCATCATTATCACCAGTTATAATTAAGTCATCAACATAGACTAGAAGATACAGAAGATGTCCATCAGTGCTAAGAACAAAAAAAAGATGTATCAGCATGTGAATTTTTAAATCCAGATTAACAAGAAATATGCGAAGTTCTTGGTACCATGCTCTTAGCGCTTGCTTAAGCCCATAAATGGCCTTTTTGAGCTTACAAACGTATGATGGAAAATCTGGGTGGTTGAGTCATATAAACATTCTCAGTGAGATGGCTTTGTAGGAAGGCATTGTTAACATCAAGTTGTCCTAGAGACCATCCATGACTCACTGCAAGATTGAGAACAAGACAAATGGTGGTATGTTTAACCACTGGACTGAAGGTGTCATAATAGTCAACTCTTGGACGTTGATGAAAACCTTTTGCAACCAAACGAGCTTTAAACCTGTCAATAGAACCATCAGAATTGCGCTTAATATAAAAAATCCACTTACACCCAACAATATTGTAACTAGAATCAAAAGTTACCAACTCCCATGTTCCATTCCAAGCAAGAGCATCATATTCTTCAGACATGGCCCGACACCATTTTGGATCTTTAAGAGCTTGGGTTGATGTTTTTGGTTCAAGGTCATTAGGTTTGGAGAGTCGGGTGTTGAGATTTAATTTCCTAACTGGTTTGTGGACATTATTTTTGGCCCTGGTGATCATCTGGTGAGTTGACCTGGAATTCATGTTGGATGGGTGGAGGATTGGTAGAGGATGCAATAATATTTTCTTGGGTTGGGAATCTTGTGGTGATGTAGTTGGTAAGGTGTCAGTAGGATATATAGGTGATGGAGCATCGCATTGGGGCTATCTTGGGGCTTCCACTTCAGAGGATGTAGTGAGTGGTGGTGCTGAATTATAAGAAGATGGAATTTTTATTGGTGATGGAATCCATGTGGTGATAGTATGAGGTTGAGGACGTGGGGATTGACTACAAAGATATGCAAAAGGAAAAATAGACTCAATGAACTTAACATGTCTTAAAACATAAATTTTTGATTTGGAGGGATCATAACATAAGTAAGCACTTTAAGTTAGAGAGTACCCGAGAAAGACACATGGTTTTGAACGAGTGTCGAGTTTATGTGTAGCATATGGTCTAAGCCAAGGATAGCATAAGTTTTGAATAATTTGGAGAAGCATGAAAAATCTTTTCGTAAGGAGAAAAGAAATCTAGTGTCGGAGTTGGCATGCGATTAATTAAATATGCTGCAGTGGCAAAGGCATGAGACTAGAAAGTTAAAGGCAAAGAAGCATGAGAGAGTAAGGTAAGACCTGTCTCAACAATGTGAAGATGGCGTCATTCAGAATAACCATTGTGCTCGGGTGTGTGAGGTGGAGTACTGAGATGAGATATACCGTGAGTAGCAAGAAAATTAGAAAGAGCAATATATTCACCACCATTGTCAGAAGAAAGTGTGTGGATGCTGTGATTAAAATGTTTTTCAACTATGGCTTTAAATCTAATAAATACCTCTTTTACTTTCGATCTTTGTTTGAGGGGATAAAACCAAATATATTTGGTAAAATGACCAACAAAAATAACATAGTATTTAAAGCCATCATGAGAAACAACCGGTGAAGTCCAAACATCAGAGAAAACAATTTCTAGGGGTTGAATAGAAACAAGAGTAGAGTTTAAAAATGATAACTTATGATTTTTATTGCAATAACGTGCATTACATGAAAACTCAGAGGATATAGAAGATGATAAATCTAGATGATATTTAGTAGCAATATGCTTTAAGATAGGAAATGCAGAATGTCTTAGCCTATGATGCCACTCGGGCGAAGTTGTCTTGACACTAGAAAAGGCAATTAATGGTGAGGATACTGGCCACTCATACACTTCATCTTTAGTCTGACCCTTCAAGAGAATTGTCCCTGTGCAAAGTTCCTTCACAAGAAAATAAGATGGTAAGAACTCAACAGAAACGTCATTTAAGGTGCAAAATTGAGAAATTGATATCAAATTATTTTGCATGCTAAGTACACAAAGGACATTATTTAATGTAAATATAGTTTTAGGAGTTTTGATAGAAGTGGAACTAGTGTGAGTAATGGGAAGACCCATGTCATTGCCAATTATAATGTCGTCGAACCCGGTGTATGGTGCATGAAGAGATAGATTGCTCAAGTCGGAAATGACATGATGAGAAGCACCATTGTCTAGAAGCCATGTTGGAATGTGGGAAGTGTTGGCAGCAAAGCGAACTCGTGGTTGCCATGGTGAAGTTGTGGTAGGCATCGATGTATTTGAGTTGCTGGATGATTTGATTGGCACTAAACGAAAGGAATGACAACTTTTGGCCTTGTGACCCTGGATTCTGCAAATTTGACAATAACCGAGATAGAGTTGTGAAATAGGATGATTACCCTGGTATGAGTTTTGCCCAACAGTGGTGGTCATGATGATAGCTTGGAGAGAAGGGAAGAAAACAATTTTTGCAGTTAAGCAATAAACTCTGATACCATGATAAAGAGAGAAAGGTTTTGAATTGTTTTTCACCATGTTTATTGATCTAGAGTATTCACACACACACACACACATATATATATATATATATATATATATATATATCCCAATGGTAATCTGTAAGTTTAAAATCAATCCTAAAAGATAAGATACCTATAACTAATAGCTATATCTCCTAGGATAAGTGGTTTACATATTTGAATTGAAATATATATCTGAAAGATAATGTGAAACAACTTAATCTAATCCTCTGTTATCTTAATTTTATCCTCTGTTAAGTGGTAGGGTTAGGGGTTAGGAGTTAGGAGTTAGGGTTAGTGGTTAGTTTTTTTTAATGAAGTGTCAGTGTAGGATTCACTGTCAGTATATAAACCTATACACTGACAGTGCATCAAATACAAACCCTACAACAAATACTACCAAGAAACCACCTTATCTTGACAAAAACCCCCAAGATCAGAACTACTGTAGAATTTGATGAGAAAAAGGCAGAGGGTTTTTTCTTTTGGTATGATGAAAAATATGGAATTGGGCACAAATGTAAACAAACAAAGACAATTGTTTCTCATTGAGTTGAATGACAATGAGGTTGAATGTACAGAAGAAAATAATAAGGTGCTAGAATTGGGAGAAGAGGAAACTCCTAAATCTAAGTACATGCCATGAATGGCATAGCAACCAAGGGTTATAAAACCATGAGGGACACTATGCATGCCAAGTGAATACCACTTCATAGATTGATTGATTCTGATAATACTCACAACTTTTTGGACACTAAAATGGCAAAGAAATTGGGGTGCAAAATCTTGAACATTGGACCATTTGAGGGTAGATATGGTAGATGGAAATAGTTTGACATGTGCAGCTATATTTAACGCTATGTTTGGATAGATGTTATTAAAGGAAAGGAAAAGAAATGAAATGAAAAGAAATTATGCATCTTTCCCTGTTTAGATAATTAAAATGTTTTAGGGAAAGTAATGTTAGCCTCCCTCGTTTGGTTAAAGTATAAAAGGAAAGGAAAAGAAAAGATACATTATCAATTATACTTTTTTAATTAAAATAACAATATAAATATTACAAAACAAATAATAAAAAAATTAAACATTAAATTAAAAAATATTAATGTAATATAAAAAAAAAAACAAATAAATAAATGATAATAAATTTTTTTTGTTAATGTCAATTACATGAAGTATATAAGTTTAGAAATAAAAAAATTATTCTTTATAATATTGTTTGTAATTTGATGAATGTAAAATAGGTAATATGGACATTTTATATTTAAACTTTTTTTTTTACTTTTCTTTCCCTTCTTTTTCCATCGATTTAGGTTTTGAAAAAATAAAATTTTAAAAAAAAGTGAGGAGTGCTCAACTTTCCTTTATTAATTTTTTTTTAACCCAAATAAGATAAAGCAAGAAAAATATTTTTTATTCTCCCTTACTTTCTCTCCCCCTGTCTCAATCCAAACATAGGCTAAAAGTCATTACTTTCTCTCTCCGTCCCAATCCAAACATAGGCTACAAGTCTTATGCTTGCTACTGAGTGAGTGTCCATAAATTTTATGAACTCTCCTTTTGGTGAACTGGAGGAACAAAAAAATTTGTATATTTGTATTTTATATATAAAATGTACATAGATGTTCTTCTTTTTCTTTATTTCACTTGTCTCTTTCTGGTCATGTAATACACATTTTAAATTAATAAAAGTTTTACCGGGAAGTCTACATTTTTTTCTAGCAAAATGGCAGATTAAAACATCTCTACAAAATTTTAATCGGATTGTAGTTTAACAATAATAATAACATATATAGAACAATATTACTCTTCACTTTCAACTTCCAACTCCATTTGCTCCCAAAATATAATCCATCAATAATTCATACTACATAACAAGAAACCTGTAATTCAATCATTTCATATGGATCCAGCAGCATATGGGGGAAAAAGGAAATTGAAGGGCCAAAAAAAAAAGAACTGTTTTATATGATTGGGTTATTTGTTTTTAGAAGAGAATCAGTCAGGAGTCAGAATTATTATTCTAAAATGGAATGCTAAGTAAAACCACCCATACACATTAGTGACTTGAGCAAGGGCATTCATTCATACCAGTCAGTAATTAATGTGGAGGTTAAACTAATTTCAGTTTGTCAGTTCTTCCGTTCTCTGAGCCACACTTGCATGAAACATCATCTTGTATGGTCAATATTTCCTCCGATACTCACTCTAACAACTAATTAGCAAGCTTCTTGTACTTGCTCTGCATGAAGGTCAGTAGAAAATCTGTAAAAATGACCTCATAATCTGGCATTTTTCCATACCCTGAAAGAGAACACAAAAAGCTTCTTTAACCCACTGAAACAAAAGTGTTTGAAGCATGTATAGAGAAAGGGGCTTGAAAATTTTATTAGTATTACATTTAACTCTGATGAACCTAGTCAGAAGCTGAGAATGAATGTTAAAGAGGAGAGATGCAAGAGGAAACTTCAGGCATATTTAAGTATTAACATCTATGGGATTTCCCTAGCATATACCCTCTCAAGCTCCATTTATTCAACTCGAAATGCATCACATTCGCGGTGGCAAAACCATCTTCATGTTATTTTCCCTAGGAACTTATCTCAAATGTTTCCCCTCCAAGATTTCCCAAAAAAATTACCAATTAAACCTTCAACAAAACAAATATTTCCCTCAAACCTCTAAGATCTATTCTTATACCCTCCATCATCCACTTACCAGGAAAGTAGTTAATGTCAATAACATAAAAGGTGTCGCTTGTCCCATGCTCTCGGATCATATCTATATTGAACAATCGAAGGCCCTGTAAAACACAAAAAAAAAAAGGTATAACTAACTATATTAACTAATTAAAATTATACAACTCCATCTACCTAGCTTTGATATGGTGAAATAAATAACTTGCCAGCCGGTGACGGAGCTCCTTTGAAAGCCTCTCTAGCAAAGGCCGTGGAGGAAGTTCTGCAACAAGAATGATAGATTAGTGCAAACACAACTGTAATTATACCCACACAATCAGACACACAGAAAACCCACTTATGCGCTTCACAATAAAATCAAAGAATAATTATATAAGGTATGAAGGAAAATTTAATTTGAATTCCATATACAATGAGTGTAAATATGCATATCATATATTAATCACTTACCAGCAACGCCAGGGTCCAAATCTGCATCATCAGCAGAAGCTGCAGCAGATGAAACCCTTGGAAAAGGCAAAATACCAGGAACTTTTGCAATCTGAGATTTGCTGACATTGGGCAGAGAGAAGCGCCTTACAACCTTAATTGCATCTCCAACAATATAGATTTTAAAAAGAACACCACCTATGATGAGACAAATATAGATTATTTTCAAATAATTAGTAAAAAAGATGGCTACAGAGGAAATGGTGAGGTTCATGAATCCATTGCGACAATATACCATGATTAACAAACTCTTGTAGAACCAATGGAGGTTCAAGTTTAGACAGAGAGAACCAATCATATGCAAGAAACAGCTCATGTGACTTGGGGCTTCCATCCACTACTAGTGGTTTAGCAACTGAAATGACGAAATAAAACATGGATAATTATACATCGATCAACAGAACAAACCATTAGAAATAACTATAATACTGAACCACCATCTACAAAATGAATAACACAAATTGGTATTAAATTCCCTCCACATTTCATGCATAAAGTTCCTTAGTATCTGTGAATATACCATAAGAAGCATCCAATAATAACTGAGAGTCTGAGACTAGGTAATCATGATGAGTTTCTATTGGTGATATCCAGCTGTTCTTATCTAACAGCCTAGTGGTGGTGATATGCTGATTTTGTAATATTAAAGGGAAAATGGTGTCTGAATTTTAAAACCAGATAGAGAGGTCAACCACCAAAAACAAATACATAGAAACAGAAGATACCTAAGGGTAATTTCAGCCCAGCTTTAGTAACTTCATCAGGGATGGATAGTGGATCTTTCGTGATAACCATTTGTCTTGGAACACCAACTTTGCCTACAATAACAAACAGCCATTGCAAAAATTACCAAGCAACCATGTTTCTTACAACTGCTAGAGTATTGAAGAAAAGTTTAAAGGAAAAAGTCTAAAAAATATCTCTGGAGTTCAATATAGTGATACCACAATTACCATGGAAGTCTGACAAGTTTAAATCAACCACATCCTGGAGCATTGACTGGCGATTCTGTAGATGTTTTATCGCATCTGGAGGATCAAGAACAGTTACTTCTGGATGTGTTTGTCTGTAGTCCTTCAAGAATAAAAGGAGAGAATGAAATGGGTTGCCTGAGAAAAGATATTCACCCCAAGAAAAGAAGATAATAAAAACTAGGACATGTTTTACAGCAGGCCACGACTCTGGAAAAATTTCCAGTTTTTGAGCAGTTCCATTTGGCAAACAGAGAAGCTATAGGAAGATGAACGGCTACTTCAAAGTGCCAGATCAAAATTAACCTATTTCCTCCAAACCCTTTATGAGTTGCAGAGACACCAAAAATATTCATTTAATGGGGCAGGAGGGCAATAATGTTACACAATCAATCAGGTAGGTAGAGGTGTTACATCATTACCTAACATAGCACTGGGAAGCAGGATATTCGGTGGGGCGATTCAATCATCTTTTACCTACTCGTAATAACTAGACAACTCTTTATAGATTGTTCAGCGCTAGAAGTAAGAACAAACTCCTATACTGAAGCTAAGTAAATATCATAACAAGCAAGATGAGATAATAATAGTGCCACCTGAAAGAATTTTAAAAAGCAGAAAACATAGGTGACAAAATGGCAAGAGATAGGTTTCCATCAAATTGATCTACTTAACATCTACCAGGTAAAAATATAAGACTGTGACAAGAGATACATATGACAGATTAGGCCCCAAATAAATACTTAAATTAGAAAAAGCAATAAGAAAAGAAATCGCCAGCTAAATATCTTTTTCAAGACATGCTTCAGGCGTCAGGCTCTGGCAGTGACTTAACATAAATGTGTACTCCACATTGGTAAGTTCATAAATCTCAACAAGGATAAACTACAGTTCGGTCACTGTACAATGTCTTACAATATGATTATTTGTAAAATATCTCCATCAGCAGCACATTAGAAATGCCAGGCAAAAGGATTCAGACAGCAAAAACAACTAATTAGATAATGAAAAATTACCAAAAAAACATGGCTATCACAATTTTTCTAGTGAAAAAAATTATAAGGGGAAAAGAATAAGTATTCAAGAAAAGGCAAGTTGCCATTAATTGTGATTTTATTTTTAGAACACGAATCTGAAATTGGCAAAAGCGAGTTCCACAACTTTGAACAAATGTGGTTTTTGAATAGCTTGATACATTGAGCAACATGCACTAAATGTGTTCACCGGAAATTCAGGATGAAGAACCCAAATGCTTTTTGAAATTTCAAGAAATGAAGCAGTCTTGTAAAATAGTATCATCACAATGAACTATATTGTTTAAATTTTAGGTCAAAAATGATAAGGCAAACGTGACATCTGCCCTACTATTGTTATTACGAAAGATTAGTTACAATTAAGCCAAATAAATGTTCTCCAACCACATCAGTGATGCTTACGAGACTTTGCTAAAAGAAACAGAAACCTTTTTTTCTCAATCAAGACAGCCAGTCCTACACGAGTCATCTAGAGTAATAAAAAAAAATCCTCACTTTGTTCCAATCCTTGAGATACCGAATTCAACTATCTGATCAAAATTCATGATGAGTAGAGCAAGAATTCTGCATATTATGTCAGAAAAAAAAAAAAAGTTTTTGATGTTAAGGGGATTTGTTGTTGAACCAACAACAGCCAGTCCATATTTAATCTCCAAGCAGGAATGCATGGCATCAATTCACAGCAACAATTGTAACTCAAGAAAATGCAACACTGCACATTCAATTCTTTATCTAATGTAAAATGAATAAATGAAGAATGAGCTTGGCAGGACAAACCTCAACAATCTCGCACCATTCTTTCCCCGACAACTGGAAGGAGCATAAGAGCCATCAGTCATTTACTTGAGAGTTGAGTATATTTGCAATACATACAGAAAGAAAAGACACTAAGAATATTAACCTATAATCTGCCTACGAGTTCAAAATCATTGCAGAAAGGAAAACCTACACAACTCCTTCAACCATTTCATAGGGGATAATATTAAGGAGTCTTGGCGAAGAAGTCACACTAACCTTGTGTAAAATAATGTCAAAAGGACCTTGATCTGATATTGGTCTGTTTGGATCAATGGCGACAAAAAATATCCCCTTGTTGCTGCACCAAGCATAAAGATATTCTAATGATCATTCTCGAATGTCTAAAGCTCTTGGAAACTTTTAGAACTCTAAAACTTCCTTTCTCAACTCATAATTCACCCAAGAGAATCATTCAATAATTTCTCTTTTGTTTGTTCCAACACAATGGCAATTTGTTAAAATGCATGCCTCCATGAGAGATTATAACTAAAGGCCAAAGAAGCTCTTCCACTAATTATTATACAAAATTCAGAATTAACAAATTTGAATCCTTTTAAAGCAATGTTTGGCATATTGCATTTGAACATGACAGGAAAACTGCCACCATGAATAAAAAAATTATGGAATATAAAATGATGGAGAGTCAAGCTTTGGGAATCCACCACATTTTAAGTGACAAAAATAATCCATGAACTAAGTATCTGAGCAAAACATCCAATAGCCTGCTCTACAATATATCATAGTTTATTTAGATGAAGAGTATCTTATAAACAGGAATAAAGAATGCAGAAAGTTCCTTTATAATAAAATGAATAAAGGACACCACGGGATGCTCGACAACATTTGACATATAGGTAACGAGGGAAGGTGCCATGCAATAATTGATGGAAAACTGTAGGACAACTGGATAAATAAATACTCCTAGTTAAGAAACAAAGGAAATCTTGGTCTAATTTGATTTTTTAACGACAAAAAAAAAAAAAAAAAAGCAACAAAGATTGACTTTGTATTTCTTCCTAACAACTAATCCAACTGGTATATATGGTGGAATATTCCCATGTAGAAAATCAAGACAATTGGCTAAGATTCTTGATCCGCCAGAAGGGAAATTGACATGTTAGGTAAAGCATAAACAGTAGCAAAAACTTGATTTGCATATCTTTGTCAACACATAATTTTAGCACTACCAAGATATGACATATCCCCTGCCACCAAAAAATCTGGTTTTTGAAGTATCAAAGGTAAAAAAAAATGTCAATTACAACCCAACTCACAAAACATTAAATTTATAATTTATTCATACATGTTCATACAAAGGAATATACATACACACACTATAGAAATGACTAAACCCAAATGCAATACTAGCAAGATCATACAACTAAAACAAGAAATGCTAAAGGCACTATTTACATCTATATAGATACCAAAAAAAAAAAGCCATAAATATGAAAATGAAAAAATGAAGTGGATATTTGAGTAATGAGTAATATACCGAGCCATGCCCTCGAACTTGGGTTGCAAGAAACTCTTTTTCTTCTTCAATGTCAAAGCATACCCAACAACCAGCTTTTGCTCCTCTTCCTCCCCATCTTCGCCATCAAAGATTTCCCCTTTTAACCTCATACCCACTTTTTTAAAACCCCTAAACAACAAAGATATATCTTTTTTTTTCTTTCTTTTTGGTTTGGGTTCTTCTTCCCTTGGTCAATTGATTAAATCTTTTTTCTTTCTTCTTTTTCTCTTCCTCTGGAGACTGCTCTCCAACAAGAATGACAAAAAAAATGAAAAAAGAATCAAGTTTTTGTTAACCCACTCTTTCTCTTCAGAATTCTCTCCAACTAAATGTATATGTCTCTCTGAAATGGGAGTTTCACAACTGAAAGGGAAGGAGGAAATATTGGGTATTGATTCTTGAAGGGAATATTCAGTTTTTGCAGAAGAAAGATAAAGAAAGATTGGATTTTGAGGGAAAGAATAGAAATTTGAGTAAAATACAAAGAAAACAAAATTATAGTACAAGGATTTTGTGCATAAGCATTGGCCTTCGTTAATTATATATAGAAAGGTCCGGTTAGCAGCAGGGGAAGGTTTGGAAATTTAATTCCACTTTTCCCATTTTACCCTTTCAATTACCATAACTTTTACATGTCAATATCTTGAAAATCTTGAAACGAATTTCACTTCTGGGAAAATTTCCTTAATCATGTTATGGTGTTGGCTTAAGTAATAATCATAGGTTACCACTAATTATTTACAAATTTCCCATGTAAATGGCAACCCCTGTTTTTTATGACATTTTAGAAATTTTCTTATGAACACTACAAATCAAATCCCATGATCCATTGCCTACAATCTTAGGAACCCTTTGATACAAGTAGAAAAAAGATTGTTTCATGATATGGAATAGCATTTCCACAAATGGTTTTATTTTCAAAATCTTAGATGGTTTTGGAATAAACAAATTACCCATAAAAATCCAAAATGAGCCCCATAATATGATTTGATAATGATTGGTTGTGTAAATTCTGTTCTTGCTTAAAATTGGTCAATCACTTTGAAGTAATATAAAATCTGGTGTATCTTTAAACTGGTCCTTTTTGTCAGTATTACAATCTCAATTTTCCAAGTTTATCCCAACGTTTCTTTACTACTATTGCTACTAATGTATCTTTTTCTTTGATATGGGTTAAAAATACAGGAAAATTACCAATGTTTACATTGGCTATGGACAATGATTATCGGAAGTTAAATGGATGATATAAAAAAAAATTAATAATTAATAAAAATATATATTTGATTTAATGATATAATTTTTAATATATAAGTAAAAGATTAAAGGTTTAAATTTTATTATCTATAAAAAAAATAATTAAATTAACATAAAACTAATTTTTATCAATTAAACCAGTTTTTTTATCGATTCATTCAAGCATGCACCGAAACCAAGTATGTCTCTGATTCGTTTCGTTTTTTTATCGATTCATTCAAGCATAATGCAGGTAGAGAAAACATGAAAATTACTAATATCTGACTCTGACCCATTGTTTTGTTTTTTTGCTATTGACTCTTTCAAGTGGGATATTATTGGTTTGGAATTTCGGACAAATCCCTACAGCAGCTCAAAGCATCCATTCTTTCATGAGTGGAGACCCAGCTAGCTGCAGCATCCATATTCAGTAGGAGATCCTTCTTTTTTCTTTTTTTTTTAATAAGTTTGGCAACAAAGTAGCTGGCATTATCCTTTAGGAATGAAATTCTTGAAACCAAATTTAACAATCCAAATTTGATTTGATAATTAGTATCCCATTTTAATAGCTAAATATACTTCAAGGTTCAAAGTTCGAACCTATCTCAGTTCACTTTTAGACTTCACATGGAGAAAGCTAATAAATAAACATGATTCAAAGAGTACATTACACGCTAAAAAGGCCTTGGCTTCATCATATGTTAAGATATTATTATTGTTCCCAAGACTCCACCCCTCTCCCTTTTTTTTCCAAGAAAAAAATAATAACAATTAATATTGATTTGGCCTTCTACAATATATATTTTATCATTTTGATATTTAAATAATTAAAATTTGTAATTAGATATAAGGTTAATAGACAAATTTGATACCATATTATGAGTGAATATTGAAATTTGTCACTATATTTTATTTTAATTGATATTTGTCATTATACTTTTGGAATTAAATGCAATTTTGCCACTATACTTTAACTCAATATTGAATTTTGCCACTCTACTTTTGTTTGATTGAATTTTGCCACTAAATTTAGATTTTTGATTGAATTTTGCCACTCAACTTTGATCTTGGATGGTTTTAAGACAAA
Organism: Fremontodendron californicum; assembly: GCA_030761205.1. Classification (NCBI taxonomy): domain Eukaryota; kingdom Viridiplantae; phylum Streptophyta; class Magnoliopsida; order Malvales; family Malvaceae; genus Fremontodendron; species Fremontodendron californicum. The sequence goes on from JAULJL010000007.1 coordinate 33,171,443, forward strand.
ATTTAATATAAAAAAATTCCTTCAAATATTTTATTTTAATAATTAAAGTTAATTAATTAATTAATCAAGAATGATAAAAAAAAAAAAAGTTTAAGCTTTAGTTTTAGTTTTTATAAAATAATATAAATTAGTTTTATTTTAAAATCTTCTAAAATAAAAGTTATGTGACAAAATTAAATAAAAAATCAAAATTTAGTAGTAAAATTCAATCAAATAAAAGTATAATGGCAAATTTGCTATAATCTCAAAAATTATAATAGCAAATATCAATCAACATAAAATATGATGACAAATTTCAATACTCACCTATAATATAGTGACAAATTTGCCCATTAACCTTTAGATATATAAACTTTCTATTTCATAAATAAATTTTGATCCAAAACTAAAAACATTAGTTAATTGATTGATATGCTTAAAGCATCCAATCAAAACATGACACATGATAAAGTAATTTAGTTATCGTCAATTTAGAGCATCCAATCAAATCACGTCATTTTACGAGTCTATCATCACATCATCATAAAATAAAAAATAAATCCTTTAAAATTTTTTAAAATAAAAAAATTGATTAAATAAAAAAGTTAAAATACAAAAATATCAAAAATATGATTTTAACAAAAAAAAAAATTAATATTTTAAAAAATTAAAATCTGATTTTTTTTTTTAGGATACAAAATAAATAAATAAAAACGTGAGGGAAAAGAGTCGAAAAAAAAGTGAGGATCGATCGTCGACGATTGAGGTCGATTGCCTTGAATAGAAAAGATCAACATCAATCTGGTTGAATCAAGCCAAATCAAGACCAATTTACAAGGCAAATTGGTGCCCACGACTAGCATCCCCTCTCCTCTTATCTCCATTCTCACTCTCCCTTATTTTTTCTCTCTCCATGATTTTTTATTCTCGATTAAGGTTTTTTTTTTTTTTTTTTCTAGTTCCCTTTAATTATTGAAAAAAAAATCCAAATAATTTTTTCTAATTTTTATTTTTTAATTATAAAAAATGGTGTGACATTTTTTTACCATGTGTCATAATTTAATTGTGTGTTTTAATCACATAGCTAATTAACTAATGATATTAAATTATTAATTTTAATAATCAAAATATTTAACCGAAAGTTCAGATATCAAATTTAATTTTATAAGTATTAAATTGACAAAAATGTATAATACAAGATCAAATCAATATATTTTATATAAAAAAAAAAAGTAAATCTATAACCTAGAATCAATAACCCTAGACTAGTCATTAGGGCTAGGTAGGAAATTCCACACAATACCTCTCTTTTCTACTACAAAGTTTGTTTTTATTACACCATTAATGCATGCAAAGTGAAGGAAATCTTTGACAATTACAACCTAGTATTTAAGGAAGATTGGTATCACAAAAATGTTATGGTTATAACTAATTAAGGAATATGCCTTGTCAAATATATATATATATATATATATATATGCAAAGAATATGCTTTAGAGGAGTTAGGCCAAATTAGATGAAATTCAAGTCAGCCGTAATTTACTACTACATAGACAAGACAACCACTTAAATCACCTCTTTAATTACTAATAGAATTTTTAATTACATATAAATACTTACTAATGTATATATTTTTAAATTAAATAAAATTAATAAAGTGTATATTAATTAAAATTTACATTAATATATAAAGTTTGTTTTATGTGTGAATTATATCAAATTATTGTAAAGTTTATTATTTTATAAAAGAACCAATATAAATTTTATTTCTTTTGTATTTATATTAAATAAATTGATTTATTTTTTAAGGTTAGTGAAATATTAAAAATTTTAAAATAAAATAAAATAATTTCTTATAAACTTTTAATTTTTTACTTATTATCAAATTAATCTTATTTAACAAAAATATTTTAATAAAATTAATTTTTTATTTATAAATTAAATACATTTTATTAATAAAAAAATTATAATTGTAATTTTAAAATATAATAGAATAATTATTACTTTTTGTTAATTTTTAAAAAGTCACATTTACTTTTATATGTATTGTAAATATAGACGTTAAAAATATTTAAAAATCATTAAAAAGAAGTTTCACAAAATCCAAAGACTTTTAGATCACCAAAAGTAGTAGTAGTGGGTAAAGAAAGTCAAGGACCTCTCCCAGAGTCTTTCTAAACACATTCATAATAATTATAAAATATTTATTGAATTTTATTAACGAGTGCTACAAAAATAATTTTTTTTTAGTATCTAAATTTAGGGTGTTTTTTATTTTTATTTTATGATTGATGAAAAATTAATGTCTGTCAGACCAGAGGTGTAATGGTAAAGCCTTCCAAATATTTGTGACTCTCAAGATTTGAATCAAGTTGGAGTCATTTTACCACTCCAACCAATCAAATTTTGGTCCTAAAGACATTTTTTAAGGTTACTAAATATAGTAATATCTTAAATGAATGCATTAAAAATGATGAATAAAGTTATCAATTTTTATATTTAATACAATATTATTATTATAAATAATATATTAACTAAACTTAAAAAATATCTAAAAATACTAGTTATTATATATTGTATATTTATGTGACTATAATAAGATGACAACTACAATGAGAACTCTTATAAAGAGAACAATGAGAACCATTTAAATCCTAACCTTTAAATTTCACAACAAACAATTAGAGCCATAATTTTTTTTTTGTGCTCAGCTTCACATCATGTGGATCAAAGGAGAATTATAAAAAAGTTAACAAACAAGATCTATTTATCAATTAACAAAAATTTCATGTTAAAACTTAATAAAAATTATTTATAGCCATGCCTCTTTTTCAAATAACAATTTTTTATCATGTTAAGTTATTTATATTTTAAAATTTAATAAAAAATAAAAAATATTATTTTTTTATTTTTTTTGGTAAAAAAAAGTTATATGAACATGTTAGGATTGTAAGTAGACCTATCCATGGGCCGGGCCGCGGTCCAAATTTTTTTTAATTCCATGCTCAACCTCATTCGGGCCGAAGCCGAGCCAGCCCGTATAAGCCCGTTTTACTATTCAAATATATTAAAATATTAAAAATTTATCTTTTATTAATATTTATATATTTTTTAAAATTAAATTTAAATAAAAATTAATATTTTAATACTTAAACAGTGATCCGGGCCAGCCCGGATCATAAAAAACCATGTCCAGGCCCGGCCCAATACGGGCCTGGCCGATTGGGTCGGGCGGGCTACCCGGCCCATAGACAGGTCTAATTGTAAGAAAGGTGTTCATGAGTCGGATTGGATCAGGTTTCACCCGAGTTTAAATATGATATTACTATATATACTTGCTCAAGTCAGGCCCGGTTCAAAATATGAGTTTAAATATGATATTACTATGTATCATGACAAAAAAATTATTAAAAGAAAATTAAATATGATATTCTAAAAATAATTTAAATTATATTAAAATCATCTTTCTTTCTTTTTGAAATATTATGTAACTTCATTCAAACATTTCACAACCATACACAAAAGCGACCCAAAAAATACCCAACCCGAATAAATAAATCATTCTTTATCATCTTTCTTAGCAATCTTGGAAATTTTTGTGAATAGAAGATTCATAGATTAAATTGCAGCAAAAAAAAAAAAACAGGTTCAATCACTCTACTACTGCTCGTTCCATTCATCATTCTTATATGATACCAAGAGTGCCTATCTCGTGTATCTCGGTATCAAAGGAATAATATTAAAATCATCTTAAAAAATAGATCTATTATTAATAATTAGATTTAATAATGAGAATCCATGCAAACTTTTATTTTACACAAATTTTCAGATTTTTTACTTAAAAATGGCTTTCTTTTTTCATTTGTCTTTTTCTTGATTTTTGGTTGATTGGCTCCAATTAGACAATGATGAAATTTACAAAATAAGGTAAAGCAACATAAAAATTATTTAATACTTGTATTAATAAAAATTTATTTAATAAAAATGAAAGAAAAACTTGATAATTGCTAAAGAAAAATTATCATTAGAAATGACAGCGATTTGAGATACCCAAATTCGATCAATATTTTATTCAAAATCGAACAAAAATTAATATTTAATATCTAAATTCAATTACTAAATTTAACGTATTAAATCATAAATAATATTTTTTTATTATTATTTTATCCAACTCAAATAACAAAATTTAAAATAAAAAATCAATTTAAAATCAATTTTTATACATATTATTAATGGAACTTAAATTAAAAAATTAAGTTAACTCATAGAAAACAATTAAACTTAAAATCATATTTAGAACTATTACTAAATTAATTTTTTGTTGCCAAAAATTAATGGATTAATTTAGTAAGTATTATATTAATAATAAATAATTTATAATAAAATATTAAATATTATTATTTAAAAGTTAAGTTGAATAGTATGAGGGTATTTGATATTAAAATATCCATTATCATTTGTAACTGTTATTATCATTTTACTTCAAATCATTTTTTTTCTTCTTCAAGCCACTAGACTTGTCAATTAGGCGGGTCGGGTTGATTTTGGACGGGTCACTTGGGTCATTTCAGGTTCGAATTATTTCGAATTCGGATCAATCGGGTTTGACACTTGAGTTTTTTTGGGTTCAGATCATTTGGGTTGGTCAGGCTTTTCGGGTTCGAGTCAAGATTGACAGGTCCATCTGATAATCTTGTTTCTAAATTCAACAAATTTCGAGCTATATGTGGTCGTAGAAAGTATTGGTCGTAGAAATCTTGTTGCTAAATTTAATTGGATAATTAAATTAATTTTTAACTTAAAAATGAATTTGACCTCATTACATGGAAATCAAATTTTTTTCTTGTAGTGTTTTTGTCTATACTCATTCTATCATAAAAAAATTAATTTAAAAGGGAGATCAAAACAACTTTTTTCTTTTTATTTTTTTATTTTTTAATAAATAATTTTTGTTATTGGTGCAAGCATAATTTTTTTTTTTAATTCTCATATAAAAACAAATTGTTTTCATAATTCTTATTGAAAAAATTTTCATTATAATTGCCATCATGTATTTGTCAGTTTTCACACTTGGATTTTAAATACAGAAAACTAAGACAGCTTGCACCCACATTTAACATGGGCAGCAGAGCAAAACTCACATTTATTTATACATAGGAATTGAAATACCCCATTACTTAGCATAAAATTTAAAAAATATATATAGTATTTTTTTTATAATTTATTAGAGATCGAATTTTAGCTTTACAATTTCTTTATGAATTATTTAGATTAAGAAAAATGCTTGATGTCCCGCCTAATAAAAAATCTTAAAGGGATAAACAATATAAAAAATATGTATTTTATAAAAATTAAAATAAAATATTTTTTTATGAAATAAAATATCAAATTAAAATAAAAAAATTATAATTTATAAATTTTTTTTATAAAATAAAATAAAAAATTTAAGCTGAACAAAAATATGAATCAAATGAGCAGGTCATAAAGCATCACCCTTAGATTAAACCTTAAATTTAAAAATAAATTATCTTAAACATTAAAAACACAAGAAACAAAGAGAGAACAACAGAGATCCAAATCCAAGCCAAAATCTATGACAGATTTCGAGACTAGAAGCAGCAACCAGCAAGATTTATTCCCATTGGGACCACCTGGCCTGGCAGCACCTATTGTTCATTGGTTCGTCCGTACGGATGTAAAAGGAAATGACAAACCACTCCTCAATGGCCAATGCAATGCTACAACTTCTTTACTGAACCCAACGCAATTCACGAGTTTAGTCTTCTGTTCTTGCTCAGCAGGAAAGTGACCTTACTTGTGCCGTTTAATAACAGGGTAGTTCAGCGTTGAGTTTTTAGACACCTGTTAAAAGCTAGCGCCCTTTTTTTCCCCAAACAAGGCAACAATGAAGCTGTAGCAGTTCACTGTTTTTTCTTTTGTCCATATTTTATTCCATTTAATGTTTTAGACTGTCTCCTCTGTCAGCTTTATTGAAGTATTGATCTGTCAAAGAAAAGAAACAAATTTCATCTGAGATTTCAATGAAAAAACCCAACAACCATCGATGATTTCCACGTCTTCATTACTCGGAATCCAATAAACCTTCTTTCTGATGCTACATTGATCGAGCTTCAGTTTACAGATCCCTCAGTATAGTTTAAAGGGTCTGTTTTCTTGATCTTGGTTATTTCAAGCCATGGCGGTTGCCAGCGATTCAATTCTTGGTCGTAGTCTTATAAATGATAGAGCCACAAAATTTGGTCTTAAAACTGAAGCTTTTGTAGCCAAGGTTGTAGCTTGCAGGGTTACTAGCAATGGAGGTGAAGTCAAGGGCAAGGTCAGGTTCAAAGTCAAAGCAACAGTGCAGATTGGTGGTTTAGAGGATGTAAAGAAAGCAAAAGAAGAATTGGGTTTTGATGTAGTGTCCGAGGGGGAGTTGAGAGAAAAGGGCTTCTTGGGGATGAGGAAAACGAAGCTTGTTTGCTCCATAGGGCCGGCTTGTTGTTCGATGGAGGATTTGGAGAAGTTGGCATTGGGAGGAATGAATGTGGCTAGGCTCAACATGTGTCATAACACACGGGATTGGCACCGTGATGTGATTAAGAAGATCAAAACGTTGAATGAGAAAAAGGGTTTCTGTGTTTCAGTTATGATCGATACTGAAGGTAGTCAGATTCATGTGCTTGATCATGGTTCTCCTTCTTCTGTCAAAGCAGAGGTAATCCTTTTCCCCTTCTTTAATTTTCTAGGACTTTATGAATCTATTATAATTTATGTAGTTTACATTATTAGAGTTGCTCTAATAGTGGAAAACATGAATGTTTTAGAGCCATTTTCTTGTATATGTACCCATTTATGAGAAGAGAAAGGCAATTTTGATGGGTTGTATTTTTCTGCTTCCTTGTTGGGATACCAGGAAGGTTCAATCTGGTTATTTACTGCTCAAAAGTTTGAGGGTTCCCGTCTATCCACAGTTCAAGCAAACTATGAAGGTTTTTCTGAAGGTAATAAAGCTATTTCAACAGGTGCCAAGACTCAGTTTTACCAGATGCTAATGGTGAATTTTCTGTTCAAGGTTAATTCTATCTCAATATATTGAATGTATGGCAGGTATTGAAGTGGGTGATGTACTTGTCATTGATGGTGGAATGGCTAGCTTTGAAGTAATTGAGAAAGTTGGGAATGATTTGCGTTGTCGGTGTACAGACTCTGGTCTATTTCTACCCCGTGCCAAATTTAGCTTTTGGAGAAATGGAAAACTTGTGGCAAGAAATAACGAACTTCCTACTCTATCAAAAAAGGTTGAATTCATTTTGTTTGTGGGTTTGATTTAGATTCATTCTTAGATGCCATAGCTGTTAGTCTGTCGTTTTTGACTCATCGAATTAGTTTGGACATAAATTCTTGGTTTTAATTTAGCCAATCTGAGTTCATAGATATCAAATCTACATGTCCAAATATTTGACTTTACCATCAAAATGCTATATGAGAAGCAATATAATTCCTTCTAATGCTCATTAAGATGTATCATATCTAACCTGTAGGATTGGGCTGACATTGAGTTTGGAGTTTCTGAAGGTGTTGATTTCATAGCCCTCTCTTTTGTAAATGATGCTGATTCTGTCAGGCAATTGAAGAACTATCTCTACATGAGGTCATCTAGGTAAAAACTATCTTAAAGCTAAAGCTTTGTCAATTATACTAGCTCCACCAAACACAACAAAAGTGTTATACTGGCTCAACATCTCACTTATCCAGAACTAATCATTTTCTTTCTATATAAATACCTTCTTTTAGGGGCAGATTCTATGTATTATACCTTAGTGTCAGCCAGCAAATCAATTATCTGTTTATTTGTGATATCTTTGAAAGATGTATTGAATTGTTAAGCCGTATATGTGCCAGATTATCAGGATAGGATGCCATTTTACTATTTTAGAGAAAATTCCTACTAAGAATTCTTCTGGTTTTCAAATCACTGTTAAATCCAATATAAGTACTAATCTTTTTATGCTGGAACTTGATTAAACCACACTGAACAGTGTATCCAACCTTTGAGAGCATATAGATTTGTATTATGTGCTACATAAAATTAATTTTTCAAGCTTCCTCTTGCAAGTAAAATCTTGAACTTCAATCGTCAATACGGTCTATGTATTAACTCTGTCTCTGTTTTATGCTTGTGTCTGATAATGTGTACATTTTTTCCTCTTTTCTTCATTTTCCTCATGAAACGAACCTGTGGTTATAACTTAACAGTTATAACGTTCTTCATCTTTCTGCAGTTAAACACCTACATGTGACTTTCTGTTTTTAATGAAACTATTCTGGAAAGAAAAGTTATAAAATTTTCTGTCATACTAAAGTAAGAAGGCTTTTATTGTATATACTTCTCAAAATTAATTAAAACCAATTTTTTTTCCATGTGCAGATCCACAAGGGTATTGGCAAAGATCGAAAGCTTGGAATCCCTCCAGAAATTGGAAGAGATTGTAAAGGCTTCTGATGGAATCATGGTGGCTCGAGGTGACCTTGGAGTTGAAATCCCTTATGAACAGATTCCAACAGTCCAAGAGGAAATAACTCGTGTTTCCAGAGAACTGAACAAGCCAGTTATTGTAGCTTCTCAACTTCTTGAGTCAATGATTGAATATCCTACTCCAACACGGGCTGAGGTAGTATCATACTCTTAACTTATTTGTTTTTTATATTTTGATGTGAGAAAAAGAGTTAAAAGGAAACTAGCGTTCAAGTAAATTAGATTTTTAATGGACATTTTTAGAATTTGTTTGTAATACATTTTTCTGTGGTACAATCAGGTTGCAGATGTTTCTGAAGCAGTGCGGCAATATGCTGACGCTTTAATGTTATCTGGTGAGTCAGCTATTGGACCATATGGACAGAAGGCTCTTTCTGTCTTGCAGATGGCTAGTAGTCGAATGGAACTATGGAGTCGTGAGGAAAATCGACAAAGTATTCTCCATCATCGCCAACTCGGAGTGTCATTGCCTGATCGCCTTGCTGAGCAGATCTGCAATTGTGCTGTTGAAATGGGTATTTACTATTTATCCTCATTAACTTTTCCTGTACAATTAAGATTTAGCCTTGTTAGTATTACATGCCATCAGGGATACCAACCCTGACTTGAACTATTTGATTGGAACATGGTTCAAACCCTGAAAGACTCAAATTGAAGAAAGAGTCTGCAATTGCCTTGAGCAATTGATATCAATTGTAGTGAGTACCATAGCAGTTTAGGCACTTACTCACACAGATGATATGCTTGTCAGAATCTAAGAGAGCTCCTTGCATGAAATGTCCCATTTTAACCATGCTCTTTTCTTTGCAGCTAATAATCTTGGCGTTGATGCCATCTTTGTGTACACAAAGCATGGACAAATGGCATCGCTCCTATCTCGCAACCGTCCATACCCTCCCATATTTGCATTCACGAGTGAGAACAGCACCCGAATGTCTCTGAATCTTCAATGGGGAGTTATTCCCCTCCTTGTTGATCTGTCAGATGATATGGAGGCTAACATCTCAAGAACCATTGACCTTATAAGAACCAATGGGATGTTGAAAACTGGAGATGCTGTGTTGGTGGTCTCAGATTTAACTCCGGCTCATATAAATTCCACTGCGTTTCAATCGATCCAAGTGAAGACAGTTGTTTAGGAGGAAGTCATTTTGCTTCAACATGCTACTCAACTATTGTCCATCAGAAGGTTCCAAGTCACACATGTTAAATCTTTTTTCCCACGCTCATAAGTTTGTTGCTTGAGAACAATTCACCATTAATACTTTTGAAAATGTGTGACAAATCATTTTCAGCTGCTATTCTATTGTGTAATCACATTTAGATTCAATTTAAATTGCTTCGATTTGAGGGATATGGATAAGTTGGCTCTCAGGGGAATATATGCAACAACAAGGGAACTTCCATTTCAGGTTTCTGTTTCACATTTATACACACATCATCTCCTCTTCTTGTTTGTATACATCACAATACCTTGGAAGACTTCTAAGCATGCAACCCTTCAAAGTTTGAAGATCCGTTAGTTATCTCCGTTGTGTTTTTTCCCCCAAAGCTTTGCATAGATTTACCATTGACAGAGGACAAATGCATTTCTAACTGACCTTTGAGAAGCATTAATTAGTTATTTCCAATTCCAGGAACTCTTAATATAAATAAATATTAATTGCTAATTGATTCATGATCGGTAACTCATGTTTAGTTATTTGTAGTCCAGAAAATCCTTTAGGATTGAAATTTGGTTAGCTAAAAATGTAGAATGTTATTTGTAGCAGCTTCAGAAATTCCTTTAGAACTGAAATCTTGGTTAGCTAAAACCAGAATGTAACATGTGTTTGACTGGCCATCCATGGTGGCTAGCTGGGTGTCTGCTTTAGTGACAAAGCTCTCAAAGGCAGAAGGGCCGGTTGATGGAGAGAAGTGGGAAGCAGATTAGTCAAAATAATTACGGGTCTTCCTGAGAGAATCCATACCATACCACCATGTTTGGAACAATTGGAATCAAAATTTGACTCGTCCTCTAATTAGTTAATGTTGGACCTATCTTCATCTCGTCAAATTAGATCATTACATATAGAACATCTGATGGACCCACAGTTGCCCAACAGCCTCAAACATAACAGACAGTTGGTCTATACCTATCAAGTTCACAAGGTATAGACCAAAGTATAAATATGTAAGTAAACATTGGACAAAGATGGGAAAAAACATTGAAACTTTATACTATTCTCGAACTTATTCTTTTTGCCTTCCTAACAATCTCTAAGATATCTATTGATTTAGTTATCAGAGCACGTATCGAAAACCAAATTCTGGTGTGTTCTGACATCTTTTATCTTTGCATACTTCTCCCAATCTTTACCTGATAACCATCAGAGTCTCGTTAGCTAGCTCTATCTCCTAAAGATATCGACAGTTCTAAACTCCAGTTAATAGTTAGGATAGTTGATTCTATGCTTATACTTCTAAACATTTCGTTGTTCAAAGAGTCAAGTTCAAAGTTTCAAAATTATACTTGATTAAATGAAAGAACACGTAAATTAATGTCTTCATGAATTTATCATTATTTGCTATTTATAGAGTTATACATTGTGTTTTAACCCACCAGTTATGATAGCCAACTGATCAGACTTGAACCTTAATATGGTTGTTTGGCAATGATTGTTTTAACCTATTTTATTTGGAGCAGCTAAGTGAGACTTGCAAGTCTCAAGTTTCTGTGATTGATTATCATTATTTTCAATAATAATTCCAATGTGTTTGGAAGGAAAGCTAGAGGTAGGATTTATGTATTTTGTGTGTTTTTTTTATATTAATTGTTTAAATATAAATAAAACATAAATTATTAAATATGTTAAAATTTTAAACATGAATATAATATACATATATAATATATAATATATTAAACATGTCGTATTGATTGTATTTAAATATATCGTTCGTATTTATTAAAAATATTATATTTATATCTATTTTTTATTATATTCAAAATCATCAAATTTAATTTTTGTAACGGCTAAAGCCCTACTTTCCCTCTTTTCTTAGCGTATACGGAATTATTACTGTTTAGTCTCTAATAAGTTCAACCCATAATTTGCCCATATTCTTAACGTGGAGCTGGAGACAATGTTAACATTTTCTTCCTCTTCAATATTGGAATCTTCGACATCGTCAAACCAAGAAAATATAACAGTATTAAATATATAATTTAATTTGTCTGAGGAAAAACAAAAAAAGAATGGAATTTTATGTACCAAAAAGACAATGATACGTTTCTGACAGAAGAAATGAACATCTTTGCGTGAATCACGTGAACGGAAGAAAGTTTTAAAAAGCCTTCACAGCACCCATCAAACCAGATGTAAAATGATTTTTTTATTCATAAAAACAAACAATAAATTTTATATTTAAGTTTTAATGCTGTGGGTCCTATGAAAGTGATTTAGCTCTTCTTTTTCTTGCTATCACATTATTTTCTTCCTTTAATTAATTGTTTAAGTATACTTTTTTCTATATATTTATAATTATGCTTCCATCATCCAAGCAATCATTATCGAGTATATTAGCTTAATTAGCACTAAGTTTTAAAAAATTTGACCAGGTTTTTTTACTGTGAATTAAACCCAAGTTAGATTGAGCTGATTAATAAGAATTTTCCAATTTGGGAATTAAGCAAAATTTTGATAGCATAGAATCTATAATCTTTTTTTTTTTTTTGGCTAGGAATAGAATCTATAATCCTAGAGAATAAGATTATAAGATGAGAAGGATTGCATTAATTATATTCTCCTATCTCTACCAACTACTTTTATCTTGATGGAAAATAATAGGAAATTTTTGTTTATTACTTCAAACATACAATAATTTGATGGACAAATAGCATTATAATTTATTTATTTGGTCAGAATAGCATTATAATTTTCTACTATAATAAAAGAAATAACTTTAATTTTATTTGAATTAATATTATTTACATGGGAGGTTTATATAAATTGTCAAAGAAGAATGGGTCCCACGTGAGAGTTCTTTACACTCATTCGGGAACCACAACTGATAGCCACGGAGCCCAGCCGCACACCTCCCCCGCGCACATTAGCAACCGAAAGCTCTCCCGTTATAATTTACGCTCCCTCAGTTACGCTACCAAACGACCACCCCACCATAGCCTCTCGTCACTACCTGTAACTTGCTGGCTTCCTCTTCTCTCCACACCCACAGCATAATTTACAAAAACCAAAATAGAAAGAAAGAAATCCTTCCCATTCTTTTACTCAACCCAGGAAAGCTGAAGTGATTTGAATTCTAATTTCTTGAAAAATTGAGAATTATCTTTCTCTTTAATTATTTAAAATTTTAATGCAGAGAAATAAAGGGGAAACAAAATGGCTTCTCTACAGATTTTGAACCCTGTGTTCTCTTCCATTTCCATTTCCCAGTCAAATTTTCCTGGAAAATCTGATTTCAGGAAGAAACTTCTCAACTTTAATAGGTGTAGAAGCTTCAGGTCTCTCAACAGCCAAAGATCTAGAATTTGTTGTGCCACTCAAGAAGGTGACAACAAAAGCAATGGTATGTTCTTCAATTTCTAAAGTTTTTACTCATTTTAGTTGTATCTTTTATGCTACTTTGATTTAAAAAAATCTGAAACTAACCCAAGTTAAGTCCTTCAAATTAAAAAAGAAATTGAAAAGCTTTGAGAAATTAATGCAGATTACATTGGAAAGATGAAACATTTATAGTTTAAACTTTACTAATTTTTTGGATCAGAAAATGAGCTAAGAGATTGAGTTATTCATTTGGTTGTTAGTTTTGCTTGAAATTTTTGCTTTAATTCCTTTGGGGGCTTATAAAAAGGTGTCTTTTATCCTTTTTTGAGTAGGTGAAGAGCCTCCTGAATCACTGTTTATGAAGGAGTTGAAGAGGAGGGGGATGACACCCACTTCATTGCTGGAGGATGCCAAAAGAACCAATTATGGATTGGATGAGGAGATGAAAGTAGGGGAAGAAGCGGGAAGTTTCTCGAAAAGGAATGCTGTCTCAACTGAATTTGAGAAAAGCTTATCTAATCAAAGGGAGGTCTCCATGGAGTTGAATAGTGAAGGCCTTGAGGTTGATAGATTTTACTCACTGATTTTGCATGCTGTGCCTTGTTTTGACCTATAACCTACTCGGGTGTGAGTGTCGGACATGAGTATGTGTCTGACACGGGTATGTTCAATTTTTTTCAAGATTTCCATGTATTTGGAGAGTCCTTGGAAGATCATATCTCCTTACTCATATCCGGATATGCGTTGGATATAGTGTCAGACACGAGTACTTCAAGAAAAATGAAGAATCGGAGCAACATAGCTGATAAAAATCTTGCATTCTTGCTTTATGTTGACTGCAAACCTTATGCACAATCTTTCTTAAAAGATTTTGTTAAACACCTTTTTTTTCATGTGCATGAATATGCTTCATCTTGCTAATGAAAATTGACTGCATCTGCTAGTTATTGATAGTTGTACTTTTGTACAATTATGTACAGTATGAATTGTAAAGGTAGCTTCATAATCTGAACGAGCTAGATTTAAGGGTGTGATCTCGACTTGTTTTCTTGCATGAATTTTGAAGTTAAATGAGAAACAACTTTACCGCGGGGGTTCACTTACATTTTTGGTGTTGTTATTAAACATTTCAGAAAAAGAAACTAAATTTCTCTATCTTCCTTTGGAGATTTCGTTGAACCAACAAGAACATTCTCTCTTTGTTTGTACTTTCTGCTGCAATGAACTTGATTTTATTGTATTCTGTTTAGTTGAGCAGTTTTGTTATTGACACAATGTTTTTCATTTCATATTAATTTGTTCACATATAAGTAACTAACTGTTCTGTGATCAAGAGCTTTTTTATATTTCTTTTGTTCCTGTACATAACCTTAAACATTTGATGTGTTTATTTCATTATTTATTTTGGTGGTTCATTTATTTCAGTGTGGCTGAACTAATCTCTCTTTTACTTCAAGCAATGTGCATGTTTGTGTGCATTTAATTAGTGAATTTGTGAATGCAAGCACATGTGAGACAAGAAATGAACTTATATATTCATTGTTCAGGGGCTAGTTCCGCGGGCTAAACTGTTGCTAACAATTGGGGGAACTTTCTTCTTCGGCTTTTGGCCTTTGGTCCTTTCAACTATAGCATTCTTTTCTGCTCTCTACCTTGTAAGCTCCCTTTCTTCCACTCTTGGGTTTTGACTTTTACAAAAAAGCTCCCTGTTATCATGGGCTCTTCTGTCATTAAAACTATTGCAGTGTTTCCTGTGCCCTTAAACTAAAATCCCATTGTTAAAAAGGAAAAAGAATTGATTATTTATTCTCTTTTTTCATATAGTATCTAGCATTGTTTCAGTCTAATAAGGATGAAATATTGAATATACTATTTTGATGTCTGTTTGACCTACATATATTATTGCATTGAGAAGTTATTGGGGAAAGGTTTCAGCCCTGTGTGTTGTTTGTACTGTTTTTTATCACCTTGAACTACTACCATAGTTCTCCATTGTCTGCCACTAAGAGTTTGGAATATCCTCTGTGCTAAGATCCTTGCCGCCTTTTTTGTAAGGATTTCAGTCTTTCACATGATGTTAATTGCAGATGCTTTTTGTTTGGCTTTGTTTTCTGTAAAGGCTATTATACTGATAATTTTTCCTTGGGCAGTATTTTGGACCATCTTTCATTCATGATGCAAGTAAGACTCCCATTTCGCCACCACAATACATAGACCCTTATGCACTTCTGGAAGATGAAAGGATTTCTCCAACAGCCCCTCATGTAAATTGAAGGACAACAAGTGTTCCACATACAAGAAAATTTCTTAGACTTAATTAACAGGTTTCTGTAGCATATTTCTTTCACCTCCTGTAATTCTTTCTTTGTAAATCCTATATCAGCAGGAACTTCTCGCTCTGATCGAAAGCTCAGTGTCTTTCATACTGTTTTACAGATCCAATTCCTTGCCAAATTGGCTTGAAATATAGATGGTTATAGACTCTTTATTTGTTACTATTACTTTTATATTGTGGTGGGAAATTGGAAAGGGGGATTTATTTTCCCTTTCAATTCCAAGAGGTGGCTGCTAGCCTCCTAGAACAGAATTTCACATCCGGTCACATGCATTGGGTAGCAATCATGGGGCTTTAGATGCATTACTATTTACTCAATGAATGTTTTTAAGTTATCAACCATTTTTCTTTTGACATTGGTTTAATTAAGCAATTAAAAAAGTCCACCTAAAAAATTGACTGCTAAACCATGACATTAAGCTTTTCATTAGTTGGTTAGTATTTCCCACATCTACAGGACTTGGCAACTACGAAGGCCCTCAATGTCGACAGAGATAGTAAATATAGCTACTAGAACTTTACAACCGGAAGAAACCTTACAGATTATTATTAACGTTTTATTACTGCCAAGGATAGGTTATCATATCGAGTCTTTAACAAGCTTCGAAGAATCGAAGCTCATAAAATACAGGAGCAACGCATGATAAAAGAAAACAAATCACTGGGTCGCAAAAACGCAAACATACCTTAGTACTCATCATCGCCTTCCTCATCACCCTCAGCTGACTCAGCACCAACTTCTTCATAATCCTTCTCCAGTGCAGCAAGGTCCTCACGAGCCTCGGAGAATTCTCCTTCTTCCATACCCTCACCCACATACCAGTGAACAAAGGCACGCTTGGCATACATAAGATCAAACTTGTGGTCAATGCGAGAGAACACCTCGGCAACACTTGTAGAGTTGGAAATCATGCAAACAGCCCTCTGGACCTTAGCAAGATCACCTCCAGGAACAACAGTGGGTGGCTGGTAGTTAATACCGCACTTGAATCCAGTTGGGCACCAGTCAACAAACTGAATGGTGCGCTTGGTCTTGATGGTAGCAACTGCGGCGTTTACATCCTTGGGCACAACATCACCGCGGTACATCAAACAGCAAGCCATGTACTTGCCATGGCGAGGATCACACTTGGCCATCATAGATGAGGGCTCAAAGGCACTGTTGGTGATTTCAGCAACTGAGAGCTGCTCATGGTAAGCCTTCTCAGCAGAGATGACTGGAGCATATGAGGAAAGCATGAAGTGGATTCTTGGGTAGGGGACCAAATTGGTCTGGAATTCTGTCACATCCACGTTCAGAGCACCATCAAACCTAAGCGAGGCAGTCAAGGAGGAAATCACCTGAATCACAAGAGAAAGATATGTTAGGACTTAGGACAAGCCATTAACAAAAAACCCACATAAACACAGAAAGTGGCAAGAATTTTATGATACCTGAGAGACAAGGCGGTTAAGATTGGTGTATGTGGGCCGCTCAATGTCAAGAGAGCGCCTGCAAATGTCATAGATAGCCTCGTTGTCAAGGAGAACAGCCACATCAGTGTGCTCCAAAAGAGAGTGAGTTGAGAGAACACTGTTGTAGGGCTCAACAACAGAAGTGGAGACCTGGGGAGATGGGTAGACAGTGAAACCCAACTTAGATTTCTTGCCATAATCAACAGACAAACGCTCCAAAAGGAGAGAACCAAGACCAGATCCAGTGCCTCCACCGACAGCATTGAAAACAAGGAACCCTTGAAGACCAGTGCAGTTATCAGCAAGCTTCCTAATGCGGTCCAAGCACAGGTCAACAATCTCCTTACCAACTGAAACAAGTAAACAGCTAGTTATTAGTTCCAGTAAAACAAATAAACAAATCATAGGCAAATAAACTTGATGGGATAAGGTTAAAAGAATTTACTGGTGTAGTGGCCACGGGCAAAGTTGTTGGCAGCATCTTCCTTGCCACTGATGAGTTGCTCTGGGTGGAAGAGCTGGCGGTAAGTACCAGTCCTCACTTCATCAATAACGGTGGGCTCAAGATCCACGAAGACAGCACGAGGGACGTGCTTTCCGGCACCAGTTTCACTGAAAAAGGTATTAAAAGCATCATCACCTCCTCCGACAGTCTTGTCACTCGGCATCTGGCCATCAGGCTGTTAACAGGAACACAACTGCTCGTTATTTATTGATCAAACCCTATATTTCGAAGCTAAATGGCAATAGACGAATAAAGCTTTCGCATGGATCTAGAAAAGAACTAATACCCGAAATGCTTCACATTTTCAAAACTAAAAATTTTAATCCAGAACTCAAGCAAAAAAAAAAAACACCGACATTTTAAAGAATCAAACAAAAAGTAACCAGATCTGATAGAAAACAAAGCCGTGAATCTAAGCAGATAACTAAAGGATGCAATGACTCTAATGGAAAATCAAACAAAGCCGTTATTTTCTGAGATCTAATGGAAAATCAAACAAATAACTAGAAGATGCAATGGATCTAAGCAGATAATAGATATACATATAAGATTGAAAGATAAAACGCAGATCTGAACGAAATGGAAGTTACATACATTTACATGGAGAAGCGTAAAATACAGATCTGAATCAAAATAAAAGGCAACGAAAATAAAATCTGAAAGGAAGCAAGAGAGATACCTGGAGTCCGTGCTCGAGGCAGTAAAGCTCCCAGCAGGCATTTCCGACCTGGATTCCGGCCTGGCCGATGTGGACTGAAATGCACTCTCTCATTTTCGCTTATAAAAATTTCAAAAACAAAGCACAGGAAAAAGAAAACGGAACTAAATCGTAGGCGTTTATTAAGACACCTTTCTTGCAATGTGGTTGAATTTGAAAGAAGGGCTGGATAGGGATATTTATAGTTGGAGTTATCTGAGGGTGGTGCTGTGGTTAAGATTAGGGTATGGCGGGCTGGCTGTTATGTTGATGTGGCAGAATCTTATTGGGCTTTTACTAACTACCGTTGTAACCACGGTTAGTTGCCTTTTCCATTTTTTTCAAGTTTTAAAATTTTGCCGCCCGGGGGACTGGGTGGACGATGGGGCTGTTGCAATTTGAACCGGATTGGGCCGATTAAAGGCCTTGTTTTGTGTAATTTTGTTTGAACTTCGAACCTTTATTTATTTACTATTTTTTATTTGTTAACAAAGTTGAACTTTGAAATTTGAAGGGAAAAAAATGATAGAATTAATGTCTGCTAAAAATTAGAGAATTACTATTTTTTTTTATTTACTTTTTCGTTTGGCATTGCTGTCAATTTTGTGTTTTATGTTTTTGAGAATTTTTGTTTTGTTTTATTTCTATTTTATTTTCCATTTATTGAATTTAAAAATATGTTTGGATGAATTTTTTTTGTTATAAAAATTTGTTGGTGATAATCTATAAGAGTTTAGATTTTAAAATGACAGCATTCGAATCTTAGTAACATTTCATCAATATTTTGCTTCTCAAGCATTAAATTTGATATTGTGGACGAGCATATGAACAGTGCCGGTTCAGTAACAATGCTAAAAATATTTTCAGAATTTTGGAAATATCATTTCTCCGCTTCTAACAATTCCTAAAAAATTCGAAACTTTGTTTTATTTTTTTTAAAATGAAAATAAAAACATAAAACACAAATCAAAAACGATACCAAACTATTTTCTTTCATTTTATTAATATTTTCCCATTTCCTTTCATAATAATTTTTTTTCCTGTGTCAAAAGGGAAAAAAATTAATTTTGTAAGAACTCCACTTAGGGCTAGTTTAGCATTGCTGTTGGAAAAAACTTGGGTTGAAAAAAACTCAAGTTGAAAAAAGTGTGTTTATAAAGTGGTGAAAAAATGTGGTTTAAATTTTTTTAAGTGTTTATCATTGCTTTGAAAAAGTGTTGTAGGAACTTGAAATGTTCAAAAAAAATATGTTTAAAATAATAAACGTGTAAAGATATGAGGATAATAAAATTATTTTATCTAAAAGTCAGCTTTTAAAGCCCAAAAGCTATATTTTTCGACTTTTTGGTTTGACTTTTCAAATGGTTTGCGGTGAAAAACAGCTTTTGATCTCAAAAGTTGTGCCATTAACAATGCTAAACGAGACCTTACTCTTAAATCTCTAGAAAATAAGTGATATTTTAAGAGCTTGAACCGCTCATATATGAAATTTGAGGTTTCAATATGCCATCCAATATTGATAACTCAATTTAGTTCTTTGATTAACTTAAAATATATGAAATTTGAGGTTGCAATATGTCATCAAATCTTGATAACTCAATTTAGTTATTTGATTAACTTAAAAGGGAGATTAGATCCGTGTTTATAAGAATAAAAAAAAATGTTTGAATCTTGGCCCAATCAAAACCTGACCCAATAACTCAAAAAGCCCAAAAGAAAGAAAGAAACTACAAAATAGGCTTTGTAATTTTTGACACCTGAACAATAACTAAAACACAATAAAAAAAATATGGCATACACGAAAAAATAACAAGAATAAGACACAAATAAACCAAAGTGTCAAAATCTATATAACATGAATTATTAACGTGTCAAAATTAATATAATATATAATACCATAAAAACAATTATGACACCTGAAAATAACACAAATACTTCACGAATACACATATATACTACAAAATTAAAACTAGAAAATTTTGAAATTCTATAAAATTCACCACAAGAATGTAGGATAGTAAAAGTTCACAAGAAATTGGCATTAACCTCCAGTTTTAGAGCTAAAATGCCAACCTGATTGTTGGTGGAGTCCATGCTCACATTAGCTGTGCAGTTATGGTAGATAAAGAGTTATATTTGTTTGAAAAGGAAAAGCACCTAACAAATTCAATTGCATAATTCTTGCAAAATGAAGAAAAATAATCATACACATTTCATCAATTACAACTCAAACATGTCAAAAGCACTGCATATCCTCAAACTCAACTGACTTGACAGTCCTATTTCATTATGTATTAGTATTAAAATACATGGCTAAGGGATCATGAGCATTAACAAACAAATGGCTAATTCATACCTTATTGCTTGTCTCCCATATGAATCAATAAATAAGGAGTTGCATTGATCCATACACATGAATACAGCATTTTTCTTTATTTTTGGTGATTTTCACATGGCAACTATCATGTTCAAGGCTTGCATGAAACTAGCAACTCCGAGACATCTTAGCTATACTCGTGTTCATAAATTACTCTGAAATCAAATAAAATGGCTATCTGAAAGACAACCGATCAGTGGCCATCTTCTCAATATCCCAGGCTGCATGTACTTCTTTAAAGATGCAGTTAAGTGTGTAAATTGTATTTGAGACTGTTCCTCACAATTTCCCAGTTAAAAGTTGGAAATCAAGTGCCTGGCTGTGCACCAGTCCATGCACTCTGGTCATTAACAAGTTCATTTATCCTTCGTTCACGGCTTTCTTGCATGTATGTTACCCCAGTCCATATCCCACGTATGAGTAAGATGCTTACAAACACAACACTCCCAAGGGTGCAAACCACCTGTTTTCGATCAAAACATGTTAAAAGAAAATGAGTGGCAGAGCACAAGAAACAATCAGTTCGTAAAACTCTCAAGTCGAAAATACAAAACTTTTACATTGAACAAGTAAATAAGCTCTCAAATGTGTAAAATTAGTAACCAAATCTCAAGCTCTATAAGCACAATCTTCAAAAAAGTTAAGAAAGACAGGACTATACTTGTATATTTAAAAAAGTTAACGGAAGCATATAGACATTACTTAGTTTAATTACTAAATAACTGAATGCACATAAAAGACCTAAAAGCTTGGCTTGATAAGTTTTCAAAACCATATTCCAAGCAAATAACATTTCAATGAAACTTCAATAAAAGCTCAATGAATTCCACTTCGGGTAAAATAACCACAATATGACGAGGAGTTGACTTCCCCTCCAAGACAGAGTGCTCTGCACAAGGATATTAACCAGCATTGGTCCTACAGCAATATGTAGCACAACACTTTGTTTTCTAACCGGCTTTACTTTATCAATTGAAAAGAAAAGCAGAATCCCACTTTGGGGCATTCTAAAAATATTAAACCATAAGCATTTGCTTCTCAGTTTCTAGCCAAGATCACACTTCCATACATAAAGGTCCTTTCTTAGTCTTGAATACTAAAATTACCTCACAGCTGTCAGAGAGCCATATCTGCCCTTCCCACTATCCCCACTCAGTATTTAGATTTCACACTGAAAATTTCTTATTGGTTAACAATACATCCTTCTGTCCAGAAAGGCCAAACGACGACCAGGTTGAGGTCAACAGAACCAATGACCAGACCAACCCAGAATAAAAGGGAGGCACCGGAAGAAATTTGGCTACAAAAAGATTGAACACCAAAATTTGAGCAAGCATATTGAATTTCCAGCCCAAACACACAAGTTTTTCACCAACCAAAGCTAATTCTAAACTATCAGTTGAACAGTAATTCATTTCAGTTCATTGAACCATTCATCCCCTTCTAGTTATAATTAGCTTTCCCTAACATTGGCCAAATCAAATTACCCCTTCTGAAATCAATATTTTCCATTTACTTTATTATAAATTCACATATTGAACTCTTCTAGTCTTGATTAGAGATATAGCGTTACCAACAAGCACACTGGATTTGTACGGGTTGTTAAGATACTATTGAACTGAAGATCAACTTAGATATGAACTGACAGTTGAATGTGATTGGAAATGAATTAGAAAGATTGACAACATTCCTAAATGTTTTTCAAACGATTCTTGTTATATAAAACTACATAAATAATAAAAAATATTAAATAAATAAAAAACCAAAATGGTAAACAAAGGATGATTAATTGATGAATTACCTCAAGAAATGCCTTTAAAACCCACAAAAATGCCAGTATCAGAACTCCATTAACAGAGAATCCCACCTACGTGAACTCAAAAGAATTGTAATTATATAACGAAAATTCAAACTGATATATTACATTTTTTGAAGCAAGAGGGAAAAAAAAAGGAATATGTAAATTGAAGGGTACCAGTTTAGTAGAGATGGAGACAGGCAAAACAGCTCGTACGGCTTTCCTTGCTCGTTTAGATATCTTTCTAAATACGTTTTGAACAAATCTAACTAACAGATCCAAGCTCCTATCTTCCTCCTCATCTTCTTCTTCTTCATCCTCGTCTACTTCTTGATCCTCATCGAACTCCGAAATGATCGAACGGCTCCAATTGCGCGGGCCATCCACAAGATTATCAGTTCCCTGAATAACATTCAAACGTTGGGTTAAAACTCTAGAGCAAAGAAATGGTAATTGTAAAAGGGGAAGTAAAAAAAAGAAGAGACCTGAGGGAAATTGGGGATTCTTCGGGAAGCAAGAAGGGGCTTAAAGGAGTGGGATTTGAGGAGTATGATTTTAGGGTTACTGAAAAATTGAGACGGCGGACTTCTGTAGGGGAAGGTCGTGAGAAAGGGAGGTGAGAGCTTGACGGTGAAAGACATGTCTGCCAGACATGAATAAGCGATAGTTGACAGTGGATTTTGCAATTTCTACTTGATGCGTTGTTTTGAGGGTTTTTTTTTTTTAAAGCCTTTTTCTTTTCCTTCATTTTTTTGGGATTTTTGGTTGATTATTTCTTATGGATTTGTATAATAAATATAAGAAATTGTAGCACTTAATAAAAGGATAACCATTCTTAGAATTATTTTTGATGGGTCAATTCTTGTAGGTCTTCTTAACTATGAACCCAAAAAAGTCCAAAACTAGTATATCAAGTGTTAGTCGAACTCTTCGTTTTTTTCTAAAATATTTGTATAATACATTTATATCCCACACATATTTGTATATAATTATAGGATGTCGTATAAAAAAATTAAATAAATAAATATATTTAAATCAAACACATACTCATATCTCAAACTTACCGAATGTTATTTTTTTCTTGTATGCGGAAGGCACTTGCAATTGCATGTCTTATTCTAAAAGACATTTCAACAATTTGGTGATGAATCTTCATTTGAGATTGCAATTAATGATGAGAAAAGAGGATGTAGTCAGATTACTAGATTTATATAGTATGTATCTTTTTGTACATGCTAAATTCAATATGTAGTGAGATGAAGTAAGATTATCTCTGGAGCCAAGGTGAAATGGGAAACAACTAAATAGAGTGCTTCCTTTCTCATCAATACAGGAAAGTTCTATTAACAAAGTAGCTTCCTTTCCGATCAATACAGGAAACTTTTATTGACTTGAAGATAATATTAAGTCTACATATCTTCAACAGCAAAGTGCTATGTTGTTGTGATTTTTTATTTTTTTGAAATATCTGTATCCGACATCCGTGTCCGACGTATATCTAAACAAGGATATAAAAAACTATTCCTCCAAAGACCCTCCAAATACATAAAAATATTAAAAATTTTTGAATATAGCCGTATCAAACACGAATATCCGACATTTACATCCGAGTCCAAGTAATATAGGCAGAGTGTATACTGAGCAAGTTACCTATAACAGGGTTAATGCAGAGGGTTCAAATTGTTGCAAAAAAATAGCAAATGCTCCACTTTCAACACAGAAAAGATTCATTGTACAATGGCCAAGATCGAAAGCAATAATAACAAGAAAAAAAAAAAAAGACCCCAACTTAAATACCCAGACAGCTAACAGTTAAGAGTGCTAAATCGATTTTGCACACACAAATTTACAAGAGCATAAACTTCCATTTTATTAGATAAAAGACAAGGCCATTGACATCACCAAACAAAGAAGTTGACAATCAGTCATGGCACTTACAAGCATCAAAACCATCTGAAAAAACTGCAAATTATACTTTTCCTCCTTCCCCTCTAGCAAAAGACTTGTTCATATATATATATATATATATATATATATATATATATATATATATACATAAAATGCGTCAGATCTTTCTACGATACCTAAAACAACATTTCGACTGGGATCAAGTGAAGCAGTCACCAGCAGCGATAATGAGGCGGTATGTAACGAGGAGCACAAAGGTCATAATCACCACCGATAACATTAGGAGCTCCAAATGGATTAAATGGATTAGGATCTCTCCTAATTGGG
The DNA here is from genome assembly GCA_030761205.1 of Fremontodendron californicum. Lineage (NCBI taxonomy): Eukaryota > Viridiplantae > Streptophyta > Magnoliopsida > Malvales > Malvaceae > Fremontodendron > Fremontodendron californicum. The sequence continues at coordinate 33,195,907 of JAULJL010000007.1, forward strand.
AAGTAAAATGGTCTATCAACACGAGCAAAGGCAAAGCCTTGCCACCTGGTAATTGCCCTCTTTCGCCTCTTCCTACTAATTGCCCTCTTTCGCTTCTTCCTACTCTCCCAACATGAATGAAACATCTTTTTCCAATTCCTCATTGCTATTGCTCCTGACCGATCTCCAAACTCCTCTTCAAATTTCTGCTTCCACAGATCATTATTGGAAGCCAGATATCGCATCTCCGAGCAAACACATCCCATTCTTGCAATATCAGCACCAGGCAATGACTCCAGAATCTTAAGCTTTAACTCAGTTGGGAGACGCATCAAACAAGCTGGCAGAGACAAATCAATCCTATAAGAGAGATCTATCAACAATGGCAATGCAAGTCCATCCTTAACAATCTTCCAAAACTCAAAAACTTCATTTTCAGGATACGAATTAAAAGACCCATCTTTATTAGCATTGGTACTATCATTCTTAAAACAACGTGCCCACACTATATCCAAAGTTGGCGCAAACCAATGTTCATCCAGAGACAATTTATATAACCCTGAACCCCCCTTAACCAAAGACCCATAAACCTGGAAAAAATGGCGTAAAGTTTGAAACTTTAAAACAACATAATCAGTCAAATTAGGACCAGAATCATCATCAACCCTCAAAAGTTCAGGCAGAAATAACAAATTGAGACAGGGGAAGGCCACTCAACTGGCAAATGAAACCGATCAATTTGCAGCCCTGAAACGGGATCAAACCCCACAAAACCCGAATCCAATAAAACCGCGTGGACTGCAATTGCCAAGAGCTTGTGAGTGCTGCCATTATCACCCAGCTCTTCCCCTAAAACCTTCCTCAAGAAATAGGGCTCAGAGAACCTTTCGCTAACGGCAAAGGCATGAATATCCATAGATTCTGTTCCTTCAGTTTCTTGAGAAACTTCGGGCTCATTCGACATGGGTTCTTGAAATTGAGGCAATTCTTGAACTTGGTTCTCTTGATTGGCGCTGGATTCTGGCATCTGAATCGGTTCTTCAACTACGGTTACTGTTTGAGTATAAGAAATTGAAGAAAAAACGTTGGGGTTAAGGGAGAAATAGATAAGATCACCCGGTGCAACACCGAGGGATTGGAGGGAAGCGTGAGGAGATGGCGCGTGGAGGAGGTCCTTGGCGTTGAGTGAAAAACGGAGAGAAGATGGAGAAAGATGAAGGGGACTGGGAGGAAGGGAAAGGAAGAGGGTTTCTTGGAGTTGGAGGAAAGAACACGGAGATAGAACTTGGATTCTTAGGGTTTCTTTTGATTCAAAATTTCTCAGTCTCAGTTTCATCTTTCTACTCCAAATTAAATAGGCTTCTCAGTCATCTGAGTGCACAGGTATGGAAGGACTATAGTCCGAGCCTTCTATGTTTTGCAGAAACACATACTATCGGTCTTGAGTTTTGGACGGATTTGCTGAGGTTCACAAAAAGCACGGATTGCACAGAACGGTGTATGAACATTATGTGGCTGTTATGAAATAACCGCAACAATAATTTTCATAATGGCTGTTGTTACTTGCCTTCGAGAATAGGACAGACTGCAAGATCGATGGAAATGGGGTTGGGAGGTCCGGATGATCAAGGGAATATGCAACATCGATTGCGTGTACAGAGACAGTTGAGATGGGAGGCACCACAAGATGGTTTTGTAAAGGTGAATGTTGATGCATCACTAAACAGAAGAGAAGAAGTATCGGGGTTAGCCATTGTGATACGGGATGCCAGAGGTGCTGTGCTGCTGTCGGCGACTGTTCGGGTTGGGCTGCTATCAACACCATTATTAGCAGAAATCACAGCCATTAAGGCAGGCCTGGAGCTTGCAGTAGAGAAAGGGTATGTAAAATTAATTGTGGAGTCGGATTCAAAGATGGCGATTACTGAACTCGAAAAAAGAGATGATTCTATGTGGGAGTGGGGGAATTTAATACTTGATATTTGGGACTTAGTTGTGGATTGTAATAAGGTGGTTTTTCACCATGTAACTAGAAACTGTAATATGCTAGCTCATGAGCTTGCAAAAACAGGATGTCAAGGGGAAGCTCAAAGAATATGGCTAGGGTCATTACCTGCTATTATATGTAACCCTGATTCAGTTGATTTGGAATGAAATTATTCACTATCTTATAAAAAAAAAAAAATAGGCTCAAACGCTAACGATCTTAAAGAAGAAGGGGATTGATTGATTATCTTGGCTGTTAAAAATCGCTGTGCAAATTTGTTAGTATCTATATCATATACGGGTGAAGGATCTCATTTAATAAAATTATTTAAAATTTTAAATAAATTAATAAAAATAATATAAAATTATGAATTATGTACTTTTATATTCTATAAAAAAAACCAAAAAAAAAAAAAACCAATATAATATAAATAAAAGTTATGAAATTAATGAAAAGAAAACGAGATGATTATTTTAACGTTTGGATAGACAATAAAAAACGAAAAGAAAAGAAAGAAGAAAAAATTGAGGAAAGAAAATGGTATATATACTTCTTGTTTGGATAGTTAAAATTAATAAATAAAAAAAAGAAATGATTTATTACAATAATTTTTGCCAATTATATCATTTTTTATAAAATAACATATAATATCAAAATTGTTTATAAAATAAAATAAAAAATTACCAAATACTAAAATTATACATAAAAACCATAATAATAATTTATAATAATTTATAATAATAACATAAAAACATATACTTGTTTAATACAATTTTATTTTACCAAAAAAGTATATTTTAGCAAGATATATAATTTAACAATTAATTATATAAATTCAATGAAGATGGATATATATATATATATATATTCAATTGTAGAAAACAAAAATCAATAAAAAAGTACATAAAAAATGCAAAATACAAAAAATTATACATGAAACAAATATTCGTATAAAAAAATTAATTAAAATATAAATAAGTGCAAATCAAACTTACCTTTGAAAGCCACCAAAAGAGTGTATTTGATTGTTAAAAAACTAGAGAGTGTAGGAAAAAAATTTGACGACTAGGTTTATAGGATAAAAAAAATAAAAAAGAAAAAATCCTAATTTTTGTAGAACATGAAGAGGGTAAAACAAATATTTTATATATTAAAATATTTTTAACTTTCTTTTTCTTTGTATTTCCCCCAAATTGGGGTTTATAAAAACTGTGTATTTAAAGGGAAAGAAATGGATGCTCAACTCCCCTCACTTTCCCTTACTAATTTTTTTTTTTTCTATCCAAACATTTTCCCTTGTTTTCCTTTCCCTCCCCCTACCCCAATCCAATCATAGGCTTAATGCAAATTGACTTAAAAAAGAGAAAAACTTCACTTTCTTTCCCATTTCTCATATCTGTATTACTGTTAAAAGCTTCCCTTTCATTTTACTTATTTTTTCATCATCATCCCTCATCTTCAGTCCCCGGAAGAAATTTTTTTAGACAGGAGTCTTGTTCTTCAAGTTGTTGAAATTTTCATGGGTAAGTACTTCTTTTCTCATTTGGTTAATTTGTCGGTAAAAAAGTACATAAAAAATGCAAAATACAAAAAATTATACATGAAACAAATATTCGTATAAAAAAATTAATTAAAATATAAATAAGTGCAAATCAAACTTACCTTTGAAAGCCACCAAAAGAGTGTATTTGATTGTTAAAAAACTAGAGAGTGTAGGAAAAAAATTTGACGACTAGGTTTATAGGATAAAAAAAATAAAAAAGAAAAAATCCTAATTTTTGTAGAACATGAAGAGGGTAAAACAAATATTTTACATATTAAAATATTTTTAACTTTCCTTTTCTTTGTATTTCCCCCAAATTGGGGTTTATAAAAACTGTGTATTTAAAGGGAAAGAAATGGATGCTCAACTCCCCTCACTTTCCCTTACTAATTTTTTTTTCTATCCAAACATTTTCCCTTGTTTTCCTTTCCCTCCCCCTACCCCAATCCAATCATAGGCTTAATGCAAATTGACTTAAAAAAGAGAAAAACTTCACTTTCTTTCCCATTTCTCATGTCTGTATTACTGCTAAAAGCTTCCCTTTCATTTTACTTATTTTTTCATCATCATCCCTCATCTTCAGTCCTCGGAAGAAATTTTTTTAGACAGGAGTCTTGTTCTTCAAGTTGTTGAAATTTTCATGGGTAAGTACTTCTTTTCTCATTTGGTTAATTTGTCGGTAGTTTGTCTATTTTTTATTGAAATAAATATAGATATTGTTTTGAAATGTTATTGGTGCATTATGATGTAAATGTGTTTGTTTTCTATAATGTTTTTTTGTTTTTATAATTGTCATTGTTTGTTTTAAATTGAACAAAAAAAAACCAGTGAAGTTATTTTTGATGAAGTAAATGGGTATTTGATTTTTGGTCTGAAATTGGAGTAAGTATTAGAGTTAGAATGATATAAGAAATTCTCTTTTTTTTTCCATTTTTTTGGAATTTAAAGAAACCCCCAAAATTAGTTAGGCATGGATTGATGAACCCCACTCAAAGTCAAGCAAGTCGATGATATATCCATCCATCTATAACTACCAGACTGATATGAGCGTAGCCTTAGCTCCACAAATTTCAATTTCATGGCTCATTCCTTAATATCTCTCATTTTACCCTCTTTTCTTATCCTTTCATTACTGGAGATAGGCTAAAGTAGGCTCAATATATTAATAAGTTTCTTTTTTGCCTTGGAGATGTTATCACAACTTTGGCCCAGAAGAATTCTCACATCCTTTACAGAAATAGCAAACTCACGCTTGTTTTGTAGGACTCATTAAGTTGTAATATATATATATATAAACCCCCTTTTCCAAAATCTCCAGCTCATTATTTTCATAATAGCCCAGATTATGTTTATGTTATTTTAATTAGTACTGAGGTCCTTAAATGTACCCAACAGTAGGAAGCATGTTATACTATTGCCTTTCTTTCTTAATGTGATTGAAGACGTAATAAACTTGAATTCTTTTCAGAGTGAAAGTTATTTGTCTTCTATAAATAGATTGTATGGGTTTTGTACTAACATTTTCTTATGAAAATGTCTAGGTGACATGTTAAGACATTGATGTTTGCTCATGTGAGTCCGAAAAAAAACTCTATTGGAGAAAGAATTAGCAAACAATTAGTACTTTGAAGTTTGCTCAAAGAGTTTCAACAGTGGAACTTGGTGCTGCTCGTTTGAATAAAGAGAGTAGTGAGGTTATGCAACTCAAAGAGCAGGTAAACATATCCATTCAAACTTTGCTTGATGCCATTGGAAAATACGTCATGCCAGGTTGTCTTCTCTTACTAAGAGTATATGATAGATTGTGGAAATTTAACTGTGAATACATTTGAAGCAATTAACAAGAAACGTGCTCTTAAAAGCTTTAAAAGGAATAACTTGAAAAGAATTAATATTAATGTCTATACTTGCTTTCTTTGATTATGGGTTTATCCTAGTCACTCTGCCATGCAAACCAAACTACTAATTAATGTTAATGTCTATTATTATTCATCATTTTGTAGCTTCATCAGTAATGGAATGAAGAATCTTGTTCTTAATCTATTGATAATGGACATAATTAACAAGGTATAGCACATAATATCTTAATTGATTGAATTTTGGGAAAGTACATATTATTTGGAAGAATGTACATATAGGTATGCAATATGTACATATTGATTTGCTATATGTATATATTATTATATTATATTTTTGCTTGATTGGTCGTTTTAAGAAGGGTTAACATGTATGAGTTTATTGTTGTTTCATACATTGCAGAAACATATTGTTTGATCATTATAAAGTTGAAATGAGTGAATCAATCCCTAAGAAAAGAGTCTATTGTTATTGTCATATTGATGGTGAGATCTTTATTGTTAATGGCGACTCTATAGAATATGGAGGTGGAAGAACAGTAAAATCAACCCAACTTTCCTAGATCTAAAATAAATAAAAAATCGAAACTTTTTCCTTTTTTTTTGGGTGATTGGTTTTCCCCTTTTTGTGTGTGTTGTTCCTTTTTGTTGCGCTTTTTGCTTGTGGTTTCTTTGGTTTCGGATCTGTCCGAATTTTTTCCTTTTTCCTCTTTTTTTGGATCTAGGTCAGGGTTTATATAGGGGGCTGTGGCGGTGGGGTTGGCTCGGTGGCCAGGCCACTTGGTGGCTGGCTGCTCGATGGCAGCGCCTGGTTGGCTGTCGCGCGAGGCAGGGGCGGTGGATGCCAGGCAGTTGTTGGGCATGGTAGGGGCTACGTCAGTGCTAGGCTAGGTGGTGGAAATGCAGTGGCAGTGGAGGAGCTGGCAGCTTGGTGGCAGTGTCTGGGTGGCTGAGTGAGGCGGTGGCTGCAGGCCAGAGGCGGTGGGGGAGCTGCTAGGGTTTATGGCCTGTTTGGGCCAGGTGGGGGCCTGTTGGGCTGCTGGGCCACCAAGGGTTTGGGCCTTGTTGGGCCAGGTTAGGGTTAAGAGGTTGTTGGCAGACCTTGGGGCCAGCTGCTAGGGAAGGGCCCGTTGGGCCAGATTTTGGTCGGTGCTAGCCTGCTGGGCCACCAAGCCTAGTTGGCTTGCAAGGGTTTGGGCCCTGTTGGGATTGAGGTCTGTTGGGCCGATAATAATAATAATAATAATAATAATAATAATATAAAATAAATAAAAAATAGGTCGCTACAAATTTTAGTAATAAAAAAAGTCCATTTATATGTACATGGTCACAAAATAGTATGGACATATAGCATTGCTGTATGTACATGGAGGAAAAACAATATGTACATTTTTATTTTCATCATAATTCAACCTTAAATCCCAATCAATTAATTCCAAATCATTTAAAAGTAGTCTAGAACATCCATTTTAGTAAATAAAAAAAAAGTCCACTTAACAAGACAATATGTACATATAGCATTGCTGTATGTACATGTAGGCAAAACAATATGTACATTTTAATATTCATCATAATTCAATCCTAAATCCCAATCAAGTAATCCTCAAATCATTTAAAAGTAGTCTACAACATCAATTTTAGTAAAAAATATTTTAATAAAAAAAGTCCACTTATATGTACATGGTCACAAGACAATACGTACATATAGCATTGTTGTATGTACATATAGGCAAAACAATATGTACATTTTAATATTCTGACAAATTCAACTCTAAATCCTAATAAATTAATCCCTAAATCATTTTAAAGTAGTCTATAACATCAATTTTAGTAAAAAAAAAAAAAAATTAAAAAAAGGTTCACTTATATGTAAATGGCCACAAAACAATATGTACATACAGAAAAATAATGGTGCAATAAACAATTGTGACAACAACTTCCCACTTGCATAAATGCCGCAACTATGTAGCTTCCTTTTGCCGCATGAAGCGTAAAAGGCTAAAACAACAAAAACATTCAAGAAACTGCAGAAACACACTATCCATGTTTAGAATCCACAAAGGCTGGACTTACTAGTTACAACCAGAGTAGAAAATCAACATGATAAAACGAAGCTGACTAAGATGACAAACAGAAGCCATGGTATTGATTTGCCATAAAAAGATTCATCATTCACTTGTTATTTGAAAAATTCAAATTTAATACATAAACATCCCTAAAACAAGACCAAACAGTTGTACCATTATCTGAAAATTCAAACAAAATTTCTAGCATAAAGGTGCTTAATACCCTTGAAAGTAAATAAAAAAGCCCTAAGAACCATTGCTGTATTATCAGCCTTGCCTTGGCAACAGTAAACAACAAGTAACACCATACACCTATGCCTTATCAGTCTTGGTAGCAGTAGCAGCAACTTGTCCTCTGAGCCTACTAGTCCTCCTTGTAGCAGTAACAACAACTAAAACAACATCATGATCAACGTGTTCAGTGTTAACAATTTTACCTCCGTGGGGATGCTCAACTAGGTTCATGACCACACCATACGCCTTAGGCTAGCAGTTCCTCTTCACCTTAAACTTGTGGTAAGCATCTTCATCTTAAGAAGAGGTTTCTCAGTCCTACCACCTTTAGCTTGCTCTCTTTTGTACAAAAATGCACTATCATAGTACAAATTAAACAGAACATGAAAGCAAAGTATGGTTTTAGTACAAAATGCCTTCATTAATAATTACGATGTCAATTTATCAAAACAATAATACGGTGCGTTTCAATTGAAACCCAATTATTAATCTTCAATTTTAAAAAAAAAATTCCCTAGTCTCAACCTACTTTTCTATAACATTTTAAAAAAATCACAAGAACAATCTGGACCAAACCATGGTTGAACCATTACTATTCTATAACATTTTTCCTTCCATCCCCAATGACAAGAACATATTCAGCAAATATTTTCCATCTCTCATCATTAATTCTGCTAATTGGTCATTTTCATTTATTATTTGGCCTTTGATATAGTAAGTTCTTAAAAATGTGAATGAAGGTGATCCCTATGGCCAACATAGATACATGAGCACTTTTAAGTTTTAGCAGTAGACAGAACCAAAAAACCTAGCTTAAATTAAACCAAATTCAAGTTAAATAGGAGAGAAGAGGGGCGACGAAAATGAAGAAGAAGAGAGGCTGTCGAAAATGAAGAAGAAGAGAAAAAAATAAAACGCTTGAAAAAAAGAAAAGGTTTCAGGGGAAGAGGGGACGGCCTAAAATGAAGAAGAAAACGCTTGAAAAAAAGGGTTTCAGAGAAAAAGAGTTTCAGTCGAAAATAAAAAAGGAAAAATAGGGTTTCGACCGGAAAAGAAGAAGAAAAAATAACGTTTCAGAGGTAGAGATATCAATATTTCATTAAGGGTGTTTAAGTTTTTACCATCTCCTTCTTACCAATTTTTAATATCTCTATTTCTCTTTTTTGAATAATTCTTTCTTATTAGATCTTTTAACAATTATTTTATTATTTATGGATGATTTTCAAATTAACCTTATTTTTTTTCAACTCACATTTCTATTTTCAGTATGCAAAATCTTTTTTTTTTTAAATATTGCTATCAAGTTTCAAGTTTCAAAAAAGGTACCTGATTTACTCTATAGAACAGAGTTTGTTCTACGAAATATTTACCTTGTTTCTTTTGCTAAAAAATGTATAATAAACAAAATCTATCAAATTTTAAGTAGTATAAAATATATTCTACTTAAAAAAAGTCACAGTTAGTAAACTATTTTTTTTTTTTAATAAAAACATATAATTTTAGATGTAAAATAAGATTCAATCGAGTTTTTAAGTGAAATTTGAACATTAGAGTTTTATAGTTAAACTGGAAGTCAAGATAAAACTATGTACTAGTAAATAGTATGCAACTACTGTTTTAAGTTTGTTGAGTTGTTTTGGTGAGTTTTTGAGTTGTCGAAGAGTGGTTGAACTTAAGCTGGAAAAAAAAATCAGAAGAATATAGAAATTTGAATTTTGGAATGCGATTCCATACTTAAGTCAGTAAAAGTTCAAAATTTTTTATGATTAAGCAAGATGAATGAGCAAATAATGTTAAAGTTCTTAGAAAATTTGCTTAAGACAACGTTTATTTTTTTATAACTATAGATTCGACAAATGTGTATTATAAGAGAATCACACGTGTCTGCCCATATAGAGATCGAATTAGCACTAGGTATAACAAAGTTTTAAGTGATATATATATGTGGCAATTGGACGGGTTCGAGTCGGGCTCATTCGGGTTCGGGTCGGGTCCATTCGGGTTCGAGTCTTTTCGGGTTCGGGTCCGTTCTGGGTCGGGTTCGGTTTACATCATTTTTATTTTATGTTAGATGTAATCATTTTTACATAATTTAAATATTTTAAAAATAATATTTTATTATTATTTTTAAAAAAATATTTTATTATAATATGATATTTTTAATTTTATTTATTTATTAAAATCAATATTTGTTAGCACCAAAAGAAAATAAAATTAATTATTTATATAAAATAAAATTTTAAAATAATTTATTATAAAAAATATGATATATTATAAATGAATCATATTAATATTTAAAATAATTGATTTGATGAACTCAAATTTCAATATGTAAATACATTATAATTAATATTCACTACAAAATAAGAGACTTTTAGGTTACGAATCCTGGCATTCAACTTTGAGGCTTAAACGGGTTTGGACTACCCATTTACAAATATGGGCGGATTTGGACAAAATTTGAGGCTTATATTTCGGGTAGCTCCAGGCTTGGGCAAGTGAATATGGTATTGATACCATACTTAAACCCAGCTTGACCTGGCCCGTGAGCACCTCTATACCAAGTGAACCAATCTTGGATTTTGATATAATATGTTATTAAAAGTAAATTATATCAAGTGTAATAAAATAATAATAATTTAAAAAATACTTATCCAAAATAAAATAAATAATAAATTAATTACAAAATTAAATTAGCTAATTGTGTTAAATACTTTTAAATTCTAAAAAGATATAATACTTTTATAAATCAATATTTGATGACTTAATTTAATAATGTGCCTAAGAAAACTATATATATGTTGCAAAGAGCAACACATTTTTTTTTAAAGTAGTTTTTATCTATTTTTAATATAAGAAATACTATTATACTAGAGATAAGTTAAAATGAATGAAAAACTGTTAATTAATTTTAATATATAGAAAATACTATTATACTATTATAAGGGTGCTCTTAAAATAACTTAAACAAAGGACAAGTAATATTTTATGTAAAAAAAAAAAAAATCACATTTCTAAAATCTTCATAAGTTTAGAATCTTTAGATAGTGGATTCATCAAAATATGAGAAATTAAAGTTATAAGTACAAAATATAATTTTTTTTTTTTGATAAAATTATTATTTTATCATATATATATATAATATAAATTAATTTTTAATTTTTAATTAAATTATTAAAAAAATAGAATAAAATTGATAAATAAAGTTATTGCTTTATAAAAAAATTATTTAATTACAATTCGATAATTTTTATTTTTAGTATTAAATTCAGGTTCAGGCTCGGATCGGGCTCGAGTTCGGGTTTTTTCGGGTTCGGGTTTTTTCGGGTTTGGGTAATTTCGGGCTCGGGCCATTTCGGTTTCGGATTTTTTCGGGTTCGGGTTTTTAACTTTTTGGTCAAATCAGGTTTGGACGGGTTTTCGGGTTCGGATTCATTTTGCCACCTCTCTCTCTCTCTCTATATATATATATATGGATTAATATTTGATGCACTAACAGTGTATAGGGCTATACACTGTCAGTGCATCCTACGATGTCATGTGTTAAAGTTAGGTTGTAGGGGTTAATGGTTAGGGTTAGGGATTAGTGGTTAGAGTTAGGGTTAGTGGCTAGGGTTAGTGGTTAATTTTTTATGAGGTGTCAGTATAAGATTCAGTATCAGTTTATAGAGTCTATAAACTGACGGTGCATCAAAAACGAAATATATATATATATTGTTAAATTGTCAAATGGAGTACTACTGCGTATCCAGTACTGAAGAAAAACTCCTCATGAGGCTCATACTGCTGTGCTCATCTCGCTATATGCTTCTCGGAGGACTTGAAGAAACAAACCAGGGATCATTTATTACTCCAGTACTAGCGCAACTATTATACTTATTCTAAACAACCATGGAAAGTTCTGCATACAATTCAAACATGCAAATTTAGAACAGTCAATCACTTTGGCATGTGACATGCAAATTAATCAAGAAGCTTAAATTTTCTTGGCCAAAAACGCACTTGTCAAATCAAAGTTAAAAGGAAACTCACTTTCCTTTCCTGCCACTCTAATCAATAACCATGCTTGGTTAATAAAATATAAGTGGCAATGTTGGACTGCATCTGCACGAATGCTGCCTACATTACAAGTGCACTGCAGAAGAAGGAAAGAGGGTAAAGGAATGTTTCTTCTAAGTAGTTGCCATTGCTCTTAAGTCTAGTCTTGTCTTGATCACATCTTGCAGTAAAAAAGAAAAAGAGAGAGTGCGAGAAAGATGCATTTTTTTTTTCCGCAAATTTCTTTATGTAAGTTCCTTAAGTAGCAATTCAGGAAGTGATGAAAGTGAAGAAACTAGGATTATTTTTCCGCGCCCTTGAAACATAAAGAAGTCATCCTTTACGAATCCATATAGACAAACAATTTTGCTATCCTGCAATAATGGAAATTAACAACAATATTGATCAACAAGGCAAAGAAACTTATACCCAAAAGTCCGGTAAAAGCAAGGGGATCTACGACAGGAAGTCGAGTACTTTTTTATTTGATTTCATCCAGTTCGCCACTTGGTGACTTACTGTACACGTGGCATCTCCGTGTTTGAAGCTCAAAACAGATAGTTTGACCTAGTCAAAGAGTCAAAAAGAAATTGTTATCTCAAGGGGGGTAATCGTAAAAATTTTAAAAAAGAGGGGGACATTTTAGGCATTTGGGCGAATAACGGTCGGTTACAAACTTACCATTGCAAACGCAAAAATCCCGACTCTATATATTTAGGATTTTCTTTCGATTCTTTTCCGAAAAAAACAAAACAAAGAAAGAAAGAAAGGAGCGGATTCCGTTTGTTTCTAGTTCTTCAGTACTTCTATTCTTCTCTCTCGATCCCGGCTCTCTCCATCACTTCCTAACCCTAGAAGGTTCTTTTCTTTCTTTCTTTCATTTTTTGGTTTTAGCTGCACATTTTAATTTACAACCTGTATACACGTGATTTCTGAATTAGTTTAATCATTTGGGCTACAAATATTGTTTTTTTAAATTATTTTTTTGGGTTTGACGTACAATGATTTTGATTTTTGGAGTGATGGGGAATTTGGGGTTTTTTTTTTTATGGAGTTATTGGGTCAAACCTAAACAGTTGACTGCATTTATCAACATTCTGGTCATTGTTTCAATGCTCTACCCAATTACTCAAAAATTGATCTTTCCATTGTGTCTTTTTGTTTGGCTGCATGAAACTAAGGCATATGCATGTATGACTTTTTGTTGCTGATATTTTGTAGGATTCTGATTTTTCGTTTATTTATTGAATTAATGGATGCCCAGAGGCCAGTTTGGGTAATTATGTATTTTGTGGTGTTAGGGTTTAGTCTTTTGGTTTAATTAGATGGGTCTGGTTTTTGGTATTTTTGGCAATGCTTTTCTGTTTTGTTCATCTAATTAGGCTCTTGATCAATTCTATTAGCTGCCAAGATAAAAAGATGAAATGGAAAGTTAGAGTTTCTGGGACGTGCGTGTGTCACGGGCCGAGACGGCAGTCTTGGGCACGGACCATCGCTCGGACAGTGACACGTGTACATGGTGGACAGCTCTATAATTTTTGTGCCTTCTTGTTTTGTCTTTCTATTGAATATGATGCAACCCTTTATTGCCTCAAATGCATGAGAAAAGGTATAATTTGTAATTACCCTTATTAGATCTAAGGGTTTTTACATGTTTACCCAGATTGCCTTTTGTTATTATTATAAGTATTCTTTTAAGAACCAGTGTTCAGGGATTTCAGAGTCACAGTGACCTTAGTATATCTGTTAGCTCTCTTAACTGCTAATAAGAATGAGAAAGATATGTTAGTAAAAGTATCAAAAACTCACCAAACTGTAGGATTAAACTATCTAGTTTCTATAGTCTATCCAATTGCATCATCATTAGAGTTATGATGGAAATATTATCTTATTCAACAGCTGGCGAAAGTGGAACAAGAAGCACTATGTGCTACGCATATTAAGTGCATGTTGGAGCCATCATTTTTTTTGTTTTAAGCTTTTACTTGGTAAGAAGCTCATCAATTCATGTTTCATATTTACTTTTCTTCATGTTTGTCATTGGACCTTATTGAATTTGTAGTAGTCCTACCGTGATGAAGTTTTTCAGTCATTGTATAATGTTTTTGACAACACGTAGTTTTTGGCCTTAATTGCTGTTATTTTGCAAACTCTCTTCCCTCTATACCTTCTGCTAAAAGCAAAAAAAAAAAAAAAAGAAAAACTTATTCCGCTCTGTTTTCATGGGTGCTTCTAACTTGATAATGATGGTTGTTAGTTTTGTAGTTTTTTTTTTAAGCTCACCAGATTGCTGAGATGGCCAATAACCCTCAATTTTCTGGATTACAGGTAGTGTATGATTGAAATAATGTTTTTTCTAATAGAGGATGGTGTGATTAAGAAATAAGATTTTTTTCCTCAATAGTCCTTGAAGGTGTATGATGCTTGCAAGTTCTTTCTTTTCTTTTCTTTTCTTTTCTATTTATTAATTTTTGAGTATCATATGTTATACAAGAAACTTTTCAACATAAAAAAAACTTAATACATCAAATATGATTTAGTTACTTAACTTACTGCTTTGGGCGTAGATCTGGTGCTCGTGTCTCAAGTTAGGTCCTTCACTAGGCTTATGTTATATACCATTTATAAATATCTTTCAAGAGAACTGATGGCTAGTTTTATTTTCCTCAATTGAGACCCTGTATGTTCCTTTTTCCTATTGTCATTTTTTCTTTTAATTTATCGGATTGGTGGTTTTCTCATGAAAGTGTACAGGAGTTTTTATCCTATATTTTGAGAAAAGGACAGTACAATCTTATGTATTAATGAGTTTCACATATTTATCTTAGTTTAGGTAAAAAAATATGTGCATGATACTGAATACCAGTATGTTCCCTCATCAATGAATTAACCGGGTTTGTTTCTTTCACTGCCAATTCAGGAATGCATTCTTGAATGTTTATGGCCAGAAAATTTACTATATTCATATTTGATCAGAAGAGTCAAGCACTATTCCATAGAAAAATTGGGTTAACCATATTTTTTATATTTCTTTAGTTTTCTGTGTTAACTTTTTTGGAATTTCTAGTTTCATGCTTAATCTCGTCAAAAGACTAAACCATCTGATCTTTATCCATCACTTATAGTTGGTAAGTGGCCATGCTACAAATAGCGTGCTAATTTCTTCACTTTTTCCTGAATTAGCCTCATCCGCCTCCTATAGTTGGCTCGATGGATCCTCCTCGAAATTTTCCTCCACCTATGTCTGGTCAGGTAATAACTTTTCTTTCAGTTCTTCCTAATGTCTATGTCATATTTTTCAACACGATCTACCTAAAATATTTTCTAATTATATGTATATATATATTATGCAGTTCCGACCTGTTATTCCAGCACAGCAGCCACAACAGTTTGTTCCAGTGGCTCCTCAACAGTTTCAACCTGTTGCCAGAGGAGTTACTGTGATGAATACTGGGTTTCCTCCCCAAACTCTACAACCCCAATTTCCTCAAATAATGCAACAGTTACCAGCAAGACCAGGCCAACCAGGCCATATGCCACCTGCACCACCGGCAGTTTCATTGCCAACTGCTCAGCCAAATCGGCATGTCAGTCCAGGGGCATCACTGCCTCAACCTAATATTCAAACTCCAAATAACTACATGCCTGGGGTCCCAGCATCACACCTCTCTTCATCATATACTGTAAGTGATTAAGAACATATTGTGCTTAGTGCTACAATTCTTTTGTAGATCTCTGTACCTTGATTTCCTATATTCATGTCTTTGCAGTTTGCATCATCTTCTTATGGTCAGGTGCCGGTGTCTCATAATGCCATGGCTCAATATCAACCCATGGCACAATTGCAGGCACCGAGTGTTCCTGTTGGAGGCCAGGTGGGTATCCATGTTAGCCAGAGTACTTCTTCTGTTACATCTGTACAGCAAATTGGTGAACAACCATCTGTTTCCACAGCTACCATACTAGTAAGGACATTCATCTGCCTCCACTGTTTCCTACACATCTCCACAAAACACTGCTTCACTTCCTGTATTTCTTGTGCTATTTACCGTTTAACTTATTATATATGCTATTGGTGCAAGTATCATATTGAGATCACAATTTTATAAAATCTCAGGCACCTATCATTCAGCCGAAGCTCTCTAAAGAGGCTTTAACAGATTGGATAGAGCATACTTCTGCAAATGGAAGAAGGTATATAATACTCATAGTTGTGGTCTGCTGTTAGATAAGCGTTTGAGGCTGGAGTTTTGGTTTCAGTAGTAAAAGATGTCTCTTCTTGGTATATTTGAAAGGATTGCTTTGTGAGATTATGGTGGGAATAATCTGTCCTGCCACCTTAGTGACATGACTGCTGAAATACTTGTCTCCCCTTGTTTGTGTTGTTTGTAATGGAGTTTGGAGAATGTTTAATGTCCATCAATAAAATAGTTTCAAATTACAGCCTTTTTCTTATGTCTCACGTTGATTAATACAACTTAAAAATCTCTAAATGTTTCTGTTAACATATTGCAATATTCATCATAGAATTACACCAATGCAATTTTGTTACTTTGCATCCATCACTCCCATCGGGATAAATGTGGCAGTTAGATGTCATCTATTAGAGACTTTGCATGCTTTATTCTTGTATTTATTTAACCATGGATCCATTATGTCTTATGCAGATATTATTACAATAAGAAGACACGACAATCTAGTTGGGAGAAGCCATTGGAATTGCTGACACCAATTGAGGTTAGTTATGCTAATGATACTGCTTTTCCTCTATTATATTCAGTCTCTGGCTTCTTACTTATACTATTAAACTGTGTTAGATGCATTGCCCTTTGTGTTTTATAGGTTCTAGCCATAGTGAGCATGTACTTTGCATGATAAGAAAATTAGTCTTGGTCTAATGTAGAAAACATATTTCATTAGCTTGCTTCTATAGGTTGAAATCGAATTCCAAGCAGGCACTTATGATTTATGGCTCCTCAGTCCTTGGTTCTCACTGTTTTTACAAAACTAGTAGAATGGACTGTCAAAACTTTGTGTTGTTTGGGGTAATTGATTTTTTGAAGCTCTCTTCCAGGTCATATAGCTTTTAATGGAGGAAAATAAAGCTTGCACGGAGCATTTTCTCCTCCATGTCATTACCCTGTATGAGTGTAGTTTAGTTGATTTCTTTTTTTATTTTGTTTGTTTTATGATTGAACCTTTAAAAGATAAGGTTTTTATTTTGTTTGATTTGTAATTTGTTGAAAGGCTCACTCTCATGCTTGTTCACTCATTAGCTTTCTCACTCTCTCTACAAATGGCATAGTAGTTAGTTTCTCTGCCATTTTTGTCATGAGAAAAGAGAATTCATGGGCAATGCTCTATTAAGTTTGACCAGTACATCCTGATGAGGCAGCAACAAAAGTTAGTCTCTGCTCGAGTGCCACTTTACTATTTGGTAAACTTGCTAGAGATTTCCCCGAGAATGGTTTTGAATTATATGATTGTATTCGCTGTAATGCTTGTGTAGTGTCATATTTTTCTTTGTGCAATATTACTCATTTACCACTTTCCACTTCCGAGGCATTCTACTTTGGGTGAGTACTTGAAAAGGTATTTTGTTATTTATATTCTGCTAGTATCCATGCATGTTAAGTTATATAAGTCGAATGGCATATATTTTGAAGCTCAGTTATTGTTATATCTTTAAATGTCTCGTGTGACTTCCATAGCTTTAAAGGTGCTTATAGGTACATGATGTGCTACTCTACTGAGAGGTAGGATATGTAGTGGGTCTTTGCTGCTTGCTCTACCTACTTTTTATCATGAATGTTAGTAATTCTGTCATTCATATTCTTTTGTAGATTGTTTTCATTCTGTTGCAGGATTAATTATGTTAAAGTTTTTGGTTGGTGTTGTTTGCCATTTTCGACTCTAAAATCTGCAATGCCCTTCACTCCTAAGTTTGTGATGCCATCTTTTTGTGTTCTGAGCGGGTTGTAAAATCTGAGGTACATGCATGTCCTGATAAAGTAACATTTTTTATCTCATTCCTTAAAAATTAAAAGGTTAGAAATGTCGTGCTTTAGTTATCATGGCCTGATAGTTGTCTTTTTCTTCTTCTTTTTTTTTTTGTTGAAAATCTCATTGATAAAAATATTTTGGGTGGAAGGTAGAGAAAATGGCTTTAAGCTCGTTGTCTTAAATGACAATTTCTTTCTCACTATTGCTTCTAATGGAGGATTTCCTTTGTTGGGACGACTTCTGAAGAATACGTTGTGGTTAGTCATCTTTGATTGGATAAATCCCCGGGAAGATTCAATCAATCTTGAAGCCCATGAAATTTGATAACCAAAGATGCCCTGATCCAGATGGATGGATTTATGAAAGTGCCCAAAAGTGATGGTGGTAGTGGGTTATTTAGGTAGTGATTCCTTTTTCTTGACCCAAGAATCAGATAGGTGCTAAAAGGAGAGGTCTTTTTTTCCCTTCAGAAATTTATGTTTCGCATTTGTGCCGTTCTTCCTCGTTATTTTGGGTTTAAATGATGCCAGAGGTGATTTGCATAATTTTAAACTGAACCACTGCCCATTTCACTCGATTTGTCTAAGAGGAGGATTATTGAGCTTGGACAGGTTGTCAGCCAGTTTAGTTGGGTGCAATTGGCAATGCTAGTTTTATGCAATTTGGGCCGGTTAGAGTCTTTATCAGTGTTTCATGCTCCTAGCTTTTAAAGTATTCTTTCCATTCTTTTTGACTTTTGTGTTTTAGTTGTTACCTTCTGCAACTATAGTTTATATAGATACATTATTTATGTTTATAGACATGCATAGTCTCTTAAAATTTGCTGCACAATCCCAAAAAATGAGAAGGTGACCAAGGAGATGGGAAGGGAAATAAACAGAGTGGTCTTCTTGTGGTTAATCGTGTCTTTCATTTTTGTCACTTAGATTAATGCTGCTTAGGACTTATGATGTGAGCTTTTGGTTATTGTTGAAACTTCTTTTACTTATTTGTTTGGCTAGGTGGTGCATTATGCATAAAACTATAGTTTATATAGATACATTATTTATGTTAATAGACATGCATAGTCTTTTAAAATTTGCTGCACAATCCCAAAAAAGTGAGAAGGTGACCAGGGAGATGGGAAGGGGAAAGAAACAGAGTGGTCTTCTTTGTGGTTAATCATGTCTTTCATTTTTGTCACTTAGATTAATGTCGCTTAGGATTTATGATGTGAGCTTTTGGTTATTGTTGAAACTTCTTTTACTATTTGTTTGGCTAATAGATCCTGTCAATGGGTGGTGCATTATGCATAAAACTTGAGAAGGGTGGCAATAGTATGATCTTTTTTCTTATTTTCACCTTTGTAAAATTTCTAACATTGTCTTTAACAGTTGAAGTGTTAAACATATATGGGTCGCCAAATAATTTTGTTTGCTTTTTGACGGAGCTCTGGCCTGGAAAGGAAACCTCCTCTGAGATTCTTTTTTTCTGTTTCCTCCTTTCAATAGATTTGGGTGGATTTCCCCCCCCCCCCCCCCCCAACAAATTCGAGTGTCTACTTACTTACCTCTTATGCGTGACAGAGGGCAGATGCATCAACTAACTGGAAAGAATTTACGAGTCCCGATGGAAGAAAGTGTGTAATTTGAATAATTTCTTTTAAGCTTCTGTAAATTTGTTGGCATTTTATGATCAGATCCTTCTTGTGAACATCTGCAGGTATTACCACAACAAGGTTACAAATCAATCAACATGGTCAATCCCTGAGGAGCTGAAGGTTTCCTTCCATAACAACCTGTTAACTTATTTTTCCTTTGATTTCTTATCATGGTTCCTTACCACTTCTCTCTTTCGCATTCGTGTTACAATATTCAAGTTGGCTCGTGAACAAGTAGAAATGGCTTCTGTCAAAGGAACAGAGTCGGAAGTTTTTTCTCATATTCCAGCTCCTGCACCTCCTGCTAGTAAAGCACCATCTGGTGCGGATACATCATCTAGAATAATTCAAGGAGCTTCGTCAAGTCCAGTTCCAGTGGCACCAGTTCTTGGTACTAGTGATATTCAACCTGTGGTGGTTTCTGGATCAGATTTACCTGTTGGAGCTTCTTCAACAATGACCAATGTACATGTGGTTCAGACAGCTGCGGATGCTATCACACCGTCTGCTGCTGTTTCAGAAAGTTCTGAAGTTTCTATCACAGTGGTTGATACTGTTATGGCACCAATGTATTGTTTTTATAAGTGGTTTTCTGTGATGTTATTGTAGCTTTGCATTTTCTATCTTTGAATACTTTTCTGCTCTTCAATTTTGTAGGAATGATATTAGCAAAGTTTCTTCTTTGGATATGATTAGTTCTGCTGAAGGAGTTTCAACACAAAATGCAGATGTATGTGATGAATTAATTTATCTTTCCTTCTAGCAATAACTTCTGCGTATGCTTAACTGGCAAGATGTAAGCGGTTTCTGTTTCACAGGAAACTATAAAAGACGTGGTAGTGAGTGAGAAAATTAACAATACATTGGAAGAGAAAGCAATTGATCAAGAGCCTTCTACTTATGCCAGCAAGCAAGTATGTAGCAGAAATTTCCACTTCCCTCAGCTGATGTTCCTTTTCCAATTCTTGATTCATTTTACTTTTCAAAATAATTTTCTCTTCTAGGAGGCTAAAGATGCATTTAAAGCACTTTTGGAGTCTGCAAATGTTGGTTCTGACTGGACATGGGATCAGGTAATTAAGTAGGTAGTTTGAATTATGTCAATAAAGTTTAGTGTATTTCTCAAATTTCTGCAAGTATCTGATATTTTAATTGATTATGATAGGCCATGAGAGTGATAATAAACGACAAAAGATATGCTGCTTTGAGAACACTTGCAGAGCGAAAACAAGCTTTTAATGAGGTAGATCCTTGCATTGTTTTAACTTTTAGTTGAACCCTTATTCAGCATGCATGTAGCTTGGTTGGTTTCAAATTGTGTAATTGACGGTTTATGTTGTTCATTACATTTTCATTAGGTGTTGTTTATTGTTATCGTAATCTTTTTCCCTTTTTTCAGTTTTTGGGCCAAAAGAAAAAGCAGGAGTCTGAGGAAAGGCGAATTAAACAGAAAAAAGCACGGGAAGAATATAAAAAAATGTTAGAAGTAAGAAATTTACTTCTCTAGAGTTCTATAATCTCTATTTACTAGATTCAATGTTTTTCTTGCTCTCGTGATAATTGTGGATCTTGTACAGGAGTGCTCGGAGCTGACATCATCCACTAGATGGAGGTTTTTGCTTTCCCTTGATCTCTAAATAACATTGATAATTGTTCTGGTTTGGATTTTATACCAAAGTTTGATACAGCATGGACATTAAATGGCAAGTGGTCTTTACTAATTAAGTATTTGCACTATCATTCAGCAAAGCAGATACTATTTTTGAAGATGATGAGAGGTATAAAGCTGTTGAACGGGAGAAAGATAGGAAGGATCTTTTTGAGAATTATGTTGACGAACTCAGGCAAAAGGTACATTTTGGCCCCGCAACTCATCCATTTCAATTGTTGTGTCTAGAATGTATACATACATGCCCCTAACCACACCCCTTTATCTGCCAAAACAATTATTTTATGTATATACTAATATGCTTGAATATTTGTGCTCACATGGATGCATGTGCAAGCATTACATGTTTGTTTGTCTCCTTCGAACTGGAAGCCAAATATCAATCTTATATTGTTCTGTCCTTTACTCAAGGCCTATACTCCTGCTCATTGTTTTCTCCTATGATCCCCTAATTTCTACTTGGTTGGTCTTTTTCTGTAGAATGAGAACCTAGGAAAAGTGAAAAATGCTTGAACTTCTAAACATCTTAGTAATCATGTAATAATTTATTTTTGGATGAGGTTAGTTGATCCTAGCCAAGTTGTGTATGTATATTTGTTTTTCCTCCATCATTACAATCCATTGTTAGGGTTGTTACTGGTTGATTTAATATAAAAAAGGTTGTGTCATCCTTTGCAAGTACATTATCATCTATAAGTTCTGCATGTCTATGAAGTATAATGCTAAAACCGTCATTATATCTATTCAGATATTGTGAGCTTATTTGATAAAATGTCCTCATTGTACATCCTGGGAAATTGCCTTTTACCAATTTTGGGTCTATGGTTAAAAATTTTGGTCAAGATTTCATTTTCTTGAATTTGTTTATTTGGCCAGGACCGGGTGAAGGCACAGGAGCAGCGCAAGCGGAATGTAGTGGAGTACAGACAATTTTTGGAATCTTGTGACTTCATTAAGGTACCTTTTAGCAAATTTCAAGTTTTGCATTTGTGGTTTATATTGGGCTTTATGCAGGTATTACTATTGCTCTGCAGGCAAATAGCCAGTGGCGAAAAGTTCAGGACCGCTTAGAGACTGATGAAAGATGCTCATGTCTTGAAAAAATTGACCGCTTGGAAATATTTCAGGTACTACCCTTGATTTTACTGTCAATATTTTTTAAAAAAATTTGTACCATTTTGCAATTTCTATGTGCATTTCGATTCTAATTTAAGAGGTTTTTGTAGGAATATATACAGGATTTAGAAAAGGAAGAAGAGGAGCAGAGGAAGATACAAAAGGTGACCTCAATTACATACTTTAGTGATTGCATTTGGTGTCTGCATTTTGGGGATTACTGTGTGATCTGAGTTTGTTTTATCAAAACAGGAAGAACTGAGAAAGGCAGAGCGTAAAAATCGTGATGAGTTCCGCAAGTTGATGGAAGGACAAGTTGCTGCAGGCACTCTAACTGCCAAAACACACTGGCGTGATTATTGCATGATGGTTAGCAAGCCAGTTTGATTTGGTTATGGGGAGAAAAGTGCACCAAGTAGCTATTATTATCTTGCTTTCTGATGTGCCTATCATGGATTTTATTTTCAGGTTAAAGATTCACCTCACTTTATGGCAGTTGCATCCAACACCTCAGGTTCAAGTCCAAAAGATTTGTTTGAAGATGTAGCTGAGGAGCTTCAGAAACAGGTTATCTTTATCTTTGTACTCTGGTTAATTTTCTGTATTTTACCCTGAAGTTACTAAAATATGTAGTAAACCATTGGCTTTCTTTGGTCTTTCCCGGACTGAAGAGCCTGGGTTAGCGTGACTTTTTGTTCGTATGCATATGTTATTTTACATTCATTCTTAACAAACATTCATGTCTATTACAAGATTCAGTGTTCTTTGCCATTTGTTTTAATTTCTTTAACTGGGAAAATCTTTAATCCCATCTTTCTATGTCCTGTTCTATAAGCAGAATTTGATGCGAAAGTGAAAGTCTGAAATTTAGTATGAAATTTTTTTTTGGTTGCAAGTAATTTTTTTAAAATATCCTGAGAAATTGCATAATTAATTTCTGTTTAATATGACCATTCCACACCAGGTTCTTAAGATACTACAAATTTCAAAATATAGACGAAAGTTGAAACTCATAAAATAAACTGAAAACTTCAAACATCTAACGGATCAGAAAATAACCTTGTTGCTTAGTATTCACCTTGTCTTTACATTTTTACCTTTATTTCTTTTTGGCACCTGGAATGCAGATTTGGTGCTTAAGTGCAGTAACTATTCATGTTAAGACAATAAGATATGCAGGGATGGGGCTTTCATGGAAGAAACTGTTACTAGTACCCAACAATTGTTTTAGTTACTGTCTTGGTAATCATGGTTTCATTGTGCAAATGAATGGTGCTCATAATAACTTGCCTACTTATTTTTAATTTACAGTATCATGATGATAAAGTTCGAATAAAGGATGCAGTGAAGTTGAGAAAGGTATGGCAATGGCATTTCACTGTGTTCTTTCTGTAACATGCCCTTACGATTTTTTTTTTGTCTAATATATTGGAAAGTTTTTAGATTTCTTTGGCATCAACTTGGACACTTGAAGACTTGAGGGCTGCTATTGCAGAGGATATTAGCTCTTCACCTATATCAGATGTTAACTTGAAGGTATATACATGTTCTTAATAGTTCTCTTTTTTTTAATACCAGAGTGGTTTGCAAGGGCATGCTGTTAGAATTTGGGCTGCTCCTGGAACTTTTTACTCTTTAATGAACATCTATGTTGCTCGGACTTATGCATGGTGTGGGTGTGCGTCCAAGTGTCTGATAGTCCAGTTACTTGGAATTGACAACATGGGGCAAAGGGTCTAAAAAAAGGACATGGGTGCAGGGATTCATTGTTCAATATGGCATTAAGATGTTTAATATTATGTGACATCAATTGATGTTAATGTGAGGGACAGCCAGCTAAGTATTTAATTGATTTGACGATCTTCATCTTTGTAGCTAGTTTTTGAGGAGTTGCTTGGACGCACACCCACACCATGCATAAGTCCGAGTTACTTGGAATTGACAACATGGGGCAAAGGGTCTAAAAAAAGGACATGGGTGCAGGGATTCATTGTTCAATATGGCATTAAGATGTTTAATATTATGTGACATCAATTGATGTTAATGTGAGGGACAGCCAGCTAAGTATTTAATTGATTTGACGATCTTCATCTTTGTAGCTAGTTTTTGAGGAGTTGCTTGAAAGGGTCAGGGGGAAGGAGGAGAAAGAAGCAAGGAAGCGTAAACGTCTTGCTGATGACTTCTTTGATTTACTGCATTCTATAAAGGTGAGGCAGGCATGTCATTAAAATTGTGGTAGAATAGTTGATCTTATAATTTTTGCAGCATATGTGAATAGTCTGGAAATTTTATACGGTTAAAGTACTTAAATAGTCCTTGTACTATACTCAAAAGTGCATTTTAATCCTTGTACTATAAAAATGAGTAATTTAATCCTTGTACGTTTGAAATTTGTGCAAAGAAGTAAAATTTAATGGGAAACCGTCTAAATGTTGACATGGACATGTGAAACTGATAGAAAAGATGACTTGAAAAAAAAATGATGACGTGTCAAATTTTTTTACTCAAGTGAAATTAAAAAAAAAACATAACTTTTTTACCCAAATCCCTCCCTTACCCGTAAAAACATATCATTTTTTCCGAAGTCATCTATTCTGTCAGTTTTTAAATTCCACCTGAGCAAAAAAAATTGACACGTCATCATTTTTTCCAAGTCATCAATTCTGTCAGTTTCACATGTCCACGTCAGCATTTAGACGATTTTTCATTAACATTGTTACCAATTTTACTTCTTTGCACCAATTTCAAACGTACAAGGATTTAATTACTCACTTCTATAGTATAGGGACTAAAATGCAATTTTGAAGGACTTTCTAGATACTTTAACCCCTTTTTATACACTCTATATGATTGTTTAACCTGTTGCAGGAAATTACTTCAACTTCAACATGGGAGGACTGCAAACATCATTTTGGAAGTATTCAGGAGTTCAGGTGCTTTCTGGTTGGATTGGGTTGTGATAGTTTTAGGTTAAACATTTACTGTGCTGCAATGCTTTGGTAAATAATAATTGTTCATCATATGATTGGAATTTTTTTGTCCTAGTATTTTCTACAAGAGTCCAGAGGTCAACAAAGGCTTCATTAAATATGAAAAGGCATATAATTCTGTGTTGGTCTTCCAGATACGGATAGGGACCATTGATCGTTGGGAACTTTTGTTATTTGCCCCTCCGTGCTACTTTGTATAGTAGTTGTGATGTGATTTCTGTGAAAATTGAATATGACGGGAAAAATAATGAAAGTATCTTTACTGGATGTTTTGTATTTGAACTTCCAAAATTTCCTTAAATCATTGTATATATTTTTCTGCAAATATTGCTTACATGTAGCTTATTTGTTGAATGCTTGTATGTAGTTCCATTGGGGATGAAGCCTTCTGCAAGGGGATATTTGAGGAATACATAACACAGTTGAAAGAAGAGGCAAAAGAGAAGGAACAAAGAAGGAAGGAAGACAAGGTATTAGATCAATTTTATTACATATTTGCATATCATTTATGGACTTAGAAAATAAGCATCATTTTCGTATTGTGAAATATGGTTAAGTCTATGCATTTGAGTTTCTGTTTAACCATAAATCTATGGCTCGTCATTCATTGCATGTGCTTGAGGGTAGTGTTACTCTCCAAAGTACTATTTCTACTGCATATGAACTTCCTTCTTGATGTTTGTTACCGGGAAATGATTGGCAAACTGCATAAATCATTTATTATATCCTTTTTGCCCCAAATATATTATACTTGTTTTTGAGGGTGTGCTTCTTTATCCTGTGTCCAAGGGTCTGGACAGACTTAGAGGTGTGTACATGAGCTGAGTGGACCCATCTATCTGACTGTCCAGTCTGCGGTTAGTGTTAAACAAGAGAAAATTATTTCTGTTTTCTGCAGGCAAAGAAGGAAAAAGAGAGAGAGGAGAGAGAGAAGAGGAAGGCGAAGCATGGAAGGGACAAAGAGAGAGGGCATGAAAGAGAAAAAGACGAACACTTGAGGGAGGGACCTACTGAAGTACATGTTGATATGGGTGAAATACATGATAATGAAAATAAAAGATCGGGAAAAGGTGATGATAAGAAACATCGGAAGTGGCATCAAAGTTCTGTGGATAATTTGAATGAAAGTGAAAAAAACCGGACTAAGAATTCCCACAGGCATAGTAGTGATCACAAAAAATCAAAGGTATGATATTTATTTCCATTTACATGTTTGAAATGGTTGCAACTGTGTTCACAACACTTGATTAGTGATCATTACTGCTGCAGCATGCATCTACACTCGAATTAGATAGTGAAAACAGGCATAAAAGACATAAGAGAGACCATCCGAATGGTTCGCATAGAAATGTTGACCCTGAGGAGCTTGAAGATGGTGAATTTGGTGAGAGGGAAAGTCGGTAGTTATATTATCCTACAAACTTCTAGTTTCTTTTTGTTATAATGTTTAATGTATCAACAATGGAAGGTAGCCTGTTTTTAGCGGATCTACTTGATTTTGATAGGGGCAATGTTGTATTAGTATCATAATTTATTTCTGGTTTTTTTATTTATTTATTACAAGTTCTATCAGATAGTGATTTCATGTTCAGATAAGTTGCTCTTTGTTTTTCATAATCTCTTAAAGGTTTTCTTTTTATTATTGTCACCAATTACCTGGAATTTTCTTGTTCAAGTGATGACCGTGGAAGAATTAAAAAGACTGTTAAGGGTTTGTCACTTTGTTGTGACAAAAACTAGCAGTTTTTGAAGATGAAATGATCTGTTCATTTGTTGTATTTGCAGGACAGGGGAAGTAAGCAATGGTTTCAGCCTTTAAGGTCTTAGATTTATTTCTTTGTTTTGCCTGCCAAGTAAGAAAAATTGCATGCATTTAACATGTTCATCGTTATGGTATGTTAAAACTTAAAATGGTTGCAATTCAGTTAGTAGATCTTTCAAGCAAAAGTTTTTGCTCGGTACTGTTAATTCTTCCTTTCATTTGCTACTTAATGATAGAAAATGGCGTGTGCTTCTGAAGTCTGTTATGGTCGCTAAGTGCAGCTAACCTCTCATCATCTTTATTTTCATTAGAGGGAGACAGGAGGCAGTAACCATCAATTTAGAGCTTTTGGTTTGGTTCCATTGTCCTTGAATTCTTGGTTAGCAATATAATCTGTATGATTTTCACTTCCACAATACTACATGGTATGTTTCTTTTGCTTTTTTTTTTTCTTCTCTTTGAATAAAGAAAAAAAGAAGGGAAAAAGATCTTAAAATTGTATATAGTTCTCTTTGCTTTGTTGATATATAGTTATGTTTATTGTTCTCTTTTCCCGTAAACTTGCATACTCATTGTATTCTTTTCGGTGTCTGCTCTAACTTTACAAGGGAAAGTTCACACACATAAGAAATGGACAAGGGCATGGACTGCACTGCGGCTAGCTGTTTCACTTCTGAAATTTCTGCGACAGGCCCTTAAGTTCTTCTGATCATTGAGTAGTTCATCCATTTTACTGCCAGAGTAAGTCAATTATTTCCTCAAAAATCTCATCCATGATAGCATCTCCTAACTCGAAGCATATCTTTCTCTGCATTTTCCGGGAATCATTCCATTCTTCTAATGTGTCGAAGAAATCCATACTTGAGTCTCTAGAGTTTTTCCTGCATGAGTAGATTTGCTCAGCTCTGATTAGGTTTCCCAGCTTTTCCACACCAGTGAACCAGTGAATGTAGTTGTACTTGTTTCTGACGTTTATCCTATCATTGTTTTTGATGGATTTCTCTGGGAGGTTGAACAGAGGCTTCCTTTGATTCACAAGCTCTTGGTTTTTTTGGCACCGAGGAGAGCAAGGTCCAATTATCCCCTTTCCTTCTTTGAACCCAATGAGAGTGTATCTATCAATTAGTGATTTTCCTAGCAACTTCCAAGGAAAAGGTGCAAACACAAAGTTACTTTTAGCATTTTCGGTCAGAGTGGAGTTCCTACTTGATGGGTTTTTTTGTCTTGTTATGATGTGATACACTGTTTCATGAGAAACAAAGGGTTAAGAGCCACAGGCACTCAAAAAAAAAAAAAAAAAAAAGAGAAAAGATTCTAACCTTTGTCGGATGATAATTTATTTAACATAGACATGAGTTCGATGTGCTTATCCTGAGTGCATTGCCTTTGACGTGTTTTATCTGTAAGAGTCTGCAAGCAATATGAGAAGAAGGAAAATGAAGTTGATCAGAGTTTAAGCTTTCCTAAAAGAAGCGAAAAGAGACATTTGCTTCTTACTATCTTTCATGCATTGGGGGTTTGTCTATCTAGCAGTTTGTTTAACACTGCAAGTATCTGAGCTTAATTCTGAAATTATTTTGACAAAAAGCTAAAATAGATGTTTCAGTACCTTTTCTGATTCCACATTACCAAGGTTTGAGGCTTGAGAAGTTACGGACGAAGAACCAGGTTGACATTTTGAAGGCAAAGATTCTTCTTCAACATTGCAGCTGGGAGAGGCACCAAATGTGGTTATTAGATCTTTCACTTCAGTAAAACCATTTGAAGTCTGAAATTCTTCTTGGTGAGCTTTATTACTGCAACAGGAAAGCTCCTTGTTGTCATTAGCAGAAACAAGTTTGTATAGTATCGACTTGACGACCCTTTTGGACTTGTTGATCAAGTTGTAACTGCGTGGTCTCCTCAGGTTCTTAAGTAAAGTGATTTGGCAGCAACCATTTCGACCATTAGAGCTCAAGCATTTCACCAAGTACCCACTTTCAGAAAGGTATATGTTTAAAGTGAAGGGTTCTTGTTTCACTTGGAGGTGCTCCTTTAGCTGTTTTGCTGTTGCTGACTTAGATGCAGGAGAAGCCATTGAAGTTGCAAAATCCAGTGCAGAAGGAAGAGTAAGTAAGCAGAGGCTGGATGGGGTGGACAGCACAACTAATGATTGGAACAGACAGGGAATGTCTGTCACTGTTGGATTAAAAAGAACTTTTTTTTTTTTTTACAGAGAGAAAGAGAAGATATAAAAGGAGGAGCCTTTGGTTTTGGTTAGAGTGAAAGGCAAGCATTTAGACGCCACCAAGGTAATGATTTATCCTATTGGGAGACAACTGGAATTTTTAAACAAAGGCAATCTTCTTATTGATTGATGACCCCCCCTAAAATTTTAAAAGCTTATGAATTTAGTTAAGGGACATACTATAGAATACCATGAAACATTCTTAATTTTATTTATTAATTAAGACATGCAATATTCTTGTTACTGATTGATGACTCAAATACTCAATCTGAGCAATATTTTTATTGATTGGTGACATCAATTAGTAATTTCACTAAACCAAACTGTGGATCTTGTGTTATGATTTTAATGTATATATATATTTGAGGTTGATTTTAATGTAATTATCATCATGTAGGTAGGTGCCAGTGGAAGAGTACCTTGTTTCTTTGAGCAAAGTATGTGGGAGACATTGAGGGAGGCAAATTTTGGAATGAAATTCAATGTTTCATGATAGTAATGTTTATTGCAATCCAGCAGGAAACTGCGAAGGGTGTCGAGTCACCTGGTAAGTGGTGCCATTTCTACCTCTTCTGCCTGAAAATATAGCAGAGTTCATTGCATGCATGCATGTATATATGATTTATGCCTATTTCATCATTTCTAATCCACCAACTCAAAACCTGAATAAATAATAATAAAAAGAAGACATAAAAACATTGGTCATACGTCCAAATATAAACCTGAATATATATATATATATATATATATATATCAGAGTTCATTGCATGCATGCATGTATATCTCTGATTTATGCCTATTTCATCATTTCTAATCCACCAACTTAAAACCTGAATAAATAATAATAAAAAAGACTTAAAAACATTGGTCATACGTCCAAATATCAACCTGAATATATATATATATACATATAAATAATCAGCGTTGCATGAACAATTTAATGTGGCATGCAACAGAGCCGACTCTCTCAAGTGTACTTTTATAGCTGTGAGCGATGCAATAATCAGCAGTTCAGCAAGAAGAAGCTCGTGAAGGATTAAAAAGTGGATTTGGATAGCGACCTCCTAGCTTTACCATAAAGTTGCCCATATCCAAAGCAAAGCTCACCTTTAGAAGCTTCTTCCTTTACCAATTTTCATGCTTAGATTCTTACTTTTTATCTTTATTTATTTTACTTATTTATACATTTATAAGCCCTCCACCCCAAACCACCCCCACCCTTTAATTAATGTCAAAAAGAATAGTCTACTCTTTTTAATTTTATATTACGTCTTCCACTTTTTTTTTCCTTTTCTTTTGATTTTATGCTTTAATTAATACTATTTTGGGTGGGAACAAATTAAGGATGGTGTATTATTGGGCAAAGCCTCCATCAATCTTGAAGGACCCATATGGCATGCCATGACCATGAACAAGGACCACTCATTCATCCATTTGGATGCCTTGTGAGCATGCCATAAGTCATCATTTTTTTGTATGACAAGTTTGTTCCCTGAACTTGATGTATCTCATTATTTCATCTCTTCAAAAAAATATATATTTTAGTACCCAATCATGATTTTAATTTAATTTGCTAAGGATTAGGAGAAGTATAGTTTTATTACTTATAGTAATGATTTTATGACAACATTTTATTTTTCAAAGAATTCTAAGCTATAGTTTTGAGTTTGGGTTTGGTCTACAGCATGAAGCATGGATGAGATATATATTATCTCAAGGTTTTAATTTATTTCAATTAAGGAATTAAAATATTTTACATTAGTTATAACAATATTTTTGGACCACATAATATAATTGGTTGGTTTTTGTTCTTAAGATTCTAATTTCAAGGATTAATTAAAATATAAGTACAGCTAGTCTTAATTATAACTTAAACCAAGGATTAATTAAAATGATTAGTATAGTGAACTCCTAATCTTACAAACCTAGTATCCATTAGTCTTTACTTTTACGCTCTAAAATAAGTAGGCTTTCTACATCCTTCCCATGTGTAATGTGTAATGATAATTAAGCACGGTTTTTTGGTTACATATTTGAGTTTTGTTGACGAGTGTTTTTCAGATGCATTTTTAAGATTAATTAATATATTATTTATAATAATAATAATAATGTTATATTAAATGTAATAATTGATAAATTTTTTTAATGACCTTAAAATTTATTTAGAGTACTCGTTAATGAAATCTTACATACTTATCATAATAATAGGTAGGCGTTGACATTGCCATAGCACGTCAAACAAAGCTTATTTCTAAAGCTAACCTATGTTTCTAAATCATGTGGTCAAGCTTTGATTAGGTATAATCTAATTTCTAATATATATATATATATATATACATACGAGAATATTATTAATTCAACCTAAGTAAAACTTTCTCCAAAGAATAAATTAAGCAACGATTCTAGAGCATTAAATATAAAAAGAAAAAAAATTAGTAGTTTTAAGACGAAAAAGCTACTATAGGTTTAATTCAAACCCATAACATCTGACTTAATGTAGAAAGTATTTATTAAGGAAAAAAGAAAAGAAAAGAAAATTCCACTTTCTAGAACAACTTTTGGCCAAAAAAGAAAACAACTTTTGGCCAAATTTTCTAGGATACATATAAATGAACTAATTAATTTTTGTAAGTACAGATGAGAATCTCCTATCATAGTTAATTACCCACTTATCTTTCAATCTTCAATCTTCAATAAATGAACTAATTAAAGATTGAAGATTGAAGGATAAGTGGGTAATTACCTATGATAGGAGATTCTCATCTGTACTTGACAAAAATTAATTAGTTCGTATCCTAGAAAATTTGGTGACAATGTGTATAAATTAACCACCCCGCACAGTCGTTTCCTCTCCACGACTCAACCCATCTTTTCTTTGCCAACTCTTTAGAGAAAGAAAGCAAGAGAAAATATGTGTTCCAAGGTCAGCGCCTTTTGCATGATCGTCTTCCTCCTCTTCTTCACATTATCTTCTTGTGCCTCTGCCGCCCGCCCTGGACCTGCTTATGCTGATCATGCTATCAAACCTCACTATCTGGTATATATACCTGCTTTTGTATATACAGAAATTTCTCTCATTTTTCCTTCCTATTTATCATTAACAAGCTGACGTTAATTAGTTTAATCTGTTAAGAGAAATATTTGTTAATAAGGGGGGGTCTTCTTTTGATCCTATAATTTCTCTTTGTGTGTGAACATTTCAGGATGGTGAAGCAGAGAAGATTGAGGTGGAGGATAGCTGCGATGGAATTGAGGAAGAAGAGTGCTTGATGAGAAGAACACTTGCAGCTCACGTTGATTACATCTACACCCAGAAGACCAAGCCCTGAATCACCACCTTACTTTCTTATATATACCTAATTATTCATAAATTTCTGTCTCCATTTGTATCAGGTTCGGATATATATATATATATATATATATATATATATATATATATATACTGTTTTTCATTTTCGATTTTCAGGGAGGTTTGAGTGGATAAATGTATAGTGTTTGATTCTTCTGTTCATGTAGGTGAATTTTTCTGGTTGTTAAACCAGTACTGTTGTGTGTATATATACATATTTCCTTTTTATTTTCTCAAAAAGTATACCGATTCGAATATAAATATAGAGTATAATTTTTTAAATATATGAAAAAAATTAAAAAAATTTAAATATATTCATATCGAATTCATATATGTATCTGACATTTCACTTCGAGTCCGAATACTATATATATATATATGCTAGTAAAATTAATTTCTATTATATCACGTTTCAATAATTTATTTATATAATTTTCAAACATTGCCAAAGTTTTTGGGGTTGAGTTTTATATTATACTGTCAACTGCTCAACTGAAAGATTGGACCTTTAGTTTTTAACCAATAATTTATCTAATTGAATGCTGTTTGCTAGCATAAGGTTGGCCAATCCTCAGCCCTTTCAGTCTAACCATCAAAAGATGTATTGTTGAGAACATTATGCAAAGTTTTCTTATATAATTAAAATTAGAAAGTAAAAAAGGCGAATTAAGGAAACAAAGAAGGGAATATTAAAGAACAGAAGCCTCCTTTCTCAATAGGAAAATCAACTAAAGAAATTAATTAGCCCTAATTTTAATTGCCTGAAGAAATCAATTCATACCCACTTTATTTATCATAATTGAGACTACATGAATGAATCAACAACATTAGAGAAAAGATTTCCCATTTGGATGAAGCTAATCGGATTAATTATTGAAAGCTTATGTGTATGTTGCCAAAATGCATGTTGGGGAAACGGTGAAAGTGAAGCCAATCTTTCTTTAATTATATTATTATAGTAAAAAAAAAAAAAAATTAAGGTTACTTGTTTGTTTGTGAATGAGCAAATTAAGACACGTAAAAAATGAAAAAAAAAAAAAAGTAAAAAACTTTCCATGGATGTGTAAGCATTATTTTCTTATTCAAATATTATATCCATTATTGATGGTAACATGATCTTCTAGACTTCAATTCTTTTAGCATGAAAATAATATAAAAATAAAAAGGTGGCTGACTTTTCAATCTTCACATTGAATCCATTGGTCGTTTTCTTCCTATAGTTTTCAACTAGCTATTAGGGTATTTTCCAAAACATTAATGTTCATGTAATAAACAAAAGCTAGCTAATTCCTCAATATTGGGTGCATAAAATCCGGTAAAAAAAATGAACAGAGGCATAACAAAACCTGGTCTATAATTATATAATACTAGATAAATGTTCGCATTTCACTGCAGGCATATTGTCGGATTTGAATTAATATTTTATAATAAATTTGAAAGATAAAAAAAATAAGAGGAGAAAAGATAATTTAAAAAATTAATAATTTCTATGATCCTTATAAGACACTTGATAAAATTGAGAGTTATTTGAATATGATCAATTAGATCCGACAATTTCAGACACAACATAATTATACGATACAAACATAACATGAGAAAAATAATTAAAACACGACATGACACAAAAAATAACAAACACAACACAAATGCATGAACGTGTCAAAATCTACATTAAATGAATTATTAACGTGTCAAAATGTACATAAAATGAATTATTAACGTGTGAAAATTATTAATGTGAAAAAATTGTATAAATTTATAATATTTTGAACATACAAAAAATGATACGAGCACATATTTTTTCTCCATTTCTTTCTTTCTTTCCTTTTTAATAAAAAAAAGTAATTGAAAATACCCTAACTAACCCTCCCAACCCTCTTAATACTCATGCTTAATTGTCAAATACACAATCATCTAAAATCCTCAATCCTCAATTCTCCATTCTCATCCATTGTAGAAGTTACTTTTATAGTTAGTAATAATAGATAATAGATAATATATATATAATTAATTACTGAAAAACAAAATAGGAGATCATCTCTCATTTAGACATTAATTGCAAATAAAAACAAGGATTAGTTAATAAACAGGCAATATATAGTTTTTAATTGGCAAGCATCAATACTAATTATATATATGATTTATATTTGATGCACTGATAGTGTATAAATTTAGAGTTTGTATTTGATGTACTGTTAGTATATAGGTCTACATTGACAGTGAATCCTACACTGACCTCATTAAAAAACTAATCGTTAACCCCTAACCCTTAACCACTAACCCTAACCATTAATCCCTAACTCGATAGGTGGCATCGTAAGATGCACTGTCAGTGTATATACTGGCAGTGCATCAAATATAAATCCATCAATCTATATATTATCACTGAATCAAATGATGTCATCTTATTAAAAATAAAGTTATTCACGGATAATATATAAATAAATACACTGTCAATATATATATATATATATATATATATATATATATATATATTACACTTTGAAAATGTAATCAAGGATTAAGACCCATTTGAGTTTTAGTTTTGGTGCAAGACATTGTCTTGCTGTATAATCAAAATTTTTCATGATTCAATGCCGGCACTAGGGTCTATGGCTTTTTCAAGGGCTCCACGAAAGCAAAGACTATTCCAATATATATATATATATATATATATATATATATATATATATATATATCTCACTCTATAAGTGAACAACGTAAGTTGGGCAGTTGCAATTAAATCTTCTTTTATTGACCAAATTAAGCCGTTTATAAATGCACTTGATCGATGTTTGAGGACAGGATCCATTTATAAAGACCCTTCAACCTCCCATATATAGCTTGTTTCATGGCTCTCTCTCTCTATTTTTGGGTTGAAAAAAAGAAGGCAGGCGGATTTGAATATATAATTTGATATCAACCATCCAATTGAGACCTTTGCTACTGCAACCATAGCCGCAAGTACTTCAAAGTTTCATATATATATATATATATATATATATATCAATTGGCAAACCCAAATTAATGTGGAATTGAGACATGACATGAATCATGCATGATGCTTCTCTAGCATTTACTATTAATTAGCTATTGCATGCATGCCTTTGATGTATCAGCTAATTAATTCAGGACATATTGTTTCATAAAAAATTACTTTTGACCTGCACCGGCTGCTCTCATTGTATCCATCGATTTAATTAAATAAATGATCAGAAGCTAGCATGCAGCAGCACCAATCCACAAACGTATGGGCCCAAAAAAATTTGTCACTTATAGATTTTTTTACCACACTTTGGTAATATATGTTCCTTGATCTTTGAATGTTCTTATTTGTGGAAATAAAAAATAAAAAAAATAAAATGTGGTAGTTTTTTAATTCCACTTATAGAGTTAAAAAATTTCACTATCGTGTACAGACAATAATCCTTATCTATACTATATATAATGAGAGTGACTGAGTTGATGTCATAAGTCAAGTAAGGATGATTTTTTTTTTTTTTTAATATCATGCAATTAACCATCCATGCTATTTTATTAATAAAAGATGCAGTTTTTTTTTTTTTTTTTTTACTTTTCACTCAACCATTATATTTTGTTGTGCTATTTTATTATTATTTTTTAAAATAAAAAAAAAAATTCACATCCATTTGCATGTCATGAAATCTAATCTATACTTATTATAAAATTCTTGTGACACCAACTCAGTTGGAAAACTGACATAAAAATCAAGATAAAACGATAATAGGTTTAAGAATATTAATATCTTTAAATTTTTTTTTTTTAATACAAACATTTAAAACAAAAACTACCCACTCTTAAAAAGCTACCTATTTTCACTCATATAACTTTTTACATATTCCTCTTAAAAATTATCATATTTGTATCAAATAACTTTTACTTTCAACTTAAAACACATTTTTCTCGCACATTGTGGTTGTACCTTATCTAATTATTATTATTATTATATATCCTATAAAATTATGATGACAATGACGCAGCTATAGCCCAATTTGCTATGATTGTCATGCCATGATATTTGACCAGGGCCTAATGGTGGTTGTCTCTTATTACAATTGTAATCCATGACATGACTCGGCATATTTTCTTTCCTTCTTCAAGTATCTACTTGTACTGGCTAGGCTAGTATTCATCTTATGGCTTTGGTTGAAAATTAACATTACATGATCCGTGATCCCATGCCATACCTTATAAGCTGTTTCATCTACTACTAATAAATTTATTATTGTGCCCCATTCTTTCTGGTTTTGACAATTTATTTAGTATAATTAGTAGTATTAGCTTTTCCCTTTAATAACTTCGTTTTTAATTAAAAGAGTTAGAACTCATCATGCCTTTAACATTCTTATTAATTTGTGTGAGCATATATATTTTGTATTTTTTTATATTAATCGTGTAAATATAAAATAATATAAAATTTTTAAATATATCAAAATCTTAAACAAAAATATGATACGTGTATTAAATATTCTGTGTTATATTTATTACACTATTTTTACATCTATTAAACATGTTGTATTCATATTATATTTTCATATTGCATCCAAAATTATCTGATTTTTTCTCTTCATTTACCACTTTCCAACTTTCTTTCAAAGATATATATACACTTGTGGGCTTATTTAGGCCACTTGGCCATTTGGTGGGAGTACTTACAAATGTTGCTTAGAGACTCTCCTCAAAGACCTGAGGAACGCATATAGTTAAGTAAGATTAAATCCTCATAAAATTAGCTTATCAAGACCTTCGGTCACCGAAGGAAATGTGTTGCATCTTGGAGTAAGATTGTATTGAAGCAAACCCTTTTGAAGTCATGTTTCAAAATCACTAGGTATTAGTACTAGTATAATTTTAATTTCTAGGGCTAAAATTTTAAGATTATCTTTACATAAAAGAATGATTTGCAATCATATTTTACAATTAACTAAATCTTTGTTAGATTAAAAAATACTGTAAATTTCCCAACTTTTTTTTCTCATTTATTAAATATTTTTCCATTACAAATATGTTGCCTTCATATCTTTTCAAGGAAAAACATTGGGCCTTAACTTTCTTTTTTCTTTTGGGCTTTAGGCTCATCTTCTTTTAGGTATTGGAATTAAACTAATCGGCCGTACAAACCGCATATTGCGCCAAATTGGGCCTGTTTCTATTTAGGTTCACTGAAGGGTGGTCGAGCTGACTGGCTAGTTGAGAAGTGTACTTTATGTTTTAAGGAAAATACAAACATTTTATACCTATATTTTTTTCTTTCTATTTTGGTTATGTTACTTTCTGTTATTAAGTATGTTTTGTGAATAAATTTCTTCTGCCCCTTTTTGGTGCCTTCTTTGGTGTCCCTTCAATTGTTTTTTAACACGTGTTTATAAACAGTTAATTAACTGAACACATGATAGGATTGTAATAAAAGGCACACAAAAAAAACAGACAATAGGGGCAGATGATATCTTTTTGTTTTCAACATTATAGGAACTGGGAGCTAGTAGTGCAACACCTTTGCTCACTGAACGTTATCTCTGACAATCGGGTGGAAAGTTATGTTACTCCGACTCTTCATTTTGTTGAAGTATTCGTGTCCGACATATATTTAAACATGGTTATAGGGATACGATCCTTCAAATATATGAAAAATACTTAGAAAAAATTGAGTATACTCGTGTCGGACACATATCTGTATCTGACACTCACCTCGAGTCCGAGTAACATAGGTAGAACCGTAGAAAGATTGCAGCTTGTCATTTTAGCAGCGGCTAAGCAATGTATATTTAATTTCATTTTAGTTATATATATATATGACATATATTTTCAGATTAATTTTCCTTTTGATGTTCAAATTAAATGTTGATATTTGCATCAGTAAAAGTCTGGTTGGGATATCTCAAGGACAAGGTGTTTTGCTGCATTTGCAGGTGTGAATTGTCAATTATGGGAAGAAGCTGGCACTCACAATAAAGAGAAAACAATGTTGAAAGTTTAGGGAATCAAATCAATCAATGGAGTTACGGGTTATGAGTCCAACAGTTCATATCCTTAATTATTTCTAATTTTGGAGAATTACTATTTAGATTGGTTTCCTTCAAAAATGATCAGAGGCATGCCCTTGACATTGGCACCAATAATTGAGGGTTTCTGCATTCTACTTTCTTTAGGAAAATGTAAAGAAAAATAGTATGACTTGTTGTGATTCTGGTGCTTCAGACTTTACAGAAGAGGGTGAATAAGATTACGGAAGCTGGTGCTACAGCTGTGGCTCTTGTTGTGATTCGTAGCGACGTGTCAGGAAGCGTCGTGTCAGGGAGCGCTGCTGCTCGGGAGACTATTATTAAGACCCACTGCTTATGAGAGTTGTGCATGCATAACGTGTTATTGACCAAAAACGAGTGTCTACTCTGCAACTACAACTATTTTGGCAACCCCAGCGCTCTGCCTTGGAGACTATTACTAAGGCCCGCTACTTATGAGAATTGTGCTTGCATAACATGTTATTGACAAAAAACGAGTGTCTACACTGCAACTATAGCTATTTTGGCAACCCTAACGCTCTACCTGGGAGACTATTACTAAGGCCCGCTGCTTATGAGAGTTGTGTCTGCATAATATATTATTGACCAAAAACAAGTGTCTACACTACAACTATAGCTATTTTGGCAACCCCAATGCTTGGGCCTCATCCCTTTCCTATGGGACATCAATGTGAATGGATGCGTCGAATTATACAGCATAATGGCTGGTACAGGGAACAGAGGTATAATACCTTGCTTCTTTTTTTGCAGAGATGTGAAATTCATTGGTATTTTCATTGAATCAGTTTTTCCAGCGTTGAATTTTGAAATTATATCAGCATTTGCCACTCTCCTGACTCCTCTTGTATTAACTATCCCTTTCAGTGATGTATTATTCTCTTTTTGTAAAAGCTAATTAATCAGGAGTCTTTTATGGTGAAAAGAGAAAAAACTATTGCTGAGAATTAATTTGTTGCTATATATATTAATCTCTTTTTCCTGTTGATGCAGGTCCAGACTTAAAATCTTTTTCTTCCTCTAACTTTCAGGTTATGGGCTTTTTCCTTGTTTATTCCTATAATATTATTATGTTAGAAATCTAACCTTGAATTATTACTCATGTATGAAAAATGCATGTCAGAAACTTCAAGAGAAAAAGAAAAAAAAATGGTTCAAGTTTTTTCTATAGTTATATGCATTATAAATTATAATATCGGTACGGTGTTTGCTTAGGAGTTAATATGACTTTAGGCATTTTTTTTTTAATGGCTATGGGTTTGCTTGCTTTCTCATTAATCTCTCCCTTTCTCCTTGGACTGTTCTGTTATTTAAAAAAAAAAAAGACTTTTTTTAAACTGTGAAAACAAAAGAGCTTTACCAGGGAAGGTCTTTTTCTCAGATGCAGATTCTAAATATATATATATATATATATATATATATATATAATGAAAAAAATAGACCTCACTATAGGATACGATAAAAAAATAATTAAAAACACGACATGAACACGACATGATACGAAAAAATAACATGAACATGACACGACATGAATACACAAATATCTCAAAATTTATATAATATAAATTATTAACATATCAATATTTATATAAACATAAAATAATTGAAATATTATTATAATATAATAAAATATATAAAAAATAATATAAATACATGAATAATCATATTTAGAAAAGAAGTTGTTATGTTTTATTTATTTGATTTGATGTAGAGAGAATACATACAGAGATCATATGATTTGACTTGCTTAATAATAATTATTATTGTATTAACTCCACTCTACTCCACTGCCCAATGCCCAATGCCCATGGACGGCTGTTGCTTTTTTAGTTATAATTTTATTTATTTTTATATTTTAGTAAAGATAAGGCAGGCATTAATTACTATCATTTATGCAGTGCACATGTTATCCCATTCTCTTCTCTTCCGGTTCCTTTCACATATGGCCTAAAGTAACGTTGGCCTCCTATCACCCCATGACTTTTCTCTGTATAAGACCAGTCTTTCTCAACAAAAAATAAAAGTGTTCTATTTTTTTTTCGTAATGAGTTCGTGATAATAATTTTTTTTTTAATTTTGTAAGTAGAATTAAAAAATATTATATTTTTTTTATTTTTTTAATGTAATTTAAGGATATGTTTTATTTTATTAATTTCGTTTATAAAATTTAAAAATTTTACTTAATAATTTCTTTTTCCGTAATAAGTTGAAATCGGCAATTGTTAAGCATTCAACCAAGACTGCAAATTTGTTTCTGAAGAAGAAAAAAAATGGTCAAAGCAATTGTAATTCGTAGCACATTTGATGACTTAAATTAAATCTGAGCTTATTTCAGTCATGCTGAAATAATTTGTGGTGAGAGAAGAGTCTAAGCCTAAAGGTTGGCAATCTCGAATAATGTGCTCAGTCTAGACCTGCTCACGGGTCGGGTAGCCCGTCCGGCCTGTCCGGCCCGGCTCGTATTGGGCCGGGCCTGGGCAGGATATTTTGTGTTCCGACCCGGCCTGAAACAGTAATTTTTATTATAATAATATTATTTTATTTAATTTTAATTATAAAAAAATAAAATAAAAAAAATAAAAAATTTTATTTTTTTATTCCAATAAACAATGTTCCGGACCTAAACGGACGGACCTGGACGACCAAGAGCCGGACCTGGACAGAGAAAATAAAAAAAATCGGACCGCGGCCCGATCCGGCCATGAGCAGCTCTAGTCCTCACCACTATACCTTGAAAAACGGAGAACTACAAAGCCGTTGAAGTCAAAATTCAGCCTTTTTATTCACTGTTGCTTGAAATCCCAGATGTTAACTGAAACTGTACTTTTTGATGATTTTTTTGAAAATTAACTGAATTTTTTTTTATGATTTATTTATAAATTTATATTTGATACATTATCAGTGTATAATTTTATACACTGATAGTAAATCTTACGATAATATTTGTTAAAAATTAAATTTAGAGTTTAAAATTTTAGATTTTAAAATTTATTACAATAACAGTGCATTAAATACAAATAATTTATTCATCTCACTGATAGCAAGTGGCTTTTGAAGGTTTTTCAAAATTAAAGAAAAAAAAAGTTAAGAAAGAAGGAATCACCCAAATATCTATTTCCATCCCTTTGTAATAAATTTAAGATTTTATTAATAAGGGTTCTAAGAATATTATTTAAAGTTATCATATATAATAATATATTCATTCAATATATTAAAAATAATGAATAAAATTATCAATTATTATATTTAATATAATATTATTACTATAATAATATATTAACTAATCTTAAAAAGTATCCGAACGATATTCATAACCAAAACCCTAGATCTAAAATTTGGACTTAAGAAAGTTGAAGTAAAATAGGGATTGATGCTATTTCGGAAAAAGGTAAACTTTTGTTTTGTTAATTTAATCGTATTTAGGTTATGCGTTTACTAGTTAATTGTGTTTTTTTTTTCTTTTCTAAAAGTGATTTTTTTATGATTTAACTTAATAAATTTGTTAAGTTTTTTTAATAATTTTATTATAATTCTATTCATATAGTGATTAGTTACGAGTTATCTCAATTTCTAATTCATATAGTGATTAAAATTCTATTTTCTTCTCATTCATTTTTTTTTCTTTTTCTATTTTTATCATACTTATTTTGATAAATTAGAATTAATTTTTTTTAGATAAAATAATTTTAAATCTAATGTTTGTAAAGTATTTATTTTAGCATAAATTTCATAAAATATAAATAATAACTTTTTTATAATGTGGTACATCATGTGTAAATTTTTACATTTGAATATCCATATTATATTTCTTATTTTGTCCAAAATTAATTTTAAATGTACTAATAGAATATTTTATTTTCATTAAATGTAGTCCAAAAATCATCAAAAAAAATAAAAATATAATAACAAATTTCAATCAAACTAAAATATAATGATAAATTTCAATATCTATCCATAATATAATAACATATTTACCCCTTTAACCTATATATAAGTTGTTGGAGAAAAAGATTTCCTCTCCTCTCAAAATTAATTAAAAATCTAATCGCCATTCATAGCATGAAGAAAAGCTGCGTAGGTTAAATATTGTTCTATCATTTACTGATGGTCAAATATTGTTTTAATCAATAGAGCATTTCATTTGTAATTGTTTTTATTATAATTTTATAATTATTTAATCATAATAATAAATTATGTATGCTCAATATTTATAAATATGGGTTTCATATAAAATTTTAATGGATTATACATTTTAAATCGTGATTAATTAAATATTTTATTATTATCGTAGGTGATATACTCACGTAATAGAAGGGATAATTTACATTTACGGTCGTTGAACTTAGTATCAACTTTTATATATATCACAAATATTTAATTTCATCAAATTATATCATTGAATTTTTATTATTAATAAATTAGGTCACTTATACTAATTCCATTAAGTAATTATAACGAAAAAATAGACTCAACGTGGATTTTTTTTTTTTTACCTAAAATGTCAGTCAGGCATTATTTCGATGAGATGTAAAAATATATGCTTGTTGAGTCAACTTTTTCGTTATAATTACTCAACTGAATTAGCATAAGTGACCTAATTTATTAATAATAGAAGTTCAGTGATGTAATTTAATAAAATTAAAAATTTATAACCTACATGAAAGTTGATATTAAATTCAATGATCCAAAATGTAAATTACTCTAATAAGAGAGAAAGATAGTAGTTATCATTTGATTGTCAATTTGTGAATGTAACAATAAAATGCACATATATTTTTGGAAATTAATCATAGTAATTTAAATTCGTAATGGAGGTAATGCTCTAAATCAGCATTGATTCTATTCCCTTAAAAAAAAAGGTTAGGCCTACGAATGGATAAATTAATTGATGGATGGATGTAGGAATTGCAATGGAACGAGGACAGGGGTATCTT
Source organism: Fremontodendron californicum (assembly GCA_030761205.1). NCBI lineage: Eukaryota > Viridiplantae > Streptophyta > Magnoliopsida > Malvales > Malvaceae > Fremontodendron > Fremontodendron californicum. The sequence continues at coordinate 33,239,340 of JAULJL010000007.1, forward strand.
ATTCATTTTCGTCTCACTGTTGCATGGATATTGAAATGTCAATTTTTATGGATGTCGGTTATATTCATAACCGCTCCACAATGTTCCACTCCGCTACACTACAATTTTTATTAATTATTTTTAACTTAATATTGTAAAAATATATATTATAATTTATTCATGAACATAATTTTAGTATATAAAATTATTTAATATATAATATATATACTAAAAGTATATATATAAAATATTAATATATATATGATTTTAGTAGATATTTAATATATATATATATATACAAAAAATGTAAAAAAATATATATAAAATATTTTAAATGATAAGATAATAATTTTAAAAAACGGGACGAAACAAAACAAAATAAATATTTATCAAAATAACTACGCCCTATTCCGTTCTCACTTATAAAAAAAAAAAAAAAAAAAATTATTCGGAGGAATGAATCGATGTGAAATATATTGATCCAATTGGATTTTGCTATCCAAATAAATTCTCATCAAGAATCTAAAAGGAGGCTCTCGCTTACCATAATAACTGCTACAATTAGTTGTCATTTGTCTGTAAATACTTAAATAGTCGTCAACTACCCTATTAGGCTATTACAGCCAGCCAACTAACTAATTTTCATGAAAAATGTGCCATAAATTCTAACTATTAAAGTCTACACCAAGAGCCTTGAGCTATCTTGAATAAGATATTTACCTTTTCAAGGATCGATTTTTTAAGTTCGGTAAATTCTTTCGGATAGATTTGAGATATGATATTTTAAATTTAAATTAATTTAATTTAATATAAATTATTAATTAATTATTTATTATATTTAATTATAAAAATATATAATATAAAATAGTATTTAAATATATTTAAATAATAAATAAAATTTTCAAACTTGACGAAACCAATTGGATGGAACTTTTAACAAGCAATGTACAAGTTTTTAATTATTCACCTTTTATTTGAATATTTTTTTTTTTATAATTGCTTTAAATATAAGCAAGTTTTACTAATGGTTATGTGTGGAAATGATTAATACTATCTAACTTCATATACTATTTTTTATGATTTATCACCCATTGCGTGCACATTATTTTATCAAACAGTCCACTGCACGTGCACGACTATGTTTTTTTTTTTTTCATTAAAAAATAAAATTGAAAATCAGTGTCATTCATAATTTCATATGGTTGAATTTGACGAAGAAATACACTCGCACCCAAAGTATACACTTATCATTTTTGTACCAATATAAAAAAGTCAGTCAGAAACACTCAGCTAATGGCAATATCGTAATTATATTCAAACACCAAGCCCATTTAGCCACAACCAACTCCATAAAACGCCTCGTTAAGTTTCGTAAATCAAAAGCTCAAAAACAAAAAACAAGTCTAGGCAAATTAGCAAAAGCAAAGTAAAGAAGAAAGAAATCAAGTCCTTTTTGCCTTGCCATAATTTTTGCTTTGGTTCATCGAAATCGGGAAATGGCAAACCAGCTGGAGAACTTGGTGAAATCAATAAAGTCAAAGGTAAAGGCTTTGAAGAAGTCCAAGAATAAGCCATACATAAAGATGGACAAGAGCTCAAGCGTGAAGGTAGAGATCCGTAGCAGGAAGGCAAAAAATCTTATTAACAAAACTTTGAAGGCCGCTGATCGCCCTGGAAAGCGTACCATTTCATGACCCTTTTTCCCATAATCTTCTTTCTTCCTCAATAGAAAAGAGAACTCTGTTTCTGTATTTCTCTCTCTTTTTTTTTCTTCATTTGGTTGGAGATATGTAAGTTAATTAAGTGGGTAACTGATTTAGAAGTTTTAGATTTCGTATCTTTTGCTCTTTCCTTTGAATGTTCTGGTAATATACAAGATAGTGGTGTTAGAAAATATCTTTAGATGTAAAATATCCCTCAAATTTTAGGAAATATTTATGCTAAATCACCAAAAATCAACAGATCAATATGCGAAAGCATATCTGAATTCATAACGATTGATTACTCTCCAAAGCCGTGTAGTATGTCTTCCAGATCAACACGTTCTCTTAGAGAATCCTTTTATTTTCTCTCGCTTTCTCTTTGATGATGGGATGTCAGAAAGAATAAAATGACGACCATGTGATCTGGAGATCATAACCACTATTTAAAGATAACTTCAATGTTATCTTTTAGTATGATATTTTATCCCATCATAAAAATAGAAATTACCCTTAAGTCTCTACACATTAAAGGCCCACACCCTATTAGATACATCCCAAATTACCCAAACTTCAGTATATCACTTTAAATGGGCTTAATCTTATACGACAGTTTACAACACATAATTATTCACATATAAGCCCAATGTTGGATTAAGGATCCAATAATCTCCCACTTGGGCTATATGTGTAACTTTATAGTTATGCATTGCAAAATAATCATATGAGCTCAACTTCGCTGTCATTACTGAAATGTATCTATAACCAATCCGGTCCATCAATTATACCAACATAGGATCAAAGCGGCCTTCGTTACATCTTTCGTAACTCGACCCATCAATGGTCACGTATGCTAATACAACTGAATGACATGGATCATGATGTGGATGTGTAGCATGAAAATTTCATACAATGTGATCTTAACATGCCTATTTCCAATTGGTCCATCCTTAAACCTTCGTGAGATTAATATATACCAAAATCAGAGTGTAAATATTCCAAAACTTTAATTCTGCAGAAAATAACTTTAAAATATTCATAAACTGAAATAATTGAAAATATGACTATATCAGAAAAGCATTTAAAATTATAAACTCCCACTAAAACTGAATATCCTCAAATGACATGACACCCATATAAGCAGTGTGCTCATGAAACACTTTGGGTGGCAATCCCTTAGTAAGCGGATCCGCAACCATGAAGTTTGTACCGATGTGCTGTATAGACAACTGTCCACTCTGAACTCTTTCTTTAACAACTAGGAACTTGATGTCTATATGCTTTGACTTCGTCGAGCTCCTATTGTTGTTGGAATATAGAACTGCCGACTTATGTCACAAAATAACATGAGTGGTCTTTCAATACTGTCCACTATGCGTAGCCCCGTGACAAAATTTCGCAGCCATATTCCATGATTGGATGCCTCATAACGCACTATGAACTCTGCTGCCATGGTAGAAGAGGCTATAAGAGACTGTTTAGCACTCTTCCAGGAGACAACACCTCCTGCTAGCAGAAAGATATAGCCCGACGTAGATTTCATACTATCTTGGCACCCAACAAAATCCGAGTCAGTATACCCAACGATCTCAAGCTGATCCGACCTCCGATACGTGAGCATGTAGTCTTTTGTTCTCTGTAAGTACCGCAAGACCCGTTTGGCTGCTTTCCAATGGTCTACTCCTGGATTACTTAAATATCTGCCTAATATGACAACAATGTACGCAATATCCGGACGCGTACAAACTTGAGCACACATCAGACTTCTTACTGCTGACGCATAAGAAATCTTCTGCATTTTCTTTTTCTCAAAATCATTCTTAAGGCACTGATTGAGACTAAACTTGTCTCCCTTTGCCACAGAGGTATTACCTGGTTTACAATCCTGCATGCCATATCTTTTGAGAACCTGTTCGATATAACTCTTTTGTGATAATCCAAGAATACCCCGAGAGCGATCCCGGTGTATCTTTATGCCTAATACAAAAGAGGCGTCACCAAGATTTTTCATCTCAAAATTCTTAGCTAGAAATCTCTTGGTTTTATGAAATAAACCTATATCGTTCCTGGCAAGCAAAATGTCATCGACATATAAAACCAAAAAAATATACTTGCTCCCATAGAACTTATGGTATATACAATCATCGACCAAATTCATCTCAAAACTGGACGAGATGATCACTTGATGAAACTTGAAATACCATTGTCGAGATGCTTGTTTGAGCCTATAAATGGATTTCTTAAGTTTGCAAACCATATTCTTTGGGTCTCCCAACACAAAGTTTTCTGGTTGCACCATATAAATCGTCTCATCAATGTTACCATTGAGAAACGCTGTCTTTACATCCATCTGATATAGCTCAAGATCGAAATGCGCCACCAATACCATTATAGTCCTAAATGAGTCTTTTGAAGAAACCGAAGAGAATTCTCTTTAATCGATGCATTCTTTCTGTGTAAAGCCCTTAGCGATAAGACGAATCTTGTACCTTTCCACATCGCCTTTCGAATCCTTCTTGGTCTTAAATATCCATTTGCAACCAATGGGTTTCGCACCTTCTGGCAATGGGACAAGATCCCACACATCATTGTCCTTCATGGACTTAATCTCCTCATTCATGGCATCAATCCACTTCTGAGAGTTAGAACTTTCCGTGGTTTGACGAAAGTTGATCGGATCATCTTCCATCACTCCAATGTCAACCTCATGTTCTTGGAGAAATACAATGTAGTCATCAGACACTGCACTTCTCCTTTCTCTAGTAGATCTCCTTAATGGCATAGGCTCTTGAGATGGTAAAGTTTGTTCTTCTGGAATAATTTCTTGAATGGGAGGTTCATCGATATTGTCTTGATCTGTTGTGCCTTGAACAAAGTCAGGAATGAAATCCTGATCAATGCCAATAACACCTGTGGGAATATCAACATATTTTTCTTCAAAGACAAAGTCTCTAACTGTATCTCCCCCCGTAAACTCGACCTCCTTAAAGAACCTGGCATTTCTCGATTTGAAAATCGACTTAGTTATGGGATCATAAAACTTGTACCCCCTGAATCTTTCAGAGTATCTAATAAAATAGCAACTCACAGTTATTGAGTCCAGTTTCTTTTCATTAGACCAATAAGGTCTTGCCTCAGCTGGACATCCCCAAATGTGCAAGTGCTTTAAACTAGGCTTTTTGCCCGTCCAAAATTCATAAGGGGTTTTGGCAGTTGCTTTAGTTGGAACCCTGTTAAGGATATATGCTGCAGTCTTAAGTGCTTCTCCCAGAGTGATTCTAGTAAGGTAGAATGACAAATCATACTCCTCACCATATCTTTAAGTGTCTTATTTCGTCTTTCAGCAAAACCATTCATAGTGGGCGAACTCGGCATAGTGTATTGTGGGACGATACCATATTCCTCTAGGAATTTAGCAAACGGCCTTGGACGTTGTTCACCTGAACCGTCATATATGCCATAGTACTCACCACCACGGTCGATCTGACGGTTTTGATCCTTTTGCTGAGTTGGTTCTCAACTTCAGCCTTATAATTTTTGAACACATCCAGTGATTTTGACTTTTCATGAAGGAGATATATGTAGCCATATCTAGAATAATCGTCTATGAACGTTATAAAATATTGTTGACCATTCCAAGCAACCATAGGGAATGGCCCACAAATGTCCGTATTTATAAGTTCTAAGACATCCAAAGTCATGTTGGCTTCAAATCTCCTTTTATTGGTTTGTTTCCCCTTTATACAGTTAACACAAACATCAAAATCTGTGAAACCTAAGGGGTCTAGAATTTTGTCTGACAAGTCTCTTTATTCTCCGTCTGGAGATATAACCTAATCTCTTGTGCCAAAACGTAGCCGAATTCTCATTGGTTAATTTTCTCTTTATACCTCGTGTACTTAATTGCAGGGATTCATTAAATGAAGCAATTATATCAATCAAATAAAGATTATCATAACCTGAAAAAGAACCGAAACCAACCAATTTTGAATCATGAAACAAACTAAATTTTTCATTCTCAAATGAACAAGAATAACCAGATTTGTCCAAAGCAGAAATAGAAATCAAATTCTGTCTAAAAGACGGTACAATAAATGTCTCATTAAGATCCAAATAAGTTCCAGTCTTTAATAATAATCTAAATTTTCCTATTGCCTCAACTTGAACCGTCTTGCCATCACCCACATAGATGTATTTTTCACCATCACTTGGCTTTCGGCAACTCAGACAACCCTGCATAGACACACTGATGTGAGTTGTTGCACCAGAATCTATCCACCACGTGTTTCTACGTACCGAAGTTAAATTAACATCAGAACAAAGCAAATTAAGAAGCATACATTTCTTAACACGCCATGCGTGGTAGTTGGTGCAATGCTTCTTCTGATGCCCTTCAACTCCGCAAAAGAAACAACCAGAACCTTCCGGTTGACCCGGTTTCTTTTGTTGTTTCTTTTGAGGTGTTGTATCTGCAGCTTTCTTATCCTTCTTCCTTTTGTATCCCTTGTCCTTGTTCTTAGAGGTTGAGGCGAGATGAGCACTCTCTGTCTTATCTTGTTTCAATCTTTCCTCTTCCTAAACATAGTATGAGATAAGCTCATTCAGAGGCCATGTGTTTTTCTGACAGTTGTAGCTCACCTTAAACTGGCAAAAATGTGTCGGAAGGGATATCAAAACCAGATGCATTAGCAAGTCCTCAGAAAGTTCTAGCTTAAGTGCTTTCAACTTTGAAGCAAGATGAGACATTTCCATGATGTACTCCCTAATATTGCCTTTGCCTTTGTATCTCATTGAAAGTAGACTTGTCAAGAGCGTACCAATTTCAGCCTTTTCGTTCTTGACAGGCCTTTTTTCAATGTCTACAAAGAACTCCTTAGTCGTAGTAATCTTTTCAAACATTGTGCCCCTAAATGCTTTCGGAATGACTTTCTTCATGATCACCATACACATGCGATTCGATTTCTCCCACCTTTCCTTATCCCTCTTTTCATCAGAGGTACTCTTATCCATAAAAGGTGCAAGAGAATTAGCCCTTAATGCAAGGTTGAGATCCATGACTCCGAGAACTATCAAAAGGTTCTCTTGCCATGACTTGAAATTTGTGCCATTGAGCATAGGAATAGGGTTGATGTTGGCAGAAATATTAGCAGGAGTGGTTGTAGCTAAACACAGATAACAGCAAACAAACAAAACAAACTCACATAAGTTTTATAACAAAAATAGTAATAAAATTTAAATAGAGGTAAACCTCATATCAAGATATAGGGCACTCCATTAATGTTTTGTTTTTGGACAAAAATATTAATTTGTAAGTGATATCTTGGCGTAGTAATCAAACACTGATAATAAGAAATATGTCAAACAATAAATCTTCTTTTGGGTCGATGTATTGTTCATATGTAAAACCGAATAATTATCACATGTTTATTACCACAGGTGCCCATGCAATTCTGTTAAATATCAATCTTCCTTTGGGTCGGTCAATATTCACATAAGTTACATGCACACAACCGTTTATATTCCAAAACAAATTAATTTTCACAAGAGACCTCACTTTGGTGACATGTTGCTTCAATTAATTCATCATAAAATATATATAAATATACCAATATTTAAATTTAAATTGCACCAAAATTGCCCATTTATTATTATTATTATTTTTTGATCTGCGACCTTGGCCGCTACTGTTCTTATGCCGCAGCGCTTTCCTTGCTGGCGCGACCTTACGGTCGCGGGTTAAAAATAAATAAATAAATACTTTTATTTAAACCCTTAATGATTATTCATCCAAAAAATTATTCTTAATGATTCAATATGAAGAGGCTCTGATGCCAATTGTTATAAAATATCTTTAGATGGAAAAATATCTCTAAAATCCTAGGAAATATTCATGCTAAATCACCAAGAATTAACAGATCAATATGCGAAAACGTACTTGAATCCATGACGATCGATCTCTAGAGTCGTCAGAAAGAATAGAATGACAATCGTGTTATATGGGGACAATAACCACTATTTAAAGATAACTTTTCTGTTATCTTTTAGTATTTCTATTTTAGCCTATCATAAAAATAGAAATTATTCTTAAGTCACTACACATTAAAGGCCCATACCCTATTAGATACATTAAAGTCCAAATTATCCAAACTTCAATAGATCACTTTAAATGGGCTTAACCTTATTCGACAGTCTACAACACATAATTATTCACATATCAATGTTGGATTAAGAATCCAACAAGTGGAACCGTTTCGGATTGGCAAACAAGGAAGAATTAAACCTTTGTCTTGTCTGTCTTAATCTCTCTTTCTTAATTTATATCCAATGAATTACAAACTCTGATTCCTTCCACACACTCTCGCTTCTCCAGTGAAGAGCAGAAGAAGATAAAATCTGACTCCAATTCTCTTTGCACAAACCAACAATGAAATTAGCTGTAAGTTGATTAATGATAAGGTCGCAAGCAGTTCCACTTGTTGATTTATTTTTAATGAGCCAATAAACATGATTTCTGCATTTGAAAAATTATCTCTTCCGGTTTAATTTCACTCAAAGTATCGAAAGGGTAAAAAAGAAAAAAGAGTTTAAATTCCTTTTTTGTTGTCCTTTTTGTTATTTTATTGGGTAGCAACGCAAGCCAAAAACGAATGCAAAATAAATGTTATTGTGGGAACTGTTGACTTTTAGTTGAGGCAATGTGTTTGACTTTGAGAGTTGAGACTTTGAGATTGCATCAGAACCGTAGAGTAGAGATGGAGCAGATAGTCCAAAAAATGGTTCAGTAATCAATATTGAATGACAGTAGTTGCTTGCTTTCAATTTTTAGGTTTTGCTTTTGGTTTTGTCAATGTGATTTATTGTTCAATTAATAAACTTGAATAATTTTGTCAAGGCCTAATTTTGTATTTATTGTTGCTGTTGAAAAGACTCGATTAAAAAAGTACATTTGAAAATTATTGTGAAAATTAAAATATTTAAAAAATAAAATTTAAAATAACTTTATAATATAAATAATTATATAAATATTTGGTCTATCTCTATACCCAAACTATAAGTTTCGAAAAAAAAAAAAAAATTGTGGTTGATTTAAAATGAGTTGCCAAAAGCTGAATTTTAACAACCAAACTCAATCCTTAACGGTCCTGATTAATTTGCTAGGCTTCACCTAAGATCCGAATCAAGTGACCTTTTATTGTTACCAAACTCGTAATTAAGGAATTTTTAAATTTCAATGCTTGCATTTTAAACAGGATAATATTTTAAAAGCATTTTTTTCTTTTAATAAAATGTCAATGATGACGAAAAAAAAACTTATAAATATAGTATTCCTCTTAATAATTTTTAAAAATGATTTAAAACTGCTAACCTAAAAAATTGGATAATGTTTTAAAGCACAGTTTTCTTAATATTTGTTTATTTAATGCACTATCCGACCATTTTCTGTTATTATTTTCAACTGCTGGACGCACCTAATTTAGAAGTTCCTATGTATTTTATAAAGCAAAATTATTTCATGCATCATTAATAAAGTTTTTTAAATTTCATTTATGGAATAAGAAAGTTGTCGCATATATTATTAAAATATATTTAAAATTAAAAAAATTAATATAATAAAAAAAAAGATAATATTTTAACTCGTTTGAAAAATTAAAAAAATTTACTCATGATTTATAAAATAATAGTTATATATAATTTATAAATTAATTGTTTAGTGATTGAAGTTTGTTTCCCTCTTTTGACTCTTTTCTCATTTTTAAATTATATGAACGATACTGGGTAATTTTTTTTTTTATCAGACCTCATAGTCATAAATCTTTAATTAGTTGGTATTTTGAATTTGGTATATAAACAAATTTTGTTGTGAAACATATTCAAATTGGATGCCCTCTTTCCAATCACCATCCATGTCCATTCATTTTCCTATGTCATTTATCCTTGGCTTAAAATTTATTATTTTTTATTAGGGAAAAGCCTCTGTTTTATCTCCATCTTGAAAGTCAATTATTTTGCTTAAATATAAAAAATTATAAATTAAAATTAAATAATTATCTAAGTCCATTTCTTTTTATATTGCAATCAAATGAGCTCTCAACATCTATTTCATTCAATTTAATCTTTAAACATTTATTTTTACTCAATCGAATTTCGAATGTACGAAAATTGATGACGGTTGATTACTAATTTTTGTCTAATTTCGATATTTGGGGTTCAAGTGATTGTAATAAAAAAAAAAGGAAATGAATGATTATTTATTTCTAATTCAAGAGTTTTTTTTTTTTATTTATATATTTAAGTTATTTTTTGTTTCTCGCAACTAAAATAAAAAATTAAACAATTATTAAAATAAAATATAATAATAATAGAAATCGTCAAAAATAAAATGAGTATGAGTTGAGGCGTGAGATAAGATCATTCTCTTTACAACGTTTCATATTACTGGTACAATAGTTTAATTGGTTAAATTTTTTAATAAAATAATTTCATTTTTAATATTATATTTTAAATCATAATTTTATTTCACGATTATGATGTTATTATCAAAAGAATTTTTAACATGAATATTGATTTATTTTTTAATAACATGAATATTAATATACATCAAATTATAGAATAAAATATAAATATTTTTTAAAAAGTTATATATAAATTGCAGTTTCAAATATATTCATGATATAAAATCACGTAATTTATTAATTATTACTTTTAAAATATGTAATTTTCTTAACTTTGATTTTATTTTGTTATAAGAAGTATCATTATTAATATGATTATATTTTTAATAACATATATATAATAAAATATGCAAAAAGAAACATAGAATTTCAAAAATAAAAATGCATTTAAATAAAAAATTTGCCATGCACTGATGTGTGAGCAAAATACTAGTTACAAAGTAGACATAGGGCGTGATTTTTTAAGCTCAAACTCTACCAAAATATTTTATCATTTAATAATTATTTTTATTTAATTTTAATTTTAAAAATATTTTTTATATTAAAATAAAATTTATTTTATTTTTTTATCTTTTTCAATTTTCAGATATCTTATTATTAGTATTTTTTTTAAATTTAAAAACAAATAAAGCCTATAAATAATAATATGTGCTACATAATTTTTTCGATATTTAACTTTCCTCTAAAATGTATTATTTTTGTGATTTTATTTTTTATTTACTTAAATTATTTTATTTTTTGATATTATTTTTATTCAATTCTTTTTTTATCACACATTTCATACTTGACATTTTTATTTTTTTCCAATATTTTGATCAAAATCATAATTTATTAAAATCTATGTCAAATTTTTTTATTTAATTGATCATTTAACAATATAATTTTATATTCTTATTCTAAAAAAATAATATTATATGTCATAACGGTTTTTAGACCGCTAGACGATTTTTAAAAACAAAATGAAGTCGCTATCAATCTTTTTTGCTATGTGTGATTGGCCACTTAAGAAAACTTATCATTTTAATAAAGTTTTAAAATTAATTAAAAGATTTTTTTTTTGTCTGCGAAATTCAAAATTTGGGTTCAAGAGTTCGGTTACGCGTGGGGAAAGTATTAGCATCCTCACGACGTCCGTTTTAAAAAGGTACCAATTAATCATGTGTTATTCTAAACCTCGATTTAATGGACTCAACAACGATATTTAAAATTAATTCTTTTTTTAAGTTTTTTTCAGAACATGTTTATTAATCTGAAAAAGAAATTGTTATTATTTTTTGAAATGAGAGTGAGCATAAATCTTTTATCGAGAATGCGCATTAAATATTCCCAATACTTTTGGTTGTATTTAACGAGATCCTTTCACCTCGGGATATCTTAAGAATCACTACTGTGACGTCCCTCGACTGCCGGAGACTTGTGGTCCACATTTATTCTTAAATTTTCTTTTCAATATCATTTTATTTGTGTAAAAAAAAAATTATTCTTTTATTTTTTTTATTTATGAAAGCGAATATGGATCATTTATTGAAAATGCTTGTTACAAGAATTAAATCATGTTCTGTTTCATGATTCAAGTGTCCAAAATTATTTTGAAATATAATCTTGAATTTCTTCCTTTCAAGCATTGTATCTGAAGATAAAGTTTTCAAGAATTCATTTGTAACAAATTGTAAAACTATTATTCTTAAAATATATATTTTTTAAATACAAAGTTTCTTTCTTCAAAATTCTTTTATTGTTCGATAGCATTAGTCACTTTCGTATACACTCATAACAATACAACAATCTCAGTGTTAAAAGAGCAGCCATGAATTTGCCGATCTTGTAAATCCCATGCTGCTTCCAGGATGCTTCCATTTTATTCGTTTCGGGTACCCTAGGATGGTTTCTCACACTTATCTTCACAAATGGTCTCGTGCAAATTCAGTGCCATTTGAAGGGAAAAAAAAAAAAAAAACCTAATTCAGAGTATAAAACAAATTGGTGGTAGTAGTAAACTAGTAATACACAAATCAATCAGTATATTCATTATTTTCCTTTTACTGAAATTGATAATTCAAAATCCAATTATTGAAATTAAATTTGAACAAGATATGAAACACGACACATTTAATAAATATAAAAACAATATAATAAACACAACATGATATGTTTAAATACAATATATATATATATATAATACATGTATATTATTCATGTTTAAAATTTTTATACATTTAATAATTTTGTGTGTTTATATTTACACAATTAATACGAAAAAAAAGTTTAAAATATCTCTTGGTAATAAAAATATGTGGCTTTTCAAGAGTTGCAAAAACTCTTCAGCTTGAATGTATGTCAGATTGTGACTTTGGTTTTATGAAGAACAAGTTTTTTGATTTCAGAAATGAGATACAGAAGATCTTGCTTATCACTAATGTTGTAATCAAATGTGTTAGACTCCTCCTGCTTTTATTTGTCAATTTTGTACTGCAAACAAACATGTGTCAGTGTTAGCTTTTAACCCAAATTCACTCAAACTCCACTGACCAAACCGACCAAAAATTAAAAATGTAAAAAATAAACTCCACTCCATTCCATAGGTGTCTTGAACAGGATTGGATGATCGAGTTGGACTCAAATAAAAAATTGTTTGTTCATGTTTTAGTTCGATCCAAAAAAATTTGTTTTAATATTTAAAATATATTAAAATATTAAAAATTTAGTATATTAATATAAATAATATTTTTATTATTTAAATAATAATTTAAATTAAAAAAAACTACTCCAAGTCATATTTGAGAGTTGAGAAGAGACGAATTCAACTTCAGTAAGCAAGGAAATTATTATTATTATTATTCCTTTCTTAATTATTTATTATTATTAATATTAATGTATGCTTAAAGTTAGGAAAATACAAGTAATTAATTATGACTATTCTATTTCAAAAGCAAAAATGAAAATGCAAATCGGAACGAAATAAAAGAAGCCTTATAATTTAAAAGATATGAAGCAAAAGGGAGTTCTTAAACTAATGAAGAGAGTATTTTAATTTAACAGCAAAAGAAGCTTAAATTAAACAAATTTTATTATTATTCCTATTATTTATTTAAATTCATATTCTAGTCAAAATGATTTTCTAATTTAATCATATCATAAATTTAAATAAAAGTTTATTCAATATGCTTTTTATTAGTAATAAAAAAAAAAAACAGTTGAAATTGGATATAGATTGTATCATGATATTATTTATTTATAATTTATAAAAAAAAATATTAATTACAATTTAGAATTATCATTATTTTAATAAAACAAAAGAATGAAAAATAAACTTAAAGTTAACCAATAATATCCGCACACGCTAAGGCTAAGGGACAACCTGGACATTGCAACTAAAGAGCTGGACTGTAGTCTCATACAGAGAAATGAGACAAGCATAAGTGCCAAATAACGACGTCGTTTACCCACTTCCCAAAAGTACTTTTGTTTTCATCTCATAACTCATCATTCAATCCCCCATCTCATGCGTGAAAACCACGTACCACTTAAATATCGCCAAATATACAAAAAAACCCCTTCACGACTGGCTTAAATTCTCTTACTCTCCTTTTTCGAAGCGTGAAACCCAGCGGGGAACATTCTTTGTCAGTATTTCATGGTTTAATTTTCTTTTTTAAAAAAGCTTATTATTACATTTTTCTTGATTTAAATAGCCATGGAATTCAATCATTGAATAGAATTCGACGGATCTTTTCAGTTCAAAGTTGAAACCCTAATTTTCTTGAATTTTTCTCATTCGGAAAAGATGGGATTATGGGAAGCTTTTCTCAATTGGCTTCGAAGGTAAGTTCTCTTCCTTGTTTGGTTACTGAGAAAATAAAACAAAAGAATTAAAGAAAGGTTGAAATTTTTTAATTCTTGTGTTCATTTTAAAGTTGCAATCTAACCGAGGGAATGTTTAACGAAAAAATATAGATTCTTTATATTCATTTTTTCACTTAATTGGTTCCTCCAGCTTTCCTGGAAAAGCTTTCTTTCTTTCTTTCTTTTTTGTTGCAACTTTCTTGAAACTAGAAAAAAGACATTTCCTTGACAATTAATATCTTATTACTGAATTTCACATTTCGCTTGTAAATTTTTTTTAATTGATAATTGAAAGTTGGATTAAGTATATAAATGTGTAGAATAAGTGTCTTGTGGTTGTGGAAATTATTGTTTTTGTTGTTTATTGGATTTTCTTCCCTTTTAATGGGCTATTTTTGGATGCTAAGAACATGCATTTTTTTTTTTTTAAATATAACTGTTAGCAATGTGATAATTGCCTTTTAAGAAAATTTGTAAAGTATTAAATTGGTCTGCATAAGTTAAAACATGCTTTTTTTATGGTTGTGATTGGAGACTAGATTTGAATTTTAAGTGATTGTTTTGGTGGTAATTGGTTGATGGGTAGTTAGGTTGATTATAAACATGGTTGCCTAGATATGTATAGGGTTTGGTAACCATTATGTTGAAGTGCTTGGTTTTTGTAACTTTTAAAAGATAGCTAGGAGAAGATGTTTTTTTTTCATCTATGCTCAAGGTGCTTGGGCGTTTTTTCATACTTGAATTACATATATGTGGATTTTTGGAGTTATTTAAGCAAATTATGTCAATTGTTGCGTGAGTTCCAGTTTCTTCAGTATTGCAGTTGGGAAAGTGGTAGTTGCAGCCGGTGGCAACAGCTAAAGTTACAGGGGAGTGAGATTAATAGGGTTATCTTGCTGAAGTACTTGAGATAAGGATGGCTTGTCATGATCATTTAGATGATGACCCATAGTGTTATGGTAGCAATGGTGTTCATGAGAAAAGTTGATGTGGACAATACTCCAATTAGGAGAATTAGTAAGTGACAAGGTTCTTGAGGATTACTTCTTAATTAAGGTTTAGCTGGTTTTTGCAGTATATGTTTTTCCTCAATGGCGTAATGAACTACAACAGCATCGTTCAGTGCCCTACTAGTCTTTGTTTTCTTCTCAAGTCCAAATAGCAAGCTGCCGAACAGCAGTTTCTGTCATGTATTACTCAAACAAGAAGGAATTCTAACCTCGGGTGACAAAGGGAAGGCTTTAGTTGCTGCTGGTGGTTCTGGCAGTAGGGTTGTTTTTTTTTTTTTTTTTTGGGAGAGGTGGGGTGTGATTGGGTCAGGCAACTCCAAAATTATCTTGTTTCCTCTGGCCATTTCGTTTTTGCATGTTTTTTATGTATATTCAGGGAATACCTTACAAGTTTAGAAGAGCTGTTGATGCATGTTTCTGATTGACCTTTTTTCGGTACATATTAATCCATTCTATTTGGATTAAAGTTCCTGCATAGTCATTCTTATTTTCTTTCTCCTCCTTGTAGTCTCTTTTTCAAGCAAGAAATGGAGTTATCTTTAATAGGCCTCCAGAATGCTGGAAAAACATCCCTAGTTAATGTCATTGCAGTAAGTGAATATTTATGTGAGTTATAACCTTGTTTTGTTTGTTAGTATTCTATCTCTTTTAGCTTGTTCCTGACAGCTAGACTTCTTTTTCTGTATCTTATTTGAAGACTGGTGGATATAGTGAAGATATGATACCAACGGTAAGTCATATAGCAAAGAGCCGATACCAACAATGATTGTTGAGAATTTGTCATTTGCATGCATTTTTGGGGTGGGTTTTGTTCCTTATAATTTCCATGACATCTCTTCTGTTTGCAGGTAGGATTTAATATGAGGAAGGTAACTAAAGGAAATGTCACAATAAAGTTATGGGATCTTGGGGGTCAACCAAGGTTTCGGAGTATGTGGGAGAGATATTGCCGTGCTGTTTCAGCTATTGTGTATGCTGTTCATACTTTTTTAGCTACTATATTTCTCTTTATAGGATGACCTCGGAACATGTTACATCGTTTAATGTTTCTATGATATGTGTCTTTATTCACAGAAAGTTGTTTCTATATCAAAATTATCATTGTTGTGAGAATACAGGTTAGATTTCAAAGGATGTTAGACTCTAGTTTCCTAGAAATAAAAACCATTTGTTTGTTTTCTGAAGATATTGTCTTCAATGGATTGCTTTTTACTGGAAATTACAAGAAAAAGTTCCCTTTGTTAATTGATATTTTTTTTCACATCCTAATTTCCTCTCTCCATCTTATTGCTGGTCTTGAACTGGGTTTGTTTTCTTAAACAGAAGCACTCTCTGTAGACAATTTCCTCTCTCCATCTTATTGCTAGTGTTCAACTAAGTTTGTTTTCTTATATCTCCTCTTCTTTCTCCATGCTGCTGCTATCTATGTTTATGGTCATTTAAGTTCCTTTTATATACTAGGAAACAACTACCCCGTACCCCCTTGAGTGATTTATGAGGACTTATGTTTTATCTTCTGGTTAACTATGTTAAACTAGATGTATGAGTAAATTGTTAGGTAAAAAAGGAAAAGTCGAAAAAATTGTAGTCATGTATGTACTACAGGTGTAAATATACGAACATATTTGAATATCTAATTGAGGGCAATAAGAAGTTGGGAAAGGATCTTATATAATTCTGGTTCACAGGTGAGCTTATATGTAGCATGCCCTAAACACAGTTGTGGAATATGTTTTGGATCTTTACTTTCCAGTTTCCACAAACTTTACAATTGGCTTTTAATTTTCTTTCATCGTATATCTACTGTTTGTCTTAATTTCCTACAGACAAATTTTGAAGTAGCCTTTTGCTTTGTAAGACTTGCAAATTAGTCATGTAAGAAGTATACATTGATATATGCTATCTGCCAGGTAGAACATGCATGTTTTATTACCCTCTTCGTGTAGGTAATTTTTCACTAGTATGTTGTCTTCATATTGATGGTCAACTAGTTCTTACTGGGATTTTCTGCAATCTACAGTTATGTTGTGGATGCTGCCGATTATGATAACTTATCTGTCTCAAGAAGAGAACTCCATGACCTGTTAAGTAAATCCTCATTAAATGGTATTCCCCTACTGGTACTGGGAAACAAGATTGACAACCCACAAGCCTTGTCTAAGGAGGATTTGACAGAGCAAATGTAAGTGCAGAGTTAAAAGTAAATCTTAGTGCTTAAGCAAAACAGTAGCCTGACATAACCAATGGGTTATTTGGTTGTCAAATTATCGCCGGCCGAAACTGTTTTTTTTTTTCTCTGTAAATCTTCATGCAACCACATTTTACGTTATTAACTATTGCATTACATGGTAAATTTTCATTTATGTTTGTGGTGGTGGACTATGCAGGGAGCTGAAATCCATTACAGATAGAGAGGTTTGTTGCTTTATGATCTCATGCAAGAACTCTACCAACATTGATACGGTGATTGATTGGCTTGTGAAGCATTCAAAATCAAAGAATTGAAGTCTCAAAGTTCCTCTACTTTTTTCAGTTTGTGATTATAATCAGTTATAGTTGCTTCTTCATCCAGGGTGGTCCAATTTGACTTTGTTGTCTGTCTGTCTAACAGGGTTTGCAAATGTCTGACACCATTGTCTTAATTTTCCAACTTGGCTTGAATCATAAGTATTATATATTTGTTTGGTGGGTGAGTTGGGCATAAATTTATTTGATCCTTTTTATGTACAGATATTGCCTTGTAAACATGGTGGTAAATGTGTTATGGTTTTTAAACAAATAAAGGGTTTTGATGCATTTTTAGTTCCATTCTTTGACAGTCACATAGATATATATGAGAAATTCTTTTATCAGGAGTTTTTACATTTGATAAGCGAGATTAATATGATATATATTTAAAAAAAAAAAATTAATTAAAAAAAAAAATAGAACATATGGTAATCTTTTAATTTGTTTGTGAAATTGAAAAAATTTCTCAAAATAAATTATATATATAAGAAATTATTTTATCAAAGTGACACATATTCTTTAAGATTCATTTAAAAAAAAAATTTAATTTCAAAAATAAATGAAATATTTGACAGTTTTTTTTAACTCACGGAGTTAAAAACTTATATAAAAACAAACTCATAGATATATTTGATTATAATATTGTATGAGGCAAACTATAATCCAAGATCAATGTTAAAGAAAGAAACATAAAATTACAATATTTTTCTCAATATTATTATAATACGTTAAACGTATTAGAGATTGAAAGAATTTAATTCAGGTGTTGTAAAAAGGTGGAGTAATTATTTCTTTCCACTTTTCAATATTTTACATAATCTTTACAGACTACAGAACCTTTTAGAGATAAAAAAAGATTGATTGCAATTTGCTGATATATATAATTATATATTCTTTTTTGAAAATTAGAATGTAGGAGAAAATATAAGAAAAATAATAAAAAAAACATATTATTTTAAAAAATTAATCACGACGGCAAAACGGCGGAATTATTAAGTTTGACTGCCAAAAGGAATGTTTGACCCTAAGCCCAAACAAAAACCGGTATTCCGTTGTTGACTCTATTTTGACCGTAGTCTTCACCCTTTACTCTTCACAAAGCCCTTTCCTTGTCCCTCCGCTGCAGGCGAAAAACCATGGAAATTTACTGGAAATAAAAGAGAAAGAACTCAAAAACAAATTCCGTATACTCTCCTTCCCCCCCCTATTTCCCCCTATTTTTCTGTCATCCAAGCGGAGCGCCAACTCCTCAGAAACTAACCAGTAATCGCATATAAGTTGCTGCTATGGAGCTTGACGAGTTCTCATATATTAGCTGTATACGGTTTAGTAATTCGTCGTGATTTTTGCTCAAAGTAAGTAAAAGTTTATCGCCTGATGATTTTAAATTTATAATTTTTATGTATTTTTAGAGTTTTACAGAAACTCTCTGATTTGTTTGAACCTGTTGGAGCCTAGGGTTAGGTTAACTTTTATAATTTATATATATTATGATAGAAAAGGATATTTTTTTGCACTCCATTTTGACACTTAGATTTTTCCCGATGATGATGAGATTACTTGTATGAAATTAGGCTAAAATGTCCGCATTTCAAAAATTGCAGTTGCAGGCATGCAGCTCAATTTTCTTATTTACTTATTTTTGGCACTCATTTGTGAGGAATCTTGTCAGAAAACAAAGCAATCTGAATTTCATTAAGTTCTATATTATTATACTCTTAATTGAAGTTGACTTGAGGTTGGATTCTGATGATCAATTATTTCAAGTTGTAAAATTTTGGGGAAAAAATGGAAAAAATGAAAGGATTGGGGGCATTCCGAGAATTGAACTCGGGACCTCTCGCACCCAAAGCGAGAATCATACCACTAGACCAAATGCCCAATTTGTTATGTCCAGCATGATTTGTTTTTAGTTATTAGCTCTTTTCTTCAAGTTCCTGCTAAATTTTGATGACTTGCTGCTAACTTGTTAGAAAGTTGTTCTGCTGTTTGAATACTACCTTAGTACTTAAACAAATGGTTTAAAGATGAGCTTATTGGACAATTAGGCAGTTATCGACTGATCATTAAATGTTGTGTCGTAATAACCTTTTGTTCGTGGGACTCTGCAAACTGAATGCCCAAATCTTTTATTGATGCAATCAGTGGAGGTGCTATCTACTTTAGCTGCTAAAGCCATTTGGTAATTCTACTAAGGATCGAATTGCACCTTGACCAGGTTTTGCACCTTTGCAGTGCTTCACCACTCTGTTTAGTACAGTCACTGCACAAAAAAGAAGAAAATGAGGTTTTTTGTTGATCAAAAACTGGACATTTGGCTTTCTCATTCACTAGTTTTTATTTCCATAAACATTTTGTTCATTAAGTATTTATTCTTTAAGCCGGATCCTCAAATGTAGGTTCATTACATGCTTATGTGATGCCCTTTTTTGGCAGGGTTAAAGCAGATTTCTTTCATCTGAAGACTTTGAGTTCAGAAGTATGAAGAATAGCTTGCCCTCATTTAAAAATATTACATATAGATTAGTTGCCTATTTAATTTATTTTTGCAACTCGTTTTTTGGAAAATCTTGTCAGAAAACAATTAATACTTTGAAAGATGACTTTTGGCCAGATTTCGCTTGCCTAGTGTTTCAAATGGTAATACAAGATACCAAATAAAAAAATGGAGCTGGGGCATTCCGAGAATCGAACTCGGGACCTCTCGCACCCAAAGCGAGAATCATACCACTAGACCAAATGCCCAATTTTGTTGTCTATAAAGTTTTCTTATTATTAAAACACCTATATGTGGTATTTTCAAGAAATAGTGCATTCCTTTCTTTATTTATTGATGAAGTCTCTGATCAACTAGTTTGTTTGTAGCTTTTTTGCTATTGGAAAACATAGTAAGGTGCTTCAGAATTGTTCATAGATGAGCGTACAGGACAATTAGAAGTTATGCAGGAATTGTTCACAAAATGACATGTCCTAATAACCTTTTCTCTTCAAGACTATGAAGGATGAATACTAAAGTCTTCTATTTGCACAACGTATGCTAACTATAGCTGTAAAATCATTCTATAAATTGTGTTGAGCTAGGTTTGAATCCAGGTTTGACCATTGCTTGAAGGCATATTGGTGCTAGAGGAGAAGGCCCATACCATGGAGTGTAGCCTCGTGATTGGACAGAATGACAAATACACATACTTCTCATTGAGATGAAGAAAAAGGCACATTTCTTTTCTGTTGGCTTTTCTTTGTGTGGCTAAATTAGTTGTTGTTGATCAACTGCTTTTCCTTTATTTTCAGTGTTAAGGCAGATTTTCATTTTCTGATGACAGTGATTCCAGGTATGAGGCTTGCTTGCCCACATGCAAAGATAGTACATACAGCCTAATTTATTTATTTATTTTGCCACTTGTTCCAGATAAAGTTCTGTATTCTGCTTTTAAAGTTGACTTCAGAGCAGATTCATCTATTCAAATATTTTAGGATATAATACAGGGAACCAAAAAGAAAAAAGCAATGCATTGGGGTATTCCAAGAATCAAACTTGGGACCTCTTGCACCTAAAGTGAGAATCATACCACTTGTCACTAGACCACATGCCCTATTTTTGATATGTAGCATGTCTGGTTTATAATTATCAGATCTTTTTCTCCAAGAACTCCTGTTAATTTTCAATAGACTCATTCCTAGAGTACCAATTTTTCCACTCTCTCGCTTTTGATGTGGTTCAGTGTAGCCTGGCAGTTGGAGATAGAGAAAAGAAATAAAAGCAGTCTTATGCAGATAGAGAAGATGGAAACTCACTTAGAGAGGAGGGAAATACTTGGCCTTTTCCGTTCTCTGATATTTTGGTCGACTATAAATAGTTATTTTAAGTAAAATGTTTAACCTGCTCCTCAAATGCATATTTACTCTGTTTATTTGTGCCCTTTGTTAGGCAGGTTAAAGCAGATTTCCATTTTTTTGGATGAGTATTAGATTAAAGGTATAAGAATAAACTTTTGAAGATACAAAATAGCACAATTTATTTATTTTTTACTCACTGCAAAGGAATCTTGTCAGAAGACAAATGGATCTGAAGTTACTAAGCTTCTATGTTATTTTACGTTAAAGTTGACTTAACAGCAGATTCTCTGATCATATATTTAAAATTGAGGGAACTAAAAAGAAACAGGGGCGGCTGGGGCATTCCGAGAATTGAACTCGGGACCTCTCGCACCCTAAGCGAGAATCATACCACTAGACCAAATGCCCGATTTTGATGTTTATCATGTTTAGTATTTATTTATTTGCAGTTTTTTAATTTCAGTGGGCGAATAACAAGTGAGCTGCCCATAGTTTCTTCTCTTGCTTTTGATGTGCTCCTGGTATCATTTCCTGGCTAGAGTGATTTTAGTCTCTTGCTTTAGATGTTATTCTGTTATAATTTCCCATTTAGAGTTCGATGCCACCAGTGCCTCTTAAAATTGCATTTGGACCTTGGATTTGGTTTGAATCATATACTTTCTTAAATTCAGATTTGGGTCTAAAAGACAAGATTTATGGATTATGAATTTCGAGAATTTATTCGTATTTTTCTTTCTTTATTGGTTAAATGCTTGACTTAATAGCTAGATGGCGATCTGTCGCAAACTTACAATACATTGCATAGTACCATAAAGTGGTATAGTGATGAGCCTACAGGACAATTAGGCAGTTATGCAGAAAGTTTATCACAAAATGCTGTTTTGGTTGTGGGCCCTGCAGGCCAAATGCAAGAGAGAAAAAACGGTATGACTCTTCCCTAGTATTTTAACCTGCTCCTCAAATGTGTGTTCATTCCATGTGAATGTGGTACCTTTTCTTTGACAGGTTATGGCAGATCTAATGTTTCCTCACGCAATGAGATTACAGGTAAGTCGATAGCTTGCCCACCTTGCAAATAACACATTTGTTATATACATTTAGCAACTCATTGCTGACTGATGTCAGAAAACAAATCAAGATGAAGTGATAAATTTTTATATTAAATTCTCAAAGTTGACTTCTGGCTAGATTCTTTTCATCTATTTCAAATTCTAAGATAGAAGTAAAAAGAAACAAGGATTTGGAGCATTCCGAGAATCCAACTCAGGACCTCTCGCACCCAAAGCGAGAATCATACCACTAGACCAAATGCCCTATCTTTGATGTTTATCATGTTTAGTCTTTTTTGTTAGCTGTTTTCTAAGGATTCCTATTAACTATCAATGGGCTAATACCAAGTGAGCTGCCCATAGTTTCTTTTATCATTTCCTTGCTAGAGTGTGTAGTCTCTTGCTTTTGATGTAATTCTGCTATAATTTCCCTGATATTCTGATGCCATTAATGCCTCTTAAAAGTGCTTTTGGACCTTGGATTTGGTTTGAATCTTTTTTTTCTAAGCACAGTAATGATGTTAGTTTATACTTAATTTCATATTTGTGGGTCAACTAAAGGACAAGATTTATGGATTATGAATTTCAAGAATTTATTCATATTTTTCTTACTTTATGAGTTAAATGCTTGACTTAATAGCTAGATAGCTAGTGAGTTCTTGTCACAAATTTACAATACCGTAGCATAGTACTGTAAAGTGGTATGAAGCTGAGCTTACAAGACAATTAGGTAGCTATGCAGAAAGTTTATCACAAAATTCTGTTTTGTTTGTGTGCCCTACATGCCAAATGCAAGAGATCAAAAACTGTATGACTCTCCCTAGTTTTACTGGCCTAGAAGAGGATGTTTTTAATTAAGTATTTTGAGCTGCTCCTCAATTGTGTGTTATTATTCGATGTGAATATGGTACCTTTTCTTTGACAGTTTATGGCAGATCTAATGTCTCCTGATACTATGAGATTACAGGTCAGTGGATAGCTTGCCCAACTTGCAAATAACATTATTATTTTGTTAAATTTAGCAACTCATTGCTGACTGATGCCAGAAAACAAATCAAGATGAGGTCCATAATTTTTTATGTTTCACTTTCAAAGTTGACTTCTGGCTGTATTATTTTTATTGATATTTCAAATTGTAAGATAGAACAAAAAAGAAACGAGGGGGTGGGGGCAATTCCGAGAATCGAACTCGGGACCTCTCGCACCCAAAGCGAGTATCATACCACTAGACCAAATGCCCTAGCATGTGATTTATTTGAATATCTGTCTTTTTCAGGATATTGTGAATGCAGAGCATACATGTAATTACAAATTTGGAATGATACAAACAAGGGCTCCTTGGGAATCAATCCTGGTGCCTCATAGTCCCAACCAAGGCAAGAATCAGAGGGCTACATGAAGTAGCCGATTTTCAGAAATAATTTTCAAGTAGAATGCAGACCATGCATGTAATAATTGCAGTACATTTTTGTTAACCAACAAAGGTAGTAAAAATAATCAAAAGGTTAAAAAAAAAAAAAACAAATCGTAAGTCGAAAGAAAAAGTTAATGCTGGAAATCAGGGATTGACAGCTGGAATCCCAAGGCTGGAAATCAGGGATTTCCAGCTTGAAACCCAATGCTGGAAATCAGGGATTTCCAGCTGGAAACCCAAGGCTGGAAATCAGGGATTTCCAGCTGGAAACCCAATGCTGGAAATCAGGGATTTCCAGCTGGAAACCCAAGGCTGGAAATCAGGGATTTCCAGCTTGAAATTAGCTGTAAATACTATCAAATTCCTACCTTTTAGGGATTAAGTAAACCCTTCCTTCATGTATAAATACCTTGTAATAGACTAGTTCAAAAATAAGAAATAACAAAACCTTTCTTCATGGTATCAGAGCTATAGGCTCAATTTTTCTGGGATTTGAAATCTGTCCAAGAACAGAATTTCTGCTAAATTTTTTTTTTCTTTTTTCAGCCTTCATAGCTGAATTTCTGGTCACTGATCAGCAGCCTTCATTGCTGATTTTTCTTTCAAAATTTTTTCTGGGATTTGAAATCTGTCCAAGAACAGAATTTCTGCTAAATTTTTTTTTCTCTCTCTTTTTTCAGCCTTCATAGCTGAATTTCTGGTCACTGATCAGCAGCCTTCATTGCTGATTTTTCTTTCAAAAACAATCACTTTACAAAATGTCTTCCATGACCGAGCTACTTCTTTCAAAAACAATCACTTTACAAAACAAGGATAACCTCTGGTGTACCCACTGCAAAAAGCCCCGTCATACTAAGGAGCACTGTTGGAAGCTTCATGGCAAGCCACAAAGTTCTCAATGGAATAGAGGACCTAAAAGTGGAACACAAAGAAGCCAGGTGCATATGACTCAATCAAAAGAAGACAGATCAAATGAGTTCCATGGTGGAGAACAGAATGAATTCAACAAAGGAGACATTGAACGGCTAAGATCACTTCTTGATTCATTAGAAAAGTCTACAGGTACCTGTTCCTTGGCAAATTCTGGTAAGCCTCATTCCTTATATGCTTTAAGTGCCGCCAATTTTGAATTTTCAAACTCTTGGGTTATTGACTCTGGGGCAACCGATCATATGACTCATTCTTCACACAAATTTCTCACATATCATCCGTGTCCTAGCAACAGAAAAATAGTCATTGCTGATGGATCTTTGGCCACTGTTGCAGGCCAAGGAGACATTGTTCTAAGCCCATCCATTATTCTTAAAAATGTGTTACATGTACCCAAGTTATCTACAAACCTTGTGTCTGCTTACCAACTTACAAAAGATCTAAACTGCAATATGATTTTTTCTCATATTTCTTGTGTATTTCAGGACCAAGTTACGAGGAGGACGATTGGACATGCTAAGGTGAGACATGGCCTTTATTATCTTGAGTTACCTAGTGAACAAGTGAACAGTGAAAACAAATCACCTATCTCGTTTCTCTCCAATAACTCTCCTTGCAATAAAGACCAAATTTGGCTTTACCACTTTAGACTTGGGCATCCTTCCTTTAGTGTTCTTAGTGTCATGTTTCCATCTTTGTTTAAGAATGTTAGTTTAAATGAGTTTCACTGTGAGGTTTGTGAATTTGCTAAACACCGACGTGTGTCCTTTCCTTTGAGTAATAAAAGAACTACTGTTCCTTTTTCTTTGATTCACAGTGATATTTGGGGTCCATCTCGAGTTCCCAACATTTCGGGGGCTCGTTGGTTTGTCTCATTCATAGATGACTGTACTCGAGTTTCATGGATTTATTTGTTAAAACAAAAATCTGATGTGAGCAACATTTTTCCTATTTTTCATACAATGGTCAAAACTCAATTCAATGTTAGAATTAAGAAGTTGAGGACTGATAATGCTAGGGACTACTTTAATCAAACTTTGTCTCCATACTTTCAAAAAGAGGGAATTATTCATGAATCTTCTTGTGTTGACACACCCCAACAAAATGGAGTTGCCGAAAGGAAAAATGGTCATTTGTTAGCCTCTGTTCGTGCTCTTTTGTTTCAACAAAATGTTCCAAAAACCTTTTGGGGGGAAGCAGTCCTTACTGCAGCTCATTTAATAAATCGTATCCCCTCTCGAGTTCTTGATTTTAAAAGTCCAATGGAGATGTTTTCTAAGTATTTTTCAGATTTCAATATGTCTATGAAGTTAGTCCCTCGAGTTTTTGGATGTGTCTCATTTGTTCATGTTCACTCTAATAGTCGAAGCAAGTTAGATCCTAGAGCAGTCAAGTGTGTATTCATAGGATATTCACCTACTCAAAAAGGGTACAAGTGCTACAATCCTATTACTCGTAAAACCTATGTCTCTGCTGATGTTACTTTTGCAGAACACGAAAGCTATTTTTCTAGCCCTTATCCTCAGGGGGAGGCATCATTTATGGAGGATAAGGATTTGTTCTTGAGAGAACCATCAATGGTGGTTAAAATATCTCCTGTACAAACAGAACCCACTCCTGAAAGGCAACTTACCTCTGAACCTTGTGAACTTATAAATCCTACTCTCACAAAGCCACTACAGGTCTACTCAAGAAGGATAAAGCCAGTGATCAATCCTGTGCAAGTTCAAGAAACCAAATCGTCACTTGGAACTGAGGTAAGTCCTTCTACTGAGATATCCCCTACTGTTCTTGATTTAGATTTGCCCATAGCCACAAGAACAGGTGTTAGAAAATGCACACAACATCCTTTATCCCATTTTGTGTCATTTGAAAAATTATCAACCCCACTCAAAACCTTTCTTACCCATCTAAACACTGTAGACATCCCACAGACCTTATCGCAGGCACTTGGCAAAGAGGAATGGAAGCATGCAATGAGAGTAGAAATGGAGGCCTTGGAGAAAAATAAAACATGGGAACTAACAGAATTACCAACTGGAAAGAGACTAGTAGGATGCAAATGGGTCTTCACAGTGAAGTATAAGTCGGATGGATCCATTGAGAGGTATAAAGCAAGACTAGTAGCCAAGGGATATACACAGACCTATGGGGTGGATTATCAAGAGACATTTGCACCAGTGGCGAAGATGAACACAGTAAGGGTATTGTTATCCCTAGCAGCAAATTATGATTGGCCTTTACAACAGTTCGATGTGAAGAACGCCTTCTTACATGGTGATCTTGAGGAGGAAATTTATATGGAAGTACCACCTGGTTTTGGAATAAATCTGGACAAAAACAAAGTGTGCAAACTGAAAAAAGCATTGTATGGGCTTAAACAATCTCCCCGGGCATGGTTTGGAAGATTTACCAAAGCAATGGTGAATATGAAGTACAAACAGAGTCAGGGTGATCATACATTGTTTATCAAGCATTCGGCTTCAGGGGGAGTCACGGCATTGATAGTTTATGTGGACGATATAATTGTAACTGGGAATGATCCAGATGAAAAGGAGGCTCTTCGGAAGTATTTAGCAAAAGAGTTTGAAATAAAGGACCTTGGAAAATTGAAGTACTTCTTAGGAATAGAAGTAGCTCGGTCCAAGGAAGGAATCTTTGTTTCACAGCAAAAATATGTTCTTGATCTGTTAAAAGAAACAGGTAAACTTGGTTGCAAACCATCAGATACGCCTATTGAGCCAAATCATAGATTAGGAGAATCTGTGGAAGGAGAACCAGCTGACAAAGGCATGTACCAAAGACTTGTGGGGAAGCTAATCTATCTATCACACACACGACCTGACATTGCATATGCAGTGAGTGTTGTGAGTCAGTTCATGCAAAATCCTAAAGGTGTCCATCTCGCTGCAGTATACCGGATCCTACAATATTTGAAAGGCAATCCAGGAAAAGGGGTTCTCTTTAGAAAAGGCACAAGAATGGAACTAGAAGCATACACAGATGCCGATTATGCTGGCTGTGTTACTGACAGAAGATCAACATCTGGGTATTGTACTTTCATTGGCGGAAATTTGGTAACCTGGAGGAGTAAGAAACAACCAGTTGTAGCAAGATCTAGTGCTGAGGCAGAATTTCGATCAATGGCACAAGGTATTTGTGAACTGTTATGGCTCAAAATTATACTAGATGACTTGAAGATTAAATGGGAGACTCCAATGAAGTTGTATTGTGATAATAAGTCTGCAATCAACATAGCTCACAATCCAGTTCAGCACGACAGAACTAAACATGTGGAGGTTGACAGACATTTCATTAAGGAGAAACTTGAAAGTGGATTGATTTGCACTCCCTATATTTCTACAAAGAACCAGCTAGCAGATGTCTTAACTAAAGGACTGATGAGTTCAGCATTTCAGCAGATTGTAGGCAAGCTAGGGATGGAAAATATCTACTCCCCAGCTTGAGGGGGAGTGCTGGAAATCAGGGATTGACAGCTGGAATCCCAAGGCTGGAAATCAGGGATTTCCAGCTTGAAACCCAATGCTGGAAATCAGGGATTTCCAGCTGGAAACCCAATGCTGGAAATCAGGGATTTCCAGCTGGAAACCCAAGGCTGGAAATCAGGGATTTCCAGCTTGAAATTAGCTGTAAATACTATCAAATTCCTACCTTTTAGGGATTAAGTAAACCCTTCCTTCATGTATAAATACCTTGTAATAGACTAGTTCAAAAATAAGAAATAACAAAACCTTTCTTCAGTTAATTTTCTAAATCTTTCTATACTTATGCCTGCATTACCTCTACATGATAATTCTAGTGTTCCATTATGTCTAAATTGGCGGTGGCCGGTGGCGGTGGGATACGAAGAAAACGATTAGATGAATTTGTTTTCAACAAGATAGATGCAAGGAAAACAATTGGCCTCCAAAATTCTTAGGTACGTTTATTAACTTTCCTTCTTTTTGTGTAAAGAGATCTCGCAAAAAGAGTACATGTATTATATTTCTGATTATCAGTGTAGTATTTAGGATTAATACAGTTAAATAAATTGGATTCATTCAATCATTTAATGACACGTGGCATATTATCAAATCATTTTGTTATTATTAAAATACACACGAAATAATAATACAGATATTGTATTATACATTTTAAAAGTAAAATGTATCACATTAAAAAAAAAAATTCGGAAAGAAATTAAATATGATACTTACCCTTCTCGATTAAGAGATTATGTATATCCATCAAGGAAAGATCCGTTGTATAACTTTAGAGCTAAGATTGGAATGCTATTTTTAACCTAGTGATCTGCTGACCAGTATTAAATTACTGTACTTCTTTCTCTTTATTTTCTCTTGAGCTAAATTTGCAATGGCTATTGACTGGACAAGGATGATAAATTCATGAAAGAAATTACACTTGTTCGCTTCCTTTGTCCTTTTCTTTTGTTACCATGATATGATGCACTCTTCCTGTTTCATAATACTAACATTAAATACAATATGTGAGATTGAGATAGATATGGTAATTGGGAAGGTACAAATACAATTTAGATTTGTTCATGATTCAGATCGATTCATTCGAATAGTAAAAAAAAAAAAAAATCTAATGTCTGATTTGGTTCGATTGAAAAATTTATTTTATTGTTTAAAATATATTAAAAAATTATTTTATATTATATATTTTATAATTAAATTTAAATAAAAAAATTATTTATTAAATAATAATTCGAATCAATTTAAATTTAAAATATTTTTATTTCAAATCCAGTCTACTTCTGATATTAATATTGAGTAGGGTTGATGAAGGTGTTTTTTTTGTTTTGTTTTTTTTATCCATTTTACCTGTGATAAGAAGTGATTAATCAGCAAACTGTAAAAGCCAGACCCTTTAAGTTGTATGATGAATTTCCTATACCAAATAAAAGAAAATATTATATGTACCTTCCAGATCACTTCCTCCATCATGAAATGATGTGATGCTTCTATTAATTATCATGGGAAAACAATTATATAAAAGCAGTAAATAAATAAAAAAGAAAGAAAGAAAGTAAAAGAAACCAATTAGAAATTGCCAGCTGGTCTTTTCAGGATTAAATTCTTGTACCCTAAGGTCCCCCACCTTTGAGCAAAAGGAAAAGCAAACTGCCTTTGTTGATTTACCTTAAAAATATCATCAACATAAGTTTCTAGTTCTCTTTTTCACCCTTTACTTTAAACGATTTGATTAGTTCAAAATGCAACTTCATTAGCATATATTATCTTCACCAACTTTTTTCACTTTGGGTTGGAATCCAATTTGGCATCTTTGGTTTAGATTGTTTTGATCCTAAATTTCATTTCTAACGGTTTGTAATCTATAACTAATAATTAATTAACAAAA
Organism: Fremontodendron californicum; assembly: GCA_030761205.1. Lineage (NCBI taxonomy): Eukaryota > Viridiplantae > Streptophyta > Magnoliopsida > Malvales > Malvaceae > Fremontodendron > Fremontodendron californicum. The sequence goes on from JAULJL010000007.1 coordinate 33,269,448, forward strand.
AAATAAAACTAACTACTAAAAATAAAACCCATTTTGACTAGGAAAAAAACCCAAGAAATTCTTCACAATTTCACTAACATATGACCTTTACATTTATCTAAAATATATGAGTTGTGAACAATTTTAGTTAGTAATTAACTGTCAATTATCTTACCCTCATTGTACAACTCAATTTCAGTTTTTTTCCCTTAAATACAGATATGAATGATAAGGGAAAATTGGGCTCAATTAGGATAGGAAAAAAAATAAAGAAAGAAATTACAGATTGAAATGTAAAGGAGACGTTAGAATACAGGGTTGGATGGTAAGGGAATTGCTTTAAAAAAGGAGAAAAATGATAGCAAAAGTGGGCAGGTCATTCCTATCATAATCATCTATAAATCTGCTTTAATTTGTTGCCCGCAATTCACTTCAGCCCCTACATGTGTTTTTCTATTTGTTTGTTTTTGTTACCACTTTACCTATTAATAAACGAGTAGAAGGAGAAAATCAAATTAAAAGAACAAGGAAGGATATTAGTAAGGTAAAGGTTACTCTCTTGCCTTCTGGTTCTGGTTCTGGCTCTTTGCTTTGCTTTTCCCAAAGGTTAGTGAACATATAGCGTATTGGAAGCAAAAATGGCAACATTTGCGGGGACTCAACAAAAATGCATGGCATGCGACAAGACTGTCTACTTGGTTGATAAGCTCACAGCTGATAACAGGGTTTTCCACAAGGCTTGCTTCCGATGCCACCATTGCAAGGGTACTCTGAAGGTAATATAATTAATATAATATTATCATCTATAGTTTCAACTTTCAATATTAGTGTCTATGAAAATGTATCTATGAAAATGTATATGATTCTTCTTCTTCTTCTTCTTCTTCTTCTTGCAGTTGTTATTCATGATCTTGAAAGTCATGAGTTTTTAGCAAGGCTTAATTTACTGAGCATGCTCGATGATTCCATAAGAATATTTAGGGAAAATAATTAAGAAATTCTTTTAGATTAGTAATGAAGACTAAGAAAGATGGATTGTTATTTACAAGGAAAAAGAGAGAGCAAAAACGATAGATTTACAGATTAAATGAAGATGATAATGTAAATTTCTCATCTATGCCTTATTTTTGAAGATACCCTTTTTTTCTTTTCTTTTCTTTTTTTTTTTTTGCAGCTTAGCAATTACAACTCTTTTGAAGGGGTGCTGTACTGCAGGCCTCACTATGATCAACTCTTCAAGAGAACTGGCAGCCTAGACAAGAGTTTTGAAGGTAAAAGAAAATTGTAAATTCTTGTTTAACTACCATTATTACTCTATATATATATATATATATATCAGTCCATTAAAGGGTCTGCTCTAATTTCTTTTTCAATATAATTCTTTCAGGAACACCAAAGATTGCCAAACCTGAAAAACACATAGAAAGTGAGGTAATTCTAGGAAACTATATATAATATTTGCTACCAAATTAGCAAATAGCAATATGTCTACTGGTTTCAGATTTTTTATTACCAAGTTTAGCAATATCTTGCCATTGATTGGTGACTGAATTGGATGCAACAGAATGCACAGAAAGTGGTGAACTTGTTTGGTGGCACCCGAGAAAAATGTGTAGGATGCAATAAGACTGTCTATCCAATTGAGAAGGTAAAAACCCTGAAATTTTTGGATTATAAAAATATATGCCAATATATGTATCATTGAGCAAAAAAATAAATAAATTGAAATTTGAGTATGATTTCATGTTCTTCAAGGTTACTGTTGATGGGACATCATACCACAAAAGCTGCTTCAAGTGCACCCATGGAGGCTGCACCATTAGCCCATCAAACTACATTGCACATGAAGGAAAACTCTACTGCAAACATCACCACATCCAACTCTTCAAGGAGAAAGGAAACTACAGCCAGCTTGAGACTGACCGCCAGGAAAACCCCATCACTGAGAAACTTAAATCCATGGAAATTGCTGCTTGAGTCATAGCTTATTGCCGGAATATAATTCCTTTTTTCTTTTCTTTTTTTATTTACCTCGCTCTTATATGATCTTTCCGAGTCCGACCATCCATGACATTGCTGTGCCGGTTTGTCCCGTGGATTATTTTTTTTCCTTTCCTAATGTTAGTCCATATTTTCATAACCTCTCCTGCAAGATGTGCCATTGGGTTAATATTTTTCTTCGTGGAGTGAGCTTTGAAAATAAGACTAGTCATGGTTTGTTTCAGCATTTGCTTGAGAAAATATAAAAAGATTTATGTGGCTTCACACATCGAATTTTATTTTATTTAATTTGCCTCATTTTCAGGGTTTTCCTTTGTTGGTTTGTAATTGTTCCAATAACCTGCAAAATGAAAATGAATTCTGTCTTGACTAAACCCCGGATGGATTTCACTGGTGGCAGTGGCAGTAAAATCGTTCACCTGTCAAAAATCACAATAATCCATGACTGTTTCTACAATAGAGATCAGAGAGAGAAGGAATGCAAAAGAAAAAGGAAGATAAAAATAAAATAAAAAAGTGAACAACGGGTATCATCATAAAAGCAACTACAATGGCTGACAAAGTGAGGACTCTGTAATGATGACCAAGCAGAAGGCAACAAACCAATTTATAAACTGTTTGTTGCAGAAAGTTTTTTCTGGATTTTGGTTCCATAGGCTTGAATAAATCTGCCCTTTGTTTGCCCGCTAGAGAGAGTACACTACTTATAACTAGAGGTGGCAAAATGAACCCGAACTCGAAAATCTGTCCAGGAAAACCCGAACCCGAACCTGTCCAAACCCGGTTTGACCAAAAAGTCAAAAACCCGAACCCGAAAAAACCCGAACCCGAATGGGCCCGAACCCGAATGGACCCGAACCCGAATGGGCCCGAACCCGAATGGACCCGAACCCGAATGGGCCCGAACCCGAATGGACCCGAACCCGAATGGGCCCGAACCCGAATGAGCCCGAACCCGAATGAGCCCGAACCCGAATGGACCCGAACCCGAGACCGGCCCGAACCCGAATTTAATACTAAAAATAAAAATAATCAAATTGCAATTAATTAATTTTTTTTAACAAAGCAATAACTTTAATTATTAATTTTATTCTAATTTTTTTAAATAATTTAATTAAAATTTAAAATATAAAATTTAATATATATATATATATGATGATGAAATAATAATTTTATCAAAAAGTAAATTATATTTTGTACTTATAAGTTATAACTTTAACGTCTCATATCATGATGAATTTACAATCTAAATATTTTAAATTCTTGAAAATTTTAGAGATGTGAAAAAAAATTTGACACTAATTAAATTATTCTTTAAGGGTAAAAAAAATTGACAATAATTCAATTATTTTGGCCTTTTAAGTTATACTTATACGGTTAGGTTAGAGTGGGTTTAATTGGATTATGGGTTTCATGAGATTTTATTTTAGCGGGTGGGTTTAATGGGGTTTTGGGTTTTATGGCCTTTTGGTTTTGGGTATATTTATTATATATTAATAAATAATCATATTAATTATATATTTATTACGTATAATTTAAATATAAATTATATTTTTTTAGTACTACTTTATAATTTATACTTTATACTGATGAAAAAATATAAGTACTCAATATATATATATATATATATATATCTTGACTATAAACATAAAATTTTTGCATTTTATAAGTATATAAACGAATAGATGAAGACCAGAATTTATTTTTAAAAGTTTTTTATTTTATAGTGAATATAAATTATAATGTATTTATATTTTGAAATTCGAGTTCATCAAATCAATTATTTTAAATATCAATATGATTAAAATATAATATATCATATTTTTTTATAATAAATTATTTCAAAATTTGATTTTATATAACAAATTAATTTCTTATTCTTTTGGTGCTAACAAATATTAATTTTAAAAAATAAATATAATTAAAAATATCATATAATAGCAAAAGTATAAAAATAATAATAAATTAATAATTTGTTTTTAGATATAAATATTTAAATTACGTAAAAATGATTACATCTAATATAAAATAAAATGATGTAAAAGATACCTGAATCCAGACCGAACCCGAATCCAGACCGAACCCGAATGGGCCCGAACCCGAATGGGCCCGAACCCGAATGGGCCCGAACCCGAATGAGCCCGAACCCGAATGGGCCCGAACCCGAATGAGCCCGAACCCGAATGGACCCAAACCCGAATGAGCCCGAACCCGAATGAGCCCGAGCCCGAATGAGCCCGAACCCGAATAAACCCGAACCCGAATGAACCCGACCCGAACCCGCCCGAACCCGCCCAATTGCCACCTCTACTTATAACCCTTTTTTTTTTCTTTTCTGTATAAAGAAATCGCGATAAGAGAAAAGATTGTTGATGTTAAAATTCAAATCACATATTTGTTAAATATCAACTTTAAAAATGACTGCATGAACTAATTAGACTAGATTCCGAGTTCTACTCATAACCTTTTTTATTTCTGAAAACAAATTTAAATACACCAATAATCAAATCTTTGTTTTAGTGTCATAATGAAAAAATGTTTAATGGGATTCCAATGGGTACCCAAGTTTTGTGAGAGGTGAAGACCTACTTAAAACTGAGCTGGACCACACACGCGCACTCAACCGCTAAAGCCAGTCTAGGTTGGATCAGATCGGGCTTGGGTCAACAATAATCTTTAATTATCCAAAAAAAAAAAAAAAAAAAAGGTTTAATGAAAACAGATTATTACAGTGTCTTATAATCTAAAAATAGATATTAACAAGATAAATTAACAAAGAAAATGTAATGTAAAATGTTAATAGTATTTGAACTAAAATAATTAAACAAGTGACAAGGTCTGACTGACAACATGTTCACAGTTTTGTACTAGGCTTATAAACATATCACTGTACATTATGGAAGCAACAGATTAATTAATTACACAGATGTATGTATGGTATAATGTTGACAACACCCTTCCTTTTACATTATAGTGACTATAATAAAAAGATTACTGTCGACAAGTCATGGAATTCCTCTGCACAAATTCTTGTCTCCTTGCGCTGACAGACGAATACTTCGTTTTTCAACCTCTTCTAATATACCCATTTATCAGGCTGTTGATTTATACAGACCAGCTTGGCTCATTAAGTATGTATAATAAGCTGAAATCCAAGACTGAAAAACGAACTGGAATAAAATCAACTTCCACCTAAAAGAGCTAGTTCTGGTTCTTTCCTATAATATCTGAGCACAGCAAGTATCAGCAGATTCCACCATCTCAAACCCTGCAGCAGAAACTGAATCTATTTTCTCACTGCTCGAATCCTCAAAACTCGAACGGCTCACTGTCCATACTTTCTCCAATTGATTCACCATCTCCCTCACCTGACCAAGCCAAGGGCAGTCTTCCCAAGTTTTGCCTCAGTAATGATCTCATCAAGATCTTCTGACGCACTACTATCTGTACCTTCAGATGTAATTGACTTTGTTTTGTTACCTACAAAACCGAATACAACTTCGTCAATTGTCATTTTGATTCAAACAAGTAAGAATGGTAACAGTTTATCACAACTTAGCTTCAAATGGTCAATTTGCATAACAAATTCCATCTGACAGAACATAATATTAGTGAGAATAAATTTTGACAATTTAACTGTATGATAATCATTTTTTTCCTTTTATCTTAAACTCAATAAACCTCAACATAATTATGCATGAATCACCATTCCAAACCAGCCATCTAAAATATTCTAGAACATCATACCCCACCTACGTCCGAAGCAAAGAAACAGAAAATCCCACACCTTGGTGATATTATTTCGCACACATGATGGAACACCAGAAGATTAGCAAGGGCAGATTATGAATCTTTTATTACGATTGATAATAAGATTCCCAAGATAATCAGGACAAACCAATGTGGACTTTAAAATTTTTAGTTTCATCAATTCATAATCTACTTACAATCCCTTACCTCAACTTCCTCAACCACCATGGAAAGTTATTTGAAAAATTCAAACGAAAATTTAAATCAAAAATTTAAATCAAGCATACAGTGAGACAAACAAAAAGAAAACTACTATTTAAGTCTTAAAATAATATTACAATTCTTAAAGTATGAAGCATACACAAACAAAATTATACACAAATACATTGATCAACAACAAAATTTACCCTACATAAGTTATTCAAATTTACAAGGAAATTAAAATCATTTGCCAATATACAAAATAAGCAAAGTTGTGCAATCTCCAATAAAAAATCTCATAATTAATACTTTATTATAATAAGAAGAATGAGATGCATAATTGCTACTGCACATATCATTTGAATTTTTTTGAAATATTTTTTCATGTTATTCCGTCACATTAAAGTTCCAATACTCTACAAATGCAGTTTCTGCATCCTTTCGATCCTTATACATCTTGTGATAGGCACCCCGATAACTCAAGACTTGCACTTTAGCTTCATCCCAAGTATTATAAATACCTGATCTACGCCTGTCGATAACAACGTAATACTTTCCAATCGTTTTCAAAAAACCTTAAAAACATAAAGTAATTATCAACATAATTTTTTAAAAAATCTAATATAAGGCAACAACCTATATTCAAGTATGGATCAGGCTATCACCATTGGTCCTACATTGAGACAAAAGCCTACTTTGTTGGTCCTCTGCATGCTTTCACCACGTTATATATATTGAGCAATACTTTTGGCTTGATAATTATTTGCCAATCATGTGTCTATATATCATGAAAATATATAACTACTTTTTTCATTTTCAAAGCCTATCTACAACTGATTCAAGCTTAATTGTCATTTAAAAATGATTGAATCTTATGAAATAACTAACAATAAAGCCTATAAATATATATTGTTTTGTGATGCATGAAGGCATGGCATAATCTTCTTTTTCAAATAGAACAATTACTCTGATCATCATCACTTGCAGAAAATGAATACATATGGTCTTAAACTATGAGTGACAATTAATGATGGTAACAACAAGTACTGAAATCAGAGTGTGAGTCAATGTTAATTTCCATGGAAACAGAAGCAACAATTCAAGCTGCATTATTACCAATAAACTAATGCTAAAGTTATCTTCTTATTCCTACTTGCAAAATCTTACAAACTTCAAAGCCAAGTATGACACCCAAAAAATGTTCCATCACCACACCCTCTCGATGGTCAAATGGAACACAACTAGAAATTTAAGAAGGGAAAGAAAATGATTGATTTGAGGCGTCGAATAGCCTCAATTGGATTTCTCCTATATTTCATCCCTCAGAAATTGATGAAAAGCTTTGAAAGCAAATTCCCAGCATTTCGATGTGGAGATGAAGACACTATGGATACAAGTTTTGCTTCTAACAGAAACAAGAGTACTTCTAGGTATGAACAAATTCGAAACCCCAATAAACCCTAAATAATTGAAACCTCAAAAAATATAACCCTCGATATTCAAAACACTAAATAATCAAGCTAGCCCAAACCCCCAAACCAAACCCCCAATATTCGAAACCCCAAAAACTAATACCAAAATGAAAACCCTAAACCTTCAATCTGACATGCACACACAAAATCAATAACCTAAAATAATATAAATCTAGATTTCGAAATGAAATCATACCTGGATTGACCGACAAAATCAAGAAAGGAGAAGAAATCGAATGGGAGAGGCAAAGATTCGAGAGAAGTCGAGAGGGAGAGGCAACGGTCCAGAGAGAAATGAAGACTAAAGGAAGAGGCAATGGCGGCTAAAACAAATGTCGTGGTATTGGGTGTTATTTCATTATGTTATAAGGGCAAAAGGGACCGAAAACATTAATATTGGGGGCAAAAGTGGCAAAAATATTACATTACAAGTGTAATATAACATAACGTCAGAGAGAGGAGGGTATGACATTACACCCAATATGACCCAATTTTGACACTGTAGCTAATATCATATTACCGAGATTGTGGAATGTTAGTGAACCAAACATGGTAATCTCATGACGGAACGTAAGATTACGGCCTGGAATGAAAGATTCAGCGAACCAAACCCGCCCTAAGAAGTGAAAGACGCAGTCTATGAAGTGTAGAAGTCAAGTGATCCATACTTTCCATGCTCTCCTTCAGTGTTAGCACTTTCTCTACAAATTCTGGAAAAGGAATAGTAATACCATAATCCACACAGGTATCCATTTTTTACTGAGGTTGGCATACAGAACAAGAGACATCACTTTGCAATTTGCATGCATAAGAACCATCTATCTACACTCAAGTATTACATGCCATGCAATTCAAAATATCAACAATATTCCTGGATGCTTGGCGAAATCCATGCTATTAGGCTAAGCTTCAGCTTCGTCTCCCCTAGCGCCTAGTGCACCAACCCAACGTCTTAGATATGTTTTCTTTAGCAGATTTCTTAGCCTTCCATCTCTTTCATGGTACAAGGACAGTAAAATAATAACTACAACCTATGTTGCTCCGACTCTTCATTTTTCTTGAAGTACCCGTATCCGACGCATATTCAGACATAGGTATGGGGATATGACCCTCCAAAGATCTTCCAAATACATGGAAAAACTTAGAAAAAATTTAACATACTCGTGTCAGACACATACTTGTATCCAAGACTCACACCCAAGTCCGAGTAACATAGACTACAACCAACTTCATGATATCCAGATACATCCCTAACGTGAATACCATCAATATGAATGAATTTAATCAGCCAAAAGTAGTCAAAGTTAAACCATATGGATTTAAAATAACAGGATGACATAACTTTGTTGAATAACATTAGTAAGAGAAAAGTTTATTTCTATGCTCAGCCTTGCAGTTGCTATTCCTGAAAAATTGAAACTTCCAAATCAAATGCTTTAGCATCAAAAGACAACAGAGCCAACAATAAAAAGTGAACTCAAACAACAACAAAAAACAATCCAAAAAATGTCATTCTGTTCAGCCTTCTAAAACTCATGGCCTTAATAAAAATTCTATGATATTTCTTTTGATATGTGATCTTTCCACATCAGGGATTCTTCTTTTATTTTATCTCTTATTATTTTATTTTTTTCTAAGATGGGCCTTATTAGGAAGTTGCAAGAAGATAATTTTCAACCCACAACAAGAAGATATAAGCATTTCCTGTAGTTCAAAAAAGATGGAACAATTCTCAAGAACCAACGTAAAGTAAATTGATATGTAATCTAATCTGATTAACCTAAATAACATCTTCCGGAGAGCATGGAGGCAGGTTGTGTAATAGGTTATCAACCATACTTGGTAGTAATACCTAAGAAATCACTATGTAACATATATAATCATATCAATTCAAGACATTGCAGCTCTTAGTTAAGAAATCAGCTCATGATGAGAACATAAAGATTTCTGCCTTTTACCTTCCTTAAAGTTTCATTTTCCTCCTCTTGTTTTGCAAGATCAATTTGCAGTGCATCATTACGCCTGCTCTGTTCAAGACAATTTGATGCGACCTCTTCTAACCTGTTTTACAAATTTTCAATGATTATTCAAATGAAAGAACTACTTCAATCAATTTGGATAACATCTAAAATTTAAATTTTGTATAAAATTATTGAGAGCTCATAGATATTCCGAACACTCCAACTTTTTCCTTCCAAAAGACCACCCAGTCCATGAAACCAAAAGCAACAATAGGCAGCAAATCCTCCGCAATCCCAGAAGTGAATGATTCCTAGAAAGATATGAGATTACCTTATCTGAAACTCGTTAAATTTCTGAGCCATGAGCCTCATCCTCCTTTTCCTTAGCCTTCTCAGCCTGTTACTAGCCATGTGGAATCCTGAAACCTTATTATATGTACAAGCAGAAAACACTTATAATAAAGTACACAAGAATAACAAGAGACCAGTCATATATGAATTAGCTTAAACAATTTTATGGGAATAACCTCCATTATTGAATGATCCCATTCAGAAAAGCAGCCGCCACACAGCCTTGTAAGAACTTAACCTGCTTCTCAGCTTCCACATTCTTGATGAACAAGCCAAAACAAATTAGTGAGACAAAAGAAAATACAAATCCAAATTTCATTCATTCACTAAAACATATGAAATGACTTCATTTCAGTTTTTCAAAGAATGTTCCTAATGTGACCATAATTCCAAAAACGAGGCATGCTAACAAAGAGAGAAACTAGGGAGGCATGTAGGTCAGTCAGCTGAGTCTGCAAAAAACAAAGCAATAGTATAAGCTTGTAAAAGGGGTTAAACAAAGAACAAAATAAGAACTGAAGAAAAAAATGCTTACTTTAATTCAATTAGCTTTGGAAAGCTCCTCTTGAAGATTTTGGTTATCCCGGGTGCAAGCAGCTACTTTCTTTTTCAAGGTCTCAATCTCCTGCTCCAGGCCAGCTCTCCTAGTAGGGCATTAAATTTCTCAATAAACTAACCCAAAAAGAAAAAGAACCAGTCTAGCGATCGGATAGGAAGAAGAATTATACCTTTGAAAATGCATTCGAGTAGCCACAACAAGATAGCTTGGTCCAGCTTGTTGCAGACACAATTGTTCAATGTTTTTAGTTTATTCCAATGCATAGCAAGGGTTAAATTTCTAGTTACAAACTACAATCACGATCATATAATTTCAATATATATTTTGATATATAGTAAATCAATCAACAAATAAGAAACAAATTAAATACCCAGAGATTTTTTTTATGATGATGTTACCTTTTAATAGAAAACTAAAAACTCCCACGTATTATCTTTTATTTAATAATAAATAATAATTTTAAAGGCAATAATTTCTTAATATTTAACAAATTGAATCAGTAAATTGTTAAATGTTAAAAAATAAAATAAAAGATCGTCAAAAATAGTAAAAAACGCAAATTACAAGTTCAGGAATGAACATTATGGGCTCCTTTTGTTCTTCACTTGTAAGATCATAGTACTAACTAACTAACAAGGATCGAATTAGTTACCTTCCTTTTGACTTTGGAAGGAGAAGTGTAAAGTCAAATTACACTTTGAAAGAACTGTAAATAGTTGTAGACTTGTAGTACAGCTTACAAACTTGAAAGCCCAAGAAAATTTATATATGTGCTCGAGCGACCTGTAAGTCAAGTCCCACAACATTGCTTTGCTTCGAAATCTATTGCCAAACGGCAGTTCCTAAAAAGTATTAGCACAAGATCCAGAACAGACTATTTAAGATGTGGCACAAAAACTACAGCCAATGGATTCATTTCTATTGAAAAAAAGGTATGAAAATGCTTGGAACACAAAGAACTACAGAACAACAGATAACCTCAGATGGAAACAAACAGTTCCTATCCCTATATACATTCTAATTTCTATGTTATCTAGCATCCTGAGTGCAGAGGTATTCAAAATGAATAAATATCAACTGCAATCCAGAATATTCCCCATAAAAAAGAACCAAAAAAGAAAAGGAAGAATCCCTGCTTATGAAACCATCAGCAAGAAAGGCTGTTAATGGAATCTACTATTCCAAGAGGATCTGCTGGTAAGGAAGAATCCTATACATACGCAACCAAAAAGGCCTTAACAGCTTAACCTTTTTTTTTTAAGGCGAAAAAAATAGGGATGATCACTGGTTGCCTGCCACAAATAGGGATGATGACTGGGTGCCTGCTACAAAAAATGTCATGCGTCATAACACCTTGTTGCTCATCTTGTCAAATCAAGCTCGAACCATCTGTGTATTACACAAACAATATTGTATGAAGTCATAAGCTAAATGAGTAGAAATCAACAAAATTTAAGGGGCACGACAATCAATGACCAATATATGTTGTGTACAGGTTCCTTAGGAATAAAATCCACATTAGTGTGTGTGTGGAATGCAAGAGAAATCAACTTGCACACACTGTATTTCTCTCACATCACATCATAACATTTGATATCCATCCATTAGGTATCTTGGAATTTCCCAACTCTTTTTATCTCTGCATATGTGCATGTGCAAAATAAATAATGACAATAGACTGCAATTATTTACCACTTTCTGATTGTTTCTTCCTTTTAGAGTCTTCATTGCTGCTTCTGCAAAAGCTTGTGCTGCCTCTGCATCAGCTTCTGCTACCTCTGCCTCTTTTGCTGCTTCTTCAGCTTCTGCTATTGCAGCTTCTGCTTCTGCAACTGCTCGAGCAGCAGCTGCAGCAGCCTCCTGCGGAGTCATAGTCCTCATCCTGGCTAACTCTAAATCGATCTGAGATTTTGTGAGGATTTTGAAATCATCCCTATCAAATCGAGGAGAGACCCTTTGCCTTCCCTCTAAAAATAGCATGGAATGATTCCTCCTCCTGTCTGAAAATGGCAGAGCAGGCGCAATCCTATACCTGCGTTTCACCTGCAAGTAAAAGGATGGGATTAATCAAACTCTATATCAGGAAAAACCACCCATTATTTAACCAGACATCAATGTTCTAGAAACAGTTGAAAAAACTAGCACAAACTTGGTAAGGTGGTATTAAGATTATCAAGAAGTATAGAAAAGTGTGACACAAATAGTGGAGTGCAATCAACCTATTCACTGTAATACCTTCTCAATTAACATTAATCACTTTAACTTGTTCAAGAAATTTTTTAATGATGCCATGAAACACACAAAAGCATAGCAGTCCTTAAAATTAAGATCAAATACAACCCTTTAATCATGTATAACTTACAACTCTTCCAAAATCCTAAACTGTTTCCAAAAATTATAACAGAGAATACACCCACTGGCACCAAAATACAGGAAAATAATACATTTCATGAAACCAGATATATCTACTAACTTCTCAGACGACAAACTTCATTACTTTGAACAAAGTAGCATCAAATTTGTTTCTATGCTGCAGATAAATTACCTTAATCAATCTACCACATGCTGTTGAATACTTTAACTTTGCTGACAAGAGCCTCTTAAAGTCAGGAGGTGCCCAATATTGCTCCTACAGAATAAGAAGAAAAAAAATAAGTTGGCAAATTATGCCAACAAACTCTAAGTGAGCACAGATTTCCATAAACATATGAATGCTAAAGCCAACATGAAAAGAACAACTGATAGAAAAATATGCGCTAAACATAGTGGGTGCTGTCATTACCAAATTCTGAGATGGAACATCATATCATTTTAAGTCCAAGTAAGCAGATTAAATTGATGAAATTATGATTTTGGAGTGTCAAGTGTCATCAAATTTCTGGTGTCGTGCAGAATGGCAGGGTTCCATGGTGAAAATAAATAAGGCCAGCAATGCCATAAACAAAGAGAGGGGGCAAGCAGACTGCCATGCAGACTTAAGTGGTCACTTTGTTATTCCAATTCAACCGCCTTCAAATTCAAACTGTAAATATAACATAGACAAAGAAACATTTATTTGACACAAGTCTTTCCTCACAGCTCTTTCTTCTTCTCTTCTTTGCCATTGTTCGGCAAGGACAGCGATAGCTATTAAAGAAGAAATTAAAAAGATCTCCAATAAGCCTCAAACTATTATAAATTAGTTGAGAGATATCAACCACTCATGTGCCATTTCAAAGTTCTCATATCTATAAATCTAATTACTCCTCTTTTCTCTGTTTATTACAGATCTCTAATGCAATATTTTCTTTAAATAGCAAAAAGAAAATTGAATTATAAACTATGAGTACCGCATATAAAACACTACCTCTATATATGCAGCAATACTTGTCTTATTTGAGCCAGCAGGCTCCTTCAAACTTGTAATCGCTTCCATAATGAGGTTATCTAACCTATAACAATAAAAAAAATAACATCGTCAGAAGCGAAATGATACAAGATGAAAATGCATCAAACAAAAATAAGAACGATGTCTAACCTGACAATGGATCTCTTTGTAGAAGTTGGAATCTGCACCGTAGTGCTGGAAACTGCCATGGGCTTAACTTCCTCAATTTCTTCATCACTTGGAATAACACGGAGGTCCATAGCACTCTCCTCCTGTTTAGGAAAGCTAGATGTCCTTTTCACAGCTAACCTAGCTTTGTCTCGAGAACCCCATCCATTGGCCATCACACTCATATTTCTCCATTTATCCTGCCCAAGGATACAAAAACATGAATTGGCCAGTACAAAACCATAGGTACATTTCATCGAGACAAGATTTAAAAAGGGGGCTCCATACAATAACCATTTTACACGAGAGGGCAAAGGAACAAACCTTGAGATCTACATTGGAACGCAGATACAAGACACTACTAAATTCAGGGTCTTTCAATATAGTTCGCCATTTTCCAGCCCCATGTTTGATGACTCCAGCTTTTAATGCTACCTCTTCTTCAGGTGTCCATTTCTGCTTAGGAGCACCCATTTAAAGGAATACAGAGGAAAAAAACCTTCGAACTTATGAAGCTGCAAAACCCATTTCGCTCTATATTAGCAGATAAAATCAAAGAAATTAGACTTCAAGCATTGTTCTCACACAAAAGTAATATTGAAACAATTATCATCAATTTTGTTATAATTAAACATATTTAGCTAATTCCTAATCAAGAATAACATGAATAACTAATCAATAATACCTGATTTCAAGAAATGACCATCATGATAAAATTAAAACTATTTCAATAAAGAAAATCCTCCCTCATCGAATGACAAAGCCAAAAAAAACCTAATTTCACCCATCAGAATTCTAAAGATTAATAATAGCATATAGACAAAAAGGCAATGAAGCAATATTACATAAGGAGATTGGAAATAATCGAAACATTAACAAAGAAAAACACAGTAACATAAAAGAAAATGAAATTACCAAATGTGCAGCAATATCGTAGACAAAGAGGGAAAAAGAAGATTAATTCCCTATTTCAAGTTATATAAAAAAAAAAAATTGCACTTTTTTTGGGTTATTGGATCGGAGATCGGAAGTCGAAGGCCTGTTAATTTTCTTTAAAAGAAAAAAAAAAAAAATTTTGAAGTGAAGGAAGAATTAAATTCAGTTTTTCTACTATTGCGATGCTATGCTACAGGAGATTTCACGGAGATTCAATGGGACGCTGTGATTTTCTGGCGCAATAATTTTGTTAGGGTTTCAAATTTTTATTTTTTGTTATTCAAATAAGCCTAGGGTTTACTCGTGTCACGTGTGGAGTGCACTGTGATCCCTGATTAAATCTGTTATGGACACGTGTCCAATAGCTGACTTTGGGGGCTTCTGAATTTTGACCATGCTAACAAGAGCAACAAGACAATAATTTTTTTAGAAATTAAGAAAAAATAGTTTTTTTTCCTAATCATGATAATAATTTATTTCTTATAATTTTAATGAATAAATTGATGAAATTTCAAAAAAAATTATATAATTTTATTTTTGAATAATGAGAAGGAAATAATTTAAAAATTATTGATGGACATCGCACAATATAAATGAAAATCCTAATCCAAGTTCGAAAAAAAAAATTATTAAGTATTTATTTAAAATAATTATTCAAGTCAAGCTTGAGCCCAATCAAATTGATAGGGTTACAAATTTATGGGTTATATGTTTTGTTCAAGTTAGATCAAATATATTAAATTGTCTTTTATTATTTTTATATCTATTACTTTTTAATATATTTAGCGTTATTATTTATGTGTAAATTTTATTTAAAATTTGAAAATTATATTTATAAAATGGTAGTAGAATATGTATCGGAATGTAACTTACAGAAAAATAATTAAGATGAATTGGACCTTGATCATATACAACGACATAGGAAAGTTCAGACTCTCGTAAATGTATAATAGTCATCTAGTTTATAAACATGTTGCATATCTACGATAATGATGAATGTGGTAATATTTTTTATTACAATTTAATATTGATACTCTTTATAAAATGAAAGTTTAAGATTAGAGAGGAGTTTATGAAGGCAAATTTATTCCAATATTGATAAAAAAAAAATTTAAAATTATCGATGTTTTCAAATTATGTATCAAAATACGTTTTATTTTTTTTTAACACATTAGAAAGTCGTCATATGATATGAAGACTTTCCAACGAAATTGTTTTTTTTTTTTTTTAAATAAGCACGGAAGTCGTCATATGATATGACGACTTTCGTGCTATATATGTAAAAAAAATAAAATAGTTTAAAACCATTGGGAAGTTGGCATATAATATGGCGACTTCCCGATTTTTTTTTTATTTTTAAATTCTACTTGTTGGAAAGTCGTCATATGATATGGCGATTTCTAAAAAAAAGGGAGAATTTGAAAAATATGGTATTCGTTGAGAATTATTGTTTAATGATCTAATGGCATGAAATAACTTGAAAAAAGGATTGTATTGGGCTGGGCTTGGACAAGTGTTTTTGTAATTCAGACCCGGCCCGACCTAGCCCGAATTACTATTTATTAAATAAAAAATATTTTTTATTTAAACTTAATTATAAAATATATAATTAAGTTTAAATAAAAAATATTTTTTATTTAATAAATAGTAATTCGGGCTAGGCCGAGCCTGCCTGAATTACAAAAACACTTGTCCAAGCCCGGCCCAATACAATTCGGGCGAGCTACCCGGCCTGTGGATAGGTCTAGCTGACATTCATTCCTGCATAATCCACAACGCTTTGATTGGTCTTTCTCCCGGAGGTCCATTTTATTACGAATACGAATTGAAAGAATCCGACTTATATTACGATAAATCATCAATATTTTTAACATTGTTTGTAAATTATTTTTTTTTATTTTTATTTTAAATTTATAATTTTTTTATTTTTAAAATTATAAAATAGTTGTTATTAAGGGTATTTAAGTCTTTGCAATTTCCTTCATAATAGTTTTTTAATTCTTCATTTATTTTTTTCATATTACTTTTGTCCATTAGACTATTGAGCAATTATTCTCAAATGGATTAGATGTTTTTCATATTTTCCCATTTTATTTTGCTGGGTGAACACAAGGGAACTCGTCATATGATATGGTGACTTCTTTGTATTTTTTTTTATTTTAAAAAAAAAAAATTAATCAAGGAAAGTCGCCATATGATATGGCGACTTCCCTTGATAATTAAAAAAAAAAAAAAATCCGTACAAAAAACATCGATATTTTGATAAATAAAAAAAATCGATAATTTGAAAATTAATTTTTTTTATCAATATTCAAATAAATTTGCCGTTTATGAACGGGACCGAAATTGGTCGAGCTCGAATAAAAAAAAAGTGTTTGCTCAAGCTCGATTTCAAAATCTGTTTGACCGTTTAAAATATATTAAAATATTAAAAAATTATTCTTATATTAATATTTACATATTATCATAATTAAATTTAAATAAATTTTTTTATCATTTAAATAGTAATCTAGACCAAATTGGGTCGGTTTGAATTATTAAAAATTTATTTTGAATCCAGCTAATTTCGAACCGGATAGATATCTCGATTCATAAATAGAACTATTAAAAATTAATGTTTATAAAACGATAAAAATTGTCCATCATGAAGCTTAAGACTTAACCCATCTTTAATGTATGTACAATAAAAAAAAAAGAGTTAAATAACAATTTTATTATATATAAATATTAAGATGACAAAATATCCTACTATAAAATTAACCCTTTTTATGTGATCATAGTTGGGTAGATGTTGCAATAATTAATTGGAAAAGGGATGGCCTTGAATCCTGTTTTTTTTATAACTACAGAATGCTCGGAATGATTTATAATTGGATAAGTTTCCAATTGTCAAGGTTTCTGTATCACCATTTACCAGATAAAACTAGTATTTCAAAACACATATTCATCTTGGGGAGGCGTTTTACTTCTGTCCAAGAGCCGGGACGGCCATTTACCAGATAAAACTAGTATTTCAAAAGACATATTCATTGGGAAGGCGCTTTAGACATATTCAAAAGATCGATTCGAATTGAACTAGATCTAAAAAAGAGATTTTTTTAAAATTCGGATCAGTCCGAAGTGTTCATTCAATAAAATATTAGTTTTTATTTAAATTTAATTATACAAATATTAATATAAAAATAATTTTTTAATATTTTTAAACAGTAAAATGGATTTACAGATCGATCCATATCAAAATTGAGTAAAAAAAATTCAAACCATGATCCGATCAAATTCATGAACATGAACAGTTCTAAAGCATTAGTAGTAGTATTAGATGTATTTAGCATTGCTTTTGGTTGCTCAACTATTTGGCTTGAAACATAAGCAATCCAAACAGGTGGGCTTTTGTAAGAAAGCCAAGATTCTAAATCAAGCTTTTGTTTCAAACAGACAAAATTTAAAATTGATGCTTTTTAAATTGGTTTGACAAATTTTTATGTGTGAAAAAATAATATATCTTTTTTTATTTTCTTAAATGATAAGATTAATATTTTTTATTTTTTAATAAAAAATTAAAATATCAACTTAACCAAACTTTAAAACTTTTAAATTCAATAAAAATTGTGATTTATTATATTTGCTTGTTTTTGTTTACTTGGAAATTGGAATTGCTTCCAAGTTAAGCAAAGGTACCTAAAAAATATTAATATCCAGCCAGTGCCCTCCCCCAAAAAAAACCCGGAGTATAAAAACAAAAAGCTAACCGGTCAAAATAAAAACTTTAAAAATAATAATAAATAAATGTAAAGGACAATTTTTCAGCTTTTTTTAAAAAAATTTATTTTTCTTTACACAACCAGCAAAACAATATTCCTTTGTCCAACCTTACATGCCCAACTTTGAAAGCGCAAAAACTTCCAATGATAAATAGCTGTAGTGTACAATTGGCTAACCTTAAAACAAAAATACAGATAAAAAAAAGTACGACTACTTCTATATAACAAGAGTTCAATTCCAAGCGAAGGTTCAATTATTAAAGAAAATAAACAAACAAGAGAGAAAAACAAGTAAAAAAAAGTTAAACAGGCGACAATGAGAACATTTCAGATTGGAAAGAGGAATTTAAGTTTGATTCAACTTCATCGATTCAATTAAGGCTGGCAAAGTTGGTGCGTCATCAAAAGCAAGCATCCAGCAGGCAGCAACAGCACAGAGCAGCCAAACTGCACACGCAATCAAAAAGAATTAATTTAAAACCTTGGTCACGGAACTCATCCTCGAATCCCCAATCACTACTTCCTGGTTAAGCATTTTGTGAGATAAGATGGGGAACAACTATACAAATCAAAATATTCCAATCAACAGCATTTTTTTTTTAATATTAACAAGAGTGTCTTTGAGCTTTGTTTAGACTTAATTTTTTTTTTGGAACGATTTTAGGAATACACTACTCCAACTCGAAACCGAATTTTTACGACAACAAAATGATTTCATTACTTTGATTTTATTTGAAAGTATAATGGAAAACATCTACTGTACCAATAATAAATCAATTATAAAACGATATTCAAATGCGATGGTGCTTCCCTACACGCTTCTTACGCTCCTAAACGAAGCGTATATCCATATCAAAACTTCTCTCCTTTATACAGTGATAGAGTTCAAATGAAGTTCAAAATTTCTTTGTAACTAAAACAGTAAAACGTGAAATTACTTAGGTTTGATTGATTTTCATCATTAACTTATCCACATCCTTAAAATTATCGAAAGAATTCCTAAAGTTACTTTTGATATATTCGGGAAAAAAAAAAATTCAAAAAAATATGACCAAAACACCCTTACCTAGAAAACCGAAAAGCTGGTACTAAAAAAAAAAAAGGAAAAACCCAAAAGACCCCCATCCTCGACAACCAACAAAGGAAGCAGGTGTAGGGGTGTTTTCGGGACTTTGACCAATTAACTGCCGAACTGAATGATCACGTTTGTTGTGACACACAGCATGTTTTACATCCCGAAAAACACGCGCTCAGTTGAATTCTTCTGTAGTTCCTAGATCTGACATACCATATACGGTATAAATACTCCTACAGTTGTACTATACACGTATGCCCTCTATACTTATAGAATAGGAGAGAGAAAGAGATGACTTACCAGCCTTCTAATAAACCAGAACTCTGCTTTTGCTGAGGAGGGGGAGGCTGAGCATATTGAGGGGCATAAGAAGGAGGGTATCCCTGAGGAGGGTAACCCTGAGGATATCCTTGTGGGGGGTATCCCGGTGGTGGATAAGCATCCTTAGGATATCCTTCTTGTGGATAACCTATTATTTCAATCACAACAAAAAAAAAATTCAGATCCACAAGATGACCAGATCTATTCAATCGCAATTCAACAAAGGCAAAAAAAAAAAAAAAACATATAAGATGTTAAACAAACCAAAGAAAAGAAGAAAAAAAAAAACTCAGATAATAAAAAGAAAGTGAAAAATCAGGGGTTGACCTTGAGGAGGAGGAACACCAACGGGATGCTGTTGCTGATTGTAATAACTCATTGTTTCTTTTTTGGATTTTGTTTGCTGATAGTTTCAGTGAGAAGATATCTTTTCTTTTCTTATTTTTTTTCTTGAATAGAAGATTTTTTTTTTCTTTCCAAAAATTTTACGAAGAGAGAGAAGCTTTGTGCAGAGAAAGAAGGCAATTGGGTGCTTTTATATACTGATTTTCAAAAGCAAATCTCTAACAATTTTAAATTTTATTTTATCTTCTTAAAGTTGTTGACGCGTGTCCTTGGGGAGGGATTTAAGTTTGGTAGAATTAAAAAATGGGGGTTGTTCACCAAGATTTTTTATTAATTGAACTATGATTAGAAATAATTAGGGAAAAGGAAATATCAATATTTAAATTTTATAAAAAAGAAATGACAATTAGACCTCACTATCTCCTTGGTGACTCATAATTATATGTACATAAAGGATATAATATATAAACATTTAGTACAAAAAAATATGTATAATTAATGATAATATATGCACATAAGTAACAATTTAAAACTTGTGTTTATTGATGAACAATATAAGAAAAAAGTACTAAAAATATTAAAGTATGTATAATTATATAAATATCTTTTTCATAAGATTTTAAATAAAGAATTTTGTAAAGAATAATATGTGTACATTTTAAAACTGAATATAAAGTTTACTATATACATAAAGTTTAAGTTTATTATACATATTTTCCTTGTTAAACATACAATTATTATCATTTTATGTACATTCTATATCCAAGTGTATATATTTCAGAATATAGAATCATTTTTAAAACGAACTACCAAGTGCAATCTGTAAGTATGCATAATTTCACTACACCAAAAAAAAGTATGCATAATTACTAATGTATATATATTGTAACATAATTCGTTTTTTTTATTCGAATAATTTTTTAATTTAAATATTAGATTTATTATCCGTAGCGGATTCAGATATGAATTATTGGATATTCGTTATTCGAATCCGCTTTGGTTTTGATGCGGATAGTGTCGGATATCCAAATCTGTTATCCAAATTATTTTATTTATACGGATAACGAATTCGAATATAGGAATTTGATATCCGTTTATATATTTAATTTTTGTTTAATTTTATATTTATATTTTTATAAATATTTTTATTTTAATTAATTTAGATATTTAACAGTTTTGAATATCCTACATATATTGCTATCTAAATTGAATGCAAATTTGGATAGTAAGCAAATAATAAACTGATTTGAATATCGCATAAATTAAACGTATTCAAATTCAGATATTTCAAAAATTATAAATATTCAATTCGCTGTCATCTCTATATACGTATATTTTATCTTATCTATATATATATGAAAATTGCATGTAATTATGATCGTATACTCGTTGAAATTAAGGTCATAAAACTATTTCTCATTTATTTTTTTTATCAATTTTACACATTAACATTTCTTTTTATTAATTAGTTTCGTTCATAGTGCAAACTAATAAATATTCTTCGTAGGCCACGTCAATTTGAAATTCCTCCTTTTAAGTTTAAGTGCTGCGACAGCCTGTGGTATGGTGATGGACATTACAGCCCACTTTCATCGGGAAACTTAACAATGAATATACAAAAGGATTTTGCTAATTAAGAAAGTCGTTAAGGTTATTAAATATAATATTATTTTTAATTAATATATTAAAAATAATAAATAAAATTATTAATTTTTATATTTAATATAATATTATTATTATAAATAATATATTTATTAATCTTAAAAATATCCTAAAGATATTTATTATCAAAACCCTATACAAAAATATAATATTGTTAGTTTGCTTTGGAAATTAAGCCGAAATTCCGTGTCCAATGCGCGTAAAGATAAGTAACAGCAAAACTTACCCATTATATTCTTAAAAGCAAAAAAGAAAAGACAATTTTGTGATAACTTTTTCTTTTTTCAAATTAGCAATTTGGATTTATATTGAAAATTTAATAATTTGTGTATTTATATTATTGTATTTATTATTTTTTTAATTATAATTATGTTTAAGATGTTATATATTTATATAAATTTTAACATGTTAATAATTTGTGTTAAATAATTTTTGATTTTTTCATATACTCATATCGTATTCATATTATTTTTTTATATCGTATTTTAAAAATATATATATCGTATCTAAAATTATCAAATATAATTATCTTCAACGTGGAGGAAGAGACCAATTAACATATTAAATATATAAAATTATAAATTAGTACTAGTATGAATAAGAATACATGTTTGCCTACAATTTTGAAAACTTTTTAATTGGGAGAACTCTGGGGAGGAGGTTTAGTTAGATTTGAACTCATACTCTTACTGGGAATATTAATTAACATTATTATAATGGACCAAAACTTTGGTCTTAATATTTTGGTGGTAGTATATTAAATTCATTAAATAAATACAAAAAATAGGCAACTAGTAGTCAATAGTTTATAAAATTTTGATTAGAAATAATAGCAAAATACAAAACCATAGTTTTTAATTAGTAATTAAAACTTTTAAAAGTCAATTAAACTGTTATTTGTACAATCTGTTTAAGAGTTTATTTTTTATATATGAATAACGAAGTTTTTTAATTTAATAAATGGGATTAAGTGATAATTACATATTTTTTTTATTTTTTATTGAACTCATAATTAAATATGATATATATTCATATTTATCCAAAGTTGATTAGTAATATCCTATTAAAATCCAAACCTGTTTATTTAATTAATATATGGTACGAAAATCCATTATAAAACTCGGACCCAAATTTAGTAAAAAATAAAAATAAAAAATTATATATTTTATTAATCAAATTCAAATTTATCTTTTATATTTAGATAATTTATAAATTTTAATAAATAATTGTTAATTATAAGTTATATATACACTAAAAATACCTATAAAATTTAAAATTAATTATTTATAATCCAGTTCAGATAACGACATCTTAAGCATAATATATATGCTGGATATTCCTTTGTACCATCCCTTACTTTGAATCCTATTCCTATCAAACTGCTAGCCATGCCAATGAAAAACAAAAATGATCACTGATTCAACCCATTTTGATATCAATCATTCCATCTTAATTTGGATAAGTTTATAGTTTTTCTTCATTTTGATTCAAAGAAATAAAAATAACACAGATACAATTCAGTGTTCTTGACATCTTGTGACCAAAAAAATTAATTTATTATAAATTATTAGTAAAGCTTTTTAAACTTCTCAAATAAAATTCAAATATTGTTATATATATTTTTATTTATTAATTAAAATATTTGATCAATTTTTAATTTCATTTGTCAAAATTTTAAAAATTTCATTTACGATACATGAGCCGTCGGCTTTTATATATATATATATTATCTTCCTTTGGGAACATAGGGTTGAAAACAGCATGCCACAGTTTTATCCAAATGGAAAAACAAGTTAGAAACCAGTTCATTGTTTATCACTTTTCAATGCAATTATTATTATTATTATTATTATTATTATTATTATTCATATCTACAAGACTCATTTGATTAAAAATATATTAAAAAAATAATAAAAGGAAAGCGAATCCATCGAAAAAATCATGTTACTAGTATAATTTGTTGTTGGCATGGTGTGATAAAAAGAAAAGGGGGAATCCCCCACCGTCAAGATTGTATTTTCCTTTTCTGGTTCTTTCTTTCTTTTTGCCCTTAAACAAGGGGACATATTGGCAATGGATATTTATTCATTGTTGTGAAGAAAATTATAGCGTCAAGAAAGAAAAAGTAGGAATTAGTATGAACGCACTAAAATGTGATTTGCATCCTCGTTTTTTGTCGGCTAATTGTAAATGCATATTGTGCTGGTCTTGTCTGGTCACTAGTCTTTTCGTCCTTTCCATTTTCGTCCTTATTCTTAAGTTGGGTGTATTTGCCTAACACAAAAACATTGCAACCGACAATCAAAGTCCACATCTTACTTTCAATTTCAAGAACCGTAGAGGAGAGGGGTGCATCCCTGCAAGTGCTTGAATTAGACAAAATGTGTTTTCTATTTTGAATAGCTTTCCTTGCATCTCAAATATTCCGACCTTTTACTTTGCAATTTATATATACCTAGTATTTTCAACATGCAAATAATTTGTCTCATCAAGGATTTGATTTGTGACCTGTGAGTCAAAATTGGGATGGTAGTATTTTTTGTTTTTAATGAAATTATTATTAGTATAAGAGAAAATATATATAAGAAATCAATTAATTAAGTAAATAAATCAATTAACGAACGAACCAGCATATAATTGAATAAATCTAATATAAAATTTGATCAAATTCACATAAAATGTGACTTGAACTTGAATTTTCAATATTTCAAAACCTCTTCCTTCCAATAAACTAAAGCCTCATATAATCTTATTTTCTTCTTAGAGATAGAAGTTTGGACCTTACTATAGATTAGATTAAAATGACTCAAAATAATTAAGAATATTTTTATTTGTTTAAATTTATTTATTAGTTAATTAATTACTACTTGGAGTATTTTTTTTTTCAATATGCTGTATTTTGGAGCTTTAACTTTTTGAGTATCTAAAGTTCATTTAACTTTTCTAAAGCTAATTTATACAAAACCAAATTTGAGTATTTGACTCGATATTTCTGAAATCTATAATTAATTTGCTCTAGAAACAAAGAGAAACAGCCACTAATTGATACATGTTTCTTATAAAAGTGATACTATTTAGATATGCACATGGTCAGTCATTTAATATATCAAAACAACTCAGTTATATTTGCTCATTATATCTTATAAAATACAATCAATAAAGTGTTTGTTTAATTAATTAAATATCATCAAGTAATAATTATTTTATTAAACTAGTATATATACACTTGACAATTGATTAGTGCTTCCCAGTTATAAAACGACATCACAGCACGATGGTAGGGATTCCGATCACGTATCCAAATGAAGCATAGGTATAAGAGAGGGGTCCAGCTCCTTGTATTACTTTTCGACCATTAATTTTTAATATATTTTTAATTACAATTCATAAATATAAGTTTTACAATTAATGGATGCATCTTACATATATAAATAGTAATATCGAATATATTGAAAAGTAAGGAATTGAATCATAATCCATAAGAGAGTAGCGGATGCCAAAATGCCATTAATAGCTTATTAATAGCTGCTAAGAAGGGGACCAATCATAAGTCAAGTGGTTTAACAATATATATTAACAAATAAAGGAGGGAAAAAAAAAAAAAAAAAAACAAGGTCTAGGACTGCAGATCAAAGGGAAAGAGCTGATATAATAGTAGGGTTAGGAAAATGCTAGGTTTTGCTATTTAATACTAAGTAGTACTTAAAAGCTAGGTTTAACCCAATTAAAATTTGCATTAGACCAATTCTTTAAGTCAATTAAGTCATTTAAAATTTGGAACAGCCATAAATACCATATGTGATAATGATATTCAAACACAGTTTCCATAACAACCTTTTGTTTGGATTGAGTAAATCAAACATAGAATTTCTTTGTGTTATGGATAAAAGCTACTAGTATTATATTTTAGAATTAATTATAAATTGATTGTTGGTGAATTACTTTGTATAAATTATTATGGTAGAACTGGAGTTATATGAATGTAGTCCGTCTAGATTTAGTAATTAATCTGTGTATTTGTGTCATATTCGTATTATTTGTGTGTCATAATCGTATTTAAGGTGTTATATATTTATATAAATTTTGATATATTAATAATTCGAGTTATATACATTTTAACACGTTCATGTATCGTATTTGTATTTTTTTCGTATAATGTGTCATATTTTGATTATTTTTTATATCATATTCATATCGTATAATCATATCGTATCTTAAATTATTAGATATAACCGGAACCAGGAAGTTGTAAGGTTTAAGGTTTAATATATGCCTTCTTTTTTGTCTCACCTAAATGCCTAGAAGATCAGCTCATTTCTTAGCTTCAAAGGCATGCTGCATTGCAGACAACCAAAACTAATGGTCAAAAATGGTTATTAATCTTGGGTTTCACATTGCATCTTCAGGATTAAGTTAACCACCCACTTATCAAAATTTGAGATATTTTTATTTTCTCCCAAAGAGATGTCCAGTTGGTTTAGCTTTCATTTTCTGATTGTTTGGACATGCAGAATGAATGGACCAAAATCCTTGTAGTCCCACATAAATCAAAGCTGACTTAATGGCATGATTTTAGGCTAATTTAATATTGTTGTTTAAAAATGTTTGGATTAAAAAAATTTGTGTGGGATAAAGTGTGATGAAAAAAATATAATTTAATTAAAAAAAAAATTAATGTTTGATATTGTTTCGAAAAAGTGCAGAAATTGAAATATAAAAAAAATGTTTAAAATAATAAAAATTTAGAAATGTGAGGATAATAAAATAATTTTATCCAAAGGTCAATTTCTAAAGCTCAAAAACTCTTTTTTTTTTTTTATTTGAGATGCCAAATTATGATTGTCATAACGGTTTTTTTGACCGCTAAGACGTTTTTGAAAACACAAATGGAGTCGCCACCAATCTTTTTTGTAGGTGTGATTGGCCACCTATTAAAACCGGTTTTAGTAAAATATTTTAAAATTAATTAAAACATTTTGTAAAACCAATTTCGAAGTCCGCGCTTTGAACCAGAGAGTAAAACATAATTGGGTTCGGGAGTCGGTTACGTGCGGGGAAGGATTAGCACCCCCGCAACGCCCGTTTAGAAAACGGTACCATTTAATCACGTGTTATCTTAAATATCGATTTAATGGACTTGACATCACTATTTAAAAATAATTCTCTTTTATTTTCATTTTATTTAAAAAAAAACATGTTTATTATTTTTTTGAATTTTTTTGAACTGTTATTATTTTTTCAAAAAACGAAAGTGAACATAAATTTGTTATCGAAAGTACTCATTAAATATTCCCAACACTCTTGGTGGTATTTAACGAGATCTTCTCACCTCGAGATCTCTTAGGAATCACAACCGTGATATCCTTCGAATTCCGTCGTCGGCAATTTACATCCATTTTTTTATTTAAATGCGTATGATGCGAATATTTAAATATCGGATACACACGACTTAGCACATAATTATAAAATTAAACATGCAAATCATAATATTAAAAATACGAGCATGACAAGATATCAAATATCGAGCGCATAAACATTCACTATTTATTCATTTTTATTATTTCCATTTTTTAAACGAATTTTGTATTGAGCATGTCGCTAAATACCCCCACCACTCGTGGTGATATTTAACGAAATTCTCTCACCTCAAGATATCTTAGGAATCACTACCGTGACGTTCTTCGAATTCCGTCGTCGGTAATTCACATTTAAAAAAAAAAAAACCCCTTTTTTTTCTTTTGAAAAGTAAATTAAAATGCTTTTAATAATTAATTTCGAAATAAAAAAAAATTATCTATGTAAGAATAATTCTCGAATCACTCCGATATTTTCGATAATGTTTCGATTATTATTCTTACTCGGACCATTTCAAAGAATGATTGATGTTCCGACCATACCGAGAAAGAAATCCGTTTTTAGAGAATTTTATTTACCGAAAATAATTTTAAAAGACATGTATTAAAAGAATTATTATTTTATAATTTTTAAAATTGAAACCGAGTAATAAAAATATGTCGAATGCTGGACAAAAATAAATAAATAAAAATAGTAATATAATAAAAATAAATTAGGAAATTAAAATCATACCTGAAAAATGTCGAGAATCCGAAAATTAGAATGCCGAACTTGATCTTCGTAAAATTCTTTGTTCTTTCTCGACCACCTGAAAAATGTCAAAAATCAAAACGTCGAAACCGATAATTGTGAATTTTTCTTTTTAATTTTTTTCCTTTTTTTTTGTTTTTCTAATTTTTCTCTTTTTTTTTTGGTGTCATTATTATTTATTTCAATTTTTAATTTTTAAATTATTATTTTTTTAAATTTTTTTCCCCTAATTTTACTTAATTTTTCTTTTTCATTATTATTTTTTTTCTATTATTATTTTTTTATTTCCCTTTTTTTAAATTTAAATTTTAATTATTATTATTATTTTTTAATTTTCTTTTCTTTTCCTTTTTTTTTCTTCTTTCTTTCTTTTTTCCTTTTTTTTTTTCTTTTCTGGTTGGCCTAAAGGGCTGTTGGGCCCTCGGTAGGTGGCCTGCTGCGTGGCCAGGCTTTTTGGGCCTTATTGGGGCCCGGTTCGGCGTGGGCCGAACCCTTTTTTTTTTCTATGCCCCTGGTCGGGCGCGCGGATCCCGGGTCAGATCCGGGTCCACGCGCGGACCCTCCCTTGGGCCAAACGGTGCCGTTTCGGCGCCCTTTTTTTTTTCCTTTTTTCTATGCCCCGGGTCGGGTGCGCGGACCCCGGGTCGACGCGACCCGCTCCAGGGAGCGGGTAGGGTGCGCGAACCCCGGTTCGACCCGCGGGTCGACGCGCGGGTCTGCGCGACCCACTCTGGGGACTATAAATAGTCATTTTTTTTATTTCCCTTTTTTTTCTCTTTTTTTTTTCTCTCTCTCTCTCTTTCCTCCCTCCTCTCTCTAAGTGCCCAGAATCCGGCGCCGGTCCGCCGCCGTCTCCCACGATGGCCGGAGTCCGTTTTGGCCCCCAAAACTCGGCCAAGCTTCATCTCGAACCCCTCTCCTCAGATTCGGGCTTAGTTTTTCCTGAATCTCAACCAAAAGCCCTAGATCTAGGTTTCAAACTCGAAACTTCAAACCTCCGATCCGACGCCTTCCACCGTCGGTTGGGGCCGAAACTCCGGCTAGGGCTTCATCTCCTCATTTTTTTCCTTCCTCCCTCTTGGAATTTTTCCAAAAAAACCCTTCCAATCCCTCAAACACAAAAATACGATTTCGAAGGTTTTTTTGTTTCTGTGGATTTTTTTCTTGTCGTTTTTTTTGGTTGTTTTCTTTGTGTGTAGGGGGTGAGTGCTGAAAAAGGGTTTGGGGAAGTCGATTGGGGGGTCCGAATCAGGGTCTCTGGCTGTCCCCTTCCCCCCTTTTGGTGATTGTGTTGGGGCTTGTTTTATGGAGGGTGGCGTGTTCAGGGGAGGTGGTGTGTCTAGGCTGGTTGAGTGCGGGTTGGTGGTGGCGTGTGTGCAGGGGGCTAGGGTGGTTGTCTGCTGGTGTCAGGGGTTTCTAGGGTTAGGGTTTTGTTTGGCTGGTGAGGGAGGGGGCTCACGTGGAGGGGGTGCAAGCTGGGATCAGATTACCTGTAGGGGCTAGGGTTTGAGTTTGGTTGGGTTTGGGCTTGGGCTAAGGTTAGGGTTTGGGCTAGTTGGGCCTGCTGAGCTGGGGTTTGGGCCTGGCTTGGGTTGGGAAATGGGCTGGACAGTAGGCCTGGTGGGCCTGCGGATCGGGCCTGCTGAATAGCGGGCCCTGTTTGCAAATGGCCCGGGTCGGATTAGAATCCGACCCGGGCTAAAAACCAATGCTACAATGATGTCAACAGTAAAAAGTAAAATCTTTTACCCGTTAAACATAGCTAAAATTTTAAATCCTTAAGTATTGTGTTTATGATGAAACACAATTTTTAATGTTAAAAATTGTGTCAACAGTAATAATAAATGGGTCATAGAATCGCACCAAAAGCTAATGTCGTTTCTCAAGCCCATAATGTCTCAGCAAAGCCCGTTTCAAAGCAAAAAAATCAAGCAGACAGCAGCTTGGTAAGTGGTAATCAGTTTAGCCCATTATTAGGAGAAAGTGTGTTCATTTCAGCATCATTGTTTCGGTTTATTGATTCCAACAACAAGGCTTTGCTACCTATTCTATATCAAAATACCCTTTTGCCAATATCTGTTTCTCGCATCGAAAGGCAATTTATGAGCAAATGTTCACTGAAGTTAAAAATGAGAGTAGGGATAGCAAAGGAGCGGGGACGAAAATTGTCTTATCCATTTTCGTTTTATTTTTGTATGGATGTTGAAAACATTCACTTCTATATGTTGGGAATACACTACTTCGAGCTCATGTAAAAACATGATAATTAAAGTGCAGCAGAAATAAACAAAGAAGCACCCGAAGTACAATAGGATCTTAGGCTTGTGTTTGCTTAGGTTTATAACATTCAAAAACTATTAAATCACCCATATGATTTAGAAGTTACCTACTTAAGATATCGTAACCTTAAGTTGCAGATCCAAATCGCGAATTCAAGATCTACAAAGCTTCCAATTCGTCTAAGACCACAAAAAGCACAATTGTCCTTCCTCTAAAGCTAGTCCACACGAGTAGCTGATGAATCCTTCTCTAAGGTATGGCGATTCACTTGTGCTAGCAAGTTGATCCTAAGATCACAATCACAAGGTCTATATTCTTGTATTTTTCTCCCTTAATCAATCTCACTCAACTAGGTGAAGAAGTGGCAATAAGAACACCAAGATAGGAGAAATTACGGCAAGCCTTAGAGAGCTTAGGGAGGCTGCGATTTCACTGTTTTGCTAAGTAGGAGTTCTCCTCTTGAAACCAAACTTTTTCTTAAGCAAAATCAGAATATCACAAGTATAATAGAGCTGGCTTGGGCGGCTACAACCTCTAAATATCATTATATAGTGGCGCACATCCTAATCCCTATCTCTCTATGCTTGGCTGGCCATGAGTAACTTGTTGCACAAGATTTTTATTAATTTACTTGGACTTAAACTATTTAATTTTAAGATGGATCAATAGGCCCATTATATTATCTAATAATCATAATGGTCCAACAATCTTAATGCCTTAAATTGGGCCAACCATCCTTAGTGGACAGTCCTAAATTAGAATAATCGCTTTGGAGCCTTTCTAATTTTGTCATGCTTATTTATTGGATAGATTAATTTCTAAACGAAAGTTATTTAATTCTCAATTACATTTTCTTTCTCCTCATGAATCAATTCATGTCATTAATCTATTAATATCATCTCATGATATTATTATAATACAGTATAGTCAATCGCAATTCACTTTGCACATCTCTATGTCAAAGTTGATTACCAAACTTGATAAGACTTCTTGATTCCTCTTATCTCATTAAGATATTGTTCTTGGATTTCTCAATCTCAATTATGTCTTAATTCATCTCAATTGAACTTCTTCAATTGAGTCCTTAATATAGATCTTTCATTCCATTAAGTTTTACCTTAATAGAATACCATGTTTAATCCATACATATTTGTTCTTATGTGTGTGACCCTCTAGGTTCCCAATATGTTGGCAATGAATAGAAGATAATCTCATTAACTTATTTTCATAGATCAAGAGCGGGATCTAGCAACCCATCATGACAACCCAAATATTGTGAAGTCAGCGTGACCTTTTAGAACCTTTCAGCAACCAGCCTGTCGGTGTAATACGTTCCTTTCAACATATATCCCGGATAGCGCATGAACATGGTGCAGTGTCTACTCATGATCAATCCATATTAGTTCTTCGCAACTTATGATTAACCTTATGAATTTAGAGAAACAACTTTCTCCTAAATCCATCATGCTTTGGCCAAAGACTTAATCAAGTTAATAGTAGTCAAGAACAAACGAGATATGTCTCAAATATCACAGGGAGTGGTGAATCCTCTCTGGATTACTCATTCATCTTCGTATGGTTCATGTCATACCCAATAACACCATACTTTAAGCATCCTCGTGATTGGGACCCGTTCATGATGAACTCTAAGTATGACACTCTCCATACAAGATGACCTGGTATCACAAGTCTGAGGACTAATTTACACGATTGGTACTAAGAGAACATTATCATAGACACTAGAGTGATATATTACCAAATGAAGTTATCTTGGTGGGCCATGTTCAGTGAACTTGTTCAACAGACAAACACTTATATGTTATCCCAAGTATTCCATACTTCAACTTGTATGAGATCGGTTGCTTACTTCATAAGTAAGAAGGCTTAACATATACCAGTCTTTGAGCATTGCCAATGCCCCGTCTTGGCAATACAATGACCAGGAATAGTTTGAAGAACAAGGCTTTGATGCATAAGGATCTCATAATTATAACTCTTTATAATTCCTTTGCAAGGCCATTATGTTCCATGGGCTTCATCCGATTAGTATTTAATAACTCCTAATTATTGTACTAACATGAAGAAAAACCTTGTATCACTATAATCATAGTGAAGGGTATGCTTTATTGACTGTGTATCTCAAGCTCAATCTGATTGGCTCTAGGGCATACACCAACACCATAGATGTCGGTTACATCTATAACCACTCCACGATACTCCACTTCGCTGCGTTCCAATTTTTATTAATTATTTTTAACTTAATATTATAAAAAATTATATTATAATTTATTCATGAACATAACTTTAATATATAAAATTCTCTAATATATATAATATACATATATATATATTAAAAGTATATATATATAATATTAGTATATATATCTAATATATGGAACGTATATACTAACAATATAAGAAAAAATATAAAATATTTTAAGGGGTAAGATAGTAATTTTAAAAAGCGGGGTGGGACGGAGCGGAACGGATCAAGTATTTACCAAAACCACCTCGCTCCATCCCACTCCCGCTTTTCAGAAAAAAAATCTCTCCATTCGAAACGGATCAGTGCGTAATCAATCGGATCGAATTTTGTCATTCCCAAATGAGAGAGATAGGACCATCAATATTATGGTTACGGAATTGCTGAGATGGGGAGTCGTAAATTGCAATATTCAAGATTTCTAAAGGTGATTTCTCTGCTTTGCCATCTGAATTAAGAGTCATTAGGTAAATCAGAAAGTTAAGCACCTTCTATGATCTGCTAATCCAACTCTGTATAAGATCGATGAATACCCAATAGCTCTTTAGTTATTCAACTCAAAACGCCAGCCAGCCCTAAGTCATGCAATGAAGCTGACATCAGAGTACGAAAAATCATGATATTAAGCAAGTATATGATTATTTTGATTGACAGCAAAGCTGAAACAAAATGAAGAGCTAAATTCAGAACCAGGTTTAAGGAAATGAAAATGAGCTTATATATGATCAAGGACATGGATGAATGATATGGTTGACTTTGCAGCTTGGGTTTTGGTGGGAATATATACTGGCAGGGGGAATAGTCGATTGCATAGAGAATAAAGTTTTCCTTGGTAAGGTATAAGAGCTAAAAACTTAAAGAAGAAAAAGTAAATTGAACATTTACGCCCTCTAACATTTGTTTGGCATAGCACCTGCTTGTTTTCATAATTAGACACTCAAGTTTTGTGGTGGGTATGGACCTATATAAACTGGACTGGACCACGCGCTGTCATCGGGCTGGGTTGGGTTGGGTCGGACCAGACCGAACCTAGACCTGAACTTGGGTCAACAATATTTTTTTGCTACCCAGACGGACCAACTTTATTTTTCTGTTTAAATAATTCTTGTCCGTTCGGTTTGAACCGAATCGGTTCGTGTCTGTTCCAACAGTTCTGTCTACTGTCTGTTGGCCGAACCGATTCGTCTCTTGGGATGTGTTTGTTATGATCAAACAAACTCCTTTCAACTGTTACACCTTTTTCGAATAGGTTTTCTAGCATCTATAAATACAGACTTCCAGAGTCTGTTTTATTAACCAATTAATTGACTGAAAAAAAAATTTCTCTTCTTCCTCTGCTTTTTTTGAGTCCTATCTTATGAGAGAGACCGACATCTTTTCTGGTTCGCTGTGTTGTTTCAAGTGTGCTCTCGTCTGCAACGTTATCGAGGAGACCTGGGAGACGAATTGCAATAGACTGTAAGCACCGTAAGGACAAACAATAATCGTCTTAAAGTCATAGGTCCAACCTTGACTCGATATTCTATTTTTTTTGTTCTACCGAAAACTGTGAGTATATCTTGAATATTTTAAGTATTTTGTTCATGTTCTTCTTATATATATATATATATATATATATATATTTAACAAGTAATGAAATAATTACTAAGTGCCTAAGATTAATCCAACAATCTTAAGACGATTAATTTTTTTTATTTTCGTTTAGTTTCATAACTGTTTATATATATATATTTCTTAGTATATATATATATATATATTCTTACCCCCGCTTTGCTAGGGGATTTTTTTTTAATATTTATAATTAAATTAACAATCACAAATAAATTTAAGTTGAATCATAATAAATAATTATCATTTATTTAAATAAATTTTTATGTTTCATAATATCTGAAGTAAACGAATATAGAGTTAAAATCGAATAATTATGATAAATTATGCAAAATATGTGATGAATTGAGATATGATACAATACAACATGAAAAAATAATTAAAACACAACACGGAAAATAACATGAACACGATGCGAGTACACGAACGTGTCAAAATCTATATAAAACGAATTATTAACGCGTAAAAATTTATAATACTTTGAAAACACCAAAAATAACATGTCACGAACACACATTTTTTTCTCTAAATTGAATCACTATGACAAATTATGCAAAATATATCATGAATTGAGACACGATACGAACATACGAAATTTTTTCTAAATTGGATCACAATAACAAACTCTGCAAAACATGAAATGAGTTGAGACACAACATAAGAAAAATAATTAAAACACAACACGAAAAATAACATGAACACGACACGAATACACGAATGTGTCAAAATCTATGTAAAACAAATTATTAGCGCGTAAATATTTATATAAATTTATAATACTTTAAAAACACTAAAAAATAACATGAATACGAATATGTCACGAACACATAATTTTTTTTTTTCTAAATTGAATCACTATGACAAATTATGCAAAACATGTCATGAATTAAGACACGATACAGACACACAAATATTTTTCTAAGTTGAATCAAAATGACAAACTATGCAAAATATGAAATGAGTTGAGGCACGACACGAACACAACATAGGAAAAATAATTAAAACAGAACACGATACGAATACACGAACGTGTCAAAATATAAATAAAACGAATTATTAACGTGTAAAAATTATATAAATTTAAATACTTTAAACACACGAAAAAATAACACGAACAAATATGGGATAAATTGAGACACAACACAAACACAACATGGGAAAATAATTAAAACACGACACAACACAAAAAATAACGTGAACATGATACGAATACACGAACGTGTCAAAATCTATATAAAATGAATTATTAATGTGTAAAAATTTATATAAATCTATAATACTTTGAACAAAAAAAAATGAACACGTCACAAACATATAATTTTTTTTAAAAATTGAATCATTATGACAAATTATGCAAAATATATCATGAATTAAGATATGACATGAACACACAAATTTTTTTCTAAATTGAATTACAATGACAAACTATACAAAATATGAAATGAATTGAGACATGATACGAACAAAACATAGAAAAAATAATTAAAACACAACACAAAAAAGAACATGAACACTACTCGAATAAACGAACTTGTCATAATATACATAAAATGAATTATTAACATATAAAAAATTATATTTATAATACTTTAAAAACACGAAAAAAAATAACACGAACACGAATCTAAATTTTCTTTTTCTTTCTTCCCTACTAAAAAAACACAAAGGTGCCATGTGTCAATACCATGTAATCTCATGTAGTCCATTTTATATTATAGTTAGATGTTATAACATATATATTACTTATTACTTATATATATAAAGCTTACTGACATCATTTTATATATTGTTTATTTGTTGTATAAAATATATTATATATTGTATATTACATTACATACGAAACCTGTTTTTATAAAACATATAAAGCTTACTGTATGTTATATTATATATATAGAATTACGTTGAACAAGTAACTATATATATATATATACTGTAATTATATAATATATATATATACTGTAAATGAAAGCATATTATATATATATATATATATATATATGTGTGTGACAACTATTGGTATTATATTGTTAACAAATCATAGTCTTTTTATAAGTTTCGATTATAAACAATAAGATCCGTCGCTTCATGAAAATGTGAGAGATTTGTAAATCATCTTTCACAT
This sequence comes from Fremontodendron californicum, assembly GCA_030761205.1. Classification (NCBI taxonomy): domain Eukaryota; kingdom Viridiplantae; phylum Streptophyta; class Magnoliopsida; order Malvales; family Malvaceae; genus Fremontodendron; species Fremontodendron californicum. Next base: position 33,305,735 of record JAULJL010000007.1, read on the forward strand.
AATAATTAGGTTAGGCGTGTTACTTGATTGAAGACATGTTTATTGATCTTTGATTAACTTGTGACTTTTGCATTTAGTATGCTTGATAAGTCCGTCCAAAAAGAAACTTATATGGCACTCTTCAGAAGATGCCATTATATATATATATATATATATATATACTTTGTTACATTTGTTTTATATATATTTATTATTAAACAGTAAATAAAAAATATATATATTTAAGTTTGTTATAATATATATTAGTAGGATATATATATATTTAAAGTTAAATATATATTGCTACTGTTTTGATATATATATATTATTATGAACATATATATATATATATTTGTAATATATATATATACTGATATATATATATATATTGTTACGTGATATATTTTATATATCTAAGTTGATTAGATATATGTTTATTATAACATATATATATATATATATTGATACTGTTTAGTTATATATTTTTATTGTGATCGTTTGTAATATATATAATTACATTCGTGATTATACATGTTTCGTTTGTATGATATATATATATATATTGTGTTTGTATGTATATATATGTTTGTAATATATATATATATGTGTATGTTTATATATATAAAGTTGAACCTGTTATTTTAAATAACAAATGGCAGAACGGCATTATCAAAAATATCGGAGTGATTCGAGAATTATTTTTACATAGATAATTTCTTTTATTTCGAAAATAATTATTAAAAGCATTTTAATTTACACTTTCAATAAAAAAAATTTAATAAATGCGAATTACCGACGACGGAATTCGAAGGACGTCACGGTAGTGATTCTTACGATATCTTGAGGTGAGAGAATTTCGTTAAATATCACCACGAGTGGTGGGAGTATTTAGCGACATGCTCGATACAAAAATTCATTTTCGTTTAAAAAAAATGGAAATAATCAAAATAAAAAATGAATAAAATAGTGAATGTTTATGCGCTCGATATTTCGCTACGCTCGTGTTTTTAATATTATGATTTGCATGTTTAATTTTATAGTTATATGATAAGTCGTATGCATCCGATATTTAAATATTCGCATCATACGCATTTAAATAAAAAATGGATGTAAATTGCTGACGACGGAATTCGAAAGATATCACAGTTGTGATTCTTAAGATATCTTGAGGTGAGAAGATCTCGTTAAATACCACCAAGAGTGTTGGGAATATTTAACGAGTATTTTCGATAACAAATTTATGTTCACTTTCGATTTTTAAAAAATAAAAACAGTTCAAGAAAATTCAAAAAAATAATAAACATGTTTTTTAAATAAAATAAAATGAAAATAAAAGAGAATTATTTTTAAATAGTGATGTCAAGTCCATTAAACCGAGATTTAAGATAACACGTGATTAAATGGTACCGTTTTCTAAACGGGCATTGCGGGGGTGTAATCCTTCCCCGCACGTAACCAACTCCCGAACCCAATTATGTTTTACTCTCTGGTTCAAAGCACGGACTTCGAAATTGGTTTTACAAAATGTTTTAATTAATTTTAAAATATTTTACTAAAACCGGTTTTTAATAGGTGGCTAATCACACCTAGCAAAAAAGATAGGTGGCGACTCCATTTTGTGTTTTCAAATTCGTCTTAGCGGTCGAAAAACCGTTATGAAAAATGAGATTGAGCTTACTATTGTAATGTCACAAGTGAACATGGTAGAAAACCCTAAGACATGGTGGGTTGATACCAGTGCCACTTGTCATGTTTGTTCTGATAGAAAAAGTTTCTCCGAGTATAAAGAAGCTGTTGTTAAGCAACTTTTTATGGGAAACTCTTCGGTCTGCAAAGTACGAGACCATGGAAAGGTGATGCTCAAGATGACATCTGGGAAAGAACTAACTTTGAACAATGAGGTTCATGCTCCTGAAATTCGAAAGAATTTGGTTTCCTACTTTCTGTTGAGCAAGAACGAGTTCAGACTGGTATTTGAGTCTGATAAATTTGTACTCACTAAGTGTGGCATATTTGTGGGTAGAGGATATTTATGTGATGGGCTTTTTAACGCTTGATGTAATGGCTGTTGTGCCAAAGAACAAAGAATAATAATAAGATTATTTCTTATGTTTTTTTATGGTATTCTCTAACGTATGGCATGGTAGATTAGGTCATGTAAATTACAAGACCTTACAAAGAATCAGCAATTTGGATTTGTTTCGAAAATTGTTATTGATAAAAAATCACAAATGTGAAATTTGTGTGAAATTCAAACTGGCTATTTGGTAGAAAGAAGTGGTGAACCTCTAGATTTAATTCACACTGATATTTGTGACTTAAAATTTATTCAAACTAGAGGCGGTAGAAAGTATCTCATTACTTTTATTTGATAATTTCACAAGATATTGTTATGTTTATTTGCTAGGAAGCAAAGACGTGGACTTGAAAGTTTTTAAGCTCTTTAAAAAATGAGGTCGAAAATCAACTAAGCAAGAAAAATAAGGAGTGATAGGAGTGGTGAATATGATTCAATGTTTAATGAATTATGTTCAAAATATGGAATCAACATTCAAACCACTTCTCCTTATTCACATCAACCATACGGTATTGCGAAACGCGAGAACCGAACGTTAAAAGAAATGATGAATGCTTTGTTGATTAGTTCAGGGTTATCTCAGAACTTGTGGGGGGAGCTATTCTAATAGTTAATTATATTTTAAATAAATTACCCTACAAGAATTCGGACAAGACACCGTATGAATTATGGAAAGATCTAAGACCATTCTACAAATACACGAAAGCGTGGGGGTGTCTTGCGAAGGTATCGGCATCTCCGGCTTAATAGGTCATGATAATACCTAAAATTGTGTTCGGTGCATCATTTGATGGGATCATAACCCAGTCCTTGAGGGCAAGAGAAGGACATGTGAGAAAATGTCAACTTTCTGCAACAAAGATACTCGGGTATGATCTTGGCGTCAATAAGGGTATCGACATAGTAAGTGGGGAAGAATGCTATGGTATGGTATCGGAATGCCTTGGTGCTACCATGACAACTCCGTTATGGAGCAAATGATTAGATTTTGTTTATGGGATAGGTGATCCCTGATGGTGCCAAAAGTGGCACGGATCCTGGAAGCAAACCATTAGGTTGTAAATGAATGTAAAGACATAATGTACTCAGTTAGCAAACTGAGTAGATTTATAAGTAATACTGGAAATGATCACTAGAAAGCCATAGTAAGGGTACTCAGATATTTGAGATACACTTCAAGTTATGAACTGCACTATACAATATATCCATATGCAAATTGGATATCCGATACTAAAGATTCAAAATTCACTAGCGGATTTCTCTTTACTATTGGAGGAGCTGCAGTGTGTTGGAAAATTTCTAAACAAAAGTGTATTGTTAGATCCACCATGGAAGCTGGAGAAGAAGCGGAATGGCTTCAAAAGTTTAGAAGATATTCCAAGTTGGCCGAAACCTGTGCTTGCAATTTGTATATATTGCGATAGTCAATCTGCAATTGGTAGGGCACAGAGTAGTTTGTATAAAGGTAAATCTCGACACATTCGTCGAAGACACAATACTGTTAGACAGTTGCTCTCAAATGAAATTATCTCTATTCATTATGTAAAATCAAAGTATAATGATGTGCGCTTACGAAAGATTTAACAAGAGAGCAAGTAAATAAATTATCGAGGGTAGTGGGTGTTAAGCCTATAAATTAAAGTTACATAATGGCAACCCAACCTAATTGACTGGAGATCCCAAGATCTAGGTTCAAAGGGACAACCAAATTATGTTAACTTAGTGTGAGCACTAAAAGAGTTAAACACTCTAATCCATTCCTATGATGAATTAGTGCTGCCTGCAAAGGAGTTAGGATAAGCTATGCTTTTAATGATTCTTTTAACTTGATAAAATCAAGTGTGGTATTGCAGGATACTCTTAATAAGCAATCACCTATTATGAGTAAGAAACATGGCCATTTCTATGAGAATTTATCAGGCTAAATTCTCTAGAGTACTCATAGAAACCAGGAAGTATTCAGGGCCAAAATGGACACAACCGTGAGAACCAGAGATGTTCGAAGAGAAATTGTGTGATACCTATTGTCTGGGTTTACACGAAAGGCTGAATAGTTCAAGACATCATGTTCACTAGTTAGACGAGTAAATTCGATAGTTGTCACTATGGAAGGTTCAAAGCCAAAAGCTACCTATCCTGATGCAATAACTCTTCATAGTTATTCTCTCTCATATTTCGAGTCTGTTCGTCGTTTTATTCAAACAATTTTCATTCATATGGGGGATTGTTGGATATCAATGCTTATTTCTTGGTGTATAAAACGAAATACGTATTTTATTACATAGGTTGTCGTAACTAGATATATGGTGTATAATTATGTACACAATTGATATCATGGTTGAATGATAAATTGGTCTCATTAAACACCCACTTGAATAGGAGGAAAGTTGGTTGATGTTGTGATTGGTATTCAATCCCACATAGAACAAATAATGGAACAAATAATGGCCTTAGCTTGTAGTTTTTATAAACTGGTGTTCCATGTTGGGTTGGGCCCCAAGGGGCACCCAAGTTTTGTGGTGGGTGAAGACCTACACAAACTGGGCTGGACCATACACGAGCGCACCGCCACCTAGCTGGGCTGGGTCGGACCAGACCTGGACCTGGGCTTGGGTCAGCAATATTCTTTTTGCTGCCCAGCCGGACCAACTTTATTTTTTTGTCCGAATAATTCTTGTCCGTTCGGTTTGACCCGAATCGGTTCGTGTTTGTTCCAACAGTTCTGTCTACTGTCTGTTGGCCGAACCGGTTCGTCTCTTGGGATGTGTCTGTTCTGATCAAACATACTCCTCCAACTTTACACCTTTTCCGAACAGGTTTTCTGGCATCTATAAATATAGACTTCCAAAGTCTGTTTATTAACCAATTCATTGACTGAAAAAAATTCTCTTCTTCCTCCGCTTTTTTTGAGTCCTGTCTTGTGAGAGTGACCGACATATTTTCTAGTTCGCCGTGTTGCTTCGAGTGAGCTCTCGTCTGCAACGTTATTGAGGAGGCCTAGGAGACGAATTGCAATAGACTGTAAGCACCGTAAGGACAGATAATAATCATCTTAAGGTCAGAGGTCCAACCTTAACTCGATATTCTATTTTTTTCGTTCTACCGGAAACTATGAGTATATCTTGAATATTTTAAATATTTTGTTCATGTTCTTTTTATATATGTATATGTTTAACAAGTAATGAAATAATTACTAAGTGCCTAAGATTAATCCAACAAAACACACCAAGGTTGGCTTGACACACCTTTTCTACCCTTCAAGAAAAAAAGAATGGATTAATATGGTGAGTAAACCAAATAAACCTCTACTCGACTATATATATTACTAGGAATATAATCCCGCGATGCGGTGTCGATTTTTTAGTATATTGATATAAATTTGTTTTTATAGAAAGAAGATTATTAATAATGTATACATATAAAAATCCTATATATTTTTTAAATATTAAATTATTATATGTTATTATGTGATATTTGATCAATCATTATTTGTTTTCAATTATTTTATTTAATAACAAATTGAGAAAATGTCCATGTCGAAATAGGTATTAATGATTGATAAATGTGTAAAATTGGAATTTGGAAATACTTTTAAAAAATTATTAGACAAATATAATCGTGATCAAGAAGAAAAAAGATTAGAAAATATTTAATTAGAATAAATAAAAACATTAATATGATCAAAAACATAAAATAAAAAAATTAATAACCTCAAAGATAAAAAAAATAAAAAAAAACTGAACTTTTATTAGAACGAATTTTATGAAGACAATAATAAGAAAAAAAATAAATTAAAATAAAATGGGCCAAAATGATGAAAAAAAAACAAATGAAAAAATATTGAAGAGAAGTTATCATGCACTCTACAAAACAAATAATGGTTTTTATATACATCACAATATTGTAATCTCCAAAACAATTTAATACACAAAATTATAACTACAAAGAAAATTAAAATTCCCAATTAAAAATTAGAATTTTATAAAATAACTCTTAGAATGCAAATAACTAAATTAAATTTGCAACAATGACTTGATAAGAAAATAACCATAATTCTAATAATTTCTTTTAAAAACCTTAAATTACCACTACTTCTCTAAATTGGAATGGGAAATATACTTAATAAAAGTGAAATTTAATAATTATATAAGCTTTTGATTTTAATATGAGAAATCAAAACAATAATTTTGACTAAAGCACTTTTGATAAACTAAACAAATTAAACATTGAAAAATTAAGTGTTGATTTTTGTTTTGAAAATTTGAATTATTAAATTTATGATATAAAAATTCTTTGGTATGCTACTAAAAATAACTCTTAGTAGATTTTTTTATTGAATCTTTTATAAATTTGAGATATGATTTTATAAGTATTTTCTATTGGTAAAAGTAAAAAAAGTTATTAATGTAATTAATAATTTTTTCTCACATAAATACATTAAGTAGCTTTTAGCTACTAAGGATTTCAATATTTTTCTTCAAAAAAATTTCATTAAGGGTTTAGTTGATAGGGTGGAAATAAAATTGAAAAGATGAAAATTGGATGAGAAGAAAAGTGGAAAGTTAAAAAACATATTTTTTATTTTCATTAGTGTCTTTGGTATGAAAAAATAGAAAAATGGAAAGAAAAAATAATTTTATTTTCACTCATTGTTTGTTTTGAAAAATGAGAGGAAAGAAAATAAAAATCATATTATTTTACCATTATACCTTTTGTAAATTAAGATAAAAAGATAAAATTTAAAAAATAATGAATAATCTTGTAAAAATGTACACTTAACTCACATCTCTTTCATTTTTTATCCTCTTATCATTTCAATTTAGAATGATTTGTTTTTATGTTTTAAAATAAAAAAATAGTCACATTTCTTTCTTTTTTTCCTCTCATTTTTCTTTTCTACTAAACAAACTCAAAATTCACTTTCTTTTTTACCTGAACATTGCTTGCACACTTAATACAATCTAAAAATTAGTCATTTCTTTGTTAAATAATCTCGGAATACTCAAGGAAGGAAATAAAGCAAATCTTAATTTCAATATATAAAGTTTCGGAGTTGATGAGCGAAATTTTGAAAATACATAAAGAACTGTAGAGAATTGTAAGCATGACCAAGTTACAACTCAAAAAAAATAATAGTAATAAAGCAGGTAAAAATATTTAAAAAATAAAGCAAATTCGTTACTATCTAAGGGAATAGAATTATATGAAGAAAAATCAGAAAGATAGTGTAACAATAGCTAAAAGTCAAATATATATATATATATAATTATATGTTTCAATATATACACTTAAGCATACACTTATTTGAAGTAAATAGTAACAATAGCTTTTGATCATATTTTGACCAGTAAACATTTTACCCTCAAACTTCGTAAATTGTTACTATTTACTTCAAATAAGTGTGAGAATATTATAATTTTAAAAACTAATGATTTCATAAAAATCTAACTCTCAATAATAACCTTCATCAGGACCCAACACCTCATTTTGCTTAAATTTATTCTTATTACAATTTTTAAAATGTCCTTATTTACTCTAGTTTGGAGGTACAAATACATATTATTAATTTTCCATTTCAATTAAATTAAAATTTAATTTATTTGGCAATTTCAAGAAAGTGATCATAAGCAAACAGAAAAACTATCGGTACACCATTGAAAGCAATAGTGCAATTATACGGTTATATAAATCATTAACACTCCATAACTCAGCATTTCTGCTATACAAATTGCATCTTCCATAACAAATTAAAATCTCAGTGTTGGGCATAATTGGTGACCCTACAACATGTATCAAATTGCTGAAAATCATATATATATATATATATATATATATATGTCATAACGGTTTTTCGACCGCTAAGACGAATTTAAAAACAAAATGGGAGTCGCCACCAATCTTTTTTGTAGGTGTGATTGGCCACCTATTAAAACCGGTTTTAGTAAAATATTTTAAAATTAATTAAAACATTTTTTTTAAAAACCAATTTCAAAGTCCGCGTTTTGAACCAGAGAGAAAAAACGAAATTGGGTTCGGGAGTCGGTTATGTGCGGGAAGGATTAGCACCCCCGCAACGCCCGTTTAGAAAACGGTACCATTTAATCACGTGTTATCTTAAATCTTGATTTAATGGACTTGATATCGGCATTTAAAATTATTTCTCTTTTTATTCTTTTATTTTTATTTTTTTTCAAAACATGTTTATTCTCTTTTTGAATCGTTACTATTTTTTTGAAAGTGAAAGCGAACCGTAAATTTATTATCGAGAATACTCATTAAATATTCCCAACACTCTTGGTGGTATTTAACGAGATCCTCTCACCTCAAGATATCTTAGGAATCACAATCGTGACATCCTTGGAATTCCGTCGTCGGCAATTTACGTCTATTTTATTTTAATGCGTATAATGCAAATGTTTAAACATAGAACACACACGACTTGGCATATAAGACTTATGATTGAATACCTAATTATACGATTAAATATATGAATCATAAAATTAAAAAAAACGAGCATGACAAAATATCGAGCGCATAAACATTCACTATTTATTCGTTTTTTATTATTTCCATTTTTTAAATGAATTTTTGTATTGAGCATATTGCTAAATACTCTCACCACTCGTGGTGATATTTAACGAAATTCTCTCACCTCAAGATATCTTAGGAATCACTACCGTGACGTCCTTCGAATTCCGTCGTCGGTAAATTTCATTCACTATTTTTTATTTAAATGCATATTATGCAAATATTTAAACAAGGGAAGCACGTGATTAAGCATATAGAACATGTGATGAAATACGTAATCATACTATTAAACATGCGAAATATATCATACGATTAAACATAAGTTCTTGAATCCAAGCAGACAAGTGGCGCATGAAAGACTTTGTACAGCTTCTTGAAAACATGCATATATATGGCTAGAATGCATAACTTGGAGTTTGGAAAATAATGATCTGACTATGTGTAAGCAAAGTGTCATGGTGGCAAGAGTCGACATGCATGGCAACAAGATCTTGACGTGGCATATGGCTTGTTTAAAATTAAGCACTTCTAAAAATCTCCCATAGTAAAAAATACTACACTGATTATGGGAATGGACCTCTCTCTCCTACAATTGCCCAAAAACCGTAACTTTTTCCTCTCAAATTAAATGCCGTGACCTAGCTAGCCTCCCTTGACAAAACCGTGAGCCCTCAAAAATAAAATCCACAATTATTAAGAAAAGCAAAACACTAAGATACTGCTACCTATGGCCCCTGCCTCGAACATTGCTAGCAGCCAACCCCACTCTAAAACTATTTTATTTTATATTGAAAAATGTCATGACCAAAAACAACCATGAATTTGAGATCCAAAACAAGGCTCAACAAATTATCATCACTAAAGACCTCCAAACTGATCATTGCTAACCGTCGACTAACAAGAGTTTCAGCTCATCACAAAAAGCCACTTAACACAAAAGACAATGAAAATAAAAAATAAAAATAAAAAAGCACGAAACGAAGATCATAGGAACCCAAACAGGAGCAAAATCAAGGTGGACCTTCTCCAGAACTCAAAATATGGGCACCAAGTCTTGTTTCCTTTTTATTCTAGCATTTAAAAACATTATTTTCCTTTTAACTTTTATCAATATTGATCACTCAAGGAATCTAAGAATAATATAAAAAAAATACCATGTAAAAAGAAAAATACCTTCAATGCTCTCTTTCTTTTAACCGGCCTCTCAACTCCCTATTCTCACTTTTAGTTTTTAAAATCGCCCCCTGTAGCTCCCACGACCATTCTTCTTTCTATTCTTCTTTCCTTTCAAATATTTCTTTCTCTCTTTATTTTTAGCCTAACCTCAAAAATGCCCCACCCTCCAGAGCTCTCCATTTCTTTCTTTTCTTTTCAAAATCGTGTCTCTCCCCTAAGATATCTTACTTTCAGCTCCTATTTGAAGGCCCCCTGTTCAGTTTTGTGCCCAGGAGTTGCTTGTTTGGAGTCTTGCTTGTGGCTGTGGTAGGAGAGGTAGGGTAGCTGTTGAGTATGCAGGAGGAGAGGAGAGGGGCTGGCAGCGTGATTCAAGCTGCCAGCAGTCCTTTTTTTTTTTAAATTTAAAACTTACATATAAAATATTATTAAAAGCCTAAAAAAATACTAATTAATAAATCAACTTGGTTAAGATAAGTGGACTCGATCAGCGGATAACAATCAAAGGCCTCAACTCGTTTTATTATCGGACTTAACCCGGACAAAATTGAGTTACTACAGCTGCCCCTTTTTGCACATTGCTGAGAATCGGGAATAGGGCAAAGACATAAGTAACAATTTTGTCTGGGCTCATGGATCCATGCAAAACTCTTTTTTCTTTTTTTTTTTTAATTTTTCCTTTTTTTTTTGTCATTTTCATATTTCTTCAAAAACTTGTGATAAAATGATTTGCCTTAAAAAGATTACCTTGACCAATCATATCAAGGCTCGACCCGTCTTAAGGAAATGAGTTCGACTTTGCAAGAAATTAAAATGGTACCCGGAGGTCTTGGAAAATATCATTTTGAGAGATGTTATCCAGAGATTTTTTGAAAGAAGATACTCGGAAATCTTAAAAAATGTTACTTCTTTGAAAATGGTGCCCAGAGGTCTTATTTCCAATTTTGAGAATGATGCTCGAAGGTCTTTATCCCTGATTTTGAGAATGGTGCCCGGAGGTCTTAAAAATATGATTTTTGAGAATAATGCCCGGAGGTCTTGAAACAGATGCCCGGAGGCCTTAAAATGTCTTTTCTTTGAAAATAGTGCTCGGAGGTCTTATCCATGATTTTTGAGAATAATGCCCGGAGGTCTTGAAACAGGTGCCGGGAGGTCGTTAAAAATATCTTTTCTTTGAAAATGGTGCCCGGAGATCTTATCCATGATTTTTGAGAAATAGTGCCCGGAGGTCTTTAAAACATGCCTTTTGAGAATAATGCCCGGAGGTCTTGAAACAGGTGCCCGGAAGTCTTATAAAATTATCTTTTCTTTGAAAATGGTGTCCGGAGGTCTTATCCATGATTTGTTTTTTAGAATAATGCTCGGAGGTCTTGAAACAGGTGCCCGGAGGTCTTGAAACAGTTGCCTGGAGGTCTTAAAAAATATCTTTTCTTTGAAAATAGTGCCGGAGGTCTTAAAAGAATGCCCGGAGGTCTTAGAACAGGTGCCCGGAGGTCTTTTTTTTCTAATTTTCCTTTTCTTTTGCTGTGCCCGGAGGTCTAAAAAAAAAAGAAATGCCCGGAGGTCTTAAAAATTGTAACCCGGAGGTTTTAAAACAGATGCCTGGAGGTTTTATAAAAATTATCTTTTCTCTGAAAATGGTGTCCGGAGGTCTTAAAAGAGGTGCCCGGAGGTCTTAGAATAGATGCCCGGAGGTCTTATTTCTTTCTAATTTTCCTTTTCTTTCGCTGTGTTGGAAGGATTTAAAACAAATGCCCGGAGGTCTTAGAACAGGTGCCCGGAGGTCTTAAAACAGATGCCCGAAGGTCTTCTTTTTTAATTTTCTTTTTCTTTTCCTGTGCCCGGAGGACTTAAAAGAGGTAACCCGGAGGTTTTAAAAGAGGTGCCCGGAGGTCTTGGTGATCATACCTGAAGATCTTTCACAATCATATCTTGGAAGAAAATCTCACTAAATGTTCAAATTCAAATGTCAAAATTTCAAATAGTCAATGTCATGCATGAAATGTGAATGTCATGCGAAGTCAAAGCATATGCCCCTTGATGATGCATGTGCCCATTGATGACGCATGTGCAAGTACCTATGAATAATGTAAATGTTTTACGACACGATGCAGGTGCAAAACTTAATAAATATGCTAATGTTCATGAATGATGCAAATGTTCCCAATTGTTTTTCCTGATCTTGGTTTGGCTCTTCCAAGTCGTTTTTCCTCTTCGAAACAGAGTGTATCTTGAAATGCTCGTGTCTCGTAAGAGATCGACCCTTTTCTTCGCTTTGGAATTATCTTTTTGCCCCGATAGTTTTCAAAATTTTATCAACTAAAGTCTGAGCCGAATGTTCATTTCTTCTACCTCAATAGTTCCATACCTTTGGGCCATAAAAACCTTTGCCTCATGCCAACATCATTTTTAATCAAAATGGTTTCTTCCAAAAAAAAATTTATTTTTTATTTGTTTTTGCTTGCTGTCTTTTTTTTTTTTTGAAAAATATTGCTTATTTACTGACAACTTTTGAGCTGAAAATGTTATCCTCTGATATCCAAATCTCGTAAGGATTGATGATCACTATTAGAAGGTTTTCTAAGTGCCAATTCGGCTTTTTCAAATTAAGTCAAAAGGCTCGGTACAACAAGATTTTGGTTGATCCAAGGAGACTTCACAACAAGAAAAATATACGTCCTTTTTAGACTCACAAATGTAACAGGTTTTATAGAACATGAATTCTTTGGGAATCAAACAAATTCAACCTTCTTTTAGTTTCCAAATCATGGCGTTTTGACAAACGCCAAGACTAGCTGGGATGTTCAAACTGGAAAGTTAATTCTGGAAAGGAAAACGGTCTCAGTTTTTAAATTCAAACCTCCAAACGAGAGTTGACAGTTTTGGGATATTTTGGAATTCTCAGATGTTCCTTGATTTCTTCAAAATGACCTCTTCTTTTGTTATGGCCTTGACAATACCATAAGCGGCACCGAAATTCTCCCATTTTACTCTAGACTGCCCATTTTAGGTTTTCACCCTAAAGTCTCCTTATTTCTATTTTTTCATTTTTTTCATTAAATGTTTCACCATGCATTCAAGAAATCAAGACTTATCCTAAAAGGATTTTTTTAACCAGAAAGGAGACCGAAGTCTCATGCATTTCTCTAAGAATAGACTCATCAATTTAAATGACCATGCTTGATCAAAATGGTCTTTTCCAAGTACGTAATGTAGGCCAAGGTTCGAGATTTTGAAAGAAAAGATAAATAGGCTCAAGCATGTGTTTAAGGTGATCAAATCAAGGATTATTTCATGAGGAGGATTCTCTTCGAAACATTTGTCTTTTTTGAGCTTTCTCTTCATCCCATGATTTCCATCCATCCATCAATTCTTTTTTTTTTTCTTTTCTAGGTGTTTTCGGGCTTTCATTTTTCCCTTTCTTACACTCTTTTTTTTTGGCATTTCTATTTTGACAGGGTGAGCCCGTAGTTATTTGGAAGCTCAAATTGCTCTTTGATTCAAGGCATTTTTTTTTGTTTTTGAACCAGGACTTCATTATTTGTGACCTTTGAAAAGATCATTCCTCGCATTTGCCCCCTAGTGTGGAGGGTGATCCTTGATCGGGGTTGAAAGAACGAAAGTATTCATTAGGCTCAAAAAGGGATAGCAAAAGGATATTTTATAATTTGTGAAAGGATGATGAAAGATGGCCATTTTTTCATCTCAAACACAAGCACGTAAATCGAAGAGTCATTCCCTAGAGGAAAATAAAGAAAAGGTTTCTTCCTTTCTCGAAACCATCGTGAATTCCATAAATGCATGATGTCACACTCATTTTTCATTTTCTTTTTTTTCTTCTTCCTTTTTTTCTCTTTTTTTTTGATGTATGCCCCAAAAATTACTTCATCTTTATTCACCACATGTCCTCCGTATCTACAAATGATGCACCATTTGATTGGTCATACAAATGAGAATTCGTATCATAACGAGGAACACCTCAAGTCTTTTTTTTTGCTCTCCGAAGGGACAAGAAAGAATATGGCTCAAAAATAGCTTTTTTCTAGGAACACGAGAAAACCAGGTTTAATCATTGTTACCTGAGACGTTAATCATGAAGTGACGTCTGGCAACTCTTGTTTTGTGGTTACGGAAAGGGATGTGCATGGTTTTGGCATAACCTTTACACGCATCATTTCACCATAATCTAGATTCTTGAAAAAGGTTTCACTTGTTTGAGACACCAAAGAGCTCGGATTTTCTCAAAAAGTTTGTTCCATTGCTCATAACCTAAACTAGGATCTGCATTTTTCTTATTGCACTGACTATGGTTTCTGAAATTCAACAATATATTCCTGGAAGCATTGGTTTTTTCAAACTCAAAGGATTCAAGCATAGGCAAGTCCGAAAGAGAAGTGGAAGGGTGTTGGGTCATTTCTAACAATGATCATCAATAATCTCAAGACTCCCCATCATTTCTTAATGTGAAGAAAGATTTTTTTCTTTTAAGAACGCATTCTTCAAAATCAAGAATTTCCTTAATGTTTATTTTTGCAAATTCAAATTATTATTAACACAATAAACACAAAGCATTTGAAATCCAAAATTTATTTATTTCATGTGGATGCCGACATAAGACAAGTGCTTTCATGATGAGGCATAGAACTACATGCATATTCATCAATGCTCGTTGACATGCTTTTAAAGGTAACTATTCTCATCCTCAAAACCCGTGGGGAAGAAATCGACTTATGGCAATGCGAATTTCCACTGTTCAAATAGCTCTGGAGTCAAAATATCATTGTGGACAAGACCTTCAATCTTTTCCTTCAGTTGTCTGCATCTTTCAGTAGAATGTCCAATTGCCCCCATGTGATACTCACACTTGTTGTTTGGGTCATAACTCCTTGCTGATGGGTTTGGAGTTGTTTTCAAAGGCACAGGGGTGAGGTATTGGTTCCTTATTAGTAATTGCAACAGGTCGGAGATTGGGATTGAAAATTTCTCTTGGTTTCCCCGCGGTCGTTTCTGGGAAGCAGGCCTAGTTGCAGAGGCTGACATATGGTTAGGTGTTTGGGGATGAATATTTGGCCGGTAAGGATAATGGCTTGGAGAGGCATTAGTGGAGTAATATGATTGATATGAAGGAAATTGGGGATATGGAGTGAATTCTCCCACAGCCTGGACATGTTCCTCTTTTTTTTTTTCAGGTGCCTCGTTTCTCTCGGCGTTAGATGTCTTATCTCCTTCGAGTTTTCCGTTCTTGATAGCATTCTCAATCATCTCACCAGAAATAACCATATCAGCGAAATTTCTTGAGGCATTACCAACCATCTTGTCATAATAAGGTGTCGTTAATGTACTGATGAACAATACAGTATTTTCTTTCTCAGTGAGTGGTGGTTGCACCTGTGTTGCCATATCCCTCCATCGTTGGGCATATTCCTTGAAACCCTCAGTATGCTTCTTTTCCATATTCTGCAACGTTAACTTATCTGGTGCCATGTCGATCATGTGCTTATACTGAGTCTTGAAAGCTTTTGCCAGATCTTTCCAAGAACGGATACAGCCCCGATCCAACTGATTATACCATCTTGCAGCTGACCCTGTTAGACTGTCTTGGAAGCAGTGGATTAACAGCTTGTCATTGTTGGTGTAGCCAGCCATTTTCCGACAAAACATTGTGATGTGGATTGATGGACATTTCGATCCGTCATACTTTTCAAATTCAGGGGCCTTGAATTTTGGCGGAATCACCAAATCTGGGATCAAGCTGAGCTCATTCAGATCAATATTCCCGAAAACGTCTATTCCTTCTATGGCTTTGAGTCTTTCTTCAAACAGATCATACTTCTGTTGCACTTCTGTGTCTTCCACTTGCTTTGCCGCACATTTCTTCAGCTTTTCTTGTTCTAGTGAGCCATCTTGGTTCGGAACAATAACTGGGTCTAAGGGGTGAAATCCCGAGTTCAATTGAAATTGTCCTTGGCCTTGTTGACTTGGTAGGTAAATCGGATCTTCGTTGTTGTTTGCTTGAGGTTGAGGTTCTCCCCTTATGATCGACCCTTTAGCAACCCATTTTCCTCGGGTCAATCTAGTCATCATTTCAATCATCTTGTCTAGTTGCTCGCGTGACTCCTCTTGAGATTTTGTTATCTCTTCTCGTGCTTCTTGCTAAGATCTGGCTAATTGTTCTTGTAATTCCCTCTGTGCTCTTTCCATTCTATCCAGTCTATTTTGTTCATCCTTCATGGTTCCGGCCTGTGTCATAGAGGTACGCAGTCATTCTTATACCTTTGATTTGAAAGAGAAACCTCTTCAAAGTTTTTGAAGCTAAGCCGACTTCTTTTTTATTCCCCAAATATGTTTCATGATGGATGAGCTATGAATGCCGTGAATGTAACACGATGCCCATATGATGCATGTAAAGAATAAACAAATTAATGCATGAGCATATATAATGAGTGACCATGTATGTCACGAATGCATGACCTTATTGTTATGAATGCAATCACGATTTCAACATGATGCATGTAAAGAATAAATAAATTGATATACTGGTATATACGGAGAACGATCATGTATGTCACAAATGTATTCTACAATGAATGACCATGCATGTTATGATTGCAACATGATGCTAATTCGATTTGTCTAAAGAATAAACAAATTAATGCATGAATATATACAGAAAACTATTCAATAATTAGATTAGCATGATTTGGACTGAACTTAATTATTCAACAATTTTATTGCACAAAACTTGCCCCCAAATTCAATCCACAGTTTTTTTTTTTTTTTAAAAACATATTTTTCCCGCAAAAACCAAAATATTATTTTCAAAACCAATTTCTATAAAAAAACTTTTGGGGTAATGGGTCTTGGAGTTATAGTTTTAGGCATTCTTGCCCTAGGTTACACTTTTTAGGCAATATAAGTTTGGGGTTTTAGTTTTGAAAAGTGGTTTAGAGATTTTGTTTCTTGAATTCTTGATCTATTAAAAATAATTTTTCTTGTTGATTCTTGATTCGAATTTTGAAAAAAAAAAATCAAGAATTCAGAGGGGCATTCGAACAGTCCCAAAAAAAAAAAAAGTTCATCCGAGATTTCAAGAAAATCAAAAAGTCTCGTTCTTGAAAAAAAAAGAATAAGAAGAAGAGTATTCGAATAGGCAGAAAAAGAAAGAAAGATTTGAAAAAGATTGAAAAGAAAAGGAAAGAATTGACATTTTTTTTTTACTAACCAAAGTTGTTTTGCAGCGACTTTAAGATGTCTCTCACATTATGCGACGAAGTAAAGCAGGCTCTACAAGAGATGAAAGAGATCACCGTATTGTTTGGGAGGTTTGTGCAACAAGAGTAAGAAAGATGGAGAACAAAAAAGAGAGAAAAAGAGAGAAGAAAAAAAGAAAAAGAAAGTAAGATGGCTGCAAATAAAGAAAAACAAGAGAAAATGAAGAGTAAAAATGAAATTGAAAAAGAAATAGAGGTGGCTGAAAATAAAGACACAAGAGAGGAGCCACTAGTGAAAAATGAGACAATTCCTGCCGAGGGAAACAAAGAATTTGAGAAATTTTCTAATGCAAAGGAGAGTGATGTTCTTATTCTTGATGTTCCTAACCAATCTCTTCCTATTTTGCTAATTTCTTTGTTGAAGGATTGTGGGGATTTATTTTCGGAGGAGTTGCAGGATGGGCTGCCACCCATAAGCGGTATTGTGCATCACCTTGATTTAGTACCTAGCGCCGTCATTCTCACACACGAGGCTAAGATTCGTGGGCGAATCTTTTCGAGCAAATGGGGAATGATAAGATCCAAGATGGCCCAATTCCATGGCAATTTCTATATGGGCCAAGATCCAAGAAGATCTAGGAAACATGGCAAGAATGGGTGGAATTTACTTGGGCCATGTTGCAAGTTATTCAAGAAAGGCTTCAACATGCAAGATGGGCTTGCATCTAAGTTTGGTCCATGTGAGTCAAGAACACAAGCTGGCACATTAAGAGGGCTTATTTGGGCTTGAGCATGTTCAGCCCATATTTAGGGAGTTTTATTATTATGTTTTAGGTCTGGCTGAATCCTATTATTATTAGGTTAGTAAGTCTTGGCTGCCAAGGAGTTTTATTTGTACTAGGAGTTCTTAGGCTAGTTAAATTAGGGTTAGTAGGGAGGCTATAAATACCTTTGTTTAGCATCTACTTCAGAAATCATTATTAATCTATTGAGTTTAAATTTATTCAAAGTGAGTGTTTCACTCTTTTTAGTTCTTGACATAACTTAGGAACTTATCAAAAAATTCTTTCTTTGTGGCGTTCAACCTATTAAACTTAGGTTCTTGAAACGAGAGTTCTTAGGGTCTAGCTTACATGCTTAATCTAGGTTCTTTGAAACATGAAAATTCTTTCTTTGTGGCGTTCAACCTATTAAACTTAAGTTCTTGAAACGGGAGCTCTTAGGGTCTAGCTTACATGCTTAATTTAGGTTCTTTGAAACATGCTTTCTAAGGGTTTAAGTTTTTTTTGCTTGAATCTTGACTTTCTTGGGGTTAGGGTATTTCAATTTGTTAATGAGTTCAAAGGATTTAACCATTAGAGTTCACATCAGTTTTATTATTATTTTTTCTTAACCTGGCTCTGGTACCAACTGAAAAAACATAATAGAGTTTCATCCTGATAAGTGACATGGGGCATACCTTGAGAGCAGAGCAAAAACCAAAGAGAAGAGAAGTAATGATCAGAATGGTAATCAACTGCAAATGAAATATATTATACTCAAAATCTAATCTATTCGAAAGAAGATGAGTGAATTGATGGTTTAAAGAATAAGGGTGAAACCAAATTCAGCTATTGAATCCCTAAAACCCTAAGTATTTTTAGATAGCATATATTAACGGAAA
This sequence comes from Fremontodendron californicum, assembly GCA_030761205.1. NCBI lineage: Eukaryota > Viridiplantae > Streptophyta > Magnoliopsida > Malvales > Malvaceae > Fremontodendron > Fremontodendron californicum. The sequence goes on from JAULJL010000007.1 coordinate 33,324,366, forward strand.
AATGAAAGAAATTAAAGGAATAAATTGAATTTATGAAAAACTGAAATAGGCAAAGAAAACGGGAAAGAGAAATCAAGAACGAAATTAATAGATATTAGTAATGGTGAAAAAAAAAACGGAAAAGTCAACTGAAAAAGACATGAAAGAAAAGATACCTAATGATGAAAGAGTAAAGCATGTAAAAGCTTTAAAAGAAAAATCCCTAAGCGTTAAAAGCATCTTTCATCCAAAATCATAAACCCTTTTAGGTTTTATATCTATACTATTCTTAAAACTATAAAAATTCTTGAGTTTGTTTCACGAGTTAAAAAACACAAATTTAATGAAAAAAAATCCAAAAATCAAATTATAAAAATTAAATTAAATTAAAAAAGTAATTTAATAAATTTTTAATTTTTTTTTTTAAAACATTCACTTACAAAATCACTCACTTAATTAAAAACCCACCACTCTCTCACACAACTACCCACTCATCTTCTTCTCTACAAAAACTATCCAATTTTCTTTAAAAAAAACTACTCAATTATAAAACCTACTTACTTTTCACTAAGTGTCAAAAAAAATTTAGTATCTTCAAAGTTCATAGCGAAATTGGGCCAAAAAAATTTGATATCCAAAGCTTAGCCCGTCAGTACATAGAATGATGTTGGTGCCGTGGCCTTATATGGCATTTTTTTTTTTTTTTAGGTGAGCCCAATTTACTGTCCTATTTAATATAATAGAGTTGAAAATACATAAGTTAAAAGATAATATTAACCCTATTTAATTTAGGAGGGAGCTGGAAATATATAAATATATAGATTATATGATTAATTATTATTATTTTGAATTTGGGTCTATGGGGCAAAAGAAAAAAATGTCTTTAATTTGAAAATCAAGTGATGGACGTTGGAGGCTGCATTGCAGAGTCTTATTTATTTATTTCTAATTTTTTCAACATTTAAGTGATAGGACAGTTGGTTTTGGTAAACCTAACTAAATATAATTATGCATGCACTAAGAAAAAAAAAACTCTAAAATAAGAAAAAACTTAATATCAATAAAAATATTATAGTAATTAATTTTTTTTTTAAAACTCGAAAAGCAATTTTGTTAATTTATTCTAATATATAAGTTGACGGTAATAGGTGAACAACATTGGTTAGAAAATTCCCATGAACATGATATATTGGTCGATGGAGTAAGCTACAAAACGATTGCTTAATGATTACTCTAATATTAATATTTTCAGTTAATTATATCTGCTATTAATATACAATCAAATAGAAGCTTCCTATTTTGTAAGGTTTTGCTCTAATATTCATGCTACTTTTTAATTTTTTTTGTCAGCTGTTTTTTACTGTTTTTTTTTTTACTTGCTATAACTCTTAACCTAGGATTGTAAATAAATCGGGTTTGAACGAACAGGTTTTTGTTCGTGTTCGTTTATTTATTTTTGAGCTTGTTTGTGTTTGGTTCATATTTGTTAAGGATTTTAAAATTGTGTTCAAGCTCTGTTCGTTTAAAACTGAGTGTGTTCGTGTTCGTTTATTTAATATTCACGAACAAGATCATTTAAATTAAATGAATTTGTTCGTGAACATTAAATAAACATGTTCATGAACATATAATCGAACATATTCGTGAACAATTATAATTATGTTCATGAACAATAAACAAACAAATCTAAACAATTTTAACAAACAAACAAATAAAAAATAAATCAATCAATTTTAAATTATTATTAAATATAAAATAATAAAATACAAACGTAATTAAATTAAATTTATTATTAAATTATTAAATTTAAGTTATTAAATAATATTAATTATATTATAAATAAATAAATAAAATAAAAATTTTATTAATTATATTATAATCGAATAATAAATGAGCTTTTAAACGAGTTTTAAGCAATCTATTAAACGATTCATAAACGAGCTTGTTCGTGAACATAAATGAATTGAACAGACTTTATTCGTGTTCGGTTCGTTTAATAAACGAATCTTAAAATCATGTTCATAATTGTTTATTTAACTTGATAAACGAACATAAACGAACAAAAATCGAACTGTTTACGAACCATTCGTCGAACGCTCTATTCATTTACACCCTATGTTAACCTCATAAATTAAACAAAATAATAAAAAAAAAAAATCAATGACTTTCTCTTTTTTATTTTTTTAATTTGAATGCATCAAATTGATATATAAAAATTCTTAAACTAATTACTTAAGAATGAACTAAATTCAGACAAAACCTAGAATATAATTGATGTAATGTTATTATAAAAAAAGGCTTTTATTATCTTTTAAGGGTTTTAATAAACTTAATTTTTAAAAAATTTATAGCATTATGAAAAATTGGAAAAAAAAATTAATTTGTAAATATATTAAATTCAAAATGATTGGCATACCCCTATTTCCTGTTTTCAAGAGTTTGAAAAGATACTATTTAATGTCAACAGCTTTCAGTTTCAAAATTTTATCTTTGAAGCCAAATTCAATTTCCAAGTTGATTAAAGTATAACAATATTAGATTATATATCACCTGGGTTTCATTTTCACTCCATAAATTTACTTATAATTGTGTGTGGTTGATAAGCATTTAAGCTATAAAAAGATCAACATTAGACAATATTCTTCCTCCCCTTTTTGGTTTATTAATTGGTTATGTGATAACTCTCACAAAATAATTTACGAAATCAAAACTCCCTTTTTTTACTATAATATAGCAAAAAAAAAATTACCAAATTACCGTTGATTTTTGATTATTTCCCAAAATACGGCCAGCGTTTTTTTTTTGAAAATTTGCTAAAATCATGAAGGGAAATCGCCATGGGGGGTGGCGATTTCCCTTCATGAATATATATTTTTTAATTAATAAACAAAAATTATATTTAAACAAAAATTTATTTTTATTTGATAAATTTATTTTTAAAAATTATAAATTAAATTAAAATATTTTTTATAATTTTAAAAAAATTAAAAATTCGTAAAATATATTTTAGGTTTTTTTATAATTTAATATTTTGATTTTTTTTTTTAAAATTTTAAATTTGAAATGAAAAAAAAACAAATTAGAAAAAAAAAATTTTGAAAGGGGGGCAATGGTCATATGACCGTTGCCCCCCTCCCCCCACCCCACTCATTTTATCTATAAATACCCCCTCCTCTCCTTCAAACTTTCATTCCTCTCATTCAAATTTTCATTTTCTTTCAACAATTTTTCATTTTTCTACCAAAAAAATTTCTTTCTACAAATTTTTTTTTCTACAACAATATTTTGAAATGGCTTCACTATTGAGGTTACAAGAAAATCATATCTCGGAGGTTATATTTAACGAGGTAAGTAAATTGTTATATTATTATTGTTTTTTATATTATTATTATTTTTTATATTATTATTATTTTTTATATTATTATTGTTTTTTATATTATTATTGTTTTATATTATATTATATTATTATTGTTTTATATTATATTATTATAGTTTTTTATATTATTATTGTTTTATATTATATTATATTATTATTGTTTATATTATATTATTATTGTTTATATTATATTATATTATATTATATTATTATTGTTTTTTATATTATTATTGTTTTATATTATATTATATTATATTATTGTTTTATATTATATTATATTATATTATTATTGTTTATATTATATTATATTATATTATTATTGTTTTTTATATTATTATTGTTTTATATTATATTATTATTGTTTATATTATAATATATTATATTATATTATTATTGTTTTATATTATATTATATTATATTATTATTGTTTATATTATATTATATTATATAATATTATATTATTATTTTGTTATTTTATAGTTTTATTTATTAATTTTCAATTGTTATTGTTTTTTAATATATTAATTTTTATTATTATAACAGGAAACTCGTCGCGTATTACGTGCGAGAAAATTTACATTGGAGGACCCGCATCCTTATATTATCGACCACTTAAGAAGAGCCAGATTTTACCACGCAAGTCAAATTCGACGACTTGTGATACAACCCGATTTAATCTCTGCGTTGGTCGAACGATGGAGACCCGAGACGCACACTTTTCATTTTCCATGTGGTGAATGCACGGTCAGTCTCGAAGATGTTGCGCTGCAACTTGGACTTCCGATCCATGGCGATGCAGTTACAGGCGGAAGCCTGCTAGATTGGAATGAAGTGTGTCAAGATCTATTGGGTGAGGTACCTCCAGAAGACTATGTATCTGGCTCAACGGTGAGACTGACTTGGTTGAAATCGTTTCAAAATCTGCCATTACATGCAACCGAACAACAAATACAATATGCTGCTAGAGCATATATTTTACGTTTGATTGGAGGATTACTGATGCCTGACAAATCGAGCAGTCGGGTACATTTAATGTATCTTCCATTGCTACGTGATTTAGAGCAAGCAGCAAATTATAGTTGAGGTTTTGCGTGTTTGGCGGTTTTGTATAGAGAACTTTGCCGAGCTACAGTTCCAAAAATCCATGACATAGGTGGATGTCTAGTGCTTCTACAATCATGGGCTTGGTATCGGCTACCATTTCTTGCTCCGCGCGTGGATATTTCGGCTGTATACCCCCTTGCAAGCAGGTAATAATCTTTACTATTTTATTAATTTTGTACGAACTTGTATTTTTATAGGTCATTAAAATATTATATGCATTTTAATAGGTGGAGTAGGAGTACGGGTAGAGATTTTACAGAGACTCCGACCGATCTTGCAAGTATAAGACTACGACTAGATCGACTAGGATATGATAAGGTAAATATTTCGATTGTTACATTGAAGTTTTTTTTTTTTATTTATTTAATCCATATGAAACTAATAATTTGTAATAATTATTCGCAGTTTCTGTGGATGCCATATTCCTCGAATGAAATTATGGCATGCCTCCCATCGGATGCCTACAATAATTTCAATATATGGAAAGCAAACACAGCATTGATATGCTTTTCATATGTAGAGTGGCACCAAACTGACCGGGTGTTGCGACAATTTGGGATGCAACAACCAATTCCTGCAGCCCCGGTGAACCTTGATAAGCTTCACAAGGTCGACATGCGTGGTCGTAATGATGAATTCTGACCTGCGAAGCATGAACATTGGATCCAATGGTGGAACATACGTTTTCAACGAATTCCGACAGGTTACCCGATTGTTGGTAATAATTTCAACCCATCTGTTGATTACATAAGATGGTATAAAAATGAAGGTCGGCCTTTCGTTTGTCCACCGTCGATGCACGAGGATGTTAGGAGTATGCATTTACCGGACAAACTTCAGCTCCAGTCCCTCCGACACATGATATGGATGCTCCTAGACCTCGCCGACAACGTGGGCGAACGCGTCAACCGACCTCATCGGAGTTCACAGCACTGAGGATGTCATTTGATCATCCTGAACCTGAACGGGATCATGGAGTACCATCCAGCCATCGTTATTCCGTAAGTCACCCCGGATATGACGTTGATGAGTGTTACCGACCATCACCGCCAAGAACGAGGTTAGATGACCAGCTCCCCGTCCTAAGTCCAAGTTCAGCATATTTAACATCCATGTATCAGTTTGGAACCCCTTCGTCAGCATTTGATGCTACATCATTTATGGGTGCATCTAGTAGTCGGGTTCCCGTTATGGGTGAACTAGGTGTTGGCTTATCCAGCAGTAGGTTTCAAATTTTTGATACGGATGAAACGACTGATGACATACAACCGGAACCAGTGGCGGTTATAGCAAGAGGTCGTGGTGGACCGCGAATACGTGCCACTGACGAGGTTGAACGACGGGTGCAACCACCACGCACTAGAAGAGCTCGACACTGTTGCTCTACACCACGCAATAATTAGAATAATTGTAATGTGTTTTAAATTTCTAATATAAATTTATATGTTTTGCATTTCATGTTATTTATTTTAAATTTGTTCGGAAATTAATTGTTATATTTTATTTTAATTTATATCTTAATGTTGTTATTTAATTTTAATATAATAATCCAAATTACATGATAAGTTGCTTTTCTTTTCTTTTTTTCATTTTAATTTAATTTTCTTTTTAAATTTTAATAAGAAATAAAATTTTAATCATAAATTAAATTAAAATTATTTTATCAAATATCTAGTTTTAAACTGTAACAATATATACTATTATTAAAAACAATGATTAAATTGATGTACGAGTTAATCGAATACCAACTCAAAAAAACTAATCAAATTAAAAAAATTATTTTACGATACCAACTTAAAAATAACTTCTTTATTTAAAAAAGTGACTCGATAAATTTCTTTAAATTTTTTTTTTTACATTTTACATCATTAAATTATTTTTGATATAAATTAAATTTTCTTTTTTTATAATATTACAAAATTATAAAAAAAAAATTGATATAAAATTTTAATAAAAAATATAATCTTCTTTTTAAATTTTAATAAGAAATATATTTTTATTTTTATAAAATTGTAATAATAAATTAAATTACATTTTTAATATATATTTTAAAAAAATAAATAACCAAACCTATAAAAAAATATTTTAATTTAATTTATAATTTTTAAAAATAAATTTATCAAATTAAATTTTTGTTTAAATTTTAATTTTTGTTTATTAATTAAAAAAAAATTATACATGAAGGGAAAACGCCACCCCCCATGGCGATTTCCCTTCATGATTTTAGCAAATTTTGCTAAAATTACCAAGGGAAATCGCCATGGGGGGTGGCGATTTCCCTTGGTATTTTTTTGAAAATTTGCAAAAAACACCAAGGGAAATCGCCACCCCCCATGGCGATTTCGCTTGGTGTTTTTTACAAATTTAAAAAAAAAAAACGCTGGGAAATCGCCATGGGGGATGGCGATTTCCCAGCTAGAAAAAAAATAGCCGTATTTTGGGAAATAATCTAAGACCAACGGTAATTTCGTAATTTTTTTTTTTGTTGCTATATTGTAATAAAAAAACCGATAATTATCTATAAACACATTTAAAATCATTCCATAATTTTAGATATATTAAATCAAGTAAAACGTGAGAGAACTCGGTTAATTAATAAGATCCTACTTATAAAAATTAATCAATTCGTGAATAAAAAATGGCTTTAGTACATATATATATATTTACTAATTAATTCTATTTGTCTTTAGCTGAATTTTGCTCCATATTTGATGATATAGCTAATTGTAAGTTGAATTAAAAGAGACATGCACAAAAAAAAGGCTTTACTACTTATATAGTTTGATCATATTCCTCAAATTTGCAACTAAATTAATCATTATCCAATATGGAAAATTTTGGTGGTAGTACTACTACTATTACATTATCAACACTAATCTCAAGCTTAGGAAAGCAAAATTAATGTTCCATTTTGACCGTTTTGATTTTTGGTTCAAGACTAATCTTAACATTAGGATCCTTATTCGTAAACAGGCCTAGATATACGTAATAATTTTGGATTTGAGGATCCGATGTTTCTTGAAAAATAGCTTTCGAAAAATAATTTTTGAAAAATTAAATGAAACAAAAAGCTTATCAAAAAAAATGGAAAAGAAATTTATATTTTAAAAAAGTTGATATTTTTTATTGTTTGGATGATTTTGTATAAAATATTTTTAATTATTTGATTATTTTTCGAAAAATTTGTATTAATATAAAAATTATTGATTCTTTTGTACTTAGTTTTAGCTTGTATTTTTAAAAAATTGGGGATTAATCATTTTTAATTTTTTTATATATTTAATGGATCAATATTTTTACTTTACTTCAATTTTTGAAAAATATTTTACACTTTTCAAAATAATTACAATACGAAATTTATCCCGTAATCTCAAATTTACAATACTATCCAATTCCAAGTAAGACCACAGTTTGTCTTGATATTGACTGTGGTATGAGCAACCAATCTATCAATCCTTCTAATAATTTTTTTATATATGTAAAAAATAATTAGCAATTAAAGGTAACACAAAATGTGACAGAAAGAAAGGATCCTTCCGTAAGTCCGTTCGGTATTTTCCAAAAATGAAAAGCGGGAGCGCAGTTTTTTTTTTTTTTTTTTTAAGGACGAAAAAAATCCGAAACTGATTGGGACTGGGACTGGGAATGTCAAAAGCCGCAACGGATTGTTTTCTCTCTCATTTTTTCTTACTTTGGCTGTCTCTGTCTCTTGAGAGACTGGAAGACGTCGCTCTCAAATCACCAGCAGTTGGTAGCTTTCCAAGCAACCCCAGAAATGGTTACAGTCAAAACGTCGCCGCCTAACCCCTCCTTGTATGATGCTCTTCCTCTTCCATCATTTTTCACAGCACTCTTCACTCCTTATTCCCATACATATATTCAAAACGAAACTTCTCTTCAACAACAACAAACAACCGAGAATAAAACAATGGCAGCCGGTGGAGGAGGAGGTGGAGGTGGAAAATCCGATGACTTCCAGCCTTTTCCTGTCAAAGACCAGCTACCTGGCGTTGATTTCTGCCTATCCAGCTCTCCTTCTTGGCGTATGAATAACTACCTTTCCTTTCCTCTTCTCCCTTTTCTTCTCATTTCTTTCTTACCTTCAGTCACGCCCTCTCACGATGTTTTAAGAACAAAGTGATCGTTGTGTTTTTTTTTTTTTATTCATGTCTTTGCTCTGTTTTTATTTTCGACTCTTCGTTTTCTTTTTTGTCTTTCTATTTGATTCAAGTGTCATTGATAGGTCTTCGCCATTGATCATCGAGCCTTTCTTTCATGGTTTTCCCGCTATTTTTCCCCTACTCATTAGTCTTTAGTCTTTACCATTTTTCAGTTATTAGTACTATTATTTCCTCCTCTTCCCATTTTTTATACATTATATCGTACTGATGAAACTCTTAAAGCTCTATAAAATAAACTTGCAGGTTTGTTTGGTTGGAGAGAAAGGAGAAGAAAAACATGTAGAGGGAAATCTATTATAGTTGAGAATAAGGAGAAATACGTAGAGAAGACAAAGAAAAAAAATGATCAAATGATTATGTTTCATGCTTGCAGTTTTTTTTTGTTTATACTTATCTAATCTTCTTACAGTTTAGGTTTTGTTTGTTATTTTTCCACTATCGGTGTTTTCTCGGCTTTTGAGACTCCCTTTATATTACCTCATTACCCCTGCATTTTCAAGACAACCAAACAGATTTTACTAACCCTAATTTTTGAAAATTCCCTTTTCTTTCCCATAATCGAACTTCCATTTCTCTATTCTCTTTTGTTTTTTTTTTTTTTTCCTAGTGAAATTATCGTTTTCTTGAGTTTGAAGTAACGAAGAATATCTGCTCAAGATTCTTGGTCTCTCACGTTGTACTCTGTTCTGTTGAACCTAAAAAAGGCTTAGGGAATTTCTTATATACGAGAGATCAGGGAATTTCTTATTATTGTGATTCTTATACGCTCACAAACTTGCTAAGAGTTTCTGCTTTAAATGCAGCTGAAGCAACACTTCATGGATTTCAGCATTACTTGGTAATGCTTGGGACCACTGTTATAATATCATCTCTAATTGTCCCTTTAATGGGCGGTGGCAATGTAAGAAAACAGGGTTTTTAATTCAAAGCATTTTTTCTTCTTCTTTATTTTCCATATTTGTTTGATTAGTTCTGTGGTCTCTTTGAGCTAAACGTTTTGTTTCATTTGTGCAAAAATAGGTGGAGAAAGCTGAGGTTATAAACACTGTTCTCTTTGTTGCTGGCATAAACACGCTGTTGCAGACATGGTTTGGAACCCGGCTGCCGGTGGTTATTGGGGGCTCTCATGCTTTCATTATCCCCACCGTTTCCATTGCTTTATCTAGAAGATACAGCATCTTCATTGATCCCCACAAGGTTTAGTTATTTCTATTGCAATTCGAAACTCTCTTTCGTTTTTAATGTCAAGGACATACAGAGCATACTAAATGGAGCGTACGAGACTACTAATATGATTTAGTAATAAGTTTGCAATGCTGATGACGTTTATCTTTCAGAGGTTTAAAGAATCCATGAGAGATGTACAAGGAGCACTCATCGTTGCATCATTTTTTACTATGGTTATTGGTTTCTTTGGTTTCTGGAGAATTTTCGCAAGGTAGGATGTTGCAAACATGCCTAAATGAATTTTGGGATTTGTTTTGTTCCTTTGACTTTTTGTTTAATTGACTTGCTTTATTTTTTATGTCTTGTGATGTAGGTTTTTCAGCCCACTTGCAGCTGTTCCTCTTGTGATTCTCACAGGACTTGGGCTCTACGCACATGGTTTTCCTCAAGTAAGAGCACCAAACTCTTCATTCTGGCATTGCTCTATAGAAATGATTGTATCCAAGCAGCTTCAATTCTCTTCATTTCAAATTTTGAGCTCTAACTACTGTTTTTAAGACAAACGGGCTCATTTGATATTGCACGGAGTGATAATTGTGCTGCTTCTTAACCTGAAGCAAAACCAGAAATTAGGATATGTTTTCAGCCTCATTACTGATTGAGAAACCTCAGAGTTTTCTCTCTGGAGTTTGCTCTTGGTTCCAACCAAAAAGAACCTCGTTTGATATAGGTTCTTTATTTTGATAGTATTATTTTCCAAAAGCCATAATTTGAGCTATCTACTAAAATTTCAAGGACATTATCAGTTGGATACTTTCAGTGATTCCCTCTGTCTTGATAAACATACTTTGTGGTACTATTACTCTTGCAATTGCCCTGGCATGAGTTGCTGTGGTGGATATTTTTATGGTTTGCTTCAATGAAATCTAAAATTAAATTTTGTATATATTCTTTCATTGTGTACAATGGCATAGCTGACTACTTGTTAGACCGTGTGGATGGTGGGAGAAACTCTTGATTAAAATGAGAATTTTATGCAAAACTCTTGCTATTATGTTATATTAATGTCAGTAAATTGTTTTGTTCTTTTTGTTATATTTACCTTTTTTCTTCTCTTGTTGCATGTAGTTGGCCAGATGCATCGAAGTTGGACTCCCAGCATTGGTAGCTGTGGTTTTCTTATCTCAGGTGACCCGTATTCTTAATCCTTCACCCACTATCGGCATTTTTTTTGCCATTACTACAGGCATGTTTAATGAAACTTTTATATTCCTTTGGGTAGATAACGATGCAGAGGTGTGTATTTCTCTTGCAGTCCTCTGGTTTTAGTGATAGTCAGACTGAAGGAAAAACCATAGAATGATTGCATTAAACATACTGTCAAGTTTCTGTGCGATATTATGTGATGGGCTAGATTTCACCTTCTCCTGTGTGTTGAGTCATTACCATGAGCTTAATTTGTTTCTCTTCCCTCAGATTTGCAAATAGTAAAAGAAATATAGGAATAGATAAAAATTGAGACAACCAATGACCAGTTCCTTTTGTCATATTTGTAAATCATTTTACTTTATATTTCTTGAGTTATTAATTGATGTGGTTTATGATTAATGCCTTTGCAGTATGTTCCCCATTTAATCAAATCCAAGAGAGCAATATTTGATCGTTTTGCAATCCTTTTCTCCATTGCGATTATATGGGCTTATGCATAAATTTTGACGGCAGCTGGTGCTTATGATAATAGAGCTCCAAAAACTCAGTTCAGCTGCCGTACTGATCGTTCTGGGCTCATCCGTGCTGCACCTTGGTAAGCTCAGATGCATCAATAAAATTGTGACTTATATTGGTTGCACAAAATTCCCATGCTCTCTTTTTTATTTTATTTTATTTAGTTGTGTGATTCTGTTAAGATATTGTTATTCCCAAATTTCTATTATCTTCCCCCCTGAGATATACACCGGCTAATTTATAGTATTTAGAGCTCAAAAGCACCACATGAGATGGAATCCTTAAGATGTTTACCTTATATACAAAGTGGATAAATATGTAAAAAGCACATTGAAGGGCTTTGGTAAATAAATTCAATTAGCAAGTACATAATTTGCTGGTAGGAGAGTTTTCAATTGTTTAGCTTCCTTAATTACTAGTATTTGGAACTTATGATTCTACCTCAATGCCACAGGGTACTGATGATACTGATTAGACTTTTGCTAATTTTTTGGTTTGCTGCTTACAGGATAAGGGTTCCATATCCATGTCAATGGGGAAGACCAAGTTTCAATGCTGGTGATGCTGTTGCAGTGATAGCTGCCTCTTTTGTTGCTATCATTGAGGTGTGACTTCTGGGATGTTAGTCTTCATATGTTTATCATGTCCATATATACTATGAATTTTGCAAATGAATAAAGAAATCAGCTAGATTATAAGTGTTTCAATGTAAATTACTTATTTCAAATTCCCTTTATTGATTTTCTTAACATTACTTATGTGATGCATAAAGACTCGTTCTGCACTTACCTTTTTCGTTCAAGACCTATATCATCATCCCAAGTTTTCTAGAGTTTGTATGTCCAGAATGCATGAAACTTCTATTATGAAATAAAATTTTCATCTCTCTTTCCTTTTCTTTGGCAGTCTACAGGTACATTTATTGCAGCATCAAGATATGCGAGTGCCACTCCTATGCCACCTTCTGTGCTTAGCCGTGGTGTTGGCTGGCTGGTAAATATAAAATGATCTTCATCTCTTCTTGTGCATTTCTTAAGATTGTGTGATCTCCATTTTACTAGTTCCAAATTCTAATCAGTTCTTGAATTTTTGTGAACTCCAGGGAGTAGGCATTTTGCTAGATGGTTTATTTGGTACAGGAAGTGGCTCCACTGCTTCAGTGTAACTAGCATGAACTTTTCAAATTCGCTAATAATGACATTTGTTAGAGAATTATTTGATGATGATATCTATATGTTCATCTCTAATACTCAACATATCAATAAATCGATCTTATTTTTAGTAATTAATGGTTGGTTCAAGCAAAAAATATTGTAGGTCTCTCATCTAATTCTACTTTGCTGTAATTTAGTGAAAATGCAGGTCTTTTGGGATTAACCAGAGTAGGAAGTCGTAGAGTCATTCAGATATCGGCTTTATTTATGCTTTTCTTTTCTGTATTAGGTATGGTATATTGGCATTCCATATAAATACAATAAATCCCGGATATTCTAACATTTTATTGGTGCCAAATCTGTTGTGATTCTATTATAATCATTGAACAATAACTCAAAACAGGACTTATGAGTGTCTTTGGGTTGTTATTCTTACTTGGATATTTATCTTACTTTGTCATAAACTACTTATGGACAGGAAAATTCGGGGCTGTTCTGGCTTCAATACCATTGCCAATTGTGGCTGCTCTGTACTGTGTCCTCTTTGCCTATGTTGGTATGTATCCCTTTTATGTTTCTTGGTAAACATGCTGAGGTTTGTTAGGTACCAGAGTGACGGAATAGTGTCTCACAACTAAAATAAGAGATGAGAAAATAGGAACTGAACACACAAAAGAAACACAGATATTTTACGTGGTTCGGCCAATATACCTACGTCCACGGGAGGAGGAGCAAAGCTTTGTATTTAATCGGAGATGGAGTACAAACCGGATACAAACCGGCTACATATTACAAGTGCTCTTTCTAGCACACACTCAACACCTCAATACACAAGCATCTAACAAGCAGCTACTGCCTCTAAACTCTCTCATCACCTCTACCGGGAGGGGCTCCCTCTGGAGCTCTCACTATGCCTCAACCGGGAGGGAGCTCATGGAGCTCACCTTTGGAGCTCTAGCTCATTTCTCCTCTGCTCTCAACTCCTGCTCTCAACCCCTTGCCAAGGCCAAAGGCCTTATATAGAAGCAAAAGGCTGCCATAAATGTCAAGAAAGGTGGCTTCTTGAATTTTCCAAATAACGTAGCAAACTTTGCTACAAATTTGGCTTCTCAAGCTGGAAGGGTTTAGAAAATGTTTTGGCAGCTTTGGTTGACTTTCAAGCCACTTTTCCAACAAATCTCCCACTTGAAGATTTGATTAAACCAATCATATCTTCACACCACTCTTTCTGTCTTGCCATTCCATGTTGCTTACGTTTCTGATAGACCATAGGAGGATCGACACCAAATAAACTTGTCAGTGTTGATTGGCTTTGTCATAACATCTGCTAGGTTGTCTTTGGTGTGAATCTTTTGCATATCCACACTTCCTTCTTCTACTACTTCTCGAACAAAGTGATACTGTATACCTATATGCTTTGTCCTGGAATGAAAGGCTGGATTCCTTGCAATGTGCAAGGCACTCTGACTGTCACAATACACAATAATCTTCTGCTGCTTGTGCCCGAGTTCTTCCATTAACCTTTGTATCCATATTGCTTCCTTGCATGCTTGGGTAGCTGCCATGTACTCAGCTTCTGTAGTAGACAAAGCTACAACAGTCTGTAACTTAGATAACCAGCTTACCGCTCCTCCTGCAAGTGTGAACACATAGCCAGTAGTGGATTTCCTTTTATTAAGATCACCTGCAAAATCTGAATCAACATAACCCCTGACAACAAGTTCTGATCCTCCAAAACATAATGCAACATCTGAGGTTCCTTTAATGTATCTAAGGATCCTCTTAACAACATTCCAATGCTCTCTACCAGGATCTGCCATAAATCGACTGACCGCTCCCACTGCTTGTGCAATGTCTGGTCTTGTACATATCATAGCATACATAAGGCTTCCCACCGCTGATGCATACGGTACTCGAGACATTTCCATCCTCTCTGCTTCATTGCTAGGACTCATACCTGAGGATAATTTACAATTGACAGGAAGTGGGGTAGATATTGGCTTACAGTCTTGCATGTTGAAGCGTCGCAAGACCTTCCTCAGATAATTCTTTTGAGAAAGCCAAATTTTCCTGTCTTTTCTGTCTCGGTGAATTTGCATCCCTAAAATCTTGTTTGCGGGTCCCAAGTCCTTCATATCGAACTCCCTAGCCAACTGTGCCTTCAAATCTTGGATTCGATCTTTGTTGGGGCCTACCACCAACATGTCATCCACATACAACAGCAAAATAATGAAATCATTATCATCAAACCTCTTGTAGTACGTACAATGGTCTGAACTCAGTCTGTTGTATTCAAGGCTAATTATGAAAGAATCAAATCTCTTGTACCAACATCTGGGCGCCTGCTTTAGACCGTACAGAGATTTGGTCAACCTGCAAACCAAGTTCTCTTTGCCTGTTTCAACAAAACCTTCTGGTTGGAGCATATAAATTTCTTCTTCAAGCTCTCCATGTAGAAAAGCCGTCTTTACATCTAGTTGTTCAAGATGTAAATCAAATGCAGCACACATAGCCAACACTACTCTGATAGTAGTAAGTCTGACAACTGGAGAAAATATCTCGTTGAAGTCAATACCTTCTTTCTGAGCATATCCTTTTACAACCAATCTAGCACGATATCATTCTACTTGATCATTGCTATCCCGCTTGATCTTGTAGACCCATTTGTTACCAATGGCTTTTCTGCCACGTGGTAATTCCACCAGTTCCCATGTCTCGTTCTTGTGAAGAGCTTCAATTTCTTCCTGCATTGCTGTCATCCACAGAGAAGCATCTGGGCTACTAGTAGCTTCATGAAAAGTTGATGGCTCTCCATCCTCTGTTAAAAGACAGTATGCAACATTGCTTTCCGTAACATACTCCGTGTGCCAATTTGGAGGCCTTCTCTCACGAGTTGACCGTCGAACTTCTACAGCCTCGGACTCAACTGGTTCTGGTACCTCATGCTCTGGTTCTGCTTCAGAAGAATCATCTTCTTGAGAATTTCTATCCATCTGCACTGTAGCAGTCTCTTTTGAAGTGTTGTCATTTGTTTGCTCACTTTGCAGTTCATTTTCTGCAAAAACTACATCTCTGCTGACAACAACCTTGCGGGCAGTGGGATCCCACAGGCGATACCCCTTAACACCGTCAGCATAACCCAAGAATATACATTTTCTGGATTTTGGATCCAGCTTTGTTCTTTCTTGGGAGTTGTACATCACGTACACAGGACATCCAAACACATGTAGAGAAGAATAATCAGCTGGCTTTCCTTTCCACATCTCCATAGGCGTCTTCAAACCAATCGCCGTTGATGGTGATCGATTTATCACATAACAGGTGGTTTTGACTGCTTCTGCCCAGAAAGATTTGGCCAATCCCGCTGTTCTCAGCATGGCTCTTGTTCTATCTAGGAGAGTTCTGTTCATCCGCTCTGCTACACCATTCTGTTGAGGCGTATGTGCAACCGTGAATTGTCTCATAATACCCTCTTTCTTACAGAATGCTAGAAAGTTACCGTCTACATATTCTCCTCCATTGTCTGTCCTCAAGCACTTGATTCTTTTCCCAGTTTCAAGCTCTACTTGTGCTTTGAACTCCTTGAATACTGGAAACACATCAGACTTCTTCTTGATTGGGTACACCCATAATCTCCTGGAATAGTCATCAATGAATGATACAAAATACTTTGCTCCACCCAGGGATATTTCTGGTGACTCCCACACATCAGAATGGATTAAGTCCAGTATGTGTTTGCTTCTTGTAGTTACTTTAGCAAACTTCAATCTATGCTGCTTGCTTATCACACAGTGCTCACAGAAAGGTAAATTGACCATCTTGAGCCCGGGCAGGAGATTGCGTTCTGCAAGGACTTTCAAGCCTCGCTCTGACATATGGCCTAATCTGCGATGCCACATCATCGTCGTTTCTTCTTGGCTGGCTGCTGCAACTGATGCATCTGCCTCTTGCAACGTCTCTCCCAAAAGCATGTATAGATTGCTTGTGATCTTCTCTGCTTTCATCACCACAAGGTTTCCTTTCACTACTTTCAATATTCCACAAGGAGAAATTTCTCCCACTGAACTTCTCTATCTCGAATTTTGCTGCCATGGTTGTACACGAACTGAAGCGAGTTACACTATTTCACCGTGAATAGTACCGTATACGTGAACAGTATTGTACGTATGTCGTACACTAGAACAAATCCAGTATACGTTAACAATTACTGCAAAAGTATACAACCACACGTATGAATAGTAACCGTATACGTGAATAGTGGCCGTATACTGGAACAGTGACCGTAGCCCGTGAATAGTGCACCAGGTAGGTTCCCAGGAAAGAGAGGTGGGTCACTGATAGACACACTTAAATACCAAGTCTTTCCTAGCCAGAACTTCCCTAGACACTTTCACACTACCACACTTTATTTCCAGCAACAAGAATAATTCTTTTCTGATGTGGAAGATCAGACAATACTGCAACCACAGAGCATACTAAGAACCAACACTTTCACTGCAGCGGAATAAGGACCACGAACCAATGGCTCTGATACCACTGTTAGGTACCAGAGTGACGGAATAGTGTCTCACAACTAAAATAAGAGATGAGAAAATAGGAACTGAACACACAAAAGAAACACAGATATTTTACGTGGTTCGGCCAATATACCTACGTCCACGGGAGGAGGAGCAAAGCTTTGTATTTAATCGGAGATGGAGTACAAACCGGATACAAACCGGCTACATATTACAAGTGCTCTTTCTAGCACACAC
The DNA here is from genome assembly GCA_030761205.1 of Fremontodendron californicum. Taxonomy (NCBI): domain Eukaryota; kingdom Viridiplantae; phylum Streptophyta; class Magnoliopsida; order Malvales; family Malvaceae; genus Fremontodendron; species Fremontodendron californicum. Next base: position 33,341,806 of record JAULJL010000007.1, read on the forward strand.
TCAACACCTCAATACACAAGCATCTAACAAGCAGCTACTGCCTCTAAACTCTCTCATCACCTCTACCGGGAGGGGCTCCCTCTGGAGCTCTCACTATGCCTCAACCGGGAGGGAGCTCATGGAGCTCACCTTTGGAGCTCTAGCTCATTTCTCCTCTGCTCTCAACTCCTGCTCTCAACCCCTTGCCAAGGCCAAAGGCCTTATATAGAAGCAAAAGGCTGCCATAAATGTCAAGAAAGGTGGCTTCTTGAATTTTCCAAATAACGTAGCAAACTTTGCTACAAATTTGGCTTCTCAAGCTGGAAGGGTTTAGAAAATGTTTTGGCAGCTTTGGTTGACTTTCAAGCCACTTTTCCAACAAGGTTTATATCTGGGACTGGGAGCAATAAGAAAATTGGGGATAACTCATACAAATTTGAATACTTGAAACTTTATCTGAAAAAGAAGAAGCAAATACTATATTTTTGGGGAATAATAAAGTCTATCTTCAATATACATTGATTATGTTTCACTTCTAATATCTTAAACTCTTTAACCAAATATAATGTGAGTTGACTTGGTTTTTGAAATACCATGATTGAGCAGCTTCAGCTGGCCTTGGTCTCCTTCAGTTTTGCAACCTAAACAGCTTCATGACTAAGTTTATACTGGGATTTTCTCTCTTCTTGGGCCTCTCTGTACCTCAATATTTCAATGAGTATCTATTAGTTTCTGGTCATGGTCCTGTTCACATGGGTGAGTGTGTTCGATTTGCATGCTACCCCTACAGCCTCATCATTATTTGTTTAAATTTGTTGAAAAGAAATATGCTTCCCACGAAGTAACTCTGATTTTTTCTTATTGGTTACGTACAGTTCAACAATGTTATGCAAGTAATCTTTTCATCACCGGCAACAGTGGCGATTATAGTTGCTTTCTTCTTGGATTGCACCCATAGTTACGGGCATAGCTCAGTTCGTCGAGATAGTGGCAGGCATTGGTGGGAAAAGTTCAGGAATTTCAATACAGATACCAGGAGTGAAGAATTCTATTCCCTGCCTGGCAATCTTAATAGGTTCTTCCCTTCATTCTAAACTCCTAGTCTTTCCTAGCATGGATGAAGAACTGAAAATCATTGATAATAGTTACCATCTAAGGTATTCATTTGCTGGGCAATTCTGCATTTTAATATCTTGATTAGTAGTAGGAAAAAGTTAAAAAACCGCATAGTGTTTGAGCTTGGGACAACAATTTGGGAAACTTTTATTGGCTAAAGCTTATGGCTAAAATCTCCTTCATACAAAGAATTTTTTTTTTGGATAAGTAGATTTCCATTTATCAAAAAAAGCAGCAGTGCTGCTACATGTTACAAAGCTAGTATAGTCTAGCTAAACAAATCAGAAAATCAATGTCTTTAGACAAACATGTCTGCATTTAATCCCCAAGAATTACATAAGAACGTATTAACTGAATCTCTTTTAATCTTCCTAAGGTCACTTAACCTGGTCGAAATCATGTCTCTCACTTGCTCAGTGAGGTGCTCCTCCTTTTGCTCAGTTGAGTTGAGCAAACGATTGTTTCTTTCCTTCCATACAAAGAATTTGGCGTTGCAGTGTGTAAAGCATTTTGTTAACCCATCTATTTATTTTTTCTAAAATTTTGATATCCGATATCTAACATATATTCCTATATGAATATAAAATATAATTTTTTAAATATTTGAAAATCTTAAAAAAATTTAATTATATTTATGTCGGATACATATCTATATCTGATACTCACATTGAATTCAAATAATATAAAAAATACTTAATAGTTAATACCCATTTCTGACAGTCAAGGCTGTATGTTCATTAAAAACCACTACCTAAAGGCCATGGACCGAACTATTATTTCGTATTTATGTTAGCAGCATTCTCTTGGATTTTCTTGAGATATTTCTGGCATTGAAATAGTAAATAGTGAACAAAAACTGTAAGCTTTTACGAACCTATTTTTTTAATCCCTGGCTCATATGTTGGAACCAATTGCACCCTAATGTCTCTGAAATTAATTCTCGAAATTAAAAGGCTCATCGGTTTAGTGGATTTTCTACTGTTAGTCAAGACTGAAGACCCCATTTTGTCGTTTCAGGGGAAAAAAAGTTCTTGGTTGATTTTAGGCCATTAAAAGTTGTGTTGACATTCATTAAAAAAAAAAAAGAAACTTGTGCTGATAAGTTAGCCTAGTCACTTCTCTGCGTTTTATTCGAGGGCAACAGTTGTTTGTCCTTTTTTGTTTTATGGGGATGCGATTGATTACTGTAGGCTGACAAGTTACTTTCATGGAGTTGTTTATAAAATTCGAGCTTGTTCACACTTAAGGGTCCACACGATACAAGTGAAGCAATTTGCGAGTTATTCGAATAGTTATGGGAATCGGATTTGTTCGGCAGTTGGATCGATAAAATTGTAAAAATTCGTATTGATTTGAATTAGATTTATGAAAAGAATCGATAATTTGTTGTGTTTTTTTTTTTTAATTAACTCAATTAAATATAATGTTTAAAATTGATTTTAAAATCACATATAATTTAATTTATGCATACTAATTAAATAATTTTTTCATCATTTTCATCAAACAAATATTTTTCTTAAAAAGTTAAAAATTAAAATAAATAAAAGTTTGTAAGCTTGATTCTTTTTGTAATTTTTTAAATGATAATGAATATTTTTTTTTAATTTTTATATTTTAATTTATACAATTACACAAAAAATTTATATAATCTATAATATTTAAAAAAATTATTAATCTAACATTAATCCGAATAATTTAACGGTTGAACCATTTAATCTTTTGGAGTCTTGAAAGAATTATTTTAATGGCTGCCTGGGCTGGTATGTGTTTTCTTAAATAAGCCAGCTTTAAATTTGAATAAAGAACTGCTTTGGCTGATCACGTTTCAGCTCATGAAACCCAAAGATATTGAGGTGGAATAAAAACCCATGAAGCTTAACTAAATCAGAGCTTACCAACAGTCATTCTGGTTAACTTGATACTCAGTTCATGAAGGAAAAATGAAATGATAATACCATAAGAACTCCTATATGAAACAAATCAGATTTAAGCTTAAACTTGGTTTAAGTTGATTAACATAACGAAATTTATTTAATTAATTAATACACATTATGGTTTCACTTTCATTTCACCTCAAAAAAATCTGAAAATTTTGCGTGCATCAAAGACATATGAGTAGGGCCTGTTAAGTTGAAAGAAAAATCTTTCTACAAATTCTTTTTAACTCATGTGATCATCTTTTTTGACTAAAGAAGCCAGAGACAACAGCCATTTCTAATACCGAGTTTGAGAAAAACGCTGTTTTGTCGACCGAATTAGGGATGGTAATGGAGTAGAACGGGACAGAGATTGTTTTATACATTTTTGTCTGGATGGTAATGGAGTAGAACGGGACAGAGATTGTTTTATACATTTTTGTTTTACTCTTATATGAATGTTGGAAACATCAATCTTCATAAATTTCAGTTACATTCATAACCGCTTCACGGTGTTCCATTCCACTACATCTCAATTTTTATTAATTATTTTTAAGTTAATATTATAAAAAAAAATTATATTATAATTTATTCATGAATATAATTTTAGCATATAAATTTTTTAAATATATATAATATACATATATATATATACTAAAAGTATATATATATATATAAAATATTAATATCTATATGATTTCAGTATATATATCTAATATATATATAAATTAAAAATATGAGAGAAAATATAAAAATATTTTAAGGAGTAAGATAATAATTTCAAAAGTAGAGGCGGAACAAGTATTTATCAAAATCATCTCATTTTTTTTTCTCCGCTTTTCAAAAAAAAAAATTCTCAATTCAAAATTGATCGATACGAATTTTATCGATTGAATCGAATTTTAACATACTTAAATCAAATACATAGAGACCCATGGCTGGCTGCTGCAACACAAGAGCTGAAGCCCACGAATTAAGTAAGACACTACTCAATAAGCATGTGAAGTTTGATTCAATCAAGGTCTAATCAAACTTGACATTTCATCTTATTTTCCCCATTTATTGCAATGCATTAATCCAAAAGTTGTAAGATTCTTAATCCCTGTCCTTCAGCCACGTAATTCTTATCTTTTTATATGTAATTTTTGTAATCTATAATTTATAATAAAAGCATAAATATGAAGAAAAAAATTAAATTGATTAAAATAATAATAATTATTTATTATATTTTTAAATTATTTATAAAATATATAATTTTATGTATAAATATAAATAAAACAATAAATATTCACATGGGACAATAAATACTAATTATTAAGATAAATGTAAAGAAATTTAAGGTTACTTGGGATTTGCCAAGTTACAAAATGGTTAATGAACCCAAAAGAAGAAGCTATCAAATCTTTTTAGAACCCAACTTTGTAAGTGCACTTTAATTAATAGGGATGTAACTATGATGGTACATTTGTGTTTTGCTTCCCATTCTTTAATTTTCTAAATATTCAGTTTTTAGTTTTTATTTATATAAAGAAAAAAGTTAAAGCTTTTAAAACACCCCTTAAAATTAAGTTGCAATAATGTCCAAATTCTAATTCAATGTTATACATGATTGATTAATGATTATTGATGAGGTAGGATAAATATATATATATATATATATATTTATTAATGAATAAGCAAGTTAAAGCTCTCATTTATACTCATAACGAAAATTTGATGGAATGAAATATATATATAAATATATATATATATATATCTATATCTATATATATATAGGGAAAAGGAAAAGGAAAAGAGAAGTTAATGAACAAAATTTTATTGATTATTTCTTGTATTTTTTTGGTATATATGAATTTGGACTAAGACCATCATCTTATTAATCTAACTATATTCATCTCAAAATTTGAATTGTAATGTTTAGGATACGAGAGATGAAAACTAAAAAACAAAAACAAAACATTTGATGGTAGTATAATAATCAAAATTAAAACGATAATCAATCTTTTTCTTTTCTATTGATTTTTTATCTCTCTCAAGTATACCAAAGAATGTGAACCTAGCTATGTGTAATCCATGCTTAGCTAAGCAAAGGATCTTATATTATTATTATTATTATTATTATTATTATTATTATTTTCACTAAATCTATTTATCTGTTTAATTCCAAAAGTCCATTCAATATTTGAGAGGGGTTCAATAAAAATATTAAATCCGAAAATACAAAATTGAGTTCCATTTTAAAAACGGGTCGAACGTTGAGTATAGCATTTCTTGCCTAACTTAACTCAATTCAATCTGTTTTACTATTAGTAATATAAATTTTTATGGGATCGATAATGTTTTGCCTATATGAGCCTGGATAATATTTTGCATATACAGAAACTGATAGAGATAATTCATTATCTAATAGAGATAATTAATTATCTAAGATTTTATTAGTAAGATAATTCATTACCTAATAAAATAATTAATAATCTAGGATTTATTAGTATTTTAAAATTCCGTATGATTATCCATTAATTGTTATTTACTCAGATTAGATCATTATTGTAGCCTATAAATAGACATTTTAATTCAATCAATAAATACACTGAATGCCATATCTTTCCTACCTTTTATTTCTCTCATTATGGTATTAGAACCTTAAAACTCCTAGGCCTCCAAAACCTTTTTTTTTTTACCACTGTCATCGCCTCTCGTTAATATTCCCCCCCATCATGTTGACATATCAACCATAAACCATTCCCCTTATAATCGTCCATGGCTGATGATTATAATTCTACTTGGCTTCTGGATAGTGGCACATCACACCATGTTACATGTTACAACCGACTTGAGTAATATCTCTGTTCACATTCCCTATGACGGCTCTGACGACATTTTGATTGGTGATGGCACGGGTCTCCCTTTTACCCATATTAGATCAACATATCTCTTTACACCCTTATACAACTTATCCTTAAATAATGTTCTTTGTGTTCCTACCATGTAAAAGAATCTTATTTATATCTCTAAGTTCTGTCAATTTAATAATACTTTCATTTAATTCTTACTTGCTTCTTTTCTTGTGAAGGATCTTTGCACGGGGGCAACACTTTTGCAGGGTCGAACTAAGGATGGTGTGTACGACTGGCCGACTTCCTCCGTCGAGTCTTCTCCGTTAGTCACCTTTTCTAGTGTCAAGACCACTTCTTCCTAGTGGCATCATATGTTAGGTCATCCTTCGTCTCCTATTCTTAGACATATTACTTCTACTTTTTTAGTTAAAATTCCTTTAAATGTCAATTTCAATTGTCATGTTTGTCAAAGCAACAAAAATCATAAGTTTCCTTTCTCAATTTCTTCTCTTGTCTCTTCCTCCCACAAACTCACTCCTTGTTCATCTCCTTGTGTCTTTCTATTTTTCACTTCACTTCTCTTCAGTCTCACCTATATCGTCCTTCGTTTGATACACTCTTTCCCTGGTGCTCTTATGTGTCTATTCTTCCGGTTACTAACACATCATCCATGGATTCGACGTCTGTGTCCTCTGCGAGCTCTCCTCCACTACTCCAACCTCTCTTCCTCGGCTTGCCCTTCCTGCGCCTGTCGCGGATCTGGGATCCAGCGCCCAATCACTGCAGCTAAGCTCCGCTTTCACTTCTTGAGACCAAAATTGGACTCTCCTCTCGGAGCTCCATCTTGCGGGGCATGATAGAGATAATTCATTATCTAATAGAGATAATTAATTATCTAAGATTTATTAGTAAGATAATTCATTATCTAATAGAGATAATTAATAATCTAGGATTTATTAGTATTTTAAAATTCCTTATGGTTATTCATTAATTGTTATTTACTCAGATTAGATCATTATCGTAGCCTATAAATAGACAGTTTAATTCAATCAATAAATGCAGTAAATGCCATATCTTTCCTACATTTTATTTCTCTCATTAAAAATCGACCCTAAATATAAAATTTTACTTATATTTTGAACCGAATTGAGCTTTAACAATAATAAAATACACTGATATCCTCTTTAAATTCAATCCATAAACAAATCTAATCCATTCACATTAGAAAAAGTGAATACTTCAAACATCACACCCATAATTGAGAAATATCCAGTTGTAGTTAGGCTTGGTTTGTGCGTTGTGAGTGGATAAATTAATTGATGGTTTGTGGACGGGATGGCTGTCCATCTATAATTATATATGGGTTTTAAAAGTAATTAAATTTACTCTTTTTATTGAAGAACCTCACTATCAAAGACTAAAAATTTCAACATGCTAAACTTGTTAAACCCATTGATGCTTCCTTGATTTTGGAAATGGGTTTATGTCTCTTTCTTTGTTAATAACTAGTAAACAATATTGATCAATGCTTAATTGACAACTTTAATGTTTCATTACCCTTTGTTTGTTATATTAAAAACAAAAAAAAACAAATGTTAAAGAGTGCCTATATAAAATACTTATTTTTAAGGTGATATTTTGTACAAAAATTTGTGTAATCAATATTTGTCTCTTATTAATTTGACAAGAATAGTACATTAAATAAAAAAAATTTAATTTTTAAAATAAAAATTTACTTAACCTTAACAAAGTATTTATGTATAGCTAGCCTTCAAATGCAAAATATAGGCAAAATAAGTAAAGGGATTGAACTCAAAGTTTAGGTAAGTTGGTTCATAAGACATGGTAGTCAATAAGTTTAAGATTTTAATTTCACAATCTGCAACTCTGTGATATCCTTTGCATAAAAAAAAAAAATAAATAAAAGGTTTGAAATTTGATATTAACTCAAACATAATTATTTATTTATTTTAAATGCAGCTTTAAGAAAACAGTAAAAGTAATTGGTCAATTAATATACATATAATCTTGAAAATGAATGGCAGTCGACAGAGTTTATTATTATGAAGTTGAAGGAAGACCATGAACCCAAACTAACGTTAGACAACGTGATAGCATAGCAACCTTTGGAATTCTATGATTTGGAAATCCATGATTAATGAAGGAACTGGGAGTTTTTTTTTTCTCACATTTTTTGGGTTCAAAATTTACCAAAAATTTATTTTAATTTAAAATTGAAACAAAGGATAAACGTTGGTAAAAATATATAATGAAAGTTCATAAGAGTTAAATAAGTATAATGAAATCTTAAAATCTGACTTGAAAATTGCGGTTTTGAAGAGGAATTATTAGATTTCATAAGTATGATTAGTAATGTGATACACATTTCAAAAATATAATAAAAAATATATATATAATAAATTTTTAATCCATTTATATAATTAAAAATATTACACTTAAAAAATAAAATGTTTGAAGCACTTTCCCATATGCATGTTATAGCTCTCTTCTCGTGCATCAAGAATTTAAAAGGAGATTCTAAATGATTTGATATATCACTTAACCTACCTTAATTACAAATGCAATAGTCATTGAATAGATGCAGCCTATTTAAAGTTCAATTAAACTCTCTACTCTAATTTTTAGCAAACTTAATATCAAGTCAAAACATTACAAAGCACATGGCCAAAATTAAGCAAATTTATATTATTATTACTAATAACTTAATAAGTGTCGTAAAGTAATTTTTTAATATTACTATGGGTTTTTCTAACGAGTGTTCTTAGGTCTTATGACACTCTTTAAAATTAATTAATATATTATTTATATAAAGAACATTGTATTAAATGCAATATTTCTCATTTTCAATACATTGGATGAAGATTTTACTATGTATAATAATCTGAAAGAGTGCCCTTAAGGCACTTGTTAGAAAATTCCTATTACTATATAGTAATATTTTCATTCAATCATTGAAAATGATTAATAAAATTGTCAATTATTATATTTAATATATTATTATTTACTATAATGAAAATTGAGCTTGAGGGACTCATTTGACATTTCTTAAAAAGATTTTTTTTTTTGTTTTGTTTGGTAGTGGGGGAAAAAGATAATTTGAGTTAAATGATTTGAAAAAAAGAAAGAAAGAGAGGTGATGTGTCCAGGGAAAGAGAGAAGGAGAAGAGGGGAGAGGAGAGGAGAGAGAAGAAAAAGAGAGAGATGGCAAAAAGGAGATAGAAAGGATGGTTGGTCGGAGAAGAGAAAATGATGGAGGAAAGGAAGAAAATAGAGGAGAGAGAAAGAAAGGAATGAAAGAAAAGGGAGGAGGAGAGGAAGAGGAGTCGGCGATAGAGAAAGAGAGGATGAGGAGATCAAACGGGTTGGCACGGTTGCCTCGACGTAGCCGACGACAGGAAGAAGAAGAAGAAGAAGAAGAAGAAGAAGAAGAAGAAATAAAAAAAAATTGTAATTTTGTTTTTATTATTAGTGTTGTTTTAGATTTTATAATTAAGAAAAATAAAGAAAAAAGAGTTGTAGTTGCAGTTTTTTTTATTATCGTTGTTTTAATTTTTGATAATATAAAAATAAATGAATATATATTTAGTAAAACAAAATTAAATTTTTTTTTATTTTTATGTATTAAAAAATTTATTAATATTTTTATTATTTTCTTATCGATTTTTTTTAAGAAAATATGATTTAAAATAATTATAGTAATTTATTTATCACTTTGTATTTATCAAATTAAATTTAAAAATATTAAAAATATAAAGGTATAATAAGAAAAAAGAAAAATTTAAAAAGTATATTAAATATTTTATTTATTTTCATTCATTTTATATTTTTTAAAATAATTTTAATTTAAAATAATTTAATAAAATTATTTATGTATATTTTAAAATATATATAACTCCCGCAATATTGTGCGAGTAAAATGCCTAGTTATAATAATAATAATATATTAATTAATTTTAAAAAATATTGTAAAAATACTCATTAATAAAATTTTATTATTATAGTAATTATTATAATATTACATTGTGCAACAAGTAACTCTAACATGTAAAAAAAGATTCTTCTTTATAAATCATTTAGATCCCATAAAAAAAAAGTTTCTATTTTCACATCCATATTTATTTATCACAGATCATTTTTCTCTCTAGTAATATTTTTTTTTTGCTAACGATGTTTTAAGAAATATTTTAAAATTATTATATATAATAAATTTTTTACTAAATATATTAAAAATAATAAATAAAATTATTATATTATTATATTTAATACAATATTATTAAAACAATCGCTAAAAAACGGTCACGTAACCTCGAGAATGGAGTTTTTTTTTTCCCCTTTGGCGGAGAGAGAATTGAAATTGATACAGCATTACAGCTGCACCCTGCAATTTATTTTTCTTCATTTTTTTCCTTTCTATGTTGTCTTTACAGTTTGACTGACATATGATCATCTCCGGACACACTCACACGAGACATCCAATAAACTGTAGAGAGAGAGAAATAAATTCATACAAATAAAAAACAGAGCAAATAAAAAACAAGAAAATAAATTTAATAAAAACTTAAAAAAAAAAAAAATAGGGGAGAGAGAACTAGTGAAAGATGTAAAACTAAGAAGCAAGACTCTCCATAAAAACCAAAAGCCAAATGACCAAACCAAATACCGCCACCAATATCGACTTACTCATCCACTCCATCGCCGTCGTCATCAATGCCGCCGCCGCCACCTTCAAAGCTGCTATCCCTCCATTAAACGTCGTTGCTGCTGTCGCCTCAGCCGCATCTTTATCATTATCATCCAAATGTCCCTCTCTCACTCTCACTCAACTCCCTTGAACAACTCCTCGGGCTCTGCTGCTAGTAGCGGCAGTACCAGCTTGTCTTGCGATGAGGACGCAGGTGAAGTGGTAACTTGGGAACCTGGCACGTCTTCTGGCCACCATCAATTTCCATCTCCACACAATTATCCACAGTCCGATGAGAATACCATTTCAGAACTCATCGACTCGGAATATCATCATATGCCTTTCCCCGATTACCTCCGCCGTTGCCAGGACCGTTCCATCGACGTCATAGCCCGCCAAGACTCCATCAATTGGATCCTAAAGGTGCCCCATTTTCTCATATATACACAATATATATAAATATTTTATGTTCAATTTAATTTATTGATTGTTGATGTGATGAGGCAATGCAGGTGCATGCGTACTATCATTTCAGCCCAGTAACGGCGTTTCTCTCCGTCAACTACTTCGATCGTTTCCTCTCTTCTCATTCTCTTCCGGTAAAGACTCCCTTTGTTCTGTATTTTAAAAGTTTGCAACTTTCTTTTCAAAATGCTTTACTTTTTTTTAATTTGGTCTGTAGCAAGAAAATGGGTGGCCGTTTCAGCTTCTATCGGTGGCTTGTTTATCTTTGGCAGCGAAAATGGAGGAACCCCAAGTGCCATTGCTACTGGACCTTCAAGTATTCGAGCCCAGATTCGTTTTCGAACCTAAAACCATCCAAAGAATGGAGCTTCGTGTCATGGCCACTCTCAATTGGAGACTACGTTCAGTAACTCCCTTTGATTATCTACATCACTTCATTTGCAAGCACCCTTCTTGCTCCACCCTATTACCCGATTTGTTTTCTTCGATTATCTCTGCTTCTTCGGATCTCATTCTCAGCACCACCCGTGGTATAATTAATACTATTGATCTATGAACTGAATTGCAAAAGCATTTAATTGAATTTGTTAACGTTTTGAGTCTTATCTTTTTTGTTGGTTTCTTTTGGGGTATTTGCAGTAATTGATTTCTTGCGATTTGCGCCGTCGACGATGGCGGCAGCCGCCGTGCTTTGTGCTGCGGGAGAGAGTTTTGAATTTCCGGCTGGTGACGCTTTTTTCCACGAGAGTGTAAACAGAGTGAGTATGTTTTTAAGTGGATTTAAGTATGATTTTGCGTTTCTTTAAGGGTCATTTTGCAAATATTTAGTTATCTTAACTTCTTAATTTGTTTTTTGCGAGAATTTCGAAGATTAGAAAAGCATAGAAAGCTGTGTTATTATTATTTTTTTATAAAATCTCGCGGTGATTTTTATTTTTATTTTTTCGTTTCCTCCTTTTTCTTTGGGATAGGAAATGGTGAAAAGCTGTCACCAACTAATGGAGGAATACCTCATCGACACGTGTCCATCTGCTGGACTCAAGGAGCTAAGAGTCGAGCAGCCACCCGCGCCTCCCAGCCCAGTCGGCGTGCTCGACGCGGCCGCTTGCGGCAGTTGTGAAACGCGCTCTGAGAATCCCGGCCCCAGCAGCCAAGAAGAGCCGCCAGCCAAGCGGTTACGATCCTCTGCTCCGGATGTACAGCAACCGTAGATAAGACCCCCCCTTCACTCCAACTCTTTCTCTCTTAAGAAAATTGGGGACCCCTTTCTTTTTGATCATTTTTAATGTCATTAATAATTATATGATGAACAGTGGGGATTGGATGATATAAAGACAAGAGGGAATTTTGTTATTTAATATTTAATAATATTTATTATTATAATTATTATTTTTAAGGGCTCATAATATTTTGGTTCTTCTTCTATGGGTTTTTTGGTCAAACCGCCTAAGCTGGTTCTCATGATGTTTCAATTATTCGCAACGCATAACTCAATTATGACTGCATGAAGACTTATGAGTCGTAAAGATAGTTGGAACAATCATTTCATATACAGACCAAAATACCCTTTTCTTCTTTCTGGCACCGCAGATCGTTAAAAGAAAAAGGGGAAATGATTTGTTTGTATTGTGTATTTATTTTTTTTTTTTTTTTTGATAATTGGGTAAGGGAAGGGGTTGCTTGGGTTTGAACCCAAGACTTCATGCCCCCAGACTCTTTAGCCACTTGGCCAAGAGCTGGTTGGCTATTGTGTATTTACTTTTGATGATGATGATCATTAAACAAGCAAATTGATTGGCAAACGGTGTTATATGTCAAATATGTGTGTCGACAGATTATGTTACTCCACGTGTCCGACAGAAATTACGGACACTGGGGTCATCGTATGTGGCGAATGGCTGTTTCAAAACGGTTGGGCTTTTGGACGAGGTTATTACTGTACATACATTTGGACACTATGATTCTGTAATGAAATAATAATTAGTCAAATACGGGGTCATTATGGTAAATTCATTGTAACCAATTTTTGCTGGGGTGGTCTCCACGTAAGGGTATGATCTTAGGCGTGACGCGGGCGTATGCCACGTAAGATCTGGTGCCAACTGCTAAAGGGAGAAGAAAGAAGAGAGAGAATGGGGAGGATTTGGATTTGGAGGGAAAGCATCAGAGTGGGGTTGGGGGGTGGTGAAATCAATCAGAGCCATCCAGCTGTATAAAAAGAGGACAAATGTACTGTAAGTGAGGGCAAAGATTTGATTTGATTTGATAAAGGTCAGGGGCCTTGGAGCTTGTACGGGAACATACTAACATCTTCCTTCGTTCCTTTATCGAGAGAAGCTAAAGAGTGAAAGAAAAAGAAAAAGAAAGCTCGATTTTTATTTTATTTTTTAAAGAGAATGATCATTTTTTTTTTCTGATACGAGGTAATAATCTGGAGATTAAAAAAATATTTTATTTATTTTAATTGATCATAATTGATTTTATTCATAGTCATAGTTTAGCGTAATTCACAATGCATCGAATAAATGGACTAACTATTATGCCTTGTCAAATATATATGAATTATAAGATCTATTTTTAAAGTCTTAACATTCATTCTATTTTATGGTAGCATTTCCCACCATTTATGTGTAATAAAATTACATGCATTTCCCGTCTTGTTAATTGATGAATGTAAACATTAGAATGATTATGGCTCACAAAATGGGATCTCTCCTTAACCCAATACATTTTTGTGTATATATATTTTGTTGTATATGAGATGAGTAATGTAACTTAAAAAAAATGAAAAAACAAAAAATTTTAGGCAAGATATTTAGAAAAATTATTTTAAGGATAATAATTTTCTTATTTAACTGCAAATGATTTTTTGAAAATGTTATCATCATAATACAATACCTAAATAAATAAATCAAGATTGCATTTCAATAATTTTTGAACACAAATGAACCATAAATCAGAAAAAGAGGGTGAGAGACGTAAAGTTGTGTTAAAAAGAATGTTAATTGAATCAGTCACAAGTCACAATCGGTTTGGAACATCCTTTCATGAATAGACATCACTTGAATGAAGAATTATTACTTATAAAATGAAATAACATGTCTAACGAACTTTTTTTTTGAATTCTAAGATAAAACATTCCGACGCTCCAGATATGCCATTTGAATGTCCTTAGGCATATTTTCACATATAACATGAATTTTATTAGGACATTTGGATGATCAAATTATAACATTCGAATACCACAAGCAAATTTCATTTTAGTGTGAAAATCCTTCGGGGCATTTGAAAGCCATCTTTGGAATTTTGATGTCCAAAGCAAATTTTCAGATAAATTATCTTTAAACTTGGTCATTCAAATTCCTTTTAATAGTATTTGAATCTCTTTGCTAATTTTTCATTTCAAAAGATATTTTATCAACTTTAATTTAAACATCATTTCTTCAACACAAATGCAATCTACATTAATTATAAACTTTATTTTATAAAAAACAATTTAGAAAAGCACTCATTTTTGTAATATATATAACAAATTTTTAAACAGACAAATTAATAAATCCAACAAATTCAATATAAAATTGTACATACTCCTACATAATTAAATTTGAATCTAAAATTTTAGGAGATTTTAGATCTCTGGTTAGTAAGATAAGACAATGCTTTTATTGGCCCCCTTTGTTTTGTTTTGATTTTTTTTCTCTTTTATTATATTTTATCATCATATAATTAAAAAAACAAGAATTTCATTGACCACGTGGCATCTAATTACTATTTTTTTAAAAAAACTTTTTCTAAAGACTCATTTACCTCAAATTATTAGAAGATATCAATGAAAGACTTGTTTTTTCATGTGTAGTTACTATATGGCTTACATCAAAATCCTTTACTTTTTCACATGGAAACCTGTTTTTCTTGTTTTCTTCTGAATTTCTACCAGCCCCACCCTTCTCCCATGTTTTCTTCAAGTATAAATAATTGACTTCATGGCACCCCCAATGGTGAAATTGGGGGGGGGGGGGGGGGGGGGACAACAGCAACAGATTTTGTGGCTGGGATTTCCTATAAAAATATGGTCAAGAAGGGCCCCAAATCCAGGCTGTATGCAAAAAGGTAGAGGACCCATCCTCTTCACCAAATTTCCTGCTCTGCAGGAACACCATATAAATGAAGTATTATATGTAACTATACACACAAGTAGGGCAAGAGCATTGATGTACATGTGAAACCTGGGCTGAGACAGTGAATGGGCCCCCGGAGGCCCACAAATGGGGCCCATACCTGCCCACTTGCAGTGAATGATGGTAGTAAAAGCCCTTACAGGCTTTAGAGAAAAAGGGTCTGACCCTTTAGGACAAGCTTCTCAATGGACCCTTTAGAAAGGAGCCAATGCATGAGACAGAGCAGCATTAACAACCCCTATTGTGTCAATGCCCACTGTTTTTAGGTCCTGCAATGCCCCCTATTGGCATCCCTTTGTCTTTTGGTGAAACCACATGCATCCCCCTCCCCTCTCATCAATGAGGTTTTTGGGGTTTTCAGGTCAAGTTTTTTTTTTTTTTTGTGTGGTTTCTTCTGCCTTCCTGGCTACCCAATTCTAATCTTAGCACATTCTAGTTATTTTTATATCTTTTCTGTCCATTGCTTTGTTCATTTTCGAAAGTTTTTTTTTTCCCCCTATGCAACAATCTGTCCTTTTGTTCATTTCTATCTTTTCGTTTTTGTTTGTCGATTTGTTTTTTCAATGTTTGTCGTCATGTCTAGGGTGCCAATATTATAGTCCCTTGGCTAAAGATTGAAGAGAAACACAAAAAGCTAGAAAGTCAACACAAGTTAAAGCTGAAATCATCTTTTAAGGTTAATTAATTTGAGTTTGGGCTTTCATGAATAAACTAGCAATCTGTATTAGCATGCATTTTCCTGATCCTTGTCTAGTTGTGGTCCAAAATCCAACTCAATGTGCACTGAAGCATCTGGTTTTGCATCGTTTCGAGGGAGAAATAATGGAAAAGAAAATCGCAGGGAGATCAGATTAGAGAAAGAAAATCCATGGATCCCACAATAATTAGAAAACAAATAAAAAATTTGTAGCAATTGGATATTCCATAATCACACTTAAAGCAGAAAATCTTGTTTGTCTAATGGTAGAAGATCTTTAGCTCAGTTGCGTTTGACATTTCACAAAAAATCAGAATAACTTTTCCAATTTTGCATGCATGATTGAGACAGAAATATATATATATATATCTTGGATAAAAGGAAAAAAAAAAAAAAAAAAGAGAACAATCTAAAGGATGTAATGGATTTCTTTGGTGCTTTGGAGAGAGGAAACAACATTCAAAAACAAAAACTAATTAACTCTTGCACATTCATTGAAAACAGATCAATGAAGAATTAATTAATGGCATCAAATTGTGGGTGTTTTCAGGCTTAAATTTTGTCATTTTCATTATACTTGAATCATATATTTTCAGAAAATAAAGCATTATTTGTTTGGTATTGGAGAGGTACAAATACAAGATAGTGAGAATCACATTGCATTAAATTACAACAAAACAGTAAATTGAAAATAACTAAAGATAATTTAAAAAGCACTGTATGGAATCAGTGAGGCATGCAATGCAAGGGAGGCTTTAAATATTGATATTTTCTGGTGAGTGACGACCCCATTTAGCAGCCTCCAACTAAGTGTTTATACAATTTTAATATCGGTTATCTGATCACTGTCATAGGCCAAAAATCACATTACAATTGAAGTTCCCCATAGACAAGGGAAACAGTACAGTTCAAACGACCAATTTCTTATCATAACAGCTGGGAGTGTTTCAGGTAGCTAGACGATAATTATGAGTTTGGTCTTAGATTATATATGAGAAAATCCAGACTTTTCAAGTTTTCTTCTTCTCCCTTTTCGTTTTCATTGGGAAGCTATAGAGAAGGGATAATATGTAGAATAAGAAAAGAGAAAAGAATTAATAATTTTGGGTTTGATCGATGTAACACATAACTGTAGCTTAAGACTTGGCATCAGGGTTAGTCAACACTTGAATGTTTCATAATAAAAAATAATATATAATTGAGTGTGATATTCTGTATCAGATGTCAGTTGTATGATCGGTTCCAAGGTGCAAAACATACTATACTGACAATTAGATTATTAGACTGTAGGGCAAGCTTTGGCAATTGAGTTATTATAGGAAAAGAATATATATATATATATATATATATATATATATATATATATGGATAATTGATGAACATGGATTTCTGCTTCAATTATTCTCATCAACCCCAATTTGCAGGGTAAAACTAAAAACCAGTTATGCTGCCAAAATATCATGGTATAACAGTATTTGTTGGGAAAATTAAAATAAAAACGTGGAAGCCCAATAAACAAATAAGAAGAGTAAAACAGATACAATATTTTTACGTGGTTCGATCCTTCTTGACCTACATTCACGATCTCCATAGAGATAACATCACTATAACTTGAAGCTTTTGAACAAACAAAGCTACAAACCCTCATTCAACACAGTTGTAATTTTTGCACGGATTAAACTACAAACCCTCTCATAAGTAGCTTTTGAACGAATTAAACTACAAACCCTCAAAATAACTTTTAAATAGATTAAGCTACAAACCCTCTCAACAAAACAACACAATGACTCACCACTTGGATAGTCCTAATACAAATGTATAGACTATCTGTGGTAGGTGATTTCAACCAAACACTAAGACCCTTTATTTATAAAATGAACAACTCTTTGACTTGACATTACAAAGGGACGTTGGAATTGAAACTTAGGCCCAAAAACACCCACCAATATTTTGCACATAGGATGTCTTGTCCAACAACTCTTTCTCTTGGAAAAATAACAGTGATATAAAACTGTAGAGTAAACACCTTGTTTTACTGAAAATGTTAAGAGATTATTTTAAAATTAAAAGCTTTTGAATCTAGGGTTTATAATTCAGTTATTTCGTACAGTTATTTTTAAGAAGTGATATTCAATAAATTTAAGATTCGAGTTCTAGTATCTACAACCCATTTTTTTATAAAAAATGGTAAGGCTTAATTTGATATTTTATATCAATTTATTCCCCTTTTTTTTTTTTTCTTTCAATATTCTCGTTCAATTTTTATTGTCCTTAAACCAGGCATAGCTTTAAATCCTTTAATCCATAACATCAGTTCAAGCCTTGGCATTTTTCTCTATAGTAGGAGTAATCCTTTTAAAAGATATTGCGGATTAGACCTGTCCATCAATTGGGTCAGGTCGAGTTCAAGCAAAGTATTAAGAGTTTTATTATTATTGAAGTTTTACTTAATTCGAAATATGGATAAAATTTTATATTTAAGTCCGTTCCGGATTATATAAAAACACTATCCAATTCGTTAAATTTTTACACATAAGAATTGGTCATTCTTAAAAGGAAAATCTATTTCTCTGAAAAATTTATGAAACTAATAGTAAAATGAGTTGGGTTGGTCCATTTTTAAAACGAATATCATTTTTTATCCATTTTTTTTTAGTCTAATAATTTTATTTAAATATTTTTAAATATTAAACGGATTTGACGGGTAACATGACTAATAGACAAGTCTACTGCGGATATATAGTTGTCCCCTCCTTCACCTAGCTGTGTAGCCCTCAACTTAGACAGCATTTTTAACGGGCTCAAAAGTCTCAGCCCAAAAGAGCAGGTTATAGAATAAAATGTGCCCTTCAGCCCTTGGAGGGGCATAGAATTCCAGCAGGAGAGTGCGAGAACTGAGGAAGTATTAAAATTTATATTTAGACAAAATGTCATCATTTCTTTCTTTTTAATTTTTTGAATTCGAATTATTTAAATTTAGTATGTCTCTTTTCGATAAATGTCAAGATTATGACATGATTTTTGCAATTCACATGTGAAATAATGAGAAAAATATCAATCGCAATTTTTTTATACTACAATTTTATAATTATGCTTTGATTGATCGATTTTTTTTTTTTTTTTTAAGAAGAATTGCCAACTCATTTTATGCACTATGTGATGTTTCGGATGAAAAATGTCGAGCCACTTTTCAATCTATTATTTTTAAATACAATTCTAATCATCATTTATCATTTACAAGTATGATTTCATAATTAGTAATGAATTTTATACGATAAATAATAATGATAAGTGTATTGAAAAATAATAAACTGAATCTGAGTCAAAATAGAATAATGGGACCAAAACTATTAGAAGACCCATACGAGCAGTTGTCGAAATTATGGTCCATATGAGCTGGATAGGACATATCTAACCTTTAATGCATTCATTCATCAAACAATTCTGGAGAGATTACAGAGTGGAAAGACTAGGCAATTTTTCCATCCCTCATCAAGCCTCATCACTGCTTAAAGATGGTAAGTGGTAACCCTTGGAGAGCACAACTAACTGAAATTCTAATTCTTTCAATGGAAAATCAGAGATCACATATTCTTTGAGTGCGTCTTTTCCAAGGGTATATGGAAGGGGGTTCTGTTGATGTCTTTTTGTATCGTGATGGTATTCTTGAGGTCCTTGATGATTTGAGGTCTTGAAATGGAGAAGAGATATGTCAAAGGGCATTGGAGGGTGAGCTCCGGGACACACTCCGATGATTAAGTCAGTGTTTGGAGGAGGAAGAAAAAGGATATGAGAGAGAGAGAATGATCTTAAGAAAGAGAGAAAGAGCTTAACCGTGAGTAGCCTTGAAGAGGGTTTTATATAGAGGAGGTTGGGCGATCTGGTGCTCGCCCAACTAGTTTTGCGTGTCTGATTCTGGTAGGTCGTTCGATGTAAGCGGCCTCGGGGGCCTTGTCAAGGAGACGACTGCATTAAATGTTCGTCGTCTGGAAACTGTAGCATTTAATGTCTTGCACTGCCTCAGGTGGGCGCTGAGGTGACTAGAAATGTGACCTTTGAGAAGAGGGGGACGGCCACGTGTCTTGAGTTTCTGTTCCTGATGCTCGTTGGGCTTGTCTGATTAGGCTGTTCAGCTGGGCCTTGTGCTTGACGGACTGGACCTGCTCTTGGTAAGTTTATTGGGCTCAACAGGTTCTACAACTATGTCAGCTTCAGTACATAGGAGGAGTGGCTACAAATTTGAGATGGGCAGTGAGCAATCTCTTATATTGAGGATTGCTTGAAATGCTGGAGGAGAGTGTATATATATATATATATATATATATATATATATATATATATATATATGTGGAAGGTTACAGGATTCCTCTATGCAAGTTCTTGGGCATATTAATCCTTTAACTAAAAACCAAGGAAGAAAGACGTACTATAAGCATTGGAACCAGTAGCAAAGATCCAGCAATTTAGGTTGAAGTTGGTGTACATGTGCAAACATGAGTGATATATAGAAGCTCTCGATTTTAATCAAAAGATGGAGAAAAGGTATATATGGAAGTTCGTGTATGCATATAAACAAACAAGTGACCACATGTATGCGTGACTTCTTAGAAATTCAGAAGATGAGAAAGAAAGAGATCATATATTTATAGGGTTAATTTTAGTCTTTGCAAAGGTTAGATAAGTAAGAAAATATACGGCATGTGGATGTTTAAAGACCTACAGTCAAGTGCTGGGTTGTACACACTTCTTGCCCCAAGAAATTTATACAGTCTAGCTGCAATATTACCAGAACAAACAAAAGGATTGTACTGGCAATTGGCAAAAGATATTAAATTTTTGGAGTATATATATATATATATTGATTCTAAGATAACTTTTTTTGTTTTTAACTTTCATTTTTCTGGGTTGTGGTTCTTTACCTAACTAAATTTGACTAAACACTACACATGGAAAGAATTAAAAGCTGGAAAATGAAAGAAAAGGAATGATACAGAGTTAGTACTTTTTGTCTCCAGAAGTTGCATAATTTCTTCAAAAAAATTTTGTACATCCAGACCTAAAATTAACTGCACAAAGTACACTGAGGACCACATTTGCTTAAGAAACTTTTACAATCCCAAACTAAAAACAAAGCCTAAAAATTCATAATTTGAGAGATATATACAAAGAAAAAAGAAGAAAATTGAAAGAGAAGAGAGGGATTGAGAACAAGGTAGTCAGTACCATATCGATGGGTGTACGATTTTTGTTCTGATACTGGTACGTATCGGTATCGCTGTGTTACGATGTGTCGTTTTGGGTTTATCGGTATTTTTCAAATATTTTTTCATATATCCATACGTATAACATATTTTCATTTTTCTTAATAAAATATATATTATATACACATGCAAATATACATCCATTACATGCATATATATATTTTTATTCAAATATACATTTTAAATATCAAATAGATAAAATAAATATTAAAATGTTAAAAATATAGTAAATTATTATTATTTATGTTCAATAGCCTAATTTAATGAACATATTTTATTTTTAAATGTAATTATAAAAAAATAAAAATGATTATGACATAAAAATATTGAAATTGATTTAAAAAATCAAATAAGTGAATTTTTAAAAAATAAAAAAGTCAAAATTTTGTAACAACCGGTACGGACCAATATTAAAATCGAAACAAAACTAAAAACTGTATGTATCGATTTAGTTAAAAACTAAAACGTATCTGTCGATACCATCAGTACCGGTACGGTACCGACCATCATGATTGAGACTCTATATTACTGCCCAACAGTTAGCTGTCCATATAGTGAGGACTGAGGAAGGGAAAATGGAGGTTGGAGCCTGGAGGTGCGCCCGGTTTTGTTAAGAGGGTACAAAGTGCCTCGCTGTATAGCATGTGAAGGGGTTGTGGCTTTCCCTTCTCTCTCTTTCTTTCTTCCTTATTTACACATATCATGCACCCCCTAGAACCCACCCAACTGGCACTTTTGACTCATTATTCACATTGAGAACCCGAATGGGGAGGATGAGGACAAAACTAGTCTAGGATTTGAGTCTGATTCTCTTTGGTCTTTTCTTTTCCAATCCCTTACTTTCCAACACCCTAATATGGGGACACATATAACCTCGCCCTCTACTGAGTTATTATTTACACTTCTCTTGTTGATAAAAAGGAGCCAGAGATGGAGGGAACGCCTTGAGTTGTGGGGGGTTTTCTTTTTGAAGAGAAAAAGGAAAAAAAAAAATGAATATCTTGGGTTTGGCTTTGGCCTCAGAATGTAGTAGTGGGTATGAGTCTGGTTGGACTGATTACTTAGAACAGTCTTTTCTATCTTCAAATCCTTCACATAAAAGTAATGGTTTCAAAGATAGAAAGAGTAGTTTTTGTGATGAACATAGAGAGATTAATAGAGGTAAAGAAGAGATTGTTGTTGATGATGTTGAAGAAGAAGACCTTTCCATGGTTTCTGATGCATCTTCTGGGCCTCCACATTTCTATGAAGATAATGGCTATTTCAATGACGATAATCAATATCAATATACCGTACCCGAAGTTGCTGCATTGAATAAAAATGGTGGTAAAAGACACAGAAACAAGAAACATCGAAGAAGTAGGGCAGATCAAGAACTGCCTTCTTTTCTTGATGATACTGCCACCTCTCCTCTCATCAATTTCTCCAAGGTAATTAACTCCACCTCACTCCATATCTTGAATTCTCTCTGTCATTCTCTTATTATTGATAATGGTGTTAATTATGGGTTATTGACAATCTTCTAGAACAATTTTTCTCACACAAATAATCAAGCTTCAATGGAGAGTGTCTTTGATTATCCCCGGGGGTTCTCTGCAACACACTTTCAGGTAGTTGCCTAATCTTAATTTCCAGATCCAGTTTTTTCCTATAACATTAACACTTATATATATATATATATATATATATATATATATATATATGTTTCAGTTCTTGACTGAAAAATGTTGATAACCATTGAATTATTGCAGGGAGGACCTGCATTGTATGACCACTTTGGTTTTTTTCAGTCTTATCCATCTGGAAACCAGCTACAAACTAACCAGTTAAGTAACTTCCAAATGTTTTTTTTTTTTTTTTGCTTTATTTTCTAAGAATGCACCATATTTCAGAACTTCAATGTTTTAAGCATTCAGCATTATTTTTTTGAACTATCACCTCATTAATTGGAAGTTTTAAAATTGACAGATGGTTTTAAGGAATAAGGTGGTTAAGTTTCTATATATCAGCCTGCTCTTACTGCTACTGGAGTTTGTGGCTCTAAAAAGAAATGGAAGAAGGATTGCCAAAGTAAAAAAAAGAATCAGATCTCAAAGGGGACCTTGTTCCTTTTATTTTTCATTTCATTTCATTTCCAATCTCCTTTGTACCAGCCAATGCAATGAGAAACAACCTGAGAGCAAAAGTTGGAAATAAATTTCTTGTTTTTCAAGATTTAATTTTTCCTGTCAAGGAAACAAACCAGCTGAGCCTTTGTTTTTGATGGAGCCCCATGCTCTCTTTATATCTCAATTTGCAGTTGATCAGTACTTAAATTCAACTAAAAAAAAAATACTCCAACATAAATAAATTAACTGCCAACATCAAACAGGATCAGAAGTACTTTATTTTCCCCACATTAAGTACTGTAGCTTTAGAATACTGACTTCACTTCAGTCAAGCAAAACTAATAGTGATCAGAAATTATACAGAAACCTATTTGGAAAGGTACAAATTGGTATATCCTTGCTTTAGATATGAATGTTCCCACTGCAATGGAAAGTATAAGCTTTATCACATGCTTCATTATGCTAATTCCTAATCTTTTGACATTCCTCTCACCTTGTCCCCATCATCCTCGGCTAAGTCTCAAGCTTTTAGTAATAAATAATGGTTCCTACTAAACTTTAAGAACATGTGAAAACTACTTCCTATCCAAAATTTCAAGCCATAAAGGATAAGAGAGCAGGAAACTAAGCCCTGTCGGTTGTTGCACTTGCATGCATGTGGTGGATCATTTATAGATGTTAGTTTAGTCTTTAGTCTTTTCTTGTTTGGCAAAAATTTGAACCTAAACCTACACTATTCTGCAAGTGAACTAGTATTTGACATTTTTAAATTGTAGCGACCCATTTTTCGAGTTTTTTTCTTTTCTTTCTTTCTTTTTATTTTATTTTATTTATTTTATTTTCATTTTACTTATTTATTTTATATTTATTATTATTGGGCCAACAGGCCTGCCCAACAAGCCACAGCTAACCAGGCTTGGAGGCCCAACAGGCCAGTACCGGCCCAAATCAGGCCACAGTCCAGGCTGATCTGTTGCCCCACCAGCCAAAAGGCCTGCCCAAACCCAATGACCCAATACACCGGACCAACAGGCCACAAACCCTTGCAAGCCAAAACCAGCCAAAACCAGCCCAATGACCCAAATCCGGCCCAACATCCCACCAACCCTTTCTCCCTAAGCAAACCCTAGCCACCTCTCCACCGCCACCCCCTACTTGTCCCCTGCCAGACCCACTTGCACCCAACTGGACTGACACCTAGAACCCTAGCACCGCCAACCTAGAACCCTACCCACCGCCTCTACCTCACACAGTAGCCAACCAGGCGCTGCCACCGAGCAGCCAACCACCAAGTGGCCTGGCCACCGAGCCAACCCAACCCCACAGCCCCCTATATAAACCCCGACCCAAAACCAGATGAAAGGCGAGGAGGGGAAGAATCGGACAAATCCGAAACCCAAAAAAACAACACAAGCAAAAATCGCAACAAAAAAAAAAAAAAACAACACACCAAAAAAAAAACCAATCAGCCAAAAAAAAAACAAAAAAAAAGGGAAAAAGTTTCAATTTTTTTGATTCTAGATCTAGGAAATTTGGGTTGGTTTTGGGGAAAACTAATCTGGTATTTGGGTTGAGGAGAAAGAAAGGAGTGTTTTGGTATAATTTTCTTGGCTCGGAGAGACCTCCGGCACGGTGGCTACGGCGACGAAGCGACGATGGTGACTGGTTTGAGTCTAGGGTTTCAGAGGAAAAGGGTAATTTTTTTTTTTTTTTTAATTTTATGAAGATTAATGAAACAAAAAAAAAAAAAAAAAGTTAGCCTTTATAGGCTAAAGCCGGGTTGGGTCGAGGGACCCGCGTGCGGGTTCACGCCTGGACCCGACTCGAATGCACTTCTTTTTTCTTTTCTTTTTCTTTTCTTGTTTCATCTTTGAATTTTTTTTATTACTTCTTTTTTTCCTTCTTTTTTTTTTTTGTTATTATTATTATATATTTTATTATTACAATATTTTATATATATATATATATTATCTTTTTGTTCTTGTCACTATCATTATTATTATTATTTTATTAGTTATTATTTTTTTCTTTTCATTTCCATTTATTTATATATATTTATTTATTGTTATTATTTTTTATATCTTGCCACTGTCATTATTAGTATTATTATTATTAGTATGGTATTATTTATGGTATTTGTTTTTTTTTTTTTGTTTTTATTTATTTGTTTATTTCTTTTCTTTTATTTTGTATTTATTGTCAATTTTATTGTTATTGGTATTTATTTATTTTATTATTCATTTTTATGCATTATTAATCCAAAAAAAAGGGAAAGTTATTTATTTATTTAGTTTCTTTATGAATAATAATTTCTTCGTAAATAAAATAATAATTTTCGACAAAGAAAATTCTCTGAAAATGAACTCTTTCTCTGAATGGTCGGGATATCAATCGTTCTTCGAAATGGTTTGTGTAAACATAATTATCGAAACATTATCGAAATTATCAGAGTAGTTCGAGAATTATTTTTACATAAAGTAATTTCTTTTATTCCGAAATTAATTATAAAAAGATATTTTTATTTTTATTAATTCCTCCATAAACAAATGTTTTTTTTTATAATTGTTTTCAATAAATGAAAATTTCTAAAAATGAATTATATCTCGTGATGGTCGGGGTATCACTTGTCCCACGAAACGGTTCGGGTAAAATCAGTTACCGAAACATTATCGATATTATCAGAGTGGTTCGAAATTTTTTTTTACATAGATAATTTCTTGTATTTTAAAAATTGATTATAAAAGGATATTTTTATTTGATTTTCATTTTTTAATTCCTCCATAATAAAGTATGTCTTTTGTAAAGTTATTTTTCGGTAAATGAAATTCTCTAAAAACGGATTATTTCTTGGGACAGTCGGAGTATCAATCGTTCCTCGAAATGGTTTGGGTAGGTTTTGGCTTGCAAGGGTTTGTGGCCTGTTGGGCCGGTGTATTGGGTCATTGGGTTTGGGCAGGCCTTTTGGTTGGTGGGGCAACAGAGGCCTGGGCTGTGGCCTGATTTGAGCCGGTACTGGCCTGCTGGGCCTCCAAGCCTGGTTGGCTGTGGCCTGCCCAGCAGACCTGTTGGCCCAATAATAATAAATAATAATAATAAATATAAAATATAAAATATAAAATAAATAAAATAAATAAAAAAAATAAAAGAAAGAAAAAAAAAACCTCGAAAAATGGGTCGCTACATAAATGGTATTGTTTAATCTCTAACACTAATCTTTTCAACAAAACAGAACAAATTAAATGGATGTGTCATCCACCTAACTTTGGTAGCTACTCAAATAGAATATGATCAAATAAAGATGAGATACTCAGATTTGATTAGGTGGGATCGAAAAAGCTAGCCCTTTCTGTGTGTGAGTAGTAGAATCCAATCGTGGGAAAGGGCTTGGTCATCAATAAGAACAAGACCCTCATGTCTCTAAGTGTCCAAACTTATGTTTATCCGATTCTTCATTTTTTTTGAAATATTTGTGTCCGACACATATCTGGATATGTGTATGGGGATATGATACTCCAAGCACCTTCTAAATACAAGGAAATCTTAAAAAAAAAATGAATATACCTGTATCCGACACTCACACTCAAAGTCCGAGTAACATAGGTTCAGACAGGGCTCCATCGACCCGGATAGTTCCATTTCTCATCATAACTCAGAAGTTTAGGCCTAAATATGCACATGAGAATGAGACAGGATGATAGAAAGTGTAATGGGGGAGATAGGCAATTCATATCAGAGCTCAGAGATGAGGATGGAAACGACAAAGCTAATGTTGGAATGTTGCATATGCATCTCCATGACCCTTTTCTAAGCCCCGGAAGATCCTGCCTATAATCTTCCTGACCCGAAGGAACATGCCCCATTATATTTAATAATATTTGCTCTTTTATCTCATTTGGAAGCCTCTTATTTTTAAAAATGCTTCTTATACTGATTTGTTAATGCCGCTTTGCTCCCTCCAACCCTGTCTGCTTTGCAGCTGTCATCGAACTTGATGTCATGCACAATTATATGTCTCTCCCTCTCGCTTCTTTATTTAGATTATATAATTTGGTTTCTGTTGAAAATGTTGAAAGGGATAAAGAAAAGATAGCACTTAGAGAATTTAGGATGTCAAAACTTCTGATCTATATCAAAGCTAAAGACAAATCAACCAAATATTATATATATATATATATATTATGATTTAATTTATATAACTAATGCTAGAGTTGCCTCGTTGCATTCCATCATATTGGATAAGGATTCATCTAAGAAAGTATGGGAAAAGCATCTATTGTTCTTCCAACCACCACCAAAACAAAACCTTCAATCCCCTGTAGCATACAATGGATTGGGGAATGCAGCCGTTGTGCTGTTTCTAATACTTTATATAATTTTCTGTTCCTGTCTCCATTGCTGCTTTAACAAGGCTTGTTTCTGTTTTCCATGACAGCAGTCTTCTTGTCTCTTATCGCCTATGTCATAGGAGCTGCATGCATGTGTTACAAATCAGTGAGCATGAACACACTATGTCACTATCATCCTATGTTACTCAAATTCACGTGTGAGTATCGGATACGGATATGTATCTGACATGAGTATGTTCAATTTTTTTTTTTAAAGTTTTTCCATGTATTTGGAGGGTCCTTGAAGGGTCATATCTTCATACTCATCTCCAATATGCGTCGGACATGGATAATTCAATAAAAATGAAGAGTCGGAGTAACATAGCTATCATCTCTCATCTCTGCCACCACAATCTATATCTCTAGAATGCACTAATTTTTTTTCTTCTTTTTTTCCCCTTCCAGTTTTCAAATCTCGTTCAGGCATTAAATCTTGGTTTTGGCTGCACATTATTTCCTGTAAGAACCAAAATGAAATTTGTATTACATTCAATGCCAAGAGAACCTGCCAGAATTGACAAGTGTTTGTACATAGAAATTTAAAATTCCAATTACTTAACCTGCCATCACCTTTGGCTACCGACCTTAGATTCATAATTGGATTAGGCATACCAAATATCTATCCATCAGAAAAAGATAAAGAGAAAATCTATCCAATGGCATAATTGGATTTGCAGTAACTACAGCATTACATTAAAGTTCCAAATTTCCAAAACCTGGTAGGTGTTAAAGATTGATTACAAGTTGCAAAAGAAGGGTTGAGTAGTTTTTATTTGTTAGCTTTAAGCCAATCAAGAATACCCTTTTCTGCTTCTGTTGGCTGCTGCTCACTCTTCCCTTTCAGAGTCCCTTCTATGAATTCAAAGTAATCCTTGTAGTTGCGCTTGTAATAATTCTCCATTCTCTGTTAAGCAAAAATCATCCATGCCATAAATAAGTAATTAAGAAGCAAGTCATTGAAAGTGGGACATACCATATACAAAATTATCAGAATCTCAACCTCTACCTCTTTCTCATTCTTGACTTTGTTTTCCTCTGATTTCTTTAGATACTCTGTCAATGACAGTTTTATTAAGTCTTTTTAACTTTCCAAAACCAACCAAAAAAAAGACAAAGAAAAAGAACAAAAAATGGGAAATTAAGAAAGGCAGTGACCAGTGAGGAGTGTGTACTGGAATCAGTGAGGAGTGAGCAGTGACCAGTGATTGAGAAACTCGGTTCTGGAATCATTGAGTTGAGGAACAGAAGCCACAGCTGATAAAATGAGACCTCTCCTTGCTATTCCGATGTCACTGGCTCACTGCTTGCTGCAGCTGCTGCAATTGTATTTGTACTTGTTGGTTTTGGATTAGAAGTGGTGGATGGGGATTTGCCCTGTTTTCTGTTTGGAAAAACCCAAATTTAATCTCAAAAGTAGAAACCCAAATTTAATCTCAAAAGTTAATTTATGATGTGGAAAGTTGATATACAAGTCATACTCATATACGGTAAGTTATGTGCGACTTTTGACTTTCTATCAACACATATTTGATGAAATAAGTGTCAAACGAGTAATCCGACAGAACATATAAGGAATTTGACTCTGATATTAAGTTAAAAAAATTCAAATCCAACTTAAAAAAACTAAGTTATAAAGGAATCAACCTGATATATAAGTCATACTTAAATACAAGATGAAGACAATGTTAGATTTTTTAATACTCGGATACAAGAGGAACAAGTAAGCAATTGCACGTTTCAACTTTCGTGGTGACATATTGCCTTAATATGGGTTTCTTTGATCAAATCACAAGAAAGTGTTAATAAGAACTTATCAGATGATGATGATGATGATAAGTTTTACTACTTTCTTTTCCCCTTCAATTGCCGTAACCGCCTGGAATTTCCAATTCCTGAAACATATTTTGGAAATTGTATAAAACCAAGTATTACATAAATGAAGAAAAGTGAGCTAATTGGAGAAAATCGGGAAGCAAAGTTAAAGAAATGGAAAGTAGTTTGAGTGGTTGGTGTTGTAGCCCTTAAACAATAATCAAATGGATGAATTGGTTGCTATCTTTGAACAAAGCATCAAGCTTCTTTAATTTCACAGTATGAATTTTAAATTTCTGGGTTCCCCTTGGAAACCTAACACAAAAACAAAAGGAAAATAGCAAAATCAAAAACCAAGCTTTCGCCGATGATTCAATCTTCATTAATAATAGTATCTCTTGTAAGCAAAACTTCTGCTTCTAACATACAGTGCATCTTCTTCGAAGTAGCAGGGCTTGTCCTCATCAATTCTCGCCAGGCCAACGTTAGTACTATTACTATAACTTCTCTTCAACCCACCATATTGATCTTTCATTGCATGCCTTGACTCCTCTTCTTCCTGCAAATTTGACTCCATTGCTTCTAAGAAATTCATGAATTTCTCTTCATTGTTGGGCTTTGAATAGTTCACATTAAACCTCCTGGGCAACCGTGAAACTTGAGGTGGAGCAGCAGCAGCAGCAGCAGCGCAGCCTATAACTCCACCATGGCCTACCTTACTAGCGCATTCCTCCATGTTTTTCACGTAAAAGTCTCTCGCCTTGTATAAAGCTCTCACGGGCTTTGAAATGTAGTGCCTCAACTTACTCTGTAACTCTGCCTTGCTCGTCGGCTTTGACATGTAGTTCTTGAACTTGCTTTGTAACTCTGCTTTGCTCCACATTTCTGTACCTTTTACTCTTAATTTGTTATCAAAGCCCTTGTACTGATACAGAAAATGAAGGAGGAAATTGATGCCAAGAGAAATTAACTTGGAAGATTGAAACTGTTTGCTGAAGAAGAGAATCAAAATGGGTATATATATATATATATATATAAAGGAGAGTTGGGTTTTTTATGTTTTTGTTGGACTTGAATTTTGGAAGTAGCATGAAGGAAGATTGGGTTGGAATGCAAAGAAAGAAATGCTATAAAAGAGTCCATTGAAAAGATGGTGGAGAAAGAATATTTGGAAGTTTGTTTGAAGCTGACCAGCTTATTGTCTCATAGTACTCTCAAAGTCTAATCTTTGAAGAATGAATAATTTGGCATTCAACTGTCAACAGAAAACAGTTCTGACCATACATACTTGCAAAATTAGTTAATAAGCATCCATTTAACAACAAAGAAGGGTGAGAGGTGGATGGTTTCTTCCAACTACTATTATTAAACCCGAACAGGTCTACCGGTCGGATGGGTGTCGATCCGATGATCTGTCTCTCAACTTGAGTCGATTCATTAATCGGACCATTTGTACAATTAATCAAAAAAAAACCTAAATTGACTCATCGATTTTATGAAAAATTTGGTCACCCATCAAATTTATTATTAAGCTTAATCAATTAAAAGTGATTTTTCAAAATGTTTTTAAAATTGTATCTAAATTTTTGTATACTAACTATTAATTTTTTAATCATTCTCACTAAAAAAATTTATAAAACATCAAAAAGTAATAAAAAAAAAAAAAAAACCTTTGTAAGTTTAGTTTTTTTTAATCATTAAATGATAATGCATATTTTTATTTTTTATAGCATAGTTTTAGTTTCTAAAATATTTAGGATTTATATTTGATACATTGTCGGTGTATAGATCTATACACTGACAGTATATCCTACGATGCCACCTGTTAGAAGTTAAGTTATAAGATTAGGGTTAGAGTTAGGGTTAACGTTAGGGGTTAGTTTTTTAATGAGATGTCATTTTAGGATTCACTATTAGTGTATAAACCTATACACTGACAGTGCATCAAATACAAACTCAAATATTTTAAAATATTATTATTAATTCAACATTGATTCAAATGAGTCAACGATTGAATTAATTAACTCGAAATTTAAAACTCTAAGCAAGTTATTATCCAATCCGATTTTGATAACCATATTTCCAACCAAAAGCGAAGTGTTATTATTAGTTCATTTTTTTTTTTTTTTTGGGAAAAGGTTACGTTATGTATGTACCAAAGGCAGGTTATGTATTGGATGGATTAACGTAGAGCTACCATAGGAAGGCTCAATTTTAGTGTTTGCACATCATTAAATTAGAATCATTATCTCAACTTCATTGAGGCAAATGAAGCTGCCTAGAACAGACAAAATGCATAAACATAAGCTTAATTGATATAACAGTCATGCGATAAAAATAAGGGTAAATATGAAAAATATGTCCTCAATTGTTAAATGGTTTAATAATTAAGAGTTATTTGAAAAAGAGAAATAAAGAGTTAGAAATTTAAGAAGGATATTGTAAAAACAAAATTGTCCTTAACGAAAAAACTTCTTTTTTCTTTCTCTTTCCATTAAAGAATTATTATTTTTTAAAATTTTTAATAAAAATAAATTAAAAAATAAAATATTTAAATATTTATTTTTTAAAAATTTTAAAAAGTAAAAAATTTAATTTTAGAAATATTATTTGTATTATTATTTTAATTTTTTAATTAAAAAAGTAAATAAAAAAATTTATGTTTTAAAATTAAAAAAATTATTTTAAAAAAATTTATTTCTTAATTAAAAAATAAGAGGAAAAGAGAGAATAAGGTTTTTTAATCAAGGATAATTTTGTCTTTACAATTACCTTCCTAGCAATTTTATATTTTTCATTTCTCTTTTTCAAATAATTCTTACTCATTATACTATTTAATAATTATTATATTAAAAAGGATATATTTTTCAAATTTACCCTATATTCTATTCGGGTCAACCAATTTGACCAAAACTCCTTTAAGAACTTCATTAATTGATTTCTAAAACTTGATATTCTCCGGTGGGTAGATATTGAATATTAACATGCTTCATTTTTCTTTTTCTTTTTCAAGAAAATGGTGCAATTTTTTTTTTTTTTGGCTACTTCTATGAAACATGAATCAAAACTGTATCAGTGTAAACCCAATTTCTCAACAAGACAAATGATGGATGAACTGGTCAACAATCAATTATGTTAGCAACTAGCAAGATACTTTGAAGTAATCACTAATCAGGATAGGGTTATATAGATAAAATAATCAATGTTTTTCTAAAGAAAGAAAAATAAATGATGTCCTATATAATCCCCGAAAATGTGTAAATGTTTTTGTTTTCATGAGAAATTTCACTCTAAATTTAGGTAATTACTTATTTTCCTACTTTGTTTGTACAAGTACTGCTTAGGTCAAAGAAAACAAGTTCTGGTTTTTTTTTTTTCTTCTTTATCTTGGTTTATCCTGTCGCCACTGGCCTTGGAATAACTTATCATAGGACTCAAGCTAGAAAGCCAGGGGATCATTATCACTAGAGAATGGGATCAATAGAAAAGGCAAAATAATATAATATAATAACAGTTAAAAACGAATGATTCAAATGAAATTGGAGTAAATTACGGTTGTTTTCTTGATCCTTATTTAGAAAGAAAAAAACTTAGATAGATAAAAGTGAAAGGCCAATAATGTTACTCAAGTAAGATAAATGAAATAGAATAAGAAACATGGTGCTATTAGAACTAAACAAACAACATATTAGTAAATATTGCATAGTATTTTTTTTTTTTTTACAGTTCATTGAAATTTTGGATTGTGATTATCTCTATTTAAATTAGATTCATTCACAGATTATTTATATTTCCTTACCTCATATGCTTGTTATCTCTATTTAAATTAGAACAACACTACCTAATTAATTATAATAAAAATAATAATAAAGTTTTTTAAAATTATTAATTAACAAGAGTTTATTTATCTAACTATTGGGTCACGAAAAATCTTAAAATAATATTTACTTGATGAGAATCAAAACATAAAAATATAACCAAAATTGATAATTAAAATTAAATTGGTAGTATGGTAGGACACTTGGATCACAAAATTATATTAATTTACAATAATATATATTATCATATGACGTGAATGATTTTGACATAAACATATAATAAGTAATAATAAATGCATAATATTTTATATAATATAACCTTTGATATGATTATAGTAACCTTAAATATGATTTTAATAACCTTTGATAAGATTTTAATAGCCTTTAATATAATTTTAATAACCTTTGATATAATTTTGATAATTTTTAATATAATTTTGATAATTTTTTATGTAATTTTGATAACATTTTATTCAATTTTGATAACTTTTGATATAATTTTGGTAACTTTTTATGTAACTGGTAACTTTTTATGTAATTTTAGTAACTTTTTGAATAATTTGGGTAAATTTTGATATAATTTTTTATTAACCTTTGATATGATTTTGTTAACCTTTAATGTAATTTTTGGTTGGTAACTTTTGATATAATTTTGTTAACCTTTGATGTAATTTTGATAACCTTTTGATAACCTTTAATGTAATTTTAGTAACCTTTGATATAATTTTGATAACTTTTGATATAATTTTGGTAACCTTCGATAAAATTTTAATAAGCTTTGATATAATTTTGATAGTTGTTGATAACCTTTGATATAATTTTGACAACCTTAGATATAATTTTATTAACTTTTGATATGATTTTGATAACCTTCGATATGATTTTGATAACCTTCGATATAATTTGATAACATTTGATATGATTTTGGTAACCTTTAATATAATTTTAACAACATTTGATATAATTTTGATAACATTTTATATGATTTTGTTAACCTTTGGTATAATTTTGGTTTTGATCACTTTTGATATAATTTTGGTAATTTTTGGTTTTATTTTGATAACTTTTAATATAATTCTGATAACCTTTGATACGATTTTGGTAATCTTTTTATATAATTTTAATATCAATTAATATAATTTTGATAACCTTTTGTAATATTTTTGGTAACATTTGATAACCTTTGTAACAATTTTGATTATCTTGGATATAATTTTGATAACTTTTAAAATAATTTTGTTAACTTTCGATATAATTTTGGTAACTTTTGATATGATTTTGATAATCATTTATGACTTTAATAACATTTAATATGATTTTGTCAATTTGATAATCTTTATACAATTCTAGTAACCTTTGATAATAATTTTGATAACTTTTGATATAATTTGGATAACCTCTAGTATAGTTGGTAATACTTTATATGATATTGGTATTTATATAATTTAGGTATTCTTTTTGTATTTTGATATAATTTTGATAACATTTTTAATAGTTTTAATAACATTTAATATAATTTTGATAATCTTTGATATAATATCAATAACTTTTATATAACCCTCGATATAATTGTGATAGCCATTGATATAATATTGGTAACCTTTGTAAAATTTTTGATAACCTTTGTAATAATTTTGATAACATTTGTAATAGTTCTGGTAACATTTGATATAATTTTGATAACTTTTGTAATAAATTTGATAACTTTTGATATAGTTTTGAGATAACCTTAGATATAGTTTTGACAACCTTGATATAATTTTGGTAATCTTTGATATGATTTTGGCAACTTTGATATAATTTTGATAACTTTTGGTAATATTTGATATAATTTTGATAACTATTAGTATAATTTTGGTAACCCTTAATATAATTTTGGTAATTTTGGATATAATTTTAATAATTTTTGAGATAATTTTGGTAACCATTAATATAATTTTGTAATAACTTTAGTAACATTTTTAATAGTTTTGTTAACTTTTAATATAAATTTAATAAAATTTATAATATTTTTGATAAGTTTTGATATAATTTTATAACAGAATAAAAAAAAATTAATATATAGATTTATCAACAAAAAAAGAAGTGTATGATAATGAATTATATGTATTAAAAAATAATATTAACCTATTATATCATCTAGGTGCATAAACAAGTCTTATAAAAAGGAAAACTTATAATGAGAAATTAGGGGTAGAATTAATTTTCCGACAAGTATATAAACCAAGATAGCTTGTTATGTCTTGACAACAGTTCAGCCATATATGCTCAAAGATCAATTGGAGTGTCTAATAGGAAAATCTTACAATAGTATGAAACATTACTTAATAAAAACCAGATTTTATCTTTAAAAATGAGATCTCGAGTTCAAATCTTCTTTTATGAACATATAATTATTGAGTCATGAAAAGAAAAATGGGCCAAGGAAGAAATATCGCAGAATTTATTTTAATCAAATTAATTTGTAAAAATCTTAAATATAACTTAAATCCTCAAATTTAGAAACAATTATTGAGCCTATGCTTGCTTTCTCATACAGAAACTTGAAAAGTAACTGGCGATTGCTGCTGGGATGCATTAGTTGAAACGACCATAAATTTGTGAGCCAAGGAAGAAGCATGTGTGATGTTGACTTCATAATCTCCATGAAAAAGGGAGGCCTCAAAGAAACCTTCAGAGTCAGTCGATCCCAGCAGGGCCTTAGAACCCCATTGGCGCAGCAGGTTGTCTACAACATCCCCAGTGGGCAAGTTCTTGAAATTGTTGTCAGTCAAACACATCCTGTAACAGCCTTGTGGTTTCCATGCTGCCCAAATTACAATGCCATCTACTTTAGGGTGAGAATGTGCTTCCTTCAGAATCTGCTCCAAAAATTTGGCCTGCCCACAGGGAAACAAATAATAGTATTCAATTGGTTAACTCTAAGAAAACAGGTTATGGATTAAGATATTGAACCTTTTGAGTTTTGATTACCTGATTGGGGCTGCTTTGAACATCAAGTTCTGTAAGCCAAATGGGCAACCCAGTGGCAGCAAGAGTATCAATAGAAGCTCTCATGTAAGGAAGATTTGGAGTAGTGAAATGGGCTTCGAGCCCAATTCCCATCCTTGTATTGCTGTTGCCAGGTAAAGCTTGAATCTGTCTCAGTTTTTGAAGGTACTTAGCTGGTGTGGATGCCCCATCTCTGCTATCCTCTATAGTATTGTATTCATTCAAGAATAAAGGGATCGATCCATCAGCTGTGTGAGCCAACTTATAAAAGTTTGCAGAAGCCTGATTCCCTAACTTACTTTCAAAGAATGAAAAATGCAAATTTTCATTAACAACATCCCATGCAATAACCTGGCCTTTGTATCTTGACATTACGGAATTTATCCTTTTATCGACAGCCTTAGATAGATCAGTAGGAGAAAGTGAGTGAAGCCATCCTGGTTGGAACTTGGGATCATCCCAGAGTACATTGTGGCCTCGAACTGCAATGTTATGTTTCTTGGCAAAGCTAAGCAATGCATCGGCAGATGAGTAGTCCTCATGGCCAGGGGAACCTTCAGTGCTGTACCACTTCATTTCATCTTCAAATGTTGTGACTCTGAACCTTGATGTAAACCAATTTTGGTAGGCGGTGTTTGTCAGGATATTTTTGTTTGTAGCACAACCAACTGGAAATCCTGGTTTCTTTTGTTCAATGGAAATTGTAGCATTTGGCAGGGGATTGCTTAGTTTATCAACTGCTTGGATTCTCACATTTGCTTTACGAATCTGCAAATGTTAAGGTTTATTACTAATGCAGACGATTCAATCTACAAAGTGTGAATTCTTGAAGAAAATAAAGGGGATTTTACCTTTTTAATACTTTGATCTTGGTGAGATGTCCATTCTTCTTGGGTAAATGGTTGGAGTGAGATGCTATCAACCCAAATTTCAACTGATGTGTTCTTGCTCTAAGTAGATTGAAAAACTCTTATGAGTTTAAACTAATAAATGACAGCTTAAAATTAAGAAGACCCTAATAAAAACACTACCTCAAAGTATAGCTCGGCTGAGCCGGATGCATCTGAAGTGAAGCCACCCTTAAGCATAGACCAGCACTTGGATTCAGCAACAACTGCACCAGCATGTTTGAAACCTGTTGGTGTTTTGAAAACCGCTGCTACAGCCTCATTTCCTTCACTTACTTGTATCCAAGCTGCACTAACGTAAATATATATAGTCAAGTTTACACTATTAAAATTGAACACCTTTTGCCTGCATGTATAATTAAGACAATTTGTAGTCTATGTTACCCGGACTTTTTATTTTTCCCAAAGTACCATGTTTATATGGGAATGGGGTATAACCCTCCAAATTAATATATGAAAAAAACTTTTAAAAAATTGAGTATACCTCACTGACCCCGAGTTCAGGTAACATAATTTGTAATCCATTATTCAATAAAGTATTTTCAATGAACCAGAAAAGCACTAATATGAGAAGTGAAAACAGCATTTATAAGCTTATTTAATGTAAGGTCTATATGTAAAATTATGCACCAGAGAAAGAGTAGAGCATCTGTTTTTGCAAATAAAGCTTGTGTGAGATACTATCACTTGGCTGATTCCTGCCATGA
Source organism: Fremontodendron californicum (assembly GCA_030761205.1). NCBI lineage: Eukaryota > Viridiplantae > Streptophyta > Magnoliopsida > Malvales > Malvaceae > Fremontodendron > Fremontodendron californicum. Next base: position 33,379,686 of record JAULJL010000007.1, read on the forward strand.
GCCACTACGAATTTGTTGCCAGCAAGTTTTCTATGTTCCATCTTTGCATCTCCAAATGCATGCCATCCTTCCAAGCCCATATTCAACTCTGGATTCAAGATGATTCCTCCACCATACAGAGGTTTGGGAGGATTTTCCAAACACTGTAAATTAAAAGGAGCAAAATAGAATTTTATCAGTTATCATTATTATATTTGATGCTATCAAAAGAATTCTTTCAAATCCATCATCAAGGAGAGCTTGCCTCAATGCTTGCTGTGTAATCATAAGACAAGGCATTAGCTTCAAACCCTGCAAAACAAATGGAATATCTTTCATTATTTAGTCTGAAACTTTGAAATTAATTTTTTTAAATTACTTATCACCAGTACTGTGGCTACATGGCTACTATGGTACCCAAATTCTTATTTTTCTTAAAATATTTGTGTCCAACACGTATTCGGATATGGCTATGGAGTATAATCCTTCAAATATATGAAAAAACTTGAAAAAAATTTAGTATACTTTTATCCGACACTCCCCTTGAATTCAAGTAAAGGCCATACGTTATTTCACTTTTAAAGTGACAGAATATCATTGATCAAGGATAAATTAATATGAATGGTAAATTAGAGATGAGAAAAGACATGTAAGAACTAAGATGCACAGGACATTTTTATATCGTTTTGAGCTCGGAAAATTAACTTTAAAAAAATTGAAACTATTAGCCTCATTGTATAGGAATAGATTTCCCCCCTTCTTTTTATAGTTAAGCAGATAGACAGGCTTTAAAGCTAAATTCTCATATTGGAATGTGACATGCACCGCCCACTCAGGTACCAATTATAGTATTCCCTTTTGCACGTAGATCAAACTGTAGATAATACCAACTTAACTATAAGAAGGAAAAAATTCATTTTTTATACATGAATTTTTTTTAACTTTATAGCGAGATTAAGAGACTTTTATATATTTCATTTTTTTAATATACTTTAAGCAATATATTTCATCTTACTTATCTCGTTTGAAAAGTTTAAAAACTCTATTAACAATATATGAAATAATTTATTAAAAGAAAAAGGGTGTATGACAAACCTGAAAAGTGGAGAGTACATAAGATCAGCAGCATAATAATCAGATTGTTTTCCATTGAAATCTTCATAGCTTTTCAGAGTCTCAACCTTAAATTTCATGCAGCGGGAAAAGAAAGAATTGATAAGCAAAGCTAGCCAGAACTTGGGATATATAAATATAGTATAATCAAATTGAAGTGATAGGAGAATTATGCAAAAAAGTTCATGTCATGAGTTTAAGCTAATTAAACATTTGTGTTTATAAGTAGAAGAGGAGGGGTATGTTTTTGGCATGACATTAAATGAGGCATATAAACAAGGCAAACAAATGGTAAAAATACTACAAATAGTGTCCACCAGTCACCAGACTTTAATCTGTTATAAGTAGAGCTTAATTATATATGTGAGGTTTCCATGTTGGGTCACTATTCATTAAGAGTTTATATTTGATATACTTACATACACTCTTACAGTAAACCAAAACAAAACATTTCGTTAATGAGTAAAACAAAAAATAAAAAAAGAATTATAAATAAATATTAATGAGGTATCTTGTTTCTTAATTTTTATATCGATTTTTATATTTATTTATAAGCCCTTCCTTATTTTTTATTTTACTCATTAATGAGATATCTTGTTGTGATTCATTGACAATGTATGAAACTTATACAATATCATTGCATCAAATAGAATGCAATTAATATTGACTAACTTTTTAACACTTGGAATAGGAATCTGTAAATTGTTTTTTATTCTTTATTATAGTTTTTATTTTTCTTAACATATAGATTTTGAATTACAGAATTAATATCTCATAAATTTTCACCTTACTCTTTTTCATGATTTGAACTTAAAAGCTCCAAATTGACATCTAAAGTTCTTACCAGTTGATATTTTTTTGTTTGTTAAAAAGATGAAAATGAAAAAATATAAATAAAAAAAAATTTAATTCAAAGAATGTGATTATGAATTTAATCATTAGATTAAATTTTTTTCATTGTTATCACTTTTCATCTTTCTATTATATATATATATATATGAACCTAAAGAAATGGAGATTTTAGGAACTAATTATAGCTATGGCAAGGGAAATGTTAATAATAACGTCAAGAGAGGTGCTAGCTGAAGAGACTTCATCTATATTTTCCTTCAAAGAAAAGTTCTTAATGCCCCACACCTAGAATTATCAAAAGTTTAGTTTCAATTATTTGATTTGAAAATCTTCCTTTTTCTGCAAAGTTCTTCCAACATATATCTATCTGACATTATATATATATATATATATATGTGTGTGTGTGTGCAATTGATAAAATGTTGAAATTTTTTTATTTCTAAATTACATTTAATAAAGAATTTAAAAAACTTAAAGCTTTAGAGGCTAGAGAAAATCAGGCTTTTTGCACATGATAAAAACAATTTTTATTTAAATTTAATTATAAAAACATATGAATATTAATATAAAAATTATTTATAAACATTTTAATATATTTTAAATAATAAAATAAAATTTTCATACTCGATAGACCAAATTGAATTTTGAATAAACAAATTTTCATATACAAACTTCACTCAGACCAAGAACAACATTCAAGTTAACTTGGCCGAAATATATATATATATAATAATAATAATAATAATTCTCATCCTTGAGATTTTGTAAAGCAAATATATCCGTCCAGAGTTCCATATTTTTGCATCATATTGCAAACGTAGAAGACAAAATAAAAATAAAAAACCAAGGTATCATTAAATAAAAATGTTACAGGTACATGCAAGTATCACAGGTTCGAAATTTTAGTCTAATAATCCGACACGCGCATACCGTGACACAAGCACCACCCTCATGGGAACATAAACACAATAGTTGAATTTCTTTTATTCATTTAACAAATGAAATTAGTAGAGGCCAAAAATATATAAATAAATAAAGGTAGTTGCGTTAGAATAATTAAGCACACAATTTTTAGCAGTTGTAGAATTTAGTAAGTTGATAACAACAAATTAAAAAAAAATAGTATAACATGGATGATCACCCCTTAAATTTTTTAACTGCTTAATTAATTAATAAAAAAAGGCAAAGACAAAGACAGTCATAATATAAAATGGAAAAGCTAATAAATTTTATTTTTAAATTGCAAGCAAAACAATATATATATATATATAATGGACAAAGAGAATGAAAATCACCTTTAGTGGAAGAACTGCAAATAGTACTGAGAGAGAGATGGATGATGAGAAAAACAAATAGAAACATATGAATTAGGGTTTGTGTTTTGGAAATTGTTAAATATCTTTACCATTTTATAATTTTCAAATGGTACAATAAAATTAGAAATGAATCTTTTTCTTTATTAATTGGAATCAGAACAAAAAATGAATCTAATTAATTCGAAAAAAAAAATCATGAATTCAAGCTTAAATTAAAGTCGAGATAATCAACTTTGATTTATTCTTCCAAATTCCAATTATATGTGTTGAACAAGGTTGACTCTTTTATACCAATTGAAGAAGAAAGATTCATATTGATTTATTTTCCCCACTTATTTAGTTCTTACCATGTTATTCCTATATTAAAGGATCTTATTTTGATCCAATTAATTCATATAATCACTTTTAAAAAGTGATATTTAGTAAATATTAAAATTCAAAATCCAAATCTTTTAATATTTTGGCCTAAAATGAAAAAAAAATCTTTATGGACCGTAAATGTGAGGTTGATATCATATTCCGGCTCGACTCATGAATACCTCTACTCTCATGTAGGTGATGATGGCTAGTTTTGAATAAACTTGTTCATGACCGCACCGAGCTATCACTGTTTAAAATAATATTAAGAAATTATCTCATATTAATATTTATAATTAAATGTAAATAAAGTATTTTTTTTATTGATGAATAATAATTCGAATCGGGTCAACCTAAATTTAAAAAAAATCCATATCTAGACCCGGCCCAATACGGTCGACCTTGACCCCTTGAATAGTTCTAGTTTTGAATCATACCAAACTCTTACAACATATTTGGAGGGACATTTTTTTTCTATGTATATATATAAATATATATATATTTTGTTCAGAGAAAGAACACGCCATTTAACAAAACCATGGTGATTTTGTTAAACGTGGAATCCCTTATAAACTCACACACCACACACTTTGACAACCGATGTGGGATAGGAAACAGACATACACCACCACAATCGGATAGGACACTGAAGCTTTTAGACCTCCACACATCGCAGTCTCTCACAATTGAGGTCTATTTATATTAATATCATGTCTATTGTAGTAGGATACAATATTTTATGATATATATTAATAACTGTTCAATTATATTTGTATTTTTCACTTGTCATGTAATCTTTTAAAAGAAATTTGAATTTATTGCTTTAAAAACAAAAAGAAAAAAGAAATACTTCTTACTTCTTAAATAGCAACAAAAAAAAAAATGACAGATGTTTTTATTAATTTTGTTTAATACGTAATTGAATTGCATAAAAATTAGAGATGAAAATAAAGAGTTGAAAATTTCCAGACAATAAACAAAATTTATGCTTCTTTTATATCATTAATAAATCGCAAGTCTAATGCCTCAATTAGAGGTGTCTATGACCGGGTCGGGTTCGGACCGAGCTCATGTATGATATCAATATTATATTTGCTTGTCCAAGCTCAGTCCGACCTGAAATATGGGTCTCAAATTTTGTCAAAGTCTATCCATATTTGTAAATGGATAGCCCAAACCCGTTTAGGACTGTCTATATTATTTTTTTCTTATTTTTTCAAAAATATATTTTTTTATTTAATCTTTAGTAATTATTTATTTATTTATTAAATTCTTAAATATGGACAACTTAAAATATTTTTTAATGTTTACACTATAATATTATATATATTTAATTTTTATATGACATAAATTACATAATATATATATAAATATAAATAATATATTATTTAATTAAAAAACAGGCAGGGCCGAACCGGGCTCGAGCCTTAAATGTTAGAGTCAAGGCCCGGCCCATATTCTAAATGGGCCTAATTTTTTTGTTCAATCTCATTTTGCGGACCTAATATTTTTGTCCAAGCCCTCCCAAATATGAGCGGACATTGTGTCTTGGGTGAGTAGCCTGGCCCTTGGACAAGTCTAGCCTCAATCTATGTGTTTAATGATTGAATCAAAAGTTTGTATAATTGCCTAAGTATTTTTATTTTCTATTAAGCCACATTTATGATTGAGAAATTATTTTGACAGTAAAATTATTAGACTTCATAAGTAAGATTAGTAAAGTAACACATATCTTTTTAGATATAATAAAAAATTAAACACTTGATTTATTATTAATGTATCAAAAACGAATTCTAATTTAACATAATGTTCGTAAAATATACTATTCTTTTTATGGAGTTGTTATTATTATTGGTTATAGATCATAAAATAAACCAAATCTAACACTTTAGTCTGTTTGTCATATCTATAAATACCAATAAACCTTTATACCATTTTAACTAATATTTCAAAATTATATAAACAAAAATATAAAATAAATAAATTTTTTTGTGCTAATGAGTATTAATAGTACGGTAATTAAAATTTAATACGAATAATAATAAAATATAATACCATGATATATGTTGCAATATTGGACTATAGGAAAAAATGAAAAATAAAAAATAAAAGAAAATATTAACGTATATGTAATTTAGGAAGCAAAAGGCTGCACCGGTCCTTGTTCCGGCTTGTTGGCTTGGTGTGCTTGGGTCAGAGTGCCTAAGTCGCATGTCCCTGGTTCGAGGGCTGGTGAGAGAAGAAGAGAAAGAAAGAGAATGAAGCAAAACAAAAAAAGAGGTATTCTAAAATACCTTCCTTTTGAATTTTTGATGCCCCCAACAAATTAGTGGTTTTTTTTTTTTTTTTTTGTTTCTTTTTTTTCTTTCATTTTCTCACCTTTTGGCGCTCTCTTTTCCAAACGCTTTCCTTTCCCTTCTCCAGCAAGCATGGAAGAGAGCGAAAGCGCGAACGATAATCAACGGCCATGGCAATCTTATCACACTGTTTATACCAACGCCAAAGCAGGTAACACTAACATTTTCTTTTCTTGAGTTCCGATCCATCATCAAATCGCTTCTCGCTTTATTGCTTGTTCGATTTCTAGGTCTATTTACTGCCAATCTGCCGTTTAATTTATTAACTCACCTCGAAATTTTCTTTCATTAACGGGTAAATTTTGCAATTTGATCATTATTAGTTGAATAAATGGTTTTTTTTTAGGCATGGATGGAGTTGATAAAGACAAAGTCCAAAGAGTAGTGTACGAGATGAGCAAAGGATCAAAATATTTCGAAAATGAAGAGCGAAAAGAGGCCTTTATTCGTCAAAAAATAGAGCATATGCGAGCTCGAGCTGCGAAGCTCTCCGCCGCTGATTTATCTCATTATCAAAAGGTTCTTTTAACACTGCTTTATACAAATTGCAATTTTTGAAATTATGTTGAAGTAAATAAATAATTTGCTCTTTTCTTAGGTTGTGGATAAGAGAATTTTAGAGCTCGAAGCTTCACGTGAACTTTCTAGGATTTGGCTACATGTAGATATGGATGCTTTTTATGCAGCTGTTGAAACTTTGAGTAATCCTTTATTGAAGGGTAAACCAATGGCTGTTGGCAGTATGTCTATGATTTCCACTGCTAATTATGAGGTCTGAATTGCTTTACATGATTAAATCGTTAAATACTGATTTGTTGCTGGAAAGTTACTCTCACTAAATTTTATTCACTCTGTAGGCACGTAAATTTGGGGTTCGTGCTGCAATGCCTGGATTCATTGCACGTAAATTATGTCCAGAGTTGATAATTGTTCCCACAGATTTCAAGAAATATACTTATTATAGTGATTTAACTAGAAAAGGTTAGATGATTTGCTTTTAAAACAGAGTTCTTGATGCAACTTGGGGTTATGGTGTGCTGATCTGCTAAATTGCACATGTTCCTCTATGTTAGTTTTCCGGAACTATGATCCTAGTTTCATGGCTGGCAGTTTGGATGAAGCTTACCTTGATATTACTGAGGTCTGCAAAGAAAGAGGCATTACTGGTGGAGAAGTAAGTTTGTACTATCAGTTTGTTATTCTGACTGCTTCAATGACAAGCTTTTAAGCTGATGCCTTCTTTTGTCTTTCTATTTAGATTTCTGAAGAACTCAGATCCAGAGTACATGAAGAGACTGGTTTGACATGTAGTGCAGGAGTGGCTCCAAATCGCTTACTTGCTAAGGTTCTATTATCTGTTCTCAGAATACAGTTGCAGTTGGCAAGTTGCATCTGCAAATTGCCATCTTTGCTGTTATTGCATTGTCAAACCAAAATTGGAATATTGCATATCATGCAGAAAATTCTATAATTTCCTATGGGAAGTCATTTCTCCATATTGTTGAGGTCATTAGTGATGTTGGATGAAAATATGGCAATCTTTTTGTTGATTAACAATAATTTGTTGTTGACTGTTGAGTTGTTTTGATTATATTTATCAGTTGTAGTTTAATGGAATACAAAATGTTTCAAATTCTATTTGCCTGTCACAGTTTCTGCTTGCTAGTCAAATCATCAAAAGAAAGAAATCAAACAGGACATTTCATATTATTATTACAGCTGGTTGTTTACACCTTTGTTTATACTGTATTGCACACCTTCTGAATATATTAGATGCTTTTTTTTCCCCTTAGGTTTGCTCAGATATTAACAAGCCAAATGGGCAGTTTGTTTTACCAAATGACCTCATGGCTGTCATGACATTTATATCGTCACTTCCTATTCGAAAGGTATTCATTGATTGGCTAATCTTGAATTCTTGTTTAGGAATTGGCATTTCTGATTTGTTCATGAAGTCCTTAATGTGATTTCATTTTTCCTTCAATTAAAAACTAGAGAAAAATGATTTCATTTATTAACTGGATAAAAGGTTTCTGTCTGATAAAAGTGGATGTTGAAAAAACTGGATTTGCAGATTGGGGGTATAGGCAAGGTCACGGAAAATATTTTAAGAGGTGTTTTTGGAATCAGTACTTGTGAAGAGATGCTGCAGAAAGGCAGTTTCCTCTGTGCGCTATTCTCCGGTTCTACAGCAGGTTAGCACACTGATAAAGTTTTTCTACTGTTCAAGATTAAGTGATTGTCGTAGGAAATTTTATGAAACTGCACATATGGTGGGGATAATCCTCCTGCATTCTCTTATGGCTACAGTCTGCTGCATCAACTTCCCTTGCCAAAAACCTAGTGAATTCAGTTGAGGTTCACTTTTAATTGGAGCTTTCTAAATCATTAGGCAGTCATAGCATGTGTTACATCACCTTTGCTGATAGATACTTAATTTGAAGTGATTCTGTGAACCAAAAAGAAAAGGTGGTAACTGAGAATGAATTCTGTTAAAATTATTCTAAATATAAGTGAGCACAATGTTTCTAAGTTCTTGAATTAGTTTTAAATAATCAACAAATCAATGAGGGTAAAGTGACCATCAAAGTAAATGTATTTCTTTTATAAGTTTCATGAATTTACTTTCATGCATACAGAGGGAATGAGGATGATTCTCATGGGGCTTCTGACCCTTTTTACAAATGATATTTAGATTTTTTCCTATCTGTTGGATTGGGGCTTGGAGGGACGGATACACCTGAAGCCAGGTTTCGGAAAAGTATCAGCAGTGAGAGAACATTTTCAGCAACAGAGGATGCTGCATTGCTTTATCAGAAATTAGGTAAATGGTCTCATCTTTTTTCTTTTTCTCCTTTGAATCCAGAGATTGGTTGTTTCTTTTCTGTTTTGACTTTTCTTGATCATGTATTTAGTACTTCCTTAAAGGTGAAAAATTAAAATGGTTTTAAAACAGTTGAGCTTCAGCAAATTAAATTAATAGTTTATTGAAGGTATCAGTATCAACGATTTAGCAGCAGCATTTTGATTAGATTGGTAAGATGGATAACAGTATGCACCTCATTGGACTCTGTTTGGCTTGGGATATTTTGCAAAAGTCTCAAGCTTGTTTAATGGTCAAAATTCATTCAACTGTACTCCTTATAATTGCACCCTTAGTTTAGGCAGCTTTTGTGTTGGATTAAACTTGAGTCTTCTCTTATATATATATATAAAAGCAATTTAGATGACATTGAGTTATAAGATTTCTTCAAAATTGACTAATCATTTATTTCAGCAATTTAGCTTTGTTCTGTTTGTATTTGCAGCTGATATTGCAGAGATGCTGTCAGCTGACATGCAAAAAGAGGGTCTTTCTGGACGAACTTTGACTCTTAAACTAAAAACTGCATCTTTTGAGGTACATTCATGAATAATGTTACTTTATTGCTTTTCTCTTTTTCCTTCCTTTGGTATGCTCAATGCGAAGTGGCAAAATGTAAAGGAATGGTTGGTTATATTTTTGAAATGGGCCAATTCTGGTGACAGGTCTTTTCTCTCATGCTACTTTTTTCCCTTTTATCTCAAGGATTAATGGCAATTGCATTTACTATTTAAACTCCATGACTTGTTATCCATTATTTGTTTCATTTCCCCTATCTTTTTAATGCCTTCCCTTTTGTGTTCATAGCTGATCTGGACTACAATTTTCAGGTTCGTACAAGGGCTGTGACTTTGCAGAAATATATTTGCTCAAGCGATGACATCTTAAAATCTGCTTCAAACTTGTTAAAGGCTGAACTCCCTATTTCTTTGAGACTGATAGGTAGACTTTTATATGTTGGCCTATTGTCTCTTATTTGATGGTTATGGAGTTGGAAAGAAAATATGGGTAGAACAAGTCTTTGTCTGCGTGTTGTAGGCTTTAGAATATAATGTTGCATTTGTGTTCTTTGCTGTTAGGTCTGCGAGTGTCTCATTTCAATGAAGATAAGGGGCGTGTTCCTATTGACCCTACACAAAAAACTCTCACCACGTTTTTAATATCAGGAGATGCTTCTAGGAGAATTGTGGATGATCAAAGTTCCTTAGGTTCAGATTTGAGTGATCTCCACTTCATAAATGAAAGGGAAACTGCCCTTTCGCTTGACAACCATGAGACATGTCACTATGAGTTTGGAGATCCATTTGAAAGCAATCATTTACCAGATATAGGTGACGACAATTGCATTTCCAGCGAAAATGCTTGGGAAATGGAGAAAATTCATGAACTTTCAAGCAACAAAACTGCGGCCCTGGTACTTGTTAAAGTTTATATACCAATTATTTAAATAGACTAGATCTGTGTTCATTCTCAATACTTTTTCTATTGTTAGTTTTGTTCTACCTTCGTAATTCTTTTTTGGTTTGTCATGTCACTCTTCAATTCTCCAGTATTATTATGCATTTATCGATTTCCCTAGGTGAAGACTGCTGATGTGAAAGTGCGTACCCCAAAATCTCCTCAAAAAGAAGTATTACGAGTGTCAGAAGATGATTCTTCTGTCCAGAGGGAGCCTGAGGACAGCAACCCTGACAGATTAAACAAAGAACCTAGTACCTCAGGAAATGAGGAATTTTTTTCATCAAATCAGATGAAACAGTTATTTTGGGTGGATGACTACAAGTGTTCATTGTGTGGGGCTGAATTACCTTCAAGTTTTGTCGAAGAAAGACAAGAGCACTCTGATTTTCATCTTGCTGAGAGCCTTCAGAAGGAGGAATCTGGTACAGGCTTGAGCGCTTTGATGCCAAGGCAAAGGTACTACAAGTTTTAAATTAGTATTATAATAGATAGCTGTTATATGATGTTTTAAATCAGCAAGCAACATTGTGCAGTGTGTGACTAAATTCTCGGGCTCCAAGCCTGCAACCATGTTGATTTTCTTTTTCTTCTCTGCCCCTAAACAATATTGATGTGTATAATATAAGCATACTGCATTCAGGCCGGATATGGTATGTAAGTTGCATGTTGTGGAGGGTTAAGTTTCAGGGCTGGATGACCTTGATATATTAATTGTTAAGTTTAGTTTGGGATTTTCAGATTTTGTACTTACAAAACTAATGGAGAATTTTTTATGGAGTATTTTACGTATTCGGATTAGAGTTTTGACATTGTATAATGCAATGGTTTGTATAGTTCAAAATTGTACGAGGCAAAGGTTCCTATTGTACTTAGACATATTCCCTTTGGTTGGATAATCGTTTTCATTACTTATAAATCTGCAGTTGTGAAGTTGATCTAACAAATATTGAAATATTGTCAGGACCGTCCCAAAGGATTATATTGCGAGCCAAAATAGGCGTAAGAAGCATAAATCATCTCCAAAACAAGGCAGGCATCTGCCAATTGATTCATTCTTTGTCAAGAAGAGCAGTCAGAAATTGTAGTCCTGTAAGTATAGTTTTTATTAAGGATTTATATACGAAACACATGATGTCACCTGTTAAAAGATATAATTATCTGTATTTATTTTTAAGAATTTTTATGTTTGTTTATTAACGAGGTGTTGTCGTACAGTGTATAGATTTATATACTGACAGAGTGACAGTGCATCAAATACAAACTCTTTTATTAATCTTACACTAGTTTTGTATATTTATAGTTCAGTGAGTAATTGTATAAATCTAAATTTAAATATTTTTTTCCAATAGTAGAAAATTTTGTGCTAGTTAGTTCCTGGTGATAGTCCTCTTTGGCTTTTGATGATATATTAGTTGATGCGACACTGATATAATAAGTTAATATTATTTACTTAAATATATATAATTTACTATTAGATATATATATATATTTTTTGATAAATCTATATATTAGATGATTTTTTTATTTTGATATAAAATTGTATCAAATGATATCAAAAGTTATCAGAACTATTATAAATATTATTAAAATTATTATAAAATTATATCAAAGGTTTTCAAAATTATATCAAAAGTTATTAAAATTATATTAAGTGTTACTAAAATTATATCAATGATTAATAAAATTATATCAAAGGTTCTTAAAAAGTTACCAAAATCATATCAAATGATAAATAAAATTAGATCAAAAGTTACTAAAATTATATAAAATGTTACTAAATTTATGTCAAAGACTATCAAAATTATATAAAATGTTATTTATATTAAAGGTTGTCAAAATTATATCAAAAGTTATCAAAACCATATTGAGATTATCAAAATTATAAAAGGTTACCAAAATCATATAAAAATTTATCAAAATTATATAAAAAAATTTCAAAATTATAACAAAAGTTATCAAAACTATATAAAAATTATCAAAATTATATCAAAGATGATCAATTATTAGAAATATTCTCAAAATTATTACAAAAGTTATCAAAAATTTTTACAAATATTTTTAAAATTATATCAAAAGTTACCATAATTATATCAAGGGTTATTCAAAAATTATATAAAAGTTATTGAAATTATATCAAATATTTTTAAAATTATATCTAAAGTTATCAAAATTATTACAAAGATTATCAAAATTATATTAAAGGTTAGCAAACTTATATCTGAAGTTACCAAAATATTACAAATGTTATTAAAGTTATATCAAAGGTACCAAAATTATATAAAAAAATTACCATCAAAATATATCAAAAGTTATCAAAATCATATCAAAGGCTAATAAAATCATATCAAATGTTACAAATAGTGTATAAAGGTTATCAAAATAATAAAATCATATTAAAGACTATCAAAATCATAAAAGATTATCAAAACCATATCGAAGGTTACCAAAATTATATCGAAGGTTATCAAAATTATTTCAAAAGTTACTAAAATTATATCCAAGATTTTCAAAACAATTACATACGTTATCAAAATTATATTAAATATTATCAAATATCAAATGTTACAAAAACTATTGCAAAGATTATCAAAAGTTATCAAAATTATATATTAAAGGGTATCAAAATTATATAAAAAGTTATTAAAATTATATAAGAGGTTATCAAAAGGTTACCAAAATGATATAAAAAAAAATATCAAAATCATATCAAAGATTACCATAATTATATAAAAAACTATCAAAGCCAAAATTATACTAAAGATTATCAAAATTATATCAAAAGTTATCAAAATTGTATCAAAGCTATCAAAATTACATTAAAAGTTATCAAAATGAAAAAATTATAAAATGTTATCAAAATCATATAAAAAATTAACAAAATTACATCAGAGGTTATTAAAATTATATTAAAGTCTTTCAAAACCATATCAAAGGTTATCAATATTATATCAAAGGTTATCAAAAGTATATCCAATGTTATCAAAATTGTATAAAGGTTATTAAAATTATATCAAATGTTATCAAAATAATATACCAAAATTATATTAAAGGTTACCAAAACAATTATAAATATTGTCAAAATTATATAAAAAATTATCAAAACTATATTAAAGATTATGAAAATTATATCAAAAGTTATCAAATTTATATTAAATGTATCAAAATTATATCAAAAGTTACCAAAATCATATTAAATATTATCAAAATATTGTCAAAATTATATCAAAGGCTATCAAAATTATATAAAAATTTACCAAAACCAAAACTATACAAGAGGTTAACAAAATCATATAAAAGGTTATCAAAATTATATTAAAAGTTGTTAAATTATATAAAAGATTAGCAAAATTGTATCAAAAGTTGTTAAAATTAAATCAAATATTATCAAAAATCATATCAAATTGCTACCGGAATAATATCAAAAGTTATTAAAATTATTTCAAAGGCTACCAAAAAGTTATCCAAGATTATCAAAATTATATGAAAAGTTATCAAAATTATATAAAATATTATAAAAAATCATTTAAAAAATTAACAAAATTATATCCAAAATTATTAAAATTATATAAAAAATTATCAAAAATATATTATAAACTTTCAAAATTATATTAAAAATTATCAAAATTATATCAAATTATCAAAGTATACAAAGGTTACTATTATCGGTTTTATTATATATATATATATATATATATATATATATATATTGGTTTTTATCCTTTTTACTGAAACCTCTAATAGGTAAAAAAAATTGGTACTTAAAATTAACAAATATCGATAAATTACGCAATTGGTGGTTAATAAAAAACTTTTAGTACAGACTTGTGATATTATATTTTTGAGAAAAAAAAAATTATGTTTTGATTGGAAGGAAATGAAAAGATCTATTTTGTTTTTTGACATGTGGATCAGTGTCGATATTTATGCATTAAAAATTTATTTTTAAGTTTTATTTTAAAAATTTAAGCGAAGAATATTAAAATTTTATACGAGTGTATGAAATAAATATATTAAATTAAATAATTACGTATAATCTTTTCCTCAAATAAAATTGCTCATCGCCTGTAAGATTTTTATTGGAGAAAAAACGCATCGTTTTAATATAAATCCTATAAACAAATCACCAAAGGTAAAACCAACAACAAGAAAGAAAGAAAAAAAACAGCAGCTTAAAGAGAATGGCGACGCATCGATCGGTGTTTGACGCTGCGGAGCTTAGGGCACAATTTAATGGTGCCGGAATCAGCCCTAAATTCGTCACTTCCATTTGGAAGTAATTTGCTCTTTCCTCTTCTCTTTCTCCACATTTATTTATTTTTTATTTGGGGATTCTGAATTTATGATTTGATGAAGGTATGTGGCACAAAACCCTGGGTGCGAGCTGGACGAAATTCCCGATTTGCCCTCCTCTGCTTACCCTCTTCTTCGCTCCAAGTTCAAGCCCCTTACTTCCACCGTTCACTCTGTTTTCCACTCCACCGACGGCGTCACCACCAAGCTCCTTATCAGACTCCAGGTCTTTTTCCTTTTTTTCTTTAATTATAAGAATAGTGAAATTCTCCTAGAAATAGAATCTTGAATTACCGATTTAGCAATTTTTTCTTAATTTTAACTTTTTAGTACAAAATTTAATGACCCTTTGTATTATTTTTAGTAGAATGGAGCTTTTGTAGAGGCAGTGATTATGACATACGATACCCGTTTAGGTAGATACGGAGGAAAACCTCGTCCTGGCGGTCCTAGGTCAACATTGTGCATTTCGTCTCAGGTATTTGCTTTAAACCATTGCTTCTGAAAGTAATGTGTTTGATAATATATTCAGCTAAGTGGGGTTTTTTTTCTTTTTTCTTTTTTCTTTTATTACAGGTTGGATGCAAAATGGGTTGCAAATTTTGTGCAACTGGAACTATGGGATTTAAGAACAATTTAACATCGGGAGAAATTGTGGAGCAACTGGTTCATGCTTCTCGTTTGACTAACATACGTAATGTTGTTTTCATGGTAATTCTTTTATTTTCATGCTACTTCTGTTTAGTAAAACTTTTGTTATGTAAAGTTGTGAAATAAAGTTCTTTATGTGAAGCATTAAGCTTCCATGAAGGAGTTCCTGAATGCTTCTTTTCAAGATTATGAATCTCTGCTCTGCATTGGATCATTTTGATTCTTGCAAGTTCATTTGGACCTCAAATTTTTATAATTTCTCTTTCTTAATTTCTAATTGATGGTGCCATCATTTAAGCTATTTGTTACTATCCTACTGTTAGTCTGTCCTCCTGTTCTGCCATTTGTGAAGTATAATACTATATCTTGTCATGTTGTTGATGAAAATGATGATGATGGCATTTATATTGTTGGTACCGGTGGCAAAGGTAGTGGGGAATGTTAATGGTCGTGAAGCTCTGATGGATTATGTAATGAAAGCTTTTCTTTTGAAATGTGGTTGAAATTTCCTTCCTATTATTTTGTTAGGGAATGGGAGAACCATTGAATAACTATACTGCCTTGGTGGAAGCTATTCGTGTCATGACAGGATCACCGTTTCAGTTGTCACCAAAGAGAATCACAGTATCAACGGTAATTCCTCCAAACTTTGTTATGGTAGATATTCATAACAATTGTATTATGTATATTATTATATTTTTTGTGTTCTGGGATTTTTTTTTGGCCATGCCATAGCATTCAATTGGCAGCACTTGGTTCACCTGACTGATTCTGGATATGGCTTTTCTCTGCTTTTTATGAAGAGTGAAATCTACTCACAAATGATACTGAACTGGATGTAGAGTTCATTGCCAGTATTTGAAATTGATTGGCTGTGGAGAATTATGTTATTCTATGTGATTAAAATACGGCCAAGTTGACTAAGTGGAGAATTTTAGAGTTTGTAATATGTTCCCTTGTTATTCTTAAATGAGTTTTTAGTGTTTTGGAGGGTAAAAAAAAGAATACTTTCGTTGAAAAGAAAAAATTGCTTATGACTGCAGGAAGCACCCAACTTACTAGCTTTGTGATTGCATCTCATTTAATGTAGGTTGGGATTATTCATGCTATCAACAAGCTTCATAGTGATCTACCGGGCTTGAACCTAGCAGTATCATTGCATGCGCCAGTTCAAGAGATCCGTTGTCAGATAATGCCTTCAGCCAGAGCTTTTCCTTTGGAAAAACTTATGACATCACTGCAAGCATATCAAAAGAACAGGTAGCAGTTTGTAAATATTTCTACTTATAATTAGGTTATGGTTTTGAAACTCGCACTTCTGCAG
This sequence comes from Fremontodendron californicum, assembly GCA_030761205.1. Lineage (NCBI taxonomy): Eukaryota > Viridiplantae > Streptophyta > Magnoliopsida > Malvales > Malvaceae > Fremontodendron > Fremontodendron californicum. Next base: position 33,396,249 of record JAULJL010000007.1, read on the forward strand.
TCATTCTGAGAGCCATAACTTCTGGTCTTAAAATTTCAGTCAACAAAAAATATTCATTGAGTACATCATGCTTGATGGGATGAATGATGAAGAGCAGCATGCACACCAGCTCGGTAAATTGCTGGAAACTTTTCAAGTGGTGAGCTCCTATTTTAGCATATTTGCAGATGGTTTTTTGGTACTCTCTCTACTCTGTATGCATATTTGCATTTGTGTCTATGTATTTGTTTTTCTGGTTGGCGGTATGGCATAAGGTTTCTTTTTCTCAGGGTTGGAGGTGGGTGTGGGAAATAAGGGTGGTCCATGGGGATTGGATAGGACATTGTTACTGATTCTTTAATGGTCCCAAATATATTCTTGAATGCCAGCCAAACTTATTGGTGATAAATTAGGTTACGGGACTGTCAGAAATGCAAAACATTGTTTCTACAGAAGAAAACATAGCAACTAGTTCACAAAACATGTATTGTGTTTTATATTATCAGTTCATAAAGCTCTAAGCTCTAAGCTGCTATGCTCTTGTTAAACTCCCTTTCCTGAGATTTTGAGTTTGACTAAGTGACTTTTGAATCAGGTTATAAATTTAATACCATTTAATCCAATTGGTAGCTCAAGTCAATTCAGAACCAGCAGTGACCAGAGAGTATCAGAATTCCAGAAAATTCTTAGGGGTACTTATAACATCAGGACAACAGTTCGTAAGCAAATGGGCCAGGATATAAGTGGTGCATGTGGTCAGCTGGTGGTGAATTTACCTGATAAGAGATCTCGTGAAAATACAAATCTCTTAACTGACATTGAAGATCTCCGCATTTGATGTGCCAAACCCCTTGCAGGTGAGACTTTTTAAAAGTATGAATAGTTGAGATTGAATTTCTAGTTTGCAACTAGTTAACAACTTCTCTTTCTCTGCAGTCAGGCATTGTTCTTAGATAGATTCTTTCTCCCCAAATTTTCACTGCATCTACATTTAACTTGTGGTTAATTGTTGTTTCTTAAGCTCTATTTTACGGCGAGTTTACCAATCATTCACGTCAAGATGACTTTGAAGTAACCATATCAGAATGGTGCTACTGCAAGGAGTGGGTTAACTCTATCTTGGCGATGTCAAAGGTCTTGAATATATTTCAATTAGCATCATAAGTTCACATGTCTGTCACAGTTTAGATGTGAATCAATTTTGTCCCTATATTTCTATTTACTGCTGTGCTTGTATAAGAATGTAGTCAATTTCACTTAGAGACTAGGAAACTTTTGGATAAAATATCTTAGAAGCCCTAGTTTTGGAGGCATTATCATCTGAATATTATATAAATTTATTTGTTTCTTTTCTAGCTAACAGCTCTCCCTCCCTCCCTATAGTTATACTTAATGGGATAGAGCTCCTCGAATGTGTACAAAGAGAACAAGATCGTCAGTATTACTTGCAGTTTCTTCTAGATCCAATAATTTTGGATACGAGAAAAATAATTAAAACATGATACAATATGAAAAAAATAATATGAATATGATATGAATATATGAATGTGTTAAGATTTATATAATATAATTTATTAATATTTTAAATTTTTTTAAATATATAATATTTTAAACATAATTATGATACGAGATTAATACAAAAATTGTCAAGTCTAGTTTTCTCATAATCACTATTTTTCCTGGGCACCTAGCCCACAAATGGTGGACAACCGTGCATTATGATGTACCTTTATATCATTTTACAGGGAAAAAAAAAACACCAAAATTTGTCAAACAGAAGCTGTTTGTATCAAAATCTAGCGAAGTGAATGGTTGGTACTAAAACCGAATGACAAAATTTGAGTCACATGGTTGAAATTGATTCTTAGACAGGCTGCTACAGCCATATAGCCTTTGTCCCACCTCATTAAATGAGAGTGATATTTCATATGAAAATTCATCATAGAAGTTTTTTTTTTTTTTTTATATAAAGTTATCACGAAATTAAAATTAATAAATTATTAAAATACAATAAATTAAATTAAAGCTTCTTTTTTATTTTTTTATTGAATTATAAGAACCACTAAGAATATGATACTAATCAAATATTATTATTATAATTATAACAAAATATATATAAGCATTAAATCATTAGGATAGAGGTAAATGAAAATAGAGTTTCTGTCAAAAAGTATTTATTTTTATCAATTCTGGTATTTGGTATTATTTATTTATTTTTACCAATTCAAGTTAACAGTCTTTCTTATTTCTTTTATCAATTGCTGTTACTAAAAAACATCTTTTCAATTAATGCCAAGTGTTTTTTAATTTTTTTTTATAAGATAGAAAAACTTTATTTTTGAAACATTACGAAGTTTAATAAAAAACAATTATAAAAAAAAATTAAAAATCAGAATTGATATATTGATAAAAACTCAATAAGTAGATCAATAATATGTGACTTGTTAAAGTTTTAACAAGCTCTTAATTAAATTATAATATTAGTTTAGATTTTTAGCACGTAATAATCCTAGCTATATTAGGAGTAGGAAATAGTAGTCTATAAATTCATGCTTCTCTACCACGTAAACTCTTCAAACACAGAGAAACCAAGGTTTTTAAAAAAGTGCTAATCCTCCATAGCCGAGAGACTGCTTGTTCCAACTCAAGTTTTTCGTTGAAAGTTTTTGTAAGCCATCATGCCGCAGAGAAGAGTTTGTCGAAGGTGCATGCTTAAACTAACAAAAAAAAAGAAGAAAAACTCATTCTGTTTCTTGTTCAATGCTTATCTAAAGAATTCTCGTAGAAAAGTAATTTGACATTGAAATCTTTAACTGTACTAGGGGCCGCCATCGATCAAGTAGAAGAGATGACAACGACGATAGTGGAGATTTGGACAATTTTAAGAGAGAACCCAAGACTATTCATGTTTACTTCATAGAGTTGTCTGAGAAAAGGTTATATATATATATATATATATATCTTTTTTACATAAATTTAACCTTTTGTTTTATCTTATGAATTTTGGTGTTTTGGAATTTCTTTTTATAACAAATTCTTTGCGCTTTTTTCAACGCAATGCAGGGCATCAGTGAGAGAGGAAGCACTTTCATCAATTCTCAATGCTTTAATTGACAACATAGAGCAAGAATTTGTAGAAAAGAAGTAAGCATTATTTCCCTTGCAGGGTTCCAATCTTTTTTGTTTTTAGAAAGAAAAAAAAAAGATTTATAATTATAATGATAATTAACTTCACATAAAAGAATCTAGTAGCCAGAACTTCATTCTCAAGAAGCACCTAGCCATGGGTCTCTAAAACTTACAAATTCGATTTTCTTTTTTGATAATAAATACAAAACCTGGTAATGCTCACAATTTTGATAATCTTAATGCAGCTTTGTAACACTAGTGTATCACTGCTTGCGTTGCATTAAAAAGGGTTCTGCTAAGGAGATGGAGCAATCAGCACATACCATTGGTAGGTTCAATCCTTCATGACAGTGCAATTATTTGTCGATGTTTTTATTTATTTATTAAACTTTGAAATTTAACTTACAGTTCTGATACATATTTTTCTTGTAGGATTGCTGGCAATGATTACTGATTCTGTTGATAAGGCGCACGAAGCATATGGAGATGTACTGACTGCACTTTCCCAGGGACTTAAATCTAAACTTAACAACTTGAAGGTAACTATTGTATGCTATGATGCTATGAAGTAGTAGTAATTAATAAACTAATTAATTTTCTATTTGATTTTTTGGATATTGTCTGCACGATTATGCTTCATGGACTTTGTTACTATAAGTTCCTTTTCCTCTACAGGTTCTTGAGTGCTTGGCTGTTGTTACCTTTTTTGGTGCTAGCAACTCAGATGAAACTGAACAATCAATGCAGTTAATATGGAGCTTCATTCATTCTGAATCTGACTCTAGTGTATGTACTTTAACTAAAACCCGTGATGTTTGCTTATGTGGTTGAGCTATGTTACTCGGATTCGAGTGTGAGTGTCAGATACGGGTTTGTGTCTGACACGGGTATGTTCAATTTTTTCCAAGTTTTTCCATGTATTTGGAGGGCCCTTGGAGGGTCATATCCCCATACCCGTGTCCGGATATGCTCGAACACGGGTGTCGGACATGGGTACTTGAAGAAAAATTAAGAGTCGAAGTAACATAGCCGTTGAGTACAACAATCTAAGCTACGGAAATTAAGCAAGTCTAACTGATATGTTGGTCCATATGATTCTGTAATTTGCTTAATCAATTCTTAAATTTAGTTAACTGTAAAATGGAACCTAAAAAGATTGATTTCCTTCAATGTCTCATCAGATGGAAAAGAAACATTCACCTGCTGTTCTAACGGCTGCAATATCTGCTTGGTCCTTTCTTCTTACTACCCTTGATGGATGGAGGCTGAGTTACAAAAATTGGCAAGGGTGAGTCTTCTAATTAAACAGTTCCATTTATTGTAAATATTTATATTTTTTGTATTTAGTTTGATAAAAGAGTTTCTCATTTTAAAATTTTCTTGAAAATGCTTACTCTAGACAAATCCAACCTCTAGATAGTTATTAAGCTCTGCCTTTTTTTTTCTCTACAAACAAATTTCTCCTGCTATAGCTTCAAAAGAGTACTGGAAATAACATTGATAGTTTTGCAAATTTGGATGCAGGGCAACTTCATACTTCTCAAACCTACTGGACAACAATGATGAAACAGTATGTGCAGCAGCTAGCGAGGCACTAGCTTTAATATTTGAAACTCAGTGTCTGGAGAAATTCTCAACTGAAGCTAAGGATTCTCATGGCTCAATCCATGAAGGTATGACATCCATCAAGATACATTCAGAAAAAGAACTGAAGGACAATATTATACAGCAACTAAGAAGCCGATTCACAGAAACAAGCGATGAAAATATTCCTACTCAAGATCCAAGAACAGGGTTAAAAGCTGTCTTAGCAGCTACTTTAAATTTTCTTGAGGTTCTGATTTTACTTTTTGTTTATCCACATATTCAATTGAATGTATCTTGAGCTGTCATAATAATAATCTTAATAACTTACTTTCAGGAGGGGAATTGTCTAAATTCCTACATGACAATAGGTGGGCAGAAACTCACATTATCAACATGGTCTCAGATAATACAGGTATTTAATTTTCTTCACATTTCTTTGATGATCTGCATCTCTTTCAATGAAGTTAAACCTCTTTCTACTCCCGACTGCAGATAAAGTTTATGAAACATTTTCTAGGAAAAGATGGTTTTGTCAAGCATATGATGGTAGGTTTAATGATCCTATCTTTTTACCCTGAATTTTTTTTATGATTTTTCTTTTATACTCAACTTACTTGTTCCAGAGAAATGGAAACTTTCATGATGTCTTTGAGTTTATGCCGAAAACAAGACCTTTGGGCAGCATGCCATACATACCCGAAAGAGAAGAGGTCAGTTTAAGTATTCATTTGAATGGTTAATGTACCACCATGTGCATGTATACTGCTTTTTCTGTAAGATTCATCATGTCTAATTCTTGCTACTTTTACAGGTTACAATTCGTTTTTTCCAACCTCTAGTTCCAAGACACCAGGATGGCTCTCTGATGCCATTCATAAGCAGAGAAGAAAAACAACTACAAAAGGTAACTTTTTTTTTTTGGATCAAGGGAATTACATTGGTGTATTCACCTTTTGCACTTTATCATGTTAATATGTAATGAATGAAGAATGAAGAAGTTGAATTTTGTACTAATTTTTTTTTAATCTTTCACTCCCTTACAGAAAATGACCATGTCTCCCAATTCCCACTTGAGTAAGGCAAGGACTCAGTTACTGAAAAAGAAGCGACTGTTATCATCAGAGGTAACCTTTTTTATTTTTTCTTTCATTTTAGTCAAAACATTATGTTTTATGATCCCTTGGTAAAAAGAATGTCACTAGGAAGCTAGGCATGCAATATAATAGAACTGAATTACCCGAAAAAGTTGTCCTAATTGCTATTAACAACTTACTGTGTCAAGACAACCTATGATTAGCAGTTCTAAAGTCAATAATGAGATTTGTTTATTGATGAAACCTTAATCTTGACCTTAACATTATTGTTCTCTTTAAACAATCTTTTTATCTTTTAACTGATGTTTGAATATGCTTTTATATGCAGGGGAGAGAGGATGATTGTTTTGCTGTTGCTGATTATTTAGGTGGAGTAGAGGAGAGTTGTTGAAGTAGACTAGACTCAATGCTGAGAATGTTAACTAAATTTTTTAAGCTTAGGGTTTAATTATATCTTGCAATTTTTTTTAATAATAGCTTTGATTCATTATGATACTTGTTTAAGAGGCAATGGCAAGTATTTTCCTTTTCTTTGCTTATTTTTTTTATTTTTTCATTCATGATGTAAATGGAAACAAGATGTTCCTTATCTGCCAAGCTCAGAGAACCGACTTCCAAATCCACCCTCGCTATTTGAAATTGAAACACAAGTTTCTTACTTTTGTTACTTGGTGGAACTGTCATATTTCATAGACTGCTATAAAGGTTAACTAGTTAAGCAAAGAAAACACTCATAGAACGATTAAACCTCATTTAAATATGGTTTCACTTAATGCAATTATACATAAGTAATTTAAAGCAGATACTAGTACTACAGAACAATGTAAGTATGTAACCTTGTTAAAAAGTTAGAATTATGGTGGGTATATATTCTCTTGGCATAAGCATTGCCACACTTGAGAGTAGTACTCATTTTCTTCTAACTCCGCTGCCGATCGAATTGATACTTCAACCGGCATACAAGGCTTGCACAGGTTGCACTTTGAATGACAGGAAGCTGGAAGTGACCCAGGCCTTCTCATTCCAGCAATCAGCACCAAACTTTCCTGTAGAGTATATCGATATAAAGCATTCAATTTCAAAGAAAGTTCATGTTAAATCAAGGCATATGGCAATGAAATTTATAATGGTAGAAAACAATATAAAAAGGAAACAACAAGGGAACACTGAAATATTAATTCGGCTGTGGGATCATGTACTGACAGGAGAAGGTGATGGTGAGCCAGCCAGCTTACGAGAGTGAACCGAGCTAGAAAAAATAAGAATGGCAAGCAAGAGAGTGATGATGATATTGGTGGTAATTTTCTTTCTTTCTTCCATATTCTAGGGAGAGCAAAGAGAAAAAACTCTTTAGAAATTATTAATTGAATTGGTCTTGTACAAGATGATGGCAATTATTTATACATAGAAGTTGAGGATCAGGAGTTGTTGAATCTTTTATTCTGTAACAATGAAGAAAGGGTCAACATGATCTCAACTCAACTGCAACTATCATCATCAATAAGCCTTGGACAGAATAAGCCATGTTCTTCCAGATATGGTTTTATCCTTTTAAGTGGAATACTGATCAAAGACAATGTAAAACTGCCAAAGCGGATAGGGCTGCTGGTATTTGAATCAGTAAGAGAAAGATAATTCACAATTTAAGCTGTGGAATGGACTCCTGGAGATTGTCTTGTCACTTGTGTATAATTGAGACTTGATAACTTCAACATAGAAAGGCTTTGAACTGTTTATTTGTATCATACTTTTAAATAAGTTTGTAAGCTTTTTCCAACAATTTTGAGTAGCTCAGTCGGATAGAGCATAAGGCATTGGAGGTTCAACCCTTCCTCAGGGGAAGCAGTAAAACTGGCAGTTGACAGAAAGAGAAATGCAACCAGATGGGCTAAAGCTACTGTGGCATCTGATCTTATCCCACTTTCTGCTTGTAGAACCAAAAATGTTTCCGCTAAGGCAAAAGATGAAGCAAATTAAATTAATGCACAAACAAACTAAGCCTGGTTTCCAAGCTGAATGGCACTTTTACGATTAGGAAGCAAAGCAACATTGGTGACTTTTACTCTGGATTGGCAGCTGAAAAGGAAAATCTCCCAGATTGGGTGAAGGGACCATGTCAATTGACTCATGAGTCAATATGGAGAATATATAATATGTTTTGCTTGCCTTCATGTGAAAGGTTAGTATTTACGGGTGACCCAATCAAGCCCAGCCCAGGCTTCAAGATCTCAAAAAAAAAAAAAAAAAAAAAAAAAAAAAAAAATCATTTTGGAATGAACCATCCCATTCCCACACATCGGGTATAAAAAATAATAAAAAAAAATAGTAGGAAACGATTATTACACGTGAATATATATATATATTTAAATTTTGTCATATAATTAAATTTTTATAAAAAATTAATTATTTATTATCAAAATTATTAATAAATTATTAAAATAAATATTTATCATTTAATTATATATAATATATAATAAAAAATTAATTACGTAACAAAATATGAATAAAAATAATATATATTAATGTAAAATATCCATTTTATACAATTTTTTCTCTCGGCCATGAGCGTCGAGGGGTCCTCCGGTGATTGCTCCATTAATTTGTTAAAGTCATTAAAAAGTCAGTGGTCAACTGATATAGCAATTATTAGTCAAGTCAAGTTCATCAAAGTTAAGTTAACTGACCAGACTGGTCAAAGAACCAAAATACAAGTTTTCAAAATCACCCCCCGACCCCCAATTTCTTTTCCTCTAGACTTCGCATATTTCCCTTTTAACTAGTTTTTTGTACTCAACTATTATTTGCTTGTAAATGATTTAACACGTAAAGTATATTATATAAATAAGAAATTCAATATTGCTAATAAGAAAGTAAATAATTATACCAAAAAATAAGAAAATAAATAAAAAAATTCGTTAACATTTTAATTTAAAATAAACATGAAAAAGGGAGATGGTCTTTTTCACAACTTCAAAAATAATAAATATTTCCACTAGTTGACCAATAATTAAGATTCAAAGTTTATAACATTAATATAACTGAAATAATAAAATTATACTTAATTAAATTTATCATTTAAGTTTTTATTTTTTATTGTAATTAATTTCTTCACACATGTGTTGTACGTGAATAACATATATAATTATAATAATGAAAAATAATAAGTTTATGATCATAATTTGATTAATTTCCAGTTAATTAACATTTAAAGTACAAAGACATATAAGTATATGCAAAATATTTTTCAAGAAGTTTTATTGCAGTGATATTGTAATGCAAATAACATAAAAATTTAATCTAATCTTCAAGAGATTTTATTGATTTTATATTAAACTTATACACTTATTTTAAAGTATGTAGACACACATATTAATTGACATGTTTTATATGTTAAAAAACCTTTTTTCAAAATTTTTATTTAAATAAATTTATTTAATTAGATTTTAACTGTGTTTAAGTCATTTCAATTTTTTTTTTTTTTAAATGCACATTGAATATGTCTAGCTTATTAAAAAAAATTAACTTTATGAAGAAAAATTTATACCCATACATAAACTATGTTTAACTCATATAAAAATCAAAGATCTTCAAAATTTTGTATTCATTCAAAATTACCTATATTTATATTTATATTTATATTTATATCTATATTTTATTTTATAAATAAATAAAAAATATCGATCAATAATTTTATTGCATACAATTACTTATTTATCAGTCAAGTGATATTCTAAAATTCATGTAACCTAGATAATTTTATGAATAAGTCACACCAAGTTGAGTGAACATGAAAAATAAGATAACTTAATTACATGTGTTAAATAATTTTGTGTTAACATGAAACTAATTTATTAATTTCGTTCAAACAAAATTTTTAATTTTAAATCATATGAAAAAGTGATAAATAGTATATTACAAATTTATAATAACCTATTCAGATATATGTGTTTACTTAATATCATATATTCATATATTTAAGATTAATAAAAAATAAATAAAAAATAATATTTAATTTATTAAAAAAGTATTATTTAAATTTCTTTTACTTTAATAAGTACTTAATTTAGTAAAAATGATATATTAAATATAAAAAATTGTTTAATAAAAATTAAATAATTCTTAACTATAGTTATAAGCACAAGTTAACCAAATTCATAAAAAAAAAATGGTAATCACTGAATTAAAAATCTTTGAACGGTGCTTGTTGGGAGAATTCCATGCATTTTAAATGTTATTGTTGTGAGAGAATGGAAGAAATCCAAACCAACCCAACCAAAGAGCTCCGTCCATCTAATGGGTCTGAGACGCAGAATGTAAACGTCATATTTACTCAATCCAATCTCCAAACTGTCCCACTTGTATGGAGAGATGGACACCTGTTTTAAAATTCCAATCTAATATTGGTATATAATCATATATGAATATGATTTTAACCACTTCAGAGCTCAGATCAGTTTTTGGTTATACAAAAATTAGATTCTAATTTTAAGATTGTATTAAATGCAATAGAATCTAATCTTGGTATATAACGTTTTTCTTACACGATCTTCCTGTTCTTCTTCACTGTTTTCCTTAAACTGATCTACCCAAATCCCAGAAAAACCCCTCAAGAGACAAAAAAAGAAAGAAAGAAAGAGATGGAGCTACGAAGATTACATCTTCTTCAAGGGTTTATGTTGTTGACTGTGATAGGGAATTGTTATGCGAGATTTGTGGTGGAAAAGAACAGCTTCACGGTGACGTCACCCGACAAGATTAAGGGAACCCATGATAGTGCAATTGGGAACTTTGGGATACCTGAATATGGGGGAAGCATGGCTGGTGCTGTGGTTTACCCTAAGGAGAACCAAAAGGGTTGTAAGAGTTTTGATGAGTTTGGGATTTCCTTTCAATCCAAGCCTGGCGCTCTTCCTACTTTTGTTTTGGTTGATCGTGGAGGTCCTTTTCCTATTTTTGCCTTCTCTCTCTCTCTCTCTCACTCTCTTCTTATTTTATTTTATTTTAATTTCTAGTCTGAGATTGAGTTTTTTTAAGCTATAATTTGTATGTTCTTGGGTTGACTGATTAGGAACCATTTTTGTGTTTTTTTGGCTAATTTGATTGTTGCTTTCAAATTGGGGTTATTTTAATGTTAGATTTATGGCTTAATTTGTTTGGTTTGGCTGGTTTAAGATGGGTTTTTTTTTTTTTTTCCTGTTCTTTTTTAATTGTTAGTTTCATATTTGAGTTTAATTGGTTTAATTTCATGCACTGGATGGTTTTAACTTTTAACTCTTTCATTTATTTGGAGAAATATCTTTTAGCAGTTTCCATCGATTTCATTGTCACTATAAGCTTTGAGTTTTATAGTTTCTTTGATTTGGCTGACTAAGGATTTTTATGGCTTTTTTTATTATTAATTTACTTGTTTTAGCCTGCTTAAGTCGTTTGGAAGGATGTCTTTTTCTCCTTTTATCCTAGTTGTTTTCTGAAATTTGAGGTTAATTTTTTTAGCTCGTTTTCCCCCTAATTTCATAGGGATCACCTTTAGATGTTTCTACAAAAGTGCTTGAGAGTATTATGATTAATCATGGAGTTACCCTTTGTCTGATTTGGAATGAAATGCTGATGTTTGCTCTTTTGAAATAAGCTGTTTGAATTGATCGAAGAGTATCTAGAACTGATGCATTATCTAACAGATGTATGAAAATAAACATGAGTTTAAAGAGGGTGGAAGTTGTTGGTGCTCTAAGCGCATCATAGTAATGGCTTATAGTTACATCCAGATTAGATAATTAAGTTATTACAATGTGATTAAACTGTTAAAGAGATGAGAAGTATCTTAAGTGATTCAGTATGTCCAAGACATGTATCAGTTTACCATTGCCTATGTACAGACATCAGTGGCTGCTATTATGTTAAGCCAAAGAGATTAAGGTTGTAAAATTTGTTTATTGTCCTCAAACTTTACTACTTAAGTTACGGTCTTACAATTAATTTTTCTTTAGTTCTCAATAATTTTTATGCCAAGTCAGCATTTAGTGCTTATTATTCTTATTATTTTCCCAGATTGCTTCTTTGCTTTAAAGGTTTGGAATGTACAGAAGGCTGGTGCTTCTGCAGTGCTTGTTGCGGATGATATTGAAGAAGCATTAATAACCATGGACACGCCTGAAGAGGATAGTTCATCTGCCAAATACATTGAAAATATAACGATTCCATCTGCCCTTATTGAGAAATTTTTTGGTGAAACTCTAAAGAAAGCAATCAGTGGTGGGGATATGGTCAATGTTAATCTTGATTGGCGAGAGGCTGTTCCGCACCCTGATGATCGTGTGGAGTATGAGTTATGGACCAACAGCAATGATGAATGCGGAGTTAAATGTGATATGCTGATGGAATTTGTGAAGGATTTCAAGGGTGCCGCACAGATACTTGAAAAAGGTGGCTATACTCAATTCACACCCCATTATATAACTTGGTACTGCCCTCAGGCTTTCACCCTAAGCAGACAGTGCAAATCTCAATGCATCAACCATGGAAGATATTGTGCACCTGATCCTGAACAAGATTTTAGCTCAGGTTATGAGGGGAAAGATGTAGTTATCGAAAACTTAAGGCAGCTATGTGTTTTCAAAGTGGCAAATGAGACCAATAAGCCTTGGTTGTGGTGGGACTATGTGACAGATTTTCAAATAAGATGCCCCATGAAGGAGAACAAATATAACAAGGAATGTGCAGATGTTGTTATCAAATCTCTTGGTAATAATTAATTAAAAGAATCCTCTATTTCACTTATAATTGCCACTAATAGCACCCTCAAGAATAAAAATGTTACTGGCAACTAGTTATGACTGATTTGTGATGTTCTTTTGTCATCCATTCAGGGCTTGATGGTAAAAAGATTGAGAAGTGTATGGGAGACCCTAATGCTGATGCAGATAATCCTGTTCTGAAAGAAGAACAAGATGCCCAAGTAATTCTCTCGTGCTTAGATATTTATTTTTTACTACTCTTTTTATGTAATCTTGCCATCTTTGACCTTTTTGGAGCTCTTAATCATCGAAAGCTATTTAATAGAAACATTTTCCATAGGTGGGGAAAGGATCTAGGGGTGATGTTACCATATTGCCTACGCTTGTTGTCAACAATCACCAATATCGAGGTTTGTATTGGCGCCTGTATTTCACGTATAAAATTGGATGCTTTCCTTTCTGACATATCTGCATACAGGAAAGCTGGCCAAAGGTGCTGTTCTGAAGGCCATCTGTGCTGGTTTCGAGGAGACTACTGAACCAGCTGTTTGTTTGAGCGGTGGTAAGTTGTTCTTGTTATACTTTCTTGCAAGTATTTTAGTCTGTTGCCACTTAGGGTTCATCATGTAGTGTGGTCTTCAACTTCCAAGAGAAGATTGAGTGAATTTGGTTTGTGGGATGTCCACTTCTGCCAAAATTGACAGTGGTTACTTCTGTGGCAGATGTGGAAACGAATGAATGCTTGGATAACAATGGTGGTTGTTGGCAAGATAAAGTAGCCAATCTCACAGCCTGCAAGGTATGAATTAAAGAATTTTTTGATAGAGGTTCTCTACTTGCTTATGACACCATTAACTCTCGCAACATATTGATTTGCTCAGGATACATTTCGAGGGAAAGTCTGTGAATGTCCCTTGGTTGATAGTGTGCAATTCAAAGGAGACGGTTACACTCACTGTGAAGGTGAGAATTGAGATTTTATTTGCACTGGTTTAGCTTTTACTTCAAAGTTATCGTTTTAATGCTTTTTCATGATTCATGCCTCATGATATGGGCCTAACACGATGCAATGGCATTATAGGATTCATGTTGTGGGAAAAGCTTGATTTGTTGTTGTTTGTTGCTTATGTCTAAGTTTGAAGCCCCTCATTGGTTTTTATTGTGTTTGCTTATGTTTGATAGAGGCAATACAACTTTCTTCCTTGAAAAGGGATTTTCTCACCTGTTTCTGTATTTATTCATCTTATATCTGCATAATATTTACTCATATTCTATTTTCTTTTTGCCATTCAGCTAGTGGGCCTGGAAGGTGCAAGATTAATAATGGAGGTTGTTGGCATGATTCACGAGATGGACATGCATACTCTGCTTGTTTGGTTAGTAGCAACATTTATTTTTACTAAGCTCCTCCCAGTTTTGCGTTTTCCTCCTTATGAAAATAAGTTTATGTTCTGATCAAGCCTTTGAACAGGATATTGGAGATGGTAAATGCCAGTGTCCTCCAGGGTTTAAAGGTGATGGTGTCAAAAGTTGTGAAGGTGAGTCCTGAACGAATAAATATATGTTTCATGCTGTGATTAGGAACTCAAACTAGCTTGAGTTGAATTTAGTTTCACCAAAGAGCCATGTGAGTTGGAGAACCTAACTGCTATGGGACATCCTGAAAGCGCCCCCTTTGTTCTTAGGATGAAGAAACTTGCATGAACATCATGTAGATAAACTTTAATGAGCAGCAAATGACTGGTTGAATGCAAGCAAATTGAAGCTCTGAGTTTGTCGAATGATTAAGTCATTTAATATTTCTGCCTTGTCCATCATGCAGATGTCAATGAATGCAAAGAGAAGAAAGCCTGCCAGTGCCCTGAATGTAGCTGCAAAAATACCTGGGGAAGCTACGAATGCACTTGCAGTGGAGATCTTTTGTATATCAGGGACCATGATACCTGCATAAGTAAGTTGTGGATCTAGGATTTGCAACTTGAACCTAATTTCCTTGGAATATATGGTTTATGTTTAGTGTTTTGATGTCTGACTCCTTGCTCTATCTCAGGTAAGAGCGGTACCGAAGTAAGATCATCATGGGCTGCTGTTTGGGTCATTTTGATCGGCTTGGCAATGGCTGGTGGTGGGGCTTATCTCATTTACAAATACAGATTAAGGGTAAGTTAGTGCATTATATTATAAAACAAGCCTACAATTTGAAGTTTGGACTGCATATTGGCTGGTTAAGAAAGTGGCTCTTCTTGATTGAATCCTTTGATGGGGAGGCTTGGCTTGGATTAAGTTACCTGGAATTGAGGGTTTTGATTGGCAACCTCCTCTAGACTAACTTATCAAACCTGAACTAGCCATTCTGATTTTCTTCTATTTATATTCGTATATGTTAAGCATATATACTTTTTCCCCCTAACGTTTACGTGTTTTGTTACTTTGCAGTCATACATGGATTCTGAAATCAGAGCTATAATGGCACAGTACATGCCTCTGGATAATCAAGCAGAAATTCCAAACCATGTAAGTGAAGATCGTGCATGAAGAAGAAAACTCCATTATTTTCGCGGAGTTCTGGTCAAGCAAAGTTGATGTGGTTCTCGTTATACCCTTATTCAATTGGATTTCAAGCATGGATTTTATTCATCTATAAAATATATTGAAACAATAAAGGAATGCAGATTAGAAGTGGCTATTTGTTTGTTATAACAGTAACATGCTGAGAAAGTTGAGAGTAGGGGATCGACTTCAGCCATCAGGGGTAGATTATAAAGGATATGGCTGTAGCATCTAAGAAATTTTCCTTTTCAGATTCTAAATCCCGAGAAACCTTTGCCCCATAATTTTTATGGCAATTCCGTAGTTCATTTATGCCTTTTAGATGAGCTGCCTGTACTCTTTTTTTTTTTACTGTATTTTATTTTCAACTTAAAAGGAGGGTCGAACTCTTTATTTTTTTCTAAAATATCTATGTTTGACATCTGTATTTGACACGTATCTGAACATAACTATGATCTTTCAAATATATAATTTTTTTTTTTTTTTAAATGAGTATATTCGTATCAAACACATATCTGTATTCGATATTCATTTTCGAATTCGATTAACATAAATTTTTAGTTTAACTTGAAGAAACATTTTCTTTTCCGGTGGAATGTGGATGGAGCGTTTTTTAAGTTTCCTTGTGGATCTCGTGCTTTGGTTGAAAGCAGTGAATTTCCAAATTTGGATAAAATGCTGGTCATGGGCAAAAAAGATATAGCCCTGCATTGATCTCTAAAATGTGCTGTAGAAGGGGAAAAGGGGGAAAAACCCTTTCCCGACTCGGTTTCATCGTGTAAAAGGTAATAGTTGGGAAGCAGATAGTCTTATGACATCCAATCCGAATGGGGAGGCTTCCCACTTCCGAACCATTGGAAAATGCCAAATGGTTGAATATGGCGAAAAATGAGATGCGTTTTCTCATATTTTAGGCATTTATCGACCTACCAGGATCTTAAAGTCATTGATTATTAGTATAACTGAAGCTGCCAATGGCATAATTGAAGCTGCCATTCTGACTCACACTAATGCAAATGAACTCGAAATTTAGTTCAATTGGTTCATACAATTACTCTTAAGAGGGGATATCCAGTAGATTTGAAATTCAAATCCTAACATATGCAATCCCTTTTTCTATCTCAAGCTAGCTGCGGCTTTCATTGTACCCAAAAAAAAGTCTGGTAACAGAGGCAAAAGTCTTTTCCGTAACCCAGAGAACATAAAACCAGTAGCCATCGGCTGATGCTTCATTTTTTATGTTCGAAGCCTTCAAGGTCTACGACATAAACAATATAGCTCTAGTATGTATGTCGTCATCAGGTGAAATATAACTGTCCAAATGTAACCAATCTGTTTGTGAGCTGTGACCCCAGTTTGTTTCCGATCTTCACTAAAAGTCTAAAACTGCCTGCCTTCACTTGGATTGCCAAAGCTTCCATTTGACTGATCTCAACTTGTTTTGATAAGTTACGGACTAAACTCCATCTCTTTCAGCATAAAGAGAGATAGTTTTAATTGTCTCCATACATTGAGAATATTTGAAGATATTTGTTATTGCTCTGAGTAACTGTCCATAGAATTAAGGTTAACTTGCGACTATTTCACTTGGGACGAAGCTGAATTTATCATCCCATGGACATGATATGCATAGAAAACATCTAAAAATCAAGACCATGTTTCAGCATGGAGTTCAAAGTTCGTAGTTGTAGCTAGAAAATCTTCGAAACGAAGAAAATCTGCTTGATTAACTATTGTATTTTATGTGATTACAAGAAAGAAATGGACAAATTTGATGAATGGTTTGTGGTAATTATTGATTACAATTAATATTTGAAGAATTTACGTACTTAAAGAAATAAATCCATTACAAAAATGGCAACGACTTATTTCAATTTGGAGAATATGCAGATGGCCAATGTTTTCGACAGAATGGGATCTCTACGATTTTGTTGGCGTGGCGATCTTGAGATCGAGTCCAATATCCATTCCATTGTAAGCAATGGGTGCATACATCCATAAATCATCAGAACTTAACAGCTGCAAGATTCCACAATAAGGAAAAGCAAATTAGATTGGTAAATATCAGAAGAGAAAGATTAAATTTCATCTGTGAAAAGGGATGCAGTAAAGCTTATAATAAGGATCCTTTGTTTGTTCTTACCTTAATCTGGAGCTGCAAAAACTTTACATATTGGACAGCTTCTTCAAGCATTGTGCTAATATCAACCTGCATAAATATATATAAATATCAGAGAATGAATTTTGAGATTTGCACTCACAATTAGCATAGACTCATGGTTAAAACTTAAAAGCTTAATTTCTCAGCATCAAGAGTATTATAGTGCCCACCTTTGTTCCATTGGGGACAAGGTTCTGTAAAATTCTCAGCCTCTCATTAATTCTTTCCCTTCTTTTCTGCAAGATAGATTAGAAAAGGATTGATTAGTCGGTTTTACATTAATCTTCAGCAATGCTTAACCACATTTGTCTTGTGATAGCTTTAAATAGTAGATAGTTACCCTTGCATAAAGGCTTTGGGGATCAGTGGCTGCTCCCCTACTGGCTCTTGTTTTGCCATTCAAATTTAGTGCTGCTGCTCCTTTTGAGTCTGAAGTCACTCCTCCATTAAACTCCTGAGAAGCATTTGAGTCATCCTCTGATGAGCAACTGGCCCAGCTTTGCCCGTTGAGACCAGCAGCATTACCATCTTCATCGTTGTTGGCATTGGCAGTTGAGACACTACTCTGGTTCTTCTTTGACCTTGCATTTCTCCGGTTCTTTTGGACCTGCACCAGTAAATAATTAATATGATCAGAAAAAAGATGAACTTATATGAGCAAGAAAGTAACAGTTTGCTGAGAAAATAAAGAATGCATTTGTCTTTGTACTCACATCTCCTGAACTTCGAGATCTTTTCTTAGAATTCTCTGATATGTTGTTACTTTTTTTCTCTGTGATTGGTTCTGGTTGTGGCATCTCAGATTCCATTTTGTATTCCAACTTCTTATTGGGAAGAGCAGGTTCTTGGAGGCTTTTACCATCCTTTTCTACATTTCCATTGCCCATTTCTTGGTTCAAGCAATCTTTATCACCTTCAACGAGATAGGAACTTGTGTTTGTTGTATCTTCCATACAAAAATCCATTGACATGGGGCTATTATTGGCTACAAAAATTGGATGAGAATCACTCAGGTAGAAGCTCTCTTGACTTGAAGAGGGAAAAAGAATGCTACTAGCAGGACTATAACTACTCCCTTGTGAAAAACTGTATGAACTAGTGTTAGCAATATCATGATGGGCAGGCCAAAAAGTAGATGGAATTCTCAAGTTTGAACTCCCATCTAGCTCATCATCAGGAAAGGGACAGTTACTGAGCAATTGAGCCATGAAATCCGCCTCCTGATCAGTGGTGTACATTCCACTAAGAGAGCCCCAATCTCCTTCTGAAATGGCTCCCATAGAATCCATTATTTTGGAGAAAAGGGTTTTGGGTTCTAAGTGCTTGCTAGTTGCTACTAAGAGAAGCTCTCGAATTCGTTTTTGATCCTTGAAGAGAAACAGGATAAAGAGATGTATATATATATACCCAACAGCTGTGAAGAATGTCATCAAAAGCATTGACTTCACTCGTGTAAACAATATCTCATTTCATAATTACCAATTATTAGAGCCGGAAATTCCCTGTCACTGATATGTACAAGTTCGTAATGGGCCCAAGAACAACTCAGAAACACTTAAAATAATGCAATATTTCAGCTACCTCAAACGCCCTCTTAACTAACTGTACCAAAAGAGAATGAATTAGGACTCGAGAAAACGATCTGAATATTAGAGATGAACTAAGATTAGGTGGGATAAAACAACATAAAAACTGGTCAATTATTTAGGCAAGAATAATGAACCAGGAGATTTGGTGAAGAGGGGAAAGGGAAAGAGAATCACATCTGGCAATGGAGAGACGTGGGGGAGTCTTAACTTGAATATGATAAAATTAACATAAAATATAGTATGTTAAAATAGAGAATGAAAATGACATGAGGAAAGGGGCGGCCAGATCGTGGAGATGAGTATGCTGACATTCTCAAAAACACACCTGCAGGAACCAGACAGTATATCTGTCTTTCGGATACTTTGTCTCCTTTAATGGCCTTGAATCCTTACAATTGTTCTTTGAACTTTAGGAATCTCTATCTTTTTAGTTATCAGAAGCAAAAAAAATTCTACCTGTTGCATGTATCTGAAGATCATAAACCAGATTTCTATGAATATGTTTGTGAATGTTGTTGAGTACTGCTAAGCCACAGCTTCTTTCTAATTTTTAATTTTGGTGGATATTCAATCATGTTATATGTATCTGAAGATCATATAGCAGATTTCTATGAATATGTTGTGATGAGTTTTCTCATTTTTCATGGTATATATATTCTCAAGGACTTCTCAATTTCTTATGGTAAAGGTTACTATCTCTTGTCTCCAACATCTTTACTTGGATTAATGAAAGCAAAGATCCTCTCTATCTGGTTTTACTTCCAAGTTCCAACAACACAAAGAACAGTAGTAAGATATAAAGGTAAATTGTGATCAATAAAGATGGGTTGATTCATGGTTTTGAGTATGAATCTTATTATGAGTGATTTTTTATTGACGTTAATCTCGAATGCTTTGCTGCTTCAATTAAGTACGACATATTTTATCTTGATTTAAGGATCGAACAATTTATTTATCTTGAAATTTTTTTAACAATAAAAAAAAAAAAAAAACACTAATCATTCACTTGTTGAAAAATGAAGTGTTGAATCAATATATATAAAGAAGTGATGTTTTTGACAAAAAAAAATTGAAAACATGACTGAATTATTTATATCTTGAGGGAGAGAGGGTAAAGGGTTTTCAACAATATTTCACATAAATTAAATTAAATTTATCCCCAAAAAAGGAAACAATGCGTGATACCATTTGTTTGTAATTTGTTTATGATATAATAATGAATGATAATATACAATTACTTGCATGAAGGGAACGAAGTGAGGGAAAATAAGATATGCAAAATAACTATATATTATATTCCCATGATTAAAATTACTAAAGAAAAGATTATCCCAAATATATGTCCACTTCAGCTTGTAGTTTCAATTTCACTTTTCCATTTAATTGAAAAATAAAGGATATATATATATATATCCACCATTCCATAATTGAAGCATAAAACAAAAACCCATTAATTAACTAACAAAATGAATTCCAATAAATTGATTAAAAAAAATTCACAAGAAATTGTTACCTAATTATATAGTCATTCTAAGAATTATACTATTCATTTATTTACTTGGAGCATAATTTACATTTTTCTATGAAATGAATTCTTTATTATAAAATCAACTTAAGATAAGGTGATATTTATATCTTATGAGATGATTAAAATTTGACTAAAATAATAAAAAAGCCTTTGATCTTTATTATTTTATCTAAATAAATTCTTATAATTTATTACTTCCAAATAAATCCTTAACTTTTAATTTACACTCAAATAAACTTTTAACCTTTAATAATTTGTATCCAAATAAGCCATTAATTTTTAACTTATACTCAATTTTTTTTTTAACATATATTAATATTCAATTCAATTCAATTTAAAATAAAATTTTATTTTGATACAAACTAAAGAATAAAATTTTATTTAGATATAATAAAAATACAAAGATGTATTTAAAAGAATAAAATAATTTAAGAGTTTTTTAATATTTTAATCTTAAATTTTATTTCACATCGATAAAAGTAACAATAAAAAGAATATTAATTTTTACTTTAATGTTTGCACATGTTTTTTTAGTTTTTCTATGAATATAAAATTTATTTAAATAATGATATCTTAAGCATACAATGTCTTATACAGTTTGTTAATTGTATAAAATATTAATTTATATCTCTTTACTTCCAACTCAAGTAACAGTTAAGGATTGTCATCTTTACCCTATTTGCATTATGAATTTTCATCTTTTTATTTTCTTTAAAGAAAAAAACATTGAATTAATACTTGATCATTTACTATAAAAATATTTGAATTATTGTAAAAAAAAAAAAAAAAATTCTTAATCATTTAAAAAAATCAAATCCAAATGGAAAATAAAATCTAATCTACTAGGTTAAAAACAAAAATACTCTTATCTATCAATAAATCCATCACTATATTCCCAAATCTATCTATCCATCTATCTATCTATCTATCTATCTATCTATTACTTCCATATTATATTTTATTATACTAATCAATAAAATAAAATAAAAAATCTTCATGTGTGTTTAAGCTAATGCAAAGACACAATAGACAATCATTTAAGAAATCAAAAGCTTTTTTGTCTTTTTTTGGTTGGGAGGGTTTTATCATTACACTCTCGATGCTGATAGAAATTAGTCTTTCATCAATCATAAAATGGGAACAGGGAACACCCTGGATTTACACCAAAAAAAATTAATGTGGCCACATGATAATTAATGGTCATTTTTAAATTAAATTAAAAGAACTCCCTAGCTTATAAATTAATTTTTTTTTTTTCAAATTTATTATAAGCAAATTAGACTCAAAACTCAAAAACTTAACTCTTAAAATGCCTTCTTTTTTGGTTTTTACACTAACATTGTTTCCATTAGTTTCTTGTCAACTCAATTTCTTATTTTTATTATTTTATATGTAACTTTTTTTCTCTTTCTTTTTAAATTGTATATTATAGTAATTAGACTTTGTTTTTTTTTTTTCCCTCCTTCAGTCTTTAAATTATGTCTTTATTCATTTTATGTAAGAATTTATTGTTAAAGGGAAAAAATTATATGCATACTATAGTTAAATAAAATGCATAAAAATCCAAAATTATTAAAAATTTTGATAATGGATGCTCTAAAACACGCTTTAAGGTAATTTTTTTAAAAATGTTTTAAGATTAGTTAATATTTTATCTATAATAATATTTTTTTATTAATGTGGTAGTTGATAGTTAATATGTTAATTTTCAATATTTTGGAAGAAAATATTAATTAATATCTCATTGCATGATTAAAGTGATCTTTAAAAAACAAATATGTAATTAATGCATTTGAAATAATGCATTAAATAAAAAAAAGTTTTATTATTAACTATTACTTGCTTTAGTGAACTAATCTTTAAAAAAAAAAAGGTATTCTTTGACAAAATTATTAATTAAAGCGATAATATTCTCAAAAAAATAAAGAAAACGAAAGTGAAATTATCAGCATTTAAGAAATGAACCCAAATAACTCATAAAAAAAATTCTACTACATCAACCAATGAACATTTAAAATTTCCCTAAAAGTCCTATCCTTCCTAAGATTCCGGCGTTTTTTCCTCTCATTTTACGCGTAAAATATTTTTAAAAATTGTTTTTGAAAGGAGAGAAAAAATAAAATAAAATAAAATAAAGAGTTTCCTCTTACCTGATTAAATAGGGAAATTGTAATTTTTTTTATATAACAATATATATAATAATGAAATATTTTAAAGCTGAAAATAAGGCCGGCCATTGCACGATCTGTGATGCAGGGTTGGATTGGAATAAATATGTATAAATTCATAAATAAATAAAAAAAAACAAATTAGAGGAATAAAATCTCAGTAGTATTTGCAAGTTGCAACTATTTTGGAAATTCATCAAATCTGATTTTGTTCTTCTTCCATCACAATAAATCCCAATTTTATTTTTCCTTTTTTTTGGTTCATGGCCAGCCTGCGGGATCCATGTGGCCTATTTTTATTTGGTTGAAACCCCTCCCCCAAGATGACACTTAATTTATAATTTGCATAAATAATAATTAATGCATAATTACATTAATATAATATCAATCTTATCTCATTAATCATCATTTCTTTATGTTAAATATAATTTAGATTACAAATAAACATAATACTTTAGTCTAATACCACATGATCAGATATCTATTGGTAGTTTCTTTTGGAATTTATATGCTAAATAATATATAATGATATGCTTTGTTGTTTAACTATGTATCTTACGAACTCGAAATTTAGTCCAATTGGTTTATGCAGTCATCCTTAAAAGATGGCATCCAACAGGTTTGGGATTCGAATCTCAGCATCTGTAACCTCTTCTTTTATTAACTACGACTTCTTTTGTATCAAAAGTTATGTAGCTTTCAATTTAATAGTATTTTTTTTATTTTATTTTTTTGGAATTTAAAATTCAAAAGGATAGAAGAAAATTACTGTTTTCTTTTCTTTATAAAAGTTACTATTTTCTTATTTACATAACCCAATCAATAAATCGAAAGAAAGAATATATTTCTAATGTCATCACTTGAAGATTCGCGCTTCAATGGTAAAGTGACATAATTAATTAGATATTAATAGATCTGTTTATCAGTCGAGTTACCCGTCAAGTTTGAAGATCCATCTTATATTTAAGAGGATTTGAATAGAAATATTAGACCTAAAATAATTATTTTGAACAAAAAATGAAATCCATTTAAAAAATGAATCGAGCCTTGGACATATCATTTTTGTCCAAATCCGACCGTTTTATTATTAGTAATATAAATGTTTAAAGGAATCAATCATTTTTTAAGAGGATCGATCGTTCTGTATAAAAAAAAAAAAAAAAAGCAAATATGTACGGGCATAGGTAGTGTTTTTACATATACTGGTTGAATTTGAACATAAAATTCTGCCCATATTTAGATCAGATCGACTTAGACAATCATAAAGCCGTTAATATCCTATATCTGGACCTGAAAATATTTTATTTTATTAAAGAAAAACAAACTAGACAAGACAACTTACTCTCTCCAACATTTTCTAGTGTTGTGAGGAGAGAAGTAGGAGGTGAAATATATATTGGTTCTTAATTAGGAGAGAAACGAGAAATAATTTTTCATTCACATTTGGTTTTTTCTTAAATTTTAAGCATGGTGCATGCAGTTAGGACCAGACTCCAATCTAATAAATCAAATATTATCGGCCATGGGTCCACAAATTGGGCTAAATTTTAGACCTAGCTAATGACGGCCTAATACTTGGCCCTTGCTTGTTTACTTTATGTTAATCTTTTTTTTTTTTTTGTGTTGAAAAGTTACTTTATGTTAATTTAAGAATAAAGAAAATTTTAATTTTAATTAACAGTAGCTCTTTCCGAATATATAAATTGAACTTAGAAACGGTCCAAAATTCAAATTACGTAAAATATATAGAGTAATCTAAATTTCATGGCCCAAACAAATTAGTTATAAAATTAAGTGGTAGCTGTTTTTTGGTATGAATTTATGAAAATGACAGTATCATTTAAATAAAGAAATTAATTAGTATTTCTTGATTATAGCTTTCCAAACCTACGCGTAAACTATAGGTCAAAAACCCATTTTTTTTTATTTAAAAGAGAGGAATATATAAAAAAACTTGCATGAAAGAAATTAAAAATATTTATAGTCTATAAATAGAGGGGTTTGATTTGTTAAAAATAATCCAAAATAAGGATTAATTTCATAATTAAACCAAAGAGTTCTCAACTTAATTCTATTATTTCGAAGTTGGCCCTTTGTCTGTTTTATAGGGTTTTGTTCTTTCATATATATTCAATTTTCTTGTTTTGGACTTTAATGCTTACCAAAGGGGGACCAATAACCATTGCACTTTAATTAATTACCAGCATATATTAATATTAGCATAATTAATTACTAGTTTATTAGAATGCACTTTCCTCGCTCAATAATTAATTAATACTAATACTAGGAAGAACAAAGACTAATTAAAGTTGTTATAATATCCTTCCCATCAAATAACAAAATGAATAATACCCAAATAAATCATTCAATTTTATTTAAAATGAAAATAATTTATCGATCTTTTATTTGTCGCATGAAATTAAAGTTATAAAGTTTTATTTTACTATAATTATACCCATAACATCTTGAAAATGGATGAATAAAATCCAATTATCAAAAATTTTAAAATAAAATTCTTTCCAATATTTGTCATAAAGTTCATCTAACTAAATCTAAGTAAGCATTTCTATAAATTACATCATCCAACTACAAATTAAGACTTTAATAAAAATTGAATATTTTATACTATCAAGTTTTGATTATAATAAAATAAAAGATCATAATCTTTATAAATTTTAAGCAATAAAAGATCGATAGTTTATTTTCATTTTTAAGTAAAGTTTGAAAATATGTTTAAGTATTATCCCCAAAAAAATTGCTATAATGGTCTTTTGGCAACTCCTAAGAGGGCATTTTAAGGGGAAGATAAGTTTAAAATCATTTATGTTATGTTTGGAAACATGAATTTGAAAATTTGGATTTGAATTTCATTTGTTATATAAATTGTAAGAATAAAACGCATACATTATGTATAAATTAATTAAGATTCAATATGATTATATATTTCAAAAGTATAAAAACATGAATTTCAAATTCACAAATAACTATAGGTATTTTAAATTCACCACTAAATAGGCATCCAACAAATCCATGGATTTGAAAAATAATAATCAATGTTATATTTACATGTGTTTTATTACACAATTTACACTATTTTTGAAATTCAAATCCATCTTTTGAAATTCAAATTTCCAAACGCAATCTTAATATTTTGGGAAAATGTTAATTAATGTCTAATAGCACTGATTAAGATGATATTTTAAAAAAAAAAAGACAATAAATGAATTTTTTTTTTCAATTCAGTAAAAATAATGCATTAAATGTAAAAATATTTTGAAAATAATAATTAAATAATCCTTATATATATATATATATATATATATATATACTGGATCCAATTCTTTTATATATACCAAACCAATTCAATATTTGAGTTATATATACAAACTTATATAATTGTTTGTGTAAAATATATTGAATTCTAAGTGGGAAAAATATTGCAAATTCAATCATTGAGTTGAGATATCTTTTTTTTTTTAATTAAGAGATGTGAACTGAGTTAATTGTTTTTCAGATAATATGAGGTTGGCTTTCAACTCTCATAATATAAAATATTCATCAAATAAATATATTCCAAAAGGATTCTATTTGTAATACGTAAAAATATGTTCCCATTTTATTAAAATCCTACAATTTTCTCGAATATTGTAAGTTAAGAATTATTATATCATGTTATCATATTTTTCATTGGATTCATAAATGCCAGTTAATTAGTGATGTGTTTGTGATGGTGTAAGTTCTTTTTCCTTTTCCCTTTTGTTTGAAAATAATATTTTAGATTGGAATTCTTTTAAGTTTACATAAAGAAAATGGTAGAACAATTATAAAAAAAAGTATATTAAAAGCAAGAGTACATTTTACATATAGAGTTTTTAAAATTTATAAATAGTGTTAAAATATTGTCATATATTTAATATTTTAATGAGATATATGACAACTATTTTTTTTTTTTTTTTGAAAATTTTAAACTGTTGACTACATATAATATAATTTTCATAAAAATAAGAGTTAATACCCTATTTGCCTCTAAAATATAATACAATAAAATCCCTATATTTTATATGTAAACACTGGATTATAATTTATGATTATAAATTATATAATATAAGTGTGCATGTCAGGGGATTTGCCGCGTAAAACAAGCAAAGAACTAAGATCAAGTGAACGACTCCATCTCCGCTGGAAAAGGTAAGTATTAATTGTGTTTTATTATTGATGACCTTTTCTTCTGCGCATCGGCATGGCTGGCTGGCTGGCGGCCAAAAGGTTTTTCATTTTTAGTAAGAGGGAAAAAGGGAACTTTGGTTTAAGCAATTTATTAACTGAAGCAATACTTACAAATTAACCCAGTTTAAACAAAACATGTTGTGCCTTTAAAATGTCATTCATTTCAACTCCAAAACAGGGGGTTGCAAAAACAAAACATAAAAAGAAGGATAAAAAGAACTCAAAAGATGACCACGAAAAACTATGTAACATTCAGTTCTAACTGCACCTCTATTGATGATTTTTTTTTTTTATATAATAATTAAAAAAAAAAAATTAAAAGATGGGCTGGATGGGTGATGAATTTCTCTGCAATCTTACTTGTGTTTTCCATTGATGGTCTAACGAGGGGAAAGGCTGAGCAGAGAAAAAGGCAGATATAGTAGCAATGGCAGTAACCAACATGATTTACAGAAGCAAGTAAATATAATGTCATCAATTTCATCACAATTTTAATTAGTTACTGCTGCAGCCTCATCATCAACCAGTCCCTCACTCAGAGCCCTTTGTGCAATTCTGTAGTACAGAATACCCATAGTAGCCATGCAGGCCCTGCACAACATAATTGATAAATGGTGAAATAAAAATCCATTCTATGTGTTCATTATTTTCATATATAAGTATATAACCAATATAGGCAGTCTCAACTTTAATTTGTTCCATTTTAAATCTGTGATTGATGATATTAAGACATACGCTGTCTCCATCATTTAATTCTCAAGAGGAGAAGAGCAAAATAATAAAGCTCATAGTCAGGATAAAGGACCCATAAAACCCAATGTCATGACATATAGGGCAAGCCAATTGGAGAAAGAACGAATCTCAATACCAATCCGAATAACTAAATCTGCTTAGAAAAAAAAAAAAAAAAACTAAGATCTTTTTTCCCCATAATTTCAATCTCCCCCTCTTAATTGGTATCCCATCCAGATATCAGTTGCAGCATCCACAGGTCACAAGCACAGATGCATACATAAACACAACGAGAGATGCATACTGAAAAGAAATGGGCAAATGCATGCACAAGAGAGAAAGATAGATCAATGTGTGCATATGTAGGTTGTGGGTTAGCATGGCATTGGTGCTTATCCGTATTCATATACCCAAAAAAAAATGTGCAGACTTACATGATTGCTATGGCAAGAAGGATTTTTCTTGGATCCATCCGTGTTGATCTTTGATACTTCACTCGACCTTCTGGGATGTCATCTGCATTTGATGTGTCTTTACGTGGAGGTGCAGTCACCGGTAGAGTTGGTAATGCACTTGACCAAAACGGAATCAATGCTCTGAGAAACTTATGACGAAGTGGACCTACAACAAGAAATTATAAATACAATAAAAGGAATCATGAATATGAATGAGATCAGAGCATGCAATATAATGATATAGGCATAAGAAGTTCTCCATTACAAACACACTTAGACAGCACCTTGGATGGATGCATTAAGAAACGCTCAGAGGCTCAGACCAAAAGTAGTAGGCCACAGCAAGAACAAATTGGAAAAGTTCTAATCAATTAGAGAGCAGAATGGCTTCATGAACCAAGGCTTTTTTAACTTACCCCTCCGAGAATACTTTTTACGATTTCCATCTTCATCATCTGCATAATATGAGATTTCAGAGTTTTGCCGATCAACATGAACTGTACTCTTCCGTGTTGTTGCCAAAGGCTGGGTTACATAGCAACATAGAAGAAAACACCCAAAATAAGAAAACAAACAACATACTGGAATTGACACATACAAGCAAGCAAAACATAACATAAGGTTCACATCCAATAATTAACAAAAAATGACTTACAGCAACAGGACTTGAAGTTTTCATGTAATTCCCAGCTGAACTAGGACCATCTATCTCCATTATTTCTGTAACTGTAAGTTTAGAAGGTCCCGCAACTGCTGAGTATCCTCCATCTTTTGCCACAGAGGGTGATGAATTCACGTCATACTCTCTTCCTCCAGTTACATTTATCAGTGGATCTGAAGCAAATGCAGGTGGAGGACCACGGGGTTCTGTTGTAGGCAAAGAAACAGGATGATTTCCAAACAAATTCTTCTCCATGCCAGTCTGCACAATATCAAGTAAAGTCATTTAAGATTTATTTAAGCAGATATGATAAGAACTCAAACTGCATTCATCCTAAAAAGGATACTACACTATAAATCTGCAATAGAGCATGCTAAAACTCCAATCAATCCAATTCTCTTTTTTCTTTGGTGCACTTCTTACAGATGATCAACACATATTTAGAGGTTAATTTCAGAGGCAACCGGTGATCTTCAGCATTTTGAAGCATCAGAAGATTGAGCGGGCACCGCAAATACTGGGATCTGCAACATTCTAGTGGCTAAAATTTGAGTTTTAGAAGCTTGAAATAACTTAGGAAATGAGATTTCAGAAACTTTCTTGCAGTTCAATTCTTTTAGTGGACAAGGAAAGAACAGGTTTGGCATAGCGAACTTGTATGGCCTACATTTTACAATAACTTTCATTGGAAGTAGTTGGTTCTGCTGATCAATGCATTTGAGAGGTGAAATTTTCTTAGCAGAATGCATGCCAACCATTTTGGAAACCTCTACCAGGGGAACCGTTTAATCCCGCAACTTTCTTGTCAACCATTGAAAGGCCAAAATCAAGCTTGACAGCACATGCTGTAAAGCATAACTGAATTACAATTTATAACTGGCAAGTGGCAAGAGTAGGACTTCCAAAGCACCCATGGGCAATATGATAAAAGAAGCAAAGGATATACTTAAGGAAAAGTAGAAGAATAGTTTGATAAGCAAAATATTGAAAAAGAAAAAAAAATTCAAAGTTCACTTTACATTTAGAATGAGCAGCAGTTTTTTGTAACAGCCAAATCGAGCATGAACTCACCTGCATAATAGCCTCCTTCAGCAGTGAATGAAGACGGGATGCTGAATCTTTAACACTCTTGGGAGGCCATATCTGGGGAAGAAATCATTGCAAAATGAGACAAGCCAAAGAGCAATTACCGACAGAAGTAAATTATAACCAAGACCATCACACATAACTGCTATAATCCAAGCATATAAGTAAATAATTGAGCAATGCCACAAGAAAATTACGCAGTCTTGAGTCCTTGAGTAACAAATCATAGAAATTCCTCCCACACATGAGAGAATGTCAATTACATGTTCCATTTATTGATCTCTATCCTCTGCATTTGCCAAGCCCATTGAAAAGTTTCAAATAAATAAAGTTACTGGAATATCAGAAACATGCTAATCAACAAAGGAGTTTTCCTCCATTAACTACTCATATGAGCAGCTCCAAAAGCCAGAGCAGCATGGTCATGGCAGTTGATAAGTACTTAATTTCATACATTTTCGTATATCATTTCCTTATACTTTGTACTTAGTTTCTTGAAATTCTTGATAGTTTACTATGGTCATATATTTTATAGGTATTTTGGAAGAGATGAAGTCAAGACATGTTAATTAAGATGTTAAAGAGCTTACAAAATCACAATCACAAGATGAAAGAAGACTTGGGAGTCAAAAAAATCAAATTCTTGGTGCAAAGCAAGAAGACAGATTTGACCTCCGGAGCTTGTTGCAAGGAAAACATGATTTTAAAGTCTTTATTTAAAGAAACTTCCTACTTGACTTTTGAAGCTGACTTGAATACATTTCCAGCGGTATCTCATGGGCCTAAATCGGATAAGAAATGGTCATCCAAATCGGCGCTGAAAGATCTCTGTAAACAACCCTAGCGGTAGAAAATCCCTAGCCGCAAATCGCCTTTCTTTATTAAAACCCTGGCTGCAAATCACAAGGAGAGAAGCCCTAGTTGCTGCCTATAAATAGAGATAAGGGGGATAGCCGCAACACACTTCTACATGCTTTTGTATTCTGATTTTCTTTTTGCTTTAGAGTTTCTGAGAGAACTAGAAGCTGAATAATTAATATTCTTCTTCTTCTCCCTTTTTTAGTTTTCTTATTTTCTCTTTAATCTTATGTTTATATTTACAATGCTTATGCAAGGCTAAACTTCTTTTTGGTTAAGAGTGATTTCAAAGTCTTAGAATATTTTGTGTAATTGATTTTCAGATTCTATCTATCATTAATTTTCTATCAAAGTTGCTTATGTTCTTCCATTAAAAATGTTCATGATGTTATCTTGATTTGTTCAGGTTGCAAACTAGATATATCTTGATAATTATCTAATGCTAGTTTAAGAGACTTGATATGTAATTGTCTAGATTTCCTATTCAATATTAGCAATTTGTGATTAATGATTATGATCAAGTTTTCGGTAATTGCAAAGTGGAACATAACCTAAATTAAACAATTCATGTTTATGTTTTTGTTGCTTAGATCAACCTATCTTTCTCATCATAAAGCTGCTATCAAATTAAATTTAGAGATGTTTATCCTAGGTTGTTTGGTAGTTAGAGATTAAGCAGTGACGTTTGTCCTATTTAACGATGAACTAAAGAAGGATTGGAGTAACACGAGAGGTTGTTATCTACGGTTGATAATTTTGATAGTTGATTAATGTTGATAGATCTGAAATTGATTCTCAATGATGTCTAGTGGTGGAGAATGAAACCTTAACCATACTTTTCTCATATTTTACTTTTTTTATTTACTTACTTGCATTCTTAATATTCTGATTTGCTTTACTTTCATTTATTTCAAAACCTTTTTTTTTTATCTTTTCTTGTCTTAGAATTAAAGTTTTGAACCAACACACTTATAAATTAAAAGCAATCTCTGTGGATTCGACCCTTGCATACTACTTTACTATACTTAATCATATTAAGTGCAAGTTTTAAAAAGATACACCATTTAGAGTACATCAAGTTTTTGGCGCCGTTACCGGAGATTGCTTACTTTAGTTTATTTATTATTTGGTTTATTCTTACTTTCAGTTCTAATTAGTTACTTTCTTATTTTTTCTTTTTCAGTGAATGTTCCAAACTCCCGAAGAAGACGAAAATCACTTAAGAGTTAGGAAAATCTTGGAATTTGTTGCTTCATACCATAGTTCAAGCGAGGAGTTGATCCAAAACATCCAAGAGGAGCAAGGAGAGATGATAGCTAACAACCGAACTCTTAAGGAGCTAGCCGCTCCGGACTTGGATCAACAACCATTATGCATTGAATATGCTAACCTTGAGGTAGCTTTTGAAATCAAATCTGGTTTAATTCATCTTCTCCCAACGTTTCATGGTTTTGCAAGAGAGGATCCAAATAAGCACCTTAAGGAATTCCATGTAGTTTGCTCAAGCATGAGACCAACCAAGGTCACGGACGAGCAAATTAAGTTGAGAGCCTTCCCATTCTCTCTAGCTGATTTGACAAAGGAATGGCTCTACTATCTACTATCTAGGACCATCACTACATGGAATGGGATGAAGAAAGCATTCTTGGAAAGATATCTCCCAGCATCTAAGGCTGCCAACCCTAGTTGCTGCCTATAACTAGAGACAAGAGGGGATAGCCGCAACACAAATCTACATGCTTTTGTATTCTGATTTTCCTTTTGTTTTAGAGTTTCTGAGAAAACTAGAAGCTGAATAATTAATATTCTTTTTCTCCATTCTTTTAGTTTTTTTCTTTTTTTCTTATTTTCTCTTTAATCTTATGTTTATGTTTACAATGCTTATGCAAGGCTAAACTTCTTTTTGGTTAAGGGTGATTTCAAAGCCCTAAAACATGTTGTGTAATTGATTTTCAGATTCTATCTATTATTAGTTTTCAATCAAAGTTGCTTATATTCTTTCATAAAAATTGTTCATGATGTTGTCTTGATTTGTTCAGGTTGCAAACTAGATATATCTTGATAATTATCTAATGCTAGCTTAGGAGACTTGATATGTAATTGTCTAGATTTCCTATTCAATAGTAGCAATTTGTGATTAATGATTATCATCAAGTTTTCGATAATTGCAAAGTGCAACATAATCTAAGTTAAAAAATTCATGTTTATGCTTTTGTTGCTTAGATCAACCATCTTTCTCATCATAAAGCTGCTACCAAATTAAATTTAAAGATGTTTATCCTAGGTTGTTTGGTAATTAGAGATTAAGTAGTGGCGTTTGTCCTATTTAACGACAAACTAAGGAAAAATTTGGGTAACACGGGAGGTTGTTATCTACGGTTGATAATTTTGATAGTTGATTGATGTTGATAGATCTGAAATTGATTCTCAATGATGTCTAGAGGTGGAGAATGAAACCTTAACCATACTTTTCTCATATTTGACTTCTTTTATTTCCTTACTTGCATTCTTAATATTCTGATTTGCTTTACTTTCATTTATTTCAAAACCCCCTTTTTCTTTTATTTTCTTTTCTTGTCTTAGAACTAAAGTTTTGAACCAACAAACTTATAAATTAAAAGCAATCTCTGTGGATTCAACCCTTGCATACTACTTTACTATACTTGATCATATTAAGTGCAAGGTTTAAAAAGATACAAGTGCATCAGCAATAGTTTTTATTACTGTTAACCATCTCTTATCCATCATTTGAAGCCTAGACACATTTAGCATATAGATGCTTCCAACTACTTGCAAGGTTCAAGAACATTGCACCATCAATTTTGTGAACATAAATTTATCACTTGAAATAATACAAACAGAAGCATGTGGACATGAAACAGTTGATTCATGCTGAAAATATAATAAACAGAATTTTGAAAACTTACAGATGTCGAACATGAAGGACATGCATATCCAGCTGGTGCAGTCTGCGGAGGAAAGCTTTTGATATGTGAAACCAAGCAATTTGTGTGTATGGCATCTAAAGTAGCAAATAAAAAACTGTAAGATATACAGCACAAGTCCAACATGATGTTTGCAAGAAAATAAAACAAGCAGTATCTACTATAAACACATACGTAAGCAACCCAACCGAGTGGTTTCAGAGCCAGCCCCCTCCTCAAGCACAGCTTGGCATTTGCAACATTTGGGAGGCCAGTCATACTCTCCATCTATTACCCATTCTGAGTAAGTACGTATCTAGAGCAAAGTGGAAAGAAATCATTATAAGCCTCAAAACAGAATTCTATACATCATCTCCACTCAGAATTGTTTTATAACACTGTAAAAAATACACAGCAGAAATGGGCACATGCATATCATACGAAAGCTTTTTCAAGATATTGCATATAATTTAGAGAAATGCACACAGAGATGTATCATAAAGGAAGTTAATTAGTAACAAATCCAAAATATCCTGAGGCATATAGTTGCAAAAAGAGTTGTACATCAATCAAAGATCAATTCATGACCCAAAAACAGTCTTTAGAAGACGAGTTCTCACTCTGCAAAAGCCCCCCCCCCCCTTCTTCCTTTTAGTATGGATAGAGTTATTATTGTTTTTTGCAACTAGTCAATGTAATGTAGCCACTATTTGTTTAAATCAAGACAAAGTGCTTGCAAGTACAATTTTGAGTCCAAAATGGCAGGATTTTATAAACTTACCACGCATATTTGGTGCTCAGGAAAGCAGATGCATTCCCCACAAACAGGAACCTTGTGCACGAAACAATATAATTTTGTCGCCTGAAACACCAAAAGGAGGAATAGAGGTTTACACACAGAGACATTTGTAACTCTTGATCGAAACCAACAACAACAGCTCTACAAATTATCTCATGTAAATACAACTAAATTCATAACATAACAAGCTACATACAACTTGAAACCTCTAAATATCAAGGTCAATGTCCTCCTGTCTTTGATTCATTTATTAAAGTAATCAAATTCGCATTTTCACAACAAAGATCTGCAAAGTCGTAAATTTATGACCCAAAAAAAAAAATCATAGATCTAAAACCCAGCGACGAATTACAAATTCCAACACAAATTTCTTAAAAATAGCGACACGAAGAGTTGTAAATCTACAGTGCCAGTAAATTTATCAAGATAAAAAATTAGCGACAAACTGATAAAAAATAAAGTACCTTGCGGCATTTGCAGACCACCATTGCATAGAGAAGCGAGCAAGAAAGGGATCAATCACTTGGAGTTCGATTCCTTTCTGTACAAAGCTTCGGATTTTAGAAATGGATTAAGGTGAAAAAAATTATGGAAATTTACATAGGGTTTAAATAGCAGAAGATCAGAGAAAAAAGGAAAGGTGAGGAAGATAGCAAATTTTAATTCAAATTAAAAATTATCGACGATTTTGAGTTAGTTGATGAGTCTTTGCTCCAAGTACAGAGAAAACAAAACCCTTCTTCGATTTGCAATTTTTGCCAATCAAGATCCCGTTAGGCCTTGATTTTTTTTGTTTTCGAATATATTTAATTTAACTATTATTATTATAAACTGAAAAAGAAAGAGTTTCGTTAATAAATTTGTGAATTTATTAGATTGGACCGTTGCAAGGCGGTTCAAGAACGGGCTGGGCCTATCTTGATTATTATAGGTAAACCCAAGTTGACGAACATGCCAGGCCAGCGTAAGTCCATATAATGGCATTGGTGTAATTATATGAATTAGTGGATGGGCTTTTTGGGTAAAGGGAAATACCAACTCAATTTTGAATTCAAAGTTTTTTTTTTTAATTTCTGCCATTAACAAAATTTGAAACAACGGGACTGTGGCCGATCCGAATAACATTTCTAAATTTCAAATCTCATTCCCTCTCTCTCGCCACTCAGTAACATCCTTCGCTCTCTGAAAACCCTAAAATCTCTCACTGATAGTCCTTACCTCTCTAATAACCAATCAAGCGATGACATCTGTCCACCCGCCTCCGGCACCAGGGCGCGAACTCTCCAACCCTCCGACGGACGGGATCTCGAACCTTCGATTCTCCAACCACAGCGATCACCTACTCGTCTCCTCATGGGATAAGGTGCTCCCTCATCATCAAATACCTTTAAAATTTTAAGTTTACTTTGATTTTCAGTGAACAGTTTTTTTTGTTTTTCCTTTTTAACCATAGACTTTGAGATTGTACGATGCAAGCGCCAACTCATTGCGAGGAGAGTTCATGCACGGTGGGCCAGTACTGGATTGCTGCTTCCACGATGATTCATCTGGGTTCAGTGCCAGCGCTGATAATACCGTTAGGAGGTCAGTTAATTGGACTTTGTTTTTGCCCTAATTTTTCTGTTTGATTCTCGAGAAACCTTAGGAAAATGAATTTAGAATCAAGCTTAAGGTTAAGCTGTTAATTTTGCAGGATAGTATTCAGCAATGGAAAGGAAGATATATTAGGTAGACATGATGCTCCTGTGCGTTGTATAGAGTATTCTTATGCTGCAGGTTGGTTAAAATAGCAAATCTTCTCTTTTGATTTACTGTTTTTTTAATGCGGATTTCAAGATGATTCGGCTTTGATTTTGAACTTCAAAGTAGGACTTTGTATACCTGCTTGTAGAGTAAGCATCTGAGTTTCAAGTTTTTAGAAAAGATAATTGATTAATTTACCTTTAATTTAACCGAATAATTAAGGAAATGATAGGATGGAGAGAGTTTTCAGAAAAGATGATTGGTTATTCCATAGTCACAAGTTTCACTGAATCCGATCGTATATGAATTAGCTTTTGAAGATTAGAATAGTATCATGCTGGTGCTATGGATTATATCTCTGTGGAAATGTACCATATACGATACTGAGCATGAGCTTTTTGTTTCGTTTAAGAAAATGTTTGAATCCTTAATGTTTCATCTGTTGTTATAGGACAAGTGATTACAGGCAGTTGGGACAAGACATTGAAATGTTGGGATCCAAGAGGTGCAAGTGGGCAGGAGCGCACTCTTGTCGGCACATACCCACAACCTGAGCGTGTTTACTCACTATCTCTCGTTGGAAATCGTTTAGTTGTGGCAACTGCTGGAAGACATGTAAATGTTTATGACTTGCGAAATATGTCTCAACCTGAACAACGAAGAGAATCTTCATTGAAATATCAAACTAGATGTGTGAGAAGTTATCCAAATGGAACAGGTAATAGTTATAACTTCTAAAAGTTCTGCAAGTTTTTTATAGGGAAAGAAAATACTCTTTAAAGGAAGGCTTAGATTATACAAGCATTTAAATAAATTAGTAGTACATGATTTTTAGATCTCTGATCCTTTTATTTTCTTCTGTCATTATTTTTTGGGGTAAAATTTCTTCTCATTAGACAAGTTTATGCAGGATATGCTCTTAGTTCGGTTGAAGGGCGAGTTGCAATGGAGTTCTTTGATCTCTCAGAGGCCAGTCAAGCCAAAAAGTATGTAACAATCTTTTCCTTTTAGCACTATATCATGAGGTATAGGGTGGCTATGTTGATATATATAAACCGTGGGAACTGATAGCGGATCCTACCTGTTTTTCATTCATCTTTTTGCTTTCATTAATGGCTATTTTTGGATATTTTGTAGGTATGCCTTTAAGTGCCATCGGAAATCTGAGGCTGGAAGGGACATTGTATATCCAGTAAATGCCATTGCATTCCATCCTGTGTAAGTTTCTGGACAAGTCTTTAACTTTTTATTTATGATAAACTCATGAAGCTGAAAACCTGAGTAGCATCAGTTAAGCTGGATAGTATATTAACTATATGATGTACTATGTAAATATTGCCATTGATTATAATATAGGCATTGGTCTTATGAGCATATTGGCCGTTTGTGTATGAGTGGCTGGCATGGACAAATGACAATTAGTAATTTGAAAATTAGATACTCATGTTGGAAAGGAAAATTGGAAGTGGGCTAGACACATTGGTCACTTTTTCTCTTATTTGATTCAAAGCTTGCTGAGAAAATAAATAAATTGCAAACTTAAACTGCTAGTAACATCCTACTTTTTTAGCTTTAAAGACATTAGGTTAGAGTTTGTTGGTAATACTTTTGAGTTGGCTCAACAAAAAGAGATTTTTGATGAAAGCTTAGCAAGATCTTGAAAATAATTTATTATTAGCTTCTTTCCACTCACATGATTGCTAATTTCTGCTTTGACTTTCAACTTGCAGCTATGGTACATTTGCAACTGGAGGTTGTGATGGTTTTGTTAATGTGTGGGATGGAAACAATAAGAAGAGGCTGTATCAGGTAAGTGATTGGATTGAAGTGCAATTTCATTTTATAGTAAAAAAAGCTGATAATTTGCCACTTTTATTAAATGATCTTTTGCAGTATTCAAAGTATCCAACAAGCATTGCTGCTCTTTCGTTCAGCAGAGATGGGCGACTGTTGGCTGTGGCTTCGAGTTACACATTTGAGGAGGGGGATAAGCCGTAAGATTCCTCCCAAGTCTCTCTCTCTCTCACTCAAAAATCTCAAAAGTACAGTATACGCAGACATACTCAAGCTCTAATTTCTGATCCTTTCTTTGTGCAGACATGAACCAGATGCCATCTTTGTACGTAGTGTAAATGAAATTGAAGTCAAGCCAAAACCAAAGGTATATCCTAACCCTCCAGCGTAGCTTATTAAGGATCTTTATATATTCTATGGTAATTCGAGATATGTAAAATGTTAAATACTTTGTAAGGCTTCAGTGAATGGTCTGAACTATGAAACTAAAAATTATTATTTTTAATCATAGGCTAGAGTTTTTTTTACCTTTTTCCTCACATCCTTGTGAATTTGCTGTAACTATACTCTAGTACCGTTGTTTTTTTCCCCCCACTTTCTGTTGAAAAATGTTACTAGTTCACTTGTAGCGTGCATTATTTATATTATCTATATTATCTGGACTTTTCATTTTATTTTTTTTAAGTATTTGTGTCTGATGCATATTCGGATATGAATATGAGTTGTGATCCTCCAAATATATGAAAAAATTTTAAAAAATTAAGTATATTCGTATTGTATCCCACATTCATCCTTAAATCTGAGTATAATTTATGAGACAATGACTGGCTAGCTATTGGAAATGAGTTATTAGACTCGAGAAATATTTCTCTACTGTGGATGAACAATTTTAAATTCATAAATATTGTATCCCACATTCATCCTTAAATCTGAGTATAACTCTTAACAATTGTTTTACCAGGCCAGGCCAATTTTAAAACGTGATTCAATATAGTTAAGATTTTATTTGAGAGAATAGATTTAGATTTTATTTTGTTATATAAATTATGAAAATAAATTAGTCAAAATTCGACATAATTATATATTTGAAAAATATGAAAAATGAATTTTAAATTCATAAATATTTTAAATTCATAACTAAAAAGGTATTCAATAGGTTCATTAATTCGAAAAATAATCATGAATAATATATTTACATGTCATTTATCATATAATTTACATTTATTTTAAAATCCAATTTTTTTTAAAAATTCAAATAATCAAACACAACTTAGGGGTTTTATCACTTATCAGTTCTTTTTGTATAGTATTACCAGCACCCTTCAATGAGAGAGAGATTCTGAAATCCCATCCATCTCATTCTTGCCAGTTCTATGTATAATATAGGTTAACATGAACTGCACGAAGATGATCGAAAGATTGATACAGAAAGCATTAATGGTTATTTGCTACCTGAAGCATGGCAACATAAAATTTTGAAACTCTTTTATAAGAAATAATTTAACATATTATATTTCATCCGAAATACAGATATACAGAGCGAAAGTGATACAGTTCTACCTGCTCACAGTTTGGGGAAACTGTCATTTCTGCACTGCAAGTAAAAACTGTGATCAAATCTATAATAAAACCAGCTCCGCATGGCATGAAATATTGATAAAAAGAGCAGAGTTGCTCAAAGGTTTCACTTCATGTATAGTCATGCCTATACTGATACTTTGGCAATCACCTAAACCCGAGAAGGAGCTGCTTGTGGACCAGCTCCTCTCCTCATTGCTTTTGATTGAGCAAGCATCTCATCATAATTCTGATAAAATAAAATTAAAAAAAAAAAACTTATTAAGAGGATGGCTATAGGTGCATGAAACCTAAGGAAAAACTCCGAAAAAGCATTGTGAAAGTAACGAGAACAATACCCGTTTCTCGAATGCAGCATCTCTTGAGTCAATTATCTTGTCTACAAGACCATAGTCTATGGCTTCTTGAGCTTGGAAATACTTAGGTCGCTGGACATCTTTAGTAATTTCTTCCTTGGTCTTCCCAGTGCCTTTTGCTAATAGCTCAATATAAGACTCGGTATTTGCATCGAGTTCCTTGGCCTGCAAATATATATATATATATATATATATATATATATATATCAGAAAAGAAGCTAAAACAAGAATCCAGATAAACAAAGCCTGGAGAGAGAGAGAGCACCTTTATCCACATATCTATGACAGCCCCACTTGATCTGTTGACTTTGGGCAGATATAACTTAGCTGCAAATTTTATAAAACATGAGAAAAGAGAACATGGCCATCAATTATTATTACTATGCCAGAAATCAAATAGCAAACTCATAGCCCCTTTTGAAATTATCGATCAGAATTTAGAAGACAGACATGGGCTTTTTAAAGTTCAAAAAGAAACCAACAGTTACACTCTTGGTACAAGACTTAAAAGGAAAAAAGAATAGGAAGCTCAAATTTTCGACTTTGCAGTCTTATAGAAAACCATTTAGTCAGGAGGTAGAATTAGAAAAATTCTGAAGAAATTTTTTAACAAGGCAGTGAAAATCAATTCCAGACTCATGACTTTGTCAACCGCAGATAGAGTAGAAAAAAATATAACATATTTCCCAAAAGAATTTATGCTCATCATCTTCTAAGTATTACAAAGAGGAGTTGAATCATACTGGATGAATTTGGCTGTACTGCACGAAAACCCTTGGCTCCTTGAGATAGAAGCATTGCTGCTTGACCATATGCCATGCCACAATTCACAGTGTAGATTTCTGATTTGCAGTACTTCAGGTAGACAGATAGAACAAGAAAAATGAACAGTTAAATTTAAAGCACGTCCAACAACTAAATAAGGAATGATTATCCAAAACACTCATAACTTATACCCGCAA
This sequence comes from Fremontodendron californicum, assembly GCA_030761205.1. Classification (NCBI taxonomy): domain Eukaryota; kingdom Viridiplantae; phylum Streptophyta; class Magnoliopsida; order Malvales; family Malvaceae; genus Fremontodendron; species Fremontodendron californicum. The sequence goes on from JAULJL010000007.1 coordinate 33,436,943, forward strand.
ACTATTTAACTAAGCTGTTTTATCGTAAATCATAACTACATAGACAAATGGACCCCATAATGATCCTTGTGCAAGACAAAAACACATTTGTGGCCATAAAATACTGTTCTCGAACTTCTTTGGCAGTTTACCTCATTTTATGAAAGATAAATTCATAATCAGATGCAATTAATATTTAAAAGAAAATAAATTTGTTGATGACAATACTTACAGACATGGTGTCAGCTATAGCATATGCCTCGGTTTCTGATCCAACAGTCTCCATCTTCTCATTCTATATAGCACAGAAGCAACCAATCAGCACAGATAGGGATGCCAACTTCCGATGAATATGTACTACACAATTCAGAAATGTCACTATAGGATCAATATTTCAATGAGAATTCAGGGGACTGATCAAGAATAAGAAACGTTCTTCTAACCTGTGTCCCAGATGAATTGATGTATAAGTATATAGGCTTTGAAGGATTATCATAATCCAACCACATTAATTGAGCAACAATAAGCTCAGTCACTGCTGGTACAATCTAAACCAACAAGATAGAAAACAAAAACAAAAAAATCAACAAATTAGAACATTTAGCCACCGAGCAAGATAACAGGTGACATAAGGTATGGAGACTCACTGGCATGCCAAGATAGCATATCCGAGCATCTAAGAGCAAAGAAGGCAAATCAGGAGGAGCAGTTCTAGGCCTTCCATATCCTCTAGCCCCTCCACGATACATGCTTACGCTCATACTATATTTAGAAGGACCTCTATCATTAATGCCCGACATACTCCACATCCCTCCATTATCTAAATAGTTCCTAGCAGATGAGATACTCTCCTGGAAAAGGTTGGAAAAGTTAGTTCTAGGATAAAAAGTTAAATAGTGAAATGGTTTTGATTTAATTCATTGCATCAACCATCATCTATGAACTCACATATCAACAAAGATTAAAAGGAGCAAACCTCGTTAACTCTTTCTGATTGTCGACGGACGGGGTTATCTTCAGTCATGAACATGTCCATTTGTGAAGGACTAAGACCATAAAGATATTGTGGCACATTTTTAAAATTGTCCATCACTACAAACAAATAAACAAACAAGACAGTAATTTGTCTTAACTTCAAATGAAACCCATTCAAAGCAGCTTGTGATAATTTCATAACTCAAATAAGGCATAAACCATCAGAGCTGCAACTGGAAGGAAAGAGTCACTTGATATTTCCATGGATTAATTAAATCATTTGAATATATATATATATATATATATATATATATATATATATATATATACATATATATACATATATTTTTGGTTCCATGTTTATGATTGTAACAATATTAAAAGAAGCTTCAAATAAAGAAAAATTAAATCTTGCACCAAATTATTGTTCCTAGGTCCTACTGACTAGAAATTGCCCACTTCAAAATCTAATCCAAACCCTAAACTTAGTAAAAAGAAAATTTCTACAATTGGGGTAGATAAAGCAAGGAAATAAATAATAAAAAAATAAAAAAAAAAACCGCAAAACAATTATATGTTCTTGGGTTTGAAACAAAAAAAAAAAACTAATACTAACAAAAAAGTGGGAAAAAAAAAAGGGATGGGTATTAAGGAAAGATAGAAGGGATGAAGAAACTGACATCCATCTTTGAGATTTTGTTGTCTGAACTGCTTGGGAATGTTGTCGAGTGACTGGGCAAAGGGAAACTTGTAACATCTGTGAGCCGTGGGCTTTCGAGGATGGGGGTTGGTCGACAAGAAGTGCTTGATGCTGGAGAGGAAACACGATTTAGAGGCCCCGATATTGGGAGCCACCGCATCTGGGTTTGGCGCTATTAGAGGTGAGAGCAGCGAGGCGGCCATGAATTCAGAGATAAAAGATGCGTAAGCTTAAGCAAACTTCTATGCTAACTAGAGAAGATGTTTCATCTTTTTACGGTGTAAAAGGGATTTTGTGTACACGAGCGCCCTCCTCCTCTCTTTTTCTTTTTTTCTTTTTCACTCTATATTGTATTTTTTTTTTTTAAACAACAACAAAATAAAATGTGAAAAAATCGATTATCCAATTTATATGAAAAAAATTAAATTATTATTTACTACATCAAACTTTTAAATTTGGCAAACAAAATTAAAAAATTATCTTATATTATTTTTTATTATATTAAGTTATTAAATTTTTTCAAATTTATTTTACTAATAATATAGACAAGTTTTCTAAATTTTGTAGATGAAATTTAAAATTTTTATTAAAAATGTATTAGATACATTTTTAAATAAATATTTATAATTTTTTTTAGTTAAGTTATTTCATATCATTTGTGAAAAAACTAGGATTGTTAATATTTCTTTTTTATACATTAAAATTTTAATTTTTTAATAAACATATATTTTAATAAAAATATTTTTGTCAATCTTTTAATCATTTAATGCCGTTTCGGAACGAAAAAAGTCATTATTAAAGGGAAAACCGTGCATTTGTGAGATTTGCTATTTTTTTAGAATTTAGAACCTCAAAGGTAGTAAAATTTCAACTTTCATGTTATATTTGTATATTTTATTATCTTATAATCGTATTTAAGATATTTTATATTTATATCAATTATGATACGTATTAATTTTTTTGAAACGTTCGTATATTAATATCATATTCGTATTATTTTTTAATATTTTATTTTAATTATTTTTTTATATTATATAATTATATCGTGTCCAATATTATTAAATCAAGAATTTTGTACGAGATAATAATTTTCTTTGAAATAAACAGATTTTTTGAAAGAATATTTTGAGTTTAAAAATGAAAATCCAAGCGGCCAAGCCCAAATGACAATGGATTTTAGTAAAAGCCTCAGCGCCTAACCCAACAACCCAATTATCATTTAGATTAGTAAATTAGGGTTTTGCTCAATTTAGTTTCTATCTGCCTAACTCACTTCAAACATCAAACTGTCAAGACCATCAGCCCAATTTAGTTCCCCTTTTGGGCCTGTCTTATGCTAAAAATTATTTTTGTAGTTTATTTTTAATTTGCGAAAAATTATTTGATCAATGAAAAATAAATATTTTGTGGGTGAAAAAATTAACACATTCAAATACCAAATCAAGACATTTGAATATCATCATATCAAAGCAAAGGCATTAGAATGCCACCACATCAAAATAAAGGTATTATAAAGAAATGATATTACATACACAAATGATAATTTAATTAGCTTGTTATTAACAACATCCCTGCCACTATAAAGCCATAGAGTTATAATTCACTTGCAAACCTATCCAATTTATTGAGAATATAGTATCAGTATATAGGTTTTTGGTAAAAAAATACGCTAAAAACATTCATTACTATTAATTAATATATTATTTATAATAATATATAGTCCATATTAATTATAATTTTATTTATGATTTTTAATATTTTATGTGAATATATAATCATTGGATTGAGCTACAATATACTAGGGGTGTTCATTCGGTTAATTCGGTTAATAACCGAACCGAATTACCCAAAACCGAATTAACCAATTTTTTTTTCAATTAACCGTTAACCGAACCGAATAATTAATTCGGTTAATTAACCGAACCGAAATTATTTCGGTTAATTCGGTCGGTTTCCGAATTAACCGAAATAAATAAAAAATTTATTTTGCTAACTTATTTTTTTACATTATTTTGTATCCAAATTATCCATCCAAGTCCAACCAATCAAAATCCAAAAGCAAAGCATATTATAAAATCCAAATATGAAACAAACACAGCTAAAAAAAATGATAAAACATGAACATTACATAGTCTCAAAGACTCAAAAATATATTTAAATTAATATATAAATTAATTTTTAGTTTTTAATATATAAATTAAATAGGAAAGGTTATTAGGGTTTTTAGTTTTTAATATATAAATTAATTTAAAAATATATATATGTATATATATATATATATATCTAAACTCATAAAATCTTATTGTTTTAAGCATTTTGGTTAATTCGTGTAATTCGGTTATTTTCGCTTAACCGAACCGAATTAACCGAAAAAAACGAAATTTCTCAAAACCATTAACCGTTAACCGAACCGAATTTTATTCGGTTAACCGATTAACCGAACCGAATTAAAATTCGATCGGTTAATTCGGTTAAAACCGAATTATGCACACCCCTACAATATACCCTGTCTAATCATTTATTTTTATCTGCATATAAAACTATTGAAAATTCAATTCTCCATGTCCAAAAATAAAAATGGACCGCCATTTAATTTTTCAAACAGTCTTAAAATAAATTTTCAATTTATTAACTTAAAGAACTTCATACAACTAACTAATGTATAGGTCAGTGATAACATCACCGCTACGTATCTAATCACAGCCAAACACTCAATATGTTAACCTACCATAGCATAGCAACACACTTTACAGCCACTAGAATTCTTGTAGGTGTTGAAAGGAGAAACGTGACACGTGTCAAGAGGAGAATATGAAAACCACGTGGCGAGCTGGTGGAGACTCCCAACAAATTGACGGCGTTGATGTGGATCATATCAAACTTACTTGTCGGTTATGCGATAACATCTGAAAGTCGTTCAAAAAGGAAATGAAAGTGCCACGTGTAAGTTATGCTGATCAAAGCGCGTTACGTGCCGTATGCCTTGACGGTTTCGCGTCTGCGAAGCTACAGTTTCCCCACTCTCTTCTACTATTACTGCACTTTACTTAGCTCCACTCCGTAATAATTTTACATAAATACCCTCAATATTTTTTTTATACAAAATCAAGAGTTTTGAATATCCAATAAGAATAATATTCTTGATCATTTTATTTAGTAAAATTACATTTAATTCATTTTAAAATTTAAAAATAAATTTTCAAAGACAAAACCATTTGCTATTTTTTTGGTGATAATTTTTGAGCAGTTAGGTTGCTCCAATCCTAACGTCTTTAATCTAATATTGAAAATTTGTGAATATTTATTATGATATAAATGTAAACTTTTAAATTAAATTCGAGATTTAATTCAATTAATTCATGTAATTATTTTTAAAAGTAGCATTCAACATATATAAGATTTGAATCTCATATCTGCAATTTTTTTCATTATTTATAAATATCATTTCTTTTATACAAAAAATAATAATTTAAAAATCATGTAATTTTCGAGTTAAAATGGATAATGCATCACAAGTTAAATGTGAATAGACCTGTCCAAAAATCGGATTATCTGTCCAGCCTGAATTAAATCGAATCTAGACATGATTTTTTGTAATCCAAATCAGCCCGACATGAATTATTGTTTGTTTAATAATAAATATTTTTTATTTATATTTAATTATAAAAATAATTTTCAATATTTTTAAATGATAATATGAATTTTTGAATTTAAATTAAATTAAATTAAATTTAAATAAAAAATAAAATAAAATAAAATATTTTAAAACTACGATCCAACCCAACTCGACATTGGACAAATCTAAATATGAATTTTCATAGAGTACAAAATCACTATCTTATTGAAATTAATTTTATAACTACTAGTATTGAATATGCTGCAAAATTGAAACCAACTAAAGAAAAAAAAGGATGGGTTAGTACTTTGAAGACATTATAATTTTCTCGTGTTTTGAAAAACATTGAAAATTCAAAAGGGGTAATAGTGGTAAAGAGAGGAAGAGTGAAGGAGATTTGTTTAATCTAGAAAGCAAAGGAAGATAATCATGGGACTGGTATTCCAGTTTCACACGTGGTCAATAATGGGATGTTTCTCAGGAATTAGCTGTCTTTCTAGAGGCCAACCAACAAGGCAACAATATTAAACTGCCAAAAACAAGCACAAAATCAGGAAACTTACGAGAGATAACAAGCTGCTATCTCACAACCAATTAAAATTTACCAAGTCATGGGTACTGATTTTTTATTTTATTTTTTTAACATTTTTGTTTGGCCAGTAAGCCTTCAACGTGGAGCATCATTCAGAAAAAATGGGAAGAAACTAAGAAGGAATGGGGCAATCTAATTAATTAAATAAAAATAATAATAAAAAAGATGGTAGGGCAAAAGTGATTTCTCGAGTAAAAATGCAAAAAGATTTACAATTATAAAGAATATATATCCTTATAATTTGGGGAAAACGTTTTTAATTAAAACAAAGCAGTTAAAGTTTTTATTGAGTTTAATGTTACTAATGAATTAAATAGCAGCAGTAGAATTCAACACTTAATTTAATTAATTTATATAATTATTTTTAAAAAAATTATATTTAATAAATTTAAAATTCGAATCTATCCTTTATAATTTTTTTATATATTCGGATTGGCGGTAATAATAAGCGCAGGCGTGGCCTTGTTTTGACTTGGAAGCTCAGTCTCAGTCTCCGCCTCCGCCTCCACCTCCCACTCTTCCCCACACCCCTTTCCTTTTAGTTGACCGACTTCACTTCCTTCCTTCCCTACCAACTCAACCCCCCCACTTCCCCACTCCTCTCTCTATATAATCCCCTTTCATCCACACCATTTTTCATTCACTCTCTCAAACCCAAAAAAAAGAAGAAAAAAAAGGAAACACCAAAAAGGGTATCACTTTCTTTTCTCTCTTTATATCAATCTATCTTTTTCTAAAACTTGATTGAATTTGAAGATATGGCTCTTGAAGCTCTGAATTCTCCTACCATGGCTACACCTTTCAGCAACGAATATGAAGAAGACATTGACAACAATTATATCGAGACATGGAAGAAAGGCAAACGTTCAAAGCGACCACGTAGCGAGTCTCCTGCACCGACTGAAGAAGAGTACCTTGCTCTCTGTCTCATCATGCTAGCTCGTGGCTCCACCAACGGCAGCAAAAACGCCGTTGACGACGGTGGTGATGATCATCTTCTGTCTTCCTCGTCATCGGTACGGCCAGCGGCTCCGCCAACTTTGAAGTTGTCATACAAGTGCAGTGTTTGCAACAAGGCTTTCCCTTCTTATCAAGCTCTGGGTGGGCATAAAGCCAGCCATCGAAAACCCTCCACCGGCGCAGCTGCTACCACCAAATCTGATAATCCATCTATCGCCAGCACCACAACCAGCGCCACCAGCGGTAGCGGTAGATCCCATGAGTGTTCCATCTGCCATAAGACATTCCCTACAGGCCAAGCCTTGGGAGGCCACAAACGCTGCCACTACGAAGGTGGCAACAACAACAGTAACAAGAGTGGTAGCGTTAGTGTTAGCGTTAGCGTTAGTGGGGTGACGTTGTCAGACGGCGGCGCGTTGAGCCAAAGCCATCGTGACGACTTCGGCTTTGACCTGAACTTGCCCGCTTTGCCAGAGTTCTGTGTGGAAAACAAAGATGGAAGATTTATTCAAATCTATGCAGAGCAAGAGGTTGAAAGTCCATTGCCGACCAAGAAACCACGTTTCTTGTTTGCTTAAGGAAGAGAAGCTGGAGTCTTCTTTAGCACAACATTAATTTTAGGATTTGTATAGAATCAAACAAAGATAAATGATTTTATTTTTCAAATTTTTCATTGATTCTGGGATCTGTATTTGATGAATTGTTCTTTACATTGAATTTGTTCATTATTTGTGAACTCTCCCTGTAGTCAGCTGCTGGCAAATTCATTGATTCAAGAAAATATTTCCACTTAATATTTATGTTTTGGATATGAATGAATCTTTTTCGCTGCTGATAATATTCAAATAAAGCCCATTTCGATTTTCAACTTTCTCAGTGAAGCCAATACAAAAGTCAAGCTCTTTTTCCCCTTAATAAAAATACTAGTTGGATGATATTTTATTCTTCTTTTTTTAATGTAATGGAGAGAGCTAAATAGCTAATAACTAGGCAAAGGTTTTGCCGCGTGAACAGCGAAGGGACAGCAGGCAAGAGTTAGGCAGTCGTGGCGGTGATATTTACAAACAAGAAAACCAGCTCATGTTATGTTAGGGGAGATTATAGTACTAAAATGCGACCCACTGCATTTCGCGATATTATTAAATTCATGTATGTGATAACTGCAACGCGTTACGTAACGCTCGTGACATCCGTAATTGCATCCGTAACGTAATGCTCGTGACATTGGCAACTGCATCCGTGATAAAATCCGCGATCGCGATTTAAAACTATGGGGAGATGATTCACAGTTCAAACTTCAAACCGCTAGCTAACTATCATCCCATGTGGTTAAATGCTTTCAATGCACATGGTTGGCATGATCAATGGATCATAATCATGAGTGATGATATAAAACCATATTTTCTGCAACATTTTTTACGTGGCTTTGGAGACACCTTGTGACATGTTAGATACCCTACCAACATACTACTATTAAATTAATTCCAAACAAGTCAAAGAATTGGAGTTGGAGGGCACTTTGGTATCTCAAAACCGTGTGAATATGGTACAAAATTTATCAATTTTGCTTCATAGAGTTACGCCGAGAATTGATCTGATCTGATCACCTTTTTTCCTTCAAAATGGTCATTGTCTTTCGATCCACCTAGCCTTTTTCTTATTTCTTTCCTTTCATTTTTCTTTCCCACCGAATGCGGCCGTCATAGGCTTATTATGTCCGGAAAAGAAATTTTCCTACATGTCAAACACTGAAACATTCAAGTTACGTTTCTTGGGGTATGTCTGTCCTACTTCTCTACGTAAATAACAAACAATTAACAAAGCTTTTCGCCCTGGCAATCCTTTACTCACTTTACTTGAAGAAGTCTTCTACTTCTAGTCTACATACTTCGAATTCGATACGATACCAAGCGTGGCGTACTTGTTATGATCAGAGCCAGTTTTCATCCAGGGACATATATAATCCCGGAATTATTATATTTTAATTCTTTCCCATGGATTGTTCTTCAACTTATCTGGTACAACAAACAAGGGATGCTAGAATTAGAATTTATTGTTCCTTCTGGAGTAATCTGGCAAGTAAATCATAACTTTCTATAGAAGTTTTTACAGATAAGAACGAGAAAAGATGAACTGGAGGGAGTGCTTTGTTAGAGATAGTTTGATCAAGGAAGAACATTGAGTGTTTTAAAACTTTGATGAATTTGAAGGATGCTAAAAGCAAAAGAAGAAAAATAACAAGCAAAATCAGTTTTAGAGTTTCTTGCGTGTGGGAGGGAATTAAGTATGAACCCAGAAGTAGTTTATTATGTGTAAAATGTTTGTTAATTAAATTATATTCTTTTTTCATGGTATAATTAAGGAACTAGCCATCGGTTGAGAACAATGAAAATAATAAGAAGAGTCCCTTGAAACGCCTGAAAAATGAATGAAAGACAATCCGGAAAGGAATAAGAAACGTGAAATATTGAAAAACACTTGACAGAAATGATTCAATTCATAAATCACAATCATTTCCTTTTCACCATTTTTATTGTTACTGTTTAGTTTAAGTTTCTCTCTTGATTCTTCTCATTGTACGGTTTCTCTCCAATTATAGTATATTAATATATATATATATATATATATGTCAAAAGTCAGAATCAGATCATGGCTTTCCAATCTTTTTGCAACTGTTAAATATATTAAAAATTCTTCAATTAACGTACTTAATTCAGCCAGTAAGTAGAATTTTCTCCCCATTCACATCACTCCTTTAATTTCGCATCATTCTCTCATCTTAATTTTTCAATTAAGATTCCTACATCTACCCTTTTTTTCTTGGAAAATGATGTTATTGCAAATTGGTTGAAGGCTTTTTTCGATTGACAATAGCAATTATCAAAAAATTCGTTTTTATACACGGATGATGAAATTTTTTAAGTTTACAAAACGAGGTTAAAAAATTATTACAGTTTCATTGTTTTTAGATTTTTTTTTTAATATACTTTAAGGATATGTTTTTATCATATTAATCAGCATGTACGAAATCTAAAAATTTCATTGACGGTTTATTATATCTCAATAACAAAAATAATCTTGTGTGACATGGCAGCTATATATCAAAAGTTTTAAATGTAATAAACGATTACTTATCGAAATTTATATCAACCTAGATGGTATGAAATTATGAATATATTCTTATTTATTGTAAGCAATATTAACTCGTGGTCTTTAAGTGTTACTAATATACCCTGGTTCTATATACTGAAGCCTATCAAATTATAAATTAATATCTATTCATATCAATTAAAAATACATATTACTATTTGATTCAATGATGGGTATGTTTTCTCTTACTCAGATAATCATGTTTAATTTTTTTCCTTTTTTCAAAATAAAAGCAAAAAAAAAAAAGCAAAAAAATTAAAAATATGCGCAAAATAATGAGATAAACACCATAATTTTATTATTATAAAAAAAATTATAATTTTATTATTGTTTGAATCTTACATTAATCTTCTAAATGTCCATGTGGATATGGAAATGTAGTCGAAAAGGGTTCTCAGTACACTGGAGCTCCTAAATTCTAACTTTCTAAAGTACTCTTTCCAACTTGCCATAATAAGTACATTCCTTTTGAAATTAGGCAAACTTTTAGAAATGAACCTTCTTCTTTTTTCATATTGTAATTACTGTATCGCAGCCTTTTGGCCAAGATATCTATCACCGTCTAATCTATGTGTTATTGACAAAGTTGAATTATTAAAAGAATTAGCAGCCTCATAAAATAAAAAGCTTAACTTTAAAAGCAGAAAAATACAAGTCATGACTCATGAATAATCATGAATCCACATCGGTTTTTAAATCATATATATATATATATATATATATATATATATATATATATAAACGAGACTGTTAGGGGCGGCGTTCCAGTTTGGCAGCAGGTATAGCTACGAAAGAAAATTAATAGTACTTAGGTTTTTTTTTTTTTTTTAAGGGAATAATATTGAAGAAGCAATGAACCATCTGAAATTCTGAATGAATTAATTAACCAAGCCTTAAGGATATGCATGCTTGTCGGCTTTGCAAATTGGCCTAATTTATTTGCAAGTGGCATATTTAGACAGGTAAGTAGCTATCTCCGAAATGGACCAATTCTTGCAAACATTATTCTAACTTAACGTGTTTCTTTCAGCATGGAAAACTTCTTTATTTGTTAGTACGTACCGAAGATTAGAAGATAGGTTCGGATCTTTGTTTGCTTGGGAGTAGAGGAGATATGGATAACTGGATATGAATCTATGATCCACCATTTGGAAATATTTTATCTACTATATACATCTTTCTATTGTTTATTTATATTAAAGCAATAAAAATCATCTTATCCATTGTTAGCGAAAATTTTAAACTTCACAAACGACATTAATAAAGTAATGCATATCCTTAAGATATATTTAAAAAAAAAATTTAACTAAAAATGTGAAACATGTGTCATTAATCTCTTAATTTTGCTTGTAAAATTAAAATTTTAAATAGTCAGTGTATCAAAAACGGACTCTTAAATCAATTTATTATTTGCTTTTTGTTTTATAAAAAAAATATTATTAAATAATAAAATAAAAATATTATATACACATAATAACTAAATAAATTTTATACATATATATTTGACAATATAAAGATTAAATTGAAAAAAAATAATATATATGTGTACTAATTATGTCATTATGTGTATGTAGCACTCCGCATAACAAAAATAAATGATAAAGAAAATCACACACTGGATTTATTAGAATTGAACAAATCATATAGATATATATATATATAATACACATTAAAATATAATTAACTAATATACAAATAACATCAGGTATTATATATATTAGTATTAACAAAAATGTAGTTTTAGTTTTCGATTACTCAAAAATATTTTTTATTTTTATCTAAAAACTTTTTTCTTTAAAATAATTTTACTTTTCATTGATTATTTATATATTTTTTAATTTTATAAAATAGATGAAGAATAATCAAACCAATAATTACTATGTAAGCCATGCGCATGTCATTTCCCTATGGGCCTTGGTATTAGAGTGGGCTTAATATTGTAGCCCGTTTGGTGATTCACGAATGACAATTCAAATAACTGCAATGGATATACAAAATCAGATGATCCAAGTTTTGAAGACCCAAAGGCTTAAGAGTTAAGAGTTAAGACAAAAGCCGGCATGATTGTCAATTGAATATTAGCTCAGATGGCATGTAAATTGCTAACAGATTTTTGGAGGTTGCGAGTTCAATAGGGTTTAGGAGTGTAGTGTTTTTTTCAAATGAGTTAATTAAATAAGGGTTGAGGAATTAAGGATAGATTAAAAACCTAAAAAAAGAAACACCGTGATTGAAAAGAATAGTACAGGAGATTGAATCAGTGAGGACTTTGATTATTGATTTAATTGTTTCAATAGGTCGATTCAATCGATAAAAGAATGTAAATATTAAATAAGTATTAAATATAATAAATAATTAATAAAAATATGCATTTAATTTAATGGTATGGTTTTTAATATAAAATTAAGAATTAAAGGTTCAAATCTCATCACTTACAAAGAGTTTTTGAAAAAAATAATAAATAATATAAAACTGGTTTTTTATGTGTTTAATCCAATTTTTACCAGTGATTAAAAAATTGAACCGGATCGGCCGATCGGACCGGTTGAACCGAAAACCGATGATCTGTTCGGTCCGAAAGGTTATGAAAATCGGATTTACATTAAAGCGGTAAAGAACCGGTTCAACCGGTAAAAAACCGGTAAAAAATTGCTAAAAAACCTGTTTTGAATTTTTTTTATTTTATTTTTTCAAAATTTTATTTGTAATTAATGAAATTTGAACCTTTAACCTTTTAATATTATATTAAAGACCATACCATTAAGTCAAATGCATATTTTTATTAATTATTAACTATATTTAATATTTATTTAATATATAATTTAGTGTTTAAGTATTAAAAAATGAGTTTTATCAAATTGGCCGGTCCAACCGGTTGGACCGAAAATCGAACGCTTGACCGATTCGACCTCCGATCCGATTTTTTTAATATTGATTTTTACCAATTCATTAAATTTATGAATTTAAATTCCATACCCAACCAAACAAATCTCTGATTTTTTTATTAAACTGATTCAACCAATCGATTCAATCCGATTTTTTCAACCATAACAAACACCCCTTACTCATTCTCCGAGCTTTCATGTCTTCATCTCTTGACAAGTGATTTAAATTTCATGTCCCATGATATACTATGGTTATAATTTCTCCATATTAAAAAGAATTTGCAAAACATTAATGCATTTCTTTGATTTTTAATGCTATAATGGTACGTTATGAACTTAAAATTTTGAAAATATACATGGGGAAACAATTGATGGGGTAGGGTGAGATAGAAACTATTCTCTGTACTTTTGATTAATTTAATTTTAAACATTTTCTCATAAGATATTGCCTCATACCTGTTCAAAGGTCGGATAATTTGTCCGATTCGATAAATCCGGTTCATATTGAGTTGGATTTGGATAAAGATTTTGATAATTCGATTCGATCCGAATTACTATTTATTAAATAAAAAAATTATTTAAATTTAATTATAATATATATATATATATTTTTTAATATAAAAATAATTTTTAATATCTTTAAATAGTGAAACGTTTCTTCATGGCTCACCTCATAAGCAAGTCTAGCCGTCTAGATATAGCTCACCATAAACAATTTCAAAAGATTTTCTGCCGAAATTAATAATAGCATGATCAGATATGAAAATTCAAAGGGATTTATCTGCCAACCCTATAAAAAGAAGTAGAGATGGCTACTGGCTAGTTGGACCACTTAAAGTTAAAAAGGGGGGAGTAGTACTAGTAATAATGTACAATGCAATATCTTAGTGATTAAAGGAAAACAAAGAAAAAGATTGTGAAACTTTGAGGAGGAAAAACATGTGCAGTTTAAAAAGTCTGAAACTTGGGTCCCTTGAGAGATCAGAGAACCCTCTGTTTTGGCTGATACAATGTATATATATGACCTTTCTTGGAATGTCCTCTCATCATCTAACATGTCTTTGTTTCCCAACTTTTCTTTTCCAATGGCCATCAATAAAAAAATGCATAAATCAGAGAGAAGGAATGAGGGAATTACACATGGTTTGGGAGTTTGGGGTAGGAAGGATATCTAATCATCAGCATTTCCTTACACTGTGAAGCATTTGATAAATAAGTGAAAAAAAAAATAAATAAATACTGAACTTTAAATTTGGTTATTTGTGTATGTATTTAAAATATTATATATTTATATAAATTTTGATACATTAAAAATTCGTGTTATATAAATTGTGATACGTTCAAATATTTATATTTTAATTATTTCTTTATATTATATTCGTATTCAAAAGTATCAACAAAACTATAATTGGGCTAAACAAAGTGCAGGTTTGTTGGTTTTTCTGCATGGTCTTAGTTAAGAAATCATCATATCCTTTTCAGAGTGTAGCACATTTGTCAAAAGCAAAAAGGCAAAGGCCAATGCTTAGGCCCTTTGGCCCATTCAACTTTATTAGCATTAGCATGCAATGTACCAACACACTTAGCATAGCTGGGCTCCAAATTTTAGTGACTCCTTTTGGGAGTGGGGCCTTCCATTCTTAGAATATCTTCCAAATTATATACTCCTAGTCCTAGACCTAGTTTTATAGTAGTACTCTTTATTTATTGCTATTGAGTTCTTCCTCAACCTATTTCTCTATTTTTTTTTTTTTTTTTTTGGGTATCAATCTTATCACTTTCTAATGTTCAAAGTACTTTGAAAGTTATTGAATTATATCTAATGCAAATTAATTTTTTTTATTATAAAATTAAATAATTTAATTTTTATATTTTTAAAATTAAAATAAAAAATAAAATCATTAATTAGTGTAAAGAAAATTATTAAAAAATTGAGGTGATATTTAATTTTGTGTTTATTTGATGATGTGACATTAATAAAATATATTATATTAAGCTGATATGGACAAAATAACAAATTAAGTTGACAAAAAATAATTTGATGTGACATTTTTATAAACTTAGTTTGTTATTTTATCTACGTCAGCTTAAAATAATATATTTTATTGGTGCCACATCAGCATTTGACATCCACATCATCAAATAAACGAAAAGTTAAATGCCACGTCAATTTTTTTAATAATTTTTGTGATACTAGTTAATAATTTTAATTTTTTTACTTTAATTTTAAAAATATATAAATTAAATTATTCAATTTTATAATAAAAAAATTAATTTACACTTAATAATATAATATAAATACTTCCTAAATATTAGACTCTTTCTAATCCTGACATGATTTTTTTTCATTGTTTTTATCAGTATTGTTCCCAATTGAATAATTACTTAGAAAGTAACTGGCAAACTTCAACCCAAAAAGAGTGATGTTTGCAACCACAAATATTTGGTGTTCTATATTAAAAATGCAGCATTTCTACATGTTGATATATTTTTCCTCGACAAATTCACTACCAAATGTTGGTTGATTTTTTAAAAAGATAATGTGACGGTCTGATTATTTCAGCGATTAAATTTTTTTCACTTTTGATACTTTCAATAAAATAAAAAATACACGATAAAAAAAAAAAAAAAACATCATGATTTTATTAGACTAAACTACTACTATGTGCATAAAGGTAAAATAATTAGTCTAAAAGATGAGCAAATACGTTAAAAGGTAAAATAACATATGCTTAAAGGATAAAAATAATTGCATTTGTATTGTGTTTGTGATTTTTTAAATTCATTTTACATATATGAAACTCATATTTATATATGAAATAAGAAACAAAATTTTAAAAAGTTGCTAAGCTAACTGCCGTTAAATAATTTTTTTACCTTCAAGTGCTCAATAAAAAGTGAAAATTTGCTCTCCATTTCATGTAACTATTGGTTAAAAATTAGCTTCAATTATTTTTGATTTCTTTATCGTCAAGCCGAATCACTCTCTTTAAACGCTGATAACTACTCCAAATAAAAGCAAAAATATCAACATTTGCTGAATTCTCTTTAACATTATCGATACACAACCAACAACATCTCAGACCATTAAGAATTCAATTACATTGAATTCTTTTTAATCTGTTAATTCTAACCTTACCCTTGTACTTGTGCTGAATTTTCTATTTATTAAACCAATCATATTATAGAACGAAATAATGACTTTCTAAGATACGTTTAATTGGGATTTTCTAATGCATGCAGCCATGGAATATTGTGGAATACTCTGCCTATGTTATTTGAGTGCATTCCTACTTGTTTGGTGTTGATTGTTGAATATGACTATGTATTTGATATGCCTTTATTTTATTTTAATTTTTTTTTTATATATATTTGAAGAATTATATCTCATACTCACATTCAGATATATGTCGAACACAAATACTTAAAAAAAAAAAATAATCTAGATAACATAGGCTTAAAATCAAACTGATACTTCCACAATCTTTTCATTACACGAACATTGAATCGAATCAGGCCAATTCTGCATAACAAAAAATGAAATGAAAAGAGTAACAAATTATTATTTTTTAAATTCCACAAAAACCAAATAGTAAATATGTGACACAATTTACCTAAATGTGATTATAAAGTTACTTGTTTCGACATCCTAATCGATAATTAGACGACCAAGTGACCATTTTACTAATTGTTTTTTCTATACATTGGGTTAAACTATATTTTGGATTCTACCACGCTCACTCTATTTCACTTTGTCTCCCATAATTTAATACCTAAGTATATTGTATAAATATATTATTATATTAATTTAAATATGATTTAGTTTATTTTAGTTTTTTTGGTGCAAATTTAGTTTATTTAGTTTGATGTTACACAATATGTTCCTAAGAGGATCACTTATTCACTTAGAGTGTGTTTTATTTACTTTTTAATGATTTAAGTTTTTAATTACATGTTGATATTCAATTTTAAAAATCACTTAATGGGTTTTTTTTATTATAAAAAACTGTTGAAAAATTAAGGTAGCTAAAAACTACTTAATAGAAAATTTCTTATTTAATTACAGTAATATTATATTCTTTCTTTTTACTCATTTATTATTATTTTCTTTTTTTTTTTTAATTTACATAAAGTATTTATAAAATCATATTTCTCTTCTATAAAAACTTCAATACTCAATATTTAATATATAAAAATAGTTATATATTACTTGTGAAATTTAAAAACTTCATCATAATAAAAATAATAATTTTAAATTTAATATGGGTGATAAAAAAAATAAAATAAAATTGTTATTAATATTGGGCAAACAAATCAAACAAACTTGCAAAAGCATGAGGTGGGTCAAAGTTATAGATATTGGGGACGTCTTTTTCTACAACTAGCATATATGAGCATAAGCTAGAGTTTTTATTCCTATTGAGATAGTTTGTGCTCAAAATTAGGCATGTAGGACACCTTTGACAATTTTTCACATGGAAATCCCCCTACCACACAATGACTTTTGGTAAAATTTCTGCCTAAAAAGTAAAAACTCTTCTATGAATTTGAGGTAGACGTGCTCATAGATCGTATCGAATTGGATTAGATTGATTTTTTTTTATTCAAGTTTAGTCTTGAGTGGAGGCCTATCATCTCGTTTTATTATTTAAATAATATTAAAAAATATTTTTATATTTTTATAATTAAATTTAAATAAAAATATTTTTTTTATATAAATAGTGATTCGGACTTAACCGACTCGAATAAAAAAAACTCTATTCAGATCTGACACAATACGAATCGGACTTGTCGAATTGAACGAGTTATCCGACTCTTGAGCAAGTTTAATTTTAAAGATTTGATTAAAAAAATAAACATAGGAATCAAGTGTTTCTTAAGAATTATCGACGGATTTATTGCTAGTTGCTGCCTGTCTTTGTTGATTCTGGTTAACCATTTGTCAAGCAAATTCAAGCTTCCCTAATGTAAACGGCTATGCAGTTCTCATTTAACAGTTTTAAAACTATCCAAAACAATTACACTCAACAAAAAGAAAATTATAGGAAAAAAAAATAGAATTGACTATTGACATGATAACTTCTTTTTATTAAGTTATTTTGTTTGATAATTAGATAGTCTGAATACTCATAATTATAAATGATATGAACTGAATAATTTTACGATCATAATATAAATGAGAATATTATACACTTTAACATTTCACGGAGAAAAGCTTGCAAGTTTGTAATTGCAATGGTACTACAAAAATAAAAGGGATATTCATTCTTATCAACCTCCTTTAAATTGATTGGATATGAGAGTTTTGAGATTTTAAATTGTGTTTAGATTTGATAATTTTAAATACAATATAAAAATACGATACAGATGTGATATGTTTAATAAATATAAAATTAATATAATAAACACAATATGATATGTTTAAACATAATTAACACGACACATTTAATTTATATATTATATTCGTATTTAAAATTTTAATATAATTTATATTATGTTCAAAATATAGGAGACATGAATAATCTCTTTGTTAGGATGGATGGCTCTTCCTAGAAAGAAAGAAAAAAAAAAAAAGTTAGATGGCTCTTTTAGCAAGACCTAAAAATTGAGTAATTGACCTAATATGCTATAATTGAACTTGGTTGTTAGAATTAATTGTACATTTATACTAGCATTAAATATTTCTGAAACTGTTGTTAATAATTCTTGCAAATACTACGTACTAGCAAATAGGGTGGCAATATTTCAAATGATAATAAAGTTTAAAGAAAGTATAAATCTTCAACAAAAAAGAAAAATCAAATACTTAGTTGATAGTTGCATAAAAGACTTTGCAATTTATATCTCATTTTCCCCCACATTTTTTTTTAGAGAAAACCTATCCATAAAACTTGCAACTAGTAATTGCAAAATGGCAATGTTTTATGTGTATACCTTTTCAATTATATTGGATTAACTACAGCCAGCTAGAAATAGCTTGCTTATATTTTACACACATTCTTGGAAATTATGCTTTTAAACCTTCACCCTAAATTCCAACAGCAACATACAAAACTATCTTTGGCAATTGGCTTCATAGTGAATCT
The DNA here is from genome assembly GCA_030761205.1 of Fremontodendron californicum. Classification (NCBI taxonomy): domain Eukaryota; kingdom Viridiplantae; phylum Streptophyta; class Magnoliopsida; order Malvales; family Malvaceae; genus Fremontodendron; species Fremontodendron californicum. The sequence continues at coordinate 33,455,886 of JAULJL010000007.1, forward strand.
CATGCACTCAGATTTTGACACACTATCAAAGAACCAACTTTTTTTTTTTTTATCTCTTTACCCCACTGTTTTGGTCATGATTTCACCACAATGAAAGGGACCATACATCTTCTGTTGGAAAGAGACTTCATTTTCTTTTTCATTTTGACTTGTTTGGGGATTAAATCATGAAATTCTAATAAAATTTCTCCAGTTTATCTATAGACTATACTCTATAGTGTAAAAGGAGAGATAGTGATAGGTTAATTAGGACGCAAGCAAAGAGTAAAGAGAAGCCATTTAATAAAAAAAGAGGGTGGAAACAAGTAAGCTGAGTGTCAGTTTTGGCGTGCATAACTGAGCTAGACGTTGAGTGTGTTAATGGCACCCCCTCTCCCAAAAACTGAATGAAACTAAATCTACTTTCTTCACCAATATTAATAAAGAGAAATACACAAAGCAACAAAGTTAAAGTTTTTGGTTTGTGTTTAAGGGAAAGTTATTGTAGTGCTTGCTAGTACGAAAAACACAGACAGCTTGGCTTTTTGCCGAAAACTTGAAAAGAAAAGAAAAAAAAAGTTGAGTTTTCTTTGAATTTGTACTTTGATAGATACTCACGAAAACTAATAAACAGGTTATTTACTGATGGGTACTTGAAAGTTGTTCTTTTTAGTTATTGGTTTTTGTCTAAATTTCCTTACTTCCTTGGGTTTGGTACTTTTTGAACTGACTTAAATACTCCTGCATGGTTCCTGTGTGAGTGATCATTACTGTTCAAACGTTTTATACTGTTCAGCCCTGTGACACAAACTTATTGCAATGGTGGTCTAAAGTTCTTGGTAAGTTCTATTTTTCATTCTGAGTCTTTCTGTTTCTTATGGGATTTGCTTCTTGTTTGAGATGGTTTTGCTTTCCTAGGCTTGCTTGTACCTTGTGGTTCATGCTTAAAATGGGATTTCTTGTTTTGCTACAATGGAGAAGGTGGCTATATATTTTTTTGTATGGGCCTTGCAGATTTGATACAAGGGTCTTGGGTTTTGTTGGGGTTTACACGGAGAGTGGCTTTTGGGGATTGTCTTTTACTCTTTCTGATTCCAAGTTGATAATGATTTATGGGCATTTTCCCATTCCCATTCATGTGGGGTTTTGGGATTTTACAGCATATATCAAAATCTGATCTTGTCTTGACATTTTGTTATTTAATTAGATTTCTGTGATATATTCTGATGTTTGATTGTTCATTCCTATAATACCTTTATTATTTTTGTGATCTTTTTCATTTATTCCCATATTTTGAGAAAAAAATATAGATGCTTGTTGTCTACCATTTTGGTAGTTTCTTCAACTGATACCAAGATGCTGTTTTCCATTGCAGGATTTCAGACTTCAACGGTTAAAAAAAAAAAACTATATATTGATTATTATATGTCAAGTTTGGAACTTGAAGCTTTTAAAGAACCACAAGAGGTCCTGGTGATGTGAATCTTTATAGACTTTAAGGAAAAAAAAAAGGAAAAAAATAAAGGAACAGAGTAATCAGAAAGAGAGATAAAGAAATAGTAGGGAGTAGAGGTGAAGTCAGATTGGTGCTTGTGATTGTCTCTGGTTTTGGGAATTATTTAGTGCAAAGAGTCTGTTTTCTATGTCTCCTAAGCTGACTGGGTGCGCCCGGGCTCGGTGGGCTTTGCCGTCAACAAAGGAAACAACCTCTTCCATGGCTCTCTTGCCATTCAAGAGAACCTTTTCTTAAATTGTTTTTCAAAACCCCATCTTGCCAATTATCTATTTCTCTGTCTTACTTGACCCCTCCCTTCCTCGATTGCTGTCAAGATTCGGTCACACTCTTCGTGCCATATATATCCTCCCCCCTTCCTTTGGATCCTTCTTTAGTCTCTTGAATTCCAGAAAGCTGGTTGCATTCAGAAACTCGGTCCCCACATCTGGGGTATTCCTTACCACTTTTGGCAACTTTTCCTCGGTTGCGGTTATGTTTCATTGGGTATGTGAGTTGTTGAGTGTCTGGTCTTTGATTGACTGGTGACAGATTGAGTAGCTGAGAAGATCATTTTGAGGTTTCAGAGGGAAGGAAAAGGAAGATCTTTTGCTTGCCAATATGAAGTTTATGAAGCTTGGATCAAAGCCCGATACGTTTCAAAGTGATGGGAATAATGTGAGGTGAGATCTCTTGGACCCTTATTTGCAATCTATCATTTGTTCCCTTACTGAATAATCAAAAAACTATGTCCCTCTTTATGTTGTTTGATGCATTCTCTCTTCCATAGGACCATTAAGTGACAATCTCTTGCCTCTCTCTTGCCTGTCTATTATTTTTGTTCATTTCAAGTTTCAACTGCATACTCCTACTATTGTGGTTGCTTTGCTCTTAGATTATTATGCTTATACTACGAATCATTTTGGGGCTATGTGAAATCTTGGTCTTTTTTAGATGACCATTTGGTAAAATGTAGCAAGGTGAAAACATGTATGATGTAATTTGCAGCTTTTGTAGGCTATTGATTTGTTATTTTCCTCTTAACACTGCCTACTTGCTGCTAAGGATTTTTTTTTTTTTGGCTTGGGGGCTACAAGCAACCCCTCTCATCTCCTCATTCAAGCATCTTCCAACCCGAGTGGTGGATCCTCTAAAATCTGACTGAACCTTATGTGGTTTTTACTTTTTATCTTTCTTTTTTTTTTTCTTCTATGGTTCCTTGTGTATATGTTATACTTTCTGCATACTCAGGTTATGCTAACTTTGATTGTGCATAGCACAAATAGTTATGATTTCGAATTCAAGATCCTTGAGATCCAATAATAGGTAGTTGTTCACTACTTCTGCTTATGAAGATAGGGGAAATCCTTCCCATTTCCTTTTCTTTCCAATCACTGGGCAGAGGGATGTGCTCAACTTAATCATAAGCACATCCAGTTAGAACAGTTAAAAGTTGATGAGGATTCACCTTCCGAGTACTTTAATGTTGAAGAAAAGAAAATTTGAAATTTATTTTTAGATGTACCACTCAAATCTGGTAATGAATGGATGTTAATTAATTGTTTAAGCATTAGCATACTTGTTTTCGGAAGCAAATCAAATACATGTTATTTGCAATAGACAGAAGTTCCTACTAAATTAGGGTAATGGTACCCCATGAAATAATCCTTCATCTATTATGTAAATATACAATTCCTAGGGGAAGAAGTACCCTTTCAGTAAGAGTGCATGTTACCTTACTGTGTCTTAGAGAGAAGTATCGATTGCAATGGAGACAAATTCAATATACATCTGTAAGTTATTACAATGACTGTACTTGTTTCTTGATGCTAGAGCATCAGAATCACCATAAACTATGTTTCCTTTTATTAGCAATTTTATTACTATTTTCAAGCGGTATTTGTTACAAGGTCTACAGGTCAGAAGTATTTCAGTTTCTTAACATCATTTATTAGTTAAATAAATCTGTTAATTGTCACTTTATAGCCTATAGATCATAGCAATGCAGACATCACAGTACTGCTTAATGCGAACGTAATTAACTTTTTGTTAACTAGATAAATATACCATAGACCAGTGTCTGGTATAGGTCACTGGCTTAGATACAGTGCAAAGCTAAATGACTTTTGGATATTTTATGTGATAAAATCTAACTATAGTACCTTTTCAGTACCATACTGATGTTGCATATTGTTTAGAGCAATTCAAAGAGTTTCCATTTTCAAATGTTAATAGCTTAAAAACAAAAGGCAGATGGTGTACAAATTGAATTTCATCTCTTACCACAAGCTCTACTGGGACCTTTTTAATCTTGTCTTTGTCCAACCTGTGTGAATTTTGAAAAATTCTAATGGTTTTAAGCTTACATACCCATGTTCAGGTATGTGGCAAGTGAGCTAGCAACCGACATCACTGTCACTGTAGGGGATGTTAAGTTTTATCTGCACAAGGTATGCATTTTCTTCCAGTTCAGGTAAAATTTTCATCTATGGTCAAGCATTGTCTTTGAGTGTAGTGTCCTTGCCAGAATGCATTGCATTATGCCTTACATGTCATCCAAACTTATGCTTTATCTGATCCTTAGTCTACAATTTTATATAATTGCTGAAATGTAAAAACCACCAAATTTTTGGTTTTTGTTTTAGTTGTGCTCTAGTTTCAAATTAGAATGACAAGATCAGTTAAGTTGGGCAAGCTTGGCTCAGTTCTGCTCATTTGTAGTCTTAAAAATTCATTTCAGTTTTTGAGGCTAATGGATGAACATTTTATGCAGTTTCCTCTTCTGTCAAAAAGTGCCTGTTTACAAAAGTTGGTTGCAAGCAATAATGAAGAAAATAGTGATGAAATTCAGATTTCTGACATTCCTGGAGGTCCAGTTGCCTTTGAGATATGTGCCAAATTTTGTTATGGCATGACCGTCAACCTTAATGCTTACAATGTTGTCGCCGCTCGATGTGCAGCTGAGTACTTAGGAATGTATGAGACCATTGAAAAGGGGAACCTAATTTACAAGATTGATATCTTCCTCAACTCCAGCATCTTCCACAGCTGGAAGGATTCAATCATTGTTCTTCAGACTACAAAATCTACGTTACCATTATCTGAGGAATTGAAGGTGGTCAGTCTTTGCATTGATGCTATAGCTACCAATGCTTGCATTGATGTTTCCAAGGTTGATTGGTCCTACACTTATAACCGGAGGAAGCTCCCAGAGGAAAATGGGAATGATCCAAACTGTAATGGTGACAGAAGTCGACAAGTGCCAAAGGACTGGTGGGTTGAGGATTTGTGTGAACTTGAAATCGATCTATATAAGCGTGTTATAATGAATATTAAAACCAAAGGAATACTGTCTCATGAAGTGATTGGAGAAGCTTTGAAAGCTTATTCTTACAGAAGGTTGCCAGGTTTCACTAAGGGTGTGATCCAGTCTGAGGATGTCGGAAAGTATCGATCAACAGTTGATACAATTGTCCGGTTGTTGCCTGCAGAGAAAGGAAGTGTATCTTGCAGTTTCTTGCTGAAGTTGTTGAAAGCAGCTATCATTGTTGACTCAGGAGAAATGGCTAGGGAACAGCTGGTGAGGCGAATAGGACAGCAACTGCAGGAGGCTTCCGCAAATGATCTTTCGATACGAGCAGCAGAAGGGGAAGATGTAATGTATGATGTTGATATGGTACAGAAAATAGTGAAAGAGTTTCTGATGCAAGAACAGACTGCTGAATTTGAATCAGAAGAAAATGAGGTTCAGGAAATACCAAGACCTGGAATCTTAACAGATGCTTCCAAGCTGATGGTGGCAAAATTGATAGATGCATACCTTGCTGAAATTGCCAAGGATCCCAACTTACCTTTATCAAAGTTTGTAGACCTTGCTGAAATGGTGTCTTGCATCTCTCGGCCTTCTCATAACGGGCTTTACCGAGCCATTGACATGTATCTCAAGGTAAGAATCTTGCCAAAGCCCATATTTTTCGATGCATAGCAAATTGGTATTTACATTATACTTGAACATAAAATGAGGTTTATGTAAAGCCTTTGTCGCATCTAAATACCCCCAAATTGGTGCTATGTCAAGCCCCTTTCCTAGACCATAACTACCTATTAATTAAACCTTTTGAGCTAGTCTCTTTCTGCAACTGTTATTGTTATGAAGGTAAACCAATTCTGTTCGACTTCTGATGCAGGAGCACCCGGGGATCAGCAAGAGTGACAGAAAAAGAATATGCCAGTTAATGGACTGCAAGAAACTATCAGTTGATGCATGTATGCATGCTGTGCAAAATGAGAGGCTCCCATTGCGTGTAGTTGTGCAGGTTCTCTTTTTCGAGCAGGTCAGGGCTGCTGCTTCATCGGGCAGTAGCACTCCCGACTTACCGAAAGGCCTGAAAGATCTAAATAGTGGATCTCATGGGAGCTCAAGATCAGCAGCAACCAATCCAGAGGAAGATTGGGATGCAGTGGCCACATCCGAGGAGCTCAAGGCCCTGAAAGTGGAACTGGCTGCCTTAAGGTTGGGCAATGGGGTAGTAGGAGGGAGTGAGAGAAATGTTGGAGATAATAGAAATAGTGTTGACAAAGCTGCTATTAGTAAAATGAAAGGTTTACTGAAGTCCAAGAGGATACTTACAAAGATCTGGTCAAGCAAAGGAGCCCAGGGTGAGATTAGTGGTTCAGACTCATCAGAGAGTCTTGGTTCTGCCAATCCGGAAGAAGCTAAGTCAACACCATCCAGAAATAGGAGGCATTCAGTTTCTTAGTAGAAATGAGAGGAAAATATAGTAGCTAGCTTTTTGGTGGGTTTTTTTTCTTATTTTGGGCTTTTACCTCTCTTAATGACATTAGTAAATTCAATACTAGTTTTATGTTAATTTAGCAAAATGAAGCATATATAGTCTGGAAGAAAACTTTACAGTGCTGTGAAGAAAAAAAAATGATTACTGGAAAGTATAATGAACTTGAGGGCCGGTGACTAAAGAGACATAAATAGGCAGCCATTGATGAAAGTTGCTACAATGCTACTCATTTATTTGATTGAGGTTGATTTGTCTCGCCATTGAGGTAATGTTTCACAGCTCACAAAGAGCTAAGTCCATCTTTGTTTGTTGAAAACAAATGAGCTGATATTGTAATTAACAAGGAAAAACCAAGCTTGAGTACTACAATCTCTGCTACATTTTTAGTATTGTTGATGATAATCGAAGGCAATGGCACCCATTGGACAAGGATCCTGCAAAAACAAACAAAATTATTACCTTCTAAATCTAAACTAACCAACAACCTCAAAGCTTAGAGATGATCGTCATTAGTCTTATAATATCTTCCTCAAAACCCTGTTTTCCGCATATTATACAATTAAAGGAGACATGATTTCCCAGCCATTATCAACAAAGTCAAGGATAAAAAAACATAAAATAAACCTTATAACTAAATGTGATGCGGCAATAAGTTTAAGCCAAAGGTTACAATGCTAACAAACTAGCTGTTAACTTCCAAGTTTCTGACCGGCTTTGTACATTTTCATGTACCGTTTATCTCAAAGGTTTTGGATAAGCTGCCCTAAGTTAGAACTATCTCAGATAAAACTCCACTAAGCATAAAGACACAAAACCAGCCAGTAAATTTTTTCTCAGGGGCGTTTATTACGAAGGATTGGCGTTAGCTTATCATATTAATTTTCTTCCTCAACTTATATCTTTTATATATTTAACTGAAGTTAAAAACATTCTTGCATTGACCAACCAACCAACGATATTTGTAATTTGTAATTAACAACAACAATGTCAAATTAAATCAGAAGACAGTGAACAAATTGGATTTAAAAGATTTTAAGTTTGACTCATAATATGCTTGCTTATTAGACCTGTTTATTGGCCATATCATGTCGGGTAGGTCCGGTTATAAAAAAATTTGTTTGCTCAAAATTTAACCCGAATTTCAAATATTCTGTCCGGATTTATCAGACCAACGAATAATCCGACCTTGAACAGATGTAATGCCTAAAAGAGAAGGAAAAAAAAAAAAAAAAGGAGCTTTTCTCTATTGCATAATGTAAGTAAACCAACTCAAAGGGGCAGAGCAAATTAAATGAAGGAAAATCTGAATAAATTCTGATTGATGGAGAGGGTAGAGCCAAAAACTGACCCATATAATTCTTGCCCAATCCACATCCCAAACCTCATTTGTCCTTCTATTCCCTGGAAGGGACACTCAAAAAATGATTTTGTGTGCTGTGAAGGAAAGCACCAAAGATCAAAACGTCACACTCTCTCCCACCATCTTAGGCTTTTTTATGTGGTTTCAAATAAAGCCAACCCCCCCAACTTACTGCCTGATCCTGAGTCCTGACCACATTCATTACTTTTTAAGCTTCTTTTTTTAACTCACTTGCCATGCCATGCATGAATGAAACCAAAGAAAAGTTAAACCAATGGTCATCGATTGGAATCCCATTCTCCACCCAAAAAAAAAAAAAGAATAAACTTTGATTTTTTGCTTGTAACATTCACTTAGACATTTTCTTCTTTTTATATTTTTTTAATTTGGATGCAATGTAATGTTGTGGACCAAACCAAAGTATCGGATAAAGATGCCACCTGCTCGAGTGGTGACTAAAACTTCAAATGTGTCGGCTTCATCTACATCTACATTGTCATCCTCGTCCTCTCACATCACCCAATTTTTCTTCCTAGTTTCCGCACTTTGTAAGTACAGCCACTTGATTCTATCTTCTTTTAACCCTTTCTCGTTATTAACCAATCCATATTATGATTTTTTTTATTTTTTATTTTTCATATCTCAAATCCACCCACATTCTCTTTTATATGATATTAATTTATTGAATTGTCACTTGTATTTGTTTAATTCATTTGTTTAATTTATTGAAAATTTCATATGAGGTTTAAATATGGTTTTTAATTAACAATGTCAATTTGACACCTAAATCGATTTTAAATTTTGTAGTTTCATTTTTTAAGTTTTAATCTATGCTATTTGGATTTTTTTTTATTTTTTATAAAGTATTTATATTCGACACTTGTGTTCAATATATATTTGAACATAAACATATGAATATGATCTTTTAAATATATAATTTTTTTTTAATAAAAAAATTGAATATACTTATAAACATGATCGATTTTTGTAAATTTCAACCCACCCGTTAATACTGTTCAAATACAATAACAAAAGAAATGGTGAAGGACCGAAGGCCAGCTGCACTGATTGACTAACCCATTTTATAAACAAAAAGGCTTGAATCAAATAAACCTGCATTAGATGAACTAATGCATTATCTTTAAGCCAAAATCAAATAGAAAATTTATGAATTATGCCAAAGCAAACAAAACAATCTCTCGTTATTGAAAAAGGGTCTTCACCTTCACGCGCTCTCTATGGTCTATAACATGACTTGTAAAAAGAAGTCAAGGAAAGAATCTACGGTCAAAGACAACCACGGAACAGAATCCAACGGCTATGCCTGCCTTGTACCTCTCCAATCTCCCCATCCGCGGAGACCCAGAGCCGCCTTTCTCACCCATTTCTTTGGAACCCCAAACCCCACCCAAAATCATTTTTATCAAATTCCCCTTAACCACGGTTAACTCTGAAATAATAAAAAAGTAAACCATGGTTACCTTAACTACATTTCGCCACATGCACTCTCTCTATCTATATATATTTCTTTGTTTACCTGACTTTTTTCTTAGCTTCAATTATTCCCTTCCCTCCAGTCCTTTTAACCCAAGAACTCCCATTTCTTCTTCTTTCTCATTTTCTTATGCTCAAAGGTCTCTCAGGATGAGTTGCAATGGCTGCAGAGTTCTCCGAAAAGGGTGCAGTGAAAATTGCATGCTTAAACAAAGCTTGCAATGTATACACGAGCCTCAAGCCCAAGCACACGCCACAGTTTTCGTCGCCAAGTTCTTTGGCCGCGCCGGCCTTATGTCCTTCCTTTCCTCCGTGCCCCAGCCTCAAAGACCTGGTAATTCTATTTTCTACTACTAGTATTTATGTCCTTGAAATAATGAAAAGTCATTGGCTTTTTTTTTTTTTTTTTTTTCTGTTCATTATTCTGTTTTGATATTGTTTCTGACTGGTATATGTGTGGGTTTGCAGCTTTGTTTCAGTCGCTTTTGTTTGAAGCCGTGGGGCGGGCGGTGAACCCCGTGAGTGGAGCCGTGGGGTTGCTGTGGACAGGGAACTGGAACGTGTGCCAGTCGGCGGTGCAAACAGTGCTTCGAGGCGGCACGTTGCAGCCTCTGCCCGAATTTAGCGGCGGGGTTTCAGGGTCAGACTTTGAGGATGTTGCGGAAACGGTTGGTGGTGGTGGTGGTGGGCAGTGTTTCCAGACGAGAGAGGAAGATTTTGTGAAAAGGAAGGGTTTTGATGACGTGGTTAAATGTAAAGCGACTGATCTTGATCTCTGCTTGATGATCGGTGACGATAGAGCGGTAAAGAGGAGGAGAGAAGCTACGTCGTCGGAAGAATCCGAAACGACGACGTTGGGAAGCCGGTCTTCTGGAGATGGCAGTAGTTCAAAGGGCGGTGGCGGTGAAAAAAAGCTTTTGAGACTGTTCATCTGAGAAAACTTTTCATATTTCTCTATGTAATTTTGGGTATAATTAAGTTACTATGAGATATGATCTTTTCTTTCTATATTCGGCATGATGAAGTTCGAACAGTTTTATTGAATTTCGAATTTCCCTTATAAAAAAAAAAGTTTATTTATGAGTTATATTGAATAACAAGCAGTAGTCTTTAATTCCCACTTTCTTTTCCTTTTATTTAATCCCACATAAAGAGAAACTGAAATCATTTATGCTTGTAAGTTAATTTAGAAATGATTTTGTATAATTTTCACATTCTTTTTTTAGTACAAAATAATATAAATTTTTAAAGATATTGTGTGAATTAATTAAACTGAATTTATAAAATTAGAAATTAAATCATTTTGAGTTTTGACATACACGACTACTTGAGTAAGCAATTGTTGTGATTTATAATACAAAAAAATAATCCTACATTCAATGCTTGAAATTAAGGGTGAATTAGTTCAAGTTTGCTGAATATATAATATACTGGCATTTATGACATGGGAAAACAAAAAAGAAATGGCATTTGAAAACTGTAGTATTTGGGTGCTGTGATGTGACCACTAATGACTTATCTAAGCATATTTGAGAGGAAAAAGAAAAATCTGTGAGTGAGAAAAGTTTGTTCTTTTTTGGGTTGATGAATTGCAAGTTGCTACTACTTTGCAGCGTCAAATATGAACAGAAGTTAGCAAAACATGGGCAATGGTGGGGGATTTTGTGAGACTGGCTTTTGGGTACTTTAAAGAGTCATTTTATAGCCTATTTGAATGACTTAAGCCAAAGGAAAAAAAAAAAAAAAAGCTCCATCAAAGAAATCAACTTTAGAAGTAACAAACTGCTATCAAATTATCTCAGCATATATCAATATCAAATGGAACAGTGGAGAGGAAAGAACTGACAGATGAGGCTTATTTTGGTGGTGGTGGGAGGCATTGTTTGTCAGCCATAGATTTTTTTTTTTTTTTGATATAAAGAGATAACGGTATGAAAATAAGAGAAAGAGATGTAAATATTAAAATTTTTAAATTTTTAAATTTATTGAATGTTATTTTTTAAATAAGATAATTATATGAATTACTTGAATTAAATTTAAATTTTTGTCAACCATAAATTTTCTTCTTGTTTTTGGTCTCTTTGTGAAACCAATAGTCATTTATAGGAGGCTTGTGGATGGAAAGAAACCCCTTTTATTTTCTTTTCAATTTGGTGGGGTTGGGAGTTGGGGTCCATTCCAATGCATTTTTGCAAATTGATTTGTTGCTGTTTCCCCGCATTACCACAGTCCACAAATCAAATAGTGGAAATTTCCCATTTCTATATCCATTTTCTTTTCTTTTTTTCAATTCCAATGCCCGCCGGGCCGCAAATGTTCTTCAAGGACTGGAGACAAATACATTTCAGCTTTGCAAACTTTTAGCCATTTAGAATATAAAATCATGCAAAATAAAATAAAATAATATGGAACCATCGATTGTTTCGATGGCCACCACGCCCCACGCTGATGCTGGACTGAGTCTCTTCTTCTTCTTCACTTGCATTCATATGATTGACTTACTAAACACCAACCTCACATAATTAAATTCAACTACTCAAAGAACTCGGGTTTGATCCATTCATTTAAAATTCGAATAACTAACATATATAATTTTTTTTTTTCAGATTCCGATATTTTTTATAAATAAAAAAAAAAATCACCTACTCAAAAAGAGTTTTAGAATCTTGGAATAAGAAAAAGAAGAAGCTGGGAAGGACAAAGACAAAGTAATTAGGAAACTGCTTTTCTACTTTTCTTGCTTCGTTGAACAAAGAATCAATATGTTAATTTTTTGGACAAATTAAAAGGGAAGTAAAGAAAGATGAAAGCCGGCCTTAAATTGTAGCACATGATGAAAATGTTTAAGAAAGAAATGTTTAAAGGGCAAAGAGTAAGGGGGTGGAAGTCAAAACTCAAAAGAAAAGAGTAGCCGGCAATGGCAGGGTAGGCAGCCCATGTTAGTGGTGGGCGCAGGGGTTTTGAGCTCCCCATGCGCCGGAACTTAAACGTGAGTTGTCGCTGACTACTTTTGTTGTTTGGTCAAATACTTTTGGATTGGCTATCTTGTCTTTTTTTTTTTTTTCTCTTCATAGTTTTCCTTTTTCTAAAAAAAGAAATTTTATTTTACTATTAAAATCCAGATTATAGTATTTTTTTTTTGAAAAAACTTAAATTAAAAAAATACGATTTAAAATTTTTTAAATATTTGATATTGGTGTGAAGAATTAAATGTTAAAAAAAATAATCAAAAATAATAAAAATTCAAAGATGTGAGGATAATAAAATTATTTTACTCAATAAATAGCTTTTAAACCGAAAAAAAAAATTAATTTTTTTATTTGAATTGCCAAATCAAATTTTAATCGTAAAAATTAAAATTTTTACATTACGATAAAACACAATTTTTGACCTAAAAACTGTAAGAAGGACAATACTACATGGGCCTCAATGAATTACTGCTATTCCTACTCAAATAACTAAAACTTCTATCTAAATTTCATTACCTACTAGATTACTACTACAATAATTCATCATTTGAAGAACTAATTTCCTCAAAAATTGATGACCATTACTTCCAGAATTGGAAAAGGATGACTATGAATGAATGATGAACTGCATTGATTATAAAGGAAAACAAACGAAATCCCACTTTCACTAAAACACTCTATCCTAGTTTTATCATACCATTGCAAGTTGAAACTGAAACCGAGTTTGTCCTTCCAAACTCCAGGTTATGTTAGGAACATTGAATGTAACAACAAATCATGAATAGAATTTTGTCAGCCCCTTACACCAAGTTCCTCGTGTGTTCATGAATTCATGTGTTATGTTTTTGAACCTTGTAGTACGTTGATCATATCCATCCATGTCAGATACACAAACCCTCAGTTCTCATCTCACCTTAGAAAGAACAAAAACTGACAAAATAAAATTTTGGGTGATAGCAACTTGATCAAGAAGGTTCATTCAATTCGGACAGGAAAACAGGATTCCCATTTCGTGCACTCAATCTTGTTTTACAATTACACAACATCAACGTGAATGCAGCAGTTCAATGAATTTGGAGAAAAAGACTGTGTCTATGATTGAACAAGCATCGACAAGATCATACTTGGATGATTAATTAATCAAAGTAGGCCAAGAAATACATGAAATTTGGTTATCAGAAGAACTTACATATTTACATATACATTGCTTTCTTTTACCTAAAACAGAAAGAGTTCTTGTATAAGAAATCAGTTGAGAGGAGGAAAAGCCACTTCCTCTTTCTCTTCAGATGCAAAAATTACATGTGTGATCATAGAAGACAACAACTGGATGCAAAACTGGTAAAATGAGAAGCCGAACCTAGTTATATTCAATCCGCTCTTATTTTGTCCAGAGCCGCCTCCACCCATCGGAAAAACATGAGCTTGGGTGTAATGTTGTTAGCATTTAGGGTGAGTAGTCAAATAAGATCAGTTCTACACATGTGTTGTCAGGCTGCCGGTTTTGGGTACATGATTTAGTTGTATTATATGTGCCCTCAAGCTACAGTCCTTAACCTATTGAAAAGAATAAACAATGAGCCAAATGAGTAGATGAAGCAGAGAATAGGTTGGAACATAAAACAAAACGCCGTATTTACCTGAATGGCTGCTAACATGGACAAAAAATCTTTACATTGTTCAAGCAAAACCCTTTCCTTTGCAGTCACACTCACAAGTTCATCAACCAAAGAATTCATTTCCTTCACCTGCAAAGGACAAATGATATTACTAATTACGTAGATTTGCCCCTTTTAAAGTGCAAGTTCAGGTGAAACATAAATAAACAGTATTGCAAATGTTGAGTTATGTGATGGCACTATTGCAAATGTTGTTGTGGATATCCCTTGGTACCCTCCAAAATGCAAGCATTGCAATTTGTTTGGGCATACAGACAGAAATTGCACCAAACAGCCTGTAGGGGCTACCAAAGTTTGGATTCCAAAGGAGGGGTCTAAAACAGAACTGTCAAAACATGATGCACAGGCTACAAGCAGTGTAGAAGTTGAAAGCAGTGCCCTGCCTATGGCTCAAGAACAGAAAGAGGCAAGTATGAAGGAAACAGAAGTTAATGAGGGCAGTAAAGGGAGAGGAAGCAGAAGCATACAGATAAGCAAGAAGTCATGGTTCCCAAAACAGATTTGACATCCTGAGTGACTCAGAGAGGACAAATGTAGACCCTGGACAAACTAGTGGCTCTGAGCAATGGAGAGAGGAGGAACAATTGGTGGAAATCCTTCCAAACTCTCCTAAGAAGCAAAGGGCAGCAGCAGCAGGAGTTGCAGACTTGATGAAAGCCTTGAAGAATAAGAAGAAAGGGCCCATTGACAAGGGGAAAAGAGGTAAGGCAGTTTTACCTGCCTCTGGAGTGACCCCCCCTCAACTTTCATGAATTTTATAGTATGGAATACTAGGGGGCTAAACAACCCTCAAAAGCAGAAAAGTATTATACAGAGAATAAACTGCCTGAAGGCAGACCTTGTTTGCTTACTGGAAACAAGAGTGAAACAACAAAACATGCCAGCTATAGTAGATAGGCTCTTTCAGGGATGGAAGCTACATCACAACTACTTAGAAGCTTATAATGGGAGAATATGGTTCCTATGGAGAAATCAGATGCAGGTTGATCTTATTGCAACATCTGATCAGAGCATTACATGCTGCACCACTTATAATTCTACCAGGTTCTACATTACAGCAATTTATGGAAGCAATGAAGGCATAAGTAGAAGAAGGCTTTGGCACCATCTTCAGGACATTTAAGGCAGAATTGATGGCTCTCCTTGGCTTTTGGCTGGAGATTTCAATGTTATAGCAAGACCACAGGAAAGCTCAGATTTCAATGGCTCCTACATGCTTACCTCTGATATGAAGGATTTTCAGGACTGCTTGACACAGCTATCAGTGTTTGATCATACCAGTACTGGACCAGCATTCACTTGGTCCAACCACCAAACTGATGCTTACTTGGCTAAAAAGCTTGATAGGGTTTTGGTGAATGATTGCTGGCATACACAGTTTGCTCACTCATTTGTTGAGTTTTTGGCTCCAATGGTTTCTGATCACTGCCTAGCATACATAAAGATGAACTTGACTGCTCATTCTCCCCCAAAGCCATTTAGGTTTTTTAATTTCTGGACTAGGAATCCAGAGTTCCTGAACATTGTGGAAAACTCTTGGCAAGAGCCTTTCATTGGCAATCCTATGACCACTCTATTCCACAAATTGAAGAGATTAAAGGCAGTACTGAGGGCATTTAACCTGGTCATATATGGCAACATTTCAGGGAAGGTTCAAGATAAAAGGCAAGAATTGGAGAGCATGCAGATGATCAATCTGCATCAAAGGCCATCTAATACTCTTGTTGAAACAGAAAGAAGACTCTATGCAGAATTGATGGAACTCCAAAAGGCTGAGGAAAGTTATTACAGGCAGAAATCAAGGATAAAATGGCTGCAGGAGGGGGATCAGAACACTCATTATTTCCATAAAATGGTGTCAGCAAAGCATAGCAAGCAATCCATCAGAGTCCTCTATGATGATGAGGGAAGGAAGTTGGAAGATTTTGGCCAAATCTCAAAGGAGGCTGTAAGGTTCTTTCAGAAGTTAATTGGGACTGAGGACAAACAGGTCACAGACTGCCCTAGGGAGCTTCTTACTGAACTTATTCAGCCTGCCTTACCTGCTGAAGCTAAGGACAATTTAGCTAAGGCTGTTACAAAAGAGGAGGTGAAAAGAGCCATGTTTGAGCAGAATGGGGACAAAGCCCCAGGGCCAGATGGATACACTGCACAGTTTTTTAAAACTGCTTGGCCTATTGTGGAAGAGGATGTCACTGCAGCAATCTTATCCTTCTTTTAATCAGGGAGCAGGATATCAGTCTTAAACTCTACATGTATTGCTCTTGTCCCAAAATTCCAGAATCCTAATCATATGAAGGACTTCAGGCCTATTTCTTGCTGCTCTGTCATTTATAAATGTATTACCAGGATCATCACTGCCAGGCTCACTCCACTCCTTCCTGCTATGATCTCCAGCAATCAGAGTGCCTTCATACCAGGGAGAAGCATCTCAGATAATATTCTCATGGCTCAGGAACTGGTCAAAGGGTATGGAAGAGCAACCTTATCCCCCCGTTTTGCAATGAAGATTGATCTCCAAAAAGCTTTTGATTCATTAAATTGGGACTTCATTCTCACTGTTTTATCAGTTTATGGATTGCCTGATAAGTTCATAGGATGGATCAAGGCATGCATCACTTCCCCAAAGTTCTCAATTTCTCTTAATGGGGGATTAGTAGGGTACTTTGAAGGAGCAAAGGGGTTAAGGCAGGGAGACCCTCTCTCTCCTTATCTTTTTGTCATTGCTATGAATGTTTTATCCAGACTTCTGGATGCAGGGGCTCTTCATGGAGTTTACAGCTACCATCCTAAATGTCACAGAATCAAGCTTACTCACCTGTGCTTTGCAGATGATCTGCTGATTTTTGCAAAGGGTAACTTGGATTCTGTTGTGGGCATACAGGGTATTCTCCATTACTTTTATACCATTTCTGGTTTGCAATTAAACCCTTCCAAGAGTGAAGTCTTCTCCTCTGGTGTTAGTAGGACCACTCTACTTGAGATGCAAGAGTTGACAGGGTTTAAACTTGGCAAACTACCTGTTAGGTACCTTGGGGTCCCTTTGGTCACAAGAAGACTCTCTGAAAAGGATTGTTCTCCTTTGATCGACAGAATTACTCAGAGAATCAATGGCTGGGCAGCACGCATGTTATCCTATGCAGGAAGGCTTCAGCTCATTCAATCTGTTCTTTTTAATGTGTCCAATTTCTGGTGCAGGCACTTTGTATTGCCTAAGGCTGTTCTTAAAAGAGTTAATCAATTATGCAGCAGGTTCTTCTGGAAAGGAAGAGATGACTCAGCTAAGGGAGCAAGAGTCAAATGGAGTTCCATTTGCTGTCCAAAGTCAGAGGGGGTCTTGGATTAAAAGACTTGGGAATATGGAATAAGGCTTGCATTATTCAGCACCTATGGGCACTTCTCTCTCAGGCAGGTTCATTGTGGATTGCCTGGCTTCATGCCTATGTGCTGAAAGGAAGAACAGTGTGGCAGGTTCAACCTTCCCCAGGAAGCAGCTGGACATGGCGTAAAATGCTTCAGCTGAGGGCTTTGGCTTTGAGGTTCACCTCCAACCAGAATGGTGCTCTAACTTGGAAGTTCCCTGGGAACAGTTTTATGGTGGCTAAGGTCTGGAATGATCTCAGGCCTAGGCAGGACAAGGTGGAGTGGGATAAACTGATCTGGTTTCCATTTCATATTCCTAAACATGCACTGGTAGCTTGGATGGCTATATTGGACAAACTGCCTACAAAGAACAGATTGATGTCATGGGGCATGGAGGTGGATGGCAAATGTGAGCTATGTCAAACTGAGCAAGAAACCCGAAATCATATATTTTTTGAATGTGACTATTCAAAGGAAATCTGGGGGCATATACTATGCTTATGTCAACTTCATAGAAGCATAAGGAGCTGGCAAGCAGAGCTGCAATGGGCAGTAAACAGAATCAGAGGAAAAACTCTCATTTCTGTTATTTTGCGTTTATCATAGAGTGCCTTTCTTTACTCGATCTGGAGGGAGAGAAATAATAGGTGTTTTAATCGCCTTCAATCCACACAAGGAGCCATCATTGAGCAGATAAAAGAGATCATCAGAATGCGATTGTTGGGGCTCAAGAACATTAGTCCTAATGAAGTGAACCGAAGATTGGATGCAGATTGGGGACTGTCTCTTTTTTCCTAGGATCTTTATCCATTCTGATATAGCTTTAAGTATTGCTGAAGTATGTTGCTATTGTTCCCTGATTGATTAGTGGTCTTAAGTTTTGTTCAAGTATTGTTTAAGTATGTATAGCTTTAAGTACATGTTGCACATGATGTTGGATGTAGCAGTTTAACTGCTTTCTGGATAAATAAAACACTTACTTATCCAAAAAAAAAAAAAAACATAAATAAACAGTCTCCATCTAACTATGAGATTTCCTTCTTTCATCCCTTTTATAATTATAAGGGGTGAAGGCTTCATTAGACCTTTTTCCCCTTTCTCGTCGGAGTACGTTTAAATAGCATAAGTTAGTATATGTTCCATCAAGGTGTGACACTAATATACAAACTTAGCATGACCTTTGCAGCTGAAAAACTAGAAGCCCCCTGGCGAAATTCATTGTACATTTGGTGCCTTATTTCAGGAATGAAGGACAAGAATGCTGGAAAAGTCTGTACAATATCTGTGTTTTTAAAGGAAAGTTACTAAATATCTCAGGATCGGCAATTACAGATCCTATCAACAAAAATGTCAGATCTGATTTTTAGATAGTAAGAGCCAGGCATAGAATCCAATCAGCTGGAAGGGATTTTTCTATTTAACTTTCTCTTCTTTTTGGCATTACCTAACAGTAAGCAGTTCCCTTTCCCATAAGAGAAAGGCCACTCAATTGGAGTATCGTATCTCTGTTTTTCAGTCCCACCGACAGATGGTGATATATGTTTTCAATGCCTAACAAGCCTCAAGACTCTTATTTGTGGTTGAGTGCTTTAATCACTCATTTTGGAGCATGCTTTTATCCTATGTTACTCGGACTCGGGTGTCAGTATTGAACATGGGTATATGTCGGTCAAAGTACCCAGAAAGTCTCTGTACTATATCATCTAGTGCAAATTAGTCCCTCTACTATAAAACTGAGTAATTTAGTCCCTGTACTTTTAAAATTGAAGCAAAAAGGTAAAATCCCTTACTAGTGTAACAGAAACTGTTAAAAAAGCTGACGTGGCACCAATAAAATATATTATTTTAAGCTGACATGGACAAAATAACAAAGTAAGTTGGCAAAAATACCACATCAATTTATTTTTTGCCAACTTAGTTCGTTATTTTGTCCACGTCAGCTTAAAATAATATATTTTATTGGTACCACATCATCAAATAAACACAAGGTTAAATGCCACGTCAGCTTTTTTAACTTTTTTGTTACACTAGTTAATGATTTTACCTTTTTGCTTCAATTTTAAAAGTACAGGGACTAAATTACTCAGTTTTATAGTAGACGGACTAATTTGCATTAGATGGTATAGGACAGGGACTTCCCAAGTACTTTGACCGTATATGTCCGACACGGGTATGTTCAATTTTTTCTAAGATTTTCATGCATTTGAAGGGTCCTTGGAGGATCATATCTCAATACCCATGTCCGGATATGCATTGGACATGGGTATTTCAAGAAAAATGAAGAGTTGAAGCAACATAACTCTTATCTATCTACAATTTCCTTTACTAGCCTAGGCAGTAAACCAAAGTCAACAAACAATCCAAAAAGGCAAACATAGAAATACAACATATAAGCGGTGTGTCATTGCAGCTCCTAAGTCACAAAGCAAATTATGGTCAGATATAGCCCACTAAACGATAAGGAGTTTTAACTTTTAAATGCACTTTCCGTGTTCTGCAACCATAACCAGTTTTTTTTAATCTAATGTCAAAAACCAAATGAAGGGCTTGTTACAGAGCTATGATCAAGCCTTTACAAGTTACGACTGGCTTAATCAGATGACTCTAAGTATTAAAGAAAACTAGCAAAACAAGAACGTGCTGATAGGCAACAGCAAGAACAGAGCTTAAGAACTTTCTTGTGTTATTGGCATTTATTTATAAACTTCACAACAATAGTAGAAATACAAATAATTACCACGAAAGAATTTAATTTTTTTTTTTTGTAACACTAACGTCTACAAGATTAATTAATGAATTTTACCTTTGATGATAGTGAGCATATTGAGGATGCCATTGCATGCATCACATCAACTGCTGAACTGACAGCATCCTTCAGATTTTGGATATCTGCCTATTATGAGAGAAAACAGAGAAAGGAAAGAGAAACAAGAGCAACATTTTAAACCACACTCATAGTCATGAGCTGAATCATTAATTGATTGTATATTGAAAAGCAAGGAAAACAGAAAAAGGAAGAAACTTACTATTGCTTTTCCAACAATTGGAAGACGAAGAGTACTGGCCTTTAAAGCTTCAGTTGCTCCTACCAAAGAACTAGAGTGGTCTCTGTCGAGGAGGGCCCATGCTTCTAAATGAGCTATCTACACTCACCAATTATAACAAATTTTAGTCATGAAGAAGAGAAAATTCATGCTTAAAGGCGATGATTTTGTAACTGAGAACGGAAAGGATTAGATCTGTTCTAACAAGCATGCAGTAGAAGTGGAGAAAGGGCAACAAGAGGAATTGAGGAAGAGTCAAATTATCAAGTCATCAACAGCCTTTTTCATTTTGGGATTGAACTATAATACTACAGAATTTTCTCTTCTTGACTTTCCTTGATTTCTTATTTGCTTGTTTTCTTTCTGTCTTCCTTCGACTCCAGGTGAACGAAATTCAAACATAATCACTATTCACTACTGCAGACAAGAATAATAAATCTAATTTTCCTTTTTTTTCCATCTTTTAGGTGTCTTGATTAGGACCAACCAATATTCAGTACCTACTCATGTCATGATGTAGGTGAATTGTGACTGCTTCTAAAGCAGGTTTCTAAGGGGATTAGTAAGCCCAAGGCAATGTATGCAAGGCCAGGCAGCCCCCTTAAACCATTGCTGAAAACTTAAAAATTCCTCATTTTAACATCCAAGTCCCAATTTTTGATAATTTCATTCTCATCAACAGTATTTCTAACAACGTTGCCTTTTATACTTTCATCGATATGGACGTCAATTGAAACTGATGCAGCATGTGCTTTGTTCTGGATTATGAGAGCATGGATACAGACATGAATTACATGTTCGGTATGATAAATATGAAGAAGGTAAAAATAAAATCAGATAAATACGAAGAAGGTAAAACATAAACAGATAGCTGAAGCAGTTTTGTCTATGAAAAGGTCTACAAGAATTCGATTCAAAACTTGAAAAATGTGAAGTTTTGAATCTTACTTGTCCCTTCAGGATGGAAGTCAATTTCAATTTTTGTCTCAGCAATAGCAACTTGATTCTCTTGAGGGTGACAGAATGCTGCAGTTCTGATGTTGTTACCCATGCATTCCACAGATTTTTCTGGTATAAAAGAAGGAACATTAGCCATGAAAATACCAGACTTATTAGAGAGCACCATGTTAAGCCTCAACTAACAATTATTGTTTTCTTAACTTTAGTTCTTTTCTATATCAAACTGACAATTGCATCAAACTGTTGATAACCGAAAACCTAGCCATTCTTGTTTATTATATAGCAAACTCTGCAGCTCAACTTTCCCCAACAGTGATTCTCATTACTGTAGAAGTTCTTACATCCTAAAGAATATCAGAACCAGAGCAATCTTTCTAATTCTACCAGTTAATTTTTTGAATAGGCCCTTTTAACTGATATACAGTCAGCATCATTCCCTTTTCTCTTGTCAAGAACAGAATAAGAGCATCACTAGCCAGTTGACGACAGGCATTTGATGGAACCCATCTATCGTTTAAATGATTCCTTGGCAACCTTATCTTTAGTCTGCCTTTTTCCAATAAGTCCACTAAACATTCCATTATGCAAATTTACAACAGAAGAGAGAGAGAGATTGAAAAGCTCTTCATAAATTAGTTACGACAAGAAAGATGCACAAAATCAGCCTCATCTACTTTGACATCACAGATCAAATTCACAGTATTTTAAAATAATTACTCTTGAACACTCACTCCATATTGCCCATGTAACAACTCAAATCATCAGAATAGGTCTTTAGCTTTTTTTAGATCATTAGCCTTCTTTACCTCCAAGTTGAAAACAAACAAGAACCTTAGGGATAGTGGTACAATGACAATAAGGCCAAAGTAAAAACATTCATCGGAATCCAACCCACAGACTATGCAGCATCCATTGTTGATGAGTGGAGGCTGTCCAAAGAGCATGCTTATCTTACCCAATATGATAAAATGTCTAATCAGCCTCACTGTAACAGTGTGAACTCAAAATTCTACTCAAGGAAGTTAAAGCAATTAAAGTTAACGATAAGTACTCTAGTAAGAAAATAGTAGAGGGGAAAAAAGGCTGCTCAATAACATTCATTATGTCTTTCTCAATGATTTACATCATCATGTGTTGATAAGTACTATGCCAGAGAAATAGCTCTTATCTTTAGCAAGTAGCGAACTCACAAATCATTGATCAAGGATTTTACCATTCAAAAACATGACAATATATTGCCTAAGAGCCTTCTGCCTCTAAATCTAATCACTTAGAAAGTATAAAAAGGACAAGTAAACACTTTCTTAGGAGCAATGAGCAATTCCAGGAGGCCAGGATAACTAAATGAAATCCAACCTTCAGTACATAAATTCAGCAATATACCACATAAACAAATTATAGAATGCCGTATTGGACAAGACTACATGATGCTCGCTAAAAGGATACCACCATGCAAGAACTACGTTGTCACTTGCATTAGGTAATCTTTATCATAAACTAGTTGGGTTCAGCTTGTTTGACAAACTATTACTGTGGAGTAAATTGAAGCATTCACCAAATATCTCAAACACAAATCAAGTAGACGTGACCATTGAACATATTGAGAACAATGAGATGGACAAGGAGGATAACCATACCTCTGCACTGAGTTCCTGCACCATGAAAGTAGCATCTGCCCTTGCATTTGCAAATCTCCATTGCAAGTAACGGTTATAAAGAAGCCTCAACATGTGTGCATCAACAATTCGATCCTCCCCCATCTTTCCTCTACGAATATCAACAGAAAAGCTAAGAATTGAAGGGGTATTAACAGAATTACCAATCATCTGACCACCAACTGCATTTCTCACCCGAGCAGGACTTAGCCCCCTCAATGGAGATGAAGCTGAAGATGTCCAAAGCTTACTAGGAGAAGCAGGTCTTGTAACTCCCCTTATAGGAGAAGCCATTGTCCGCGGCGAAGACGCTGCACCATCACTAGAAAACCTTTTTGATTGACTGAACTTAGCTGGAGCACCAATTCTAGACCCAGGGCTTGTAGACAAAGGTGAACCCGGATCCTGTAACCTCCTTAACCGGCTATTAGTTTCCTGCCAAAACCTCGCAGGCACAACAATATTACGGGGTCCACTCCTCCCTTTGGAAATCCCACTTCCTCCAAATTCCTGCTTTCCAGAATTAGTGCTCCCAGAAGACACACTATCTGTATCAGATGCAGTGAGATCACAAGAGAAACAAGAAGCCTCATTTACGGAATTGGCATCGGGGTTTTGCTTATTAGCTTCTTTTAACAATTCAGCAGCACGTCCCAAATCCAAACTCAACCTACTACTACCGTCAAAAGAAACCCTCCTACTACTCTCATCAAGCATCATTGATTGTTGCAATGACTTAGCCAGCATTGCACCAGATCCAAACATCTTCGTTTCACCAAAATAATCCGAACTCCTAGACAATGGATTTGAACCCGAATTCCCTTGCCGGGTTTTCCCAGGCCAGCGGTGCTGATCCGCCGGCTTCGAGTTCTCCCCATGATCTCTCACAGGAGTAGCTCTACGCCTTTCAGGAGTTGCTTTCCTAGTTAAAGTAGAACCCACTTGAGCCTTTGTCTTACTAATAGGAAGCGAAAAGGCCTCACCTTGAAACGAAACGGATAAACTTCTCGTTGAAGTGATCAACATCTTGGTAGCAGCTGACAATTCCGTGGCATTAACATTGTTTCTTTGTGACACTTGACCTCCGGGCCGCCTCCGGTCCACAGATTGAGACCGTTTAGGAAGCGAAGACAACATCGTCGAAGTCGGTGTTGAAGTAGAACTAGCATTTGTTGAACGAGAAATAAGCGGAGAAGGAAACATCGTTGTCGTTTTGTTCCCCGTCGCCGTCGTATTAGTGGAACGAGAAATAAGAGGTGAAGGAAACCTTGTCGCCGTTTTGGCTGCCGTTGTTGTTGCTGCCGAAAAAGAAGAAGTGGAAGAAGGAGAAGGAGACAAATACCTGGAAGAAACTTGTCTGCCTCTGGGTTTTCTTGTAACAGTGGAGCCATTGTCTTTAAGAGGATGCCTTTTTGTTGTTGTTGAGTTTGGGTTTTCTTCTTGATGGGTATTTAATTCTTGTTGTGGTTCTTCAACAGGGGGCTGTGAAGGAGTTGGTGGACGAGAAAATGCAGCCACCATCATCTGAGACTGCAAAGGAATCTACTTTCTCTTCTACATTGCCTTGAAAGAAATTTCAGTATTACTAGCCATGGGTCTTCTTTTTCATGGCTGAGAACCTGGAAAGAAACAAGATTTTAGGTGATTTTGAGGAAAATGGAGAAGAACCCATAAAGGGTTTCCAAATGATTCTGCATTTTACTTCAACAACAGTGAAACCCACACAGCTTTTCTGGGTTTTCAGAGAGAGAGAGAGAGAGAAGAAAAGAGTAGGTAAGGTGAGATTTGGGAGAAAGAGAGAGAGAGAGGAAGGAAGAGATTCAGCTTTAGCTGGTCTTTTGGCTTTGGGTTTTTGTGAATCTTTGGAAAGACGTTAGGTTAATTAATTATACATTTTAATGAATTAACTAGTACCAATTTCTTTAGACTTTAATCTCCATAATGAAACATTATGGTATAAATCATATAGAAATCCATTGAGAAATGATAGTAAAACTATGACTTGTTTTTGTTTTTAAAAAAAAAAAAACTATGACTTGTTTTTAGTTCAGAAAATGCTGTTACTAATAAACATGTTTTCTGCTTACTTAACTACTGATTAAGCTCCTTGAGTTCCACTTCCAAACTTGTTTTTTCTTTTTTCTTTTCTGTTAGAAACTTGTGGCCTTTATATGGTATTAATGATAAATTATCATATTTATTGGTAATAAAATTAATAAAATTATATATCTTTAGAGTTAGTAAAAAATTAAAAATAAATATAACATTATAATCTCTTAATTTATTTATAAAAAAAAATTCATTTCTGTGTATTAAAAATGAACTCTTAATTAATAACAACTAGTATTAAGCCTTGATCTTATTTTAGTTAATTTTCCCAAGTACTGTGCCTTTTTAAAAAATCATTTTCATAACTATTTTAGATTAACTGTCCCCCACTCTCATTCTTAAAAAGTTGAAACTACCTTTTATTCTTTGGAAATCAAACTGTATTGGGTATGGCAGTTAGATCAAACGAAGACTTACCAAATTTATTTACAAGTATTGAAACAAAATTATAAAAAAAAAAAAAAAAAACATTTTTTTTATTTTTACATTGGTGAATAATTTCGATTTTTTTTCTGGTCCTAGGTGAATGTTGCAAATCAACCCACATTTTCTATATTAGAGCCAATGAGAAAACCTTGGGTACTTAATTTTGATGTGTATGCATTAATTCACTTAATTACACACTAGAGATGCACATAACTGTCAAAATCAAAGAGTAACATCTTATATAAAATGCCAACAGTTTTTCCCCAATTTTTTTAATACACTTTTAATTGTGAAAATGGGTATGAAATAATGGGATGATCAATAATTTAGGTTTATAATTAAATTAGTAGAAAGTGACTTGAATTTAGATTTAATTTAATTAGTTTATATAATCACCTTTAAATAATGACATTCAATAAATTTGAAATTCAAATTTCAATATTTATGATTTTTTTTATTTTTAGATTCTTTTTATAATATAAAAAATTATATCTATTAAGACAAAAGAAAATTATATCATTCTTACTTATTAGTCTAAAATAAAAGAGCTAAACAACTACTTGCCAATGATGAATCATTCATTCTTTTACTGTTTTTTGTATAAATCTCTTATGAGAACTGAGTCATAATGAAAAAAAATCTTTTTTTTATGCTATATGAATATGACCTTTCAAAATTAGAATTTTTTTTTTTATTACAGGAATTGAGTACTTTTCAATCACATAAAACAATTTATTACTACTTCAATTAGAAGCATATATCAGATTGGATATCAATATCAACTATGAAGAATGTAGAAAAATAGCAAAAAAAAATATTTGTAAAGTTTTTTTGTCTTTTCATTCATTTCATAAAAGAAATTTAGCTACGATTGAGACCCTTTACTATGATCACAAACTCTAGATCTATATCATTTAATAAACTTCCATAAACCAAATTGACTTTCTCATTAGAGTTGTTCATGGATCGAATTCGATCGTATTAGATTTGGATTATAAAAGAGATCCAATTCAATCCATCAGATTAAAAAATATATTTTACTACTTAAAATATATTAAAATATTATTTTTATATTAAAATTTTTATATTTTTATAATTAAATATAAATAAAAAATACTTTTTATTGATTAAATAATAATTTGGATCGAATTCGAATCTTGGATATGTCTACTTACAGATTGTAGGGTAATACATATAGCAACATCTCTACTGACAAATAGCGTAAAAATTTGCATTAATGTTATAATAACTTGATTAACTTTATAAAATTGTAGTAATTAACATTTGTAAGATAGGGTACCTTAACATTTGAAAAGAGCTTTCAAGCAGCAGGGAGGTTGATTGTATCAAATCAAAAATATGCAAAAAAAACTTCAAATTAATAAAAAATTATTAAGAAAAGAGAAGACAAAAGAATGCATTGTGATTATTGCAAGCAAAGCTATAACCCATTTGTTAATTAGTTTAATATAAGATGCAATGTCTCTTTTGATCTCTCTCAATCTCTATATTCCTTGCTTTCAACTCTCTTTTTTTATTTATTTAATTTTTTCCCCTTTCTTGAAAGTTTCTAATATATTAACTTTTCCTTTTTGTCTCAAAGCCTTGCCAATGCACCAGCTAGGCTAGCATTACATTCTCAGCACTTAATTTAGCAAGAAAAATAACTTTTAAAAAATAATATCAAATATCCAAAATTTCAACAATTTTGTTAATATTGGAAAATTTTATATTCAAAAACGGTATAGAGATCACTTCAAAGCCAAAACTCAGTTGATTAACGAATAGTTATGTTATTCGAATTATTTTAAAAAAAATATTTGTGTTTGATACATATTTATATACAAATATGAAAATATGATCCTCAAATATTTAATTTTTTTAATTGAATATATTCATATAAAATACGTATTCAATTTGATTATCATAGGTTAAACATGTGAAACCTAAGAAAGTGAAAACAATGATGTTAGTCAACTATAAGAAATGATTGGAGAGGTGGTGGGTCGTTTATCTGATCGTTGTACACTTTTAATCAATACGAAAATGACCCAAGTTTTTCTTCTAATCGAAAGTCTTTTTACAATTTTCTAATATATATATATATATATATATATATATATATATATATATATATATATATATAAAGGGTGTTATGATCCATGTGTCTAAAAACAAAATGTTGTTTCAATCATATAATTCTCTTTTGGTGCTGCATTTGGTTGCAAGGCTTACATCAATATCCTCTTGTGTTTTTCTATATATAACTTTCTATTACATTTTTTCCCTTATATTCTTCAGATTAAACAAAGTTTTTGAATTACTATATCAACTACTTCAATTAAGATAATAATAATAATAATAAAGAATCTATATTTCTTTTCCTATTTCAGGTCAATGTTACAAAATATTGAATTTCCCATGAATTGTATGCGTATCTAGCAACCAAGTGTTTTTCAAAGTAATCTCAAATGGAAATCAATTATCAAATATATAACGATCGGATTAATCAAATATAAATCATATAAAAATTATATAAAATATGTAAAATTAAATTAATTTTATACTAATATAAATAAATCATTTTCTCGTCATTCTTTGCATTTTGTTTAGCAATCTGGTGAGTTTAGATGGCAAAGATTTCTTTTTCCTATGATGGATATATAGGGTAAACTGAGAAGGCACTAGTACTTAGAGTAAAACATTCAGTTTGATAAGTGAAAACCATGGCATTAGTAGTTAGAAGAAATAAACACCAAATCTGAAAATCACTGCCAGCTTTTGGTTGTTTTTATTTGAACTTTGCACTTCATGCATTTTTACATCTGATTAAGTTTCCAAATTTAACCTGTTTAAGCCGATTAATTATTTCAAAAGTTTAAGTTGATAGAAAATGTTTCAATTATTATATTTAAGTTTCAACACGTTGTTTATGTACAAGCCGGTTGAATGATTAATGAAAATGTACGTAAATCCAAGTATAAAAGAAAGACACAAGCTGAAAAAATATTAAAATAGTAATGCATAGTCTGATAGAACAATAAAATACATGATGAAAAAATATTAAAAGGAAAACGGTTGACAGAATTCGAACTCAAAAGCTTTGATACTATATTAAATTGGACGAGATTATTTCAAAGATTTAAACTGATAAAAAAATTTCAACTATTATATTTAAATTTCAACATAATCAATGAAAACAAAAAAAAAAGTTGCAATTAGAGAGAAAAAGGACAAACAAGGCATAAATGAGTATATATGACTTGGACCAAATTCATGATTAAACTAATTAACCGACAATTAAGACTTAAGAAGCTGTTAAGAACCCACATACTACCAGCTGACTTACCCTTCAATTTCATCAGCAAAAGTGGTGTTGTTGTTAAGCTATGGCTATACTATGACTTATGAAATGATGCTCTACTTCAAACTTTGCAGCCATGTGACTTAAGAGACACTCCATAGAATAATTTGGTTTAAAAGGAAGAAGACAACCACTAAGTGATGTTTGTTTAATTGGGGTACTATCGGTTAGCCCACTTTCCAAGTGATTATAAACTTAAGAAAAGAGAAATGATTTTGTCTGGTCCCATAGCTTTTCAACATTGCTTCTCCTTTCCACTTCTACCTCACATTTAAAAGTGTGATTTTGAGATTTAAATTACAGTTGTAGATACGTTTTTTGTCACATATCGTCGTTATAGACTTAACGAATGTTATTCTGATCAATTACAGTGAATATAAAATAAAAAAAAAAAAAAAAGCAAATCCGCAAAATAATAACCACGCGTTGCAACTGCCAATTAAATCCATGCCATCTGCTAAACAACCCCCTCCTTCCTACCAGCAAAAGCTGTGACTATTTTAATTGCTGATTCCGCATGCGCAAAAGCATATTTCTAGTTTATTTTTGACATAGTTTGGATGCATTTTTTCTTAGGATCGAAGATTCAAAAGGAATAACAACATTTTTTTAAAAGGGTTTTAAGAACTCATATAACTTCCCATTTCAGCTCAGAATTGTGATGGGTGACCAACATGTTTCAGCATGTGCTTCTCATCCCTTTTTCTAACCTTCAAAATGGACCACATCTAAGGAAACAAACAGTACTCAAAACATAAATAAGTTCTCAAACAAGTTTAAAATGCCATCCTCCAACATGTGCCCTTTGAAATGAGAATAGAAATTGGTATCCCAAATCAATATCAGCACCAGATTTATAGTAGAGTCTTTTGCCCCTTTCCCACAGAATTCTGGTTTGACTGACAACATTAAAGACAAAGCTTTGGTCTGAATCAGTGCAGGAATTTAATGAACATCTAGCAACAAACATAATTTGACCAGAAAGATCAAACATTGATGAATTCTTTGAGCCATTGATAAGCATATTCCATTATTATGACTGATCTTCCAGCCTTAGTAACATTTGTGTGGCTCTAATTTAACAATAAATTTACATACAAGTTAAAACTTGAGTAATTTCATGGAAGAAGGGACTTTGTGCAGGCTTCCAGGATTAGAAATGTAAAGATTGAGAGAATTGATTGACATTTGAAAAGAAAGGTACAGAGAGGGTACCAAAAAATAGCTTGAAGATGAAGAAATTTAGTGAAGGGAGGTTGGTGAAATAGATTATTGCAGATACTTTTGCTTGTTGATGCACTCACTTTTAAAGCTACTAACTCCCATCTATCTAACTATGAAAACTTAACCTCATCTCTCATTGCATATCAGAAAAGAGAAACTCTGTTAAACTGCATCTTATTAGGTGAAGTTTATAGCTTAGCTCTTGTACAAGGAGACTTCCAGGTTTCGTTGGATTCACTGTAAGACTACTTGATGTTAGCCAAAAAGGCTGAAAATTTAGTTGAGGTTTCGTTCAGAGGTTTACACACAAAATTTTGTGTTAATGAAATTTTTTTAACTTTGCCTGTTACATTGAAATTCTATGCAAATACATGAGTTTTTGTAGTAAATAAAACCTACCCTACTTGAGTTAAGACTTAATAGGAGTAACTATTCAGAGTGAATTGAGTCAAAATAATGATAATTTATTACTAAGTTTGGTTGCCAAGAAATCCCTAGCATTTAGGCTTGTGGAGTCTATGTGAAAACAAAAACTTAGTTAATTATTAATCCAATCAGAAAAAAAAAAAAAAAAAAAAAAAAACAAAGAACAACCAGCCAATTAAAATTGTAAACTCAATTTATGCCATGATTGATTGGTAAATTCTGTCTTATCCACAATAACAAGTTGTTATCTGGGTTCAATCCCAACATTTAAAAACAATGAAAATAGCTTGACAATGATCAGCCAATTCCAAGTTCCTCTAGCAAAAGCCCCTTGTTCGGAACAGGAAAGGCAGGCTGCAGCGCACAACCACGAGTGTCGGGTTACAAGTTAACCCGACTGAAAGATGAATGATCTAATAAAGCGTCAACTCTTATCCTTAATATAGATAGATTTTGCAAACAACACTATTAAAACACTCCTTAACAAAATCCTAAATCCTTAAGTGATGGGTGGATCAACTGCCAAAATTAGAATCTACATTTATTCTCTCTCTTCAATCCTCATGACCTAATGTTTCCTTCTTTTTTTCTTTTTGTTCATATGGCCTAATGTTTAAGATATAAATAAATTGAAAAGCTAAGTTTATGCAGAAAGAATAGGATTGGTATGGATAAGACCTTCCCAAAGCAAAGTCTAATTAATTGCTTTTAATGTGGTGTGCAGGTCTTTCAAACCAGACTGAAAAAGCATTACTAAAATTTGAAGAATGAGCTCTAGCTCACTTTAAGTTTACTCAACAAGCACCGAGCTGGTTAAAGTTTACTCACTTATGCTGCATCTTTTCAAGATGTAGTAGCACCCGGCAGTTCTTACCTCTACCATCTACTCCACTTCTATTTTTGACAACACAAAAAAAAAAAAAAAAAAAAAAAACCAATTTTTGTTTGCAAAAATCATGCTTGTGAGTAGAGGTGTCGATTAGGTGGGTTCGGACGGATTTGGGTCGAGCTCATTTGGTTTCGGGTTCATTCGGGTTCGGGCCCAGTAGGGTTCGGGTTTGGGTTTGTTTTTCATCATTTTTATTTTATGTTAAATGTAATTATTTTTACATAATTTAAATATTTACTTTTAAAAATAATTTTATAATTATTTTTAAAAATAATCTTTTATTATAATATGATATTTTTAATTATATTTATTTATTAAAATCAATATTTGTTTGCACCAAAAGAATATAAAATTGATTTTTTATATAAAATAAAATTTTAAAATCATTTATTATAAAAAATATGATATATTATAAATTAATCATATTAATATTTAAAATAATTGATTTGATGAACTCGAATTTCAACATGTAAATACATTATAATTTATATTCACTACAAAATAAGAGATTTTTAGGGACGAACTCTGGCATTCAACTTTGAGGTTTAAATGGGCTTGGACTATCTATTTACAAATATGAGCGAATTTTGACCGAATTTGAGGCTTATATTTCGGATCGATCCGGGCTTAAGCAAGTGAATATGTTGTTGATTACTTAATTTAATAATATGCCTAAGAAAACTATATATATGTTGCGAAGAGAACACATTTTTAAAAAAAAAAATAGTTTTTATCTATTTTTTAATATAAAAAATACTATTATACTAGAGATAAGTTAAAATGGATGAATTGTTATTAATTAATTTTAATATATAAAAAATACTATTATACTATTATAAAGATGCTCTTAAAATAACATAAATAAAAGATAAGTAATATTTTATATCAAAAAAATTTACATTTCTAAAATTTGCATGAGTTTAAAATTTTTAAATAATGGATTCATCAAGATATAAGACATTAAAATTATAAGCACAAAATATTCTTGTATTTTTGATAAAATTATTATTTTATCATATATATAATATAAATTAAATTAAATTTTAATTAAATTATTAAAAATTAGAATAAAATTGATAAATAAAATTCTTGCTTTATAAAAAAATTATTTAATTACAATTTGATAATTTTTATTTTTAGTATTAAATTCGGGTTCGGGTTCGAGCCGAGCTCAGGTTCGGATTTTTTCGAGTTTAGGTTTTTTGGGGTTCGAGTAATTTCGGGTTCGAGCTCTTTCGGACTCTAACCATTTCGGGTTCGGATTTTTTCGAGTTCTGATTTTTGACCAAATCGAATTTGAACGAATTCCGGGTTTTCGTGTTCGGATTCATTTTGTCACCTCTACTACCATTGACATGGCAATTATGGAATCCAAGCCTTGCATAACCCAGCATAATTGTCAAAATTGAATTGAAGGTAGGAAACAAGTTTCAGACTATAATCAACTCAAATTGCATATTCCCCTCCAACAATGTTCCCAACATGGTCACAACCAAGATTAGAGTACCGAGTAACATTTCCCAACTTAACTCATTATAAATTGTCGATATAAGACCCACAATGGGAAAATAGAAATACAGACGTAGTAGAATAAACTTCTTGATCAAATTGGCATTTTATCACTTCGTTTGAACCCAGAAAAGAAAACAAATTAACTGATTTCTGATTTTGCTCTGTGAAATGAAAATCTATTTTCAAGTTTGCACTGTCAAAACGAAAACAGAAAACAAACAGGACTACCTGTTTTTTCTAATGAGACCTTGCAATATAAGAGAGAAGATGATTAAACATCAATGATTCATACTCACATTGACTGGCCCAAAGCATCACATTGAATAACGAATCACTGCTATTAGTTTTTTCGATTATCAAAACCGCAGGAGCAGAATTTGATGCATTGCATCAGCATGCAGCCTCTCCATGGACCATACTAATGGAGACCTAACACTATAAGAACAAGATCAAATGTGACAATAAGGCTTAAAAACTTAAACCAACCTCTAATTCCAATTAGAGAACACATGAAATGCCAATAATCAACAAGATATCACATTGCAAAGACAATTAATAGCAAACTTAACAATAAAAAAAGATTACAACTTAAAACAGTATGATTACTTCATTGAGAAACAACAAAGTATTCTTAGTTCAACAATCACTTTAAGGTTCATACTAAATTAACCAAAAACCAAAAACAAAACGTATCTTAAAGTTCCTTCAAATTCAAAATCCACACTACAATGGCTCATAATTGAACAAAGTCCTTACTTCACACCATATAAAATTGTTCAGCGGTACTGCAAAGAAGACAAGAAACACCCCTGAGGTTAAAGAAACTGCTGATATGAACAATTATGAAGATTAAGATAACATTAACCATCAGAAGAGTAATTGAAGAGGTGTTAGCATTACCTTGATGAATCCAATTTCCTTGGCATTGCTACGGAAGCACTGTCTGCAACACATGATTCCGTACTTCCTGATGATGGCATGGGGGTTTCCACAGACACGGCTATAAAAACAAAACAAAAGAATCCCTAAGTCCTTGTAACATGAAACACAACAAAATCATTAAACCAAGACAAGACAAGACCAGAATTGACAAAAACCTTGGCAGAATATTTCTACATGCTATTCTCAAATAACTCATAACAATCTCAATCTACGAAATCCCGTCATTAAAACCCTTGTATGCAAAGATTAAAATGCTAAATCGTTGGATCAAGCACTTCAAAATCAACAACCTAAAATTTTATTTCATTATGTTAACTTATTATATGCTAAAAAATAACATCTTGCAGAAAACCAAGTAATATAAGATAAAGAGTTAACAAAAATAGCCTTCTCTTTGGAATTTCTAAGCAATCAAAAAAGAAAGCAGATAGTGAGAGAAGAAGCAGTTACCAGGCACGAGAGCCAGGGCCGTAGGTTTTGGGGTGAGAGTTCCAGACGTTAGAGTGACCCATGATTGATTAGCTGCTCCTCGACCAAAGCTCTGAAAACCTAGATTTTGCGGAGGAATTTTGTTTAGGAAAATAAGGCTATTTATAGGCTGCGCCCAAAACCCTACTTTCCAAATGGTTAGACAGGACACCGACTAGTCGTACAGGGTCCAGCAGTGGTTTATTTGGCCCATAAAAACCGATTTAGGCCCAATAAATATGACCCGTGACCCATCTGTTTTTTTTTAATTAAAAAACCTAGACCTATAATAGGCGAGCCTATCCACCCGATATTTGAGAGAATTTGAATAAAAATATTATATCCGAAAAATAAGTGTAAGAAAAAAAATTAAGTCCATTTAAAAAAAGGACTGAGTTTTGGCTTCAACATCCAAGTCCCAAGCCTTACTTGACCTATTTTTAATTATATAATATATAATATTTTTATATATTATGTAATTTATATCGTCTAAATAATAAATATATATAATATTATTAAATATATTAATTATTAATATTTTAAAATTTAATAAAGGAAAAAATAAATTTATTAAAGATAAATAAAAATTAATATATTTTTTTATAAATAATATGAGCGAATTTGGACTACCTTTTTAGGGTTTTTTATTACAATATAGCCAAAAAAAAAAATTTTACCAAATTACCGTTGCTTTTTGATTATTTCCCAAAATACGGACTTTTTTTTTTAGCTGGGAAATCGCCATCCCCCATGGCGATTTCCCAGCGTGTTTTTTTGTAAATTTGTAAAAAACACCAAGGGAAATCGCCATGGGGGATGGCGATTTCCCTTGGTGTTTTTTGCAAATTTGCAAAAAAATACCAAGGGAAATCGCCACCCCCCATGGCGATTTCCCTTGGTATTTTTAGCAAAATTTGCTAAAAACATGAAGGGAAATCGCCATGGGGGGTGGCGATTTCCCTTCACGTATATATTTTTTTTCAATTCTTAGGAAAATTTAAAAAACATGACTCAATAGTAAATTTATTGTGAAATGATATAATGAATAAAAGTTATTTGAAAAAAAGAAATGAATAATTAAAAATTATTATAAAAAATATTATAAAGACAAAATTATTTTTAATGAAAAAACTTATTTTTTTTTCTTTCATTAAGGAAATATTATTTTTTAAAAATTTTAATTGAAAATAAATTTAAAAAATAAAATATTTAAATAAAAAAGTAAATAAAAAATTTAATTTTTTTTTAAAATTTAAAATTTTTATTTTCAGAATATTTATTTTTTAATTAAAAATTAAATTAAAAAATAAAAGAAAAAGGGAAGAGAAGAGAAGGTTTTTTTATCAAGGATAATTTTGTCTTTACAATATCCTTTATAGAGGTGCTCATGGGACGGGCCGGGCCGCGGCCCGTATTTTTTTTCTTTTCTGCCCAGGCCCGCCCGTTTAAGCCCGAATCACTGTTCATTGGAATAAAAAATAATTTTTTTATTTTTTAATTAAAATTAAATAAAATAATATTATTATAATAAAAATTACTGTTCCGGGCCGGGCCGGCCCGGAACATAAATTATCTTGCCCGGGCCCGGCCCAATACGGTCCGAGCCTGCCGGGCTGCCCGGCCCGTGAGCAGGTCTAATCCTTTATAATAATTTCTAATTATTCATTTCTCTTTTTCAAATAACTTTTATTCATTATACCCTTTCACAATAAATTCACTATTGAGTCATGTTTTTTAAATTTTCCCAAGAATTGAAAAAAAATATATATACATGAAGGGAAATCGCCACCCCCCATGGCGATTTCCCTTCATGTTTTTAGCAAAATTGGCTAAAAATACCAAGGGAAATCGCCATGGGGGTGGCGATTTCCCTTGGTATTTTTTTGCAAAATTTGCAAAAAACACCAAGGGAAATCGCCATCCCCCATGGCGATTTCCCTTGGTGTTTTTTACAAATTTGCAAAAAAACACGCTGGGAAATCGCCATGGGGGATGGCGATTTCCCAGCTGAAAAAAAAAGGTCCGTATTTTGGAAAATAATCAAAAAGTAACGGTAATTTGATAAATTTTTTTTTTTTTGGCTATATTGTAATAAAAAAGCCACCTTTTTACAAATTTAGATGAAGTTGGATAGAATTTGAAAGCCAAATTATCGAGCAGGATCAAGTTTGAGTAAGTAAATATAGTGTTCATACCATACCTAAATCCGGCTTGATTCGACCCATAAACATCTCTAATCATACCAAAAAATTATCACTATAAGATTTGCATTATTTTGAAATGTGATATATATAAAGCCATCTATAACCCTACTAAAATATGAATTTTTAGATTTTTCTTTTTAAATACATAGAATTTATCATTCATTACAATCATTTCATCTATACCAATATAAAAGAAGTGATTGAGTTGGTGTTACTAATGAACCAGATACCAACTCAATCGGTAAAATTATTTAAAAAATTATTTAAAATAATAATATTATGAATAATTAAGTATTTTTTTTTATTTTAAAAAAATTACTCACATATATTTAAAAAATTATCCACTTCTCTTTTATAAACTACAATATTTATTATAAATCATTCAACTTTTCCTCTTTTCAAAAAAAAAAGTTTCACATCATTTTTTTCCAACCACATAGTGAATGTACATGTTTATAGCATATCTTAAAAGTTAACTTAAACTGACCCATATGTTATAATTATGCGATATATGTATCGCTCATATTCAACTATTTACCATTTATCCCTTAAACATGTATTTGCTAAAAAAAAAATAACAAATCTAGTTAGGATTATCTAAAATTAAATGATTCTTTAATTTTGAGATGCAAAATCAAGAAATTACTTTGAAAAATGGTTATTAGTCTAAGTATAATATAGCTTGTTTGTTACCAGTTAATCCATAAAAAAAAAAATAATAATAAAAACCAACAACAACAACAAGAAGAGAAAAGCTTTAAAATTTTGGGTATAGGCTAGAAAAAACCTTTCGTAAAATTGAATGGCGGACCAAGCGGGTTCTTCCTCTTCTCACCTGGTAATCCCCGACTTTCCCACTAATTAATCTCTCTAAATACAGCTCTGAAAATACCCATCGACCCATTTGTTCTTTCATAACGTATATCTCTACTTCTACTACTGAATTATTTTGAGTATTTCTTTTCTCAGTAGTTTCTTTCAATTTCAAAGGTTCTTGATTCATATGCGTTTCCAGGAAATCCATCTTGAAGAAGATGATTATGACTTAATATACGGCGCTGATTCAGGATGGGTAGAAGCTAGAACGCACTGTGATCACTTGACTTCTTTATCCTCTGATCTTGCTCACATCCCAATCCCTAACACTCCCTGCAACAGGTTATTATCCCCTTTTCTTCTTAAAAACTCTTAACTCTATAATTCTTATTCAACTTCTTTAATTTTCATGTCTGTAAAAAATGTTCAACTTTTTGGTCGCACTAAGTTACTTTTCCCCTGTTTGATTGATTATCTTGATACTACTAATCAAAAGGTTGGGTTTAGACATTTAGTTTTTTGTAATATATTTGCAGCTATTTCCATGGCTTAGTTGACTGTACCTTCAGTGATCTTCTAATTCATTGAGAGACTAATAAAGAGAACTTAGTAGTTTTTTAAGCAATTGAGCTACTAAAACATCTTTGAAGTTTGCATTGTATGTTGTGGTTATTTTATGATTCTTTAATGGAGATTGTTAGGGCAAGATTACATAATTCTTTTCCTAATCTTCAAAGCATCTTATGCGTACAAGGTGCCAGCACCCAAGTGAGAATTGGTTATGCTTGTGCTGCAAGGATGTGCTTTGTAGCCGTTTTGTGAATAAGCATATGCTTGAGCATTATAAGCAAACAACCCATTGCATAGCACTCAGCTATAGGTATGTAGTCATAATTGCTTTCTTTTTTTGCTTCTCATTTTGCTATCTTTGTTCCTTGAGAAGAAAAAAATGGTGTGAAAGTTAAGGAAAGCTTTACGGGGTAACATTTTTCTTGGTTGTCTGAAATGAAACCAGTGACCTGTCAGTTTGGTGTTTCGCTTGCGATTCTTATCTGGATGCTCAATTGATTCAGCAACTGCGACCTGTTCATGAAACTGCGTACATACTGAAATTTGGTGAAGCCCCTCCTTTTCGGACCGTTGAATCCCCCCAGGTGGAAGATAAACAGGCCATGGATATGCCATCAGGCAGTTGAATCTGATGGGTACATTATGGTTTTCAGACCCCTGCTGTTTTATATAGTTCGGGTTGTGGAGAAGGGCTGAAGGGCAGAAGAAGGTTAGTTTGGGATTGAATGAAAGAATTCATATTATCATTATCAAAAATCTAATACAAAACTAGTTGAATTTCAATATATGTTTGTCAGTATTCAAATCTAGTTTGAACATGTGGGAATTTCAACTTACTGGCTATGATAGCAGGTGAAGCTGTCTTCTGTTCTATGTAGATTGATTATTGAGCTAGAATGGCTTTTTCAGGTTCATACAGCCTTTTATCAAATGTCATTTGCTTTTCTGAAGGCAATTATTGTGGTCAACATTGTTCTTAAGAGTACCCATGTTTGAAGATGTGGAAAACTATTTTGAGCATATCTTCTGTAGGGATCATTTAGAAAATTTGACATCAGTTTACTTTCAGACATTTCTGGACACAATGTTTTCTGCTTACATTAAGGAATTGGTTGTTAGTGAACTATCCATTTAGAATAATTAAGGATAACCTGCTATTCTTTTCTGGGATTTTCATTACGAGGAATAACATGTTGAGTATGATAATAATGGTGTAAAAGTTATGACCACTGACCAGCCAGCCAGTAAACACGACACCAGACTGGTCAAGAATAATGATCTGCTGAACACAAACCAAGTGTACATGTACATTAGTCGGGCCTTATTTAGCATTGTTGTTCTTTTGAGATCAAAAGCTTTTTTTTTTTATCACAAACGCAATATTAAATTAGTAAAAAAATTTAACTTTTACAGTTAAATCATGATTTGACAATCCAAATAAAAAAAACCAAAAAAATAAAATTTTTGGGTTTTAAAAGATGGTTTTTGAATAAAATAATTTTATTATTTTCACATCTTTACATTTTTATTATTTTAAACATATCTCCAAATACTTAAAAGTTGTAAACACAATTTTTTCAATCCAAGTTTTTTTCAACATCAATGCTATCTAAACTAACCCTCAGTTTGTGGGAGCATATACTATGATAGATCCGTACAATAAAAAACAGATATACTTCATCTCCTGCTAGGTTGAGAAATGTGATGATTATTCCCAGATTTCATGCTTGGACCAGTCTCTGCTCTAAATCTTAACTGGAATTAAAACCAATTTTCACAGTAGGGCTACTCAAAAAACGAAAAAGAAGCTTCCATGATAAAGAATTTCATAGAATAATAATCTGAGAGTTTAGAACAGCAAATAGTGTCTTTACAAAATGCTTCGATATCCTTTCTATTACTAGATTTTTGCATCAAATTTTAAAATTACAATAACTAAGGCGGAAGAATAAGAGGGGCAGGGGCGGAGGGACGAGAATTTAAAACTAAAACATGATGAGTCCTACTTGATTCATCCCTGTGAGGTTTGCTTTAAAGCATGCTATCAGGACTGGATTCCAGTTAGTGCATACTTTTAATTTTAATCTTCTTTACGTTGTAAAAACTTGGATCTTGAACACAAGGGAATTGACCGCAGCAGCCAGATCAATCAGCAGGTAATTGCAGCTGGTTTCTCTAGACTTGCCATGTATGTCATATAGACAGTCCATAAATATGAAAATGAATTGCTCACCAGCGGCTGTGAAAATGAATATGCCACCAGGAATAAATTTCATGAATAAACTAAAAGTTTTACCCACAGCCAGAGGAGGAAGTGTGTGAGCAATGAAATAACACAACAGCATGCATGCAGGGCAAGAGAGAGGGACAGAGAAAGGGAGATGAAGCATACCTGCAAATGAACTGGGATGAATCTGAAGGTGATAAAATCACAAAAGGGCCAGTACATTACACCATTTAACAATGTAGGGAACATGTCACGCTTTAATCTGGCAACAATTTCTTCCCCGCTTTCACCTGAGCCATACAACCATGGCAACTACTTAAGCAAAGTACTTACAGCAATTATTTGTCGAATGTGTAAGCTAAATGCAATATCTCTCCTGGTTGAATAAGGCTAAAAATTATTTAACAGTTAGAATTATACAATCTAGGTTGCTCCGACTCTTCTTTTTTTTTTGAAATATTCGTATCCGACGCATATCCGGACATGAGTATGGGATATGACCTTCTAAGGATCTTCTAAATACATAAAAAAAAAAAACTTTTAAAAAATTGAACATGCCCCATGTAAGATACATACATGTATCCTAAACTCACACTCGAATCCGAGTAACATAGATGACAACTATGGCTAGAAAACAAAGATGCGTAAGTAATAACATTATACGATACATTGATGCAGTTCAATGTCTTGCAATTGGGTTGGTTTTTCTTCATATGAAAATGAGGGAGAGCAGAAGAAAATAATGACAGAATAATCAGCATAATAGATTAACTAAAGAATTGCAAAGCTGTGTTCATCTTATAACATGTAAGGAAAGAATATGCATACCTTGTAGACGTGCATTCAAGGAGAAGAAAACAACAGTCATGGCAGGCCCATAAAGTAGCTGCCCCATGGCCATTTTCTTAAAAGTAGTGATCAAATCCCGCTTTGGAAAGAGTTTTGACATTAAGTTGAACCAATAATGCAGTGATGGTCCTAAAATTAACATCCCATATCCAGCCATACGTGATGTCCTCACCAAATCATAAGGATCCGAAGATGATTTCGAAATGGTCTGATCGTAGAAGTCCCCATAAAAAAAAAGTTTTGATGCAACGGATTAAGAAAACACTCCTGGGCAAGTGCATAATTATATATTCAAAAACAAGAAACTATAGTTCATAATGTCATACACCAGAGTCCAAACGCAATAGTTTTAAATAGCGGTCGTGAATTTCGTCGCGGATGCGGTTGCGAGTATCACGGACGTTACTTAATGATAGTGTTTCAAGGAATTAGTTAATGTAATGAACGTTACGTAACGGATAAAATACGGTAAAAAATTTTAATTTTCATTACGGCGTGGCCGTAATGTTGCTTAACGGCCGCATTTTAAAACTACGGTACACATAAAAAACTACAGATCTACTCATTTACAACGTAGTCTATGACATTTGCAACAATTTTACACAATGATCACCAATCTGACCAGAAGCAGTGCATGATATGTAAGTGAAAGAATTAACCACCAAGGAAAGAACTAGAAAATAAGCAGCAGCAAATTTCGTGAATGCAAAAACTTTAACCGGCAAGGGAATATAAAACTTCTTTTAGTTCTTCAACAGTAGTTTCCATGGAAATGCTCGTAGAAGTTAGAAGTTGCCTCATAATGGTCAAATTTTACAGAGAGCAAAGGCCAACCAAATAAAGTAATCAAACTATAAGGTGGAAGAATGGCTGAAAAGAAACTAAACTGAATTTTACCCAATACCACATAACAAAGTTCAAATGATAATTCGACAACAAAAAAAAACCAATAAAACATATATCATGTTTTTTGAAAGATGAATTACTAAAAGGTACTTATTGGAGCAATAGATGAACAAATTGTGAAGCCTTATATTCTAAGTGCCATAAGGAATGAAATACATATTTCCCGCTTCACATAAGATATTAGGGTTCACATGTTTTTGCTTTTGATGCGAAAAAACATCATTTTTTTAGAAATGACCCATTTCAAAAACGTGGATAAGTTTCCAGACACCGCACCATTGACCCTCAAAAGATTTTCTTCCCTTTTCCTTCACTTTCTCATCAACCAAACAGAATGCAAATGCAAAGTTCTCACCTATTTTAATGAAAAAACAACAAAAATCCCATCTTTGCATTTAAAATTTTTTTACCTGAGAAGACAAATCAGCAGCTATATAAATAAGCGATGAAGTAACGCTCTTTGTTAAAATGGGCCATGACTTCACCATTCCTAAATACCACCCAACAAACCCAACCTTCCAAAACGACGCCGTTGAAGAAGAAGAAGAAGAAAAAGACGTCGTAAAAATAGAAGGGGAGATCTCATTTTCTTTCACTTTTCTTAGAACATTTGGGAACCCAAAGTACTCTTTGGCTTGGATCTGTGTTTGGTTCCTCAGAAACGGGTGGATTCTGTTGATCGGGTCAATGAAGCCGGTGCATGGCTGCTTCTGTAACAGGCTGGTGATTCTAGCGTTTCTACGCAAAGCACCGCTCATGTTTTTTCTTTTTTTTTGGATTTCTTTTCCTCTTTTCCTCTTTGAAGCTTTTTATCTTTGAGAGGGTTTTGGGCGGTTTTTGAAGACAAAAGGAAAAATAAAAATAAAATGTGAGTTTTTTATTTAAATTTCAACGCACGGGAAAAGGGATGGTGGTGGGAAATTTGGGGCTCAGTTTTTAAGGCTGTTTTCGCGAGTACTAATCGAAGTTGTAATCGCTCCTCATGC
This sequence comes from Fremontodendron californicum, assembly GCA_030761205.1. NCBI lineage: Eukaryota > Viridiplantae > Streptophyta > Magnoliopsida > Malvales > Malvaceae > Fremontodendron > Fremontodendron californicum. The sequence continues at coordinate 33,498,595 of JAULJL010000007.1, forward strand.
ACATGAAGAAAACTTTGAAAAATAAATTAATTTCAAAATAAAATATATTAAACAACTACTAAGTTACTTATAATAATAAAATGGATCGGTTTAGCTGATGTTACAATTTATAAGCATTAATTAAAAATTATTTTATAAAAAATTATATTTAATAAATTTTTAAAAAAATACATTAATTATATATATATTTTATAAATATCATCCTAATCAATGTCATTTGAGCATTGATTAACATTTTTCTAATAAGATTAATTATAAAAGTTTATCTAAATTTTAATTGAATAACTCAATTGTCTTTTTATTTTGTATATGATATGGACAAATAATTACCTAAATTTAACTTTTTTCTTTTCATTTCATTCAGTGAAATACTATAACTATAAGTTTGATGGCCAAAAAAGAAAATAGTATAAGTTTAATTTAAACATTAAATTTCTCAAAATAAAATCAAAGCACACAATATTGGTAGTACCAATCTTTTGATCTAATTATTATGAGTTTAAGACTTCATTAATTTTATGAATAACAATCACATTTTCAGAATAATCCTTAAATTACAGTATACTAGATACTGCACACCTATATTGTGGGTGAAAAAATAATAATTTAATGATATAAGTGTTGGTAATTTTATTTTATTTTTAATATAAAAGATGATGTCAGTTTTTTTAAAAGTAAATTACATAAACATTTTTAAATGCATTTTATATCATATTTTCAAATTGATTTTTTTTTTGTATTTTTTTAATTAGGTTGGTGTCTGATTAATTCGTGACACCAATTCAGTAACTCAATTTAATAATAGTATAGATATAAGTGTGAGTAGTTTTTTTTTTTAAAATATAAAAGATGATATCATATGTGAAATAGTTTTTTTAAAGTAAATTACATAAACATTTTTAAATGCATTTTATATCATATTTTTAATTTAATTTTTTTGTTATTTTTTTAATTGAGTTGATGTTTGATTAATTCGTGACGTTAATTCAGTAATTTTTTTAATAATAATATAGATAAATAAATTAACTTTAAAAAATAATAATAATAATTTTGAATAGAGCAGCGAGTAGAATAGCCATAGGTTGGCATGTTTGACGTATGTTTGATTCCTCCTGACAAATCAAATTTTGCAATTGTCTCCAGGAATTTAGTTGAGCCAATCGTTTTGTTGACACGACTACCCTTCTCCCTCTACCTGCGCGCCTCGTGTCTTTCTAGTTTCACGTCAAGCCAACCTTCAACGTTCAAACCCAACTACTTGTTCCAAAAAGCACCAGGTCTTTCACTTCTATTTTTCTGCTTTGAACTAAGACTTGGGCTAAACTCTAAACCCTAATCCTCTATCTTTCCCTTTTTGTGCTCAGTTTTACATCACGTGGATCAAAAAAGAATTATAAAAAAGTTAACAAACAAAAATTATTTATCAATTAACAAAAATATCATGTTAAAACATAATAAAAATTATTTATAACCATGCATCTTTTTCAAATAACAATTTTTTTTATCATGTTAAGTTATTTATATTTTAAAATTTAATAAAAAAATAAAATATATTATGTTTTTATTTTTTTTGTAAAAAAAAAGTTATATGAACATGTTAAGATTGTAAGTAGACTTGTCCATGGATCGGGCCAGGCCGCGGTCCAATTTTTTTTAATTCCATGCCCAAGCCCATTCGGGCCAGGACCGAACCAGCCCGTATAAGCCCGTTTCACTATTCAAATATATTAAAATATTAACAAATTATTTTTTATTAATATTTATATATATTATAATTAAATTTAAATAAAAATTAATATTTTAATACTTAAACAGTGATCCGGGCCCATGGACAGATCTAATTGTAAGAAAGGTGTTCATGAGTCGGATTGGATCAGGTTTCGGCCGAGTTTAAATATGATATTACTATATATACTTGCTCAAGTCAGGTTCGGTTCAAAATATGAGTCTCAAATTCTTTACAGGTCTGACTATATTTATAAATGAGTAGCCTAACTTAAAATCATATTTTTTTATATTTACATTATAATATTATAAATAAATTTTTTGTATGATATAAATTACATAATATGTAATATATAAAAAAGATTAATAATTAAAACCTATTTACTAATTATGTATCATGACAAAAAAATTAAATATGATATTCTAAAAATGATTTAAATTATATTAAAATCATCTTTCTTTCTTTTTGAAAGATTATGTAACTTCATTCAAACATTTCACAACCATACACAAAAGCGACCCAAAAAATACCCAACCCAAATAAATAAATCATTCTTTATCATCTTTCTTAGCAATCTTGAAAATTTTTGTGAATAAAAGATTCATAGATTAAATTGCAGCAAAAAAGAAAAAAGAAAACAAGTTCAATCACTCTACTACTGCTCGTCCCATTCATCATTCTTGTATGATACTAAGAGTGTCGATCTTGTGTATCTTGATATCAAAAGAATAATATTAAAATCATCTTAAAAAATAAATCTATTATTAATAATAGTACTCAAATATTAGTATAATAATTATAATAATAATAATACAATTTAAAATATTAAAAAATGTGTATATTAATATTAAAAAAATTTAATATTGCAAAAGTATTATTTAAAATATAAAATTAGTTGAATATTAATTTAAATATTTTTAAATATACTTCTTCAATAAAATTAATTAAAATAATTATTTATAAATAAATAATATATCAAGTTGAGTCCAAACTTTATTAAGGTGTGAAAATCTATATAACACGAATTATTAAGGTGTCAAAATTTATATAAACATATATATAACAACATAAACACGATTATAACACGAGAAATAACATGAACATAATACGAATATACGAATTACTAAACTTACATGTGATAAGTTTATTAAAATAACAATATATTTTTTAATAAAATAATATTATAAATTGGCTCAAACCTAATAAATTTATTCTCGAATTGACCAAACTGATTAACTTTATAAGTAGTTTGATCCATAAATAAATCTAATGACAATATCTTATTTAATTAATTTTTAATAAAGTTTTTATTGTAACAATAACTCAAAATATTTTTTCATTATAAATCTTTTTTGTAATTGTCTTAAAAAGCTAGATTTATCTCATTTTTCCACACGGTTCTCATTTTCAAAGTTCCTAAGTGATGAATTATCTTTGAAATCCATTGTATTTGTAATTAACATATATGACAGTTAGTGTACCTGTCCTGCTCTCCATTCATTTAGATCTGAGCTTCAAGTTCAAGATATCATCACTAATTCTAACAAACATATTTTCTGCAAAAACCTGTCAAAATTTGAGGTTTTAAAACTCAAATCATTTTATTTTTGCAATACAGAAAATACCACTATCAACTAAACTAGACAACTACTACATAAAAATCGTGGGCATTCATTCCCACTGCTATATCATAGATATCGGCACAGTTTTTTGCACTCATCAAATGTAAGTTCTACGATAAACTAGCTTTCTTCAGCAGCCAAAGTCATACGGCACAAGTCCTTTCAGCTCCGGTCCATTAAGGCGCTTGTTGTTTTCAAAGCTGAAACAAAAATGGAAAGCAAACAAGTTAAGATTTATAATAATGACATTCAAACCAAATATGTAACTACACTTTCGCCCATAAGTTGGTGATAGAATTAGATTATAACATTTATTCTTCAGCCTTAACATATTAGCTTAAGTTTTGAGCTTAATTGCTCTTTACGGCCAGGCATTCTGTTACAACTATTTGGCCACCATACCATAGACCTTGTAGAATGAAGCTTCTATATTTACTGCGAACTGGCTTCACTCCCAAGATACTCATCGAAAAGCAATTGTTGACGTAATGCACTTATATCGGACGCAAGCAGCCGGAAACATCGATAATATGCATCGCAGGGTCACAAAAACCACTATTTCAAACAACTCTAAATAGTTGAATATACTTATTCAGGTTTCGCTAATACATCTGCCAATGGTTACATCTAGCATTCATGCAAATGGATTAGAGGACTCGGTTATTTCTTCCTGCTCATTCTCATACTTCTTTCTCAAGCAATGATTTCCTTTGAATGTACAACCATGTTGACTTCTTATGTTCGAATCGTCAAAAAGAGCTTAAAGCTTGTAAATATAACTGTGATGATCAACAGAGAGAGCAATAGAGTTGGTACCTTGGCATTGAAAACATTGGAAAAGGGCCATCAACCGGAATTGTTCCACAGAGATCATTATTAGAAACATCACTGCATTTGTTAAAAATCATAAACCACATAAAATAAACAAACGAGAAAAAGAAATTAGATCCAAAACAAGCATGAAAAAAGATTTCGGATTTCATTTTTTCTTTCCTCTCCTCTGAACTTACAATACTTTAAGATTTGAGAGTGTAGTGAGCTCCCTTGGAATGGATCCTGTTAGGTTGTTGTTGTTTAGACGACTGTACGATAGATTCAAGCACACGAAATTAGTTTAAGCAAACTTTTAAAAGTAAACTTTTGGGTTGATCAAAGTTAAGTTGCTTACAGGAATCTCAGTGACTTCAGTTTGGCGAAAGACTTCGGTATTTCTCCTTCAAAGCTGTTACCATACAAATCCATGCCTACAAGGTCCTTCAGATTCCCCAACTCCTTTGGAATTTTCCCTCGTATGTCATTTTTGTAAAGCTCCCTGCAGAGATTCGAACATTTTCACACCTAATTACTATATTTAAAGTATATCAAATGGGGAAAAACAGCTTAATTTCCTCTGATTTAGGGGACTTAGAAACTAAACATGCATGATTTAATTCAACTTGGGATACAATGACATGAGAGGTGAGTGCAGATCTTCAAACCAATAATAATGAAAAACAGAATTTAAAATCTAAGTTACTTTCGTTTCATTAGTTTTCCATTCAACCAAACAAAGCATAATAAAAATTAAGGAGCAATTTTCAGAAAGAGAGAGAGAGCAATACAAGTACTGCAGATGTTTGAGTTGACCTAGCTCAGGCCCTAAAGTCCCAGAGATATTAGAGTTCCCCAAGTCCCTGTAATTGAAAGGAAAATGAAGTTAGTACACTAAATTGGCATCAAATCAAGTTTATACATTTTAAGATAAGAATCAAAATAACTAGAAAGAGGAAAATAATAGAGACAATGAAGACTGGAAAGACCAAAAAACAGAAATTGTAATTTTTATATAAAAAGAAAAAAGAAAAATTGAGAAATGAAGATGGAATCTTACAAACGAATCACATGATTGTTAGAATCACAAGTGACATGAAACCAGGTGCAGGGATTGACAAGAGTAGGGTCCCAACTCTGCAACACATTGGTGGGGTCAGAAAGCCTGCTTCTCAAAGCATGCAAAGCATTTCCTGAAACCAGAAACCAACAAAATGGTAACTTTTAAAACAACATTCAGGCTTTATTATGTATCTTTACAAGAAAAAAAAAAGAAAAAAAAAAAGAAAAAAAAGAAGCAAGTTAACTTTGAAAACTTAAATGAAAAATAGCAACAAAAAAAAAAAAAAAACCCATCTTTCTCCATATAACATAATGTTGTAAGCTATGTTAAAATGAAAATCCCCTCTCATCTTTCAAGAGGTTATCTTTTGCAAAAAATAATGGGGAGAAAGATGGAAATTTGAAACCCTAAAGAGTAAAGAGTTGATGGATATATAGCAACTAGTAAGTACCTTCAGAGTTGGTTGAAATGGCAGGGGAAAGAAGCAGAAGGAAACAAAGAAACAAGGGAAAGAAAGAAAGAGGAGCCATTGCAGAGAGACAAAAGAGAGGTAAGGAAGAAGAAGTAAAACTAAAACAGAAAGAAGGAAAACGATCAAAGGGAGGAGAGATAGCAGGAAGGAAGTAAAAGTGAGTCAAGTCAATTTGGTGGAAGAGGCAGAGTATTGAAAGAGTTTCTCACTGTTTTTCTTTTTTTTTTTTGGCTTGAGAAGAAAGAGTTTTTAACTGTTTGAGATTGGAAAGAGTGGAAGGGTTAAAGTGAAGGTGTGGGGGTGAAAGTGAAACTGTGGAAAGTTCACATTACACACATTGGTCGTGTCTTTCAGTCTTCTGCCGCCTGGTGTGGGTCCCACTTGTACTATGCTTCGAGTGAACGTGAAGTTGAAACCAGAGAACAAGGAAGCTGCCTAGATGTTCATTGGCCGGATGAGTTGGAATATTAACATTATTTATATTATATTTATTTAAGTTCGACTCGATTTAAAATATAAATTTTAAATTTTGTTTAAATTTATTTATATTTATAAATAGATAGTTTAAATATATTTAAGTCAATTCATATTATTTTTATAAAAATTATTTTTTTACAAATATATTATTTTTTAGTAATTTTATTTTTTATTAAATTTTAAAATATGAATACTTAACATATTTTTAAATATTTATATTATAATATTATATATATTCATTTTTTATATGATATAAATATAAACAATAGTATATATTATATATATATAAATATAAAAAATGGACGAATCGGACCGGACTCGGATCTTGATAGTTAGAACCAAAGCTTGATCTATTTTTTAAACGAGCCACATTTTTTTTTATTTAAACTCATATTTCGAGTTTAATGTTTTTATCCAAACTTTTTCAAATATTGAGTGAAATTTTGAGTTTGAACAAATAACTCGACCCTTGAACAAGTCTAATAACTCCCTCTCCGCTGTGTGGAATGTGAGGACTTTCTTGCGTGTTTTCTTGATCTTTTTTTAACTCACCAGAAAATAAAACAGGAGCAAGAAACTATTTCTACTGGCACTTAGTTAATTGTTTGTTGTAACCTCACTTTCTCAGTTGCAGTCGTTAAAAGAATAGTTAATGCCCAAAGGTGTCAACATTTGGGCTTTAATGGAGTCCATAGCAGAACATTCATGAAGCCGCAGAGGCGCAGCCCTATTGGGAGGGCATCAACCACCAAGTAGACCTGCTCATAGACCGGATCAGACCGCAACCCGATCTTTTTCATATTCTTTTATCTAGATCCGATCCTGAATCGGACCGGACAAACCCAGCCTGTTAAACCCGAATTTACTGTTCATCAATTAATTTTTTTTATTTTATATTTTTATAATTAAAATTAAATAAAATATTATTATTATAATAAAAAAATACTATTCCAGACCGAAACAAAACTATCAAACCCAAACCCGAGCCAAGCCTGCCCGGGTTGCTTTCCAAAGTGAAAAGCTGTTGCTTTTTTGTCTTTAAAGTTTCCTCTCTCTTGTGTGTTTTACTTGCTAGATCCCAAAGCAAAAGGCTTTCATCATGAAAGTGTTAAATGCCATGGAAATCCATAAAATCACATAATGCAGGCAGTACCCTCACAAAGAGTTTCAGTAAAGAAAAAGCAACAATGATTAACTGATTGAACATGTCAATTAGGTTAAACAAGCATTTTGCCATTGCTTAACCAGCCTCAGCCTGTCCTGTTTGATGAATGTTTTAACAGGCTTCAGTTCAAAGTGTAAAACACAAGTTATGCAAGGTTTACTCAAACATTAATTATATCCCCTACCAAGCAACAAGCAAGAGAGACTGCTCAAAATCCAAATACATTCAATCGACATCCATGACTGAACACAATATGAAAATTGCACCAGTAAAACCAGCTAGTGAGTTTACAGCCTTAACAGGCTTTTGAAAGAGATTTTAAGAAGCTAATTTATAGGATACCAAGGTACAACATATAGATACATGCTACAACCGTTGTCTCAACCTCCCAGTTCTTTTATGTCGAGTTTCGATTGTTACTTTTTAAGATGAGGAAAGCATGCGGATAGATCGGATTTAGGATGCTTCGCCTCAGCATGCTCCCGGCACTTCACTTCTGTTGTAGTACACATGAATGTTTGCATGCACACCTTGCACTGTACTCAGGCAACCACCATCCACCATATATGATATCAGAGGAACCAGAGGGAAGGGAAACAATGATGTTAACAACAAACAAAAGCCAAGTTATATCTCTGAGAATGGACTTAATAAAATGCATCTAACTCATTTTAACAATATTAACTCAAGTCTAAAGATACAACTTAATGAATAATCAAAGATAAGAAAGATTTATTTGAAAGCTATAAATTTGATCCAGTTTCATGTGATAAGTGATAAAAAAATAGAACAACTACAAGCCAGAAAAAGAAACAAAATGAAAAGGTTAGGAGTAAAAGAACTTGAAAGGCATAAATTCTGTAATCATCATGAACTATTTGTGGAATACTCATTACAATGTAGACGATCTTGTGTTAAGAAATGGTTGTTGAGCAGATCCAAAGCTAAATGAAAGAGGATAGAATTCAGTCACCAGATTCCAACATGCTTCATTTATCACCAAAATCCATCCCAACAGAATAATAAGACAGCATCTAGAGAAACACAAATTACAACAAAAAGAATAGTAGACAGTTTTTGCCATCAGTAATCTCTTCTAGTAAGAGATGCAAATTTCAGGAAGGCTCAGACATTCATACAGATCTTCTCATCAACATTTGTAATTTATCAAAGCTCATGTAAGAGAAGCTAAACTCAAGTATTGATTACTCATGGTTTTTCAATGGAAGAAAATTGACCAAAATTTTGAAAACAATGTACAATTGATAGGTGATAGGTGATAACAGCCTCAATCACAATTATAATTTCAAGCAGAAGAACTAAGCAATAAGTTCCAGAAGCTATACAGCTTAATCTAAGAAACTCTAAAGCATGTCAATAACCAATCTCTTCACTCACAATACATCACTTCAAATAGTCCAATTACAAATATAAAAACCAACTATCAAGGAAATGGATATTAACCCAGGACCTAATTTTGTCAAAGGTTGAAAAAAATATGATCAAGCCATGCATCCAAATATCTCAACACCCAGAAATATACAAACTTTAAAGAAAGTATTAGAGAGAGAAAGCTGGGAACATAGTGAAAAGAAATTCATCCCAAATTCTCAATGTTGATCTAGATATAAAAGGAAACAAAATAATCATAAATCATTGGACAAAAATAACAGATCAAGCAAAGATAGTTTTAAATCTAACAAATAAATGAAACCATAGCATGCAAAGATAGTACCTGGATGGTCATGGCCTTCTTGTTAGAGTCAAGCTGGCTTCCTATCAAAACAAAACCAAAGCTTAAGATCAACGATAGATCTAAGTAAAAGAGAGTCTAAAAAAAAGACCCAGATAGATAAGAGATGAAAAAGAAGAAAGGAGAAACTTTGCAATACCTTTGCCAGCAGCTTTTTGCTTTTCCAAGTTCTTCTCACGTGCCATCTTGGATTTTTGCGCATTTCCTCCTCCCATGGTGGATGATTAGATGAGGGAAAAAAGGGTTTTTGATCAAATGGGAATTGAAGGTGTATAACCGAGGAGTTGGAACTTGGAAGAAGATGAGTTTTAGAAGGCAGAAGGAACTAGAGAGATAATAAAATATTACTAGAAAAAGGCTGGGTAAGGAAAATAGGGGCACAATTCAGACAAGACAATGAACCACAAAGAAGTAGATGCGAATAAAGTAATGTAAGTGGGGGCCAAAAGGGTAGAGGTTAGAAATTGCGGGGAAAAAAACACTTAAAACAATTTGGATTTAGGAACATATCAAAGAGATCTGTTATGCTTTATAATATAAAGATAAGATTGCCTTTCGTAAAGGTTAAGTCTTTCTCTTTACCTTATTTCTTTACCCATTTATAAGATTCTGGTTCGAGTTTTTGAACATATCCCGGACATCAATTTCATCATTCTTTACCCCTTTTTTTTTTTTTTATCTTGTAAGTCCTCCGCCATGAACAACCACAACCACGAGAGATTTGAGACATGAACAGGTGCAAATAAACGATTTCAAGTAGTTAAAAAAGTTACTTTTAAGATTTATAATTCTGTTCTGTTGTTGTTATCCCAGGTTTTATTTAAGATTGTAATGTTTGGATTGCCTGAAATTGAAAAGAAAAAAAGTTTTCATCATAGAAGTTCAATCTCAATACATTCTTAACAAGTTCAATTTCAAATTTAATTCTTGTTGATCGTAAGATATATATGCTATATACTGTGAAAATATAAAAAGAAAATAAAAGAAGAACTTGATCTATATATATAAGCAGATTACAACAAATATGTAAAAACGAACAAGGACACTTACAGTAATTGATTTGAAAAAAAAATCAATATCGAGTCAAGGTTGGACCTTTTAACCTTAAGACGTTTTTTGCCTGTCTAAGGTGCTTACAGTATCGATGCAAATCGTCTCCCAGGTTTCCTCGATATACGCTGCAAATGAGAGCACACCCGGATGCAACACAACGAACTGAAGAATGTTGAAGTCTCTCTCTCAGAAAGCAAGAAAATTTTCGGTGAATGAGTGATTTAAAACAGATACAAGCAGTCCTATTTATAGATACATAGAAGTCTGTTCGGTCAGACACAATTGTTGGACATGAACCAGTTCGGTCAAAAGACAAGTCTGAACCAATGAACCGGTTCAATCCAAAAGGCAAGACACTTCAGAAAAAGGCAAGGAACCGAACAGACACATTCTAGAAGAAGAATTATTCGGACATAAAGCTGGTTGGAAATGAGCTGGTTCGGCTGCTTGGTGTTGAGCTGGTTCGGTTTGGACAAAAAATAATCCGGTTGGGCAGTAAAAAATTATTTACTGACCCAAACCCGACCCGACCCAACCCAACCCAGCCCAGCCCGGCTCGGCTCGGCGGCGCGCGCGTGTGGTCTAGCCCAAGTTGTGTAAGTCCTCACCCTCCACAAAAACTTGGGTGCCCCTTGGGGCCCAACCCATCATGACACTCTAGCTTATATAAACTATAAGCTAAAGTCATTCTTAGTCCTATGTGGGATTGACTACCACACATACCTTCAACCAACTTTCCTTCCTCTTCAAGTGGGTAAATAATGAGACTAATTTCTCATTCACTTTGATATCATTTGTGTACGACAACCTACGTATTAGAATACGTATTTCGTATATATACATACTTAATATATACTATGATATCTAACAATCCCCCACATGAATGGAAATTGTCTGAATAAAACGACAAACTGACTCGGAGTAAGAGAGAGACTTTCTTTGAAGAGTAATTGCATCAAGATAGGTAGCTTTTGGCTTTGAACCTTCCATAGTGAATAACTATCAGATTTACTCGGCTAACTAGTGAACATGATGTCTTGAACTATTCAGCCTTTGGTGTAAACCAAGACAATAATTATCACACAATTCCCCTTCGAACATCTTCAGTTCTCACGGTTGTGTCCATTTTGGCCTCGGACACTTCCTGGTTTCTTATGAGTACTCTAGAGGATTTAGCCTGATCAATTCTCATAGAAGTGGCCACGTTTCTTACTCATAATAGGTGATTGCTCATTAAGAGTATCCTGCAATACCCCACTTGATCATTTATCAAGCTATAAGAATCATTAAAAGCATAGCTTATCCTACCTTGCAGGCAGCACTAAATCATCATAGGAATGGATAAGAGTGTTTAACTCTTTTAGTGCTTACATACAGTTACATAATTTAGTTGTCCCTTTTGAACCTAGATCTTGGGATCTCCAGTCAGCTAGGTTGGGTTTCCACTATGTAACTTTAATTTATAGGCTTAAGACCCATTCCCCTCGATGATGTATTTACTTGCTCTCTCGTTAAACCTTTAGTAAGCGGATCCGCAATATTATCCTTTGATTTTACATAATCAATAGAGATAATTCCATTTGAGAGCAACTGTCTAACGGTATTGTGTCTTCGACGAATGTGTCGAGATTTACCGTTATATAAACTACTCTGTGCCCTACCAATTGCAGATTGGCTATCGCAATGTATACTTATTGCTGGCACAGGTTTCGGCCAACATGGAATATCTTCTAAAAAGTTCCGAAGCCATTCTGCTTCTTCTCCAGCTTTATCTAAAGCTATAAACTCAGATTCCATAGTGGATCTGGCAATACATGTTTGTTTAGAAGATTTCCATGACACTGCAGCTCCTCCAATAGTAAAGATAAATCCGCTAGTAGATTTAGAATCTTTAGTATCGGATATCCAGTTTGCATCAGTGTACCCTTCAAGTACAGCTGGATATCTTGTATAGTGCAGTCCATAACTTGAGGTGTATCTCAAATATCTAAGTACCCTCACAATGGCCTTCCAGTGATCCTCTCCAGGATTACTAGTAAATCTACTCAGTTTGCTAACTGAGTAAGCTATATCTGGTCTTGTGCAGTTCATAAGATACATTAGACTACCAATTATTCGCGAATATTCTATTTGAGATATTGCGTCACCAGTATTTTTCTTTAGATGTAAATGAACATCTACGGGTGTTTTGGCTATATTGGTATCATTCTTACTGAATTTCTCAAGAATATTATTTACATAATGATCTTGAGATATTACCAGGCCATCTTGTGTTTTAGAAATTTTAATTTCTAAAACCACATCAGCTACACCCATATCTTTCATATCAAACTTACTGGTCAACCAAGTTTTGGTAGCTTTTATGATCTCATTGTTACTGCCTAAGATCAACATATCGTCTACCTATAGACAAACAATGACATATCCCTTATTCGTATCTTTTACGTAAACGCACTTATCACATTCATTAATACGAAAACCATTTGACAACATTGTATTGTCAAATTTTTGATGCCATTGTTTAGGAGCTTGTTTTAAACCATATAATGATTTAACAAGTCTACAGACCTTCCTTTCCTGTCCCGGAACTTTGAACCCTTCGGGTTGTTCCATATAGATTTCTTCGTCTAAATCTCCATTTAGGAAAGCTGTCTTAACATCCATTTGGTGTATAACGAGATTGTTAAGAGCTGCTATAGCTATTAACATTCGAATAGATGTTATTCTCGTAACTGGTGAATACGTATCAAAATAATCGAGCCCTTCCTTTTGCCTGTATCCTTTTATTACAAGCCGGACTTTATATTTATCAATCGTTCCATCTGCTTTCATCTTCCTCTTAAATATCCATTTGGATCCTAAAGGCTTATGCCCTTGAGGAAGATCCACCAGTTCCCATGTATGATTTTGCATGATGGATTCTATTTCATTGTTAACGGCCTCTTTCCAGAATTGTGTTTCTGGAGATGACATAGCCTCGCTAAAAGTTTAAGGTTCATTTTCTAACAAATATGTTAGAAAATCTGGACCATAAGTAGTCGGTACTTTAGCCCGTTTGCTCCTTCTAGGTTCTTCTTGTTCCTCTTCATCCATATGTGGATTACTACTCGAGGACTCATGAGTTCTCTTTGCAGTCTTGTTTTCTTGTTTTTCCTTATAAGGAAGAACATCTTCAAAGAACGAAGCATTCCTTGATTCCATTATCGTATTGATATGAATATCGGGAATGTCCGACTTAAATACAAGAAAACGGTAAGCAGCACTATTGTTTGCATATCCAATGAATACGCAATCAATAGTTTTAGGTCCTATCTTGACCTTTTTAGGTGGAGGAACGACTACCTTCGCAAGACACCCCCACACTTTCATGTAATTGTAGTTTGGTCTTAGACCCTTCCACAATTCATACGGTGTCTTGTCTAATTTCTTATGGGGTATTTTATTTAAAATATAATTTGCTGATAAGATAGCTTCCCCCCACAAGTTCTGAGGTAACCCTGAACTTATCAACAAAGCGTTCATCATTTCTTTCAACGTTCGGTTCTTGCGTTCTGCAATACCATTTTGTTGAGGTGAATAAGGAGCAGTGGTTTGATGGATGATTCCATTTTCCGAACAGAATTCATTAAAAAATGAATCATATTCACCACCTCTATCACTCCTTATTTTCTTTATTTTCTTGCTTAGTTGATTTTCAACCTCATTCTTAAAGAGCTTAAATGCTTCCAAGGCCTCGTCTTTTCTTTTTAGCAAATAGACGTAACAATATCGTGTGCTATCATCTATAAAAGTAATAAAATACTTTTTACCACCTCTAGTTTGCACAAATTTTAAATCACAAATATCAGTGTGAATTAACTCTAGAGGTTCACTACTTCTTTCTATTGAATAGAAAAGAGCCTTAGCTAATTTGGATTCTACACAAATTTCACATTTGTGATTCTTGTCAATGACAAATTTCGGAAGCAAATCCAAATTGCTGATTTTCTGCAAGGTCTTGTAATTTACATGACCTAATCTACCATGCCATAAAGTAGGGGACTCAACCAAGTAAACAGAAGAAATATTATTATTAATAATCTTATTCTTGGGTACAATTGTCATAACATTGAGCTTAAAAAGCCCATCACAAAGATATCCCCTTCCCACAAATATCCCACTCTTGGTGAGTACAAATTTATCAGACTCGAATACGAGCCTAAACCCATTCTTGCTCAATAAAGAGCCGGAAACCAAATTCTTTTGGATTTCGGGAGCATGAACAACATTATTCAATGTGAGTTGCTTCCCGGAGGTCATCTTGAGTACCACCTTTCCATGGCCTTGTACCTTGCAAGCCGTAGAGTTTCCCATATATAGTTGCTCATCATTAGCAACTTCTTTATATTCGGAAAAACTCTTCCTTTCAGAACATACGTGACAAGTGGCCCCGGTATCAACCCACCATGTCTTAGGGTTTTCCACCAAGTTCACTTGTGAAACAACAGCAGCAAGCTCAAAATCATCAACTAGGTTGGCTTGAGCTTTCTTCCTCTTGTTCTGTCGGCAGTCCTTTGCACGGTGTCCGGGCTTGTTGCAGTTGAAACAATTTCCCGTGAACTTTCTAAAATCCGTTCCCTTCTTTGCTTGGGAAGAACTTGAACCAACGAATTTCCTCTTGTTGGTCTTTTTCGAATGTTCAACAACATTCGCTTTGGCTTCCATGGTCTGGACCATGACCCTCTTTTCTGAACTACGATTATCCTCCTCGATTCTCAATCGAACAATCAAGTCCTCTAAAGACATCTCCTTACGTTTGTGCTTTAGATAGTTCTTGAAATCCTTCCACGAAGGAGGGAGTTTCTCTATCAAAGTTGCCGTTTCGAATGATTCACTAAGAGTCATTCCCTCGGCAAAGATCTCATGGAGAATCAATTGAAACTCTTGAACTTGACTGATAATGGTTTTCGAGTCCACCATTTTAAAATCTAGAAACCGGCCAACCACAAATTTCTTTGTGCCAGCATCCTCGGTTCTATATTTCCTTTCCAAGGACTCCCACAGCTCTTTTGCTGTCTTTATCGGACTATACACGTTGTATAACGTGTTGTCCAAACCATTGAGAATGTAGTTCTTGCATAGGAAGTCAGAATGCTTCCATGCATCTACCGAGGCTACCATTGTAGTATCGGTCTCTCCCTCGTCCAAAGTCGGGGCCTCCTCCCGTAAGAACTTGGCTAGATTGAGGGTGGTCAAATAGAACAGCATCTTCAATATAAATAATAAACAAAGAAACAATGCAAAGAAATTAGAAAGGAAAAAACCCAAACTAATCACGTGAACAATATAGAAGATTCTATATACAAATATATATTTAATGTTATTCAAAAAATATATATATATATATATATATATTCTAAATCAAATCATGAAAATCACGTGAAGAAAAGCAAATAATATATATTCAACAAATAGAATAAAAATATATATATATATATGCTTAACAAATATAATAAAACCAAAGATGCACAATTACCGAATCATCACAATGTTACAAACAGAAGCGAAACTGTTACTAAACAGTATGAATAAATATTCAAAAACTTTATGAAGACACGCCTATTGATAAAAAAGAAGCCAAAACACTATGACTTAACAAGAAGTTTCAAACCGGCCTGATTAATATGCTGAAGGCAAATCAATAATACCAATTCCCTGACTTCTACAAAGACTCGTTCATAAAAAAGAAAACATGCTTTCAAAACAGTAAAGAAACAAATCATGTATTCAAAAATGTAAAACACCGTACAATGACAGTAATGAAATAAAGTAATAAGCCTTTATTCAACAAAGACTAAAATATATATAAATATATATATATAACGAGAACCAAAGCATACACAGTATATGACAAATATTCAAACCACAAAAAGCATACACAGTATATATATATATATATATATATATATATATATCAATAAACAAAGAAAGTTATGCAATCTGTGTGATAAGAACAATGACAAGCATATAAGACAGTACGTAAAGAAAAGGCTACAGTATAAGAAAGACAAAATGAAAACATATACCGTAACAATATATTCGAATATCTAAACACAGTATATAACAAATAAAACAGCAAATACGAAAATAAAAACGTCTTAAGAATGTTGATCGTAAGATATATATGCTATATACTATGAAAATATAAAAAGAAAATAAAAGAAGAACTTGATCTATATATATAAGCAGATTACAACAAATATGTAAAAACGAACAAGGACACTTACAGTAATTGATTTGAAAAAAAAATCAATATCGAGTCAAGGTTGGACCTTTTAACCTTAAGACGTTTTTTGCCTGTCTAAGGTGCTTACAGTATCGATGCAAATCGTCTCCCAGGTTTCCTCGATATACGTTGCAAATGAGAGCACACCCGGATGCAACACAACGAACTGAAGAATGTTGAAGTCTCTCTCTCAGAAAGCAAGAAAATTTTCGGTGAATGAGTGATTTAAAACAGATACAAGCAGTCCTATTTATAGATACATAGAAGTCTGTTCGGTCAGACACAATTGTTGGACATGAACCAGTTCGGTCAAAAGACAAGTCTGAACCAATGAACCGGTTCAATCCAAAAGGCAAGACACTTCAGAAAAAGGCAAGGAACCGAACAGACACATTCTAGAAGAAGAATTATTCGGACATAAAGCTGGTTGGAAATGAGCTGGTTCGGCTGCTTGGTGTTGAGCTGGTTCGGTTTGGACAAAAAATAATCCGGTTGGGCAGTAAAAAATTATTTACTGACCCAAACCCAACCCAACCCAGTCCAGCCCGGCTCGGCTCGGCGGCGCGCGTGTGGTCTAGCCCAAGTTGTGTAAGTCCTCACCCTGCACAAAAACTTGGGTGCCCCTTGGGGCCCAACCCATCATGACACTCTAGCTTATATAAACTATAAGCTAAAGTCATTCTTAGTCCTATGTGGGATTGACTACCACACGTACCTTCAACCAACTTTCCTTCCTCTTCAAGTGGGTAAATAATGAGACTAATTTCTCATTCACTTTGATATCATTTGTGTACGACAACCTACGTATTAAAATACGTATTTCGTATATATACATACTTAATATATACTATGATATCTAACAATTCTTAATGTTTATCTTCTGTAGCAGCTACCAATATGCGCGTAAGAAGAAAATTGTAGAAACATAGAGTCAAGTCAGACGTTGGATTTCCATAGTAAAAAAAAGCTCGTTGTTATTATATGGAAAGACAGGATTTGACATATTTCTGTGCAAAAAGAGGGGGGATGATTTGGGATAAACTGTTTCATACAGAGATAGAAAGTGTTCAATCAATTAAAAAAAAATATTAATTATGTTATTTGTATCCGATATTTATATTTTATATATATTCGAACTTATATCTTAATAATATAGAACTAAAAAAAACAACATTATGTTACGGGTGAAACGATTCGTTTTTTATTTTTTAATAGTAATTGCAACAATGTTATATGATGTATAAAATTAATTATTAACATGAAAAATTTAATATGAATTTATAATATTTTGGGAAACATAAAAAAAAATAACACGAACACGTTGTGAAAACACAAAATTTTTTCTAAATTGAATCACACTGACAAATTATGCAAAATATTTCATGAATTGAGACACGATACGAACACACAATTTAAAAAAAAAATAAATCACAACGACAAACTATGTAAAATATGAGATGATTGAGATATGACACAAACATTACATAGAAAAATAATTAAAATACAACACGAAAAATAATATGAACACGACACGAATACACGAACGTGTAAAAATTTATATAAATTTCTAATACTTTATATAAATTATTAACGTATAAAAATTTATATAAAGCTTAATACTTTAAAAACATAAAAAAAAATGACACGAACACGAGCACAAATTTCTCTAAATTGAATAACTATGACAAATTATGTAATATATGTCATGAATTGAGACATGACATAAACACAACATAGGAAAAAAATTTAAAACACAACACGAAAATAACATGAAGTCGACACGAAAACACGAACGTGTGAAAATATAGATAAAACGAATTATTAACGTGTAAATTTTTTTTATAAATTTATAATAGTTTATATAAATTATTGGGTAAAACTAATTATTAACGTGTAAACATTTATATAAAGTTAATATACTTTTAAAAAAAATACGAACACGTTACGAACACAATTTTTTCATTAAATTGAATAACAATAATAAATTATGCAAAATATGTCATAAATTGAGACACGGCACACAAATTTTTCTCTAAATTTTATCACAATGATAAATTACGTAAAATATAAGATGAATTAAGACACGACACAAACACAAAAATTGAAAAAATAATTAAAACACAACACGAAAAATACATGAAAACTACACGAATATACGAATGTGTAAAAATATATATATAATGAATTATTAACGTGTAAAATTTATATAAATTTATAATATTTTTGAAAAAAATAAATAAACACGAACACGTCACGAACACAACATAAGAAATATTAGTAAAACACAACACGAAAAATAACACAAACACGATACGGATACACAAACGTTTAAAAGTATACATAAAATGAATTATTAACGTGTAAAAATTTATATCAATTTATAATATTTCAAACACACAAAAAAACACGAACATAAATTTTTCTGTTTTTCTTTCTTCTTTTCACCTTCAACAATCCAGGCAACGTGGTTTGTGCAAAAAATCCAAAATTTATATTATGGATATTACAAATTTTTGTACAAATTTCGAAGAGCAGAAATCAAAATGAGATATGGGCTACACCTACTTCATGGCCTGCACCCTTTCCTCCTCTTCTTTTCTCCAAGCAGCCTGAAAAGAAAGAACTAACAAGTTCATTAAAGGATAAAAAATTATAGGAAGACTAACATTAAAAAAAAAATTACTCACGTAATTTATTGAGAGAAGCTTGCCTGGTCTCGTTCAAGTCTGAAGAAATGTGCCCGCATGGAGTTTCCTAAGCTTAAGCCTCTCCATGCTTCTTGCGACTCTCTCTCCCTTGCTTCTCTACGAGATACAGAGAATCTAATCTGGTCCCTTGGTTGCTCAGCAGCAGCCATCTTCTCTTTCTCTACTCTTGATTTGTGTTTAACCAAAATTTGGTCCAGACTACCATCTTCATCGGCCGGTGGCATATTTCACCATGTCTTCATTTGCATTGAACCTCATTTTCTCTTTCTCTAGTCTAGAAACATGCTTCACTAAAACTTTGTCCAAGCTCTCACAATCTGTGACATGGGTTCCTCCTTGTTTTTTTGGGGTTCCTAGGGTTTCCATAATTGCTTCCTGATGACAAGGCCTTGCATTTTTTTTCCTTCTTCAACCTATGCACTGGCTTCACCAGGATTTTGTCCAGGCTATCTTCACTTCAGTTCTATTAACTTCATTAGTCAAGTTGATATTTTCTTTTCCAAATACTTCTCTATTAGTGCATGGAACATTCTTCTTGGATAGAAGTAGAACTTCATTCTCCAGAATTAGCCACCTTGCCTTTCTCAACCGATAATTTTTTCTTCTGTTCTTTGCTTCCTCAATTTCTCCTTCTAGTCTTGAGACATGTTTCACCAGAAACTTAATCCAGACTAGGCTCCCCATTTGGCATTCCTCCCCTTTTCTTGCCATTGAGCTCATATCTGTTACCACGATTCTTTTTTGCCTCCTGAATTTCCTTTTCAAGTTTTGATAAGTGCTTAACCAATAAACTTCCCAAGTCAAAGATAGGCGCCTCAACAGAAGTAACTGTATCTGAGTTTTTATGGTCTACTCCAGAATTCTCTTTGAGTGATCAAAACTTGAAGACTGCTTCACAAGAACAGACTCACTTTCTTCTTTAGACTCATTCCTTCTGCTCCTGGCTTCTTGGACCTCTCGTTCAAGCTTGGTAATGTGCTTAACCAAGAACTTGTGACTCGGGAGTTCAGAGTCAACTTGTCCAGTTTTTTTTACTGTTCCTGCTCCAATTGAAGACGTTCTTTGAGCTAAAGCAGAGGGATGATCAGGCATGGAGCATGGATTATGTAGCTTAGTTTCTCTACTTCTGCTAAGGCAGCATTTAAACCACAGGTTGCAACTATTGTAGCAAGTGATGAAAGTTCATCCTCTTGTAAACATTTAAGCCTCTCAAGCATCATTTCCACAGGCTTTTCCGTATTAAACTTTTCAAGAAAATGCCTCCTCTTGAATTTCCTCTGTCTAGTCTCCACAGTTGACATCTTGCAAGTGGAGTTTCAGATTTAAAACCATCTTTCGGAGTCAATGTCTCAAGTTCTGACCCTGGGTCTGATTCACATTCTGAAGAGAACTCCATTGACTCTAGATTGCTTTCACATGTATCTGGATTCTCATTGATTAGAAGGCCTTTATAATTCATCTTTATTAAAAGAGGGACAACATGGAAGCCTCGAGAATGCAGTCTTGTACAGCTGCGGCCACTTGTCTATCTACCTCAAATGTCGTTTCAAAAGACGCTCTAACAGTATGAGTAGTAAACCTGCTCTGTTTACCGAAGATGTTTCAATCTGACAAGTACTCTGAGAGTTAGGTATGTCATACATTATCACTCCCACGGCTGTTGCTGATTCAAAAAATTCTCTGCTGCAGTTTTCTCAGCTTTCAACAGTAGTTCTTCTGCTTCTTTGCTTCGAAACCTGCAAGATGAGAATTAATAAATTGAGTGGAAGGAAAATAAACCACATTATTATGTCCTGAAAGCAAACAAAAGCTACCTGGCTGCTTGAAAGTATTCTATACCAAGATGCTTTGTGTGCAGCCTCTCTTACTGCCATGTTTTCTCTCAAAACTCTGCAGTAATGAAGATTTGAATCTCCTAGGATCTCGTCAAGAGTTAAATTCATGCCATCTACTTCCTGAAATAAAGCACATATATTAACATTTGGTCATAAAAGAAAAAGAAATGTCATCAGTAGGAAAAAAAAAGTTGTATCTGATACAACCTGTAGCATCTTTATTTTCCTTTTCAACTAAGAATCAATCTTTTTCCAGGGGAACCAAATTCAGAGGAGAATTCTTGGGGTGTGTAGGCTTCTGAATTTGATGTAAATTTGTTTAGAGCATTCAATGGTGACGGGCTGGTATCTTTAGATGATTTGTTCTGCACCATTCAGAAGAGCACACTTATAAAAAGAAATGAAAACAATGCAACATTGCAGATAGATACATCTAGGCACTCTTTCTATCTCTTTTATTATTGTTGTTTTACATAAGACTAAGTACACACACATCAAGGCATTTTTTCAAGGTATAAATCATTCAAGTATAGCATAATCATACTAAGGCTTAAAAACTTTCTTCATCTGCTCCAGCAGAAAGTTTCAATAAACAAAAAACCATATCAAAGCATCTAAAAGACACGAGCAATATTGTTTTCCTTTGTTTTGAACCTTAATAAACTCATTTTAGAGATCAAGTATCAATTATAAACTCATTTAAGCATGATTCAGAACAAATGCTACTTAAAGAACATTTAACATCATAAATTGAAATTAAGCAATTAAATTAACCTTAGGGTTTTCAGGGTTTTAAATTCAGTCAGACAAGCAAAGTCCTATCTCGAAGAAAACACTAAACAATATACACCACTCTAATTCAAGACAAAGAAATGAAAGCAAATTCTATCTGAAAGCAACCCAAATCTTTGAAACTGAAACAGATTTTGTTCCTTTTCTTTTTCTTTACCTTCCCAATTCTGGAAGAAGATGACATCAAACAACCGTCTTCGAGCTTTGCTTCTCTGACACAAACATGCAGTCATCTAAGCAACCAAGATTCTTTTTTTTTCCTGGTGAATCAGTGACCAAGAAATTGCAAAGATTTTGAGGAAGATTGAAAGGGTATTGAAGATGAAAAGAAAAAGAAATGTAATTTGGATCCTCTTTTTGGATTTTGAGAAAAATATGGGAAGAATGTTTTCTAATTATAATTCCGGGGGGGGGGGGGGGGGGAACTAGCCATTACGGAGCGACAAGGGTTTTGGCTTCAAGGGTCATATCATACCGATTACCGGGAGAGTTCTTATCTTCTACACTCGTGTGCAGTGAATTTACACTAAAGGGGCCAGTCATGGGGTTGTACGTGTTAAAGAAAAAGAGAAATGAATTAGAAAATGGGCGTGAATTCATAAAGAATTATCCTTTCCAAAAACAGAGGTTTATGGTGATTAATAACAGCATTGATAATCTGTGAATTTTACAGCAACTTTGATTAGTCATTTTGGTCTTGGTCTCTAATCCACTTTGTAGCAACCCATTTCTCCCCTTTGATCACTGGACAGCTTCCATGAAGAGATGTCTGTAAACAATGTTGAAACAGAGAAAGAACAAGAGAAAAATAATATCTATTTTATCCATAAAAGCTACAATGAGGATTTAGCTCTACCTTGCTACCTAAAGTTTAAACACAAGTAAGATGGGTGAAACGAAAAGGATACGATTTTGTACGACGAGGATTTAGCTCGATATTGTTAACACATATCTATTTCAGAAATCTCTTAAACAAGGGACTCAGGGCAATGCAACATGCATTAAATTTGATTTGCAAGCATGAAACTTACCCGATCAATTGTGCAGAGTGAATAGAATTACATATATTTTCATGTATTATTTCCTTATACTTTGTGCTTTAATTCTTAAGTTCCTTGACAAATTATTATATTTTTATGAATTATAGGTATTTTGGAAGAGATGAAGTCAAAACATGTAAAGAGCTTATAAAGTCACAATCATACGATGGAAGAAGACTTGGGAGTCAAAAAGATCAAATTCCTAATGCTAGATGATCATGCAGATTTGACCTCCGGAGCTTGTTGCAAGAAAAACATTATGTTAAAGATATTATTTGAAGAAACTTTCTTCTTGACTTTTGAAGCTGACTTGAATACCTTTCCAACGATAGTTTACACGCCTTAATTGGACAACGGATAGTCATCCAAATCAGCCGATGAAGTGCGAGACAGTGCATCAGTAGCGAAAACGAAGTCAGCAAGCAAAAGTGCCCCATGGGCAGAAAGTTAGCGCTGCAGCGCCGGCCGCTGGCGCTGCAGCGCTGAGTTGCTGTCTTCAGAAACTGCAAAACCGGAAAAAATCCGAAAAAAGTCCAAACTTACCTTATTTTGACTCCTAGTGATGCAGGGTAAGATCTTGAACAGTAAACAAATTAGGAAGAGTAGGCTGTTTGATCGAAAAGGATACTAGGTTTAGGTTTAGGTTTAAATCTGCTAAACCTTTTTATTGAAGAGTTAAAACTCTGATAATAACATTCATAAGCTATCGGCTGCTACCCTAAATTGGGGTATTTATAATAACCCTAGTTATTAAAAGTCACATGCCTATCACATGACCTAAATAAATACTTAAAAGCATAAGACTTCTACTTAAATATAATAACTAAATAAGATAGGCAATAACTAAATAAAATAAGCATAGTAAAATAATCCTAAGTCTATGCTCCCGCATCAATCTCCCCAGGTTAAAAGATAGTTGAATATGTTGAATAAGCTTTGGTTACTTCTGCATAAACTTCAAGATCAATATTCCCATGTCTTCCTTTGTCATCCTGAGAATGTAATCGCGCAGAAGCATGCTCACAACTGGTTTCCATACTAGTGAAACCATTAGTCAACTCTTGGTGGTTATCTTGATGTATGTGTTCCATATGAGTAGCCTCGCCATTAACACTAGATGATGGCGGCATGGACTCTGGTTGAAAGGCTGGCTTTGCTGTCCATAAACTTGAGTTGTCATCACGAGTGTATATCTGCGGGGTTGCATACCATTCATGGCGATCAACCGTGACCAAGACAGACTTTCTCCGATGACGATCCATGTAGCTTTTATATTCTAAAGGCGCCCGAACACCCCAAGACAGCTTAGATAGAACATAGATTAAATCCTCAAGTTTTGATATCTCCTCACCAGCTAACGTCTTAATGATGGCATGTCGAGGAACTCTAGCTCTAAATTTCTGTTTCCAACGTGATCTTGTAAATATCTTAGAACCCGTCAAGTGATCAAGCATGTCCTCCAAGCATGGAATTAGGATAGTAATTTTGTTTATGGCATGTTGAATGCTCCTCATTGGTGGTAAGTCTTGTGGCAAGGTTTCACCAACCAATTCAGCAAATTTGTCTAACAACCTTTGAACTGCAACAGGTTGTTCTATGAGGTCCCCATCACAGCCAACACTATTTGTAACCTTGCTGATAACAGCGAACATCACCCCTGCTTCCTTGCCTTTATCCTCAAACTCTTCAACTGTTCGAAACCCATTCAATTTGCTAGTTTCAAATGTTGTTGCCAGCACCCTCCTAACTATCAATGATTCTCCTTGTGCTGGATAGATATCTACATCATCACCCTCGTCATTATATTCATCATAAATGGGATCCGGCAATTCCTTGCCTCCCTCCTCAAGTTCATCCTCAAGACCACCTTCCGGCATGTCAAAAGGGTCGTGGTCACCTTCCGGAATCTCCATTCGGACTCCCACATGTCCCTGTCGCTGTAAGGCTTGTACAGCCCGCGACAATTCGTCAATCATACGCCACATCTCAGTCAATTCTGTTTGCTGCCCTTGATTTCCCCTGGCACGACCTCTACCACGTCCAACCATGGTTGATGGTGAATCTCGACACAAAACAAGGATCTTGTTAAGCTCTGATACCAATTTGATGCAGGGTAAGATCTTGAACAGTAAACAAATTAGGAAGAGTAGACTGTTTGATCGAAAAAGGACACTAGGTTTAGGTTTAAATCTGCTAAACCTTTTTATTGAGGAGTTAAAACTCGGATAATAACATTCATAAGCTATCGGCTGCTACCCTAAATTGGGGTATTTATAATAACCCTAGTTATTAAAAGTCACATGCCTATCACATGACCTAAATAAATACTTAAAAGCATAAGACTTCTACTTAAATATAATAACTAAATAAGATAGGCAATAACTAAATAAAATAAGCATAGTAAAATAATCCTAAGTCTATGCTCCCGCATCACCTAGCTTCCTTGAAGAGTAAGAAAGGGTTTCCAAGACTTTAAAGCTTTATAAATATCATCTTTTGAGCCATCAAAGAGGACATGCTTTTGATTATTTATCAATCTTCTTCTTCTTATTCGTCCTCTCTTAGTTTTTTTTTTTTTTTTTTTTGTTCTTAGTTTCTTTTGAATATTCATGTTTATGTTAACTATGCCTATGCAAGGCTAAACTTCTCTTTGGTTAAGGGTGATTTCAAAGCCCTAGACATGTTATGTAATTAATTTTCAAATTCTATCATATATTAGTTTTCTATCAAAATTGTTTATGTTCTTCTACAAGAATTGTTCATGATGTTGTTTTGATTTGTTTAGGTGGCCAACTAAATAGATCTTGATAATTATCTAATGCTAGTTTAGGAATCTTGATCCGTGTAATTGTCTTGATTTCTATTCAATGGTATCAATTTGTAATTCATGATTATGTTGGGTTTTCAAGAATTATGAAGTGGAACATAACATAAGTTGAATGAATCCATGTTTATGTGTTTGTTGTTTAGATCAACCTATCTTTCTCATCATAAAACTGATATCACTTTGAATCTAATAATGTTTATCTTAAGTTATTTGATTGTTAGAGATTAAGTAATGGCGTTTGTCCTGCTTAACGACGAACTAAGGAAGGATTGGGGTAACACAGGATGTTGTTATCTACGGTTGTTAACTTTGATAGATAATTGATATTGATAGATCTGAATTTGATTCTTAATGATGTCTAGTGGTGGAGAATGAACCTTTAGCCATATTTTTCATATTTGATTACTTCTTATTTACTCGGTTTTTTCTTTAATTATAAGTTTTTAGTTTAAACTGATGTTAAAAACCTTCTCTTTTATTTTGTTTTCTTTGAATTTAAGTATAAATTAATAATTATTAAACTAAACACCAATCTCTGTGGATTCGACCCTTGCATGCTACTTTACTATAATTGATCATATTAATTGCAAGGTTTAATAAATATACATTTTTTTGGGTGCATCAGTTACTCGGACTCTGGTGTGAGTGTTGGATACCAATATGTGTCCGGCATATGTATGTTCAATTTTTTCTAAGATTTTCATGTATTTGGAGAGTCTTTGGATGATCATATCTCAATACCCATATCCAGATATGCGTCGGGCACGAATACTTCAATAAAAATAAAAAGTCGAAGCAACATAGAATCTAACAATAACCAATCTTACATAATAATCAAAGTCATCATTTAAAACCCAATGCACTCAACCAAAAAAAAAAAAGCTAGAAAGAAAAGATGAGAAATACGTGAAACGGGATAGATTCAATCAAACTCTCTCCGGTTTCTCCATTTGGCATCGGATCACGATACTCGTGACCTTCCTCATGCACCAACTCCAGCCTTCTCAACCTGGGTCTAGTAATCGGCACATCCTATAAAGCCCCATTAGTTAACCTCGAAACCCAAATTAAAAACACTTCAAAGGAATACCATATTTACAAGTTACCTGAGAGAAAAAGGTGGAAAGAAACAAGCCAGCAAGGAATGAGAGTGAGCACAAGAGAAGGGCAGTTAGCAACCCTAGCTTTCTCTTCGAGCTCTTCGATTTCCCTTTCATCTACGGATTTTTTTTTCCAGATTCCTTTTTTTTTTTTTCTTTTACTATTATCCAATATTTTCTCTTTTCACCTTTTTTTTATTTTATTATTGAATTATGTGGCTCTCTGTTCTTCTTCACACTTCCAATAATTGTTGAATCGAAGATGGGTTTTTCTTCTTTTCTTATTATTATTTTTCCTTTTTTGGTTTTTTCTATACTTTGCAGTTTTTCTTTTGTTCGTGCTTAAGAAATGTACAAACGCGGCAATGGCTGGGATTTTTTTTTCTTTTTTCTTTCTTCTCTTCTCTTCTCTTCTCTTTGTCTTTTGACTTTGAACTTTCTCAAGGACTTGATTTACAAAGGAAATCCCCTATAATTTAGAAGAAAAAAAACTAAACAAAAAAAAAAGACCTTTTAATTTAATTGAGAGTTTGGTGGGATTTTAAGGAGTTTCCCGTGGACCAAAGGATTTTATTTTTTTTACATATATAAAATTTGTCTTTTACCAAAATCTTTTTGTAGTTTATGGAAAGAGAGAGTTAGGAAAGGAAAATGTGGGGTGGGATAGTGAAATTTTATCTCATCATATTCATATTTTGCAAAAATTGATGGTATTTGACTCATTTAGGTTTAGTCTTTAAAATGGAAAAGTTTTGCTTCTAAAGCAATCAAAATTTTCACTAATCAAGGGTTTATTAATTTTGCAATCGTACATTGTTTTTTTTTAATTCTTAATCTACCATTAATCTCAAAATTTGTATTTATTTTAATTTATTTAAAAAGAATATTATGCGTCTAAGTTCATTTAAATTGGTAACTTCAAATAGTATGGTTAGTGCACATGCTATCTGAATTAATATTTAAATTTAATAATTTTGAACACGATATTAGAGCACGTTATGTTTAATAAATACGAAAATAATGTAATAATTATGACACAACATGTTTAAACACGATTTATAATTTACGTTTAATACATATATCATATGATCATATCCGTATTTAGAATTTTGATATATTTAATAATTGTGTTGCGTTTATATTTATACGATTGACACGAAAAAAATACAAAATACGATATGTATATATGAATTGTCAAATTTATTAATATTAAATTGGCATAATCATACATTATTAAGTTCTCACCTCTTTGATAAGAAAAAAAAAAACTTTGGGTTTCATTTTTTTCTTAATTAATGTGTTCCTTTTTTTACCTTATAATTAAAATCTTCATTGGTTAAAACTTAAAACCTAATCTTCATTAAGTTATGCAAAAAGTAAGTATGAATGCCTCCTCAGCTCACGTGCCTCCTCCCTCTCTGTACGCTCAATTTCTCCATTTCCCTTTTTTTTTATTTTTTTTTATTTCTTGTTAGTTAGTATTTGTTTTTGTTTGGTTGCTGAGAAAAGAGAAATGAAAAGAACATATGGATTAATATTATTTTGGAATTGAAAATAGATTGCTTTTTCATTTTGTTGAGAAAAAGAAATAGATTTAATTAATTTGTTGTGCTTCATTCTTTGTCTTCTTTTCTGCTCCAATGAATTTTGCTTTGAAAATCAGTAGTCTTAAGCTAAATTTATCAGTGGAATTACCGAAAAATAGTTATGTAATGTAATTTTTTTTCTTGATAATTTATCTGAGCCCTAAGGTAACTTGCTGTAAAATTTATCCACTAACCTACCAAAAAAAAAAGATAAGGTAGTTTGATATTACCTCTCTTTATGATTTGCTTTTACTTTCTGGAATTACTTATATTTGAGTGCATTGAGCTTGTGTTGTTACCTCTTTATCAGTATTGAAATATTTTGAGTGTCTTTGAGAAATTCTGTATTGAAATTGGCTTTGTCAGGAGCGTGCATCGATGCGGTTTGATCAAGGCAGCAGCCAGTTTGTGTCGGCGAATGGTTTAAATGCAGATGGCGTAAGTAGTTCAAGCAGGCAAAGTTTGAGTTCGAAGGAGAGGCTTCCTGAAGCTGTGCTGCTTGCAAGAACAAGGTTTCTTGAGAGACTAAACGGTGTGTCTTTTCTGCAAACAGGTTGGTGCTTAAGAGCTCTCTGCAAGTTTGAAACTCATAGCATTTGCATTGGTTGTCCTGGGATTATTTACCTTATTAAAGTACTTGTCAAAGTGATAGAACAAGTAAATTCTAGCTACTGAATCATGTTTTTTTTTTTTTTATTATCTTGAATATTATAATTCTGCATGATCTTTGACATCTATTGGAACTTGGAAGTCACTGTAATCCATGATGGTTAACCCACCTATCGCACTTCTTTGCTTTTGCTACGCTAATTGGACCAAACCAATTACCAGCCATTCTTGGTCTGACTTGACACCAATTTCCTTTCAATGAGTGTCAAATTTTGAAGGATAGCATATCACATCTATAACTTTTTTGTGAAGTTTGAAGATAGTATAGATGAATCATGTGGAATTTTGTAAAACTTTACCTGAGTTCAAATAAGTATTTTGTTTTTGTACTTTGATTTTGTGGATCTGTTGGGTGGTGCACAATGAAAAGAAGCAACTATTATACTATAAACCTGTATCATAATCTGTAGGAAGATTCAGTGTCATACGGTTGATTGTGATCCATTATTGTTGGTGCATCCGAATAATAAGTTTGCGGGTCTGACTAGGTTTAGCAATAAGAAAAGAGGTAATGTACCATACGATAGATCTCTTAGGAAGATGGCTTGGGGTTATAGCTCGTTAATGAAGAGATTAATTTCATACAGTCCATACCATTTTTTAACTTATCATGCACTATGATGCAGCAATCAGTTGGGTGGGTTGTCACTAGTGAATTCAACTTTCAACAATTGTTTTTGTCTTTGATACCCTAGATACTTTTACAGAATTGCCTACTATAATCATCATGTTTCGACAGACTTTTTTCCCTTAAAGACATTATGCTTAATTCAGTCATTGGCGTTTTATCCATTTATTTATATTCTTGAACGGATTAAGTCCACTTTTTTATGTTTGAAAAATCTGTCATTACTTTGAGCCCTACTTCTGCTATTTACATTAAAGTAGATATTGCTTCTGTTACTCCCCAGCTAT
The DNA here is from genome assembly GCA_030761205.1 of Fremontodendron californicum. Classification (NCBI taxonomy): domain Eukaryota; kingdom Viridiplantae; phylum Streptophyta; class Magnoliopsida; order Malvales; family Malvaceae; genus Fremontodendron; species Fremontodendron californicum. The sequence goes on from JAULJL010000007.1 coordinate 33,528,473, forward strand.
CAGTAGTACTATAATTTCCAGGCCCACTGCTGCTTTACTTGCATCACTAACTACCAATACTGTCCAACTATGTTGCTCTGACTTTTTTTTTTTTGAAGTACCCGTGTCCGACACATATTTGGACATGGGTATGGAGATATGATCCCCCAAGGACCCTCCAAATACATGGTAAAACTTAGAATAAATCAAACATACCCGTGTCCGAGTAACATAGCTGTCCAGTTCCACTGTTTCCTTTGCTGTAGTAATATTAATGGTACTTTCAACACTAACCACTATGACTATCCAGCCACTTCTGCTGCCACTTCCCATACATAGTAAATTAGTATTACTCGTTTCCTAACCATCATTGACTGCTTAAGAGAAGCATGTGGACCACTTGGACCACTCAGTAATGGGCATATGTATGTTTTGTCTTGCATTAAGCAGTGGACTTCAAAGTCCAAACCGCTGTTTCAACATATTGTATCATGGTTTGTTTTTTCTTGTTGCCTTTTTTTTCTTGTTCCATTTTTGGTTTAGTCCTTGTGATATTCGTTGGCTTTGTTTAGGCGAAGCGGCGGAGCTCCACCTATCGCTTTCCGGAGGGAGTATTTATTTCGTGATGATTTCAGGCTTGTTGATGCAGGGGATTGGGGGAGTGAAATTTCTACAGGGTTTTCGGCTGCGAGTTCCCCTTTTACTACTGACTTGACCTCTCAAACAGAAAGGTTTCAATTGTTACGACAAACTAACAAGAAGCCTCCCGGTCTTACTCAGGAGGCCATGAACAGTTTGCCACTGGAGGTTTTTAGTAGCGGAGAGGTTGATGTTGAAAGAAAGTTGTCAAGGGAATCAATGGATTGCAGTATATGTCTGGAGAGTTTCAGGGACAAAGATGTGCTTACATGGCTGCCACAGGTTTCACTTGACTTGCTTAGATCCTTGGGTTAGAGCTTGTGGGGACTGCCCGTACTGTAGAAGAAGTATACTATAAATAATAAATAAAAAAGATTAATTTTAAAAAATGAGATAGATAATTTTTTTAATTTTTGCTCGTAAAATTTAATAATTTTACTGTTCCTTGAAATTCCACCCCTCTTATCTAAATTCGTTAATTTTTTTTTTTTGAAGTCATTCAGCTGCAAAAACGAAATAACATGTGTGGACATAAGTTGGTATCTAAATCTGTCAGGTTCAAATATTTCACACGATTAATAATCTTTGAATGCCCCCCAAGACATTAACATCTATCAAAACATATTATTTTATACATAAAATAAACATAAAGTATAAATCAGTCCCTCATTTAACCCTAAATGGAAAAGGCAAAGTATAATATACTCCACCTAGTTATATCTTGAAGTTGAACATATACTCCTCTCTTCTTTTTTTTTGGTATAATTTTTTTTAAAAAAAATAATTTTTGTCATCAATAAGCTTAAAAGGCGAAAATTTAGAAGAAGAAAAAGTATAAAAAAGGCAAAAAGAAAGAAAGAAAAAAGGCCTTTGTTAACGCGTAGAAGTACATGGTAATACAGCGTATCGGGTCTTCGTCATCTTCCTCTTCACGCGGCATCTTCCCTTTCTCTTTTTCTTTTTCTTTCTCTTTCTCTTTCTCTTTACCCCACTCTCCACTCTCTTAAACCTTCCATTTACCTAACCAAAAAACCACAGCAACAAAAAAAACAAAAGGCCAACCCCTACAAGACTTATCTCTTGCAACCTAAAAACAAAAACCCATTAAAATTCTCTCTTTATAGAAACCAAAAACAAACAAACAAAAAAAAACTAACACCCAAACGAGTAGTAATAAGGAAAAAAACGGGGAAGATCGTTGATATATAGCAGAGAGGAGGATCAATCGAAAGGAATGATGATGATGATGTTACGGTCGCTTTCCAGGCCGCTTGAACGTTGCCTTGGGATGAGGGCTGGTGGGGATGGTCTCATGTGGCACGCAGACCTTAAACCTCACGCTTCCGGTGATTACTCCATCGCTGTCGTCCAAGCAAACAACAACCTTGAAGATCAAAGCCAAGTCTTTACATCCCCTTTTGCTACCTACGTTGGTGTCTATGATGGTCATGGTGGTCCTGAAGCTTCCAGATTTGTCAACAAACATCTCTTCCCTTTTCTCCATAGTAATTATTATCTGACCTTTCAGCATTTTTTCATTCTTTTTTTCTGGGTCTTGTTGCTTTTTAGATTATTGCCATTATTGGATATGGGGTGCCTTTGCCTTTGCATGTAAATTTTCTGCTTTGGTTTGTTATTACATGTGCATAGAATGAACATATAATTATGTGTATGGACATGGCAGGCAAACCTTAAACTATTAATGGAATCATCAAAAAGCATCAATTATTTTTATCCTTTAGTTATATTAGTATTATGTTTTTTCTTTTCTGTTTTAATAGGCAAATAGAATTTTGTGGTAAATCTGTCTTTCTTCCTTTTGTTTTAAACATTATTTCAGGATGTGTTTGTCAGTATATGGATATTTGGACAACTTACAAGTGTCTATCATGCACGTTTATTTAGTTGTTTGATAAGTGCACTTGTGTATACAATGAATGTGAATTACTTGTCTAAATTTGTATCTATATGCGTTGGATATTGGACTTTGGACCTCAAGATTCAAGAATCATTAACAGTGTAATTTCAACTTTTGGCACCTTTCACCTCTTTTTTTTGTTGGGTTTTGTCCCAATTCACTGATAATTTTGCATTTGAAATCGAAAAAAAATATCGATGGAAAGCATAGTGAATGCTCTAGTCACTCCCTCTTACCCTTAATTTTTTATGTCTTAATTGTAGAATTTGCTACAGAGCAAGGGGGATTATCTGCAGACGTGATAAAGAAGGCATTCAATGCTACTGAAGAGGAGTTTTTGCATTTGGTGAAGCGATCATTGCCTCGGAGGCCTCAAATTGCTTCAGTTGGATCATGCTGTCTATTCGGTGCAATTTCAAATGATGTGTTATATGTAGCAAATCTTGGTGACTCAAGAGCAGTTCTTGGCAAGAGAGTTTCAGAGGACAAGAAAAATACGGTGGTGGCAGAGAGGCTCTCAACAGATCATAATGTTGGAATTGAGGAAGTCAGAAAGGAGGTTGAGGCACTTCATCCAGATGATTCTCATGTAGTGGTGTACACCCGTGGAGTTTGGAGGATTAAGGGCATAATCCAGGTAAAATTCTGTTGGCAACTTGATTTATAAGAGTTTAGGTTAAAATCAGTCAGTTTGAGGAATAGTAAATGTTTTGGTTCTAGGACTAGTCAATGAATTCAATTTGCATTTTTTTCTTTTCTTTTTTGGTGCTCACAATGAATCAGCTCTGTATCTGGCCCTAAAGCAGACTCAGATTTTGAGTGGAGTTGATTATTGCTATCCTTTCTTGTCCCAGATATTCTTTGTAGTAAAACCATTTACATATTTCTTTCTGGGCATTGCTTGTAATCCTTATCTGTTTCCTTTTGCTTGGTGAGGAGGTATATTTACAAACACATACATACACATTGGAATGAAATTTATTCTAAAAAGGGTTGTACTTCCAAGTTCCAACTTTTCCAGGAACATTTTGGTCCGACCTCTGGCACTGTCTCATGCAGCTATGCGTCAAATAGTATGCCTTCTATGCATGAGATGGACAAATGCAGACCCCTACAGCATAATGCTAAGCTTATGTAATTACATAGTCTTTTTTTTTTTTGGTTTTTTTTTTTCTTTCTCTTTTGGTGATTTCTTTACCCTTAACTTCAGCAGGTAAGCAGAGCTTTGTGCTTCAATCGTTACATGAATTGAGGTAGACCTGGCAATTCGTGTATCCATGTCGTGTTCGTGTCGTGTTTTTAGTTATTTTTTCCGTGTCGTGTCCAATATTGTCAGGTCTAAATTGAGGGAATAAGATACCTTAGCTTTTAATCTTACACCAGATAGTAAGAGTCTAGATAGTTGATTAATTCATGATTTTACAGAATATAATGGATTATGCTGGTCTAAGCATTTATTTTTCTTATTTCAGGTGTCAAGATCCATTGGTGATGTTTACTTGAAGAAACCCGAGTTTTATAGAGATCCAATCTTTCAACAATTTGGAAACCCTGTTCCCCTTAAAAGACCTGTTATTACAGCAGAACCTTCCATCCTTAATAGAAAGCTTAAGCCACAAGACCTATTTCTGATCTTTGCATCAGATGGACTGTGGGAGCAGTTGAGTGATGAAACTGCTGTAGACATTGTTTTCAAAAACCCCAGAGCCGTGAGTATTCATAATCATGTTCGTCTTATCAGTTAAATTAGTCTTCATTAGCGGCGGGTAGAGTGTAGACCTTATGAAATTTGTGGAAATGCATTTCTCAGCTAAACAAACTAAACTTTTTCTATAACATTTTTGGTATTAATCTTCAAATTGCTTGAATACTTGCAGGGTATAGCTAAGAGATTGGTAAGAGCCGCACTTCAAGAAGTCGCAAAGAAAAGAGAGATGAGATATGCTGATATTAAGAAAATCGAAAAGGGAATAAGACGCCATTTTCACGATGATATCACTGTGATTGTCATTTATCTTGATCAACACCGAAGCTCTTGCAATAATAGAGTTAAGCGAAATGCCATGGGGTGCACGTCGGCACCTGTTGACATCTATTCCTACAATGCAGATGAAGGAGATGAGGAGGATCTGCTTCAAACAATTTCTTGAATACAGTTCATAGAATGAATTTATAGAGTAGCACACTGAGTTTTCTAGCAAAAGTTTATTTATGTAAAGAAACCAAATTATAGGTGGGATTGGTTCTCAAATCAATGTTCATTGGAGAAAATTATAGAGTTTGGAAGGTAATTAAGGTTATTGAAAGGATTTAGGTGGATGCTGATGGAAGCTGGCTGCTATATAAGATCTTCCAAGTGAAGTTCTACCGCTTTCTATTATCTTATCTGTTGATTCTTCTTGTCTTTGCCTTTTTGAAGTTTATATCAATGCATCCCAGAATATGAAGGCAAAATCATTTTTTTTTTCTTGTTTTATTCTATATTCCATTGTTTATGTTCTATGATCCCTTTTACTACACCATATCTGCATTTTTATAATGGGAAGTAAAAAAAGAAAGTTTCTTCTCAAGTTCAAATGTTTTTGTTGTTGAAATTGGATATTTTTCTCGAAACCCATTACTTTTTAGAGTAAAGTTGAACTGGTTTCTAAATCCGAGATTTAGTTCAGTTGGTTCAAGCAGTCATCTTTAAACGATGATATCCAGTAGATTTGAGGTTCGAATCATAACATCTACAATCTTTTCTCTTATTTTCGTAACAATTTGAACTCAACTCTATGAAAAATGAAAGCTTTGCATTTTTTGTTTGTTTCTCTAAAAATTGGAGGCTAACAATCACAACAAAATTGGCTTGTAAATTGGGTGTCTAAATCAAAACAGAAAGATGTTAGTAGTAATAAATTTGTGAGACAGCTTCCTTAAATTGAACGACATGGCAATTGGCAATTGGCAAGTAGCAACAACCTAACTTGTTAGGTGAAACGAATCAACCATAAGATAAAGCGAAAATCAGTTGCGCCAAAATTACGATGTTGGGCACTTGTTATGCATAAAGCTTGCTTGAGTAAACTAATTGGATTTCTTTAAAAATACTCCATATTGAGAAACTTCGAGTGCATTTTGATCTAGAAAATATTTTTCCTTTTCATATTTTTGAATATATTTTTTATTTCTATTTTTTATTAATTTCATGAAAAATGTGTTAGCTAAATGAGAAAACAGCAAATCTTTTTCTCCACAAAATGAAAATGATAAAAGTACATTTGGTATCAGCATTTTCTTTTTAAAGAAAATGAAAATAATAAATATAACTTCCGTTAATGTTTTCAAACATTATAAATATAGTGAAAATGTACTTATTATTATGTTCTTTTTTTTGAAAAACGAACAAATAACATTGTTTTATTTTTTACTTCTAATATGTGAGCAGTTGAGTTGTACAACCACAAGCCATTGGTTTTTGTAATTACACGGGTATTTCTAAAAAAGTAAAAATAGTAGCCTCAATTTTCAAGATATGATATGTTTCACAAGAATTGGACCTGGGCCATTCTTGTGGTTCATAACCATAAAATGGAAAACAACGATGGTGATTTTTTATCCTTGTTTTCTCTTTAAATCTCCAAATCAATGGAAGCAACCTTTTTTGTTTTCAAAATTTGGCCATTGCTATTTCCATTTCCTAAAAATATTTTCTAATATTACCCTCCAGAAATGTTTTCAATGGCTTGTTTTTTATTTTCTTTTGAGATAGAGGACAGAAAAGCCTCTAATTTTGTCTAAATGTGTACTAGCATCCTACTTTTATTTATCTTTGAACTATTATATATATATATATATATTGAATTGGGGGAGGAGGATTCGAACTATTTAATTCAGAATCCCTATTATTTTACAAAATTTTCATCAAAAATTTGTATAGTAAATCAGACTTTCTCTTAAGTTTTTTATTCTTGAACTTTTTAATATGGTTTTGAATGTATAAATCTAAATCTAAATCTAAATCTAAATACATTTTCTTATGTTGAATTCGTTTTTGATATATTAATAATAAAAATTTTAATTTTATAAATAATATTACAAATTTATCATATATCTTATTTTTTAAAATATATTTAAAAAATATATATCATTTTATTAATTTTATTTATGAAATTTAAAAACTTCTTTACGACACAGATGGAATAATTTCTCGCATTATGCATGCCAAGTCAAGATATTGATGTTGGTTTGGTAAGACGTAAATGAAAGAAATTTTATAGGTAAAAACATCATTATGCATTTATGCTGTGAAATATGTTTTTGTAAATAGGTTAAGCGGATATATTTGGTCCAATTTATGAAAGAGTTTATTTATTATACCAACAATAGTTAGATGTTTGGTTCTTAAAAATTAAGATTTTTTAATTTATGCGGGAAGCAAATTTAAGCATCTAGATGAAGTTATACATCAAAACTTTTTTTTTTTTTTTTTAAATACTAATTTTAATAACAAATATTTAATAAAAGCTTTTTATATCCTTACTTTACTCTTCAATAATACATAACATTATAATGAGATTACATTATTTCATATTTTTTATCAATTTATATTACATTATTAATGAATCATATGATGTCATCTAATTAAAAATAAAATTATTATATTTATTTTTAAATTTTTTTAATAAAGTGACATCATGTGATTAACTGATATTATATAAATTGTCAGTACATTAAATATAACTTTTTTTATTGATTTTTTTCTTATTTTAATTAAAAATATTTTATTTTTATTTTTTTACATAAAAAATTATAATTTAATTTAATAAAATTGATTATTTTATTTTTATTTTTTTAAAAATATACAAAAATATTATAATCTAATTTTTAACATTGTACAACATTTCTTTATTATAGCCAAAAAAAAATCTTTTGTAAAGTCCAACACTTTGACCATCCCTATTTCAAGAAAGTGAAACAAAAGGAGAGAAATTCAGAATTTTATGTGAGAAAAAAAAGAAAACGAAAACAAAAAGAACTGTTTCAATGTATTTTTCTCGGACAGACAGTAACCAAAACCAGCCCTTTTAACAGTCTTTCAAAATTTGTGCTTTTGCAAGCCAAAGAAAAGAATGACTGCAAGTCATTTGGTTGCTGAATCCGTGTGGAAAACTATTGAGTCAACTCACTCAGGTCTTTCTTTTTCCCCTATTTCTTCTTTCTTTCTAGTAAGTAGTACCATTTTTCCTTTTTAATCTCTAAATTTGGTGATCTTATGCACATTTTCTTGTCAAATTGGGCAGTAAGTGATGAGCAGCTATCAATGTAAGCAATTCCCATTTTCTTTAATCTTTACTTCATGGGTTTAAGAAATTAGGGAAGGATTAATAATGGGTATTGATTTGTTGTTTTCATTGCAGCTTGCATTTCTTGTTTGGTAAAAACTTTGAGAGAGCAACTAGGATAGTGGATCAAAGGGGTGTCAAGAAAATCTCTGGTGAGCCCAGCGGTCGTTCCATCTTTCAGGTTCATTCTCTTCTTTCTATCTCAATCTTCATTTACATATGCACACTCTTATATTTAAGATATGGTATTTTGTGCATATATTTTGGTTTTGGCAAATGTAGTTAGAATAATTGGATAATTTGTCAGCTAGATCTTATAATTTTGGATACAACTGGTAGAATACGGATACGACATGAATACATGAACGAGTTAAAATCTATATAACATGAATTATTAACGTGTTAAAATTTATATAAATTTTTAATACTTTAAACACGATTATGACACGTGAAGATAATACGAATACGACATGAATACACGGATTTTCAAGTCTATTGTCAGCTACCCAGTCTGTAAAATTTGGTAAAAATTCCATTTTAAGAACTGTCCTTTGAAAATTTTCTGAAACTGGGTTTCTTTCTCCATTGTATGTTGCTTTAGGTTGTGGGAGAATCTAAAAGAAAGGAGGAGTATTTCTGTTTTGCTGAACACTATTGTGCTTGTTATTCATTCTTTTATGATATAATTAACAGAGGAGAACAGCTTTGTGTAAGATTGTGTTATTCCTTTTTCTTCTCATTTTTCTTCTTATATTATTGCTTTTAATAGCTTTATTTTTGTTTTCTTTTGTCTAGTGTAAGCATCAATTAGCTGCAAGGCTTGCTGGATCATTGGGAGCTTGTGTTGAAGTTAAAGTGTCTGATGAGCAGCTAGCAGTATTGCTTTCAGAACTCTAGATCTTTGTAATGAAATAGTAACTCTTTGAATTCGGAGCTTAGTCCAGTTGGTTCATATAGGGTTCGAATCTCGTTATCTACAATTCTTTCCCTAATCTCCAAGTTACGGTCTCCTTTGTTAAAAAAAATAATTACTCTTTATTTTTTAGATAAAGAAGTAATGCTTGAGAAATCATATGGGAACTTTGCTTTTTTTGAACAAAGGAATAGCCAGGTTAGACACCTATAAAATATTTCCCGCACGCGTGTTTTTTCTATTCAACTTCATTTTCTACTCTTTTTGGATGTAATAGACCGGACAATTCGTGTATCCGTGTTGTGTTTGTGTATTTTTTTATGTCATAATCGTGTTTAAGGTGTTTTATATTTGTATAAATTTTAACGTGTTAATAATTTGTGTTATATAGATTTTGACATGTTCGTGTATTCGTATCGTATTCGTATTTTTTTGGGGGTCGTATTTTAGTTATTTTTTCGTGTCGTATCCAATATTACTAGGTCCGGCTGTAATCTTTTGATTATACTCTTCTTAGTTCTTGCTGAACAGGCATTGCTCCGCATTTCTGGTTGCAATTTTCTAATTATTAATTCCTTCCCATTATGTTACCAAGCGTTTCTCTAATTTCAAGTCCTGGTTTTGAGAAAATCAGAATCTTCTTTATATGGTTTTCCCAGCAATTTACAGCTGGTGAACCCAAAAAAATGAACAAATACAATCCCCTGTAATACAACAAAAAGTCAAAATCTCAAATCAAGGAACAATATTGTGAGTTTTCATCTTATCAATCCACGAATTGAAGGACGTTTTCGAGTTCCTAAACCCTACAAATCCATGCTCTTTGCTCTTGTTCATGCTATCCAACAATGACTTTCCAGAAAACACTGTATCAGCAAACAACCATGCTCCAACCTCGTTCAATTTTGTTGGCAAAAGACCATTTTCTCTCACGATTTCATCCCACACTGGACCCTTGTCCTTCATCATCTCAACCAAGCTCAGTTTCTCATCACTTTCTTGAAACCCGTAATGTTCGATACCAAACTGCTTAGCTAACGCCTTCCATAAATCCTTCCACTTAAACACATCTCCATTGCTGCAATTAAAGGCTTCATTTTTGGCGTACTGATTCATTGCTGCCCATATTTGATGCTCTGCGATTAAATCTGCATCTGATGCATCCCAATACCCATCCCACGCTTGACGATTCCCAGGAAATCTCAATGGCCTGCTTTCATGCTTACATATCGCTGCATAAACGCATAAACTACCAACTATATTCATCAAACTAAATGGCGAAAACCCGAAAACCAGTCCCGCAGGCCTATGAACTGACCATGTCAATCCATCCTTTTCCTTCACCTCTTCAAACAAAACATCCTCGAGTGTATAGCAAAAGTTCAACAATTTAAGTCTCGGAAGATCCTCATGAAAAGGAGGATCATGGGGCTGAACCTTGCCAAACGAATCAGAAGGACCAGTATAATGTCTACGTCCGGTTTGCAAGCATATATGTTTCAACTTTGGTGCATTTGGGATTACAGCTTTTAACACGTTGCGTAGCATAGTGCCATTGACAATACAATTTTCAGCTTCACTCGTTTTCTTAGCCCATGCAACATAAAAAATGTGAGTGACATCATTGAGTTTTGAAAGTTTATATTGTGTTTCTTCTTCATTTGAGATGTTGCATTGTATGTAATCAATAGGTCGGTGGTTAGTCCAGGCAGGGCGGGGGCGACGAGCTACGCCGTAGACCTTCCAAGGTCCGCCTGGAGTATCGGAGGAGGGAAGGATCTCCGCGAGGCTGTTGCCAACGATGCCTGTGATACCAATGACGAGAGCAACACTCTTGTACTTTGATGGTTTATCTTGATCTTCCATTTTTTTCTGTACAAAATGACCCAAAAAAACTTGGTTTATTGGAACATAGAGGCAACTATAGAGAGAAAATAAACACATTTTCGACAAATTTGATCATCAAATAAAAAAAGTGTATTGGTTGAACGTACCTTGGCAGCTCCAATGGCTCCTGCCCACCACCAACTCATCATATGTTTTTAATTTTGATTGCTGATATGAAAGAATGCTCAATTTTGTCCCCTTTGAATTCCTTGTTTTATAGTCATCCTCTTTGTTAACTGACGTGTGTTGGCCTTATCTACTTACTTATTATGTAGGCACAGGCAACTAGAGTTCAACTCGAATTTGTTCTCAATTTAATTTCTTAAGACATTTCTGGCTGGCTAATCCAACCCACCTGTTACATTGTTGTTTATAATAGGAAACTTCCATATGTTGAATTTATTATTTCTAAACAGATATTCAAAGGGCATATATTACATACTACGAGTTTTTAAAAGTCTGAATTATGGTTACCCTTTTCTTTTTCTCCTCAAAAATATTAGTTGGCATGTAATTGGTGCACACGAATACTACACGTAAAAAAAACTATATTTTTCGAATAGAATAAATAACTTATTGCTTGCATTGTTTAATTCATAAAGAAAATGGAATATCGGTCACTGATGAATCATTCCTTCCATTATTAAATGCAGACAGAGAATTGGTCTGTATTTTCGTATAGAATAAATTACTTACTAACTAGCCTAGCCAGCCAGCCAGCTTGTAAACACCTCAGCATATTAATCATGCTTGCGTGGAAAACCCAGCGTCCAGAGAACATCCTTATCTACCAATTAATCTTCTACATAATGATGCCATGAAAAATAGAAATTGAATTTTCAATTGGTAAGGATAGGTCATTAGGATGGAATGAGGATTACCAAATTTTTATTCCTTTCCGAATCATATTCTCTACAATTTAACAATAACCCATTTATTCAAATCTGTGACTAGATCTATCCACGAACAGAATTACTCATCCGATGAGATAGATTTTTTATAATTTGGACCAGTCCGGCCATGGAGACCTTTAATCTTGATGCTATGCTATTTCATACACAAAAATGTTGGAACAGCTCTGAATAACAAAGAGCAAACTAAACAATGGCTTGCATTAATTGTCATTGACAACACAAGGCATGTTTAATCAAATCATGATTGAGACTTACCATCATTGCCAAACCTGGATCGATCATATACATTTGATATCCATAAGTTTTAGTATAAAAATTAAGTTTGAGAAAACATCATAACAGAAAATCCAATTACATTAAGGGATAATGTCATGAATAGTCCATGAAATTTATCAAATTTGTCAATGTGATATTTGTACTTTAAAAATATTCAATGTGGTACCTGTACTATCAAATCGTATATCAATGTGTTACTTTGACTTAACACCGTTAAATATAGATGATGATGTGACATTGACCAATCAGGTGATAACACGTGACAGCATTTAATTTTTTAGAAATTAATATATGAATTTTTGTAAAAAAAGAAAAAGAAAAAACATTTTAAAAGTTAATATCTAATTTTTTAAAAACTTAAAAAATTATATTAAAATAATAATAAATTTTAAAATTATATTTTTTAAAATTAAATTATATTTTTTAAATTCAAAATTTTAAAAAATAACAAAATTAAAATATTTAACTAAAATTATTTTTAAAATATAAAATATTTTCAAATTACAAAATTAAATTATGAAATTATTTTAATTCTTAAAAAAATATATTTATTAAAAAATTACAAAAATTAAATATAAAATTAATTTTTTTTTAACTTTTTAATCTTTTTTTTTTTAATTTTTTAAAATTTTTAAAATTTTTAAATTTTTTTTAAATTTTTTTTTTAAATTTTTTTTTAAAAGTTAATACACGTGGCATCATTATATGGTGCCATGTGTCATCATTATATTTTAAAAATAAATTTATTTTTATTTTTAAAATAATAATTTTTTAGTTAGTATACGTGTCATTGTTATATGTTGCCACGTGTCAAGTTTTCATTGGATACAAAAATCAGGTCATCAATTTTTTACAGTGTTACTGACAGGTATTACAATAGAATACGGAGTATAAACTTTAGATATCAAAATAGATATTTTTAAAATACAGATACTAAATTGACAAATTTAAGGTTATTCATCATGACATTATCCCTTACATTAATAAAAAAACATATCAAATATTCCTTTAGATAACAATTTTACAGAGACAATGTGTTAACTGCACATAATGATTTCTATTTGACTGGTATAAAAGCAATTGTACATATAAGTTTTTCAATTCCACTCTTTCCCCATTCCTCTTTCTTGTCTCATCAGCTATGTAATACAAAGTTCCCCACCAATTACAAGCCTAGCTAAATACAGCTCTAGGCATTCAAAAAGCTAAAGATCACATACTGGCCTCAAGGAAAAACACAGAATCGTGCACAACAAGATCACATTTCTGCTCTCTGCGTACTCAAATTGATGAACAGTGATAACACTATACAGAAAGGTTTTCTTTATGGAAGACAATCTTCTATGACCATTTTTCCACGATACGCTCTGATAATCTAATTTCCTCGTCCTTGGACATATGCGGATCTAGCTTCTGAAGGTTGTTAATAAACGTCCTTGCCTCATCTCGACGATTAAGTTTACAATATCCATCTACTATGGAATTGTATGTATTCTGGTTTGGTTTACAGCCATGCTTAATCATGTATTGCACCACATCAATAGCCTCCTCAAACATGGAATCAGCTGCATAACTTGCAACAAAGGTATTATAAGTGATAACATCTGGAACAAGGCCAGAATCGCCCATTTCTGAAAAGACCCGCGAAGCCTCTTTCATTCGACCATTTCTACAATAGGCATAAATAACAGTGTTATACGAAATTATATCAGGTTTTACTCCTTTGGCCAAAACTTCCCTTAAAATTTTTTCTGATTCCTCAAAATTTTCAGAGCGGCTATACATATACATCAAACTATTGTAAGTTGTCAAGCTCGGAGTATATCCACTCTCATTCATGAAATTCAATATCTCATTTGTCTTGGAAACCATCTGCCTCCTGCCATATATTGAGACCATGGCATTTAGAGTAGTTATGTCAGGTGAAAATCCTTTCTTCCTCAATTCCAAGAAAGCGCGCTCTGTTTCCACAAGAAGGTCACATTTACTATTGACCAAAACAAGAGTCTTTAAGAGCACAGCATGACGTTCAATGACACCAGAGTATATCTCTTCTGCAAGGGCATGCATCCGATCTACCTGCTTCCCATTGGCATAAACATTAAGCAAAGAACAGTAAGTTAGCTCATTGGGTTTACACCGACCATCTCTCATTTCAGCCAGTATTTTCTCAGACTGTTTCCAGAGACCTCCCCGTGCCAATGCTGCCAAAACAGCATTATACGTAGAAAGGTCTGGGGTAACTCCAGCTTCCAGCATTCTCTTATAAACAGCCATGGCTTGATCAAAAGAACCACAGCGACTGTATGCACTAATTAAGGTGTTGAATGTGTCCCTTTCAGGTACAAACCCTGCCCTCTTCATCTCCTTGAATACTCCTGACACTTCTGAATCCATCCCATTTTGCCCAAACACTGCCAATAGTGTATTCCAAGTAACAATATCTGGTGCACCATTGCATGCCTTGATCTCATCAAAAACCTTTATCATCTCAGTAAACCTTCCGCGGTTACCATGCATCTTAATTAGAGCATTGAAAGTACAAATATTTGGCTTGCAACCAGCACTTCTCATCTCCTCAAAAACCCCCATTGCAGACTCATCTTTTCCAGCCTTTTCAAATCCTGACAAAGAGTGGTATAGGTAAAAACATCAGGCTTAATCCCTTTTCCCTCCATCCGTGTTTTCAAGTCCATAGCTTCCTCCAATAGACCATCCCTAGCATAAGCAGAAATCAACGAATTATAAGTCACAACGCTAGGGGCAAACCCATTAAGCTCCATCTCTTTTAAAACCTCCATGGCTTCCTTAGGTCGCCGAGACTTCCCATAAACGTCCAACAATGCATTGTAAGTAACATTATCTGGACTAAAACCAGCCAATTTCATTTTATCAAAAACCAAAGCCGCTTCCTCATGCAAAGACCCTCTACGACAGCAACTTATAAGCGTATTATAAGTATAAGCATCTGGGACAACTCCATCACTCTTCATCCCATCAACAAGAGCCACGACCTTACTCCAAGGCATGCCCATTTTACCATACACATTCAAAATCACATTATAAGTTATCAAAGTAGGTTTGCAACCCTCTTCCTCCATTTTCTTAAAAACCACCATGGCTTCCCTATACCTCCCACTACCGGCATAGGCAGTTATCAAAGAAGTATAAGCATAAACATCAAGACTAAACCCTTCTGTGTGCAAGACATTAAACAAATTAGCTGCAACAGAAACCCTCCCTTCTTTTCCTAACATACTAATAACAACAGCAACAACAGAACTATTCAGAACCAATTCACAGTCTTTTCTACCCTTAACCCAATTAAAAACACCCAAAGCCAAGTCAGATTTCTTGTAAAAACCTAAAGCTTTAACAATTCCAAGCACTTCCGCAGTCAAAAAATCTGGTTTTGCATCTGGGTTTTCTTGGTATTGCTCAAATAACTTAGCCAAAACACTGTCAAGTTGACTGGAATCAAAAGAAGGGTCAATTAAGGAGTTGAGAACCTGCTGACCTAGTGTAGAGAGGCGGTTATGAGTCCAAGGCTTTCCACGGTTGAGGTCACGTGAGCGGCCGATACGGGTTCGGGTCCGGACTTGTGGGTCGATGGGTTGTTGGGACTTGGAGTTATGTCGAAGGATGAGGTCTTGAAGGATTGGAGTCGAGGGAGGTGGTGAATTGGGTAGTAAAGTTGGGTTTTCTTGTTGGTGGTGGGTTTGGTTTAAAAGTGGGGGTTTTACAGGTGGAGGATTTGGAAGGAGAAGAGGGAGAGCTAGCCTCTCTGCCATTTAAAGAGATTATGAGAAAGTTGCAGTGTTTTCTATCTATGGTTTAGCAAGTCGAGAAGATAGTTAGAAACAGGGAGGGAGAGAGAAGGGTAGTTGATATTTAGCAAACAGTTGGTGTCCTCTTCATTATTACTATGAGAACACTTTTTTTTTTTGGTTAAAGTTTAGAAGTTAAGGAGACAAGACAAAGATACGAGAGAAGGATATTTTAGGAGGGAAAGGGAGAGAGTGGACTATTGAGATTCTATGACCAATAAAAGATTGCCACGTCAGCTCTGAAACTAGACTCCGGTCAAAATTGGTGCTCTTTGCCCGTAAACAAAAATTCTATGATCAATAAAAGTTCGGTTCGAGGGTTCGGTTCATGAGTTCGATTCGATTCATGAGTTCGGTTTAGAGAAGTTCGGTTTTGGGGATTCGATTAGAAAGGGTTTAATTCATGGGTTCGGTTTGGAGGGGTTTGTGAGTTCGATTCATGGGTCTAGTTGGGGGGCTTCAAGTCGGGGGTCCGGTTCGAGGGTTCGGCTCATGAGTCCAGTTCATTGTTTCAGTTTGGAGGGGTTTGGTTCATGGGTTCAATTCTTGAATCCAGTTCTAAGGGGTTCAGTTCATGGATTTTGTTTGAAAGGGTTCAGTTCATGGGTTTTGTTTGAAAAAGTTCAGTTCATGAGTCCGGTTCAAAAG
Source organism: Fremontodendron californicum (assembly GCA_030761205.1). Taxonomy (NCBI): domain Eukaryota; kingdom Viridiplantae; phylum Streptophyta; class Magnoliopsida; order Malvales; family Malvaceae; genus Fremontodendron; species Fremontodendron californicum. Next base: position 33,544,801 of record JAULJL010000007.1, read on the forward strand.
ATTCGGTTCATAAATTCGGTTCATAAGTTCGATTCATGAGTTCGATTTGGAGCATCCAATTCATGAATCTGATTCGAGAGTCCAGTTTGAGAGGTTCAATTAATGCATCGATTTGAGAGGATTCAATTCTTGAATCCTGTTTGAGATGTGTCAATTCATGAATCCAATTTGAAAGATTCTATTTTTGAGTTCGATTTAAGATATACTTTTTTACATGGTCTAAGAGTAAAAGTAGATAAAATTTCTTTTTAAAGTATTTGTTCTTTATTAATATGATTGGTTTTTAGATCGCTAGAAATTTAATTTTAACTATAGAAATTAAAAGTCTAGCACTCATTCAATACATCACACACGATTGTTGGCTTATATATATATATATATATATATATATATATATATATATATATATATATATATATATATATATATACCCTCCCATGGAGCCAAGCCAAAGATTATTAAAGCCATTTTGAAACTAGATCAACCAAGTGATAGCCTACTTAGTACTAAATTGGAACAGAAGCCATTTATAGATGGCCACTGCAAAATTCCAAGATCTTAGAATGATTTAATAACATGCATAAACTTAGAAGACACTAATAATATTTGCATAAAACAGTCTACATATTAGGAAATCCAGAAACAAAATCCTTAAGAAGGTACTTCTGTACGCAAATTGAAGAAGGAAAAAGGCATGGTTTTCTTCAGTATCATATTCCTCAACAAAAAGACAGGCCCCCATAAACAAGGTTGTTTCCTATTTTGCAAACTGACTCTCTAGGATCCATCAAAGAAAGTGAGGACTGATCAACCCAGCAATTTCAAGAAATCCAACGCGATCTTTCCCTCCAAATATCTTCTTCAGCTTCTCATCACAAATTATAACCTTCTTGTTCTCGGGGTCCTAAAGAAATTGCAACAAAGAACCAAGTCAGAGTTACAGGTTACTTGGTTGGTAATACCAATAAATGATTCAGAGCATGAATACATATTCAATTTCTACACCCTTTAACAGAGAGGAGAAAGTAAAAAGAAGATCAAACCTCGGTAGCTAAAGTTCACGATCACTCACAAAGTTACCTAGTAGGGATCAGCTCAATTAAAAATTCAAATCTCTCTCAAAGCATAAATATACTATGAAACATTTCTCAAGCAGGAATAAATCTTTGAGCCATCAGCTTCCCACAAATCTTCTTGGTAGTAGTCAGAAAGCAGAATCACATAAAATAAAAAAAAAAAACGGTTGCATAAAGGTCATTTTGATGAATGCCCCAAAGGCAGGCAACAACATTAAACTTGTCAAGGTATTGGTTTTCTAGGCCCAGAGCTTCTCTTTTATCCAAGAATACTGTTATGTTCATCAACTTCAAATACATACGGTGGCATTAACCAGTAAAAAGACTCACAAACGAAAGAACCTAGTCAAGATAACTCAGAACAATGAAGCCCACAGAGCATTATAATCAAGAAATTGCACCTAGTTATGTTCATCAACTTCAAATACAGAAACTCATCTAGAAAATCCACAGTTCCATATTCCTAAATGTCTAAGGCAGATATATGAAAAACATCCAAATGAAAGTAAGAACCCAATAGAACCACTCTCAGTCTCATATCTGTATAGAAGAGGACAGAGCATCAATCAACCAGCAGTTTCATAAACAGCAAAAGTTTTTATCCAAAAGACAAAACCCACATAAAATAAAAGAAATGTGAACTCCATATATTTATTTATTTACCAACAAAGCCAAGATATACATTCACAATAACCAGAAATAGAGATATAGGTAAAACCCATTCAAAACCTCCAAAACCCTTATACATTCACAAAAAACAAAACCCTTATACATTCACAAAAAACAAACACAACCTTATCCAAACACAGAAACCCATTTTAGGAAATATAGTTTAAAGAGGCAAAGAAGGGGAAAAAAAAAAGAAAAAAGATAATGGACCTGAAGATTGTGCTCTTTAATGTAAGCCCAAATCAGCTTAAGAGCTTGAGTTCGAGGAATTTCGGGGACTCCGACGAGAGACTGCATCTCAGGCGACACACGGCGGGGCTTCGTGATGCCACGTGGAGGTCGGGGGCCGGTGGCGGGCTTTGAGACCGTGGCTTGAGTCACGGTTCGTACCATGCGCACGTTAGTTGGAAGAAGAAGACGGAGAGAAGAAGAGGAAGAGGGTTTGGCTAAGAACAACGGCGTTTGGAGCGAGATAAAAGTGGCCGAACAGACTGCCATTTCTCTTTTCTTCTTCTTTGTTTGGGGAAGAAGCTGAAGGAAGGAGGGCTTTGTGTTGTCCTCAGTTGTTTTTGGATTTTGGGTTTGTTTTTTGAGAATGAGAAGAAGAAGAAGAAGAGATAGGGGTTTATTATTATTTTTCTTTTATTTTTTAATGATTTAATTTCATTTTATTTTTATGAAAGGGAATGTTTTTGGAGCCCGCCTTAAGTTAGACACTAGGATATTTTTTGATCTGATACTTGAAGTTACAAAATTAACCTTGGATCCCAAAGGGACCAAGCCCATTTCACTTATAATTAACTATGACCAAAAGGAAGAATAAGGTTTATTATTTTGTCTATGGCCCAAATCACCATTCAAAGGCCCAAAAATCCCTATACAAATCTCATAACTAAGTTAAAGTATACTATCTCTTTATCACCTATCAGATTAGGGGTTAGCAGTTAGTGGTGGTTAGGATTAGGAGTTTAGAGTTAGGGTTAGGGTTATGATTATGGTTAGTGGTTAATTTTTTAATGAGGTGTTAGTGTATAGACTTATAAATTGACAGTGCATCATATACAAACCCTTCTTCTATTATATACCAAAAACCAATTTCTAATTTAGGTGAATATAGACCAAATCCATTGTTGATTCTATATACTTTGTTAACTAAGCAAATAAGGGAGCTTTCTCTTCTTTTTTTCACTTTTTAATGGGCGGGGACATTATCTCTCGCCAATAATCGTGTGATCTGTTAAAAAAAATGCTGAACTCTTAATTTTAATGATCATGAATCAAATCCTGACAACTTCAAATATAAAATAAAAAAAAAACTATTTCCCAATTAATTGTAATTTGTAAAGCAACTCTCTCTCTCTCTATTTCTCAGCTAGAGAACATTTTTCTGCAACAACAAAACTCACATTTCTATTTTTCTTGGACTTAATTAGCAATAATTTCATAGGAAACGATGACATCTCAGATCCTAGGCAAACATGCAAAGCAAAAAATTATGGAGTTTTGTAAGACTAACCAAATCCTAAATCATATATATATATATATATAATGTGCTAGAAATGGAAAAGTTAAAAAGGTCACCCTTTTTCCTACAAATGAAAAAGGTTTTTAGTTTGAGAATACTAGGAATATTGATCTCATCCAAAACAGGTCAATTGAAGTGAAACTTTACTCTAAAAAAAAAAAGTCTCCAATAGAGATGAAATGTTACAAGCACAAGTCTCAGTCTCAAGTCTCAACATTCTCATTTCATGGCAATTTTTTTTTTCTTTCTTTTTTTGAGTGTCAGGAACCTTAATTGGTACGAAATTTGATTGGGAGAGAGTTTTGATTAAGCCGCATGCTTTTGCAGTTGAGAAAAAAAAAATGGCATAAAAGTCAGCTTCAATTCATGAGGGAAGGGGGAGGTCAATTTATATCCTTTCTGGAAAGAAATGTATGGGCCAACAGGAGGAGGCTAACCAGTTACATCACTTTAGATTTGGAGATAATGATCGTTAAACAGACGGGTCCCTCCCCCCTCAATCCCTTCTTCTCTAAGCTGCTTAAGAACCACTTTATTTTATTATTTTTTAATAAATTAAAGAAGTTGTAGTCTAGAGATAAAAGAAGAGGTTAAAGATATTAAAATTAGAATCTTCATACCGGTCGAATATTATTTTTTAAAAATGATTACATAAATCGATTCGATTAAACCCAAATTTAGACCACTTTAACTTTGATATATTCTTTTTCCTTCTTTTCCCTTGGCACCAATTCTCTTGCTCAACTTCTACAATTTCATAATGCAACATAAACTTTTTTATACTTTTTTTTTCTTCTCTTTTCAATTTCCGAAATGAATCTGCTTAAATGGTTTTTAGGTGCATCAAATAGATTCAATTAATGTCACAACCCCAAGAAAGCAATAATGGTTTTTCTTGAACCCACTTAATTAGTTCCCAAAACTATGGGCTAAATTTACTCACATAGTCACATACTAGTCATGGAAACATCCCACCAGATGTAAATGAGTGTTCTAAATTCAAAGACCAAAACCTAAAATTCCCTATATCAAACAATTAGCTAGTCGTGCTGTAACATTTGGCTTAACGGTTGTTCGAATCTTTCCTTCCTCAAATAAAAAACAATTAAAAAACAATTAGCTCTTCGTAATGGGTTTTGTAACCCTTCACATTTCAATGAGACATGTAATAAAAGAAGAGTGGAAATTCCATGCAAATGCAACCCACTAGTGGCTTAAAAGTATCACATGCAATATGCCAAGTTCAATCGTATATCTTTGAATGAAACTTTAATGAGTTGTGTTAATGAACTGTATGACGTGCAAATATCTTCTTTAAAATGTTAGGTGGTAATAAATTGAAGAAACAAGAGCCAATGAGAGTTAGGAATATCAGAGATGAAAAACTGTTTCAAACTTTATAAGATTTATTATTTCTCTAGTAAATGAAACCAAGCTTATAAGCTGAGCTAGAGTATCCAAAGTAAGATGGAAGGGCCCATGTTAATGCAATCATGAGGGGAGGGAGGTAGAAAACCGAATGCGCCCGATTAATTAAGATCAAAATCCGCCCTGATCATGCAATGCAATGACTAAAATTGTAGAGTTTGTATATAATTTGTGTATTTGTATTATATTTGTATTATTTTCATATTTTATAATCATTTTAAAGTATTATATATTTTATAAATTTTGACACGTTAATAATTCATGTTATATAGATTTTGATATATTTATATATTTATATCGTATTCATATTATTTTTTCATATTGTATCGTATTTTAAATATATTTTTTATATCATATTTATATATATCGTATAATCTGTTCAAAATTATTAAGTCTTAACTGGCAAAAGTTGAAGGAGGTAGGGGACATGTTAAAACTGGATTGATCTATAAGCAAAGCCTCTTCTTCTCTCATACTTCAAACGTTTTTGTGCAATTGGCCACCAATTCCAAAGGGGCACGTGAAACCATGTTAATCATGCATGTCTTTGTTAGAGACTAGGACCCTCCCAAAAATTAGGGTTTTTTTTTCCTTAATCACAACAATTATAGTTTGGAACTCAAGATAGAGATATTGTTTGCATAGTTTCATAAGTATCAGCAATTCCTTTGTCTTTCTCATTCATTAGTTTATTTGATATTGGATTTCCTTCTGATATTGAAATTTTGACACTTTTAAGTGCTTGATAGTATCAATTTTAACATGAAAAATGACATTTCATCTTTTTATCATTTTAATGGAAATGAGGAAGCAAATAATGAATAGGAAGCAAGTGAGTACTTGCTTTTTAAATAGGGATTATAGTCAAATTTGTTATTAAATTATGAGTTAATGTTGAATTTTAACACCGGTTCAATTTTATTTAATTTTAACATTATACTTTTAATTTCATTGACTTAAAAAAATTAACAAAATTGATGAGAACATGTCAATTGTATTAATGAAATATTGCAATTTCCTTGTTTTTTATATAAAAAAATCAAAGAAATTGAAATTTTAATAAAATTGAAGTACAACAACAAAGTTTAATATTAAGTCACAATATAATGACACATTTGACTTTAATCCCTTTTATATCAATAATATTATATTAAGTTCGAGCATTTCACACAATGATTAATGTAATGACTTTTTTGTTCGAAAAATAAAATTTGAATCTCCTTCTCTAAATTTAAAAATATATATATATAAAAAAATCATAATAATGTATTAATCTTGGGAAATTCCCTTACAAAAGCTTTCTGCTAATTTTGATATTGGCATGAAAACTAAATACATGAAAAAGATAGCAATATATATCTATAATTATATATAATAGCAAAATTCAAGTGGGTTTCCCTTGTTGATACTGGACAGTTTTTCACTTTTATCTTTTTTTTTTAATTATAAAATTAATAAATAAATAAAAACCATGAGGAAAAAATACATAGAGCAATTACAGATTTTTTTTATTTTGGTTAATGGTTTTAGGGTTTTCTTTTAGGGATCTTCTAGCTTTTTAAGTTAGTAAAAATAATAGAGAAATTATTTTGATGGTTTTGTTAGAATGAGATTTCTTGGAACGTAATGTTTTGATATTTGAGTTTTTATTTAAATTATTGGGAAGAGTTTTTGAAAAAAATAAATTCAAAAAACTAAAAAAGATAGAGAGAAAAAAAATAAATAAAAAACTTTAACTTTTATTTTCAATTAAAAAAATATATTTTTAAACGAAAATCTACGCATTGATCCGTCCCGACTTGAGACTCGCAACAGGGCCTACGGATTGAGGCGGTGCAGATGCTCCAACGTACCAACTAAATCTGGATGATTTTTCCCCCATAACTTAATAACTTTATATAATATATGTTTAACTTAGCGTTCAAATTACATTTGCCAGTTTGCCATAAAATGATCCACCTCTTTTATAGATGGATCATTTTAAAAACTTTATATATATATATGATCTGTTGTTTGCTTTAAAGACTTGATGTGATTTTATCTAACGATTTTGTCATTTAATAATATATATATTTTCATAGAAGACTGTCCCTTTCTTATAAGTCATAGTTTAACCTTTAATTATTAAGGATGTGGGATCGTTTTCTTTAAATAATAATTGTCAATGGTTATAATAAAAACAACAATAGCTCTTTAATTAGCATATCAATTGAGACATGCAAAGAGAAAACAAAAGTTTCTAGATGCTAAATTCTAACGCATTATTCCTTCGAATTTTGCTTCTATAAGGACACACCATGCTTAAATTACAAACTTTCCAATAAAAACTAAAAAAAAAAAAAATTTATTGCATGATTGGAAATTGATAAAAACATTGGGAATCATCGAAATAAAAAATTAAAACGATAAATAACATTACAATTTAATTTGATCGACAAACCAAACCTTTGAAAAAAAATGTCCATCTACAGAAAACCCACTACACTGTTTTTTTACCAAATGTAGGAGCAACTAACGCATCATTTATAATCATAAAAAATATATAATAAGCCCCACATCTCCACCTGGCTATTCAAATTTTTTTAGATCTCATAATTTATGTATACTTGTTGTATTTTATAAATTTTTTTATGTTAATTGTGTAAATATAAATATAAATACTATATATATATGCTTGTTATTTTATGTTAATCGTATAAATATAAATATAAGTATGATATATCTATTAATCATATTTTAACATATTTATTATAAATATTATATTCGAATCCAAACCGAAAAAAAAAAACCTCACTGATAGTAATACAAAGTTTTCCCAAGCCTCTGGGAATATTTTTTTCTAAGTATGTATTTAATCGACAATATAAATCGGTAAAATATGCTCCATTTTCCTATTAGATCGTAACAATACCGACTACATACATTAATTTAGTCGGTAAAAGAAGAACTTTTTTTGAATTAATCAAATATTGGATTCTTACGATGAGATTTTATTTTGAAAATAAAATTTTGAATATGTAAAATATTATATATATTTAAAATTGCTTTAAAAAATGAAACCCGTCCAAAACCTAAAGTATCTCTAACCGTCCGATGAAAAAAATTAGCAATAGCAATCTTATATCACATGCAAGAATGGACCCCACCCGGCACAGTCTCTATCTAATCAGATGCCACGACACCAACAGATCATCAATTCGGTATAGAAACCCATGGGCCCCACACGTTGGGCTCCTTCCAAAACCTTCTCTCTAAGGCCTAAGCGGCTAAGCCACTCAAGATCCAAGCCAGCCAACATTATATAAATACCACCTTTTATTCCCTCTCTCACACTCGCTCTTCAGTCTTCACCCTCTCCCTCATTTCTTACGGGTTGTGGCGTAGTTTAAGCGGAGAGGGTGCGCAGGATATACTTTACCATCGTTTCAACATGATGCTTCATTATAAAATTTTATTTCTATCAGCTTTGCTTTGCATTGCTGTAGCAGAAGTTTTGGGTCAAGCTCCTAGTAATCCTCCAACATCCACGCCGGCGCCTCCCACGCCACCAGCTTCTTCTCCTCCGCCAACTACTCAACCACCGCCTACACCGACCGCCACTCCACCACCGGCTTCTACTCCTCCTCCCACTTCATCACCACCCCCAGTGACAGCTTCCCCACCTCTAGCTTCAACCCCTCCACCTACCTCTCCTCCTCCAGCAACTCCACCACCTGCTTCTCCTCCCCCGGCAACTCCACCTCCCGCCACTCCTCCACCTGCTTCTCCACCTCCCGCCACTCCACCACCTGCTTCTCCCCCTCCTGCTACTCCTCCACCCTCATCTCCTCCTCCAGCAACCCCACCACCAGCTCCATTGGCTTCTCCTCCAGCCACAGTCCCAGCTCCCGCACCCAGCAAGAAGAAAGCTAAGTCTCCAGCACCATCACCCTTGACCTCACCACCAGCTCCACCAACTGAGGCCCCTGCACCTAGCCTTGGGGCTTCTTCACCAGGTCCAGCTGGAACTGATGTGGTATATTTTCTCTTATTCTATCATATATCCTCCTTTTTTCTACTTATCACCTAGTAATAATCTGTGTTTATTTAGTAGCACTTACCCTTAGTACTCAATGCACCTAGTTTGTTAATTTCTTGAAGCTTTATTAGCGGATTTTTTGAAGGTTATATAGATTTAAGGATGCGTAATGTTAATGTAGCAAAAATATACAGGGGTGTTCTAAGTTGTAAGTTCTAATCTAACATAAACTAAGGATGTGGACGGTTTTGATCGTTTTCGTGTCTCGTCGTCGCTCTAGTATTGTAGTCGTGTCGTATGTAGTTTACTTTTGCTTGTATGGAGCAAGATCTGGTGAGATCAAGCTCACGGTAGTATAAAGAGGTATGAAGATCTGATTGGTGGTAAAATAAGGAAGTCTAAGTTCTGATCTCTGACCAACTTTAAAAGCATGTCGAAAGGGTGCAGCCGTGTAGGTAAATTTTTGTTAGATTTTCACGCTTTCTGAACTTAAGCATCAATGCGAGACAGATCAAGTAGTTCCATATCTGTGCCTAAGAAACTAGCAACAAAGTGTAGGACAAAGAAGAAGGTAGCCATTGGCGTCGTGGCAGGCAGGTATCAAAAGGACTGCCAAAAAGTGAATAAAATTGTACCTGTGGTTTGTGGAGGAACACTAGGCACAGAATCCCAAAGAGCTTTTATGTCTTGTTTAGCATCCTCAAAAATTATTTTTTTTATTGCAAACTCAATATTAAATAAATAAAAAAAATTACTTTTTATTATTAAAATTATAATTTAAAAAATCAAATCAAAAAATATAGATTTTGAGTTTTAAAAATTAACTTTTGGATAAAATAATTTTATTATACTCACATCTTTATATTTTTATTATTTTAAACATATTTTTTTTTGATATTTTAATTTTTTAAAATATTTTATTTTTTCACAACAATATTAAACACTTACAAAATTTTAAACAATAACTTTTATCACACTTTTTAAATAATGTTTTTAACTTAAAGTTTTTTTACAGTAATATTAAATTAGTCCTTAGTCTACGACTCTAGGCCCCCTTCAGGCGATAGCTGCACCTAGCTTTTCAGTTTGTTGTTTCACTGGTCTGACCTTTGATTTCAGCTTGTCCTGGTATTAGCCAGGCCTTTAGCCATCTTTGGTTTCCTCAACTTTTATTGGATCATCCAATCGTTTGGGCTTATTTTATAGTTATGCAATCACTTATATATTTGGAACAAATTAGATTAATTGTTGTTTGTTTTAACTTGGATTGCAGAGTGGAGTAGAGAAAATGTGGCCTGTACAAAAGATGGTAGGCAGCTTGGTTTTCGGATGGGCTCTCCTCAGTTTGATGCTTTAGACTACAAGTCTCTCGTTCGTGTCTTAGCTATTATGTTTCATTCCAGTGTTTATTTACTTTCGGCCTTTCCATATATTATTGGCTGCAGTCTCTGATCGGACTTTCTACTATGCGTATTTGAGTTTGAGCCTACAGCCCTACATTACTTACTTTACCATATATCATTCGGTTGTATTCTTTGGGAGATTTTTTTGAGGGCACCTTTTCTTTGTATTGGAGGGGAGTTATTGTTTATTTTGTATGGGATATGTTGGTGGCTACCTCCTTCTCTCATGATTGATTTGTTTTTTAGTAGACTCACATTTCATTTACTTTGTTGCCTCGTCTGTTTATCAAGTCTCTGGCATATATTAAGAAGATTTGATACCAAGTGGAAAAAACAAAAAATTCTTTTGATAGCTTTCTACTCATGCAAAAGGTAAAAGATGAGAAGTAAGAATTCAAGGGTTGATCCAATTAATTCATATTTTATAATTATCTTTAAGAAGTGGCAAATTGTAGATTGAGATTCGAATTTTAATTTTTATAATTTTTTCATTTATTTTCAAGTTATGACTACATTTGTACCCAAAAAAATAAAAAGATAAAGAAAGGAGGCAGGGAAAATTGATTTCTTAAGCAACTTAAAACTTAAACAATTGTTCTTTAATTACTTTAGCCAGAAAAAAAAAAGTTTCCGAAATTGGAGAGCATGTGGGAAGAAATGATTGAGAATCATCATGATGAATTTATCAAGAGTGGAGTTGGTATAGTTACAGTTAAACTATATTAGCTCCACCATTTATGGGTTCCCTTTTTGCCTTGGGAGATATTGATTGATGGAGTAGTTTGCCTTTATGCATCATACTTAAAAGCTTGAGATTCATGGGATGGGATGGGATGGGAGTTGTAGTATTTCATTCATTCATTTTGGAAAGTGGTTATTTTTTTTTTTTAATATATATTTGATGTACTGTCCATGTATAGATCTATACATTGATAGTGCATCCTACGATGTCATTATTCGGATTAGGGGTTAAGACTAGAGTTAGGGGTTAGTAGTTAGTTTTTTAATTAAGTATCAGTGTAGCATTTACCGTCAATGTATAGATTTATACACTGACAATGCATCAAATACAAATTTTTTTTTAATGGGTGGGTGGGCATTGTTGGCAATGGAGAAATTAGTATGTTGTTGGCTTGGCATTCAATTTTGTGGCATAAAATGATATAAGATGATAGCGTGATGGATGGGTAAGTTAAAAGGAAAATACTATTCGTTCCACATTTTTATTCCAAATTTTTATCCCACTTGATGTAACAATAAATCGAATTAGTTGATTTATTTATGAATTCGTAAATACTATATTTGAATTTATTCAATAACTTTATATCATTTTTCACAACACAAATATTTGGGTCTCGACAAAAGTGATAGAATAAGTAGTCGGAAATTAAATACGGAAAACTTAAATTTATATATATATATATATATATATATATGAATTCGTTTTTGATACGCTGATTGTGGAATTTTTTAATTTCATAAAAGAGGTTAAAAAATTATCACATATCTCATTTTTTTTAAAATTTCTAAATATATCATAAGGTTATACGTCACCCTACTAATTTCGTTTGTAAAATTTAAAAACTTAACTAACAGAATAGTCAATCTTTTTAAAAAAAATTTAAATATATCATAAAATTTTGCATCGACCTTATTAATTTCATTCGTAAAATTTAACTTAACTAACAGAATAGCCAGCCAGCCCGTAACCTTGAATCATAAGCTGAGACCCAATTGTTTCATTCGAGGAATTGGATCGAGCAGAAGACTTTTTTTTTTTTTTTGGTTTGATAATTTGGTATGGTATGCTTACCACATTCCAAGACACTCTCAAATCTCATGGATGACAATTCAAAACAAACTTCCTATTAAGGATTGATTGATGAAATGGGGAATGGAAATTGATGGTGCCTGTGTTCTGTGCAACCAACAGCAGGAAACACGAGATCACATTTTCTTTGAATGTGAGTTTTCTAAGGCTATATGGAAGGAAATTCTGCTTCTATGTCAGCTCCATAGAGTAGTCAGCAGTTGGGAGATTGAAGTTCAATGGGCAAAGCGGAAGCTAAAGGGTAAATCCCTTATTGCAACCATACTCCGAATTGCTTGGAATGCTCTCATTTATCATGTATGGAGGGAGAGGAATAATCGCAGGTTTGATAAACAGCCACAACATTGTATGCAAGTGCTAGAGAAAATTAAATAAGGGGTCAACTCTCGATTAGAGGGGATGAAAGACATACAAGATGATACTGTAAATAGAAACCTTCACTTAGCATGGGGGTTAAGAAACTCTTTGTTTACAGATTAAGCTTGTAGCTAGTTTCTTAGTATAATTGTTTCTCTAGCCATGCTAGATGTACAGAGTAGCAGTGATTACTGCTTTTAAATAAATAAAAAATTGCTTATCCAAAAAAAAAAATCATACACCAATCAAATTGAGCCAAAGGCAATTGCATCCACGACTCGATATTATAACTGAAATAGACAGCTCACTGGGCTGGCTGGCAGTGCTCCACTTTCTATCCTTTACTTTGAATAGGATAAAAGTGCTTTGGGGCTTTTCTTTGTTTTTTATTCACCCAAACCCAAACAAGCTATTGATGACTTTTGTAAGAGGCTGAACTGAAGCCAGGATTTTGGGCTTTCTTAGCTCATTGGGAAATCTTTTATACCTATAGATTAAAATGATCCCATCAGACTCAGTCAGTCGGCTAACGACCCTCCATGAGATTATTTTTTTATTATTATTCTTTATAAGGATAAGATTTTTCTTTTTCTTTTTCTTTTTTATGGATAAATATTTTCAAAAAAATTACGAAAAAATTAAAAAAAATATAAATTAACCTAATTTAGCTTTTCTTGTTTTTTATTTATTTCATTTTTACTAGATAAAAAAAGAAAATAAATCTACTTTTATAAAATAATTTTATAGTAAAAAATTCATAATAATAAATAAGACATTTAAATAATAATAAATATTCAAAATTAGGAGAAGAAATCAAAGCAAAAAAAAAAAGGAATAATGAGAGAAAAAGACATTAATTTAAATTATAATAATAATTACTAAGAATTAAATACATATGAATATAAAATTTTGCTATCATTATATATATATATCATCGCAAATGAAATTCATATAATGGATTTTTTTTGTGTTTTTTTATATTTACATTTATTTAAGAGATAATTTTGTATCATTGTATTGGAGTTATGTTATCCGGACTCTTCATTTTTTATGCACTCAAAAGAGCGTATCTTATTTAACCTTACACTAAAAAGATCAATTGTAAGTATAGTAGTTAACAAGGGTCAAGTCCTCAGGAATTGAATTTCAATTTATAGTTTATTGGTTTATTACTTAAATTCAAATAACAAGAAAATAAAAGAAAAAAAAATGGTTTTTGAAATAATTAAAAGTAAAGCAAACAATAAAAGTAAGATGCAAATAAGTAAGAGGAAATCAAATATAAGAGAAATATGGTTAAGGTTTTATTCTCCACCACTAAACATCATTGAGAATCAATTTTATAACTATCAACATCAATTAGCTATCAAAATTAACAACCGTAGATAACAACCTCTCGTGTTACCCCAATTCTTCTTTAGTTCGTCGTTAAGCAGGACAAACACCATTATTTAATCTCTAACTATCAAATAACCTAAGATAAACATCTATAGATTCAAAATGATGACAGCTTTAAGATGAGAAAGATAGGTTCATTTAAGCAACAAACACATAAACATGTATTCATTCAACTTATGTTATGTTCCACTTTACAATTAGCGAAAACTTTAACATAATCATTAGTCACAAATTGTCACTATTGAATAGAAATCAAGATAAGCTACGTATCAAAACTCCTAAACTTGCATTAGATAATTATCAAGATCTATCTAGTTGCGCACCTAAATAAATCAAGACAATATTATGAACAATTTTTATGGAAGAACATAAGCAACTTTGATAGAAAACTAATGATAGATAAACTCTGAAAATCAATTACACAACATGTCTAGAGCTTTGAAATCACCCTTAACCAAAAAAGAGTTTAGCCTAGCATAGGCATTATTAACATAAACATAAAAGAAACTAAAAAGAAAAACTAAAAGAAAACTAACAGAATGGAGAAGAAAAAGAAGAAGAATATCGATAATAATCAAAACATGTCTAGTTTGTGGCTCAAAAGATGATATTTATAGAGCTTTAAAATCCTGAGAACCCTTTCTTGCCGCACAAGGAAGTTAGGAGTCAGAAAATTGCTTTTTTTTTTTTTTTTTTGGAGGCTCTCAAAATTTTTGAGCGCCGCAGCACTGGTCGCTGATTTTTTTGATGCACATTTGCACACTTCCTCAGCTGATTTGGATGATTATTTCTTGTCCGATTTGAGCATGTAAACTACCGTTGGAAAGGTATTCAAGCCAGTTTCAAAAGTCAAGAAAGAAGTTTTTGCAAATAAAGACTTTAACATCATTTTTTTTTTCTTGCAACAAGCTCCGGAGGTCAAATTTGCCTTCTTGCTTTGCAATCAGAAATTGATCTTTTGGACTCTCAAATCTTTTTCCATCTTGTGATTATAATTTTGTAAGCACTTTACCATCATTATTGACATCTTTTCACTTCATTCTCTTAAATATAACTAAAATTTAAAAACATAATATAAGTAACCAAAATAAAGATCAAAAATATAACTAAAACTAATAATACAAAGGGCATAAAATGTGTATTTTATGAGTTTATCAATTTTTCTTAAAGCACTCGTGTCACTTGTATTTGATATTCGGATATGGGTATGGGAGTATGATCCTCCACATATATGAAAAAACTTTAAAATAATTGAGTATACCCGTGTTAAACGCATACTCGTATCTGACGCTCATTTCCAAATCTGGATAACATAGTATTGAAGTTTAAATACTTAACTAAAATTTTTGATTGAATTAAAAAATTATATTATTTCACTAACTTGCAAATATATAATTTTATGATATATTTTTAAATTATAAGTTATAATCTAATTATATTATTTATTATTTAGCTGAAAAATATTAGTTGATGTATTAACTTCATAAGATTACTTTGATTTTTGTTAAAATTAATTGAAATATAATATAACACCTGAGTTGTTTGTTAAAGAATCAATATTATACTTATGATAATCATTTTATTTCTTAAAAGAATTGTTAAGACTGCTCAGCAACACATCAACTTTTAGTCATTGGGTCTAATCTCCTGAAATGAATACCATAAGCCCTGAAAACCCTCCCAAAAAAGCACATGCAGATATAAATGTATTGAAAAATTAGTTAAGAAACAAGCAAAAATTAAAATGAAAAAAATCTTGTCATTACACCAATATTATTTTTAAGCTTTTTTTTTTTTATATACTATTTTCTTATTTATTTGTATAGTAATGCTTGCTCTAATATTCCATGTTACCAAACAAAATTTTCTTTTCCAGGCAAGAATGTAGTTAGGCTTAATTAATTTCATATACTCTCCAAGCCATCACAGATGATTTAGGCCTAGTTTAGCATTGTTGTTGGAAAAAATTTGTATTGGAAAAAGCTTGAGTTGAAAAAAGTGTGTTTATAAAGTGTGGTGAAAAAGTGTGGTATAAAATTTTTTAAGTGTTTAGTATTGCTGTGAAAAAGTGTTGAGGAAATTGAAATGTCAAAAAAAGATATGTTTAAAATAATATAAGTGTAGAAATGTGAGGATAATAAAGTCATTTTATCCAAAAGCCAGCTTCTAAAGTCCAAAAGCTATATTTTTTGGCTTTTTGGTTTGGCTTTTCAAACCATGGTTTCAACAGCAGAAGCTAATTTTTTTTATCTGTTTAGCATTGCGTTTGCGGTGAAAAGCAGCTTTTGACCTCAAAAGCTGTGCCAGAAGCAATGCTAAACGAGGCCTTACTTACTGACCGGCTGTTGCAACTAATTTTTTTTTTTTTATAATAAAAGTCGCAGTTTGAAGATAAAAAAAAATTATACATTTTATGATTCAAACTCGAGATTTGTTAAATGTTACATTTTAAAAATTGATTAAATGAATTAACAAAACTAAATTCGAGATTCGTTGCAACTAACTTATTGAATGGTCTACATCATTGAGTTAATTATGTTCTCATCTTAACAATGGGGTAATATATACAAAGAGTAAGATTTTTGTTTTAACGAGCTGATATTAGCTTGAAAATAGACGCAGTTAAGAGGGTGGCAAGTTTGGTGAAGCGGCTTCCTTTGGAAGACTTGTTAATGGAAGGGGCTAGATTGTAGACCAAATTCCAATTTCTTTAATGTTTTTGGGTCTTTGTGTTGCTTTTCTTTCACAGTTTGCAAATGAAAAATACCTAAGAGTTTTTACCATTGGTGAATTGAGGTTGATATAGTGAATAAAGCAATGAGTTAGGACAGTTTTGGTCTGTTTATCGACAAATTTTCTCAACAAGAAGGATTAATCTGATTGATGAAAAGAGAAGTTCACTTTTATTGTTAATTAAGGATCTTTGTGAAAAGTATTTCGAGATAAGTAAATATGAAAGAATAGATCCTTAAAATCTTTCTGAAAAAAAAAAAAAAATTAAAAGTCTAGATAAAACCTAAATACATGACTAATTGTATTAGAAAAATAATAATATGACTATAGGATTCAATCAGATAATTTTAGGAGGGTGATTGACCAACCAAGGTTTTTGTGTGTGTTTTTCATGCGGCCAATTAGCCAGGAATTATGACTTTTGCATTCAAAAAGAGGACGTAGGGTTGGTGGGATTGCACTATCACATGACTTTGGAATGGAGCTAATTGCTGAATCTTGAATCTTTGCAAATTGGATGTGAATTGATTTGGTGAAATCTTTGCAAACTTTCCATTTCACGTCATCTTGAATGAAGGATGGAGTAAGAGCCTCATGAAAATATTCATAAATGTATAGTTAGATTAGATGAATAGAATCGATATTCATAAAATAAGCATTCTCGCATTAGGAAAAGACAAATGGAGTAAAATAATTCAAAAGCAGTAATCAATGAAAACTTGACCTTCCAAAAACATCATCATTGCGAAAGACTGAAAGACAATGTCTGCAAAAGCAAGGTAAAATATATATATATATATATATTTATATATACTTGTTAAAACAGTAGAGCAAAGGAAGCAAAGCAAAAGAAAAGAAAAGGAGGATGAGAGAAATCACATGGGGGATATTTGTGGTGGACTTTCACCTCGTGCCAACTTGTAATGATATTTTCACGCACAAGCTTTGCTTTGAACGATGCAAAACTCCACTTCAAACCAAACCCAACCCCACATTAGCCTCTGCTGATGACTTTGGGTCTCCAATGGTCAAAGAAGGGGCTTTACTTTAAACATAATATATTTTTTTTATTTGTCCGAATGAAATGGATATATTATTTTTTGAAGTTATGTCGGTCCCTCCCACCAGGAAGCCTGTTAAACCAACCAGTAGGGGCAGGGGATACGGTCAAGGAAAAAAAGGTCCAAAGGCAGGCGTTCAATGGTGTACTGAACGTACTTCAAAGACAACCCTAGACCTCAAGCACCACATTAAGGAAGTTCACACGCATGGAGCTGGATGGGTGCATTAGAGCTGGCTATGACAATTGCTAGAGACCCCACACCACATTAAGAAAATAGGGAAAAAGAAATGTTAAAGAGAATATTTACTTTAATACTACTATGATAATAATCTTGGCCATTCACAATTTGAAAAAGAATGAAGCTCCGAACGCTTCATTCAAAGATACAATTCAGAAGAGGGGAAAGGGAAAAGGGAAAAATGAAGGAAATATGCAGATCTCTATATTCATCATGAGCATTAAATAACTGATGAAAATCATATCTTCTGTTTACATTTTGCTTTCAACAGCACCGGACAAATGCAACCAGAACTTAGGTCATTTAAAACATTGTTACAGCAGGTAAGAAAAATAGTTAGTTCCCATCTCATTTACCATGCCTTTTATCACCATATCCAGCAAATTCTCTTTTCCATCCCAAACCCCAAAACAGCTTTTAAGTCAAACAATCACACAAGGAATCACAAATCCATAAACAGTAACAATAAAAACTAGAAATTACCCTCAAACTCATACTGCTGATCAGCAGCACTATCCTTTATACTGCCACCTTATATTTCATTAACCATTAGAGTTAGTATAACTATAAAAAGGTTAATGGGATAGCTTTCACCACCTACCATCAAGCAAGGACCGAAGGAAGGTAACCTAAAAATCAACCTCCATTAGCTCTATCCCTAACTGGAAAACTGAGCTCCAACTCCGTAGTTGGATTCTGCATTGAGAGTATAAAGATTCATACAGGTCCGTTGGATCCTGTGAATGATTATGCTCTAAATACAGAATAATAGAGGCAAAAACCAAAGTCCAAAAAATGACTTCTACCTTGTAACTTCTAATGGGTTAGTCAAGCACTAGCTGCCAATATGAACAATTTCCAAGATGTGATTCTACACTTCATCATACTTCCATTCTCCAAATCATGTTGTCAGCACCACCATCCTGCGCATTTTCTAGGGCAGCAACTTTGGCACGATGTGCTGCTAACGCAATTGTACTCTTTCCCCTTTCATCCTGAGGGAGTTCACAGGTTTCACTGATGGATCCGGATCTCAAATCACCTGGAGGGATAAAACAATCAAGAGAAAGGCCTGGTATGTTAAAGGCAACCTCTTCAATCGTCCAAGCTTCTTCCATCTTTGTTTTCGTATGGCTCATTGCAACTTCCCCAAACCTGAAAAGTGTAACAACAGAACGCCCAGAATGTGCTATCATGATACCTTCAACAGGCCGGTAATCTTCAAGAAATGAATTGATTGTCGTTTCCCAATAAACAGCATCACCACCATTAGATTGGATGCGAGTCAGATGTGAATCTTCCATGTGAACAAGAAGTCCAGTCTTCTGACTAAAGTAGCCAAATAAAACATGCCTAATGATCTCTGCAGGGCCTTCACTTCTTGCCTTCAGTGTCTGAGGATCAGTACAAAGCTTGAGGATGAAGCAATCCTCACCATTAATCTTTTTCTCTCCTATGCATCTTGCATCAGCAAACATACTAGCTGTAGTTCCAGGATCAAGTCCCTGAAGCAGGAATAATAAACCCCAAAGCGAATATCAGAAAACTAAGAATGCTAAAAGTATAACCGAACAGCCAATGTTCAGCAGTTGAATAAACTGAGGAAAACTCACCTGAAGTGCACGACGCAAGGGTCTAACAGGCCCCTTTGCAGTGTGCGCACCAAGCCAAGGTGTGTGCCTCCACACAAGCTTCCCATTACAGCCAGCATGAACCTTGCTGCCCCCAACCGCAAGTTCAACATACCACATGTCCGGATTCATTTGCCAGAGTACAAACCCACCAGACTCAGCACCTCTAGAGCCATTACAGTTCTTAACAGTCCTCGAGGCGGTTTCATATTCACAAGCTACCATTTTGAGCTTTCCCATTGCATATGCATTCCGAATGGAGTTTTGCAGCTTCTGCCCCCCAGAAGCAGCTGTATACTGCTGCAATATGTACTGAGCAGAGGAAGTTTCCTGCACCATACCACAACGAAAGGAAATTTTTTAACAGGAAGCAATACTAAAGTGACAGCATTTTAGAACTATAATACAGCAAGGAGTAAAGCCTAATAATGATCAAATGAGAAACTTCACGCCATGTCTGTATTTACACAAACAAAAACACTCAAACCTACAGCCATTAACACCCTGTTTCCACTCTTCTAACTATATCTTTTTATCTATTTATTTGGAACCCAAGAAAATTGTATATTTCAACATGGATTTTTCCTTCAGCTTCTTACAAACCTAACAGTTGAATCAAAACCGTGATTTGTTTACATGGACCCATCAGTAGTACAAGAAGCTTAAAGCAAATATTAGAACATGATTAATTATTAAACAATAAAAATAAAGTACTATATTGATTTATGTCCATTAATGTCACCAAATCTACGCAACTCATAGGGTTAATCCAAAAATCTAAACTAACGAAACTCGTAATAAACCCTTAAAGGAACTCCTTTTTCCACACGCAAACACTATACTAGAAAGAAAAAAAAAAAAAAAAAAAAAAAAACCCCTAGAATATACTATTTTTGGTAAATCAAAATCCAGCCAAACTCCCACTTTGTGCTCACTAGGCCAGTCAAACCACCACCACCAAAAAAAACCCAGAAGTTCATTTTTTTTACTACTATAAGTTAAAGAAGTAAAAGGAGAGAGAGAAAAAGGGGACTAACAATGGGAGTATCTTTGATGCTCAAGTGAGGCAAAGGGTCATTGGAGCTGACATGAACCGGAGCCAAAGGCGCACCCATGACCCCAAGCAAAAGCCTTAGATTAGACCTTTTGTAACTCATGGAAGCAACCGATGGAGTCCTCGATAACTGTCCTTTAACCCATTGTCCTAGCCCCGACCCGACCCGCTTCGAATCCCCGACTTCCCCTCGGTCCTGATCCGGACCTTCCATGAGCGGCGCTAACGCTTCCCCGACTGGCCTTAGACTCCCGGATCTCGCGATCAACGGCTCCGGTTGAGACACGTAAGCGCCTCCATAGTTGTTGTTGTGGTTGTTGTTTTTCTTTCTCCGTAACAGAGTGGCCATGGGTGAACGGGCTCTTGCAGGGCTGTTGGGCCGCGAGCGGGAAGGTGAAAGCCCACGAACTATTTCTTCTTTGAGTGCTGAGAAGAAACCTTGCTTTTTCTCCATTACTACTGATCTGGTTTTTCCTTTTGTTTCCTTCGTTGATTTGGAAATGAAGAAAGAAAGAAAGAAAGAAACAAAAGAGAAGAGAAAAGGGTGGGACTGAGAGGCAGTTTTAGAGAGGAGAAAGTGATTGGTGAAGTTCCTTCATGGAGAGAGTGGAAACTGGAGAGCAGAGCCGTAGTAGTTTCTTTCTTTCTTTCTATTTTTGAGAGAGAGAGAGAGAAGAAGAAAAAAAATGTCGCGACTTTTCAGAGAGCGAAACACAGATCCTTGCTTTCCCAATCCTATTCCTATTGTATCAAATTTTATTTACATGGTCTTCTGTCGTAATTTGTGTATTTATATGATATTTGTATATTTTTAAATAAAATTTATTTAATCTGTTTATAATAATTGATTAAAATTAATTTTTTATTATTTTAAGAAAATATTTTGCTTTTAATATATTGATTTTATTGAAATTTTAAAAAAAATAATACATTAATTATAATTTTATTTTTATATATATTATTTTAACATTTCTCTTTTAAATATTATAATTATATTTAAAATATTATAAATTTTAATACGTTAATAATTAATGTTATATAAATTTTAATATATTCTTATATTTATATCATATTTATGTCGTATTTTATATCATATTTTAATATATTTTTTATTGTATAAGCATATCATGTATAAAATTATTAAATTTACATGATAAGACATACTATAAATAAATAAAATAAATTACTACTATGAATTTCGTAAAAAATGAGAAATCCAATTCAATATATATGAACAAATATATAAACAATAGAAGTATTGTGTTAAACTTAAGTCATGGGCAGTTAGAGTCAAATTGAACCCAAAAAAATGTTAATTTTAAAATTTCTACAATTTTTCGTAGATTTCAAGTAATGTCATGTATGGGTTATCTTAGATTTGAAATTTGTTGCTCTTACAATACAAATTCTTTGTCTAATTAAGAAAATTGTACATGTCACTAAGGCTGATCATTTACCAAAACCAAACCAAACTAAAGCAAGCAAAATGGTTTGCTAAATACACAATGGATATTAGATAAAATTATTATTATTATTATTTATGATTAAAATCACGCTCTTATAATTAAATTACATTGATGAGAATTTAAAGCACACTTGTACTAATTTTATACTTTCATTGAATTTTTGTGTTTTTAACTTTTGAATGTGACTAGATGATGACTATATCTAATGTAACCTTCCATCTTATACATCTCTTTAAATTCACAACACCTGATAATTAACACCTCTCACCTTTCATTTTGAGATTTCAAAATTTACTTTACAACAACGTTTTTACTGCCAAATTTTTATTATTATTGTTTGGAAGTAATAATATTTCCATTATTATTTTACTTATCCAAAAAATATATTTTTATGAACAATTATTTGATAAATTAAAATTTTAAATTTCATAAGTAAATTTAATAGGATGATATTTATTTTTGTAGGATATAATAGAAATATTTAAAAAATAATATAATAAAAAAATTATTAATTATTAATTCCGTTTTTCAAAGTTTTTAAAAAAAATTTAGGATGACAATGGATAGTAAAAAATCGAATATCCGACATTATTCAATCTATTTTCTGCAAATTCGGATATTGAAGATTCATATATTAGAATTACTATCCACATCGGATTTAGATGTGAATCATTGGATATCCGTTATCCGAATTCGTTTTGGTATTGATACGGATAATGTCGGATATTCGAATATGCTTTATGTATACGGATAACGAATTTAGATATCCAAATTCGATATCTGTTTACATATTTAATTATTGTTTAATTTTATATTTTTATCTTTAAATAAATTAATTTAATAAATTCGAATATTTTACAAAATATTGCTATCTAAATCGAATGCAAATTCAGATAATAAATAAATAATAAATAAATTTTAATATCGAATAAATTAAATAAATTTAAATATTTCAAAAATTACACATAGATCGGCTGTCGTCTTTAACTTCACTTGCGTGATATAATAAACAGATTCTTTTTATTTTTATTAAAAACATGTTTTTCACCGCGCCAGGTCACGGCAGAATCGAATTTTGGCATGGCACTGGCAGCATATATTCAGCAGCGAGAAAGAAATAAAAAAAGCCATATATTGTCTAATGTACTCGCGCAACTAGTGGCTGGTTAGTCACGTGAGGGTGTTTTTGTAATTCCAGGATGCAACATTTTTTAAAAAGTGGTAGCCATTGGCGAACTGAGCACGTGGCAGAATATTATAGAGAGTACATTAAGAGAAACTCCACGAGGTTGTGATAACAGCATGTATTAATCAAGTTTACCTGCCGTGTTAAACGGTTTTAATTACCGTGCTTAGAATGAATGTTATGAAATAGATCTGAGCCGCGGTTGGCTTTTGAAAATCTTTGTTATCGATTTCAAAAAAAAAAAATTAATATCAAATATATACAATTTTTATTTTTAAATAATTTTAAATTAAATAAAAAAATATTTTTTATTAATTAAATATCATCTCGAATTGATTTTACTTAATAAAAATTTATTCAAGACCCGAACCAAATTGAATGGAGTTATCTATTATTAAACCTAGTAAATACTAAATAATTTGATCATTGGACATATCTATTATGAAACTATCAATAGATTTTTTTTCGAAAACAAGGTCTTCCGAAGACAGCTCAAACGGTTAAAACATTCATGATTTTAGTGATTTTAAATTCAAATTTTTAGATGAAAAAGGATTAGATCTCAAACTCATTGCCTTGTATCAAAATAAAAAAACCAAAGAAATTTTCAAATCGTTGAAGTATTTATTTGAAAACAACATGGTCTTATACTAACAAATAGAGGTAAACTTTATGAAATAATAGTAAGAAGTAGTAATATCAAAGAAATTCTAAATTGGTTTTTGGAATGAATGCATGAATAAGTTTTTAAATCTATATTTGCTAGTAAAAGCTCAATATTGTATTTTAAAATTTAAATAAAAAAAAGGAAAATAATTTACACGTTCACCTACAATTTTGTAAAAAAATAAAATAAAAATGAGTGGATTTAGATAATATTTTTCAAACAAAATGAAAAATTAATTTATTCCTATTATTTTATATTATTTTGTAATTTTTCAATTAAGTTGATGTCACTTACTCGTGATATATATTTATGCACTGTCAGTGTATAGGTCTATACACTGACAGTGCATCTTATGCTGTCACATGTTAAAAGTTAAGTTGTAGGGTTAGGGTTAGAGGTTAGGGTAGGGATGGCAGCAGATTGGATTTTTTTTTTTTTTTTAATATCCGAATCTGAATTTGAAAATCTGCTTTAAAATCCAAATATGTTTATTATCCGTATTAAATCTGCATATTACTATCTGAATCCAAATTAAATAACATTATACGTCGGATATCCGAATTCAGTAAGTAAATAAATAAATAAAAATATAAAATTAAACAAAAATTAATTTTAAATTCAAATAAACGGATAATGAATTAGGATATCCGAATCCGCAAAAATAAACGGATTCGGGTAATGGATATCCGAAGTTTCATATCTGCATCCTCTCTGAATCTGCTGCTGATAGTAATTATAATATTCGAATCCGAATTTTATCTGAATCTGCAATATCCAAATCCGTAAAAAACAGATCGAATAATTGCAAATATCTGAATCCGCACTATCCATTGCCATCCATAGGTTAGGGGTTAATGGTTAGGGTTAAGAGTTAAGAGTTAATTTTTTAATAAGACGTCATTATAGGATTCACTATTAGTGTATAGGTATATACACTGACAATCCGCAAAAAAACCCTTTGACAATGTATTATTTTCAAACATAAATTCATCAATTAAGCAACATTCGACATTCAATTCTACCACCATTTGAAAAAAAAAAATTATTGCCAAATAATAAACCTATTAATTCGTCTTGTTTTCACTATATTATTCTGTTATTAATTTTTTATTTTAAACTCAGGGTGTCTCTCATTTTTATTTTATGATTGATAGAAAATTAATCTTTGTCGGATCAAGAGTGTAATGATAAAACCCTCTTAACATTAAAAATTCTCAAAATTCGAATCTTAATTTTTATCTAAGGATTGAAGTCACTAACAACTTCAACCAATTAAACGTTGGTATTCTGTTATTAATTTTGATGTTGGCTGAGGCTAGACCTGCTCACGGGCCGGGCAACCCTCCCAGCCCGGCAGGCCCGGCCCGTATTGGGCCGGGCCTGGGCAGGATATTTTGTGTTCCGGGCCGGCCCGGCCCGGAACAGTAATTTTTATTATAATAATATTATTTTATTTAATTTTAATTATAAAAAAATAAAAAAAAATTATTTTTTATTTCAATGAATAGTATTTCGGGCCTGGGCGACCCAAGGCCGGGCCTGGGCAGAGAAAATAAAAAAACGGGTCGCGGCCCGATCCATGAACAGCTCTAGTTGAGGTGGTAAAATCCTAATTATTGGAATTTTTGTAGTTATGATTTGTCAATGTAAGGAATAATAAAAACCATGTGAAAGGCTAAAAGTTTTGGGGCCCTTGGGAACGCGTTTTCAACTTTAAATAGTATATTTTTAGTGCATACAGCTAACAGATCTTCCTACTACTTTAGAAGAATCAAAACCAAAACTATAATTTTTTTTTTTTTTTGTTAAAAAAGTCAGTCTCTGTAACTCCATATATCATCATTTCTCAATCAAATAAAAATAGATAAATGAGATACTTGCAAATAAAATTCTCATCATATAAACTAAAAAATCTAAATCTTTTAACTCAAACTCTCATTAAACAATGCATTTTAAGAATTAATGTAATGAAATCGCCTTTTTTTTGGCAAAAATAAACAATAAAAGACAAAAAAACAAGCGGCTTGTCGTCGAATGTTGTTTCGTTAAATACACAATAATACATCTCCATGATGAGATTGCGTTGTGTGTTGGCTTCATCACGTGTGACCGAAAAAAACATAAATTATAATTTTTGGTTTTTAATTGTTCTCAAGTATTAATGTTTGTGATTTTTTAGTGTTGACTGTCCTGATGGTGTAAACGAAATATTTGTGCTAGCAAGTTATTCGGATTCGACTCGAAAAAAACTTGAATTCGGTTCGGTTATTGTTGAGTCGAGCTCGAACTATCGAACGAGCCGAATTCGTGTATCCTAATACTTGACTCGAGCAACTAGCGAGCCTAATCGAATTTTTTATTATTATTTTTAATTAGTATTAAAAAAATCTCGTTGAACTCGAACTCGAGTACAAATAATCGAGTTTGAAGTCGAGCATGAGAATCGAGTTCATTTTTTACTAGATAAACGAGCCTAATCGAGTGAGCTCGAGTAGTTCGATTCTTATCTCGAATCGAGCTCGAGCTTTAAAAGTGAAACTCGATTAAGCTCGAGTCGAGCTTCGAACCTCGAATTTTGAGTCGAGCTCGAGCTCGGCTCGATTACACCCCTAGTCTGTCCCCATGAGTGCCATTGTCTTGTGGAGCTTAAAAAACGACGATGTTTAAAAAATGGATTCAATTGCTTATTGACTAAGTCATAAGAGTAAGTTGCCAACTGAGTAATAGTTCAGATTGCATGATGTTGTTGACAGATTCCTAAAAATTGCGAGATCGAGAGGGCTTAGACGCGTAATGTCCTCTTCATATGAGTTAATTAAATAGGGGACTGGAGGTATGGGTAGATTAAAAACTTTAAAAAAAAAAAAGTCATAAGAGTAAGTTTTTATAGTCTTTTTTTTTTTGGGTACAAATGAGGCTCTAGCTTAGGGACAAGGGAAGAGGTTGCAGATACTAAGATTCGAATTTCAAACCTGCTTGATGTCATCTCTTAGGGGTGATTGCATGAACCAACTAAATTAAGTTTCGGATTCTTTATAGTCTCTTTATTTGTACCTAGAAATATTTAAACTTGAAATTTGCATTTTATACTTTTCTTTATATATTGAGACATCCACTAAAACTTAATGTTGTTGAAAATTTGAGACTATTACTTTGTGAATTTCTTTTTAGGTACATTTATTTTTTTTACAAATGTTGAAAAATTATCATCAATCATGTAATCTGTCAGTAAAATAATAAATTTTTATTAAATCAATATCTAATAATTTCAAATAAATATAATTTTAAATATCATGCACCGGTTTAGAAAGGTCATGGAAACACCGATTTATTTACCTTTTGATGCACTGACAATGTATACATCTATACACTATCAGTAAATCAGATGATGTCATATCATTAAAAATAAAGTTATTTGTATTTATTTTTAAAAAAATTTAATAAAGTGGCCTCATCTGATTCATTGATAGTGTATAGATTCATGCACTATCAGTGCATCAAATTAAATCCTTAATAGATGCCTAATTTAATTGATTTAACTAGTTTTCATTCTTTTTCCATACAAGGTTTTGCAAGTACTAAGTTATAAATTATATTTCCCCATTTTATTTTTATTTCCTACTTGATAAGAAACATCCATGTTAGAATAGAATGTGTTTCATGTTAGTGAAGCAAGCATATATAATAATAATAATTCATAATAATCAAAGAGTATAAAAGCCACTATAACCATGCATGGCCTTGAGCTCATTCTCTTCCATGGCTCCCCTTCCATTGATAACTACTCCCCCAACAGCCCTCTTCTTTACGCGCCAAAGCACGTGCATTTCTTATGCTAGTAGGGTTTTTTTTTTTTTTTTTCTTAGCTAACTTTTAAGGAGGGAAAGAGAGTGATGGACAGTTATTTAAGTTAAATATGATAATTTTGAATATCAAAAAATATATATAACACGATTATATGATATATTTAGATATGATTAATATGTGTATCATATTCATATTTAAAATTTTAACATATTAAATAATTTTTATTATTTTTATATTTACACAATCAATATAAAACGTATATACAAATTACTAAATCTAAAGCTTAAGCTTCATGAAAAAGATGGGTCATAACATAATCTTTGATACATAGCTTTCTTTTACACACCTTTACTTTTTGAAGAAGAGCCTAGCTGAGAAAAAGATAGTGGGAGGCTGTCAAATCTAATTAAACAATCTTGTGTCCATTATAGTGAAGTTTCAAAGTCATGCAACAACATTGGATTGGAAAAAATGTCTCTAATCCTTTTCTCCTTTATTTTAGATTCGTTGTGTCCAAGACCTAGATCTATAGACATGATCAACAGGCAGGACATTTTATAAATTATTTCGATTTGCTTATGTCGTTGAAGTTGCTTCAATTTGTACTTTGATAAACCATTGGAAGCTAATTAGTGTGCTTTTTCATTGAAGAGAGTTCACAAAGGATTTGTTTAAATTGGGTTAGCTTAGGTTTATTAATTTAGACCAGCTCCATCCAAGTTTTTTATTGCAGACAAAAAAATAGGCCCACAGTCCCACACTTCAACGAGTAAAGCCCAAGCTAAATTTGCATGTTGTAAGTCACACAAAATGACAAAATAATGCTCTAGTCTAAAGTCTACGGGCCGAAATAGACATAATGAAGCAGCTAAGCTAAGCTTAAGGTTGTTGATCTTCTTTCTTGTCATTAAACCTTCAGAATTTAGATTGGGCCACTCATCTTGATCTGCTATTCTTTTGATCATGAAATTTAGACTGGGTCGAGTGGCTTGGATTTTTAAGCACAGATCAAATGAACCCAAATTGGGGGAGAAAACAGCAAGATTGAATCCAGGGTCCCAAACCCATTTGTCCTTTGTCTTCCAAGATTTAAACGTACTAATTTGGGATGGCTAGCCCACGAGTTTGTATTGATTACTTTTACTAAGGAGATCACAATATGGGATAGAGAAAAAAGTTGATGATGTTGAAATTCGAATTCCATACTTATTAGATATCATCTCGTAAAAACGACTGAATGAATTAATTGATTAAATTACAGGTTCGAGTTCGAGTTTGTCTACTTTGTTAGAAGAAGTCTGAACAATCAAAGAGAAGAGATGAGTGATGCAAATCCTGTTTGGGTCTTACCCCAAGGCTGGCTTTCGATTAAGCAGGCTCTCAGGATGAAACCCAGAATTCATATTGGATAATATAAATTGGAACAACTTTTCTTAAATCCGGTAGTGGGATTTGGACAAGGATGACTCTTCTTCTTCTCTTACTTGAAAACCCCATCATCCTCGACCCAACCATAATTATTATCCATGCTTTTGTAGTTGTACAGTCATCAATAAGCTTCGTTGTTGTACTTTTTTAGTCGTTATCCGACTACCCCATTATTTTCACTCCCTATAACTAAAACATTAACCAATAACTTTGTATTTTGCAGCAAATAATCAGTGGAAGATGCAAAAACTCCAAAGTTTTCACTTTTCATCAAAATAAGAAATGTTGAATTTTGGGGTTTGGGGTTTGGCAACAGCATATGTAATTCGAAATATAAAAAAAATGGCCAAAATCATAACCATAAAAGATACGTGCTAGCTAGCAAGAATTATCTAATAATCTTCTTGGCTGCATTATGTTTATTTTATTTTGACACCTAATGCTGATAAATATGTGCCAGAAAGACAAATTTAAGTCTCCAAAACTCCAAAACTTGAGACATACAACAAACAAAAGCATACAAACTCATAATCTTCTTAGTCCAATAAGAAAATTATTAAATTGTTTCAATTGTTTTACTTAAACCTAGTTTTATCCTCCACATTTTGAGTACAGTCCAAAAAATATGAAAGTATCAGAAGAATTAAGTATAACTAGAATTGGTACACCCATTTTGTGAACATTTTAAAAAAAAAATTAAATAGTTAGTTTTTTTACAAATATGCAACCTTAAAGATTTGCATTTTGTGAACATTTTGTGGAGGATTTGCATTTTGCCACTTATTTGAATCCAAACCAATTAATCCATTGAATTAAGTGTGGGAGAAAATACAAAATACTTATTATTATTACGTATAGGATTTTAGTAATGAGTACTTTAAAGGTACTCGTTAAAATTAATATATGTAGTTATATTTTCATCTAATATATTAAAAATGATGAATAAAATTATTAATTTATACATTTAATAAAATATTATTATTATAAATAATATATTAATTAATCTTAAAGAGTTATTAAGTATTAGCAAAACCCTTAAGCATATATATATATATATATATACCATTATTAACCTCTCTAATCTAATTTGGACTCATGTTACGAGTTAAGTGACATCAATACAGTTGGTGAAAAAAAAAATAAACAAAATCATAAAATCAAAAAATTAAATAAGGATAATTATGTCTTTAAATATTTTTATAATATTTTTTTTACAAAAAAGTTACATTTATTTCTAAAAAATACCTACCACTTATTTAAAAAATTACCCATTTAAAAAAAACTGGCAATTTTTTTTTGTTTACATTTAATATTTTTCTTAAAACAATTTTAAAAAAAATAACTTTCACTCGTATAGCGAGTGTGTATAGGACTCGTATATATGCAAGAAAAAATAAAAAGAAATTATACGGTAAGGTAGAAGAGAAGAGAACTAGTGAAAAAAAAATCTTGAAAAGCTGACAGTGGGGCCCAACCCATTCATGCGTTATAGATAGTAAGTATTAAACTAAAACATCTGCCATTTTGCATTTGATCTTTCCTTATATGCCCTTCTGATTCTTATCAATGTAAGATAAAAGCAGCGAAGTCCAATTCAACAAATATTAAAACTAGAACCAGAAAAAAAAAAAAAAACTGTTACTTTTCTCACAATTTCTTTCTTCTTCTTCTTCTTCTTCTTTTTTAAAATCTAAATCTCGCAGAGTTGAATCGCTATGGCCATCAAAATCCCAGCCTTAGGAGCATTGTAAGTCTCTGTTTTTTCCTTTCCTTTCCTTGCAATCCAATTTTTTTTTTTTTTTTAAATCTATTCCTTTATTCGATAGATTACACTTTTATCGTCTCAGCTACTGATTGTTTCTTTTGTTAGATTTAAATTTCTTCATGAAAACCTAAAATTTCTTTCTCGAAATGAAGAAATGTTAACATGCAACCTTAGTTATCGATTGCTTCTTTAATTTTGAAGTTGTTTTTTTTTTTTTTATAATAAAAAATCTCTGTTGCGTACTTTTTTTTTTTAAATTAATGAATTACTTTTCCAATGAGTTGCTATATAGAACAATTGTTTTTTTAATTTTTATATTGATGAATTTGGTTGTAGATACATTGAGTCATGCAGGAAGCATGGTGTCGCACCAAGCACTGGATTTTTATCTGCTCTCTTTAAGGTTTGTACCGATAAATAATTCTTAAATTTTAATGTCGCAATTGTATGAAGTTGCATGTATTTTGTATGATTTCCAATGCTTTGGAATAAACTTTGAATGTTGAGAATTTAGACAAATGCGCTTGGACCTTCTGATCATTAGCCTAGGAGCCTCAAATTGGCTTGCCAGGCTTGTGATTTTTCTGATCATACAGTCGTGCTATCAATGCATTTCAATTGCAATGTTGATTTTGAGACATAGAGAATATTCTTTACAGCTTCGTTATCTTGTGAGGGTGGGACTTTAGTTTTCCTGCTCAGAGTAGTGAGGAAAATGTTTGGCGTCACCCTTAATCTTTTCAAGCTCTTTGCTCAGACCTATTTCAGGCTTTAGTAGGTAAGAAAGGAATAATTTGTTCTGTTAGATATAGTATGCTTGAGATGTTCTAGGAGTTGGAATTTGGGATTTAGTCTTGTTACAAAGTGTTTGATTGTACACAGTCATCTAATTATCCATCTAAAAGCACGGGCATATAATTTATGCATAAGACATCTATAATTATGTATGGAGTGATGCTTCTAGGTGCATCCTTATGATGGAGGACTTGGTGAATTGAGAAAGAGTTATTTAGCTGGTTCTGTGACTTACATGATCTAGGGAAATAGAAATTGGTTGGTTACCACTAAGCTTTAGTGATGTTAAATGAGTAGAGAATACTCTAGAAATTCAAAGACTTTGAAGAACATGCCCAAATTTTTTGATAACTCTCAAATCTGATCATATATTAATAGTATCTCAAATATCAAAAGTTCCCTAGAACTTTAACTGACAGAGTATTTACATCCTGGTACTTGGTTAATAAGTAAAGAAATGTAAGAAATAACCTGAATAACCTAGTCCATATTGTTGTTTGGGGTAGCTTTAGGTGTGTCTATTATGGTGGTAGAGTTGTTGGCACCCTTGGGCGCTATTGCACTAGTCTCGGTGGCAAAAGATGGCAAACTGTTATATAAAGTCTAGTTTGACTGTTTTCAACCTAACATCATATCCAAAGTTTTGGCTCAAAGGACTGTGTTCTTCCTGTTTATCAAATGTGGCAAAGAGAGATCGACTTCTATGGTTAAATATGCTAAACATTAACCACATTTTATTCT
This sequence comes from Fremontodendron californicum, assembly GCA_030761205.1. NCBI lineage: Eukaryota > Viridiplantae > Streptophyta > Magnoliopsida > Malvales > Malvaceae > Fremontodendron > Fremontodendron californicum. Next base: position 33,577,080 of record JAULJL010000007.1, read on the forward strand.
CCCCTTCTTGGATTCGTTGTGCAGAAGAAACATCATGTTTCTTTCTTTTTTGGTGACTGTTTATAATTTTTTGCTGATGGCTGTGCAAGTTAAATCTGATAATTACCTTTTTTTTTTTGTTTAACTTTTCAGGCTGAGGTTAAAAAATCTCGTCATGAGGTATGTATCCTGGAGATTTTATTGGACCATGTGAAGGATATTGATTTTCACCCACTTCTTGAAGTGTCTACGAGAATCAGCGAATCTGAGATTGAAGCAGTTGATGTGCTCAATGAATCATCTTGTGCATTGACTGGAGAATATGCTCTGTTACTGATGCGATCTATCGATCAAAAACTTCGAGTAGTTGATCTCCAGGATTTGTCATTTGGGAAGGACTTCTTGCGGTATATAACAGTGTTTATTATGCATTAGTATCTTTGAGTAAACTATCTGATTCTATACTTGTTTAAACGTATAAGAATTTATATTTTTAATATTATTACCACTCTTTTTAGGGATAATAGAATGGTGAAGTTGTAAAAGTTTGACCGGAGAAATTTGAAGCAATTGGATACATGGGAGTGAAGAAAAGATAACTTTGTTGGCTTAACATGTTGAAACATTTTCTAACTAATTTTGATAATTTATGATTTATGTGGCATTTCAAGCAGTGGATTCTTACAATACTTAATCTACTTGTGTGCATTTCAGGAGGTAAGTCTATACTTTTAGGATCTCAACAGGGAAAGTGTATATTTTGAAAAAAAGAAAAAAAATGGTAAAGAGTGCAATCAGCTAATAATGCTACATTTCAATGTTTTTAGAAATGTTAAGCATGCTTTCCCTTTTTATCGTCAATTGTGTAGCACAATCCCCACATATGGTAGGCTAATGATTTCTCCTTACATTTTTTCTTCAAAAATGTTGATTGTAGCCACCTCCAAGAGTTTACTTTATTCTTATACATGACCATCAATGACCGGTAGGCTCTTGGTCATGATCGCACAAAAATCACCATTATGCTCGTTGTCGTTTTCTTTGGGGGGTGGGGTAATGTTGTGAAGAAACTCAACCAAGTCTAAATTTTTAGTTGGTTGAAACTAGAAAGAGAAGAGAAGAGACCAATCTATAACCGAGTAATATTCTCCTTGAGATGTGCGAGACAGTGTAAAACAGATTTTATGGTGACTTGTATCGGTATTGCTTGTGATCAACTCAAACCAAAAAGATCTAGATAAGCCACATTGTAGAAAAGAAAAAGATAAAAACATAAAAGAGCTTGTACTTTTACGTATGATGCTATTCGAGTAACCCAGATATCTAATGACTGACATTGCTGATTAAACTTCATTTTTGCCTTGTTCCTTCCTCTATATCGTACGTCTTGGATATTCTTTTAGGTATAAATAGAGGTAATCAGGTGCCTATGATGGCAATTTAAGTTTAGTTTTAAATTGAGGTGGAGATATGGGTTAGCACTATGTTGGCATGATTGTTGCCACGGCCAATGGGGATTGGCAATGGAGAAGGTGGTTTCTGTTATAAATATCCTACGGGAGACCATGATTCCTGAATCCTTCTTTATCCCTTTATTGATGGAGCTCTGCTTTGCTGTAGAATAATTTGGAAATTTATTTATTTTTGGTTTTCACCTTTTATTTTATTTTCAATAGTTCAATAATAACATGTTGTTTGAAAAGAATCTGCTGATGTTAGCTTTGGCACGCAATACATCCAACGTGTTTCAAATTGTAAGAAGGTGGTGGTAGATAAAAGATGAGGTTATTGTTCTCATTTTGAATTTGTTCTATGAGTTCTAATAACTTAACTTAGTTCCTTTGTATATTGCTTATTACAATATTTTGAAGGCGATATAATCATTTGACATTTTTCTAAATAACAACCGTCTAGCAGGGGCAAGGAGAGCGTTGGTACATATGAATCTTAAGGTATTTGTGGTAATTTCAAAAATCAACCGGGGTAGGGGAGGGGGGTCATTGTACTTTCACCTTATGATAAAAGTCAAGAAGTGAAGACGATAATCAACGTAAAAGGAGATTGATAATCACATTAAACTCTCCACTGAATATATAAGGAACACCAGTGAGTACTCTATAGTCATGAGTTAATGTTATCTATATATCATGTAATTATGTTGAAACAATTAGTTAGTGAAGCTTTAGAAAGGTTTCCTTTCTTGATACTTCCCTCCTTCACATTTTCAGCATGCAGTCTTTCTCAATGTAGTAATAAATATACATTGAACTTCTATAGTTGCCTGAGGATATTAGGATGAAATAATCAGCAGGACTAGAAAATAAATAAATGGATTTAAGCTAATTTCTATTTTTTCAAGAACCTACAACCTTTTAATGCTAGTTAAGAGTAAGATTGAGTAAATATTTAACATACTTTGGATTGAATAATTTTAATGATTGTACTGTTCTAGTTTATTTTGTATCTACTACAACATAAACTTATTTCACCATTGGAGTATTTAATCTCACTGAATATTACAAACACTTTTGGAAGAAGCATGTGTTGGAAAGCATGTAAGAGATCTTTGTGAAAAAGAAGTCAACATCGTCAAGAAGTTAAAATGCCCTCTAGATCTCAACCATATAGTTGTCCTTTAGCTAAAAGTAGATATCACTTGTCATTTAGTTATATCTGGCTTGGTTTAGATGGGGATATCATTTTGTGAATTTAGCTTCAGAAAATATTTGGTTCTTTTTCTCCTTCTCTCTCGCCCTTCCCCTTCCCCTCTCCTTTTTTTTTTTCTTTTAAATTCTGATTGATATGTAAATTTGCTATACGATCCCAATGTGAATCATTTTTATAGCTGTGCTGGTACTTGAATGAGTTTTTCAGGTGCTAACATCACTAGCAACCATTTCTTCCTTTAGGCATAGTATTTCTCTTCGCGAACTAATCTTTAATGACTACTATAAATGCTTCGAATGCATGTTTGAAAGATATGAATCATCTGCTTGAGAGGCCTTTGATTATGAAATAAATGTAAGTTGTACATGTGAAAAAGCTCATATCACTGTTCTTATCAAAGTAACAGGAAAACTCCCTGTTCTTTCTTGGTTTCTCCTTTTTACTAGCTGTTTTCTTTTTGCAAATGGCTGACTGCACAGATTGCTTCTGTTAGCCTCTAGTAGATGATGTGTCAAGGAATTCACCATCTCTACCAGCTGGAGCTATTATTTTCATTTGTCACAGTCAAATTTCGAGTTTGCTGTGGCTCTTTTGTTAGCTTGGGCCTCTCCACCTATTGCCAGTTGGTTTTAGGTTGGATGCTTAGCAGTTACATTAATGATTTCTTCTTGGTCAGCCTGAGCTGATGAGAGGGACTAGAAGTACTTCAAACATTTGCATTTTGATAGCTGCTAGATTTTATTTTGGCAGTGTTTCAATTATAACTGAAGCCTGAACGAGTTTATGCTGTTGCGTAATTCTGAAGATGCTTGAATATGGTATTTTTTGGGGCCAAATATTACGTTGAATTTTGTTTCTTCTTCTTTCTCTATTTTGCTTAAGCTCCCATTTTATAAGTTGTTTGTTACACTTTTGTAATTACTGCACCTTGTGCTTTGTGCTTTCTAGATGATGCATGTTAAGATAGTTGCTTTATCTCTGACGAAAAAAATTGTGAAGTTAACAAAATGGTTTTATATGTCTTTGATTTTTTAACTAATTCGAGTTATACAATCAGGGATCTTTCTCACCGAGGTCTACAATGCCAAGTTCTAAACTTGAGGTCTTCGCATTTTCGGAAGCTCAACTTGGTGGGCGAATTTATGTGGTTGCACACCCTTAACCTTGACTATAGCACTACACTCACTAGCTTCCGGGAGGATTGTTTTTCTTGCATGCCCAATCTGACGTGTCTCTCAATGTGCGAGACCAGAATTTCCAACTTATGGACTACAATCGCGGCACTTTGCAAACTTCATTCTTTGGTGGAACTTAGGTTTCAAAACTGGTTATGCTGCAATGATGTTGGATCCTCTGGATCATCCGGTGGAGATGATCAAGCTGGACCCAGTCAGCCGAGCAGTGCATCTTACCATGGGATATCTTCTGCTAGTCTTAATTTACTTATAGATCTTGATGCCATGACTGAACAGGCAATGAGAAATTTGCTTCCATTCAGTATGAATCATAATTTTCAAAGCACAAATGAGGAGTCTTCGGATGATAGTGAAGTAGATTTTTCTATTCACCTGGAGGATACTCACATGGACTCATCATCCAATGCACCTCCTGGGTGGAACAGAGAGATCAATCTACTGAGTGAGGTGAATCTATGGCTCTCACCAGTGTCTTGAGCTGTTTTGGTAATAGCATATTATGGGGTATTAGGGTGCTAAAAAAGGAAGTTATTGGTTTGTTGTTTAATGTGATAATGGTATCAAGGAGAAATAATCTTGTTGCCCAGACAGATAATTCCTGATATGCTAGTTAAATTCTCCGAAGTTTGAAGTTATTTTAAGGTTATTAATTATTCTTATTATTATTTCCTTCTCATTTCTCATAATATGTCTTAATATTAGGTGGAAATTCCTTTATTTTGTAGATTGGGAAATGAATGAGAATATGTTAGGATTTATTTGTGGTTTTCAATCTAAATTCTTTAGATTGAGAAATGGATGAGTATACCATGTTAGGGTTTAGTTGTGGTGTTCAATCTAACTTCCTAATAGAATCATTGATTATGAGACTTGTTCTTTGGAGGTGAAGTAATAAATTCTCCTTGTCTTGTTTAACATCATTTTTCTTAGGCCTTGGTTTTAATAGTCCTTGTTTGTTGTTCTAATTCATTTGACAGGTTTCTTCTGCTGCGTTGTCAAATCAAAATGGAGAAGAGTCTTGTGAAGGTGCCTTCACAAGGCAGGTTGCAGATGTTTCATTCAAGTACATTTCTGAACATGCTTCACCAATATGCTTTGAGAAACATTATAGGGAATACATGATAGCTTCAATACCCCAGTTGAGAGTTTTGGATAACTTACCTATCAGAGATATTGACAGAGAAACGGCTAATGAGACTTTTTTTAAACATTTTGAGTACCTTCCTTATAGAAGGAACTATAAAGAAAATGTTGTTAGCATATTGCAGAAGCGTGAAATTAGAGCAAGCCACTCTAGCATGCGGACACCAAAGCAAACGCCATTGGATCCTGCTGGGAAGTCACAATATTTTTATACCCGATCTCTCTGTGCTGCAAAAATGGGATCTTCAGCTTGGCCATGTCTGCATTCACTTTCTATCTCAGGCAGCGATTTGGGAGATGAAAACAGGAGCTTTCGTCCAAGGCAGTTTGAGTATCATCCGTCTAACTCCAGCCTTATGGTCTTTGGAACTTTAGATGGTGAAGTAGTTATTGTCAACCATGAAAACAAGAAAATTGTTAGTTACATCCCTTCACTTGGGGCAATGAATAGTGTGTTGGGGCTCTGTTGGCTCAAGAAGTATCCCTCTAAGGTGAGTAAATACCATGAGGTACTCTTAAGAGAGGTTAAATTGTAGTGCTCTCTAACTTCATAAATGCATTTCCCTATTAAACTTTATTTCCTTTTCCTTTTGTGGAATTTAGTGTTTTAGTAGAAAGTTCATACTTACCACTTTTAGAGATCTTAACCATTCTCCTATAATTCATCCCTCAATGCCAGCTCATTAATCATATGATGCAATTTTGGACATTGTGTTATGGACCATATTAAAATCAATTTTTTTACCTTTTTCATTCAGCTGATAGCTGGTTCAGATAATGGCTCATTGAAGCTGTATGATATTCAACATTTCGCATCAACTTCCAACCGCATGCATACTGGTGCTGGTTCTGTCACCTTTGATGAGTTTGACCAATTAACATCTGTTCATGTTAACTCTACGGACGAACTCTTTCTTGCAAGTGGGTACTCAAAAAACGTGGCTCTGTATGATATCAACAGTGGAAGACGGTTACAGGTGTTCACGGATATGCACCAAGAACATATTAACGTAGTCAAGTTTTCGAATCATTCCCCATCAATTTTCGCCACTTCATCATTTGATCAGGATATTAAAATGTGGGACTTGAGACAGAAGCCAATAAGTTCTTGCTATACTGCTTCAAGTTCTAAAGGAAATGTGATGGTCTGCTTCTCGCCAGATGATCACTATCTTCTTGCCTCAGCTGTTGACAATGAGGTAATTTTTATAATAAATAACAGCATGAATTGGAGTGTCTGTGCTTATGTTGTTCCATGTATTTGAACATTGAGTTTCATACTTGGTCTATGAGTAAACCTGGTCCTTAAACTCTGGACTAAAAAATAATTGGATGGGTCAGGATATAAAACCAATATTTGGTTAAGAATAAATTTAGCTAGAAATTCTTACTACGATTTAACTGCATTTGTGAAAGATTTTCTGTGAATAGAGCTGCTGCTTTTCTTTATAATAAGGGTTTTCGCTTTTTGCTCATATCTTCTTTTTTCAGTTCTGAATCTTACCTGTGCAAGAGGGTGGATTCAAGTTATAGCAGCCACTAAATGCAAAGTTGACTGACAGCACTGTTATCAACTACCACTTTGGCAGGGTCATAATTTGGGTAATGACTCGTGGTCGTGGAAGTACCACCATGTTGTACTTCTAAGAGAATCTATAACTTAGTTTCCCTTTCAGTGGACTTGAATATCTCAAGTTTTGTTTTTCTTTGGCCAAGACTTGCAAAACTCAATTGAAATGTGCCTTTTCTTATCGTTGCATTTGAGCCTTTTATTAATTGTAATTTGTAAAATTTACTCCTTTTCTTTTTAAGTATATGCCATTTAAATGAAGCTTTTACTTTGATTTCAAATTGAAGTATAGATTGGTATGACCTTTGATTTAACATGTTGATATTGACAGGTAAGACAGCTCCTGGCCGCTGATGGAAGGCTTCACCTGAATTTTGAGATACCTTCTACTGGCAGCTCGCAAAACTACACTCGTTCCTACTACCTGAATGGTAAGGACTATATTATAAGTGGGAGCTGTGATGAACATGTTGTCCGCGTTTGCTGTGCTCAAACTGGGAGGCGTCTCAGGGATATTTCTTTGGAGGTACATGTGTCTTTCAATTTGCACATATTTCGTCCAACATCAATGTGCTCTAATTTATGAAACATAGAATGGTTCAGTATGGAGAGACATGCCTAGCATGGACCAAATTTTGAAGACAGGATATGTTCGTCTCTCTCTCTCTCTCTCTCTCATTGAAATGTAGGATTTGTTAGTGACAAGGTTTTAGCTATTTATGCTTTTATGTTTTTCGTAAGGTTTGGAGTTAAGGACAAAAAAGTTGCTGAAAATATAGGACCAGACCAACCTGCTTAAATGTTGATACATCGTTTGTGGGGATATTTATAAATGAAAGGATTTATAATATGACTGGAATGAGCAGAAATAGCTTTTAGGAATAAAACTTTAGGTTTGAACTTGGGCTGATTTGTTTGGTTTTAAAATTTTGCTATACCAGTAAATCATTATATTAAGGCAAGGAATGTAAAAGTAGAATAGGAGATTGCAACAAAAAACAAAAACAGTTGAAAGACTGCTGATGAAGAGGAAAGCCAGAAACCAAGAAACTAGGTTAAGCAGTTTGAAAAAAATTTCACAGACTGTTGTCTTGAAAAGAAGTAAATGCCTAGAGAGAAATACACTTGTAAACTAAAGAAAGAACTAGGTTGAGGGAGAGAGTGTTGTAAGCACAATTTATTACCAGAACAAGTCATAGAAATATGGAAGGAAAGAAACTTATAGAAATTGAGAATTGAATTCTCTTTTTCTAATTCCTTTCCTGGCAGTTAGCTTCTGATAAAACAACTCTCTATATCCTTTACTTTCCTATCCTAATCTTTCTCCTCCTATTTGTTGATTATTTTTAGTGTTTTTCATTTGCATATCACCAAAAGGAGAAGGAGATTAATGCATTTATTTTATGTAGGGAAAAGCTTCGGGGAATTCGATGTTTGTGCAATCACTGAGGGGTGATCCCTTTAGGGTGAGTTTAACATTTTTCTGGTGATACTTTTCCTCCTTTGTAGGTAAAGGTGCATACCTAGGAAATGATTCTAAGATGTATATTTAAAGCAGCATATTGACATTTTGAAAAAATTTGTGAATACTCTTTTCCCCCCTTAGTTTGCTTTTTGTTTTAATCTCTGTTAAATGGAGCAGACCTTGTTCTGTTGTTTGTTTCTTATGGTTATCAAACATGAGTTACATGTCTAGACGCATGCCCTCTGCTGCAGTGAACAAGAAATAGGTTTACTGCGTTCGCCTTGCTTTTGTTGCGTTCATTGTTTTGTTATATTAACGAACCTTCGAATCAAATCATTCGTAGCTGGTTCACCAATGATAACTAAATCCATTATATTTTAGTGGCTATCGTTATATCTTATGGGTGAAATATTATTATAGGTGCTTCTGCAAACTTGGCATTTCCATTCATGGTAGAACCTAATACACTTATTATCAGTATTCTTTTTATTATTAATTTCAAATATCCCTGCTCCCAGGCTTTCAACATGAGCATCTTAGCTGCCTATACACGACCAAGCTCGAAATCCGAAATTGTCAAGGTATATATCGCACGTCATGTTTTTTCTTTATATAGCTGGGTGTCTCAATCTTGCAGTGATGCTGAAACCCTCTTCTTTCAGGTCAATTTGCTGGCTTCTGCTGAGTGTAGCAAGGAATCTTCTCCTGGTGGGAGCTCTTGCCCATCCAATAGTATGGGAGGTTAATTTATGGTACATACAAAAGCTGCATTATCTCCCTTTTCCTATCATGCTAGTTTGTCAATCTATAGGTTGAGAACCACAGTTTATACAGGTTAGTACATAGATAAAATGTAACTAAACTTGTTCTTTTCTGTTACTTTGGAACATGTTCTTGAAAAGCAACTCTTTGAAACTTAATTCCTTTTGTTTTGTTGGATAATAAACTCATGAATTCTTGCAAACTATAGTATCAATGATTATTGATATTAATCATTAGAAATCGTTGTTACGAATCATGCATGCATGTTATACGAGATGTCATTTTCTTTTTGTACATAAAAGTATTAATTTGCCATGCTTAGTTAGAGTCAAACATGAAGTTAAATTTACACATGCCATTGCCAATACTATATGTGAGCCAATGATTAGGAATTTCGCATCACATCTTTTGTAGATTATAGACAACCAGTCGGGTTTTTCAAGGACTAGGCGGTTATTAGGTATTCATGATGTTGTGGACTAGGTTTGTAATCCAAACACTTGAGTTCGATTCGAAATTCGCGACTCAAAATTTGACTCAAGCTCGATCGAACTTCATTTTTAAAGTTCAATCTCGATTCGAGACAAAAATCGAATTATTCGAGTTTGTTAGATTAAGCTCGTTTACCTAATAAAAAATAAGCTCGTTCGATTGGACTCGTTTACTTAATAAAAAACAAGTTCGATTCTCATGCTCGACAAAACTTGATTATTTGTGTTCGAGCTTGAGCTCGAAATGAGATTTTTTCATTACTAATTAAAAATATATTAAAAATGAAAATTCGATTAGGTTCTCGAGCTATTATCGTATATTAAAATACTCGAATTTGATTCACTCGATAACTCGAGTTTGAGTTCGATTTAACAATGATTGAATTGAATTTGATTTTTTTTCAATTGAATCCGAGTAATTTGGAAGTACAAATGTCCTTTTATGGACCATTATGCATGTGAAATGAAATCTTTCTAAGTTTCTAATTATCATAACTTACTAAATGAAGTTAATAAAGACGGGTTTTTAAGGAGAAAAAAAAAAAAAAACAGAACACTTAAACAACATCGTCTTTCTCCCACTGAATAAAAGTGTTTTGATAAATTTCCCTTTTGTTTCAGGACATGACTAATACTGGATTTTATTAAAGCGGATGGATGCTAGATCGACTTGGAAATTGAAATTAAACGAAAAAAAGAAAAAAAAATGGTTTTTCTGTTCTCAGGTTGGACAGTGAATTCACATGAACAAACCCGGAACCTAACTATCAGAATACACATGGACAGTGTCATATGTTGAATATGAATATATATTATATGATAAGAATATATTTATTTTTTTTTATATATTTAAAATATTATATTTCGAATATGTGTCAATACAAATGCAACACGAATATTTTGTGAAAAATACAAAGTCCGGATAAGTATTAATTTCTCTTGCACGCTGGTTTGTATTAGGCGTTGCTGCAAATAAGGAATCGGGCCAAAAGCCCAGACATTACTTTTTTTGGCCCAAATTTCTAAACAAAAGTGGCGTCGTTTCACCATTTTCAACAGTATATTCAGAAATCGAAGCGGAAAAATATCCCCATCTCTCACTCACTCTCCACTTCCCAAACTCATTTCGATTTTGAAAATTCCAGCGAGAGGGAGACAGACAGAGATCTTCTAATCCAACAATGGACAATTCAAAGGTTCAAGAGGTAACCTCAACATAAAGCCATAAGCTTTCCTTCGCACGTGCGAATCTTTAATTTGTCTTCTAAAATTCTATGTTTTTTTTTTTGGTCATTCCTGTCCAGATCCTGGAGAAGCAGGTATTGACGGTGGCGAAGGCCTTCGAGGACAAGATCGATGAAGAGATCGCGTCGTTGGATCGCCTCGACAACGACGATCTGGATGTTATTAGAGAGCGGAGGTTGCAGCAGATGAAGAAGATGGCGGAGAAACGGAGCCGCTGGATCGGTTTAGGCCACGGTGAATACTCTGAGATTCCAGCTGAAAAGGACTTCTTTTCAATTGTTAAAGCTAGTGAGCGAGTCGTTTGCCACTTCTATCGCGAGAATTGGCCCTGCAAGGTACTCGCTTTTATTTCAATTTATAATACTGAAAATTTCTTCTTTTTTAATTTTTGAAATTTCCTTATTGCTATTGAAATGCTAATGAATACTGAAAATTTCAAAACAAAGAAGAAAACATTATGGAGAAAATGAACTGAAGGAAACAAAAAGCAAATAATTAGTGTGGGTTTTTACTGTATTTTGAAGTAGGTTTGAAGATGAGGCAAAAGAAATTCATCTTCTTTGAGTTGAATCGCAGGTGATGGACAAGCACTTGAGTGTATTGGCAAAGCAGCATATAGAGACACGTTTCGTAAAAATTCAAGCCGAGAAAAGCCCATTCTTGGCTGAGAGGCTCAAGATTACTGTTCTTCCTACACTTGCCCTTATAAAAAATGCCAAAGTCGACAATTATGTGGTATGTCATGTTATTTCCAACATCAAAGGATATAAACCTAACATTTGAATTTGATTTTTTTTTTTTACTGTTGCCAATAGTTTCCTGTCTGTCTTGATGTGTTTTTTTTGTTTGTTTCAGGTTGGATTTGATGAGCTTGGCGGGACAGATGAGTTTGCAACAGAAGATTTGGAGGAGAGGTTGGCTAAAGCTCAAGTCATCTTCTCTGAAGGTGAATCATCATCAAAGTCTGGAACGCAGAGCAGGAGGAGTGTCCGGCAAAGCTCGAACGCTGACTCATCCGATTCAGATTAACTGTGGGGGTTTGGATTTGTAGTCATCTATTTCTAATATATGTTTCAGTGGAAGTCAATAGGATTCATCATCATTCCATCTTTAATGTTAAAAGCAAATGACAGTCTCATTTGCTGTATAAGACCATTCAGTCATTTCGATATATGCTCAATCCAATATTTTTTATGCAATTTTTGTTCTTTGTATGATTTCTGATTTCTGATTCAGATTTGGGGAATGAGAGATTCTGATTTGGTATTCTGATTTTGTAAAATGTGTTTTTTTTTCTTCCTGATTTTGTGTTTCTATTCTTTCTTGCATTTGTGAGAATGATGAAAATTGAAATACTGAAACATGAAGAGAGGCATAGACTTGGCAATTCATAAGCAGGGGGCATTTGTGAAGAGGTATGTTAAATCGAGTTAAGCACCCAAAATGTGCATTGATAGTTGAACAATGAATTTATGCTCCCCAAATATTTTGGGTCTAAACATATTTCTCTTTGTTACATCTTTGGGATTTTTTCAATTAAGATCTAGCAATCACTTTGATATGAGAGGGTTAAACTTTGTTTTTCCAATATTATTATTAATTTTGCTAATGAATGTATTCGCTTGTAAAGTTAAAAAACTTCATTGTTAGTGTACAATAATTTTAATAATAATATCTTTAATCAATGCATTGAAAATGATATAATAAAATGAGTTTGTATTTGATGCACTATCAGTGTATAGGTCTATATACTGATAGTAAATTCTACACTGACATTTCACTAACCCTAACTCCTAACCCAAAAGGTGGCATTATAGGATGCATTATCAACGTATAGACCTATACACTAACAGTGCATCAAATATAACTTCTAATAAAATTATCAATGATTACATTAAATACAATATTATTACTATAAATAGTTTATTAATTATATTTTGTAAATCATTTCTCTTTTAAAGAATTTAAGAGCAAAAAGATTCTGCAAATCAATTATATATAATTTTATTACACACAAAAATCTCTCATTATCTAATAACAATTAAAGTCATAAACACCAAGAATTAAAGCTTACTAAAATTATGCATATAGTTTGCAATCAAACACCATATTTCCAACATAATAATAATTATGCTTCCAAAATTAGTTTGATGCATTATAAATAAGAAGTATTTTATCTACCAAATGAAAATGAAAATAACACCGGCATAAATATTACAATTATAAGGTAATTAAAACTACAAAAGAAAATTTTAAACTAGAAATCAATCAGGTACTAATAGAATTTTCAATGAATAAATTAACCTCCTCCTACTCCAGTTCAGTACACAACAAACACAAAAGAAACCAAATAAACATATTATATAACAACCAACAAAGAGAACATGACATAGAACATTTAACTGGTGCTTAACCTGACATCAACATTTACCTAAAATCCTATATTAAAATGCATTTGTTTATTATTAGTTCTAAACCTAAAAATCATAACAAGTGACAACATAATTATAAAACCAAAGTCCGGCCTGATGATGAAGAATAGCCAGATATGAGACACAGACAATAGAAGCATTTTTTTTTTTTTTTTGCTTCTTTAATTTATACACGGTTCTTGCGCCATTTGATTCGAGCCAACACCTTTTTCCCAAACAGATGGCTGTGGATAAAAGAATAATGACGTTGAATGGATTCAGCAAGAGAATTATGGAGATCTCCCTGCTTTTTAACAAAAGAAAACAAAATAGGAAAAAGGTTCGTCAATCATCATGCATATAAAAATCCAAGAAATGAAGGGTTGAAAAGGTATAATTAATATAACCTTAGAAACAAGCAAGGCTGATTGAACAACAAAGTTCCCGAAGGGATCCTGAAGAACCTTTAAGAAGAAGTCAGGATCATGCATAATCTCAGTGATAATCCTTGCAGATTGCTCTTCTCCAGCATCTTTCAAACATTTCTCAATCACATTGCTGCCATACTTATTCATGGAAAGAGTAACATAACTCCCTCCAAGCTGCACTATTATGTTTGAGGTAACATGAGGTAATCTCATTCCAAGTACATATTGCACAACATAGTTCCTGGAGAATAACAAAAATATGATATATATAGTACTTACTATATAAATCTGATTACTGTAATTAAGAAATTACCCATATAAATCAGATTGGTTTAATCATCCAAATTTTTGTTGATATTCTGATATAATTACGCTTCATAGTTGATGCAAATTACAAGAATTAATACATTTCTTAGTTATATATTTTTAGATTTAGAAAAACAAACCCGTAGGGATGCTCAGAAAGAACAAAGGCATTTGCTGTAATTTCAGCCAACAAACGATCCCTAGCTTCTGCTTTGGCATGGGCCAAGCATTGTTGCAATACACAACAGCCGCTTTTGTCAGTTGCAATGTCGAGACAATGTTTTACAATTTCATCCACAATATGCTGCCATGAAAAAATGTTTGTTCAGAAAATCTATGAATAAAATCATTTAGCTAACACTTACACGCATGAAACCTTTTTATGATTTAAGAAAAACATACATATATTAATTGTTTATCTTATGCATTCAATATTAATGAAAGTCATATATATGCAATACAAAGAAAAAAAATTTATGATTAGTCTTAGTTGGTCGAGAAATTTAATGAACTGTTTTGAACAAAGAGAATTTTAATGAACTAATGATTCTTATAATTACTATCATTTTTATAGATTGATCATTTTAATAAGTACATGAAACCATAACGTAAAATGTTGCTCGATTTAACCATAAAAACACTTGTTGCTGATTTGCCAATTGATTTTCAAAGTGATTTAAAATAATCTAAAAGCTACTAATAACAATTATAACAGTTGCTAGAAATAGGGTTTTCACAAATATATAATATCTAATGGAACTTCAGAATGTTCTTATCCTAGATTGCAGTCACTACGTACAACTTTTTTTTCTAAGAAAAAGAAATGCTAAAAAAATACTTTTCTGAATAATCTATATTTCTCATATGATAATAACTAATAGTTCTGAAACAAATGTTAATATAGGAGATTTTGACAACAAAGTGAATGCCTTGATCAATGGAATGGTTCTTGAGTACGTACTTGAGAATACATGCATATAATTGTCAAGATACAAATTAAGGGCCAGGATACTCATGAGATAAATAAATTCCTCTCATCCATGTTCACCATCAATATTTACATGCATATATATAGTAATATTAATCTCCAAGTTCCATCTTTGCTAACATTAAAGTTAAAAACCATCTGTCAAAAACAGTCTTTACACCACGTTTGTTAAGAAGAAAAGAGAAAGAAAAAGAACCAAACATTTTTAATTTAATGGTTAAGTTAAAACATAACATATGTTGTTATGAATCTCAACCATTAGATTATCAATTTTTACCAAACAGAATCTCATATATGCAATGCTAAAGCGAAAGTCTTTATATATAATTGAAACAAAATCAAAAGGGCTTCAAAAGATTATCGATGCAATTATACTAATATATATATATATATATTATCATTGATCAGTACGTAAAGATCAGCATATGAAATTAAACACACAAGTAATTATGTATAATATATTCACAATTTCACACCAAAGCCACATGAATATTAAAGAGGAGTGCATTTTTTTAGTACTAGAATATTACCTTTGTATCTTCATTTGAGAATTTATTCAAGCACTGTTCAATTATATGATGACCATGGATGTTGTTTGTCAAGGTAACAGCAATAGGTTTCAACACTGACAGAAGAATAGATCGTTGTTCTTGGCTGAAGATTAGCTCTATAAATTTTTGAACCGCCCGAGTCCTGAAATATATATATATAATTAATTCGACAATCAACGAAAGCAAATTATATATAGTAGTATTAAGTAGTCAAAGACTAACATGTCAGAAAAATTCTACAATCAAAAGATTCAAAACAAACCAATATTGTTCTTACCCGTGCACATCAGTGCAAACCTCCATGAATCTTTGTTCTCTACTAACGAGCAAGAGAAGCATTTCGGTCCTTTGTTCTTGATTGCCTGCTTCGAAGAGTTTCTGAATAATATAATTAGCAAACTGGTGAACCATTAACTCGTGCAACTGATCTTTCACCTCCAAGAAAATCATATCAATCTCTTCACGGTTTATTATTTCATAATCAAATTTCTTCCGCAAGAAACGACAACCGTTTTGATCTTTGGCCACTGAGGACACCTGCCCTTTTAATTCCCTCAATGAAGAATATTTCGAGCGCTGTTGGGGATAAAGAACTGGATGATTATACATGGAAGACAACAAATTAGAAGAAGAGCTTTCAGGCTCCAAACGATTCACAGCCCATGTGGTATTTCCCCAGCAGCATTGAAGATCAGGGTTCTTGATCAGTCTACGTGGGGTTGCGTAATCCGATTCATCAAAAGACTGACTCCTCCGTTGCAAGTTGAAGACGCCCAAGTCGTTGCCAATAGGAGTGCTGGGAATATTTGCAGATCGATTATTCATGGCTGCTCCTCCTACCAAATTTTGACTTCCAAGAGAAGTCATTGAGTTCGAATGGCGACCGAAACTCTCATGGTACAACCCCATTTGTCCCCTCACAGCAGACTCAACCCTCATCTTTTGTAAACGAGTAGCGTTGCTACCAATAAACGAAGAGTGGTTATTGCCAGAATACACATTGATCAGATTCATTCGGCTAAAAGAATCTTCAAGGCCTTCATGGCTTGGTTGGGAAGATTGTGGAAGAGTTTGGGTTTGGGATAAGGGATATCTTTGGGAACTACTAGGGTTTTGACTGAGATCATGAGTTTGTAAAGAAGGGTTTTGATGAGAACTAGGGTTAGAGGAAGAAACATGGGAGCCATTGATTTGAAGAAAACGATGGTTTTGGGAGGAAAGTTGGTGGTTTTGCAAGGTGGGATTGGCCTTGAATGGCCATTGAAAATCTTCTTTATCTCTTCTCTCCATGGCAGAGGATTCTTTTGGGTATGGTAGGGTAGGGTTTTAGAGTGTTTAGGTTAGCCGATCGGTTGGAACTTAGGGGAACAAAAGGGTTTTAAGATAAGAGTATGAATAGCTATAGCTTATAAGCTGGAGGCTGGAAGCGAAAGGAACAAGGAGTGTTTGTATCAAACAAGGAAACATATATACATACCAATTAATAATGTTAATTAATCTGTTGACTTCAAAAATATATATATTAATTTGTTATTAAAACTATATATATTTCAACAATTTCGGGCCTTTAATCCCTCAATTTTGCTATTCATAATTAATTAATCATTATTTCACCAAATACCCAAAGGTTAAAATTCATTAAAGTTGGCAAGATTTGATGAAGAAAAGAAAACTGATGCAAATTAATTTAATTTAATTTCTCCTCATATATACATGATATGTGTTTGCATATTTATGATGATGTACAAGATTCACAGCGTTGGGGTTAGGGATGTAAATAAACAGAACGTTCGACGGACGATTTGTGAACAGTTTGATTTTTATTTGTTTAAGCTCGTTTATCAAATTAAATAAATGATTATGAATATGATTTTAAGATTTGTTTATTAAACGAATCAAACACGAACAAGATTTGTTTAGTTCATTTATGTTTACGAACAAACTCGTTTATTGATCGTTTAAAATCCGATTAATAGATTGTTTAAAGCTGGTTTAAAACTCGTTGATTGTTCGATTTTAATATAATTAATAATATTTTATTTTATTTACTTATAATATAAATAATATTATTTAATAACTAAAATTTAATAATAAATTTAATTAATTACATTTGTATTTTATTATTTTATATTTAATAATAATTTAAAATTGACTTATTTTTTATTTATTTGTTTGTTAAAATTGTTTAGATTTGTTTGTTTATTGTTCATGAACATATTTTTAATTGTTCGCGAACATGTTCGATTATATGTTCATGAACATGTTCATTTAATGTTCACGAACACGAACACACTCAATTTTAAATGAATAGAGCTTGAACACAATTTTAAAATCTTTAACGAACACTAACCGAACACAAACAAGTTCAAAAATAAATAAATGAACACAAACAGATGTCTGTTCGTTCAAATTCGATTCATTTACAACCCTAGTTGGGGCACATATTTTTGTTCTATGATTTTGGAAAACGTAAGGAATTAGTTTTAAAATATATATTATTATTATTATGCTATTAGCTAGTTAATTAAGGTTTTTTTAATGGAGTATTAAATATTACTTAGTTAATGTTTTAAAGATTTCTTTTTTTTTCTCTGTAAATTAATCATATATTCCACATTATAATCTTTTTACCTAGCGTTCCATAATTAACATTTTATATTTGAAAAGCTTATTTTTCAAACTATATCTTAACAATTGCTACAACCAATAAAAATACCATAAATTCTAACACCTAGTAAGCATACATTTCACTGTTTTAATTTCTTTTTCCCTGAGCAGCATATATGGTAGACAATTAACTATAGAGTGCATTGAAATGTAGTGAGAATTTTGATAGCAAAAAATTCAAATAATGAAGTGTGACCATTGTATTCTATAAAATTAAATTAAATAATAATCCCCAATGGGAAAATAAAGAATTGTAGATTGTAACCTTATTGTCTATTTTCTTGATTAAAGTATAATAATTTAAGATAGTATAAGGATCAAGTTCAAACTTTGACTCAAAATTTTATCAATATCTTTGACCGGAACTTTGCCTCTTGAATTGATTTTGAAAAGGAAGAAGCTCGGGGATTCTATTAATGGCTGGTGCATGTATTTTCCAATGACTTGTTACCTTCATTACATATTTGACCAATCCATTCAATGTTTGTCCTTTTTCTGTAAATCGTAAAACATTAATATGCAATTACTAATAAGCAAATAACAACAACATTGAAATACACTCGATATTAACAAAAAACATCGTATCTTTTTATACATAAAAGAAGTCTCCATCCGCAAGACAGTATAGGGCCTAATCTTGTTCAATTCCTGCCTCTTCCTGAAAAAGAAGTTAATCGCCTGCCGATTGACACTTGTATATACAGATGGAAGCGCTCGAATCAGAGCAACTCTAACCAACCTGCTCACCACCAAGGCCATTATTGTCGGGACTGCTTGTCAAGGATAAAAGTTCCATTAGCTCCATCCGATACTCAAGGCCTCTAAGGTAGTGTCCCAACAGCATACACCTTCATGGAAGAAATGAGAATATCAGAACTTGCTATATTAGTGTATCTGAAAATAATATCATACCATTCAGACACATTTTCCATAGAATTTTTGGCAGTGACTGAAACTTATTCAAAGTTTAAACATGCACAACATCTCTCAGATCTCCCATATGCACATGTGATCAGTTTTCAATATTCCAAAATGTACAGGTCAAATACAATATTAAATTCACATTTAAACAAGATCCAACAATATAATGAGCAATAAATGCAGAGCAACCTAGATTTCCTGTTAAAATTTTGAAACGGAAACAATGAGTTCTTGGACACCAGAAACCAGATTTCATTTTAAATATTTAAAAAATACATAAAATTCTGGGGTTAAAACTTAAAAGGGAGTGGAAAGAAATGAGAGAGAGAGAGAAGGAGAAGGGTGGGGGAGAGCAGGACTAACCAGAAGAGAAGACGAGCAAGATAGTCCCGTGTTAACGAAATGAAGGGCTGGAACTGGAGCGAAGTATCCTCAACAAGTTCGGCACAATCTTCACTCCCAACATTTACAGTTCCAGTGTTCTCTGACAAAGGAGGAACCTTGGAATGCATCCTCGGAGAAAGGGTGGCAAGGAGACCATGGACTACAGAGTGGATAGTTTCTTTCAATTCAGGGGAAGTTGGTTCAGAAAGCTCAGCTACCTGAAATTTATGTTACGATTTTATTAGCCATGACAGTATAAGATCTGACTGAAGTTCATTATTAAAGAAACAGTTTCATGTGACAGATTAAGCACTTGGCCGCACTACTTCAGAAATATCAATTTAGAGTAAAATTGCTATGTGCTAGCAATTTGCACTAAAGAGAGGTACCCGTTTAACCCAAAAGCTGTGCGCCATGAAACTGTGACATTGCGAATGCTCTTTTTAATTATTCCAATTTCCCTTCATATTAATGGAGAAAAAGCAAAGAATTTGAATTGTATTGATCATAAAGAGATATTACATTCATCATTCATGGCGTCATGTATAATGGGATATTAGTAAATTAATTTGTTTTAGAAAGTTTTTGAGATCAAGGGAAACCTTTTCTGGTTGTAGTGATCTTAAGTAGTCAAGTAAATCATTCTTTTCTTCCCCAACAAACTGCTGCATTTGCAGAGCAGCATTGTTCCTCTTTACTTCACGCAGTTCCTTCAATAGAAAAAAAGGGGAAATATCAGCATGTATCCCACCAAATTGCAGATAAGGAATTGAGTTGCCAAAATTGAAAAGCAAAAATATATGATAAGTACAGATAAATGACAAGGAAAATGACAGATATTGACCAATTTTGAGAATGTTCATTCTTTGGATATAGTATGAATAGTATGATGCACCCGTAATATCCGATCCCGATCAACCATGGAACATTCCTCTTAATGTAAATTTTGAAAAGCCAGAAATTTCCATATCTTGGCAATTCTTCTATGGGGATTAACTCTCAAAATATACAACTAATACAGCGATATTGGAAGAAAGACATTTAATATCTCAAATAAGTTTTCGGTTCCCTCAAATGTTTCCGTCGATGTATTCAGTTGATCAGACGGCATGTGTAACAAGCTAAACTAAAATCATTTCTAGATAGTTCTTGTTTCTCGACGTATCTAAATTCTTTCTTAATGCTAACATCAACAATTTGGAATGCATGACATAGCAAGTTGGCTTAATATCCTATCTCCAATGAAAAACATAGGCTTTCAAAGGAGAATATCAGCAATATGGATATCACATCAGCCAAAAGAGGAACTTAAAAAGGTTCAAATTTGCTTAGGCCACATCAAAAAAGAGACAATGGCATCTTTTAGGCCTTCCTAGCATCTTTTGAATGCTTCACACAGATGCAAACTATGATGTGTTATAATTAATCAAACTCACACATAAAGGTAACATTTTCTACAGTCAATATATCAAGTTAAATAATTTATGGATTCAAAGAGGAAAAAAAAAAAGAGACCACGAGAGGCTCCTCAATATGCTATAACATACCTTTTTCACTGAAGTTAGACGAGACTGCAAATGAAGAATGTATTTAAGAGTTTCAGGAGACATTTCACCCAGGCCTTGAAATTCAATATCTTCAAATTGGTCTTCAGTGGTTTTTTCAAATTCAGACGACAAATCATTTTTCCCTGAAAGTTCTTTTACTTTTGAACTGTCTAACAACATCTCTTGTAAATCAAAGTTTGACATTTCTGAAGTTTGATGTTCCAAATCTCCATCACAACCAAGGTTTCGTTCAAGGCAAAGCCTATATTCAGCATTCCTCAGCGTATAACTGCAATTAAAGAAGATTATTATTCATGATACTCCCAATATTCTGACAGACATCTATTTGAGGTAAATGCTACTCTGCATGTCTCATGGTACATCAAACATTTAAACTTATGATCTTAGCATCAAATTATCAATATTAATCACAAACATTCTTAAGATTCACATGTGAAAGTGATTGTGCCACATTAAGAAGAAATGGGATGTAAATGTGAAATATATACACAGAAGATATAAAACCCATTAGCTTTGGCTTTTGAGTTCAAGCGGCGCCCAACATACATATATTGTGCTATTTTTGGCATGCCCTACATGAGCTCAAGATTTTGTTTTTCTCCCCCACAAATGCTAATAAGCAAACGTATGTCCAACAAGCATTGATACTATCACAACAAGCAGAGAGATTCATAGCCCCTAGCTAAGGTTTTACCCTCTTGGCAACCAACCAGAGTACAGAAACATTTACTACAATGGCGCATATCATGTAGAATATGAACATACCCAGTCATCATAGAAGAAACCAACAACTTGGAGAGAGGTTCCCACAATGCCTCGATAAAGACTTGAAACCTATCAGATGGAAGTAAACCCAACATGCCTGAAATAGTCCTTTTCATGGCATCCACAGTTGTGGGGGGGGCATCTTTTTGGATAAGGCTAACATCCAATGGTTCTACCTCCTGTATCAGATTGGTGAGGACTGATTTCTGAAAGAAAATGTTAAAAGTCAATTTCTAAATTCTTACCAGAAAAACACTTTGAATATAGTACATGTATCCATTAATTTGAAAACTATAATCATTCCTATCCTTGTTAATTCTTGTAAATATTGGGATTTACCACAAGTGAACAACAGCTCAAATATATTGGTCACAATAATCAGAATTGCCTGAAACACATGGGCATGGAAAATAAATGGGAGCATTCTCATGTGAAAGGAAAACAAGAGGGTCAGCAGCATCCCAGCTTATCCTCCAACTGTCATTGACTTCTTAAGTTTATCCCTTTGCAAAATGTGGTTCACTCATAAATAACCCACCACTTCGATTTGGCACTTAATTTAATTTTTAAGTAGATGTGTTAAAGTTAGGGTATGTGTATGTCCCCCAAAGTATTCATTAGTCGGGTTCAATGATCTAATTATGTGAAGAAAAATTGAAGCAGACTCCAATAGAAGAACATCCATGTGGAAATGCTCGTAGACACTGGGAAAGAAATTGCCCCCCAACTGTAGTCCATAATGAGGTTTTTATTCTTTTCAGACCACATTTTCAAGAGAAAGTTAAAAGGGATGTAAAATGAAAGGTTGCTTATCTAATTAGTCAAACATAATTTACATCAGCTATAACTATATACTTAATCTATAAAAATAACATGAGCTTCTAATTTAAAGATAAATAAAGAAAAAAGAAAGCAGAACTTAAATTATTAAATTATTGTAACTTAAGACAACAGCTAAAATATACAAACCCTGTTCTCCTCGTCCTATGGCTATAGGTAAAAACGTAAATTTGGTACCATCATTTTGCACAATTTCCCACATTTTCTCAACCAATGAAAAGGTAAATCTCAAATAATCCTAAAACAATTCAATCAAATCCGAAAACAAAATTTTTCGTCCACGAGCTGCAATTAAAAAACCCCAATTTCTCATCCTAACAAGTACAACGATATTGAAAATAAAACCATCCACGTTGCATTATCAGCTGAGCAAAGCAGAAATACTTAAACTAAAATCAGTAAATCGAATCTAAATTGAGCAATTTGCCAAATCCTCATCACTTCAAATTCATAAAAAAAAAAAAAAAAAGAAAAAAAAAAAAAAGTAACATTCCAAAATTAAAACTGATTTGGAAAAGCTGACCTTAGAGGGAGTAGGGGTGGAACCGAAGGCATCATGGAAAGGAGAGGCATCGGAATTATTGGAAGATAAAGCAAGGAGAGGGGTTTTGGGGAATTTTCTAGGGTTCGAAGAGGAGAGAGAGGAAGGAAAGAGAAAGGGTTTTGAAAAAGAATGTGATTGGGAAGGGAAGGAAGGAGGAGGGAGATGAGAGGAAAGAGGGGTGGCCATAATAGTTGAACCTTGCCAGTTGCCACCACTACTCTCGGCCCTCTTCCTCTCTTTCTCTCTCCGCCAATCAAGTTTTTCCTTTCCCTCGAGCAGTAACGGCAGCCACAATTGTTTTAGAGGAAGGAAACAAAAAAGGAAAAATCGAAGGATTCCGGAAACGTTAGAGGTGACGTAACACCGTCAAACTGTCAACGCAGTTTGCATTACACAGCTGGCGTGGCTTGTTTCTCTCGTTTCCTTTTTCTTTTTTATTTTTTTCTTTTCAAATATATAAGTAAAATATCTTGTATTTTTTTTCATACAAATAAATAATAGAATTCTTTTTAAGTCATCATAAAATTAAAAGGATTAAAGTCAAATTTATCATCATACAATGATTTAATATTAAAATTTTAATTAATTTTTAATTATATTAAAAAAATTAATATATCTATTTTAAATAAATAATAACATAATTAAAATATCATACGAAATGTTTTATCGCACAAATGATAAATTTTCATTAATTTCATAACTTTTTATTACTCAAAAAATAATAAAATTCAATAAAATTGAAATATAATAATAAAATTCAACTTTTTTTTTTGTGACTTTAAAACTGATTTCATTCATGAATTTAATAATGAGACATCTGTTTGTAAAACATGACTAAGAAAATCAGGACATTGATCAAGCCAAATTTTACTTTCCACTTGTTGAGACCCGTACTTAGCCGAGAGATTGGCCACTTCATTTTCCGTTCGCATTCTGTGAGTTATGCTACAAGAGTGGAACCATTACATCTTCTCTCGAGCTTCATCAATAATCGGTCCATTCACTGAGAGATCCACCTCTCTCGTTTGTAGTTGCTTGATGATCCGAAGTACGTCTCCTTCTAAAATTATATTTTGAAAGCCCAGCTGATGCGCCCATTGCAGTGCTTCAGTAGCTGCGTAAGTTTCGGCAATAAACGGGTTTGTAACTGTAGGTAGAGGTTGTGCTTTTGCAGCTTTTACTTCCCATATTCATTACGGATCACTATGCCAGCTCCTCTAATTCCTTTTTTCCTTATTAACCGCACCATCAAAGTTTACTTTGTGAATATTTGGCGGTGACGCCTTCCATATCTGCCTTTGTTGCAACTCTTGTGGTTCATGAGACTGTGCTGTCTTATATTCAGATATGTAAGCCCGCACAAAATTAATTGTTTCCTGTGCAGATTTTCTTCTTCCATTATGGAGCTCATCGTTTCTTCCACCCCAAATTGCCCAAACCGTTTCATGAAGAGCTCTAGCTTATCGTGACCTGTTTCCTTGCATATTATCCTCACCATGTTGCAAAATCACTACTATCCTCGCTGCTTCCATCCCAGTTGAAGCCAAGCTGTATCCAAATCCCTGTTGCACAGCTGCAGTCTCGTATGGCATGGAGAACCGTTTCAAGCCCCTCGTTACACCTAAAGCAGCCTGTATTGACATTCAATCCTCGTTTACCCAACTCTGTCATAACTGGTAGTGCCGAATGGTATGCTCTCCACATAAAGACTTTCACCTTATTTGGAACTCCACAAGTCCATATATTCTTCCATACAGCATGTTCCATTGCTGCACCCTCTAAATTGTTGCCTCTATCTGCCTCAGGTTGGTTACACATCAGTAACTTGTAACCACTCTTTACCGTGTAGTGGCCCTTGTTGTCATAGTGCCATATCCTGACATCCGCAAACCCAATTTTGCTAATAGGCAGCTCACAAATCATCTTAGCCTCTATTGGTGTAAACAATCTGTCTATTAATTTTGTCCTTCATTGCTTTGTCACTGGGTCTAAAAGCCTACTTACTGGACTGTTTTTATCCCATTCCCCATATGGTGATTGGATCAAAAAAGAACTAGCACTTGAAACCCATTTATCTTGCCAAATTCTAATACTCCGACCATTCCCCACTCGCCATCTAGTACCCTTTTCTAGCATATCCTTAGCTCCCCAAATGCTTCGCCAGGTGTATGATGGGTTTATTCCCAATCCTGCTTGTAAGAAATCAACTCTTGGAAAGTATTTTGCTTTCAGGACTCTATAAGCTAGAGTGTTCGTGGCAGTCATTAGTCTCCAACCTTGTTTTGCTAGCAGTGCTTTGTTGAAACACTCCATATCCCTAAAGCCCATTCCACATTTAGATTTTGGAATACACATGTCCGCCCAACGTTTCCAGTGTATGCCTTGTTTGTTACCGTCATTTTTCCACCAGTAATTACTGATAATTGAGTTTAGCTCCTGGCAAAGTGTTGATGGTAGTTTGAACACATTCATGGCATAAGAGGGTACCGCTTGTAGAACAGCTTTACAAAAAATCTCTTTCCCCCTTTGTGACAAAAATCTATGACTCCAACTTCTAATTTTAGTGAGTAGCTGGTCTTTGAGTTCTCTAAAAGCCCACTTTTTACCTCGTCCCACCATTGCAGGTAAACCAAGGTACTTCTCAGGACTGGTCGTATCAAGAATGTTGAACCTGTGCATGAGTTCTTCTTTCACTGCCCTTGTTGTATTCGTGTTGATAAACAATGTTGATTTGTCAAATTTTGTCTTTTGGCCAGACCTTTCTTCATACTGCTGTAACAAGCTCCTCAACTTTTCACTTTCACAGCTACTTGCTTTGGCAAAAAGCAGGCTGTCATCTGTAAAGAAAAGATGAGTAACTCGCGGCCCATTCCTACTTGCTCTCACTCCTTGCAGCGCTCCTTCTCGCTGTGCTTTAGCAAGGAGAGCTAAAAAACCTTCACTGCAAATCAAGAATAAATACGGGGAAAGGGGATCTCTTTGTCGGAGACCTCTCTCTTTCTTTGAGTGGCTTGTGCATGGAAGAAACCTGTGTTTTTATCACTTTCTTTGAGCCATGTAAGTCATGCACATTGTGCCCAGAACTCTTCTTCCTGTTCAAGCAAAACATTCAGCTCGGCTTTGACCTGCTTGTCATCACACCCCCTGGTCGATACCATGTCAGTCTCTTGCATTTCTTGCAAGTCCTTCATCAAATTATCAATCTTTCTTCTCCTCATCCCAAACTTACGGTTGTGCCACTGATTTAGCTGTTTGTTTGCCCTGTTTAGTTTTTCATAAATTGATGCATTACTATCAATCTGCCATACCTTGCGGACTTCACCTTTAAAACATAATATAATAACGAATTTGATCTTAATCCCAAAAAAAAAAAGGCAAAACTAAAAGCTTGGTTCATTTTTAATGTTTTTAATTACTCAAAAGTTTTAAAGGTTTATAGACATAAAATTCGAAAATTTTAAAATATTATTTAATTATTTTTAAATATGGAAAGGTTTTAAATATTTAGTTTTAACTTAACTGATGACTAATTTTTTTTTTTTTTTGCTATTATAAATATTTAATATTTTTACTAAGAATTTTTTGTTGGCTGAATCATTTTTACATTATAAGAAAATTTTTGCTATTTCAAAATTTTAAATACAAATACGATATGTGTATCAAATGTAACATATTTAGATGTATCATGTCGTGTCCTATTTGTTAAATGTGTCGTGTTCATATTGTATTTTCGTATCATATCCAAAATTATCAAGTAATGTTATAAATGTACTTATAAATGATAGTTAAATCAGAAATAGTAACTATAGTAAACAATCTAAAGTTTAATTTTATCTAAGTTTATCTTGGATTTATTTAACTATATATTGATTTATTAATTTATTTGATGACTTATATGAGAGTTAAGAAGTGATAAATTTGTTGTTATATTAAAATTTGAGTTAATTTTTTATACAGTGAAATTTTTTAATTTAATAAATGAGATTACGAGATTATCATATGTTCTTATTTTTTTAATATACCTAAAAGATATCTTACTAATCATGTCTGTTTGTGAAGTTTAAAAACTCCACTGATTATAAATGAGATAATTTTTTTAAATTTTTTTATTATATTTTGTGAAAACATATATCATTTTGTTAAATCTATTGATTAAATTTTTAAACTGTAATTACTGTTTATCAAATAATTTTATTTTTATTTTTATGAGAATTGCAGCATACTCTACTTTAACAATATATATATATATATATGCATTATTGAATTTGCAGGTCATCCCCCATTAAGAGGTGGTACGGTTCAAGCAAAGACATGATGATGGCTGAGAAAGTGCCATGCCCCACCCCCTTCAAATACACGTTTATATTGAGCTCTCTTGCCAATGCCATTATCCAAAATAACTAGTCACTTCCAGAACAGACCACTTGGGTGAGTTATTATTTGCATGACCATTGAAGCTTCTTTGTGGAGCCCGGAGGTGATGATTCATTAGATTAGAAACTTAGCACTTTCAAACTTTCTTCTGCAATGATTTCCCATGAGTGGGCTATATGTTTAACATGTGCCCTGTTTTGGATGATGAGCAGCAGAGTATTTGGCAATCTTGAATCCCACTCCACAGCATTTAAAAGAGGGTAACAAAACAAAACAAAACAAAACAAAAAACCAGAATTGGGATCTGCAATAGCAGAAATTATTAATCCGATAGTTACAAGATCATGCAGTGATTGTCCATATATGCTGTTTTTTACGTAGACCAAGGGATGTTTAAAGGGAATACAAAAGGAATGCTAGTTTTGGTATATTGGAATTAGATTCAAGCTTGGTTGGCTCCTTTCAGAGTTCGGACAGGCAATGGGCTGTTTTCTTTATGTTTCTGGTCTGCTCTGGCCTGAATCCAAACCCGGCAAGCTTACTTAATGCGTCTCTTAAGCAACTCCTTAAACAGTGGAAACAGGTCATCACCCACTAGTTATTGAAACTCACTAACTGTCAATCAGATTTGAAGCCAGTAGGCCCTGAAAATTCTTGCCAGGCAGATCAGATGGATCACTTAATTAATTTGTTAAGACCCTTTCCTTTTTAGATGTGATATATTCAACTGGTGAAGCATGTGAATGGGGACCAATACTTTAAATGGATTGATCAGCTGGAAACTTACAGTATTTAATTGCTTTCTTCTTTTGGGTAGTGAATACATTATTTACTTGAAGGAAGGAAAGTTGTTGAAAGAAAATTATTTTTTTCCCCATTATTGCCAGTGTTGGAATTTTACTTGCTTTTTTTTCTGATTCAGTGAATTTACATATCCAAATCATTCCAAACACAGGGGTGGTTGGAGAAAATCCAGATAATTCACAGGGAAAAGCCAAACAAAGTGAATTATCAAAAAAGTGTTTATGTCGGAAGTGTCTGTATCATTAATTACTGGAGCCAATTTCATTCCAAAAAAAATATCACATCATATATCCCAAACTTTTTTCATCTTGACTTCCAAAATACCTTGTCTAATTACAAATTATGTTATTTGGATTCGAAATGATTGTCAGATACGAATATGTTTCTAACATGAGTATATTTAATTTTTTTAAAGTTTTCTCATATATTTGGAGAATCATACTTATGAATATGTGTCGAACACAAATATCGAACACGAATATTTTAGAAAATACGAAGAGTCTTACTAACATAGATTACAAGAACTCTTGACGTGAAAATGATCATTCACCTAACGCTGTAATGCTCTTTATCTCAAACTCTCAATTCCAATTTGACTTGTGTAATTCACAGCCATTAATCCTTATCTCTCTTTCCTGCTGTGGAAAACTAACTGAAATTTGCAAATGACAAACTACTGTCATTTTCCTCCACTAACTGATCCTTGAAATCATTTTGTACTTGGAAGATAAACAATTGTGAAAACTATGAAATCCCAATCAAACTTACAGATATAAACAATACTAGTTATTATAATAATCTGTTGGTATTTAATTAACTATATATTTATTCTGCTGAAAAGCTTCTTCTCCCTGCATTTTGGCAACTTAATTTTTATTTACTCCATTCAATTTGCTTGCCTACTCAATTTCTTTTCATTTTTGTAAATTGATAAAGCTTGTTCCTGTATCTTTCCCAAAGGAAACAAATGTTGAAAACAAAAGACAAAGGATATATAGAAAGAAAGATCAGCTCATTAACATGTTCAAAAGAAACCTTATCTGTTCCATTACATGAAAGAAACAATTCAGTGGACAGACATCAGCTTCAGCTTACATCCTTTGAATCAAAATACAAACCTGACTCTGAAACATCCTAATCAACTTACACTTTTACCTTTCACCAAAAGCTACTCCAAAAAGAAAGAGAGAAAAAAAAAAAAAAAAAAAAAAAACCTCAAGTAGATTAAAAAATGAAAACAAAGAGAATCTACAAATATATATAAACCATCTCATTGACTTAATCTGGTCGGTGCCTAAATAAATCAGTTAATCACCTTCTCCTTTCCGGGGTCCAATGTGGCAAAGCTGGGCTAAAATGCGCCGATACCACCCTGGAATCAAGCAACTCCATGATTGGAGTGAAGTTAACACACCTTGGAACCTTATACTGATTGATGGACGCTCCTCTTGATATGGCGTAATCCATGAGCTCTTCAAATGTGCCACTTTTTACCACACGGATTTCTAGTGGGCCTATTGAGTTGTCCGCAACTCGGCCTTGTCGGTACACTGAGTTGAGCGACTCCTCCATTGCTAAACAACACTGTTTCAGGACATCATCACTAGGCGGGTTTGCCGAGTCTCTCACTAACAACTCCCAGTATATCACGTAGTGACCAGGAATTGTTTTCGTGTCAGCGTAACTCGTGTATTCAACGACACTGGTGTTGAACTCGCGCAAGAGTTGAGAAGCGTTTTCAACTGCCTTTTGTAACTCGGCCTCGTCGGTTTTGTCTGAGTCAATGCTGAGCAGCACGTTCTTTCTCCTTACGAAATGGAATTGCGGGGCTGAGTTGTGGAATCCAGTGACTCGGAGGATGTCACCGACTCGGTATCTGCATAGTCCTGCATAGGTTGTTATTACAAGCTCGTATTCTTTCCCAACTTCCACATCCACAAGGTCAACGAGTTTTGGAGGCGAGTCACGAGTGAACCCAGCTGAGTTAGGCTCGTGGGGTAAGAACTCAAAGTATGCCATGTTTGGCATGATGGTATAAGAAACTTCTGATGGTTTGCACATGGGGTTAAGGTTTAAGCCAAAATAACATTCCGATGAAGCGTACATGGTGCATGCTAAAGGTAATCCACCGCTGTAATAATCCAGGGTTGGGATATACTGTGACATAGCTCCAGTTACGATAACGTCAAGGTATTTTGTGTTGGGCCAAATTCTTGTAATGATTCCTTCCCAGCTGTCCTTTGAACATTCTAGGCGAACAAACTGAGCAAGCTCAGGGTTGGGTTTCAGGGTCTTAGCCATGCATTCCCTTAGTGAAAGGTCGGTGACTTTTTGATTCAGGGCACCTGTTTCGATATCCTGGGAGAGTTGTTCCCAATTCAGCTGAAGGAACCTGATTGCGCGGAGTAGACCTGAGGCAAACACCGCGCCAACGCGGAGAACTTGTTGGCGTTCCTGGAGACCGCAGAGCATCTGGGTATACATGCTTTGGAAGGAGTCGGGACAGAGGATGGCTTCGTTGGGGCTGGTGTAAACATTGTAAGGGTCGTATGGTCGTGTCTTGAAATGGTCACTCTTGTAGTAGCTGGTAAGCACAGGGCGAGCCAAGAGACCACCTGGGGTCCTTGTTTCTGATTTCACAAACAAGAAGTATAATCCTTTGCCTTTCTCCAAACCTGGCACATAACTGTTACACAGAAAGCGCGTTCCATTAATTGAAGGAAAGAAGTTAAACAATGCACAAACCAATTATACTAACATGAATATTAATATCCTATCATTTTTAAAATACTTACAGATTCATTACTGGCATGAGCAAACTGTAGAGCAACTGACGGCGATCTAGCTCTTCTTTAATTGTTGGCATGAGTTTCCTCTCACCAGCTGAAGTCCCGGAGCTGCACAATTTTCCAGGATATTTATTCAATTATTACCATCAAAATATATACTATTATATATTCCTTGAAATACTACAAGTAGTTCATATACGAACCTGGTGAGAAATTCTGAGATGGGGTGGGCTGATAAAATAGCAGAGCGGTCACCATTCGCAATACGCTGGATTTCAGGCTGAAGGTCCTCGTAAGTAATCACCGGAAGTTTGGACTTGAAGTTCTCCCGGTCGGTTGCACCATTGAGCTTGAACCTTCTAAGGTACTCAGTTTGAGAGTTTTGGGTTAAGATTTCTGCCAAAACTCTTTCTTGAACAGAATCGGCATTTCGAGTCATTTCCTCGATGAATCGCAAAGCTTTTGCATCTTTCTCGCATGCTGGTGGACCCAGCGGAGATGAGAGTGCAGAATCAACAGCCATTTTAATTTCAGAAGGGAGATTTTATTGAATTTGTTAAGAGGAAGAAAAAAAAAGAGAGAGAGTTTTGTTATCAGGAGGGAAAGGAGAGGAGGGACTGTGAACTGTGATGAGCTTGGGAAGGCTAAGGGGGTTTAAATAGGGGAAGGCCAGAACTTGGAACTTGGAAGTGAAGTGCCACGTCGCCATGTCAATATGGGACTCGCATAGGGTGGGAGCTTGGAACGAGGCTGACGGACTTAGGTCTTTGTTTTTCATAATTTTTAAGATCAAAAATTATTTTTACCTTAGATCTTTATATTTTTATTATTTTAAATATATATTTTTATATTTTACCTTAGATTTTTATATTTTTATTATTTTAAATATATATTTTTATATTTTAATTCTCCATAATATTTTCTTACAATAATATTAAACACTTAAAAATTTTTAAACTATATTCTTTCATCACATTTTTTTAACACACTTTTCTCAATCTAATTTTTTCTATTATCAATGCTAAACTAACAATTATAAATGACTACGGAGAAGTTGTGGAAAAATGAAAATAGAAAATTTAAAAAATACACATTTTTTTTTATTGAAAATTGGAAAAAAAAAATATATATAGAGAAAAAGGTATAGAAAGATTTTATTTCTTTGTCTACTGAAACGTAGTGGTGGGAGGAGACAAGGTGGGGGCCACAACACGTAGACATGGCACTAAATGAGGCAGGCATGTGGGGTTGGGTGACCGCCATGTCAGCGGAGCACAGGGGTGAAACAAAACTTAAAAAAGGAGTCTTACGCGTCAGTGACGTCACACGACCACGCGGCTGCTTTCGGGTAAAATTGTTGGCCCTTGACAACGATGGCCTGCCGGCACGTGACACAGATGCCTATACTTAATTTCACCATTTATTTTTCCAAATATTAGCCCAAATGTTGAAACAAACTTTTTTTATATTAATTTTAAGTGATATTCTCTGATTTTTAGTTTTTTACATAAATAATAAGAGTTGCAATTTGGGCTTTAAATTATTGAACTTCGATGATAATAATAATAATAATAATAATAATAATAATAATAATAATAATAATAGGGAGTAGTATATACTTAAGGAGGACAAAAGGGAAATAACTTTATTATTAAGAGTTAACGTCTCATACCAAAACAAAATGGAGTGGCAATCACGTGTAGTTCATTTCCACTATATATATATTTCCTAAACTTCTTTTTCTTTGGCTTTGATTAAAAAAGAAAAAATAAAGTTGGAGACATGCATTTAAAGACGTACGATTCTTAGTTGGTAACATTTTGCAAACAATGAAGAAGTGTAGGATTTGGAAATGTTTTCACCATTAATTAACCAAATTTAACTTGTACTTTACTTCTATTATACTCTTTGATGTGATATTGCTCTCCATTTTGTTAAATAAAATATTACACATCATCGTAGTAATTTTTAATTTTTTTTTTAGGGTTGATGAATTCAATCATAAAATGGTATTTTCGAAACCACAGCGTTGTACGAAACATCCTGACAATTCTTGTTTCTAATAAGTTTATGGAAATGTGGTGTGGAATGTTGTCTTGATATTACAAGTTTAATCAAAATTAATTAACACCAACACTGTCATATGAGAAAATTTAAAAAAATTAATACTCAAGGAAAGTACTATAAACTATATATATTATATGTTGTAATACTAAAAGTCAATTATTATCAAGAAAGGTTCTGTTCTTTTATGAATGTGTCATAAAACACCATAAAATACTTGGAAGTGTGCGTCAAAATATCATAAAAATTTCTATTAAGAAGAATCTTAAATATAATAACATAGCTTAACCGACTACATTATCCTTAGTCTTCCATTGAAAAATATAATTATTAAGTAAAAAGAAGGGAAAAAAAAAAAAAAAAAAGAGAAATGAATGCTTGTATTAAGGCCAACATACATCTTTAATTTTCTTTAATTTTATTATTATTTCCCCTTGCGCAATGCGTTTTTTTTATTTTTTATTTGCAATTGTTTTTCAACTTTGATTGGATGACTTATTCATGATGAATTGATTTTTTTTAGAAAAAAAAAAAAAACAATGAATAACACGACACGAAATTGAGGAACAATGTTCCATAATAAGTATTCAAATAATATAAAATATGAAGAGAAAAAAAATTGCTAAGATAATTCCAAATTTTGTCACCTAATATAACTAATTATTATAGGTTATTGGTGCATGTATTATCTGGATTTTATATTTTTTTAAAGTATTTATGTCTAATATTTGTGTTTAATACATATTTAGATATGCGTACGAAAATATGATCATCCAAATATATATAAAAAAATTAAAAGTTAAACATATCCGTATTAACCTATCAGGCACATCCCTATCCGAACTCATTCGAACTCGAATAACATAAATTAACGCAAAAAAAATGGCATCACAAAAAAAAAAAAAGGACAAAGCGTGTAGTGCACCAAAGATAACGCCATGATTTTCTTGCTGGTTTTAAAGAGTCTGTTTGATTTGTGACAAAATTTGGAGGCATTCTAAAGAACAAAGAAAAAAAAATCTAATATAATTATTAAAATAATAATAGTAAAAGAAATCAACCACTTCAATGACTTTTTTTTTTATTTATTATTGGGCAATAAAAAAGCAAAGTGTTTGGGGTCTTTTCTTTTTTGTCGTAGTTAAATTTTTATGGAAAAATTAGCTTTGGCGAAAATGACTTCTTATTTGTTGAACCTTAGCTGTCCAAAAGGAGGAGTAAGGAGACATTGTATAAGGGGTTTTTAATTTTTTCCTTTTTATTTGTTGAACCTTATATGGCACGGCATGGGGGACCACCCATAAAGCAAAAAATATATTCGACATCAAAAATTAATTATGTATAACTAAGTAAATCTTAATTTGATTATAAATTCCTTCTTAGTTTACTAATCAAACATAATTAAGAGTGAAGTAATGCTCTCAATGTCTTATAAAATTGTTTATGGATTGAGTTTGATCAAATTCAAATAATAAAAAAAAAAATTATTTACTCAAGATTCAACTCAACACTTTGAATTCTAAAAGTTCATTTTTATTATTTAAAATCTTTTAAAATTTATTTTATATTATGTTTTAAATTAAATTTAAATAAAAAATATTTTATTTATTAAATAATAATCCGAACTAGATCGGATCTACCAAAATCTCAAATATTATATATCAAGTCAATCTAATTCAAATTGAATTAACTGAATGGGACAAATAACTCATCTCTTAAATATATCTTACTAAATTACATAAATGCTCTATCTCAATTATTGACATAAAACATATTTAGTTATGAATGTTTCTGGATGTAATTATATGAGCTTTAATACATTCGAATGGTTAAAAAAAAGTTTTATTTGATTAAATGATTTAGTTTATACCATATTTGAGATTAAGGTAACATGTTAAATTTTTAATTGAATCTCACAATTTCTATTAATTTTTTTTTCATTTTCCTAAACCAATGCAATAATGAAGAGACAAAAATGCAAAATATATTTGGGAGCTCTGCCTCTATGTCAGTATGTCCTACGTGGCCACGCTTAATATTGTTCTAATTTCTATTATACAATTTTTTTTTTTTTTTTGATAATTAGGTAAAGGGAGGGGTTGCTTGGGTTTGAACCCAAGACATCATGCCCCAAGTCTCTTGGCCACTCGGCTAGGAACTTATTGGCTCTATTATACAAGTTGGACAAACGGTGCCGTACAAAAAGTACAACTCACTAAGATTTAAGATTCGATAAGTAATAATTAGTAACGACCCTTTGGGGGTGAGCCACACTGACTAGACATTCTAGCTTGGAAGCTCGCATGTGCCTTTGCATGTGGCCTCGTTTTCTCGGCAATAAATCTTGTGAGCAAAGCTAGGAGCTACTCTTTGATATATTTGATATAGATATGATATTAAAATACATATAAATATTATATATTTAATAAATATTATATTATACGTTTAAACATAAATAATATAATATATTTAATACATATATTATATTTGTATTTAAAATTTTAATATATTTAATCATTTATATTATATTTATATTTATATAATTAATATTAAAAAATATAAAATATGATATGTATATACGAATTACTAGATTTTGAGGCCGTAAGTAGTAGCAAATTGACAATTAAATATGACAATCAAATTGCATTTTTGATATGTCAAATTATTTGATTTTAAAAGATTGAATTAATATATGTTTTAACATGATATCAAAATTTACTTGATCATATTTTGTTAATTAAGTTTTAGCTAATAACACGAGAATTTGAATGAATACCACAAGATGTATAAAAAAAAATTCAAAATCATTGTACAAATTAATAAGAAATACGATACTCGAGTATTTAGTTCAATATTGGATCGATGTTTTCTACTACTCAAAAAAATGAGTCCGGAAGAATCTATTTTCTAATAAAAAAATAAAGAGTATTCTTTTAAAACCTTTATGTTGTTTTTTTAGGTTAAAATATTAAAAAAGTTATTGAACTATTTATATTTTTTTTAAGTAAACTTATATATTTTTATTGTATCAAAATAAACCCTCATATTTTGACTTATACTCACATAGATCCTTATTTCAAATGAAAATTTGATTTATGTTAAGGATTTATTTAGCTACAAATTAAATATTAAGTGTTTATTTGAATACAAATTATATAAAAGTTAAAAGTTTATTTGGATGCAAATTAAACATTAAAATTTATGCATAAAAGAAGATGGATTTACTTAGATAAAATGATAAAGTTCAAAGATTTTTATTTTTAATATTATTATTTAAACTTTTTGTTTACTATAATATGTTAATTAATGAAAAACTGAGGTAATGACTAATGACTGTCTCTTTTAAATTAACAGAAGGGGAAAATATATAGAAAAGAATGTTTCAAACTAATTATAAAAGGATTTGGCCAAAAAAAAATAATTATTATAAAAGGTACCTCCGCAATTGTCCTTCCTGTTGTAGTATAATTTTGCGGTTGGATTGCGTTGTGGGATACGTTAAACAAAACAGGAGGTCGGCCGCCTTAATTTCCAGTCAAAAGGCCCGCATTGTAATCATAGCCACCAAACAAATTACAAAACCAAAATTCCGACCGACTTCCAATTTTCAAAGTCTCCTCATTCCTCAACAATATATATGCCACATGATATATATATATATATATTATCAAATATTTTCTCTTGTTTGATTATTATTTTTTGATAAAAAAAATATCTTAGTTGGAAAATAAATAAACATAATTGCAAATATATATTGAAATTCGAACTTCCAATTTATTAGATGTCACATTTTAAAAATAATTAAATGAACCAATTGAATTGATTTTAAATTATTTGATTTCTTCTCTACACCTCCACCAACCAAACACAAAAATCCTAAACTCAGCTCACATCAACAATTAAAAACGAATCAACTTATTATTATTAATTAACTATTCTCTCTACTGTTTTAAAAAAACATTTCAACGATTTGAATTTGACTCCATCTTACATATTTGAATTCTAAATATATATATATATATATATTGTGAGATGGTTTTATGAAATGTGAGTTGAGAGTAGACTTGATAATTTTAAATATGATATTAAAAAGGGATATAGACATGATACGTTTAATAAAAAAGAAAATAATGTAATAAACACGATACAAGATGTCACGTTTAATACAAGTGTCATATTTATGTTTAGGATTTAAATACATTTAATAATTTTTATTGTATTTATGTTTACACGACTAACCCAAAGAAAAAAACACGAGACACGACACACATACATGGATTGTTAGGTCTACTTAGGAGGCTACACATCAAAATTCAAAAGGTTAATAAAATTGATAAATTAATGTTTTATTAAGTGTGTTATCCTACATATGTTAAAAATTTGATTTTCTGTAATCTCGTATTTGAATTTGACTTCTTCACCTTATTAAGTTGAATGTTTAACATGATATTAGAGTCTAAGTTTGTTCTATTCTTCTTGCATTATATTCTTTTTTGAGTTTGTCACGTGATTAGTCCTTTTGTTTCGGATCTACATGTGAAAAAAAAATGTTAAATGATGTTATCTTACATATGTTAAGTTCTGAATTTTTTGTAGTTTTATATTCAAAATAGGTCTCTACATTTATAATCAATTTTATTTTAAATTAAATGCTTAACATATTTCGTACATTTAATCTATTTTATTCTAAATATTTATTTTTTTTATTTTATAATTATATCATAATGCATTCAAATATTTAGAGATACGTGTATTAGCGCAAATGAGAATCCTCGTATTAAAAAGGAAGGCCAACTAGCGACTTGGAAGTTGGAAGAATACTTTGAAACATGTTTTAAAAATAATTTATAAATAGCCTCCTTAGTCAAATGAGAAAGAAAATATATATATATATATATATATATATATATATATATATATAGTTAAGAAGGGGGGAGTGGAGCAAACGTGAAAGTAAGGAAGAACAGCGGAAAGTGAGAACCGGCAATTGGTAAGCCTAATGGTTTTCAAGTCAAAAGTCTATTAATTACTCTATGCTTTCTTTCACCAATGATTTGGCGTATAAGTTTTTGCACGTGAAATGTTTTCACGGAGCAATGGCGCCATCCGGGCCGGCCGTCAAGGATGCTTCCTACTTTGCGGTTTTCACGTGGTGTAAAAGCGAGAGGAGGCTGAGGGACTTTTTTTTCTTCCCAATATTAATTTGCGCACTTTGGTTCGTGTTGGCACCGGCAGTTTATATTGCTTCATGGGTCAATCTTATTTCAATCGGTCGTACGTGACACACGACTTTTGCCTTCACTTTTATTAAATTATTAATTAATTAAAAAAATTATTTTATTCATCATCAATAAATTTTTTAAATATTATAAATGAGATTAACATGAGATATATTTTTTAAATATATTAAAAAAATAACATATGTGATGATTTTTTAATTTTGTTTGTATAGTTAAAAAAATACACCGTCCGTGTATAAAAAATAATTCATTAATTAATACTACTAAAATAATACTAAAGTAAAATGTTGCATTTTTGTAATAAAGAAGGAAACGTTTTGTAATAGGATAGAATTGATGATTAAGGCATATTATAGTGGCATACTTTACATTGCATGTATTAGTTATTTCATTTTCCCCTTATTCATACCAAACTTTTTTTTTTCTTCAACTAAACTTAGTTTTAAATAGTTGTATGGTATATTATTAATATCATTAGATTTTATTTGGCATTTAAATTAATAAATAAATAAGTAGTTTTCAAATTTCAATTATCTTAATTATTATAACATTAAAGCAACGTAAAAAAATGATATTTAAATCAAGGTTTTTATTGTACTTATGATGAATACTCCTAGTCCTAAGTATATTCTTTTTGCCTTTTATGCCATATATTACTTTACATCTATTATATTATATCACCAATAAAATAGTTGCAAACTTGCAATGAATTCTTACCATTGAAAGACTTGTGTTATATTCCACAGCAATATCATTATTTTTTACTTCAAGTCTTCAATGGATTTCTACCAACACTACGCTCTATTGCTTTCAAGTTTCACACGGTCAACCTTATTCCTTGTTCTAACGGATTGAATGCGACTCACAATATATTTTTGGTGCGTATGAAAACTCAATGGACTTAAAGTCGTGGTTGAAAAAATAGGACTGGACCAGTTTAATTGAAAATTTGTTTGGTTCGATATAGTATATAAATCGATGATTTATTGAATTGATAAGAAAACGGATAAAATCAGTTTTAGGTTATTTTATTTATTTATTATTTTAATTTTGTTTATAAGTAATGAGATTTGAATCATTAATTTTTTAGTTTTATATTAAAAATATACCATTAAACAAAATGCATATTTTTATTATTATTTACTATATTCATTACTTATTTAATATTTAAATTTTAATTGAATCGATCGATCAAACCGATTGAACTAATGGTCGAAAATTTTACGGATTTAATTTTTTCAATCTTGTTTAAAGTTATATGTACCCAAAGAAACTGAGCTTTCTCCCATTTCAAAATCTCACCGTCCACTTCTCAAACTTCAAATGAAAATTTTCCAAATAGATGTTTAATTTCAATTCTAATCATGGAGATGCCCACTAAAGATGTAATTCACGAGACAAAAATGTCTCGAAATTAAAGAATGTCATGATTCTTGTTGTCACTAAAATCACTATATGTATATGTATATTTTTATATACTTTAAAGATCTTTCTTGACTATCCATTACGTAGGATCAATGTATAACTCTCATGGTTAAATATGTTGATAATGCCTTTTCTTCTTGGTGATAGTACCTAAAAATGATGAGAATGCCTTTTCTTCTTGGTGCTAGTACTCATAATAGCAATTTTCTTTCTACGTTTTTCATGTCAATATATAAATCCACAATTAAATAAATGTATAAGATACGTACTTGTCTTCACCGGACCTTTCCTTTCCGCACCATCATTCTTGTAATTATTTGAATTTAATTTGGTATAGATTATAGTTTTTTTGGTACAAAGATGTTGTAGTCGGAAAGAAGTTTCAGATGTTGAGATTCGAATTCAAACTTATAAGATATTATTTTTGTAAGACTGAATATATAAACCAACTAAACTAAATACAAATTTTGGTATATACTATAGTTGCGATTTTGATGTTTGTTTGTTGTCTTTGCTTGGTTTACAAGACTTAGTTAAAGGATTATTGCATGCAGGTGGGCGCGGGTAGACCTGTCCATCAAGCGAAATTTGAATCGGATCTAGATAATGATTTTTTAATATTCGAGTCGGTTCGAATTATATTCATTTAATAAAAAATATTTTTTATTTAAATTTAATTATAAAATATAAAAATATTTTTAAATGATAAAAAAAATTTAACTTCAATCTAAACTTGAACAAACAAAATTAAAATTTTTCGAACCCAAAGTTCGGCCATGGACACTTCTAGAAACGGGGCAGAGCGGGAATGAAAGTAATGCATCGCATAACACCCTAACTTTTGGACTCTTGCTTTTACTTGCTTACATGAAACTTCACCTTTTACTTGCTTACATGAAACTTCACCTTTGCACGTTATTTGACTGAGAGTTCAAATTTGCTTAAAAAAGGGGTTAGAATTAGGCAATGTGGGCCTATTCGGGTTAAAACTTAAAATAAGGATGAAAAATGGTTAAAATCGTGGACATCTATTCTTCTTCTTCTTCTAGTCATGTAGAGAAAAGCAGTCAACATAAGTGGGTGATCCCAAAATTCTAATAATTCAGTGTTCTCAAAAGTCAAAAGCAAATTGAAGTTTTTATTCCATAAACTCATTATTTTCAATTTTCATCAAACACGAAAATATTAATCAGTGTCAATTAGACGTACCTTAAAAAAAAATAAAATATAAATTAATTAATATTTTTTTAATTTAATAAAAATAATATATTAAATATAATTTTTTTAAAAATTAATAATTAAATAAATTTTAACTAATATCTATAACCATCAATTAAACCGCCCCTTGTTATTATAACACAACAATTCAAAAGTACGGCTTTTTATTGATTTGGTTGCTGAAAAACAGATGAAAAGATAAAAACTTGCCTACTTGGTTTGAGTGCTATGAATGAAACTAGCCAGTCGACTGGCATGGGTGAATTGGCGTGTGAGTTTCTTGGTGAATTCAAAGTTTGTCGATGGAGTTGCCAAATATTTCTTGATCCCTGATCAACCCATATATCCGTCAAACTCTAATCATAACAAAACTTGATAAATTTATGCATTAAAACCAGAAGCGGATGCGGATTTGGGTGCATGATTCTATCCCTAAAGTACTAGCTACTAAAAGTTTTGTTCGCCGAAAATATGCTATAGGTTCATTAGTATATATGCTTCAGCTTCGAGGATTTAAAAAAAAGGAGACATAATAATAATCTCTCTTAAAGGACAAATTAAATAATTAAGAATCAAGCAAAAGCTAAACCCCTTTTTTTTTCTTCTATTTTGTTTTTGTTAA
This sequence comes from Fremontodendron californicum, assembly GCA_030761205.1. Lineage (NCBI taxonomy): Eukaryota > Viridiplantae > Streptophyta > Magnoliopsida > Malvales > Malvaceae > Fremontodendron > Fremontodendron californicum. The sequence continues at coordinate 33,618,507 of JAULJL010000007.1, forward strand.
GGGAAGCTATAGATAAACTTTTACTTTGTTTTTTGATCTACCTTTGAATTTTTTTTTAGTAATATGGGTAAAAAATAAAGGCATATTATTAGTATTAAATCAAGAGTTTATACAGATTTAATGTATAGCAGGTATATATATACATTATATATATATAGTTGGTTAATTTTTTTATTATAATTACATGCATGCATTAAAATGGTTAGTTTCACAATATTTCATTTTGTTGTGTCATAAGCTAGCTTTTAAATTATTCCTTTTCTTTCTATCTCTTTTTATATTTTATATGCTTTTTAATTTAATTTAATATTTTATTTATTATGTTCCCAACATAGATTTGATAATTTGTATATTTGTATCGTATTTGTTTTAATTTTTTTTATCATAATTTTGTTTAAGGTGTTATATTTTTTTATAAATTTTTATGTTAAATAAATTTTAACATATTTATATATTCATATCGTATCTAAAATTATTAAATCTACTAGCATGGATAGTTCCCAAGTTGAAGCAGAGTCGAAATGTGAACCTTGGTCTGCAAGGTCAACCCCAAAGGGAGGACATCAGCCGCTGGGCCAAAGCATCTGATTAACACTTTAATTGAGAAAAAGAAGAGACTTAAGCCCAAAGAAATAGACCAGGCCATAAAATGTGGAGAAACGCCTAGCAGCGCAAAATAGCAAGAAACTAAAACAATCCCTCTCACTCGTCTCGCGACGGTAGCCCAGATTCACAGGCCCTTTTCATTATTACACAAACTGACAAACACCCCACCGCTTTTTCCCCTTTTTTTTTTTTCTTCTTATTTTCTTTTCCTTCTTTCATCGATTCTATCATCGCGCTCAAAAATCTCCATCTCTTTCTCTTTCTCTGTATACGTTCAGAACGCATGAATTTCAAGGTCAGTTCTTTTAATACCTTCCTTCCTTCCTTTTTTTTTTTGTTTTGTTTTGTTTATTTGTTTTTCTCGTTGAAAGGAAAAGAAAAGAAAATCGCTGAGAAAGTGAAGCGCTAATATTTCGAATCTAATTGTTTGTTGCTCTCACTTGTTCAACAAATATACTCGAAATGCCATCTCAGTGAAGCTTTTTTGATTTATGTTCTCCTTGTTTCGTTAATTTTTTTTTTATTTTTGTCTATCTTCGTTTGGTTGCTGAGAAAACCGAGGTTAAGATAAAAAATAAAGGACGGGAAAGTTTTCAAACATCCTCTCATTTCTTTGTTAAATGTTGAAAAGATTGGTAATCTGTCCAGTTAAAGTAATATCTAGTATTGGATAATGATAGTGACTCAAAGAGATGTATATTTGAAAATGCATATTCTCAATTGCGTGAATGATGCTGTGTTACGAATGGAAAGTTAAGTTAGGGTATGCAAGGACCTTGTTGTCAATGAGATAGTTGTTGTTTTAAGGTAGCTCCCTTTGGAGTCTGCTCTGAGCAATTTGTTCTTAGGTTTATCTTTTGGACATCTGGTGTTTTATATGATATGTTGATTTCTTACATTGTTTTTAAGTAGATTTTCGTCTTGCCATTTACTTCTACTGCCTATTTTTGGTTGCTTATTATGCCTTCATTTTGGTCAAAGATCGTCCATGTCAATCAAAAAAATTGGTTGCTACATCAAGCTAATAAAAGTAATTAATATGATTGTCTGATTATTATAGAAGGAACTTTGATGAGGTTCATTAGCGCTTTTAGCTTTTGCTTAGCATGTTTCAAGCCTCCTTTGCTTTTTCTCAAAAGGAAAAAAAAAGAAGTTTCCAATACATGGTTGGTTGGGTGATGTAGGCTGTTCCAAATTAGTGAAGTCACCCCTCCCCCCTCTCTCGTTTTCCCAGAGTTGTTCAAAAATTGTAATTCTCTTGGGAAGCAAGGCTCAAATTTGCCATATGAGTGAGTTGATTATCAGTGTTGTTGAAAATACAATAAATTTCTCTTAAAGTTTCTTATTATAATTACCATGTATTACATTGGTAGACATGGTAGTTTTTTTTTTTCCTCTTCCCTTTTCTCCTTATTATAGTGTTTTCCGTGTTCAAAGGTATAAATACAGGGAGTTGCATTGGGCACCTTTTGTTAGGATCTAGCTTGGAGAAATAATGGTTATATTTATTGCTGTTCAGTGAACTTTAACAGTAGCCTATCAACAACCAAGTAGAAAAACTGGCAATAATTTGGTTTCTAATGAAGCTTAATGTCCTATGATTTCTTACTATATTCATTGTTATTTCCTTTTTTTGTGTTTTCTTATGAGTGGTTTACGTCTGCTGTAACATTAGACTGTCCATAGTTGATATATTACTTATTTTGTTTTGTTAATTAATGTTGATCCCTGTAATATTTCCATCTCTCAGAGTTTCGTTAGCTAAATTAGATTGTAGACTGTCTGCTGCTGGCACATGGAATGCAACACGAAACATTCTTACAAATTGTGATTGGTAAGACTTGTTCTTTTTGTTGTCAATTTAGGTGAAACTTATATTACAGTTTTTGGGTTTTCAATTGTATGACTATGTTTGGATCTTTGGATTCTGTCATCTGAATAATTTTACCATCTGCTCTGTCAAACTTTATTATTTATTTATTTGTTAAAACTAAAAATCCCCAACTTATTGTGGTAATATGGGTGCTGGTATGTCATTGTTAGCCTTCTAACTGATATGATCAAGATTGAACATATGGGCGTTTCTCCATCACAAGCAAAGAGCAAAAAAGGAAACCATTTTTGCCCTGAAGAAAGTAATTCAGAACAGGCCCATGAATTTGGTAGTGAATATTTACTTACTGAACTTTCAGAAAATAGACATCAATGTGGCTATGCAATAACACGAAATGAATCAGCAGAAATTGCCACTGGTGTGTCTCGCTCTGGCATTCACAAACCATCTGATGAATATGTGGCTAAGAATTCTTCCCCTGAACATTTGGGAATGCTTCCTAAAGGTGTGAGTGAGCACGATCCTACCGATCAAAGTTTTTGCCATCAAGAAACTGTATCAGGAAAGACACATGAGTATGGTTCTGGATATGTGCACAAGGAGGCATCAGAAAATAAGCATCGGCCGGGTTCTGAAATTGTTCAAAATAAACTTGAAGAAGCCTGTACTTGGGTTTGTGCTCTTCCTGCTAAACATTTGCAACCATTTTCTGAAGGTTTGTCCAAGAATGCTATTACTGAAAGTTTAGGGATGTCGCCAGAAGATTCAAGCAAGTACACGCAGATTGATAAACTTTCATGTCCCCAACTAGGTACTGCAGAGCCAACAGTTGGCTTTGGTTCTGTAAACATATGTAAGGAACTTGGTGAACCACCAAAGCAGCGACTACAGCTAGATTCTGAAAGTTTACCAAATGGTATAGAAAAAAGTACTACTGCAATATCTACTAATGTTTTTAATAAAGCCTTGCAATTGAATCCTGAAGATATGAACCAGAGTAAGTGTGGCAAACATTTGCAGTCACCTTCTGAAGGTGCGAGCAATGTTGTTCAGACTAGTAAAAGTTCTCTTGTTGACCCTTTAGGATTGCATCAAGAATTTGTTTCGGGAAATCCATGCATTCAACAACCAAGGCTCCATTGTGAAGACATGGCCAAAAATTCTGGTGTGGAACAGCATGAAACAATGTCTGAGAATTTACTCAAGAATTCTGGCCGACGCAGGGATGAAAATACTTCAAAAACAATAAAGAAAAAATATATGCTAAGATCTTTTACAAGCAGTGACAGGGTTTTGCGCTCAAAATCGCAAGAGAAATCTAAAGCTAGTGAGTCGAGCAATAATTTGGCTGATGTTGGTTCTAGCGAGCAGCAAGAAAGGAGGAAGAGGAGTGAAAAAAGAGAAGTTGCTGATGAATATTCAAGAATCAGGTCACAACTTAGGTATTTATTGAGTCGAATTAACTATGAACGAAGCCTGATTGCTGCATATTCTACGGAAGGCTGGAAGGGACTAAGGTTTGTTTGTTTTACTGTTTTATCTAGTATCTCTTTGCTACGATGTTGTTTATGAGCTAATTCTCATAACAATGTCACAAAATGTTTTTGTCTTAATCTTAAATCTGATATGTTATAGATTACATATAATTGCCAAAGGGAGGACAAAGCAAAGATTATAAGTTTAATCATCTAAATACTACCGTCAACATGTACTGCTTTGAGAATATATTGTCTAATACCAATTTCGAAGTTGATGGAATGACAAGACTATAAAAGCTTAGCATTGAATCTTCATCATCATGAACAAAATTAGTCTCAAGGATCAGGGCTTGTATATTTATTTAGCTTTCCGCAAGCTTTCTTGTTATTACTCTCTAGTGTCTTCCTCATTTTGTCATTTTCATCTGTTATTGTTTTCACCATCAGTGTAATTGGTTCAGTATGTATTTCCTTTCCGTGGTTTTATCTATGCTATTATTTATTAAAGAGATATTGACTTACAAATATCCTTATGTACTTTGCAATTTCCCAGAGACGGTATTCATCAAATAGGAAGAAAGTATTTGAAAATTAGTGAATCAACTGTTTACATGATTATAGTGTTAAAAATGAACTCACTTTTAGATTGATTTCACAAACAGATATTATAAATTTATAATCCACAATCAGATATTATAATTTATAACTTTGTTAATCTTACTTTATGGATTGATTGTTGAGATTTGAAGGATAAATTCAGCGCTAATCTGCAGAGAGTAGGTTTTATGGAAACACTTTCAAGAAGAACAAAGTTGAAATATTGGATCAAATGGAAAGTTGTCACCTTTTGGAACTGAAATTGATACTTTACATCTGTGTATCTGTCATTAGAACAGTCTGATTGTCCATTTCCCCATGGATAGCTAACATCTGTTTGTTGCTTTGGACTGTTTGTGTAACCTGCAGCCTAGAAAAGTTAAAGCCAGAGAAGGAGCTTCAACGCGCTACATCTGAAATTCTTCGACGCAAATTGAAAATTAGAGATCTATTTCAACGTATCGATTCATTATGTGCTGAAGGAACACTTCCAGAATCTTTATTTGATTCTGAAGGACAAATTGACAGTGAGGATGTAGGAGAACCATATTTATAAGCATTGCTCATATTTTCTTAGTTGCTATTTTCTTATTGATGATAATAATTTGTGTCTTGGAATTAGAAATGCTTAGACATGAAATCCTTTAATTGCAGATATTCTGTGCAAAATGTGGGTCCAAGGACCTGTCTGCCAACAATGATATCATACTCTGTGATGGTGCTTGTGACCGTGGATTCCATCAATATTGCTTGCAACCGCCTTTGTTAAAAGAAGACAGTAATACCCTCCAATCTCCATTGCCTGATTGATAGTAATAAATTGGTATAGTGGGTTTTGAATTGTTTTATTGTCGTTAATGCTTTTTTTCCCCACCCCTTCCCCTGTTGATACAGTTCCTCCCGATGATGAGGGTTGGCTATGCCCTGGATGCGATTGCAAAGTTGATTGTATCGAATTGGTTAATGAATCTCAAGGAACAAGTTTTTCTCTCACTGGGAGTTGGGAGGTCAATAATAGATTTTCTTTCTTTTCATCAGTTAGTACTTGATTTGAATTTTTTTTTTTTTTTTATTCCTTACCATGCTCCTTCCTATAAACAGAAGGTCTTTCCTGAGGCAGCAGTAGCTGCAGGTGGACAAAATCAGGATCCTAACTTTGGACTACCTTCAGATGATTCTGATGATGATGATTATAATGCTGATAGTTCAGAAACTGATGAGAAGGATCAGGGAGATGAGTCAAGTTCTGATGAATCTGATTTCACTTCTACATCTGAGGAATTGGAAGTACCAGCTAATGTCGATCCATATTTGGGGCTTCCATCTGATGACTCGGAGGATGATGATTATGATCCTAATGGTCCAGATCATGATAACGTGACTAAGCCGGAAAGTTCAAGTTCAGATTTTACATCTGATTCTGAGGATCTTGGTGCTAAGTTAGAAGATAATATTTCTTCTCAAAAAGATGAAGGACCCTTGCCTAACAGTGGTTCCATAGATTCCAAGAGACAAAAACCTAATCTTGGTGGAAAGAAGGAGCCTTTGAATGATGAGCTGTTATCAATAATGGAATCAGCTTCTGGACAAGACTGTGCTGCTGTTTCTAAGAAACGAAGCAGCGAAAGGTTGGACTACAAAAGGTTATATGATGTGAGTGTCATTTCAAAATATAGTATTATCTCAGACATGGTTCTCTCTCCTGGGAGATATATATATATATATATATATATATATATATATATATAATATCACTTCTGGTTTTTCTTTTTCACCATTTAGAAAACTTGCCAAGATCCATTGCTATCATAGTTCATATAACTTTTTGCATGGAGTCTCTCCAAATTGGCTTCTATTTCGTGTCCTTTCTTCAGTTCAGTCATTTAAAAAGTTTTGGTCATTCCTTCATGATTTGCTTATCTTCTTTTCGGTATATACAGGAGACATATGGCAATGTTCCTTCTAGTTCAAGTGATGATGAAGATTGGAGTGATACCACTGCACCAAGAAAAAGGAAGAAATGTACTGCAGAAGCGGCTCCAGCACCAGCAAATGGAAATGCTTCTGTACGTAGGAGTGTGTCAGTTTCTGATGGTTTAAAGCTGAATCCAGAAGAGACCGAGCATAAACCTAGGAGAAAAACTCGCCAGAACTCGAATGTTAAGGATACAGATTTATCACCTGCTGAATTACCAGGGGGCACTTCTGTACCTGGTTCAAGTGGTAAAAAAGCGGGTTCATCAACATATAGAAGACTAGGAGAAGCTGTAAAGCAGGTAAATATGGTGTCTTATATGACTAGGGCAGAGCATATCTCGGTTATAACCGAGATAACTGACTGACCGAATCCAATTCGGTTAAAACAGATCGGTTTCGGTTATTAATCGGTTATTTTAGTCGGTTTTTTAGGTCAATTCGGTCGGTCTTCAGTTAATGTTATGAGTAACCGAACCGACCGAATTAACCGACTTTTAATATTTTATTTATATATTTTTAATATATATATATAAATTTATCCAAATGGACCAAACCCAGCCTAAATACCCAAACCCAATAAATTTAATAAACCCATTAATTACCCAAACCCAACCAAATAATACCCAAACTCAACCCATTAATTAAACCCATTATCCATTAACTGAATTAACCGACAAAACCGACTGAATTAAATCGGTTCGGTTAGGTCGGTTTCACTGTACAATTCGATCGGTTTTCAGTTATTTTTTAATGGAAGTCAGTTAAGTCGGTTTTCGATTTTTTTGGATCGAACCGACCGACCGATTTTTTTGGACCGAACCAATCGAACCGACAGATTGCTCTGCCCTATATATGACTTTGATAACTTGGGAACAATAGCAAAACTTTTGTATAATCAAGCTTTTTGCTTGTGAAAAAGCAGTAGAGATCAATTTGACTAACACCTTATTTTGTTGTAAAAATGGAGAGATTAAATTGGTGGATATTTTGCTTTGCAGCGACTTTATAAATCTTTCAAGGAAAATAAGTATCCTGACCGAGCCACGAAAGAGAGTTTGGGTAAAGAGCTAGAGATGACTTTCCGGCAGGTATTAGCTTTTCTCTACTTGCAGCAACTAAAATTCCATCTTTTCTCAACTGCCTCAACTCTTTTCTTGAAAGTCTTCATCAACATATGGTTTCTTATTTGTGCAGGTTAGCAAATGGTTTGAAACTGCTCGCTGGAACTTCAACAATTCATCATCTAGTCAGGAAACCACAGCCAAAAGAGTTTCAGAAAATGCCATTACCTCGGCTTTTCCAAAGAAAAAATGAAAGATTGGGATTCTAGAGAGAGAAATCGAAAAATGGTGAAACGGGGGGTATTGAGGCAGCTGATTTAGATTCAAAATCTAAATCTTGATTGAGAAGCAAAAGCTCCCGGCTAAGCTTTAAATTAATGCACATAGGACGGAGGCAGGCTCCAGTGCAGGCAAGGAAAAGGAATTTGTTACTTGAATTTTATTGTATTTTTGGTTGTCCAACTTGGGAGAAATTTTTAACAAATTTGGCAAGCATTTGCCATGAAATGAACAATTAGCTTAAGCTGAGACCTTCATCCAAACAAACATTTAAAAGCATTTTTCGTTGTTGTAATTTTTGTATCTGTTTTAATTAATTTTATATGCATTTATTCAAGAAATGTTAGTATTTTTTTAGGATTAAAAAAAAGAAGATGAATAAATGTAAAAAGTTGGTGCAAGAGTAAATCTGTGTCGTTTTTGGGCATCCGTAGATGTGTTGATGGGTTGGTAGTCTCATTATATCTTTTAAAGTCTGGTACTTTAAACTTTGGAATAATTACCATATCTAATCTTCTTTCTCTACAAGAGACTACTCTACTAGTATACTCATTAAGCTGGGGTGGTATCTTTTTAGTCATTTTCAGGCCAGGCCTTTGCTTATGGACAAGCCGTAGTTGTCTCTCAAAATGCGGAAACCTATATAGTTTGAGTGCTGAGCCCTGTGCTTTGTTGTCCATGTTCCTCGGAAAGAAAAAGGCTTAATTAAGTAGGGATCTCCTTTAGTTCTTACCCTCCAGGTATACTCTTTAGCTCTTCGTCGTCAGAACCTTTGAGCTAAAAGATTTTAAAGAAAAATAAAAAAGAAGAGGTAGAGAGAGAGAACATAACGGAACTGATAGCCCCCCAATTATTTCAGGGCAAAAGAAAGAAAAGTAAGGACTCTCGTTTTCCCATACGCATATAGGCTGTGAAAAAGAACTCCACTTTTTAAATAGAGAAAGAGAGTGATTCATCTACTTTCTTAATAAGGTAACAGAACGAGATGGCAGGAACTTACTAGGGTTTAGGTACCAATTCGAAGAGCATTCGTTTACCTCTCCTTAGGGGTCGAGAGCAGCCAGCCTAGAGGTACCACTCTAACAGCAGCATCCCAACCTGATACGGATCCCTACCTCTCTATCCACAACCGGCCCACCATTTTGAAAGCTTATTTATTTACTTGAGGTATAGGCATGGGCACAGGTTCCTTCGACGGCAGGAAAGGCAGTTGACTTGGCCGGATTGAAGCAAACACGCAATACACACGGAGGTGGAAACTGCAGTATAGTATATATACGTCAAGGCCGACCAACTTCTAAAAAAAAAACTTCATATTAAGTTGACTCCATTGATGCATTAATGACCCAGTAAAAGCACTATCTCGCCCATATACGAATACAAAACCACTTAAAATAAATACAGATTGAGATTGAGAATCAGTTTCCCTTTGGACGGATACAGTTCCCATTCGGGAGCCAAAGCTTGACTAATAAGGACTACCTGGCAAAAATCCTTGAATCTCAGTTTCAGTTCTGTAAAAGGGTAAATATCAGGATTCATAGCCCATTGAAAACTCGGTTTACCCCCGAGTATAAGCACTTGATCTAGTTGTTTTTTCTATTGATTCAATCCCATCAGCAATAGCAGGGATGGCGGGAGAGCTATAGTAAAAGAAACCGCGGGAAACAAAGGCACCAATAAATAGTTGCATGGGTCGCATAGAAGCTTTAAGAGATAGGGCTAGTGCTCATGAATGCGCTCCTTACATGCATATTCTAGTACCAGTCCTTACGCCGAGAAAAAAGTCCTTAGGCCCCATCTGAGAAGGAAAGCCTTAACGCCCTTGCTTTCGTAACCCGTGCTTGATGCAATAATCGCAACGAGAGTAAGCGCTGTTGGATAGAAGACCACGTAGCCTTGCTATGCTAAAGGAATGGATTTAACTCTTTAGGGAATGCAGAATCAACTAGGGTTAACCTCTCTTTAGCCTATCTGTCCTCATGCTAGCCAATCTCTGGCAATTGGTCTATGGCAACGGGTCATATTCAAGATGTGAACAAATCGGCTGTTATCGAATAGGTTCTTCTCTTTGCAAGTTCATCTTACTGCCAGGCTGTACTGAACTGAGCAGGACCTCCACCAGGACTTGTTCACTTACATCATTGAAAGGACTACGCTTCCTTCCTTTCTGCCAGAACTGGCATTTCTCTTTCCTTGCTTTACCGTCGAACTTGACTTAATGGATTGACTGATTGTTTAGGAAAAAAAACCTCCACTTTGGCAAGGAAAATCTTTATGATTCCCTATGCTAGCTTTCGTGCTCCCCTTTCCATGCCATCAAAAAAAGTTAATTCAAAGACGCGAAAATGACTAAGAAAATCTTTATGATTCTCTACTATTTTCAATCTCGTTTGAATCGTTAGAACCTTAGGAAGAGAAGGAATGATAGTAAAGTTTCAGATCCTTAGTTCCTGCGGAGCACTTGTTTAGAGGGAAAGGTTGTAGGGAAGGCTAGCTTGCCGGTGAAGCGAAGCATTCCTAGGTCTAAGCCATAAGCTTTTTTCTTTACTTATGATTACTTAAGGGCAAATGAGAATCCTAAGCCATTTGGGAAATAGACTCACTATTCTATTCTCTTCCTCCAAGGAAAGAAAAGCAGCATATTCAAGCAAGAGGTTATAGTGGGATGGAGCTAGAGGTGACGTGGTAGAAAGAGATCTATTTCGCTAGCCCTACCATATAATAGGATTCCCAAAAGTAGTAGTACATGTACAGGAAGAAATAGGGCGGGTAATTTATTGGAATATGCTAGCTTGCCCTTGCCCGCTTGATAAAGAGAACCGCGTGTGTTTAACGCGCTCTTCCTCTAAGAAGCGACCATCCGTGACTCACTCTTTTCTTCTGCAACCTTCCTGTTCCTTGGCGAAGAAACGAGTCGTTCTCGGTGAACTCACCAACTCGCCCGGTTTCAAGTTTATGATAATTTTGTATGATTAATAGCAAGGAGTAACGACTATTTGATTATTGGGTCGGGAGAAAAGTCTTTTGAAGGGCCACTGCACTGGTGAGGAAAAGGCTAGTACTTATGTTTCACTTACCTTCCATCCAGGATCAGTTCTCCACAAATATTCGCCCCACAACATGCATATTGAACAGCTTGCATGTGGGCTCACAGATCAACTGGAAAACACTTCTCTGATTGAGGAACATTCCACCTTGAATCCTGATGGATGATTTGAGTTTCAAATAATCAATTCTGTTACTATTTCTTCTCTAGAAAAGAAAAAGAATTCTTCAAGAATTGATAATTTAAGGCAATCAATCCATCGATAAACTGGCAGTCTTATGTTGATGGCCTAAGAAACTAGGATTCATATGCTGAAACCTCAAAGGTCCTTGACAGATGAATCAGTAATGGAGGAAAGCTCAAGTTCTGTGGAAGCACATGAGCCATCACCCAGTAGAAGACCAATTGTTTTGGGCAATCTACCAAATATCAAAGTTGGAGCTTCAATTGCTCCGCAAACATGTCGGTCAAGTGGGTCATGCTGCATGGACTGACAGCAAGAACCGCTTGTGCTCATTAGAGGCGCCCCATGTGCTCACTGGTGCTGAGCAAGTATCAAAACTGAACAGGCATTGTTATATGAATGAGAAATGTGAAATCATACCACAGAAAATTATTAAACAAAAGTTATGTTAAATCTATCAAGACCATGCATCACAAAAACTAATCACAAACCAAAGGAATTGATCAACAGGAGCAACTAAAGTGCCTACAGGGTGATCATATAAGAAAATTACAGGTTTCTTCCTGGCAGTATCATAAAAAAAAAACATGTTTTTATTGAGATTTTCTACTCAGAAAACCTAGCCTATGACTCCCATAATTCAAACTAATCTCTGACTCCCTCAACTGGTAGTTGCACTCAGCTGTGCTAATCCATGGCCTTTCAAGTACCTGCAATGGAAATGCAAAAAGTTATCCACATAAGGTTCTCAATCACTTTGGATAAGCTGTTAACCACAGTTCGACTTAAGTTGTATCAAATTTATTTGTTGTCTAACAAATGTTATTCAACCAACAAATCATTATTGAAATTTAATTTTACTTACATGCAAAGCGTGTTAGTCGAAGAAAGATTTCTTCCCCAAGAAAGAGAAAGCACAAATCTTAGAAACCTAAGTGTGAGAAGAATACCCGCAAGAAAAGGAACAAAATTATAAGTCTAGAGGCCTACAGTGTAGAAGGGGCAACAAAAATTCCCAATAGTTGTGAAAAGTCAGCAAAATGCTTTAGGTGATCATCAGAAGCAAAAGTGTGAGAAACACTTTGTCTCCCTAACATGTCATTGTTTTGATTATATCAAGAATGGTGCATTCAAAGAGCGCAAGCATTCCAATGCACCTTGGATATCTAATATTTGTGGTTAACAATCAAGTTAACACAAACATGACATTCAGTTGAGAACCTTCCAACCCTTCCAAATAGGGTACAAAGTACTAAATCACCAGCATGAATGTTCTACAACACACTAAGGATCAAATATTTGAACAGCTAAAGTTAAACAGGTAAAGACCGATTCTTTTTATTCTTTATTATAGTTTAACATAAGGAAAAAGTGTGGTGCAATAGTAAAAAATCTAGAATGATAAGCAAGAAAACATGAATTAAAATCTGAGAACAGTCACTTTGTCAAGAAGTATTAAAAGGGATAGGACCATATCTAGATCACTGCTCCTGTGTTGCAGGACCATAGTTAGGAAATGGCATTTTATACTGATTTATTTAACAAGGAAAAGTTAGGTCTTTAGACCCATTTCTTTTCTCAAATAGCCTATGAAAGTGGAACCACTGAATGACCAACAAATTAAAGAGCTACTTATTTAGAACAAAAGGAGAAAATAGGTTAAAACATGTCAAGCACAGGAACAGTTAAATCCATTGCGTCTTAGTTTATATCCAAGGCTTTAGTTTCTATTTACTCTGTATGAATTGTTGATTAAGTACATTTGTCTATACTTTCATAATAAAAGGTAAAATAATAATAACAAAAAAAATAAACCTACAATGTGGTATAATTCTCTCTCCTTTAGCTGATTGAAAGTCCACGTGCATCACCCATCTTTTCCATTCCTCCCTATAAATCCCAATCTCAATTCCTTCTCATTAAGTGAATTTAAAGAACTAACAAATTCACCTAATTTATGTCTGTTTTGGTAAATTCAACATAAAAATTATAAAGCAATTATAAAGAACCAAATATCTACTTTGCAAATTTGAAGTTATTCAAGTCTCAAGAGATGTGAATAACAACAATCCGGAAAAACTCTGTTTTCGATTTTTTTCATGTATCCTACAAATAGTAAGACTCACAAAGAGACTACTAGCGATCCTGACAAGTACGGCAGAAGGTACCATGAGACAGCTCGCAACAAGCCCGCACGTTAACAGTCAGGTGTGAAGTGAGACGGGCTGTGGGAACCAGAGGCAATAATGATTGGACACATCCCAATTCTCCCAAATTTCTGAAACAAACATAAGAAAACCAAAATGTCTTTAGACATTCAAGCTTCATTTTGTCAATAGAAAAATGTCAGCAAACTAGAACTTTTTATCATATAAAACGGCGCATGCGTCTCACTGATCCATATGGCCTTACAAATTTAAGAACCCTTTCTAATCTTGGGAAAATTTCGGAAAAGAAAAATACTTTACCTTCCCTTACTTGAAACCAGAGAAACTAGAACCATCTAAATAATAGAATATAATAAGACTAAAGTCTTGACTAAACATTTATTTACTCCCACCTTTCCCAATCAATAAACGAGATAATAAAAGATAGTAAATAATTTCAAAAACACGACATGAATTGGATCTCCAATTGATTTCGCAGCCAATATATCTCCATTAACAGTCATTTCTAATACATTTATAACAACAACAAAAAAATGAATGTTGACTGAAAAATTAGCAATTTTCCGTTTCTTTTCTTCTGTTTCATCCAATAAGGAGCCAAAAGAGGTGTTTAAAGCAAGGACCTGGAAGGAGCAAAGGAGAGGCGGCGAGACTGGAGGCGGGGAGCAGAGGAAGTCGGGGGACGGAGACGGGGCAGCGGCGGAGGGGAGCGGAGCGAAGGAGCCCTGGCGGCGGAGATGACGGAGCGAGAGAGGGATCCTGCACTGCGCCAAGCCATTTTCCCAGTGAAGCGTTTTGAGTGAGAGAGAAGCCGAATGAAGCAGTAATTGAGTAAGGTTTTGGTTAGGGTTTAAGGGATGAGGGCGGTGTTTGCTTACTTTTCCCAGTTTTGCGAGTACTGTAAAAGGCTGATCAATTTGAGGACTCATTATGGGCCTTTCGACTGTTTCAAGTAGGTCCATACTTTCTTGGGCTTTGTTCTCCTAACATGACCCAGAAAACTGCAGAAAGAAGTTTTTCTTGGGTTATAAGCTGTTCAAAGTACAATAAGATATCCCAAATCATGGGTTCAGTGCAGATTTAAATTTGATAATTTTGAAACAATATGATTACAAGATATAAAAAAAATAATAATTAAAATATGATATGAAAAAATAATATAAATACAATATGAATATATGAACATATCAAAATCTATATAATATAAATTATTAACTTGTCAAAATTTATATAATTATATAACACTTTAAATACGATTATAACATAAAAAATTAACACGAATACACAAATTGATAAATCTAAATGCAATTGACAAAGTCCGACTGCATTGCACCGCATGATATCCAAATAGGTGGTTGGAATGGTGTGATTACACCCAAAAAAATGCTATATATCGCACCGTACCGGCCACAATTGAATCCAAACGAGACTTGAATCTTCGTACGTCCATTATGTCGTGCCTAAACTTGCTCATGGATCGGGTCGCAGATCGATTTTTTTTCTTTCCTTACCCAGGTCCGACCCTGGGCTAGCCCAAGCGAGCCAGCGAAATCGAAAGTACTGTTCACTATATATATAATTTATTTTATTTTTATAATTAAATTTAAAGATATATTATTATTTTAATGTATAAATAGTAATTCAAATCTGATCGGACTGATCCAAATCATAAAATATTTTTACTCAGGTACGGCCCAATACAAATCGGGCCACGGAATCCGGTCCATGAGCAGGTCACTTGTGCCCGGAGAGAAGGAAATTACTGAAAAACAGAGGACATTCCTTGAGAACAACCCAGGGCCCAGGGTACTTCTTCAAAAGTTAGGCCTAGATAACAAGTCGGAGCCCACCCAAAGTTATTTATCTATAGTATATATTGGCCATTGCAGGCAGCCCTCGGGTGCTAAACATCCTTTTTGTGTTTCCTTGAAGCAAAAGAAAATATGGGGCTTTCACTTTCAAGTCCAAAACCAAGCATCTTGAGCCAGGTATGTTATAATCATTGGAACATCTACCTGAAGATTCTTATTAAATTGGACATGAAATCTGTAACAAGATTAAAGCTTATGTCAAAAACCTGGTACCATTTGCTTTCTAATCATTGTTTTCTTGTCAGTCTCCATAAAACCAGGAACCCTAGGGTTTCCGGTTTTTCCTACCAAAGTTGTTTTGACTACCAAGAAAACTTTAGTTACGTACCCATCGCTAAAAATAAGGAATCTGTCTCAGATTTGGAATCTTTTTTAGTTGTTTTTGAACGTCGTCCAATGCTTGCCAATTCATGCAATGGTCTTCTCCATTGGTTCACTTCTTTGGATGATCATTTTGTATCCAACCCTTTAACCAACAATGTATTTTATATTTCACGGCCTCCATCAAAGCTCTCGAACATGCAATTCTTTGCATGTGGCTTAGCCTTTGATTTAAAGGAATCGATAGGGTTTAAGCTGGTTTTGCTTATGGGAAATCCCAAGTTCGGATTGACATCTTATTCTTTTATTTCTTATAGTGGGATTTGGAGAAAAAAGAAGATTATTCTCAATCGCTTTAATTTTGCACCTTATAATCCAACTCGAAGTGTTTACTTGGAAGGTTATTTGATGTGGGAATTGAAAAATAACGAGATTCTTTTGTATAACGTACAGAACAAGTCTATAAAGTTGATAAAATCACCTATGAAAAAAGGGTTGGTTGATAATCTAGGATTTACTGAACCAGGATGCTTAGGGGTATTTGATGGGAAGCTAAGGTATTGCAGGGTTGTGGGCAGTTTGTTGTGCCTTTGGAGGGCAACGGCGTACCGCTCGGTTAACTCTACAAGGTGGATTGGAGAGCAAATTGTCAATCTTGATTCTGTAGTGGGTAACACAATTTCTAGCATAGCTCATGGATCTCAGGCTTTTCTTTCTTTCAATTTTTAAATTTTCTCAGGCTTTTCAGCTTTGCTTTTTAGGAAGCTTCCTCAGGTTTGATAGTCATATTCTTCCTTTTGCTTTGCGGTATATCAATGATCATGTTATGTCAGGAACTCATTATTTTTTTTGTTTTTGTTTTTTTTTTTCATTTTGTAATTAATGAATAAAACTTTTGTTTGCCAACAGCAAAAATTATGCTCATACAACCCCTATAAGAAATTTACTTCTGCAGTTATCTTGATTATTAGTAAATTGGAATGAAAGGCTTTGCAAGAACAACTATCTGATAAAAATTCCGAAAAGTGAGCTATTATGACTAGCAAGGCATGGCAAGGGAAGGATCATATGACACATTTGCCACTTGCCATGCCTTTGGTGGGCATGAGGTGTGCAAATAATGTTTTTCATGTAATTAAGTGTATATTAATTGTTGAATCCAGGTACCAAAAAGTTCCATGAACTTAAGCACCAAATTATATTCATATAAGGCTATATAAGCCTCATTACCCTGCAAAATTCAGACACCTGAGTAGGGGTGTAAACGAGACACCTGTGCTCGCAAGCTATTCGAGTTCGACTCGAAAAAAACTCGAATTCGATTCGGTCATTATCGAGCCGAGCTCGAGCTCGAGCAGCTCGAGCTATCGAGCGAGCCGAGTTCGAGTATCTTAATACCCGATTCGAGCAGCTCGCGAGCCTAATCGAGCTTTTTTTATTTATAATATTTTTATTATTAATTTACTATTTTACCCTTAATATATATACATACTTAAAAACCCTTAATTCGAGCTCGAGCTCGAGCTCGAGTATATAAACGAGCCTAATCGAGTCGAGCTCGAATAGTTCGATTTTATCTCGAGCCGAGCTCGAGCTTAAAAAATGATACTCGATCGAGCTCGAA
Source organism: Fremontodendron californicum (assembly GCA_030761205.1). Taxonomy (NCBI): domain Eukaryota; kingdom Viridiplantae; phylum Streptophyta; class Magnoliopsida; order Malvales; family Malvaceae; genus Fremontodendron; species Fremontodendron californicum. Next base: position 33,635,556 of record JAULJL010000007.1, read on the forward strand.
CCGAGCTTCGAGCTTCGAGTTTCTAATCGAGCTCGAGCTCGAACTTCTCAGTATTCGAGCTCGGCTCGGCTCGATTACAGCCCTACACCTGAGTAGGAGAATGATTTGATTTGTCACAAACTATTCACTGGAGGCTAGATAACTTCACCTATGTGCTTTGGAAAGAGCTGGTACTACTTGAAAAGAGTCCCAAAGACCCAGTGGCCTAAACAACACTTGCATGACTCCTACAAAGTCTTGCCTTTTTTTTTCTTCTTCTTTTTTCTGCTTATCAGTCCTGCTCATGATCATTCATTTTTAGTGAACATTTTCTGCATCATTGCCAAACAAACAGTAATTTAACACCTTACCAAGAAGGCTTGGCTTAACTTTATGCTGCTAGTGAGCATTTGTCAATTTCTTCACTGCAGCTAGTGCTGCATCATCACCAAGCCTATATTCATAATATATATTACATGACTAATGCGGAAAGAAACAGGAAAAGAAAGGCTTAATTTTTCTTTTTACCTAATCTGTGACCCAGTTAGACTGAACAAGGTCAGCAATATTATTGAATATTCAATAGCCCTTGTCTTTAAACGAAATACAGATCAGGTTAGAAATTGTGAGGCAGGCATATCTGTGCGCGCATGCAAGAGTGATTGGAAAGGGGAGATGGAAGAGAGAGAGAGAGAGGGAGGGGGGCTGATTCAAATCCCAAGCTCTTGAAACTCTTAAAATTCTTGAACATTACATAGATAAGGTCTTCAGAAAATGAAAAACAGCTTTACCCCTTAACTGTCTTGATAAACCAAAGGAAAAGAAATCCCATTAGATCAAGCAATTAATAATATCTAAAGAAGAAAACTAGGAACAATACAAGATGACTCAAGAGAACTTGCAGAATTCCTCCTTCCTTTGGCCAGCATGGTCTGCTACTCTATTTGCTTCTTCCCTGCAGCATTGACCTATAGTGCTCTCTTATTCCACCTCTCTGATCAACAACCTGCCGCAGTCAATGAGGGGACTTAAAGGGTTTGAATTGGCGTAAACATTTCCAGAAGCTCCGCCAAAAGTCATGCCATAGCACTCAATTAGAGAGCAGATAACATGAAACCCAAGTTTACTTGAAATCACGAGCAACTTCGGAGGAGGTCAGGAGAAGGAAGGTTTTTGGGTTTCTAAACTCTGGAGTGAAGCTTTGCATTGACTATGGTTCTTCAATATTTTCTTTGGAAGATTTGATTTGGAGGGGACTCTGGAGAGAGCATTTACATTAAATAGGGTTCTTGAATTTTCTTAGAAAAGTTTGATGTTGAGGAGCTGATCTTGGACTTGTTTTGGTGCTGGTCAGTGAGGGGGCGCATGCAATTGAAGAATGAAGACCAAAACTTTTGGTTTTGCAGGTCGTTGAGGGTCATTTTGAAGATTTTGATGACATTAATTGATTGAATCTTTTTTTAATAGCTAGAAGGCATTTGGTTGGTTAAATTCTTATTGAGGTTGAGGGGTATGGAAGCAAGAGGAGGTACCATATGTAGCTCTATTGTATACAACTGAGAAGGCAATAAAACGAAGAGAAAATTGGCCCAAAAAGAAGAAACAGAAAAATGAGCCGTAGAAGCTTTCAATATGCAGCCTGATTTTATTAATACTACTTTTTTTTTCTGCAAAAGAACTGTGATCTGATGCGATTGTGCAAACTTATTAAGGCCTAGGAGAGCCTCTACTATAAAATAGTGCTTTATTACTTCAATTATCACAATAGTTATTTGTTTACAAGCTTAAGAACTCTATTTTTATTTTTCAGGAATCAATGGCAAATCAACTTCATCACACCATTCCACGCACCTTGTCTCGACATAAGAACTTGTCACACTATTAGGCCAATAACTCAACCAGACTTCCCCTCCAATTCTCCACTTCAAAACACTCCCTTCCATTTCTCTGCTTAATCTCCATCCTACTCCTTCTCCTCCATAATCATCTCCAGCAAAAACCAACCCACCAGCTTTGGTAAATGGCCTGTTAACTCCATAATACCTATTCTGAAAACTGTTGTTGCCGTTGCCACTGTTGTTACCATTATCAAACGATTTCCATGTGGCAATTTCATGGCCTGTCGCATTGTCACATAGAACTGCATCAAACACCGCAGCATTCCCTTCAGCGTCTTGATCCCACCTCCAATTCTTCATCTTGTTCCTCATGGACACTCTTGCTCTGGCTTTAACCTGCGGAGTCTTTGATTTTCCGAAACTTTCTTTAACGGTTCTTTGCGTTTCTACTTCTCTTTCTCCATTGTTTGTGGAGCGACCCAAGCTTAACCCGGACACATACGTTGACCCGACTTCCGGCCCAACCCAAACTCGGATCCTTGATGGAAAGTGTCTTTCGTCGAAAAGATCCATGTCATCATTTCTTTTACTAAATCCTAGTTGAGCCACGCGGAAGCGTAAATTATCAACACGTGCATTTACCTGAATATACCCATCATTGAATCCAACGGAGTATTCCAATTGAATGACTGCCTCAAGCTGCTGATGTGCTAGGACGTATCTTAACAGCGACTCCTTGGCTCCAATGGCAGGAAATTTGCTTCTTTGATCACTGGAATGCATCAGCTTCATTGCGTTAACCGGCGAATATCCCTTCAAGGTCCAAAATCCATTAGCCTCAGTTGCATATGAAATTCCCAAGTGCTGCCCTGGTAAAGGAATTAGTGTTTGTAATCCAACGCTAACATCCCTTAAAATGATCCATTTTGCCAACATGTACCCCAAGGTTCGCATGAAACATAGCTCGGTGTCTACACCAACAGAAACCAGAAAGGTCCGCAGCACGGGCGTTTGTTTACATGTTAAGGCTTCGATATTTGGACCTAGTAAAGATTCAAAATAGAAAGACCCAACTTCACTAGGAGCATCACAAGCACATAACCAAAACAAGCGCGTGAGAAAGACCAAGTTAAAGAAACTTGAAAATGAATCGGGTGAATGAGACTCCATGATCCAAGAAATGGGTTCGGGTTTGAGTTTTTGGAGCTGGGACCTTGGGCAGTTGCTGTTGGGCACTGTAGGTGAACGATTGATGATTTCTTGGAGAAGCTGGAGTACTAAAGGGAAGAACGGTTGCTCTGAAGATAGAGGACACGCGTCAGAAACCCAAAGAGGCTTTTGAGCATCGGAAGGTTGAAACCCTTCGAAGCATATGTTAAAGGTCAGCAAGGCCTCTGAATTGGACCCGAAAGTACGCTCAGCTCTGAGTTGGATTGAACGACTGGAGTCCCCTTGCTTCTTTCCAGCACTCGCGACTGTAAAGATTAGTGGTGGGTTAGATTCAATCGACTCCTCAGAGTTAGGAAGCTCACATATCCAAGACCAAATGTCCATCATTTTTGCTTGGTGGGTTTCAAGGGCTCTGAAGTTTGGAGCGCTTGGGAGATCAAAAGAGTGGACTGTGGTCTCTGGAGAGAAAGATTCTTGCTGTTGTTGGGAATTTAAGGAAAGAATGAGTGATGGTAGATTCGCCAACTTGCAAGTAACATAAGCCATGAACGAATGAAAGAAAAAAAACTGCCTGGAATTAACTGGTGGTGCTAAGTGGTTTAGTTGTTAGTTTGATTTTGATCTTCTTATTTATTACTACAGCTGATTTTTCTTTCATTTTCTTTCAATTCTTTCATTTAATTTCTAGTTTCACGACCTGATAACGAAAGCAATGGTATTTTGCATGGACTATGTTGCAGTTTCGGACGTGGTAGTTTAACTTTTTCTGGATGGATTGGCCTAGACGTGTCATGTCAGATGCGAAACTGGACAATTTGCATGTCTGAATTTGAATCACAGAAAAAAAAAAGAAATAAAAAACTAAATCCCCGAGTCGTTTAATGTCTATTCTTATCCTATCAATGCCTCGTGAATAACTTTGGAATCATAAGTTTTGTAGTTTACTATTTGGTCCATTGGTTGGACGCTTACAATTTTTTTTTTTTTTCATTTTTCAGCTTTAATTAATTAGATTGCATGGTGACAACCAATCGAGTATAAGAACTGAGATAGAGATGAGATAGCTAGCTAGCTAGCATGGGGGTATTTGTTGAGTACTTGTGAAATTTGGCTTTTAGCCATCTCCCATATTTAGAACTGATTATAATTCCTACTTAATTTTTATCTACCATAATTTTCTAATATACTTTTCTGTGGAAGAGAATTTTCTAATATACTTAATTACCAGTAATTATCGCATGCAATATATTAGACTTCTTTTTAATAAATTTTACTTTATAATATATATCACAAATTTCAATTGAAAAAATGATTACCGATACTGCAATTTCAAATTATTAAATGTCAAATTTTAAAAATAATTATATAAATCAATTGAATTAAATTTTGAATTTACATATGAATCCTTATTGCATTTATATCTAAACCATATACAAAGTTTAGGGGTTTATTGTGGGTGAGATTACTTCAGGACTTAGATAAGTTTATCTCATATGGGATTAATTATGTAGTGTTGGATCTTGATATTTGATTTTGAATTAATTATAAGTCTTTAATTTTATATATATATATATATATTTATTTGAGGTTTTTCATTAATTATATTTTACTAAAATAAAACATATATGTAAATAATATATTAGTACTAATAATAAAAAGTAACAAGCTTTAATATTATCCCAAGTTTTTGACCAAACACAACTTTTAAAATTATTCGTGCATATAACGACGAGATTGTATAAACATATATAGTAAAATCCCTATAAATAATACTATTGGGATTATAAAAAATGTTATTTTAAAGAAGTTATTTAATTATCGATAAATGAATAAATTATTTATTTATCGATAAATTAATATTTATTAATTTATATAAAAATTTATATTTTAGTCCTTATACATGTATTATATTATTTTCTTTTATTAAGATACATGAATGACTTATAAATGAAAAGCACTAGATATAATCAGGGGCGAAGCCAGAAATATTGACGAGGGGGGTCGGAATTAGATCTACTCATGGGCCGGGTCGCGACCCGAATTTTTTTTTCAACTTCACCCAAGCCCGATCAGGGCCCGTTCGGCCATTTTACTGTTCATTTAATATTAAAAAATTTTAAAAATTATTTTTATTTTTGTATTAATATTAATATTTTTATAATTAAATTTAAATTTATTTTTTTATTATTTAAATAGTGATCTGAGCCGGCCCGGATCACTAAAAACTTTGCCTAGGCCCGGCCCATGAGCAGGTACAGTCGGAATATACATATAAAGATTTAAAATAAAAATAAAAATCATGTATGAAATAAACCTGTCCAAGGATAGGGTTATTCGTCGGCTCGAATTAGGCTGGATCTTGGATAAGTAAATTTTTTTGCTATTTCAGTCTGACTCGACCTAGTCCATGAACAACTCTAGGATAAAAATATTAAATTTAAATATTATATATGATATTAAATTTGCTAACAATATATAAATTTCTTTTAATTTTTTAATTTTTAAATAATATAATTCATGTTGCATATGAAAAAAATTAATAATAAATAAAGTCTCAGTGTCAAAAAAATTTATTGTCTAATTAAAATATGCATAAAATTATTTCATATTATAAATAAAAAATCATAAGATTATATATATTTAGAAGGAAAGCCTCGCTTATTCAAAGGGCTGATTTTTTTTAACCCTTTTTGCTCATAAGTAAGTAAGCGTTGGTAGGAGCGGCGGGATGATATTTAGTATATAAATCAATAAAAACCAAAAAGAAGAAATGGCAAGAGAAATTGGATATCGATGGAGGAAATAACGATGTGAAATAAAATAAAATTATATTTGACCCTCCAAATTTTGTTTGTCCCTTCAATTTGGCCCCCTTATTTGTAGAATTTGTTTGATATAATAAATTTGATAACATTTTTAGTTTAAATCTCATTCATAATTATTAGCTTAATTCTCTCACCAAATAAAATTTGAGGGGTCAAACATAATTTGACCCTTATATAAAAAAAATTTAAAAAAAATTAAGGGGGGCCAAGGCCCCTGCCTGCCCCCTTCTCTTCGCCCCTGGATACAATGATTGGATCACTTACAGATGAAGAAATTATTCAATGAGTCATGAATATGCTTACTAATGATGATCACGATTTAGATAACAATTGTGCTCTACTAATCGTTTCTCCAAAAGAAGCATTTCAAGCAATAATCACCTTAAATAATTATTTCTTACTACATGAAAAGATGTATCGATTATGGTGTGTTCATTGTAAAAAAGTCAGGATGGAGTTTAGTTTGTTTTAGGTAAAAAAGAAAATCAAACAACTTTATATGCATATTTTGAGAAAGAACTTAAATGAGAATGTAAAAAATTGGGCCCTAAAGAATTATAAATTAAAAAAATTATTATCTTATGCATTTAACGAGATTATTATTTTAATACATTAATGCGAGTCGAAATTGTTGGATATCAATTGATTTATTTTTGTGTATAAATATAAAATACGTATATGAATTACGTAGGTTGTCATAAATAGATACACGGTGTATTACTAATGTACACAATTGATATCAATATTGAATGAAAATTTGATCTCAAAGGTACCCACTTGAAGAGGAAGAAGTTAGTTGATTTTTAGCTTTATATGAATCTCACATTGGAAAAAGAATAAGCTTATGCATGTGTTTATATAGGCTAAAGTTCAATGTGAGTTTGGGCTCCAAGAGGCACCCAAGTTTTTGTGAAGGGTGAGGACTACACAAACTTGGGCTTGGGTCAGTAATTAATTTTTTACTGCCCAGTCAACCATTAAACCTGTTTGTTTTAGATATGTTTGTTCGATCCAAACCGAACCGATATAGCCCAACCAACCAAGTGATCTGTTTGGTTAAGACATACCTGTTCGAACCAAACCGAACCGTTTCTTTCTGTAACGTTCTATCTGCTGTCTTTAGACCGAAACGGTTCTTCCCAATTGGTTTGTCTGTTTCGAACAATCTTCTATCTTCCTATAAATACCCAAGAGTAGTGTCAATTTAAAAACTCAATTTTTTAATCCATTTTTGGTTCATTGTTTTGCTTTGATTGTGCTGTCAACTTGCAACGTGTTTGAAGAGACTTAAGAGACGAATTGCTCAATCTGTAAGCACCTAAGTGACAAGCAATAATTGTCTTAAGGTTAGAGGTTCTATCTTGACTTAAACTTCTTTTTCTTGTGTTCTATCAGAACTGTGAATATATGTCCATTTAATGTAATGTTTGTATTTGTAATATATATATATATATATTATTTTGCTGAAATTCAGATTAGTTATTTGTTCTTTAATCTTTAATTCTTCTTATATATATCACAGATTGTTTGCAGTATTGAAATCACTTTAATAATAGGAATTACGAAATTTTATGAATTAATTGAGATTATTAATTTATCGAACACTCATTTATCGATGTTTTATTGTATTTAAAAAAACAAAGTAATAAACCTTAACAACAATTTTGCTATTTTAACTTTGTAAGAATGGCTGGTAGTGGCTAGTGGCAACCCGACCAAAACCGATTGAAAAATAGAAGAAAAGCTACAGGCAGCAGTCGATTCAAAGAGGGAAAAAAAAAAAAAAAACACGTTACTTGGCTTGGTTGAAGTTTTGGTATAATCAAGTTGAGTCGATCCAGTGTAAGATTTGAGTTCGATTTGATTAAAAAACTCGAAACTTAAAGCTTGATTTAAAAGTTCGGCTTAAACTCGACAAAGTTTCATTTTTTATATTTGATTTTGACTAGTAACTTACTAAAGTAGCTCAAGTTTAACTTGATAGGTAGGACTGTGCATATCTTGGTTAGAACCGAGATAACGGACCGACCCGCATCAATTCGGTTAAAACAAGTCGGTTTCAGTTAAGGGTCGGTTATTGCTTTCGATTTTTTAGGTTAAATCGATCGGTCTTCGGTTAGTGATTTGAGTAACCGAATCGACCAAATTAACCGACTTTTAATATTATATTTATATATTATTATATTTATAATATATAAATTTATCCAAACCCAACCAACCCAAATACCAATAACCCAATAAATTTAATAAATCCAATAAACTATTACCCCACCCATTAGTTACCCAAACCCAACCCATTAGGCTTAAACAATTTAGGCCTTAGGGTTTCTCAATTCCTCTTAAACTATTTCCCGAATGCATTGCTCTCTGCCTCTCGAGACTCTCTATTGCTCTTTGCCTCTTTCATTTCGTCTTTGATCTTTGTCTTTGCTCTCTTTCAATTCTGAGTTTTGGAGTTAGTTGTCCATACAGCACTAGTCTCTTTCAATTCTTTTCCCTCTTGAGCAGACTGATGTAGGCTTGCAGAATTATCTCTTCCTCACATATTCTTTTCCTTCTATATTTGTTTTAGGGAGCATGTTAATTTTGTGGATATGAAATATTTTATGATTTTTTAAAAAACAATTGCTGAACCATTGTCTTTGAATTCCAGTTTAGATGATTTAATTGAGGGAGAAATCTTGCACTTGATAAAGTAGTTTTATAGCTTGCAAGTGCTTAAAAAGTGTTCCTGGTGTTTGAGTTTTTTACCCGAAATAACCGACATAACCGACCGAATTAAATCGGTTCGGTTAGGTCGGTTCTACAGTAAAATTCGGTCGATTATCGGATAATTTTTAATAAAAATCAGTTAAGTCGATTTTCGATTTTTTTGAACCGAACCGATCGATTGCTCTGCCCTACTGATAGGTTCAATAAATCCGTGAATATAAACATTAAGCATTATATGTTCGTAATTTACTTATACATACATATTAAAATATGAAAATAAATTTAAAAATAAAAGTTTGATTAGACTCACGAGTCTCTCAAGTCGGATAAATACAATAAATAGATAAATAACAATATAATTTTAACTTATTTTAAATTAAAATGCATAAAATTGGGTTATGGACAAAAATAAATAAATAAAAAAATTGGAATGTCAATTTAAATTTATTTAATATACATATATAAATAAAAGTGTATCTATACTAAATTTGTATATATTAAATTTTAAGCTGAAGACACCTGATTAATATAGATTTTAATTACAAGTCCTACAAAACTCAAAACCTTCTTTAAAAATGCTCAAAATTAATATAATTGAAACTTCTACAAAAAATAATGTATAAACGTAAGTACTAAGTAATCACTTACGTTATCTGAATATATCAATTCATAGCTTCTCTTAATAAATACGTATACTTTATCTTTATATTTAATATAAACTTTACAAATGTATAAATATTATTACAAATAAAAAAGGTGCAATTTGTATAAATTTTATTTAATTCAAAGGATACTTTTCTTTATTTTGTCATTTTTCTCAATAATATTGTTTATTATATATTTAGAATTTTATCAAACTTATTTTAAAAATTTTAAAATTTTATGAGATGTCGTTTTGATATATAAAATTTTATATGTTATCAATATTGGAGACATTTATATAACTAGTTAATAATATAAAAATAAAATTATCACACAAGATTCATGTTACTTGAATTATTTCTTTTTTTTAAAGTATCCGTGTAAACACATATTCGAATATGGGTATGAACGTATAATCTTTCAAATAAATGAAAAAACTTAGAAAAATTAAGCATATTCATGTCAAACATATACCTATATCTAGGGGTGAGCATTCGGTTGATTCGGTCGGCTTGGTATCAAAATATCGATTACCGATTAAACCGAATGTATTCATGAAACCGACTGACCATGAAATCCTAAACCGAACTAACTAAACCGATCATAATCGGTTCGGTTCAATCGATCTATTCGGTTTCCTCTTAAAAAGAGATGAACCTAAAATGTATGCCATCTGATTCTTCTGTTCCAAAAGATGAGTTTCTTCCATTTAACAAGAAATTCTATGCTTCCTCATCTTTCTCTACCAGTATCGATTTGCATGCTTCATAGCACATGAAAGAAATCCCAGCAGCAGGTACCAACTTCATGCAACTAGGACCAAACTTTTATATAGACCATGAATCCCTTCTTGTTCACGAATGTTGGAGATGCATGCTGCACATTCTTGTAGACCTGGGAAGGGTTTCGATTATTGAATTTGGGGTTTTGGGTAAAGGAAGGCAGGTGAGGCCGTGAGGGGTCAAAGGGAAATGAAAAAGGTTAGGGATGGGATGGGATGGATGGCATGGCATGGCCTGGCCTGGCCAGATGGGTAATGGGATGGGTTGGGTAACACAAAAGGATCTTTGGGCTTGGATCAAATAATAATGGGTATGAGTTTTGGGTTATGAGTTTGGATTTGGTTTAAATAAAAATATTATTTATTTTTTAAAAATTAAATGTCAGTTTTTTTGAACGGTTCTGTTTGAAAAAAAAATATCGCATTCCGATCGAATATACATGTTTAAACCGAACTAGAAAACCGATTAAAATCACAACCGAATAAACCGAATCAACCGAATAAAGTCGGTTTCGATCGGTATAGTCGGTAAGCCGACTATTTGCTCACCCCTACCTATATCCAATATCAATACTCATTCTCGAATTCGTATAACATAACACAAAATTAAAAAAATATCATATAATTTAATAATTAAAACTAAACATATATATATATATATATGGCTTGAATACCAACCTAATTGTTTTATATTTTGTTTCAAAAAATTATTTTAGAAAGCTTATATTTCACGAATCCTTGATAATTTCACGGTACGATCGAATTAGGTTTAATTTTTTTTTCACCATTCCCTATTACATACTCATTTTGTTTGTCACAATTAATATGTTTTATGGCTTTTAAATAATAATACTTTTTTAATTATAATTATTGATGCTGGGACGAGATCCATTGGATTATTGTACGTCGATGTCAACGTTTATTTTTCATTTCTTTCGTCAAAATTAATAAAAAGGTAATGAAACAAAATCCAAATAAACTTATTTTATCGTGAGATACTGTTTAATCAAAATTAAAAATTTGCAGAACACGAGAGAATGAATTCTCATTTTCGGGATTGCCTAATCTATGTGTTACCAACTTGAAATTTTAGCCTAACAAACTGTACGAATTTAGATTGAAAATCACGTATGAATTTAAGTTGAAAATCGCTTATATGTTTACACGGATAAAAACGATGAGATGATATATAAATAAGAGACTGAAGAAGCCTCTATTTATAATTAAATTTCTCCCATAATTTCGTCTCGTGACATGTGTATAACTTTACGACATACATCTACCAAATACCTAGAATCCTAAAAAAAAGCTAAACATTAACTTAGTTTCCATGTCCTTCTAGAACACTTTAATTAATGAGCCCGTCCTAGTACATCCTGCTGCTGCCTATGAGTCAGACTTCCGGTCCAAGCTTGCTATCCGCCCCTTGGGCCTCGACGGGCGCGCGGGCCTTGACATATGTACTCGGCCCTTGATTGTTTGAAGATTCGCGCGCGATACGATAAGGGCCCAGGGTTGGAACCAATGAAAAGCCAGGATAGAGCCTCGGAGGCGACCCAAGCAAAGATCGGCACTCGAAGGCTTGAGGAGCAGCCCGTGGAGACGACAGAGGGCAGACCGGGAGGTTACCATTTCAGTTTTCCCGTTTCAAATTCCGGGTGTGAATGTAGGAAGTGCAGATGGTGGATCAGGTGTGAACATTCAACCAAAGGCGTCTTGGAGATCGACAATAGTTAAGCATTGCGGTGTACTGGAAGTGGAACTGCGACGTTACATGTTCAACTATGGTGGACGATCATCGAGTCACGCATACCATGTGCAGCAATCTCCCTGACAGTAAAAGCAAAGAACCTCAGGTTTATATTCCTTAATTTGCTGTTTTTCTTTCTTCTTTTTTTTTCTCCCCATGCTTAGAATGGTTAAAGTGGATTTTAATTATAAGTTGAGTTATTGTTTGTTGGTGGTTCAAACCCAGGTCCTTCAGTGGGGGACTCCCAGCAGTGAAACCTACTTGGATTCTAGATTCTATTGCTGCTAACAGGCTTTTGAGTTGTAAGTTTATGCACTAAGTGGATTTGCAATTTGTGGTTATAAATAATAGAAGAGATAAGCATATCGAAATGGTTTAGAATCTTTAGATAAATGGGCATTTGAGTCACTTCCTGCACACAGGAGGCAAGAAATCTCTGCCCTGGGCCCAATCATCCATTAGGCACCGAGACTACTGGATCAAGTGATTCTGGGTTGAGCAACAATCTCTGCATTGGAAATCCTCAACTATGGGTGATAAGTTCAAAGTCAGCAATTTGTCAGACATTGAAATTTTTTGCTGACATGTATTACAAAGCAAAGTCAGCTGAGAATTTATCTTCAATACTGCAATGTACTATTGCTGAATCTCTACATCCTTTAGATGCGAGATGTAATGCTTGGAATGAAGCTGTTCATCGCTTCAGTGACCTTCTCATGGAGTATATTAAACTGGAGAGAAGATAGTAGTAGACATTGAGGAGATCTATGTTTGTTTTCGTCTTCTACGAAGGTATGTTCTTGTATTTTGTTGAGGTTGTCCATTGTGGAATAGGATAGAAGTTGTTGCATAATTTTGTTCTTGTCCCTTTATGCATGAATATCTTCAGTATATAGTTTTTTTTTTTTGTTGTTGTTGTAAATTTCATATTTATCGTGATGTTTAATTATCAAAATGACGTTTGAGTTGAACTATTTGTGTTTTGGCTAACTGATCTGGTTTCAAAACATTGATTAATGGACAGGTGATCTTTGAACGTGATTACTATGATCTGTTGTCTTAACAATGAATATGCGTTAACACTGACATAGAAGGATGCTGGTTAATATCGATGTGCTGTAAATGATTGGATTCATTGTTTTCTTTTTCTTTCTTTTTTCTAAGAAATTTTCTTAACCTTTTGTCATTTATGTTACTTCAAGCTATAATAAATATGTTGATGGAAGCATAAATATTGTTTCAGGCTAAGTACCAAGTCAGAATTTTTCTTGAAAGTGTACAATTAATTTAGTCTTTCCACACCTTCAGGTCAGTACTTCATATTCCTATCCTCCCGTTTCTAAAGTTGAAATCATTTATTTGCTTTTGGTGACAATCACTGTTTAATATCTTCATTATTATCCATTTGCTTGCATTCTTACACTATTCTAATTGTAATTTCTGATTATCTTGAAGAATTTCTTTTTACAATTCTGTAAATAGTTTCAAGATAATTTCTTACAACCACAAGTGGATGACTATACTTTGAACTAGTGTACTGAGATTCATGGGGTATGGCAATTTATCATCATAAGAGTTTTGATTTTATTCTTAGTATGATTTTACTACTGTAATAAGATAGAACTTATGGTCTGCAGATTGCATTTGTTAAGTCATGAACTTATAATCCAACTGAAAGAATTATTACTCCCTCCATAATAAATATCCTATTTAATTTTTGGGATATCTGAAAAAAAAGTTGTCTAAAATCAAAAGTCCGAGGGTAATTATTACCGAACTTCCAATAGTGCCCTTTCTTCTTATTAAGGGAAAGAAGAATACAAAAATAAGATAAGAGAAAGAACCACCTGACAGAAATGCTTATGTCTGTTCCACAGTGTTACACATACCTGTCCAGCTAAGAATGGTTTGATTCTGATGTTGATACAAGTTTCTGGCACACATTGACTGATTGGGCATTTACATTTCAATGTCATTTAAATGTGTTATTCCCTTTGGTGACTGGAGTGATTGAGCTCATGTACTTGACAAGTTGGAATGCAGTGCAGTTCTACCATATATGATAAATTTCCAGCTTCTTAATTTTGTTGGCTCTGCCATTGGATAGGCCTATAATCAGCTTATCTTTTTTAACTTGTAATTTCTCCATTTTCAGGATTTGTTCTTTGGAAAATTAAACACATTTTTAGCACTAGACCTTTCAATTCTAACTTCTTTACATTAACCCATTTCTTCTTTTTACCAAAGTTTCATATTTTTCATGTATTATAAAACGACTTTCAATGTATTTGTATTTCTTTATTGAAGTTTTATTTGTTTCTCTTTGCTTAAATCTTTTCTTCTAGGCATATGTTGATGAAAACTATGGTGGAATCTTGCATATACCTCTAAACAAGTAGTGTCGCTATCCATGGGACTCTTTATCGCTCACATTGATCCTTCATTCAGCTGTGCAGATTGAGCAAATCAAGAAAGATTAATCAATGCATCGCTATAGTGGCTTGTGATTCCATGATTTATAGGTCAGCTTACATTATGATTTTGATAACTTAAAGTTATATAACTTTCTAATAATACTTGCACTTTGCATATATAACACATTTCCACTCTAGGATTTTCTATCCTGAATCTGGCAGGCCTTGTTAATATAAATATCTTGTTCATTAGGTGTGAGCTAATTGACATGCTTTTCCATTGATTTAGTCGTTCTCATGCATATCTACAGGTGATTTTTCTCTTATAGACAATTGATCAACGTGATATGTCATTGACCTTCAGTCTTGGCTTGTTTTGTAATTTACTGTTTTTCTTCACATGCTTTGTTCATGTTATAAAACTACGTTCGGTAAAGCTTCATCAAATTATCTTGTACTTGTTCCAAGGCGCATACTATTTTTGTGTTCATCTGTGTCTAGGACATATATTCTGCTAAATTATTACATTTCTTTATCATTTTTCATTGTCTCATCTCTGCTTTTTCTGATCATACCTTTGAGACAGATGGTCTAAACATAATACTTGTAAACTATCTCTGCTCTTATTCTTTCTGTATGCAATTTAGTCGTAACTTTTCTCATTTTTTTCCCCACTATTCTCTTGTGTGAGCTGGGCAGCTAAAACTGGGCACCATCATTTGAACTTGGTGATCTAATTGGCTCCAGAGTTTTTCCTCAAAGTCATATTGATTGGATAAAAAAGTGCCACACAAGGTAACTAGTTTGATTTGAACTTTCAAAAATCTTTTATGCTATGTTTGGGAACATGAATTTGAAATTTTGGATTTGGATTTGGATTTCATTTGCTATATAAATTGTGAGAATGAAATATATACATTTTGTATATATTAATTAAGATTCAATATGATTATATATTTGAAAAGTATAAAAACATGAATTTCAAATTCACAGATAGCTATAGGTATTTCAAATTCACCACTAAATAGGCATCCAACAAATCCATGGATTTGAAAAATAATCATCAATGTTACTTTTATATGTGTTTTGTTACACAATTTATATTATTTTTGAAATCCAAGTTCCCAAACGCAACCTTACAGAATTGTGATTCCTTATTGAGCTTTTAGTGGTTATTGAGGTAACAACAGATTCTAGATGGTTGGTTAGCACGTAGATCATGATTTGGGTTCTTTTCCTTTTGCAGATGCTGCTTGCAGTTTTATTGGTGCTTAAATGCCATGCACTGAAGCCTTTGAAACAAGTGTTTCAGGAGTGCCATTGTGTTTAGCTTTGTGAGTTCATTCCCTCTATTTAAGATTCACGTGCTTGTAGATTAGGGTGTGGATTTCTCGAGAGAATTCATTCTTATGATTGCTTTAATCTGTACAAGGAAAATTGTTGATATAAAAGATGGGTCTTTCTCTTTGTGGGGAAGATCAAATCTTTAGTTACCTCGAGTAATCTGGTGAAATATGAAATTGAGATCAGGTATCAGAGTTCCAAATTGCATTTTAATACTTGAGATCAGGGTAACTTAAGGATATGCAATGAGTAATTACTGATTAAGCACTGCTTTACTCATCAAAATGAACTTATGTCGTTACTTGTTCGATCAAGAGGCAAAGAAACTTGGATACAAGCTTGAGAATGCATCCTTGCCACCTTTCTTGGCAGGTTCACATTTTGTTTCTTGGACCTGGTTAACTTATGCTTAACAGGACTACAAAAGTATTTCTTGTATTTGAAAGTACATTCATCGCCTATGTTATCTAGATTCGAGAATGAGTATATATGCTAAATTTTTTCATATATTTGGAGGATCATATTCATACCTCGTACTCATGTCTGAATATTTATCGGATGTAGATGTCAGATATGAATACATTAGAGAAAATGAACGGATAACATAATTAATTGCTATGCATTCTTTTATATGGTTTATTAAATATAGAAGCCACTTGAATTATTTTTTTCTTGTCGGATTCAAGTAATATTTTTAAATTACTTTTTATTTTTGACTTTTTATTTCTACCGATGTACCTTTGATTAAGGAACAAGCCAAGTTGAGTTAATTGACTTAGGGAAACAATTAGAAAACAGAGTAGAGGTGCCTTTGGCGGGTGACTAAGTTGATATTTCATGTAAAGCTGCTCGTCGGCTGAAGGTGCTTTTTCAACTGATAGCTGAATTTATGCTAAGAATTTCAAGTAGACATTGGCAGGATTTATGGAGTAATTCAATTCAACCCAAGTTATGTGCTGAACCTGGGCTTGACCCAGGTGGTTCACCCATCCACCCACTTAAGTGGTGGAAATGCTGGCTTCTGTCATGATCCCAAAGTGTCCCTTGAAAAATGACCTAGCAAGAAAAAGAAAACCAAGTTTTTTGCTTAATTAGTTTTACCTTCGCTGTTGCATGTGTTGGTCACTTGGCATGCTATATATTAGGCACGTCACTGGTCTAGTTTGTTATTTGAGTAGGCTCTCGAGTCTCGTCATTGAAATCTACTAAAATTATTCCTTGATAAAAAAGTTCGTGAATCTGATGTTCTTTCCTAAACAGACGAAAAATCTCAGTTTAACTAATAATCTGTTGATAGAGTGTTGGATTTTTAATTTCAGTGTTCAAAAATTAAACTTTGGCAATCTCAGTTATCAAAAAAAGAAAATCCCAGTTTAGTGAGGTTCGTGGATATGAACATATATACTGTTAAAGAGCTTTTTATTAGCTTGGGAAGAAAATAAAAGGGTTTATGTTTCACACCCATCTACTTTAAGACTGATTAAAATTCCCATGAAAAAAGTTCACTCAGCCTTGCATATCGATAAGCTCGTTCACATTTGTGAGTGATTTTTTATTAATCTAAAAGGGAAAAGATAGATCTGATAACTCGTGTATTTGTATTGTATTTATATTATTTTTTATGTTATAATCATGTTTAAGGTATTATATATTTATATAAATCTTGATATGTTAATAATTTGTATTATATAGATTTTAAAATGTTTATGTATTCATTTCGTGTTCATATTATTTTTTATATTGCATTTTAGTTATTTTTTTATATCATATTCGTATCATGTTTAAAATTATCAAATTTAGAAAGATAGGTACAGAGGGAGTAGTTTTGAGCGAGGAATACAAGACAAAACAAGCAAATTCACTTACGATAAAGTCGAAAGAGTTGATTTAATTAAAGTACCAAATTATTATTCTTCAATAAAGTGACCAATTAAACATTAAAATATACTAAGATTATAAGCTAACATAAGCTCACCAACCGTTAATTTTATTCCTTTCCGTCTAACATATTGACTTATTCATATTTCATCTCCAAATAAATCTCGCAAGTCAACACCGTGGGTTATACGTTTTCAAAACTGCAGATTTTCAAACCGCTGAAAATTGCACTCGCTCGCTTTCAACTTACAATCACAAAGGTCAAACAACTATGCGATGGCTCCCAAGTCCTACTCCTTACCACCTTTATATATAACTCTATTGTAAACCCATATCTCAAATTTGAACAACGTCGAGAGACCTAAGCTACTAAAAGAAAATGGGTTCTGGCTATCTTATACAAGTTATTAATCTCCTTTCTATTTTCATCTTGTTTCTGTTTCTCTCAAACTCTTTGCATGTTGAGGCCTCGAGGCTCCTAAAAGATCAGGGCTCTTCTTCTTCTTCTTCGTATATAAAGGGTTTTAGTATAAGCAGGGCTTATTCCGGTCCCAGCCGCCGTGGAGCCGGCCATTGACAGAAGCCAACATCGTCCGTCGTGTTAAACATTTTTTTTCCATCACAAGCTCATAACAATATCATAAGGTTCAGTCAATTAGTAGTTAGGTTTTAATATTAATGAAGGAGATTATACGAGGCAATTCAAGTAGCCAAGTTCATGCATGCATCAAGGTCCAAGCACCTTCAAAGGTGTGTGTGGTTATTTCTTTTTATACTAAGAAAGGGCAAGTCATAGAGTTGATGTTTTTTGAGGAGTTTTTTTTTTTAATTTCTTTGTTCTTCATTTTTTTTTTTCACTTGCTACACAAAATATATATACATTTGATGTTTATATGTAATGTAAATGATTTTTTTATCATACAAATCAATGTGATAGTTTGAATTTCTATTTTTTTATTTACTTTTGGGATTTGCCCATATTAATATATTGTGATCCTTTGCAGAAAGATCAAGATATCCATATTGTTAGACCTATTTATGTTATCCGGATTTTTATTTTTTTTAATTGTATCCGACACATATTCGGATACAAATATGAAGTATGATCCTCCAAATATATAATTTTTTTTTTTAAATTGAATATATCTATATCGAACACATACACATATTCGACACTCACTCCGAATTCGAGTAACATAAAAAACTATGACTGCATAGATTTTTGTTGCCAAGGGTACCTTATTATAATTAATCTTCTTTACTAATACCAAGCTTAGCCCTTAAGTAGAATTATTGAGCTTTTGTTTAATGCAAAATAGCTTTCTCAGCAGCAAATTAACAGCAAACTGATATTTAGATGTACCATATATCAGCTACAGCCAAAAAGTTGGATTTAATTTACATACTATATAGTACTATATGGTATTTCATTTTTTATACACCCGTAATATTTTTAAACTTTACAAATAATGTTAAAAAACTGTCATGCGCATTTTTTATTTTATTTTTTCAATATATTTAAAAATTGGTGAAATTTAAAATATTCAGGCAGTTTATGAAATAATTTTTTTATATAATTAACATACCATTATCTTAATTAATGGGTTCGTTTTGCTATTATATACTGAAGTATTTAATAATAGTTAGCGTAGTAATGTTATTTCGGAATATAAATTATTTGGCAACCTATAAAATCAACAGTCAAACCATTTTAATCTGCCATTCCATAAAATTATTAAAAGAGTAAGAGGCGTTGGTAGAGGAGATACCGGTTTATTATGCATTAGTACAATGACATGCCTTATAATTGGTATTTAATTACTTCTTTTGATATGTTGATGATATTAAAATTAATATATTAATTTTTTTTTTAATATTTAAAGTTGCGATCTTGATCACTAGAATAAAAAGTTTAGTATTTTACCAACAAATCATACTATATTGGCTATAAATTATCCCTTATTTTTTTCGGTATTTGAGATTGCCAAAAATTAATTCTTGATCACATTGCCAAAAATTAATTCTTGATCACAAAAATTAAGAATCTAATATTTTATCAACAAATCATACCATGGTTGACTATATATCCCTTAATTAATCATTCTCTATATTTATAATTTCTGTTTGAATTTTTTTCTTTACTTCGCTTCATGAATCATTTATACAATTTACAAATGAAAGAATATATATATATATTAAATTTAATTTAATTTAATTTAATTTAAATATGCTATAAGTGATTGGAAAAGTAGTCCATCACTAAATTATATATCTTATCTCCAAAGAGACACTCCAACTATTATTAGAGTTTAAACTCTATATTGAAAGTCACAAGTTTGACTTTTGGATTATCTTTTATTGTGTAGTTCAATATTTTATAAAAAAGAATAACTCCGTTTGATAAAACTTTTACTTTTTTATTTATTTTTTACAAAAATTGAATAAAAAAGAAAAAAATCAAAATAAAAAAATAATGTAAAACTAAAAACAAATAACAAAAACTAAAAACGTTTATCAAACGCAACCTAAATTATACCTCCCTTGAACATGATATTTCTTTTTTTTGGATAAGTAAGTATTTTATTTATCCAGAAAGCAGTTAAACTGCTACATCCAACATCATGTGCAACATGTAATTAAAGCTATACATACTTAAACAATACTTGAACAAAACTTAAGACCACTAATCAATCAGGGAACAAGAGCAACATACTTCAGCAATACTTAAAGCTATTCCAGAATGGACAAAGATCCTAGGAAAAAAGTGGCAGTCCCCAATCTGCATCCAATCTTCGGTTCACTTCATCAGGACTAATGTTCTTGAGCCCCAACAATCGCATTCTGATGATCTCTTTTATCTGCTCAATGATGGCTCCTTGTGTGGATTGAAGGCGATTAAAATACCTATTATTTCTCTCCCTCCAGATCGAGTAAAGAAAGGCACTCCATGATAAACGCAAAATAACAGAAATGAGAGTTTTTCCTCTGATTCTGTTTACTGCCCATTGCAGCTCTGCTTGCCAGCTCCTTATGCTTCTATGAAGTTGACATAAGCATAGTATATGCCCCCAGATTTCCTTTGAATAGTCACATTCAAAAAATATATGATTCCGGGTTTCTTGCTCAGTTTGACATAGCTCACATTTGCCATCCACCTCCATGCCCCATGACATCAATCTGTTCTTTGTAGGCAGTTTGTCCAATATAGCCATCCAAGCTACCAGTGCATGTTTAGGAATATGAAATGGAAACCAGATCAGTTTATCCCACTCCACCTTGTCCTGCCTAGGCCTGAGATCATTCCAGACTTTAGCCACCATAAATCTGTTCCCAGGGAACTTCCAAGTTAGAGCACCATTCTGGTTGGAGGTGAACCTCAAAGCCAAAGCCCTCAGCTGAAGCATTTTACGCCATGTCCAGCTGCTTCCTGGGGAAGGTTGAACCTGCCACACTGTTCTTCCTTTCACATGATATTTCCTTTTCTTTTGGTCAAAATACTTTTTCCAGTTATATATACACAATAAGAACACTTTACTAGCTAGATTTCCAACAGTTGCTACATGGAATAGTTTACAATTTGACAGATCTTTATTTATATATATATATATATATATATATATATATATGCGTGGTTGACCCTCTCCAAATAAATAAATCTCTTGCTTTATTATCAACATTCATGGCCTATATTTGCCTCACTTGTTTCCAGCCAGGGTATAAAGAGGGCGAAATCTTGAACAAAAAGGAAATGGGAAAAGTAAAAGGGAAATGGAAAGGAAACAGCTGCCACAATGTCCTCATAATATTCTTGATGGGTTGGTTGTTCCTATTTTCCCACTCTTCTCTCTTGTTTTCTAGGCTCCAATCCTATAACAAAATGAGAATATTAGGGACGATTAATGCTTCCACACCAACACCCAACAGGCCAACACCCATGTAACCTAAAGTTTTTCTTATTAAAAAAATGAAACTAAGATTCGTCAACAATAAGCAAAAGATAATCAAATTCTCTTCAAAGAAGGAATAATTTTTATTAAATTGAATGATCAATTATCTGAAAAGTTTAAGTTGATAAGAAAAAAGTTCAACTATTATATTTTAGTTTTAGTACGTCCTTTCACGTGTAAGTTGGGTAAATGATTAATGGGCTTCGTTGTGAATCCAAATGTAAAAAAAAAGTGTAAGCTGAAAAAATATTAGAGAGCAACAACATATAGTCCGATGGATAATAAGACACTAGGTGAAGAATATTAAAAAAGAAATGACGTCCTTTCACGATTGTCAGGATTCAAACTCGAGAACACTGATATCATGTTGAGTGACCAATTATCCCAAAAATTTAAACTTACAAAAAAAAAATCAACTATTATATTTAAATTCTAACAATTTTAACAAAAATTTTCAAAAAGGGCTTAGTAGAATGGACTATCATTAAGCACCATCATGGTCAATAGTCAATACTTACATTCTCCTTTAAAAAAAAATGGAAAAAAATAAACGAGAAAAAAAGGGGGAAATGTGCTATACTATATATTTTGGTCTTCGTTCATCCATGATAAACAAACAACTGGAATACACGTGAATCGACCAACAAACGATACCAACTTTACCAATATGATTTAGTCATAACTCGTGACTATAATATATATATATATATGTATATATATATATATATATGTATATATATATATATATAGTTGTGTTGAAATGGAATGTCTGTCAAATCGACAGCATTTCAACAGTCAAACCATTGGTGCTTGCCAAACCTAAACGCCAATGCATGCTTATTCCATATTCAACGCCCCCATTGTTGTTGTATACATTAGCACTTTTTAAAAATGTTTTAAGTGTCTTTCAAAAATACAAAGGTTTCAAAATATGTAGATAAGATTACATAATAAATGTTGAAGAATATGTGTTTTGGAAGCTTTACTATTGATTAATTTGACTAACCTTGAGTCCCCGAGACTTAGTCGATTAATTAAGGAGCATTTCAGAATAATGTCTGGCTACTAGAATTATTTTAGTCAACTATGTTAGGAACTTAATCAATTAAATCGTTCATCAAAATTGGAAGTTTGTTCTTGAGAAAATAAAATAGGTTATCTTAGTTAACTAAACCGTAAATTCAATCAAGTTTCTGGATTTTTGAAAAAACATACATGCTTGACATGTTGTTTTACGTGGTTCTTTATTCAAGTGATACTTATTCGTTAAAAGATATTTCTAAAATCTTTTAGGATACGTTTGGATGAATAATTTTAAAATTTTGAATAAATTTAAAATGAAGGCATTTAAAAATGCATCATTCAAAATGCTAGAATTTGTAATTATTTTATTTGGATAAATGTTTTTAAAAGAAAATTTAGGCAGTTGAAATTTCATGAAAATAAAAAATAATTCTAAAATAGAAATAATGATATTAAAAATAAAAATACATATATGTATAAAAAAAATGTAAAATGAGTATCATTAGATTCGTAAAAATATATAAATATTATTAATAATATAAAAATATATTATAATTAAATAAAATGATAAATTTTTTTTTAGTTTTGTATTTTATAGTGGGGCACCTTAGAATAAAGTAAGAAAGGATTTTGAGAAATTTTGAAAAACCACCTTTTTAGGTGGGATTTCAAAAGGGAATTTAAAATGTTCAAATCCCCTCTTAAAATTCCTTATAAATTATGAAATTCTCTCTTATTTTTATTCAAACAAGTAAATTCATTTTTAGACTTTTGAAAACCTTAATTGAAATGAAATCTCTCATTCAAATTCCTCATCCAGGAATTTATAAATATTTTCATTAATCTTTTTTTAATACATTTTTACATTCAAACTCTAAAAAATCAAATCATTATCTGACTCTCGTTTTACGGTTGATGAATTCAAAAAAGTTTTAAAGTGCAATATTAAAAAATTTCAATTAGTTATTGTATCATGATAACGTTTTCAAAAATCTATTTACACCGTAATAAAAAAAAATTTATTATCCTAAAAAAAATCATCTAAGTTTCTTTTCTTCAAATTTAATTGCATTAGTTTATTCACGTACAACAATCATCTTTTGATTGTGCTTATAATTTGTAAATGAACCATCATCCATAGTGTGGACTGTGGGGGATATTTTTCTTTTAATTAATTATATAATAAAATATACAGCTTTCGATAATCAATTTCTTATAAAAGCTATTTGTTTCCAAAATTTCCTTCTAATAATAAAAAATAAAAAAATAAAAACTGATTTTTTTTTTTGACTATGAATTATTATTCTATAAAATGACGATATAATTTAAAAAAAAACTTGTAGATCAATGGAGGACATAATACTGAGTTAAATACCTCAGACACCAACGACCATTAATCCACGGAGGACATTATTGTATTAGGATTCAATCTATTATTATTATTATTTTTAATATATTTATCATTATTATTCACTATGTATAGGACACATTGATTGATTGTAAAAGTCATGCTAGTGAATGATAATTAAATATATATTGAAAAGTAATGGAGTGAGTAGACCAGTTCAAGGGCCGAGCTACCACCCTGACCTGACTCGTATTATGTCAACCTAGACAAACATTTTTTTCAATTCGGCCCGACCTGAATTATTATTTATTAATAAAAAAATATTTTTATTTAAATTTAATTATAAAAATATAAAAATATTAATATAAAAATAAATCTGTAATATTTTAATATTGTTTTTAAACTATGTTTCTAATTTACAAATTGGCCCAAATCGAATTAAGATAAATGATGTGAAAAAAATTTATGCCGCGATCTGACTCATAAATATGTCTAAAAGTGAGCCAAACCAAACATTATTTCAATGGATTTCTTGTTACTTTTCCTTTCTTTCAAATATGATTTCTCTCAATTAATTAAATTTTTTTTGGATAAATTAAATTAATTAAATTTGTGGTTAAGCCACGTCAAGATTCTGCCGTAACTTCTACAGAACTGAGTTCATGCGATCAGAACTCAAAATTTTTATCCTTTTTGTTAAAATTTCATATTGTAATTCTAATGTTTTTGAGAAATTTGGCTCGCCAATTTTCAAGGGCCTGGTCTTCCGCAAGCCCAACCTGTATTTCAGTTTTAACAGAATTGGGGAGAACTTGAAAAACATGCCTTTCAATTGGAAATTATTATTTAATAGTCTATTGGTAATTTGGTATGACATAGTTTTAAAAAACAAAATAAAAAATTATTAGAAAGAATGATAAAGATAAAATTACTTTTGATGAAATAAACATACACCTCCTTGATTTCCTTCCAGAAGAGAAGAAGACTTCCCTCCTTTTCCCCTTACCCCATTCCCCTATTGTCCCCTACCTTTGCAAACCTTCTCCTCCACCAAAAAAGTAGAGTAACTCATACATGCACCCGAACACATTGATCATCGTTGGATACAACAGAGACTTTGAAAAGAAGATAGAAGGTAGAGATTTTTGAAAGTTTGGTTTTTGTTTTTGGATAGAAAAATTGAAATGGGATCATCTTCAGGGCAAAATAGTGGAAGCTATGATCTTTCATTCAAGATCTTGTTGATCGAAGACTCGGGTGTCGGCAAGAGTAGATTGTTTGTTAGCTTCATTTCAGCTCTTCTTTATTCTTTGATTAGTTTATGTTAAATTTTTATTTGGGTTTTTGTTTGAATCTATGTTTTAGGTGTGGATTTTAAGATAAAGTTGTTAACAGTTGGTGGGAAAAGGTTAAAGCTTACTATATGGGATACTGCCATACTGGTATGAACCTCATACTAATATCATTTTATCTTTCTTATTAGTCTTTCAGTTTCAAAATTGGATTCTTTGCCAAAAACTGTTAGTCTACTTGAAGTCAATTGTTTATGCTTGCAATTGACTTCTTTATTTTACATAGGAGAGAAGCTCATTTTTACTGACTTAATTTTCACTAATACATTAATACATTAATATGACATTGGCATCATTGTCATCGAAGCTTTATTCCTACTGTTCTACTGTTGGCTGCTTGGATGTTGACCTTTTATTTAATTTTATCCATTAACTTGGTACTATGCCAATTTTGCAAGAATTTTCTCATAAAAACCGTTCTAATACTTGGATGAAAATGTTCTTGTTAATCTATTTTGATCTGATTTTTTTTATGGCACCAACTCAGTACCCTGCAGCCTAACATTAAATCAAATTTTAGGAATTTAGGTAAAACGTATGTGAATAAAAAGACTTTTGCAATGATGATATATTAATCAGTTTAAATGAGTTTATGGGTTTTCATTTTCTTGTTAATGGTATGTTGATACTTCTCAAATGTGAAAAAATAAATGCTTTTTTTTACCTGGTTAGCTTGATGTTGCTTCTTTAATCTTTGATTAGCTATTAACTCTTCCGTATATATTCAAACAATTGTCTTGCAACATGGAAAAATCATGATTGATTTGTGGAACCATAATGCTTCATGTAGCTGGACAGGAAAAGTTCAGAACATTAACAAGCTCTTATTATAGAGGTGCCCAAGGGATCATACTTGGTAATATTATCTTTCTGGTGCGTATATGAGTTACTCTACTTTCTTGATTTTGTTTAATGGAGCATTCACTAGTTTCAAGTTGCAAATGTTGGCAATCTGATATCTCTGCACAATGGTATCATAAGCTTTCATGTGTCTGATAACAAGATTAATTAGGTACTTGTAATACTTAGGTAATTTTAAGATTTGAAAACACATAAGAGCTTAATTGATGGAGATTATTTAAAAAGAATTTATCATTGATATGAAAACGTACATATACTTTTGCTGAATGTACATATAGTTATGCTATATGTACATACTGTTATAGTTCTATGTATATATAAGTGGATTTATTTTCTTGAATCATTTCTTAGTAAAGCTATTATTTTAGAGTAATTTTAAATGATTCCGGGATTAGAGGGAAGGATTATGGTTAGGGTTTTGGGTCTTTCTATAGTACGAGTACTAAAAGTTATATATTTATAACTCTTATTATTTTGTATGAAGCATTATAATTGTAATACCTAGGTAATTTTAAGGAGTAGGAACACATAAGAGTTTAATTGATTAAGATTTAGGTAGAATTTGTCATTGTTATGAAAATGTACATATCTTTTGCTAAAATGTACATATAATTATGCTATATGTACATTTTGTTATACTTCTATGTACATATGAGCCATGAAGAGCATTGATTATGTGTTATTTTCTTTTCTCTACTCCCTTCAATGATGGTTATTGCTGATTACTCTCTATATGTTTCAAGTAGATCTATGGTTTTTATAAAATGTACATATATTTATATTTCATCATGTAATATCTTTATAGTAAAATGTACATATAATTATACTTCTTCATGTACGTATTTTATTTTTTTTCATATAATTGATTTGCATGTTCTTTTTCAATCTTTTTTGGGTATTCTCAATTCATGTTCGGATACTTTAGATTATTTAATGGTTTCATTGATCTAAGTTGCATATTACAAATTATTTTGCATGTTATTTTTAATTGATGTTGGATTTTCTTGACTTATTATTGGATATTTTCTAATTGTGTTTAATGTGATTTTTTCCTTAATTTTATTACATATACATTTGTTAAATCTAAAAACTAGGTATTAATGTATATTTACAAAATAGCTCACTAAGTACCTTGGACTTTTTAATGTATGGAAGAGGCCACTTGTATGTACATATAATAGAATTTTTAAATGTACATATTGCTACTAAATGAGTGTACAAGGAAAACATGAAAAGAAAAATGAACTTAAACAAATAACTATTGTCTCTTCTAACATTCAATTCTTACCATCTCATTTGCTAGTTTCATTCCAACCTAAGCTAACACCTCTAGAGTTTAGGCAATAACAACACTATTCAACAAGTCATTGACCTCTCTAATTATATTAACCGGTCTTCCATCAAATACCAATGAAAAGGTACTTTCACATAGCTTCTTCAACTCCCTGATTGTTTCAAAAGCAGTTTCCTGCAGTAAAATAATCATTTTTGAATTAGGAATAACAAGGAGAGGAAAAAATAATAAGAGGACATAGCTTTAGTATCTAAAGCTTGGAACCCAGGATATCAATATGATTTGTATTGGACAGATAGATTCAGTATTCTAGTTATATTGACATTTAAAACAGTTCAGTCAAGAAAATAATATAAAGCTTGCATGTCAAACATATAAATGCCTATAAGGAAAATTTGTGCATTATATTGGATATGCTGATATAATCTAATAAATACAATAGATAAGCAGACAAACCTAAGTGTCATATCCTTGAGGCAACTGGGATATGAAATTATGGGCATTAGAAGCTTTAGCAGCTTCAATAACCTCTTCTATTCCAACATCCTTCTTGCCAAAAAGTATGTTCTCTTTAATGGTTGTTGCAAATAGTGTAGGCTCCTGACTCACCAAATAGGAAAGCTTTATAGAATAAACCATGCAGTTTCTGTTTTAAAAGATACATGTACATTTTCTAAAAGCAAAGAATATCTTGACAACCTTTCAGAAAGGGAATTTCTCAAAATAAGATAAAACAACTATATGTACATTTTACTGTAAATATATGTACATTTCACTATAAACATATGTACATTTTATCAAACCATAAATATACATGAAACATATTCAAAACCATAGATGTTTGTACTTTTGTAACATATAACTATAACAATAAGTAAATTTAGCTTTTATAGTTAATACTGCAAGATAAGAAGCAGAGTTATATGTACATATACCTATAACAATATATACATTTAGCATAACTATATGTACATCCAATATAATTATGTGTACATTTTTAAAACAGTAACCAATTCTACCCTAAATCTCATTCAAACATGCATTGAGGTTAAAATATCTTCTTTTTTAACTCAACTTAGGTTACAATTTAAGCTTTAAAAGATCAAAATTTTATAACTATCTTTCAAATCTATTTTTTTACTACATTTAAAGGACATTGTAAATCATAGAAAAAATTATGATGACCAGAAAAATGAGACATTTTTTTGACCAATGCCATCTGCTGGAAGAAATCACCACAAATAAAATCACAAGCAGAAAATATCTTCAAGCTTAAATGAAAAAAACAGAACACATCCACTGAGGTCATTAGTTATAACCTCCACTTGTGAAAGATGCTTCAGCTTGTACAACTTAGCAGGCTGCACATTTCAATATCTTGACATTTAAAACAGTATTCAGGAAACTTTTGAATCATGATGATTGACTACCAAAACTTTCTAAAACCACACAACAAAGACCCATAAGAAACCTAAGCAACTAAGTTAAATAAAATAAAACCATGGACCAGAAGTTCAGCCCATTCCATCAAATTTGCAGTTTATCATAATCCAAATGGCGAATGCATCATTTATTTTCCCTTTTTGCCAACAACAAGATTATCATACCTTAATAGCAATTTGATTTAGATTCCTCCCTCCACAAGAACATTCATGTTGCCTGACTCCTGTTTCTCCCTCCAGATTACATGCACCTCATCGGTCTGAAAGCGTTGGGTGAATGTCGACTCCTCAAATGGAGTTGAGGACCTATGAGCAAAGGAAAGGAGACTCGTATATGATATCATTGCACCATTTTCAATGCAGTACCTGTAATCAGTTGCAAACAATCTTCCGTCTCGTTCAGAACACATTGACCTCATCATCTCTTGCAAGCGTTTATTGCAACCCATACCACCAACTATGAGAACATCTTTCATGTCACAATGAGCCATCATTCATTCTGTAATCTCCACAAGCATTTCAAAATAGAGTATCTTGCAATGTATTACAATAAAAGTAGAAAATAATCAGAACAAAAACAATAGCACACAACATATTATTGCTAATACATTAGAATGATGACATAAGGATCTTTCGCCTCTAAACATTGTTTGGCTACACTGTCAAGTAAAAAACGCAAAAGGATCTTCTAAGTAATTCACCTGAGGGGATTATAATGCTTCATACATATACATTTACCGTGTATGATATACAAATTCAGCTGATTATCGAATATTGGTATGTGTTCGATAAACATATACTCATATATTTGAAGTATCATGCTTTATATCCATATCTAAATATGTGTCAGACATAAATGTCAACAGAAATAATTTTAAAAAAATAAAAATCCTAATAACATAATTTACCATTAAACCAAATGATAGAAAATAATTCAATTGGTGAATATAATTTACTTTTTTCCATACATGGAGACTCATTATTTTTCCTTTTCATTTTTTTTACAAACTCATTGTTTGAGCTACATAATCAGAGATAAATTCTATAATTTTTAACAGGGCAGAACCTCCAAACTAAAATTTTAAATTCAAACCGCTATGAATATCTCCTATCAAGGTTGCAATGGTGGAAATTAGAAACTTTTAACAAAATTAAAAATTTATTGCAACCATATCTAGTGGGATTGAATTTAAAGTAGCACCAGTTAAATTTGAAGGCCGACTTAATTAAGATTAGAAATTTATCTTTTCTTCTTTTGAAGGAAAAAATTAAAGCAAGTAAAAATTAACATTGGGGATATTATTAATTGATTTAATGAACCGGGTAATTTTCATTCATGGTTTAACCCTTTAGTTTGATTCTACTTTAATCCATAATTTATGAATTGTTCGATTTTATTTTTGATCTTTTCATCCATATCGTAGCTTACATGGCACGTGAACTTTACTTTCACATGATACATGAACATTTTTTTCAATTGTTAAAAAAAAATGATAAAAGAACTTAAATAAAATCATTATAAAAGAGTAAGAATAAAAAATGAAACAATTTCATAAATTATGGACTGAAGTGAAATCAAAACAAAATATTAAGGATCAAGGATGAAATTTACCTATAATGAACCTTAACACTAACATTTTTTTGGATAGATTGAGCAGAGGAGAGGAGAATAGAATAGAACGGAAGAAAATAGTAAATTATGAAAACTATCATAATTCAACTTATATGTCCAAAATTATCAAATTCAACAATCTATAGCTGTCGTAAGCCGTCTTCTTTTCTTTTAAGTTAATTTCCTAATTACAAAAATATTTAGTTCTGAATTTATATTTGATGCACTGACAGTGTATAAATCTATATATTATCAGTGAACTAGATGATGTCATGTCATTAAAAAAATTTAAAAATAAATACAAATAATTTTATTTTTAATGAAGTGACATCATCTGATTCACTGACAGTGTATAGATTTATACACGTTAGTGCATCAAATATAAATCATTTAGTTATATATATTCAGATGAGACTTTCTCACACTAATCTGCTTTTCAATATGGTAGCAAGGGTGGTTGGTTTTTGTTGTGTAGATTTATTTGGCAGGTTGCCATTTGCTTTCCTCTCATTCATTCCGTTTTCTTGCTTAAAGATTTCTTCTAATATATTCCTTCTAAACATACAGGACAAAAATATTAGGCCTTTTACCAATGAAATTACTGTCTATAATCCAGGCATGATTGCGTTAAAACTTAAAACTAAAAGTCCATGAAATCAGCTGTAAGTTTATCACCATTACTTGGATTCATAAATAAAACAAGGTTGAGGAGGCCAAGTGCCTGCAGTGGCCATGGCTAATTCCTATATAAACCACAGAGAACAGACATTTCTTGCAAAAAAGAAAGAAAGAAAACTCCTTCTAAAGCAATTTATAATTAAGTAGTAAGCTAAAGCTACCATGGCTCACATCTTGTTTTTCTTCTCTCTGCTTATAATTTCTTTTGCAGCCATACAACTGCAGCTGACAGAAAAAATGTGCAAAAAGTAACCTTGTTCATTGAAAATGGGGATGGGGTTGCCTTCTCTGTCAATAATGAAATCCATGTAAACGCAAATTATCTAGGAAACTATTCAGGTGATGTATGGCAATTACAAGGCAAAGTATGGCAATTAAAATGAATTACTATTATTGTATTTTAATTCGCATATTATGTACTCATAAATTGTCTAAATAAAATTAGAATTTATATTTGATGCACTGATAGTGTATAAGTTCTATACACTGTCAGTGCACCACATTACGCCACATCAGCTATGAGAACCAAATTATATATATAGTAACATTGATTATTACTATTAGAAAACTAGAGAATGAAATGAGAAAAAAAAAATGTTAAGAAAATAATATGGTTTTGAAGTTGAAGAACACTTTTTTTAAAACTTTAATATGTTTTCAAAATACAATAAAACCTTAAACACTTCCACGTAAAATAGTGAAAATGATTCTATAGAAGAAGTTTTAATTTATATAATTGATGAAAACATAGGTCATTTCAATCAAACACACGAGTTATTTGGAGGTGATATAGGTTGTTCAGTACATTTTATTAATTTTCTTTATTGCCATTATGAATTTTTTTTTTATATGAACTCTTGTTTTTATTTTAATTGCATTTTAGTTTTGTTATTTAAGATACATTTTTTCTTTATTTTTTTTATGAGGAAGTAATTATTTTTACAATTTTTTTTATTTTATTTTGAAAATTAATACAGATATCACACATATTTTCACCATTTCTGAAAACAACTTTTCATTTTCATTTACCAAACATGTAAACAAAATTTGAGAAAATAGAGAATGAGAAAAGAAAAGAAAATATTTTCTCAAACCAATCATGGTTATCACACTTCAGAGCCGTTTTCCCTTGATGTTCATGGGTTTAATTGCAAAACAATTCTTTGCTCCGTAAAGAGCAAATCTTTGTTCTTTCCACTTGAATGAGAATCTTGATGTTTATGCTTCGGACATAACATGGAGCTCTGAAAGCAATGACAACTTGAGAACGCTAAAGATAGCTAACTTTCTGAGAAATATTTGGCACCTATCAACCATATATAGCCGAAAATTACATTGTCGACTACATAATATATAGAAAATTATTCAAACCAAATCTCTTGCTCAGCAAACTATATGAACTCAAACAGATGAACTTTTCACAGTAAGTAATGTCTGGATCGGAAAAACATTCCATCTATTTAGCACAAAAGGTTGCTAGATGCAGATAATAGTTATAATATTACACAGTGGGAATAACTCCGGCCAGAGCGGCTTGGCCCAGGGAAAAAGAACCTGAAGATGCTTAGCGAGGGAACCAATACCGGAAGCAAAACATCAATTTTCAGGTAATTTGCATCATGATTGGACATGCTTGATGGCTGAAATAACTTCACTAATGGACAGGAATTCCCGCCTCTTCTTGAGAAGAGTCTTGGCTATTTCAAGAGCCCGTCGCTCACAATCTGCTCTTATGCTAGCTTCTCTAATTGATTCAAAATCCTCAACATGAGCAACACCAACAATTCTCCTGCAAATTAAAAGATAAAAGCACCACAATTACAAAATTGTCAGGGTTTTATCAATACATTTAAGAAGTAGCATTTACACAATGTTCATAAATTTTAATAATTAAGTAGGATACTGCATGTGAATGCAGGAAGAATAGCTGCTTTTATAATTGGTATTCAACCCATACAAGAAGACTCCTCTATCTGATTAAGAGTCAAACAAGTAGGGTTACCTATATTTACTAGAACGAAAGCCATCCTACAAATTTTCGAAGCTCAGAGTTCTGTGCATAGGGATTTCAAAGTTATATCTTTAGTGAACTTAAGAATATGTTTCTTTTTTAGTATTAACAAAATTTGCTTGTCAAGGTTAAAAATCAATTAAAATAAGTTCCAATTGCCTACACAGTAGCAGTATGATAAAACAGAAGATAAAAACAAGGTAAAAGTTATATGGGAAAAAGAGAAGGTAGTTTATTCCAAGACATGTTATAACTGCAATGGGCTGCAAATGCAAGATAACGGAACCTGGGAGCAGCTGAAGGCTGAGTTGACAAATACTGGTAGTTACAAAGGCCGTGAACGAAGAAAATGTAGAGGACCTGGTAGAAAACCCTTATCTCACCTTATCATCTTAGCAGCACCAAACCCAAGCGTGTCATGGAATAACTCCTTCATATATTTTTCTTGTATAAGCTTCTGAAGCTCAGGGTTGTTATAAATTGCTGGAAGATAAGCCTCCCCGGATCCATCCTTGTGTTCATCCCAAAGTGCGACGAATTTTTGGTGGAAAAGGTTCCAAGTATCCTCAGTTGTCTTCAATATCCACTCTTTGTATATCTGCATGGCAATATGAAATTCAGTCATGCCTATCTAGTACTTGAAATTTTTTTTAAAACAAATGCAAATTGAAAGTCTTCAAAAAAGTCTATGCATAGTGCTTCGCAACCTGTAAAGCTATAAGTATAATGTACGCATGTATACACCTACAAATATATATATATATATATATATATAGGCAGGTCCCTCAAAAGTAGTACTTGATTTTTTTTTTAAAACAAAATGCAAATTGGAAATCTTCAAAAAAGTCTATAAATGATGATGAAACAAATTGCATAGACCACATTTCCTACAGATGATGAAACAAAAACAAATCGAGATACCATAGAGAACATATTTAACCATAAATCACAAGAGATATGATGAAGATTCATTATAAATTGACTTAGGTGGCTACACAAGAAACAAGGTCTTAACTGAGCAGAAAATTAAAAGCAGAAGAAACTTAGTGCTTGTAGCACATATTAAAACAGTATATATCAAGATGGAATCATAACTAAGGATGACTAACTAAAAGACAAATATACTGGAAATTTTCATAAAAAAGAAAAAAATAAAAATAAAAGAGAGACAACCAAAGGCATACTTTTCTGTCATTCCCTTGATCAGCATGTCCATCTTGTGCAAAGAAAGCCAGAATCAAATTTCCAATAAAAGCACCAATATCAAATCCCATTGGTCCATAAAATGCAAACTCTGGATCTATGACCTGAGTTGAATCACGGGTAACCATGACAGAGCCAGTATGGAGATCTCCATGTAACAAGGCCTGGGCTCTTTCACAGAACCTACATAAAGGCAAGTCTAATAACTTGATAAATAAAGCATAGAATTGCAGTATATACAAAGTAGCATTAGAAATAAAAGCAACTATACTTAGATTTCAATTCAGCTACTTCAAGCTTCAATATATTATCCTCCCGGACAGCCTCGGCGTCATGATCAAGATAAGGAGAAGTCCACCGGTTATATTCAGATACTTTATATGGGTCAGAAAAAACAACCTGCTCAGTGAGCCTACATAGTTCCACATTCCCACAAAATTCAGCCACTGCACAAAACATTGAATGCTGGTAAATTAGCAGCATATCTCCAAGCTTTTAAAAACCATCACTACTAGACAATAGAATCTTCTTTAAGCTGAAAAAATATATAAGTACTTGCTCCAAATAGACTACTAGTACAGCTAAAATGACAAAGCTGATAATTATGCATTTTTCCTTGTTTAGCAGACAGCCCAGTTCTTCATATCTACTGACAAAAGGAAACATTTCTTTCTTAATGCCATGACATTTGGGATGGCTAATTTATCTGGAAAGAAAGGGTACAGGTTTTTATTAAAACATATCTTACTGCTGCTAAGATTGCACACAGAATTTCTGAAATTTATGTTCAGAAAGATTTAAAGATTCAATGACTATTCAAGGCAAAAGCTACATAGAGATAATCAGGAATAGAATAGCACACTTACTTAAACATACCCCTGTCATTTCCTCTGAGTAAGAATGGTTTTTTTTTTCCCTTTTATGATCCTTAACATATAGATGTTATCGTGTAATTATTTTTCTGATATAAGGAATTATTATAGCAGCACCGGCAAACTTGAAACTGCTCTAGTACATTTACAAATATATGATTGGAGACAATAAAACACTTCCAACTGAATCCCCAAGTAAAACAGGACATCATAGATAGTTTGAAAGAAAGACATCATAGATAGTTTGAAATGTTTCACCAAACTTGATGCATTTATAGGGGGGAAAATCCGCTGCTTAGATATAACAACTTTTTTTCTTAATCAAGGTTGCAACCGAGTATAAGTTTAATTAATCCACAACATAACTTTATATCAGGCCTGACTTCTAACCCTCAAATGTACTTGCATATGAATCTGTTACCTGCACGTTTGTGCTCTGTGGTTGACCGGTATAGGAGAGATGTGAAGAAAAGAGTCTTGGCCATGTATTCTGACATATGTTCCGCCAAGAATGGATATTCAGTTCCAGCAATTAACCCTTTTCTCAGGATTATATGGGGAGGCTCCAAATATCGCATTCCAATCAAAGACATGGTACGGTCAAAGTGATAAACTTCAGGAACATGTTCAGGGCACAATCCGCCATGTTCTTTTAATGTTACTGCTTCGAAATATGCTCGTTCCTTTGTCATCGGCCAAGATTCCCCAATACATCGTATGTATGGAAGTGCCTGTATTCCAACAAAACAGAATATTTCCCAAAAAGTTAAGCAAATTGGAAAAAAACCCATTTCATATTTCAATTATACAAAGGTAAGAAAAAGATGGAAAAAGAGTGAAACCTGCTTGATGACAAAAGAACCAGAAGAGCCAAGGATGATGTAGACGAAATTAAGATTGCCATCTCCAACTTCCTTAATCTTTATATCATCGTACTTGTCCCCAATCTTCGATGACAAAGACGGCGTCGCTTTTATATATTCGATGAGTGACTTCTCGTCGAGTGGCCTGAACTCAGAAAATGCCATTTCCTTTCACTTCTTTTTTCTTTTGGGGGGGGGGGGGGGGAGCGGAGCAGTTCTGGCGATGCTTTGGAAGGGTTTTAAGAAGAAGAGAGAGAGGCGTGATTCGCGTGACTAACTTCTAACGTTTGACTGTAGAGAAAAAAAGATGCGATGTGAGTGGCGAAGATTTTTATTATGGGAACCAATGGGGGCTCAGTGAAGTGGGACCCACGTGGAGGCTTTTATCTGGTCGTCAAATGAAACATTAGCGTATCCTTGCAGCGGAAACTTCAGCATCCGGGGAACTGAAGAAGATATAGATGGAATGGATAGGATTTTGAAGATGTAAACGAGATAATTGTTCTTCCAAATTATTGGGGTTTATTTATAAAAATAAATTGAATTTGGCTCGATTATTATCTTAGTTCAAGTTCAAGAATCTAATAGAAATTTTTATTTTTAATATATTTTTTTTTAATTAATAAAAAAATTAATTTGAATTTAAGTTTTAATTTGAGCACAAATAATTAAATTTAAAATCGAATATGAAAATCAAATTTATTTTTTTATTAAATAAAATAAGCTTATTTTAAATTAAACTCGAACTATAAAAATAAAACTCGATTGATTTTAAATGATGAGATTCGAATTAAGTTTGAATTTGAGCTTCTCATTCTTTAAGCTCAACTCGATTACAGCCGAGTGCTTTGTACCAAAATCAGCACTTGGATATGTTTCAATTTTCTACTATTTTATTTCATCAAACAATTAATCTATTTTCCATTTTTCTTGCTCAGCGTTACAAAATAAAAATTTTGAATTTTTTTCGATTTAGTTTAATATTATTGTTGAAAAAAAATTAAATTAAAAAAGTATGGTGAGAAAAGTTTAGTTTAAAAATTTTAAAAATTTATCATTATTATAAAAAAAGTGCAATGATGAATTAAAATATACAAAAATATATATATACATTAAATAATAAAGTTTATAAACGTAAAGGTAACAAAAACATCTTCTTTCTTAAAATACGATTGAATCGTAAAAATCATAAATTTTTAACTTAATTTTTAATCTTAAAACTCGTATCAATATCAATTCTAAACGAAACCTTAATCTTTTTGTATTCCCCAAGTTAATGTGAATGAATACGTGAGATGGCTTAAACTTCCACGCTTTAGTTTAAGTTTTGGCATGCAGTATAGTGGTGCTTATTATAATCATTCAAACAAATTAAGGAGAGAAGCAAAAAGAAAAAAAAAGTTTTTATTCAAATTCCTTTAATGTTACATGAATTTGAAAAATTTGATTTTGAATTTCATTTATTATATAAATTGTGATAATAAAATACATACATTATGTATAAATTAGTTATGACTCAATATGATTATATATTTAAAAGATATAAAAATATGAATTTCAAATTCACAAATAACTATAGGTATTTCAAATTTATCACTAAGACATCTAACAAATTCATAAATTTAAAATATAATCATCAATATTATTTTTACATTTATTTTTTTATAGTTTATATTATTTTTAAAATCTAAATCTATTTCTTTAAATCCAATTTTCTAAAAACAACCTAATGATTCTTCTCTACACTCAAATCTCAATCATTCCCTCAAAGAAAAACACTCTATTAATTAATAAATATAAGCGTGAATATGATGCAAAGGCAATGTGGCATCATGAAGACATGAATCATGATGCCACAAAAAGGTCAAAAAAAATTTCAAAAGAATTTTTTTTTAAAGAGAATAATTCTCTAATAAAAAATAAAAAAATCCCATTCTACTATAATCAAAAGCTAAAAATTAATTTAGTACATGTTTTTCTTTTTTATAGTAATCAGTGTACGTTACACATGCTTTAATAATAAATTAATATTATATATTTTAATATATATAATTCATTATTAATTTTTTTTGGTTAATTTATATATTAGATTTTTTTTGATATAAAATTATATAAAATGTCAAAATTATTACAAATTTTATCAAAAGTTATCAAAACTATTACAAATATTAAAATTAGGGAAATGTTAATTAGTGCCTAACGGTCCTAGTTAAGGTGATATTTATAGGAAAAAAAATTGTAATTAATACATTATTTTTTTTAATTCAATAAAAATAATATATTAAATGTAAAAAAATTATCTAAAATGATAATTAAATAATTTTTAACCAGTACTTATAGGCATAGTTAACCAGATTCTTAAAATTATTACAAAATTATATTTAATGTTACCAAAATTATATCAAAAATTATCAAAATTATATCAAAAACTATCACAATTATATTAAAAGTTACAAAAAATTAATCAATGATATTAAAATTATATCAAATATTATAAAAAATTACTAAAATTATATCAAATATTAAATAAAACTATAGCAAAAGTTATTAAAATTATATAAAACGAGAATTCTCATCAATAGCCAACTCTTCAAGCCTTCTTTTTGTCTCTGTCAGCTTGTCTTGTAGTGCTTTCTGTGCTTTCTCAAACTCACTCGATGTCTTCGAAACAGCATCACGTATCCTACCTCCGCTCCTGCTCTTCTCGAACAAAATTTAGCTGTTGCATACATTCCTTCAATGCAGCATCTGAGTGAGTTAACTTTTCATTTGCCAGTTTTTCCTGCCTCAAAGCTTCATCTAGCTCTTTCTTCAGAAAGATTGCATCTGCTTCAGCCTTTTCCCAACCTAAAAGAAAACTTCTATTTATTAGATCATAGCCAAAGAAAAGTGCACATTTTCAAACAAAATAAGTTGGTCTTCCACTGATACTGTGACCTTTAGAGGAAGCTTTCTGAACATAGGAAAAGAGAAGGAGCAAGGATAAAAGTAATGTCACCTGCATTGGCTACTGGTGCCATTTTCACATTTTTTGTCACCAGATCATCCATCCTTATCATGACAATCAAGGAGGATTGAAGCAAGCTTCTCGTTTAGATTTTTTACTATTCTATATATCTCGTCCCCCCTCCATTGGAGGCATTTGTTCCTAGAGTGGAAAAATATCGATCCTTGAGGTCATTGTCATAGATCATATACATAAACATCTCTAAGCAAGATATATCAAGAAACAAGGGGAGAAAGGAAAAGTAAAACATGTGCAAGATAGTACAGGTTTTGGTTTACCTCTTCATCAATTCGTTTCAAAGAAATGTCAACCTTGTCAGTAGCAGCAACAATTGTCTTCTCAGAAGATTTTTTCCTCCAAAGCCATGTTTTGTCCTGTTTCAGAACAAAAGAAAACCAGAATTATAGTGTTACCAACTTAAAGAAGTTATAAAATAAGCCGGTATCTTAACTCGGCAATCTATATAAACTGCAGAAATTAAGCTAACTACAGAGTCTTTGTCATCTAGATTTTTGTTGAAGTCAAATATTCTATACCTGGATATGGAAGTAAAGAAATCACAAACAATTGCCAGAACAAATACTAAGGAGGATTTGACAAAATCCAAGCACTCCCATATATATATATATATATATATATATATATATATATATATATATATATATATATACTTCATACAGTATTCACGAACACAGGTAGATGCAAAACAAATCAATCACTATAACAGCATTAAAAAGGGCATTGTAGGCATCTCAAACAGTTGCTTGTATTCAATTAGGGATTAAATCACCTGAACCAGGGAGTGCCCAATTCAACATAACAGTATAAATAGCAGAATATGGGTTGGAGACCAGATAGATGCCAGAAGGACCAACATCCATTGGCAACTAAGAAGTGCTTTTTTTTTGCTATTAAAAGAAGAATTGATTAAATTTTGGTCTCAAAAAGCATTAAACATACCTTCCAAATACTACATAATGCCATATATATTTACCAATTACCATCTTTAACAGATCAACTTGCTAACTGATGATCTTAAGAAGGAAAATTAACTAATTGACTGCCTTAAAGAAAATTTATCAGAATACCAATTGCTATAAATCAATGTAAAATGAAAAGAAAGAAAGAAAGTGGTGATGCTAACTTTTTCCATGTACACAATCTCACTTATTACACAGTCAAAATCCTAACATGACACATCATTATCATGAATAATCATAAACAAATCCGGCTTAAAGCAAAAATGCAAACTAAAACCATAAAAATACATAAAGAAGAGAGGTAGTTTAATAGTGTAATAGCTCTCACCTATGTTTATGCAGAATATCAAGTTGTTTACCAACAGCTATAGCTTAATAGTCAACCACCATTTATAGCATGGAATTTTGCAGAGAGAATTAGTAAGATAAAAAAACCAGAAGGATAATAGAACTTGAAGTGATCAAAGAGAAATTATTGTAGCTTACAAATCACATAAAACCCAGAAACCAGAAGGATAATTGAGAGATTATGTTGGGTCTTAAAAGGACAGTTTTTTACATAGGATGCTACTATCCACCGACAACCTACCAAAGTTTTTTTTTTTTTTAATAAGACTTCATGTCCCAGGCTCTTTGACCACTTGGCCATGGTTGGCGACAACCTACCAAAGTTACTTACAACAAATGTTGAGAAATTAAAAGGTTGAAGAAAAAGAAGCAATGAAAATGGTGAAAGAGAGTAATAAAGAGAAAAGCGGTGATAAAGGGTGAAAATTAAAGGGGTAGAAAATGTTTGCATGATCAAAATCAATGGAAGAGAGTCCAACTAAAGTAGAAAGTGCCACAAAAATGGAGTCGTTTTCATGCATTGGGTATTGGGTTCTTGGATTTTCATGAAAGAAAAAAGGTGGTGCCACGCGCTAAGAGGGGTTTTTGATGGCACGGCCTAGCCGTTAAGAAAAGTTGGGTTCGTTGGCTTTGAGCTGGGTGGCAATCCACGCGTGTTAAAGGAGCTGAATGGGGTTGTCATAATGTGAAAGTTGTGAAAATAATGATAACTAGAAAAAGAAATCTGCCGTGGGGTGAAACGATTTATTTTTTATTTTTATAATATTAATAATAATAATAATATTATAAAATATATAAAGTAATAATGTATAAAATTAATTATTAATGTTAAAAAATTTATATAAATTTTAATATTTTGAAAACACAAACATATTATGAAAATATAAATTTTTTTTTTAAATTGAATCATAATGATAAATTATGCAAAATATGTCATGAATTGAGATACGACAATAACACACAATTTTTTTCTAAATTGAACCACAATGACAAACTATATAAAATATGAGATGAATTGAGACACAACACGAATATAACATAAAAAAAATAATTAAAACGCAACACAAAAAATAACATGAACACGACACGAATACACAAACGTGTACAAATTTATATAAATTTATAATACTTTATATAAATTATTAACGTGTAAAAATTTATATAAATTTAAAAAAAAATTTAAAAAAAATAATATGAACACACAAATTTTTTTCTAAATTGAATAACTATGACAAATTATGCAAAATATATCATGAATTGAGACATGACACGAACACAACATAGAAAAAATAATTAAAATATAACACGAAAAATAACATGAACACGACGCGAATAATTTACATAAAACGAATTATTAACGTGTAAATTTTTTATAAATTTATAATACTTATATAAATTATTAACGTGTAAAACTAATTATTAATGTGTAAAAATTTATATAAATTTATACTACTTTGAAAGAAAAAAAAATGAACACGAACACAATTTTTTTTCTAAATTGAACCACTATGACAAATTATGAAAAATATATCATGAATTGGCACAGGACACAACACACTTTTTTTTCTAAATTGAATAACTATGATAATTTATACAAAATATGTCATAAATTGAGACACGACACGAACACACAAAATTTTTTCTAAATTAAATCACAATGACAAACTATGTAAAATATGAGATGAATTAAGACACGATACGAATACAACATAGAAAAAATAATTAAAACACAACACGAAAAATAGCATGAACACTACACGAATACACACGTGTAATAATATACTTAAAACAAATTATTAACGTGTAAAATTTTATATAAATTTATAATACTTTGAAAACACGAAAATTAAAACGAACATGAACACATCACGAACACACACACAAAATTTTAAATTGAATCACAATGACAAATTATGTAAAATATGAGATGAATTGAGACAAGACACAAACATAATATAGGAAAAAAAATTAAAATACAACACGAAAAATAACACGAACACTATACAAATACACGAACATGTAAAAATAAACATAAAACGAATTATTAACGTATAAAAATTTATATAAATTTATAATATTTTAAACATAAAAAATAACACATATATAAATATAAAAACAAAAACAAAAATTCTCTTCTTTTTTTTTTTTTCCCTTTCTCGTCTTCCTTCTTTCTTTGTCTTTCAATAAAAAAATAAAAATAAAAAAATAAGAGAAAGGCGACGTGGATAGGTTGTCTTTGAAGCAAAAAGTTTAAAATTTATCTTATGGATGAATATTATCAAAATTATATCAAATGTTTTAAATTTATTTTAAAAAGTTACCAAAATCATATCAAAAGTTATCAAAATTATGCTAAAAGTTACCAAAATCATAAATAAATAAAAAAAAAATTATCAAAATTATATCAAATGTTAATCAAAATTATATCAAAATATTACAAATGTTATCAAAATTATTACAAAAGTTATCAAATTTTTTTATAAATTTCAAAATTATATAAAAGATTACCACAATTATATCAAGGGTTACTCAAAAAATATATCAAAAGTTATCAAAATTATATAAAAATTATTGAAATTATTCAAATGTTACGAAATTTATATCTTAGATTATCAAAATTATTACAAAAGTTATCAAAATTATATCAAAGGTACCAAAATTATATAAAAAATTCCAAAATCATATTAAAAGTTACCAAAATCATATCAAACATTATCAATTATATCAAATGTTATCAAAATTATATAAAAAATTATCAAAATGACAAACTCATATTAAAGGCTATCAAAATCATAAAAGATTATCAAAATTATATTGAAAGTTACCAAAATTATTTTAAACGTTATAAAAATAAATACAAAAGTTATAAAAATTAAAATTTTTTTTTTTAATGAAGAAAGAAGAGTTTGATCTGATGTTTTAAATTTTGCCTTTGATTTAAAAGTTCTTAGTACTCTGGATTGATCTAGTATTTTTAGTTTTGATTAATGATTTTGATTCTATTATAATCTTGTGATTTGATTTTGGTTTTAATTTTTAAATTATTTTTGTATGCTTTTGTTAGAAAGAAAAAAGACGGTGTCCAAACGATAGAGCATTTCAAGGTATATTATTTTTAAAATTTCTCATCACACATTTCTAATTTTAAAGTTATATGAAAATGTCATGTCATTCTGGTCAAAAATACATCAGCAAATTCAACACTTAAATCAATAAGTCAACGATAGAAATTTAACATTGTCAATAATTGAACTAAATTCAAAAAGTATGAAGACT
The DNA here is from genome assembly GCA_030761205.1 of Fremontodendron californicum. Classification (NCBI taxonomy): domain Eukaryota; kingdom Viridiplantae; phylum Streptophyta; class Magnoliopsida; order Malvales; family Malvaceae; genus Fremontodendron; species Fremontodendron californicum. Next base: position 33,679,006 of record JAULJL010000007.1, read on the forward strand.
CAATTTACACGAATTATTGTAAAATAATTAAATTCGCATTTCTAATAAAATATAGAGATTAAATGTACAATTTGAACCATTTTTTTTATTTTTGATCATGCCACATCATCAAAATCAAATGTCACGTTAGAATGGTCAAAACCTACATCAGAAAATTAACGAATTTCAATTTGGTCAAATTATTGTAAATGAATTAAATTTATAATTTGATTAAAGTATAAGGACCAAATGCATAATTTGACCTTTATATTATGCGTGGACTGCACTAGGGCTGTAATCGAGTCGAGCCGAGCTCGAATAGTGAGCTGCTCGAGCTCGAGCTCGACTCGAAATTCGCTGCTCGAAACTCGGCTCGAGCTCGACCGAATACCATTTTTCAAGCTCGAGCTCGGCTCGAGATATAATCGAACTATTCGAGCTCGGCTCGATAAAGCTCGTTTACTCAATTTATGTACTCGAGCTCGAGCTCGAGCTCGAGCTCGTTTCACCACCATACAGTAGCATGTGCTGCTGCAGAAGAAACATGTAAAATATCACTAATTCCATATTGTGCGGCATCATCACGGCTGGAAATATTCAAAGGAAGAGGCATAGGTTGTAATCTCAAGATATTTATTATTAAGGTTAACCAGTACAAGCGAGAATGAAAACAATTTAAAACCCTAATAGCATCTCTATTACATATGACCTGGGCAGATAGATTCAGAGTGGTAAACACACACACACACCCAAATGCAAGAAAGAAAGAATAAACAACAAAAACAACAAAAAGACTGACATCCTTTGCTAGAAAAACATTGGAAAAAAAAGAGAGAAAAAGTTAAGTTTGCAGAAATATTTTTTTTTTTTGATAAGCCTGAAGCCAGTAACCTGTACTCATTTATAACAGCTTTTTTATCCATATGCAAAACAATTATATATACAAAATTAAAAGCCAGAACAAAATTACACATTAAATCTTCCGATATCCACCGTGCTGTCAGGAATCAAAAGTAAGAAACCAGTTGGTTTATGGAATATTTATGACAAGAAAATAAGTTACATTCCAATATTATCTATGTGCACTAAAAAGAAATGTCACTTCTCTGAGAAAACGTACACTCACAGATTATGTTATTCAGATAACTGAAAAAATTTGTTGCAGACAATGAACCTTTTTTTTATGGATGCCACTTTATGCTGCATCCAACACTTGGTTTCTGAATTGATGGTACTGGTTGGCCACTAAGAACACTATCTATAGCAAGGCTTAAGTCCCTTCCAGTAACAGGATCTACAATTTTTTTACATTTTCTGGGACAGGATCTTGCTCTCTTATTTCTCTAACCCAAAAAAACAAAACAAAGCTTCCTCTGTTTTTTTTTCCATTGATGGATCAACCATCACTGCAAAACGCCCATGTAAAGCTCCTAGGTTTCGATCTCCTGAGGGTGAGGGTGAGGAGCGGCTGAGGGTGAGGGTGAGGGTGAGTGAAAAAATTTACTAAGTTTTAGGGTTTTAAGGATATATATATATATATATATATTAATTTACTATATTACCCTTAATATATATATACACTAAGGGTAATATAGTAAATTATTATAAAAATATATATTATAAAATCAAAAGCTCGATTAGGCTCGCGAGCCGCTCGAATCGAGTATTGAGATACTCGAATTCGGCTCGCTCGATAGCTCGAGCTGCTCGAGCTCGAGCTCGGCTCGATAATGACCGAATCGAATTCGAGTTTTTTTCGAGCCGAACTCGAATAGCTTGCGAGCACCAGTGTCTCATTTACACCCCTAGACTGCACTGCATTGGCCATTGGGTGGTGGCGGTGGACTACTATTTAAAGCTTATCTTCTCTTGCACCAAAAAAAAAAAAAAAAAAAAACTTATCTTCTCTTCCCCCAATTAAAAAAAAAAAAAATGAGTAGTTTTGCTGCGTTTATAATTAGCTCGATAAGCTTTTATTACAAATTTTTAAACGAAATTAACATCATCTAGTCGGGCTAAAAATAATTTTTTATATTTGATAATCAAATGAATAGTTTCCTGCGTTTAAAAAAAATAAATCAAATGAATAGTTTTGCTGCGTTTAAAAATAATAATCAAATGAATAGTTTTTATATATATATTTGATATTAGAGCTTTTATTACAAATTTTAAAACCAAATTAACATCATCTAGTCGGGCTAAAAATAATTTTTTTTTGTTAATAAATGTTTTAAAGTAATTTTTTAAGTTATTATATAATATTTTTTATTTAATATAATATAATAAAATAAAATTTAATTATTATTATTATTATAAATAATATATTAATTAAGACACTGTAGAAAAACCCATAATAAAAAATTCACATCATCTAGAGGCCTCATCCTTTTCATGACACGTGTTCACCATATCATGACTCCATACTCCTAATTACCCATTGATTGGCTCAGCTAATTCTTGCTTGTTCACAAAATTCTTAGCAGCTGCATCAATGTCGATGTGATTAACTGTCGTGCTCGTGCATCTCCTTTTCACCTCATCAATAAAGGCTTGTATGTTCCTATCAGACAAACCGCCATCCGCCACCGCTGCCTCCGCTGCTGCCTTCCACTTCGTGGCGTTCTTCTTCATCTCCGCTGCCTTTGGCCCCACCGTAGCTTCCAGCAAGCATTTCTCTACCTCTTCCCTCGGAATTATCCTGTTTTCTGCCTCTCCTCGGCACATTCTCACACCAGTCTTGAACACATCAACCAAGTAAACAGCATCTGTCACCTGATCACCCCATTGAGGGAACGCAATGATAGGCATACCAGATGAGAGTGCCTCCATCGTTGAGTTCCAACCGCAATGTGACACGAAGCAGGAAACGGAAGGGTGAATTAGCACTTTCTCTTGTGGACTCCATTGCACAATCTTGCCTTTATCACCTACTTTCTCTAAGAAGCCTTCAGGCAAAGTGTGGATTGGATAGCCTAACTCTTTAGCCGGTGGTTTCATGACCCACAAGAATGAGATACCAGTGCTTAACAGCGCGTGAGCTATTTCATCCACTTGTTCCTGTTTCAAGTAAACAATAGAACCAAACGAGATGTATATCACCGATGAGGATGGTTTCGAGTCGAGCCACTCGATGCAGTCGTCGGCTTTCATGATGTCACAACGAACTGTGCTGTTTGGTACTTTAGGGTTCTTGAACAATGGACCAACAGTTTTTATAGGGAAAAACTTGGACATGTATTCAACGATTTCAGGCTCGAGTTCCTGGAAAGTGTCCATCAATACGCAAAAAGGCTTATCAAGGCTCTTAAACTGACCAAGAACGGCGGTCCTCAAGAAAGCGTAAGGAGTTGAAGGATGCAAGAAGCTAGGAACCTCATCGTACTTAAGAAGCGGCATGGAGGGCAACTGAACGTCAATTTCAGGATCACTTTCACTAGGAAACGGCACTAACCCATGATGGTAATGGTAATATGCGGCAAAACACGCACAAGATTGCACCCAAAGCATTGCAGAAGGGATGCCAAGACTTTCAGCAACATCAGATGCCCAGGGAATAAAGGGGTTGTTGATGAAGCAAGAAACAGGGCGGTTTTGCTCTGCGTATTTCTTGATCATCCCAGTAATCTCTTCTTTGCCTACAAGCTCCAGTTGAGGCAAGTATTGATCGAGATGTACGCGTCTCGGGTCATCGTCGTCCCAGCCATCCTGGAAGAACTCAAACTGGATAAAGCCATCACCAACTGGGGTTGGCTCGTCCGTAATGTTGTTGGCTTTTGCCATCTGTTTCCCGAAGCTTTGAGGTGTAGATAATGTGACAAGCAAACCCTTGGAGGCAAGGCGCTTGCCAAGTCTAAGAAGAGGATTTACATGGCCTTGGCCTGGAAAAGAAACAAGAAAAACATGAACAAGAGGCTCAGATCTCATTGTATCACTACTGAATTTTGCTTAAAGGAGAAGAAGGTGAGGAGGAGTAGTACTAAGAATATTCAAGTTAATAAAAGAGGGAGAAGCGAGTTGTCTTGAGAACTGTACCGAAGAGAGAAATGGCAGTATATATCATGATTTTATGCTTACAGTTGGTTAGCTCAACTTGCATGGTAAAAATGGACAATTTGGCTTAGACTTTAGATCCGTCATGAAATCAAATACTGAGATAAAGAAATTGAGATCATTTTGCGGATGAGAATGGTTGGGTCACTATTGATGTAAAATCCATCAAATTCTCAATTGCAATATTTTAGTTTAAACTACGATTAACAACGGGAACCTGTTTTCTTTTTATGACAAAAAACAAACAAGCTACGAATTAATATGTTGGCATAACATCAGCTAGCCATGTATATGTTGGCTCATAAAGAACGCAATATTGACTTGATATACTTCCTATTCTCGGAGAAAAATTGAGAAGGAAACACATCATTTAAAGCCAAATTCAAGGACCATTTGTGTATGCAATATTAGGAAAATTTATGAAAATACCAACAAAAAAAAAAAAATCACCGCTTACTTCTATCAATATTTTTAATAAAAATGTTTTTTATAAGCAATTTATTTTCCTTATCCAAATATAGCATAAAAATTACCTTATACTAGAGGTGCTCATGGGCCGGGCCGGGCCGCGGCCCATTTTTTTGCTCAGGCCCGCCCGTTTAGGCCCGAACCACTGTTCATTGGAATAAAAAAATAATTTTTTAAATTTTTTTTATTTTTTAAAATTAAAATTAAATAAAAATAATATTATAATAATACTAAAACACTGTTCCGGGCCGGGCTGGCCCGAAACATGAAATTGCCTGCCCAGGCCCGGCCCGTATTGGGCCGGGCGGGCTGCCCGACCCGTGAACAGGTCTACCTTATACTCAATATTCTTCAAAATTTAAGATTCAATATAAAAAAACTAGACTCATTATCATCTTCAAGGAACAATATTAATCACAAATTAAAATCATTTCAATTCTACAAAATATCAGGAAGTCGAGCCTCCTGATCAACCTCTGGTTGCCAATTATGTTGGCCACAAATTAAAAAGCCGAATCCCCCACGTCTATTCTATTGGTGGACATGATAGATAGTCTGACAGTGCCATTTCTTGCTTACGTATTAAATGAGCACATTATTTTGAGTATTTGTGACTACAAAAGGAAGAAAGAAAAAATTTGGAATTTCCAACTTCACTTGTTAACAAAGAGACGTGGGCTATCAATGCGAAAGCAAACAAAGATTTACCAAATGAAAGATTGTTGATGTTTTTGGATCCTTTTGTACTTTGTGGTCGACCTTTCTAAGTACGTGTTTATGTGTGTCTTTTCTTGAGTAAATCTGAAAAACATGCCTTTCAATCAAAGTAAATCTATAAATAGTATAATATTAAAAAGTAATTCATGAAAAATGCATAAAACAAAAATTATAAAAAAGGAGGTTACAAAAACCAATCTACCTTTAATGAAAGAAATATAGTAAAAGTGAAAAAAGCTTTCCCTGTTTCTTCCCTCAGCTTTTTCCCTGCCTGCAATTCTTCCTTCTCTCCCGATAATGACAGTAGAATCCCATCATTTGGAGAGTTGTAAGAAAAATATGAAAACATTCTATTATCACAATCTCTCATCCTTTATTTCTCTCTCCTAACCCCTCTCTCACTCCCTCGACAAAAACCCACAATTCTCCAAGCACCTATATCACCAAATTCAAAACCCATAACCAAAAAAAATAAAAGATAAATAAATAAAATAAAAACCTAACTAAATATTTCTCTAGCTATGTTTTTGCTGTGATTTTACAGCCTCAGTTGAAACAACTGTAACATTCCCACCAGTCCTCTTCTCATCTCTAGCTATGTTAAAAATGACAGTAAATCCTTCAGTTGAGGCTGGATCATTTACATCCTATTCACCAAATTTTGGTAAAGACTGTCCCTTAGTATGCTGCAAACATGGAAGAATAACAAATTATTTATCAAAAACAAAGCAATTTTTGAGACAATAAACATTCCACTTTTATTACTCTTTCTGGTTTCATTTCTTTACAGAAAAGAAATGTAGTAAAAAGAAGAGAAAAGCTGACAATTGTCAAATTGATGGGAAAAAATTGCTTCTCTTTCATAAGCTTTTCATTCAATATTTGATAATTGAACTGAGAAAAGAAGCAATGAAGAAAATACCGAGAAAAAAAAAGTAACCGTGAAAAATTAAGGAAATAAATTGCAAGCTTATGAAATCGGGAGGGAGGGAAGGATTGCAAGGAAAAAGCTGAGGGAAGAAACAAAGGGATTAAGGGTAGATTGGTCTTTGCAATAATTTTTTTTTTTTACAATTTTGGTTTTATAAATTTCCTTTCCATAAATTATTTTTTATTATTAGATCATTTACAAATTAATTTTGATTAGAAGGTATGTTTTTCATATTTACCCTCTTTTCTTTCAAAATTTGAACCATTTAATTTAAGTTAATTTAATTAAACAAAGATACCAAATTCAACATGATAATGATCAGTTACGCCAAGCGTATGGTCAATTCAACAGGCATGCGGGAGGGAAATTCTTCACCAGAAACAACAGATTTCCACACTCTCAATTCAAAGCTTTCCTCACTGATTATAAATATTTTCCTAATTCTATGTGGGTCAGTCATTGTGATCGGTACCGTTTCGATATAGGTGATATTGGTTCAATTTTTAATTAAATTAATATAGATAATTTTTAATTTCGTTTTAATTTTGATATCGACCCGTATCGATCGTATCGGTCTGTACAGATCGATACCAGTCAGTTCCGGTACATACTAGTCCGTACCGATTGGTACAAGATTTTGATTTTTTTAATTTTTTATAAAAGATTCGCTTATTTATTTTTTAAATCATTTTAAATATTTTTTTTTGTCATGATCATTTTTATTTTGTTCATAATTACATTTAAAAATAAACTATGTTCATTAAATTAAGCTATTGGACATAATTAATAATAATTTACTATATTTTTAACATTTTAATATTTATTTTACCTATTTGATGTTTGAAAATTTTAGATATTAAATATTTAAAATTTATATTTGAATAAAAACATATATATGCATGTAATGAATGTATATTTGCATGTGTAGATTATATATCTTTTATTAAGAAACTTGAATATAGATATATGAAAAAATATTTGAAAAATACCTGTAAATCCGAAACAATACACCGAAACAAACAGGTATCGGTACGTATCAAAACAAAAACGGTACATCTACTGATATGATACTGACTACTTTGGAGTCAGGTTCACATATTTTTATTTTCTGGTTCTGGAAATGATTAAAAAAAGAAGAAGAAATGTATAAGAATTTTTATCCTAAATCCTGTAGATTATTTTTGTTAGACTCGTATACATCTTATTACGTTGGACGTTTACATGCAAAACACTTAACGGATCTACAAATATCTAGCAACTCTAAACATAACAGATACTTGATCTATACCGATTAAGTTCATAAACATTCAGCATTTAAATATAAATAAATGAAGTAAAGGTTAGATTTGAGTTAAGAGAAAACACAAATATTGAACTTTTTTTATTATTCCTGCAATTTTTTTTGACTTCGCAAATCAAATTTTGATACTCTTCTTACATCTCATGTCTTTACAGATATCCGTCAACCCTTTGACCGATAATCTTCGCAGATTCATCCTGCTCTACATTAAGAAGATATCATCAATTCAAAATAAAACTGTGTACAAATTAAAGTCGATATATCCAAAAAATGTCTCTTCGTGACTTAATATCTCTTGGGTCACTCTAACGAAGCATGGTCGTGGCGGCCAGTTTACCAGACAAATTCCTAACCAGGAGTTCAGGAGCTGAAAAATTTTGTTCTCACCAAAAAATATTGTCAATACCTGAAGATCCAAACAAAAATTCTAGAGAATGTTAGAACCTAGAATTATATATATGGGTATGGTAATGTTGGCTGAAAATTAAAGAAACGATACAATATGTTGACATTAAATTTGGTATCCAAGGTTACAAACTGCAAAAGAAATGGGGTCAGCCAACCATGTGCATACTGCAAACAATGAAAACTTTTGCACATTAATTGCATATGATATGAGGTTAAGCTATCATCACTTTCATCTCTCTCTCTTTCTTTTTTCTTGTTTTCTTTGAATTTATTCTGTCAGAATTGAAAAGAAAAACAAAAATACAACAGTTGTTTCTCCTTTCTTATTCGTTTTAATTCAAGACCTTCTTCTGGCGCTTGCTTATCTTGATTTGGTGGTTGCTTTTTCTTTTTCTCATTTTTTTTTCGTCCAAAAATATGGTCCATTCAATTTTTTTTTACCCAGCGAGACCCCTTTCCCTATCAAAAGTAATATTGGTTGGGGAGTGTGTGGGGACGAGAGCTATAAAACGTTCAAGAATATAAACCTTGGATTTCTCCTATGGTTGGTTTTCTTAAATTTAATGTTGATGGATCCGTTTGGGGTAAGCCGGGACGGGTGGGGCCGGGATGGGGTGGTGTGTTAAGAGATGCTGAAAGTAAGGTCTTGACATTATTCTCTTGTCCTTTAAAACCTTGTGAATTGTGATTCCAATATTGCCGAGTTGATGGGATTATGTGGGCCTTGGAAATATTCGTGAGGACTGGAAAATATGTATGTTATGAATTAGTGATTGAATCTGATTCATCGGTTGCTTTGGCTTGGTGTCTGAAGAAGGAAGCTAGACCATGAAAGTTATGGAGAATTATGAATGTAATTGATTGCTTGGTTAGAAAAATGCAAGTTGGTACTTATCCCAAAAAAAAAAAAAAAAATGCAAGTCGATGAAACTCGAGAAGATTTTTAGAGAAGCAAACTGTTTGGCGGATTTCTTGGCTAAATCTGGAGTGGATAGGTTTGACAATTTCATATCTTGGTGGTAATTATCTATTTTTGCATAAGTCCTAGAGTTTAGAGTTGTCAGTTTTTTAGTAACGGGGTTGGCGTGTCTTAGTTTTGGTTATGTCTGATAATGTTGTTTAAGGGCTCTCTATTATGATGAACGTTCTGAGTGTAAAGGAAGATCACTTAAGATCTATCACCAACTGTCAAAGCACAAGATCAGCTAACCTGCATCCACAGAAAATCAGTCAAACACTATCAACAAAATCACACCAAATCAGGAACCAAACAGTTAGCTAACAGCAATGTAAATATCCACTCTTTAAATTCAAATCTGTAACAACTCTACAGTTTAAATTCTTTAGGTAACTCTACACATGTATATATATATTGAACTCAGTTGATGAATAAAGTAGCTTGCTGTTTTACAAAACTATCAGAATATTTACATGGTATCAAGAGCTATTGCTTAGAAGCCAACGATCCTATATTTTTTTCCTTCTCCCTTTCATCCCACCTTCTTCAATGGCTGCCAACAACAACTCTACCCACCCTGCAAGCTCAAACATAACCAAAACAGACCCAATTTCCATTAATGCTGCTGCACAGCTTCCTCTGAAACTAAACACCTCAAACTTCCCTTCTTGGCAAATTCAACTCTACTCACTACTTGATGGTCATGATCTTCTAGGATACTTAGATGGAACAATTACCTGTCCAGAACCTTTACTCACTACCAATGGTACTCAAAGCCAAAATCCAGCTCATTCTCACTGGCGTCGACAGGACAAATTTATCCTGCACGCTATAGTAGCCTCTGTGTCCGAATCAATAATCCCTCTGATTGCCACCGTTACAACCTCCAAAGAAGCATGGCAAAAACTCTCCACAATATTTGCAAGCAAAACTCGATCAAGAGTTATGTCTTTGAAGAAAAAACTCACCATGACAACACAAGATGGACGTTCCATTGTTGAATACATGCATTATATGAAATGCACTGCAGATGAGTTAGCACTGGCCCAAGCACCTGTCTCAGATGATGATCTGATTCTTTTCATTCTCAATGGTCTAGGGAATGACTTCAAAGAAATCTCGACAGCAATTCGAGCTCGTGAGACTCCCATTTCTTTTGAAGAACTACATGATAAACTCACTGACTATGAAAACATAATCAAACAGGAAGATTCTTACACTGTGCCACCAGCTACTGTTCATTTTACCAGAAGATCTAGAGGTAATCAATTCTACAGAGGGAGAGGTAATCATTCCTATTATTACAATAACACAAGTCGTAACAATTCATCTTTTCAAAAGAGATTCAATCCTAATACAAGCTTACCTGCACCCAAGTTAGTCTGCCAATTGTGTGACAAACCAGGTCATAGTGCCAAATTCTGCAGAAGCTCTACCTCCTTCAACAAAGGACCAGTTGCCAATCATGTTACTTCTCAGCAAAAAACCTCTCCAACCTGGGTTGTTGATACAGGTGCCTCGCATCATGTCACAAATAACTTGAATGATCTGTCACTATACTCACATTATGGAGGGCCAGATGAAATACTTGTTGGAGATGGCACAGGTTTGAAAATCACTAACATTGGTTCTTCTGTCATCACAACTCCTCCCAAACCACTTCATTTAACAGATGTTCTGCATGTACCCCTTATGAAAAATAATTTACTTTCAGTATCTAAACTTTGTCAGACTAATAAAGTTTCTGTTGAATTCTTTTCAAATCATTTTCTGGTGAAGGATCTAGCTACGGGGGCACCACTAGTGAGAAGACTGAGTAAAGAAGACATCTATGAACTGCCAAGCTCCATGTTGCCTGCATCAAATCCTCCAAAAGCCATGATGAGTGTCAAGGTTTCAACTGAGTTATGGCATAATAGACTTGGCCATCCTTTTGAAAAAATTTTAAATCATATGCTTAAAACATTTGACTTGTCATTTCAAACTGCAAATAAACAGTTAATCTGTGATGCCTGCCATTGTAATAAAAGTAAGAAATTACCATTTGCTCATTCCACTCTCACAAGCTCCAAACCCTTGGAACTAATATACACTGATGTTTGGGGATCAGCCTTCACAACATCTATGGATGGTTTTCATTACTATGTTATATTCATTGATCATTACACCAAATTTATTTGGCTGTTTCCTATCAAAAACAAGTCTGATGTGTATCTGTTATTTCCATCCTTCAAAGCACTTGTTGAAAAACTCTTTGATACACCTATTGTCTCCATTTATTCTGATAATGGAGGTGAATACAAGAAGTTATCTCAACTTTTTGCAGCTCAAGGCATCTCACACCTCACCACTCCACCCCACACACCACAACACAATGGCATGGCAGAAAGAAGACATAGGCATGTTGTTGAAACCGGTCTTGCATTATTACATCATGCATCAATGCCTTCAAATTCTGGTCTCATGCATTTCAAGCAGCAGTATACCTCATTAATAGACTTTCAACACCAATTCTTCATATGAAATCTCCATTTGAAGCACTATTCCATAAAACACCAAACTTTAATAAATTAAAAGTGTTCGGGTGTCTTTGCTATCCATGGCTTAAACCCTACAATACTCAAAAATTAGAACCAAAGTCAAGACCTTGCATCTTTCTAGGATACTCACCAACTCAAAGTGCATACAAATGCTTTGATCCCAAGTCCCAAAAACTGTTTGTGTCCAGACATGTTTTATTTCAAGAACAAATGTTTCCTTTTACTAATCTTGTTTCAGGAAGTCAATCTACTGTCAAAGCTACTATGCCTCCATCATCAATTGCTGCACTTGATTCACCATTATTTTATTATTCTACAACATCAAGCCTGCAGAACATAGAGTGTCCTCCAACTCAGAACTCAACTAGTGCCCCTGCAGCATCCACATCAGGTAATGCTTCTCTAATTTTCAGTTGCACACAACCCACAACCACATCACTAGCTTCACAACCCTGCACAAGATCACACTCCATGACTACCAGATCACAAAACAACATACACAAACCAAAAATCATAAACACAGCCTCTAAACACACCATTTTACCTCCCCTTGAACCAACATCTGTAAAACAAGCACTGAGCAACACAAAATGGAGACAGGCCATGACAGAAGAATACAATGCACTAGTGAAAAATCAAACTTGCGAGCTAGTTCCTTCATCACCTCAGCAAAACATTGTAGGATGCAAATGGGTGTTTCGAATTAAAAGAAAACCAGATGGATCAACTGACAGATATAAAGCACGATTGGTTGCCAAAGGTTTTCACCAAAGACCAGGCTTGGATTTCAAAGAAACCTTTAGCCCAGTTATCAAACCAACAACAATCAGAACTGTACTCTGCATAGCTATTGCCCATGGCTGGTCAATTCTTCAAATGGATGTCAACAATGCATTTCTCCAAGGCACCCTCACAGATGAAGTCTTCATGCAACAACCATCTGGTTACATTGATCCTGATAAGCCCAATCATGTCTGTAAGCTTCATAAAGCCATCTATGGCTTAAAACAGGCTCCTCGTGCTTGGTATCAGGAACTAAGTAACTTTCTCATTTCTTATGGTTTTTGCAAATCTATATCTGATGCATCTCTTTTTGTCTATGCAAAGGACAATGTTCTACTATACTTTCTGGTATATGTTGATGATTTACTGCTCACTGGCAACAACTCTAAAGCCGTAACACTGTTTCAGCAGCAACTTGCTCAGAGGTTTTCTCTCAAAGATCTTGGAAGCCTCAATTACTTTCTTGGTGTAGAGGTTCTGTCTACTCCTACAGGGATCTTTCTATCCCAACACAAATACATCCGTGATCTACTTCAGAAATTTAATATGGACAATGCCAAAGCTACCACTACACCACTACCTCCTTCTACAAAGCTTCAAATCAAAGATGGATCAGGACCTGCAAGTGCAACTACATACAGACAACTTGTTGGGTCACTTCAATATTTATCACTTACCAGGCCAGATGTTGCTTATTCAATAAACAAGCTGTCTCAATATATGCATTCTCCCAGCCAGACACACTGGACATCCCTAAAAAGGGTGTTACGATATCTTAAAGGAACTCTTCACCATGGTCTGTTCCTACAGAAATCTGCCAATATGCACATCACTGCCTTTAGTGATTCAGATTGGGCTGGAAATTTGGATGACAGGTCGTCTACAACAGGATATATTATCTACCTTGGTGGCAATCCAATCTCCTGGAAGTCCACCAAACAACGAACAGTGACCAGGTCTTCAACAGAAGCAGAGTACAGAGCAATTACAAACACAACAGCAGAGCTAATCTGGATACAAAATCTCTTGACTGAACTGCATATAGACCTAACAAGCACCCCAACTCTTTACTCAGACAACATTGGAGCAACATACCTCACAGCTAATCCTGTTTTTCACACTCGCATGAAACACCTCGCACTTGACTACCACTTTGTACGACAACATGTTCAATCAGGAAAATTCAAGGTGTCTTATATCTCCACCACTGATCAACTTGCTGATGGCCTGACAAAACCACTCACCAGACAGAGATTTTTATTTCTAAGAACCAAGAATGGTGTAGCTGATGGCTCCCCCATCTTGCGGGGGCATGTAAAGGAAGATCACTTAAGATCTATCACCAACTGTCAAAGCACAAGATCAGCTAACCTGCATCCACAGAAAATCAGTCAAACACTATCAACAAAATCACACCAAATCAGGAACCAAACAGTTAGCTAATAGCAATGTAAATATCCACTCTTTAAATTCAAATCTGTAACAACTCTACAGTTTAAATTCTTTAGGTAATTCTACACATGTATATATATATATTGAACTCAGTTGATGAATAAAGTAGCTTGATGTTTTACAAAACTATCAGAATATTTACACTGAGTAGGTGCGCTGTTTGCGAGTTTATGTTTTCCTCATGGTGGTTGTGGACTGAAATAGTGTGTATTACAAATGCTATTAATAATACAGTCTGGTTTATCAAAATAATAATAATAATAATAATATTGGCTTACAAATATATGAAGTATAAAAATATTAATACAGAAGAATAATTTAATTTATTGATTTGTGATAAAAGTAAAATTTATTATTATATTATATATGATTTAATTGTGAATTTGTTATCGTATTTCAATTTTATTAAAAAAAAATTTACAATATATATATTTTATATTTGAGATTGTTGAAATTGATTCTTAATCGTTGAAATTTAAAGTTCAAATTTTACTGACAGATACTTTCAATTTTATTAAAATTATCACTTTGGTTGATTGTTGTGCAAAAAATAACAAAATCAAAATATTTTTGAAATATTATTGTATTAACAAAATGATTTTGTTTTTATAAAAATAATGAAATTAGAATATTTCATTTTTTTTGTTACTTTATATAAAAATCAATAAAATTGAAAATATACAGTGAAATTTAAAAAAAAAAATTGAAGTACGCGATCCAATGACAAAGTTTAATATTAATCCCTTTAATTATTTAATTGTCCCCTGATATATTGATTTATTCTAAGAGTTTTTTATATTATACGATAGGATTATTATTTTACACTTCTTTTTTTACTCTAAAAACGAATTAAAATATTATCACATGTATTTTATTTTATTTAGTTTATTAATATATTATATGTGATAATATCTTTAACATACCGATAGAATTAATGTAAGAACTTTAACATAACATATTATCACATGTACTTTATTTAGTTTATTAATATATTATATGTGATAATATCTTTAACGTAACAAATTGATCATTAAATTTATTAACATAATCATATCTGTAACACACGTAAAGTTTTAAACTGATCCGATATCTCTATCATATCGAATGAGAAATATTATATTTTTTAATATATTTATTTAACGGTTGAAATTCATATATGAACAAATAGTTAAATATTTTTAATTAACTCAAAATTCGACATATATATATGATCTACATGAATAGAGCATGAAATATAACGGTTGGATTAAACAAATATAAATTTTATAAAATTTTATGAAAAGGTACAAAACTAAATTAGTTTTACATTGTTTGGATCTCTCCTCATTTTTTTATTTTTTTATAATATATCCACAAGTAACTTGCTCATGGGTCGGGTCGCAGCCCGATTTTTTTTCAAATTTTTTGCTTAGGCCCGGCAGGCCCAAATTCACTGTTCATCAGACTAAAAAAATATTTTTTTATTTTTTATAATTAAAATTAAATAAAATAATATTATTATAATAAAAAAAAACACTGTTTCGGGCCGAGCCGACCCGAATCAAAAATATTCTGCCCAGGCCGGCCCAATACGGGCCGAGGCTACCCGGCCCATGAGCAGGTTTATCCACAAGGATATGCGTTAACCTTTAATCTGACTTGTAAAATTTAAAAATTCTATTAGTAGTGGATAAGATAATTTTTATTTTAAAATAAAAGTTAAGAGTTTTTAAACTGGGTTAACATATTAATAACTGTTTTTTTTTTTGTTATATTAATTTTTAATTACTCTCTATATGATCACTTGTTAATTCTATTTGTGAAATTTAAAATTTTCAATGGAATAGATAGGATAATTTTTCTTTTAAAAAGAGTTCGTTTTTTATAAACTATTGATAAAGATTTTAAACTTCACAAGCGAGTTAAGAGATTAAAAATTATTTTTTTTTGTTATATTATTTTTAATATATTTTACAAAAATATGTGTCACATTTCTAATCTCGTTTATAAAATTTAAAAATTAAAATTAAAATAAATAAAATGATTTTTTTTAAAAATTATTTTTTATGCACCGTTCGATGCAATTTTTAAATTTTACAATCAGTATTAGAAAAATTATGAGTACCAATATCTTCTTGAAAATGAGAAAAATATTGAAGTACAAGTTATAAATGAAGGATTTCTCCACTAGGAACAATAAACTTTACACCACAAGCGCGCACATCAATACATCCAAGCCTCCGACCCAAATCCTTTAAGTCTCGTTTAGCATTATTTCTGACATAATTTTTGAGATCAGAAGTTGTTTTTCACTGCAAACGCAATGCTAAATAGATAAAAAAAAATTGGCTTATACTGTTTAAATTATGGTTTGAAAAACCAAACCAAAAAGTTAAAAAATATAGTTTTTGGGCTTTAAAATCTGACTTTTGGATAAAATGACTTTATTATCCTCACATCTCTACACTTTTATTATTTTAAACATATTTTTTTTGACATTTCAATTTTCTACAACACTTTTTTACAGCAATACTAAACATTTAAAAGTTTTTAAACCACATTTTTTTACCACACTTTATAAACACACTTTTTTCAACTCGAGTTTTTTTCAACCCAAGCTTTTTTCAACAGCAATGCTAAACTAACCATTAGTATTTTTTATTTCCTTATTTAAAAAAAAAAAAAAATACGCTTTCGAGCCATAGTCTAAGTTTTAGACTCCTTGCAATTTAATGAAGTATAACAAGACAACCATAAAAACGACACTAAAAAGTATAAAAACTGCATTTGGTTTGTTGATTGGAAAAAACATGGATACTAATTGACTTCTTATGGATGAATTCTGTTCGTTTGCTAAACTGTTTGTAACAATTTATTAGGTTAAAATTTTGTTTTATTGCAAAAGTGATCACAATCCAAAAATAAAAGACAGAGTTGTAAATGTTAAGATTTGAATTTTAAATTTATTGAATGTCAAATTTTAACAGTGATTACATAAATCAGTTGGATTAAATTCTTAATTTTATTAAGTCTAAATTTTATCATTAGTAGGTGATCTTTTAGCAAAGTTTTATTTCATTGGTGAATTACAAAACTTGATTATTTTATCCATAATCTTTATTCAGAATTCATCCATCTACCAAAAAATGTTAAAAATTAGATTAAATTGGTTACGTGTATGTCCACTAAAGTGTCACAAATCGAATTTCGCTTATATTTCATTCAAAATGTAAAAGAGTATTGAGGGATGAATAGGTTTAAAACAAATTCAAAAAACCGCGAATGAAAAAGTTGAGTTTTATAAATTTTATAATTAAAAGATAATATGAAAAAAAAAATCATTTACTAATGATGCAATTTGCTCACAATTAAACTTATCCAAGGGCTGAATTTGATAAGAAATTTTGTAATTTGAGTCGGTACGTTCCGAATTATTATTTATTAAATATAAAAATTTTTTATTTAAATTTAATTATAAAAAATATATAAATATTAATATAAAAATACAAATAATTTTTTTATAGTGAAATGGGCTTTAGGATTGGGCCGACCCCTATTCGAAAAGGACTTGAATAAAGAAAAAATATTTTTCGAACCACGACCCGATCCAACTCGACCCATGAACAGGTCTACTCACAATAATTTAGGATAATAAAGTTTGGCAACATATATATATATATATATATATATATATATATATATATATATATATATACTCTTAATTGAAATAGCCCAACATCATACAATTAATAAACAATATTGTGACAGAATGTCATTGTCTTTTACCTTTTTATAACAATTAATTGAAACATTACAATAAGAAGCAGAATTAAATTAAAGTGCTCTGTTATTAATAGCTACCATATAATTAGTAATTACAAGGCAGAAGTAGCACGCAGCTCTCTTCTTCATGAAAATATCATAATCATCTTCAAGGGACCAGCGCCACCCCCAACTAGTTCAAGAACTCCGAGCAATCTCATTAATAAACAGCTGAATATGCCGAACTGAGGAGCCTTCGCTGGTCACTGCTTCACGGGCTGCCTGCTTCAATACTGCAGCATTTTTCTTGAACTCTTCAGATTTGCGCCCGCTAAGAATTTGTTTTATACATTCTTCTACTTCTTCATTGCTTACTCCTTCGGGACCAGGCTTGAGTCTTACACCAACCTTGAGAACATCGACAATAAGATTGGCATTTGTTGGCTGGTCGGACCATTG
Source organism: Fremontodendron californicum (assembly GCA_030761205.1). Taxonomy (NCBI): domain Eukaryota; kingdom Viridiplantae; phylum Streptophyta; class Magnoliopsida; order Malvales; family Malvaceae; genus Fremontodendron; species Fremontodendron californicum. Next base: position 33,696,792 of record JAULJL010000007.1, read on the forward strand.
TGGATATGCAATCACTGGCACGCCTGCTACTAATGTTTCTAACAGGGAATTCCATCCACAGTGCGTTATGAAACATGCGATTGATGGGTGGGCTAAAACTTTTGTTTGTGGACTCCATGGGACGATAAGCCCTTTGTTTTTGGTTTCTTCTTCGAACCTTAGGGGCAACTCGCCTGCACCATCAGCTGATGGAAGTTCAGGTCGCTTCACCACCCATAAAAATGGATGGTTGGTGTTCTTGAGAGCAGTTGCTATAGCCTCCATTAGTTTGGCTGACAAGACTGCTAAGCTACCAAACGATACGTATATAACTGATGCGGGTGGTTGATTGTTTAACCAGTCTAAGGAGGTTTCGTCTGGTTTCCACATCTCAATACCAGCGTCAAGACTTTGATCTTCGCCGAGTAGTGAAGGAGGCACCAGTGGACCAACGGGTCGTATCGGACAGAGCTCAGCCATTGACTCAATGGCTTCTTTCTCTAGCTCAAAGAATGAATTGACCAATACCCATTTATGTCTCTTCATGCTTTGAAACATATCGGATAATATCCTAGATAAACTTCCAAAGGAATTTGATGGAAGAACAAACGAAGGCAAGTCTTCGGTGTGCAACAAAGGCAAACCTGGCAACTCAATACTCATATCAGGGTTTGTTAAGGTAGGAAAAGGGTTTAGCTTATTGTAAAAGCGGTAGTAAATAGCGTAAAGTGAACATGGTTGGATCCAAAGCATGGCGCAAGGGATTCTATTTTCCAAGTTTGTATCGGCAACCCATGAAACGAACGGATTGCTAATGATGCAAGAGAGTTTCGTGTGAGTATCCTGGTGGTAATATTTTTTAACAAGGTTTGAGAGGCTAACTGGTCCAATTTTGGATAGGGATTCCATATAGTGGTCTAAATTGGTGCTGCGATCATAGTCTAGGCTAAACCCGTCGGGGAAAAAGAGAAGTCGAATCCCAGAGATGAAGTTGGTGTTGCTGCTGCTGCTGATAGCGGAGACTTTGAGCATACGTTGGCCACCAATTTGGGTGGTGGCAAGCGTGACGTGAAGGCCTTTATCAACCAGGCGTTTGCCAAGTCTAAGCATGGGGTTAATATGACCCTGGGCTGGTAATGTCACCATGAGTACATGGATTTCTTCTTTGCCCTCCTTCAACGCCATGGATCAAGCCAATGATCAGGAGAGAGCGAGAGAGAAAGATAAGGCTATAAGGTAACGAGTGGTTGGACTTAGAACCTAAAGCAATTGTCAAAAAAAAAAAAAAAAAAAAGCAGTTTGAAATGAATGGCAATGCTCCAAAGTTCAACTTATATATTGGCACCAACGATATATATACCCACACGTATATACATAATTTATTTTTAAATATATTTAATTCAATAATTATACTAATAAATTGTTTCAAAAACAAATCATCTATAATATATAAAAGTATGAATATAATTTTTTTTTTAAACAGATTAATATCTGCTTCTTTTTGGATTCTAGTTACAATTTTATTTATTAAAAAAAAAAATTCATAGAGAAAATTATCATCAAAGTGACAAATGGTGAGAAGTTTTTCTTTTTTTTTCTTTTTCTAATTAGAAATTTCTTTAGTTTGTGAGTTTTTCTCTTAAACCCTTCATTCTTTTCGCTGCATATGTATTTTGATGAAACACAGACGATGACGTGATGATAGTTATTTTGCATGGATTGCACTGCATTGGGTGGTGGGTAGATAAATTAGGCTCTGATACAACGTGTACGTATAATTTTATAAATCGTGATAATTCGAACACTTTACTCGGATAAAATAATTGACATATCTGTAATTGGCAAACATTGTTAATAACGGAAGCAAGTTACTGATTTTAGACTGGTTAGTCTTACTCTTCGCTATTTTCTTTATAAAAGCTCTTAATGGGTAGATATTAGAAATGAAGAGAGTATTTAGCCATATATTTATAGGGAAACCCTAATAATCCCATCAAAAGCTTACAGGATTTAAGGCTTACATAAGCATCCCAAAATGCACAAAATTAACCACACCAAATTGGTTCAAAATTAATTAATTGGACTAACTTGCATAATTCATATTAGTATTAAATTATTAGCCCGTTCTATTAAATCGTAAAATTACCAATTAATAGTAACTCACTTATTGAAAATTTCCAACACCTTCCTCCCATATGATACGGGTAGCAACTGACAAGTCGCAATATCAGTCTCTACAGAAAAATTTACCTGCAGGTCTATTTCCTTAGGAGAAACTACTGCATTAATAAAGATTTTTTGTGAGATTCATTGAATATTTGGCAGTTTGGCCTAGCTCAATTCTGAGATAAACTTGCAATAAAATTAACGAATAAGTTACTAAGTTTTAATACAATCAGAAATCTCAATATCTTTCAAGTGTCAAAATTACCTTCAACAATTCTCAGGTTACTGATCAAATCCGTTTTTGTGCCAATAGAATCTTTAGGCAGATTCAGCCGGTGGACCATTTTCACTAGTGAAAAAGCTAGGACCCCACAAAAAAAAGTCTGCTCTTCCAGCTGTTCATCCCTCCTGAATATTTGGCTTTTTAACAGTCAAATTCCGAATTCTTCTTTTAACAGCCTGAAACTGCCTTCCAGATTATGACATTGGATGGATCTGGATCACCCATCACCACTAAAAGAAGAGCACAAAAATTGGACCTAGGCTCCTTGGGCCTTATAGGCCACAACATTAATTAAGCTTTCAAATTTCCCTGCAATATTCCAATTTGGGGCCACTAACAAAGCCTATGAAATTGAAATAGTTTTCAGGGTTTGAATCAGAATGGAGACTGTGCTTCTTCCCACAGATATATAAAGGACACATCTCTCCGATTGGTGAACATATGGCTATCGGTCGGTTGTGGTGAAAATTGTGCCAATGTGAACCTAAAATGCTAAAGACACTAAAGGGTCCATTATTCCCAGATTGTTTTGAGAGTGATGGCACGGCGAGCTATTGACCTTCTAAGTCTGGCAAAATTATCTTCATGTGAGTGAGCTCTTTCTAATGTGAAACCAACCGCGGGAGGTTTTAACTATTAAAAATATGGGGAAATCAAATTTTGGTTATTCAAAGAGTATGCTTGAATTAATACCATTCGTATACCAAGCCAAGCCAATATTATAACACTAGTTTCGGCAAGGTGTCAAGAAAGAGAATGCATGGTTGTTAAATTGAAATCAGTATCCACCACCTTACATTGCCATATATGAAATCCACGGGATCTCTGGTGATATTCATTGAAATCACTGCTGGCTTGAGAACTTAAAATATGGCCAACACTTTGTGAAAACGACTCAAAAAATTTATATATACTGTTAAGATAAAGAATGAAATTTGTGTGCCAGATCCAAAGTAGTATGATATCATTTTCAAATGATATCCGAGGATGGTTAATCTCCAACTGCAATGTAGCATTAAACTTGTTGATATTTTTTGGATGGTGGAATTGGGTGGATTTTTGGAGATTGTCAAGTTAAGACTACAGATAATTTGTAAAGACAAAAGATGTCAAATGGAAATCAAAGTTTGTTTTTTCGAAATGTGTTTCAATATTTAAATTAGTATGGATTTAGGGAATTTTTAAGAAAGAAAAAAAAAGGTAAGAGAATAATCAAAAAATTCAATATTTATATTTAATCTAATCTCAGATCAACGTTTACTCATTTATTTATATCTGATTGTTAGGTGTTTATGAACTGAACATATGTAAACCAAATCTCTATTCTACTTGAAATTACTAAACAATTATGAGCTCGAAATATCTTGCATAAAGACGTCCAGGAAGTATAATAAAACTTACCACAAATTTTGGACTTTTAGTTTGTGTCATCAAGCCCGATATATGACTAATGTTATTGCACATGCTCAGGTTCATAAATTCATAGCACATACTTGATAAAAATATGATTATATATTATATAACGTGAGATTGAAGGGTATGCTTCCAATAGATGTTAAGGACTTAAAGCTTTTTCGATGAATTTAATTTCATGATCCCAATGACACAACTAGAGAAACTCACCAAAATCCTTCGGTTATTGTTTGGTTATTACAATAATTAAGTCAAAAAAATTGGGAATCCATCATTTTGGATGAAACTTAAATTAATTCTGATGGGAAACTATACATACCCCTCTTTTGCTTTTTGAGAAACTTTCGAATTTCTTTTTCCAAAGACCTCATTACTAAATAATAAATTCTAAAATAATTTAGAAACAATTTTATAATTTTTTTTAAAGAAAATAATGAAGAGACTATTAAAAAACCGTTATAAATAAATTGTTAATTTTAATGGAATGATGATGTGAGTTTTGGTTTATTTACAATTTATCTAATTACAATGCTCTCTTATATTAATATAATTAATTAATTCGCTTTAGTTATAAAATATATATATATATTCAATTAGGGTTTATGTTCATATTTGATGTATCTGTGCATATATTCAATATAAACTCTAATAAATGTTTATTTTCTTAATGATCATCATTCATCAGGGACAAATAGTTGATTTATTACCAGTGTAGAAGCTCCAAAATCCCAATAGATAATATTACAAACTTTTCTTTTTTAAAAATTTTAACTTAATTTGATTTCTAATTTTTCTCTTTTTGATTTCCTCAAACTGACCCAAAATTTCTGGCAACTTGGAATTGTTTTAGTTGAAAAATAATACTCACATGTTGTTTGGACTAAGCAATTCATGACACTCATCCAAGTAGTATAAATTAAAGGCTTCAACTCGTAAATTCTTCAGAGTTAAGCATCTGCTAGCTTGTTAATTACATATATATATATACATGCAAAACCAGCCAAATATATAGTTTTTCATCTTCTACCAAAAAAATGGCTGGACAACCACGTTTAGTGAATGCTTTTGCTTTTCTTCTGCTATTGAGCATTCTTGTCATCTCCAAAACTGATGCTGCTCAAGCTCAATCACTGAGAGCCAGAGGACTCAAGTTATTGGCAACCTCTTTCGGAGAAATGGAGAAGGGTTCATCGTCTCTTCAGACCATGAAGCATTCTGGGCCAAGTCCAAGTGGTCCAGGACATAAATCTAGTGAAGAACGCAGTCAGGAAGAAGGACTTCACCACTAGCCTGTTGGGCTGTTGAACTCGTTAAATTCTCCTTCATCCTTTTTTTTTTTCTTCTTATTTTGTTTTGTTCGTTTGGTGTTTTTGAATCCAATACTTGATATTGTTGGTTTTTTTTTTTTTTTTTTGCAACCTTAAATATATCCCCCATTGACAACTAGAAATATTAAAAACAGGGTAGCTCTTTTTATGTTACTTAAAGATTAGGGTCAATATTGCGAAAAAATAAAAATGTTCTATCAATATTTACTTGAGAATTATCTGATATCTGATGCAAATCAATTTTATCTTGTGTTTCCTTCTTCAATTTTTGTATTTAATTATATATATTTGATATATTTTTAGAGTCCATTTATTTTACACTTTTGAGTTTTTAAACTCCACAAACAAAATTAAAAAAATAATAATAAATATTTTTTTATTAATATTATTTTATAACATTTTTATTACATTTTTCAAAACTATGCGTCACATTATTAAATCTATTGGTGAAATTTTTAAATTCGACTAACAATATATTATATAAATTTTCATATTTGTATTTCTCTCTTATTGCTTTTATACTAGCTAGTGATTGCTGTTATAATATTAAAAAAAAAAAACTGAGAGATTAGATAGGCTAATCTTTTTTTTTTTTTGCCATTTAGATAGGCTAATCTATCCGAGCTCTCACTCAATATCAACAAAATGCCAGGTTTCCATCTCTTGTTTTAATTCTTTGAAATTTTTATATCATATTGATAAAAGCATACTGTGTCAGCTGATCAATTCCATCAAAGCAACCTGGAGGATTGCAAATTGTCTACTGTGTAAGCTAGTCCATATTGGGAATTAGTAGTACAATTTAATTGATTTAAACTTTGCACAATTCCAACAATGCATTAATATTTACAAGCCCTAGGCTGTCGTAGACCTACTCACAGGTCGAGCAGTCCACCTGGCTTGGGCAGGGATTTTGGTGATTCGGATCGGTTCGATCCGGATCATTATACATCTAATAAAAAAATATTTTTTAAATATATAAAAAATATATATTTTTTTTAATATAATGAACAATAAATATGGGTGGGTGGGCTTGGACAAAGGAATTCAAAAAAATTCGGGTCGCGGCCCATAATCACCTGGCCGTGTCACTCCTACTAAATAATCTTGAATTAATTGAAGTAATTCACAAGCCATCTGGTTGGTGATGAAGTGTTAAAACCTCAAAATATATATATATATATATATATATATTACTAAATAAATCTTATAATTTTGGACACAGTAAGAAAATATAACACAAACACATGTTTGATAAATACGAAAACAATTTAATAAATACGACATGCTTAAACACAATTAAAATGATTAACACGACAAGTTTAATATACGTAGAAGATTTGTGTTTAAAATCTTGATATATTTAATAATTTTTATTATATTTATGTTTACATGAATGATATAAAAAAAATACGAGATATAATACGAATACACGAATTACTAAATTTAGTACCAAGCCCACAAATGAAGCCTTGGTGCACTAGTAAATTCATGTTTTAAGAAGTTTTAAACTTTAAATTCCTAGGAGTTCATTTTTTATTTTTGAAAAAAAAGAAAGAAAGATTTGAACATCTCTTTGAGTTTATGTTAAATTTATTAAATAATAATAAAATCGTACGTAACAAGGCCGGCCCACCCTCTGTTTATTAATTGAAAACTGGGCAAACAATTGGGCTAAGGCCTAGTTCAGTGTTGTTTTGGCTAAAGGCAACTGGCAAGCTCATAGGAGGCAAAATTGGCCTGAGTCTGATCTTCCGAAGGACTCAAATGAGAACTTTCCAAAGGAAAACATGCTCTTCCCTTTGGGCTTTAACATGGACACCGGAAGCATCTTGGAAAAGCACCCTCGCCTACAGCCTAGATATGCTCTTGGATCAGATAGTTCATTTGATCCGACAGGTTTGATCTGTATTGAATTTGTTCAGATCACTGTTTATATAATATAAAATAAATTTTTTATTTAAATTATAAAAATGATTTTTTATTTTTTTATTAATTTGTGAACAGTAATCCGAGCCGACGGATCGGCTCGGGTGACAGCAAGAGAAATGAAAAAGTTCTAAGCCGCGGCTCGGTCCATTAGTAGGTCTACGTACAACTCTTTCATTACTTATTACGGAGTACGTACCTCAGTAACCAGAAAAAAAAAATACGGTGCTGCATTTGCTTGGTTGACCTATAAAGTATAAACCTTCTTTCAGCACTGATCGAAAAATGCAATTTTTGGGGTTTTTTTGTTGTTATTATTATCATTATTTGTTGGTAAAATCCATGGTTTTTATGCAACCTCAAAGAGAGACTAGGTCTTCCTAAAAAAAGCAAAGAGAGATTTAAGTCCATTTGACAATTGGAAACAGTTTTATATATGGCCAGTGGCTGATGATGATAATCTTTCAAAAATGTCAATATCGCTTCCCACATATACGTATACCTATTCAAAGTTCGGATTATTCATTTGATTCGATAAGTCCGACTCAAATTGAATCAAATGTAAGATATAATATTTTAAATCTGAATCGATTAAACCTGGCTTGAATAATTATTTAATTGATAAAAAACTTTTTTTTTTTTAAATTTAATTATTAAAATATATAAATATTAATATAAAATATTTTTTAATATATTTTAAATAGTAAAATAAAATTTTCAAACTCAACAAATCATATCAAGCTTTAGATAAAAAAAAAATTATATCCTGATCTAATCTAACCCCATTCATGGACAACTCTATGTATACATAACCAAAAAAACTAAGATACACCAACCTTTCGCCAACTCTAATCCTTTGCTGAATATATAAACGTTACAAGTACCAATCAGTAATTCTATTTCTAACAACCTTTTTTAAGCACAATAATAAGATTTCTTATGGATAGAATATCAACAATCAAAAGAAACTAAACAATAATAAGATTTCTTATTGATAGGCAATCAACAAGCAAAAGAAACTAAACTTTCTAACAGCTTCCAAAGTGGTTGGATAACACCACAACATTGGGCTAGTTTAGTATTATTGTTGATAAAAGCTTGAATTAAAAAAAAAATTGAATTAAAAAAAATGTGTTTAAAAAAGTGTGATAAAAAAATATGATTTAAGAATTTTTTAAATGTTTGACATTATTGTGAAAAAGTACTGTGAGAAATTGAAATATCAAAAAAGATATGTTTAAAATAATAATGAAATCATTTTATTCAAAAGTTAATTTTAAAATCCTAAAAACTCTATTTTTTTTTTTACCTTTTAGTTTAGGTTATCAAACTATTATTTTAATTGAAAAAATATATATCCAATTAAAATTACGATTGTGGTGAAACATAATTTTTTATCTCAAAAATTATGCTAAAAATAATATTAAACGGGATCGAAATATGATCCGGTTGATTGACAGATTATCATGATTATTTATTGGGTAAGATCCGGTTGATTGACAGATTATCATGATTAGTTGTGGGATTGAATGTCGATGAATCCCATTTCTCTTATAGAGTCTATATTATATTATATATCTAATATCTTTAAAAGTTTGGCTTCGAATTAATCCTTAAATCAACAGGCCAGCAGGCATTAATTCCTTAATAGAATGGAAGTGATGAATTTGATGATTATAAGGATACGTCGCAATGAACAAATTTCTTCTATTTTTTTTAATATTTTATTGATGTCTTTTCAATACTTTTCAAGACGTATTTATAAATTGTTCGAAGAGACATAGAAAAAAACAAAAAATAAAGACAGTGGATATCTATTCATGTTGCAATCCGTGTCTGAATGCATGTGAATGAAACTTTTCGTCAAACTTTTCGGTTCGGGTAAAAACAACGTTGAAAACATGCAATGTTTTGAAACTCTCAGGCTTTTGTAGACTATATATCTTCTTCTAGAGACATTATATCTTTCCCTATAGTCAAGCGAATGGCCTAACTTTTACTGAATCACTTTCAATTAATTAACAGTTACTACTAAATAACAGTTTCTATGAAGTGATTTTTTTTTTATATATATATAAAGCAGATTATAATAGATTTGATAATTTATGTATTAGTATTATTTTCGTGTAATTATAAAAGTTGACAGGTTTAAATTGCAATCTAAAAATAAATAAAAAAATTATAAATGATGAGATTCAAACTCTAAACTTGTTAAATATTTTCTTTTAAATATAATTACATGAATAATTTGAATTAAATCTTGGGTCCAAGTTAAAAAATTTTGGTAGACATATATATATATTTTCATTATGATCTTCCTTCTCTTTTTAAATAATTTTTAAAAAAAAAATCATAATTTAAAAATAAAATAAAAAATTACGAATGCTATAATTTGAATTTAAATTTATTAAATATTATTTTTTTAAATAATTAATTGAACTAAATATCAAATTTCTCTCTTTAAATGAATTTAAAATGGAGAAGTTGTTATTTGCTTCCTCTTTCTTTCGTGAAGACCAAATCAACAAAATCTTAAAGGTTAATATGAAAAACATGCACTCAAATGAGTAATTATTGTGAAATGGTATAATGAATAAAAGTTATTTGAAAAAGAGAAATGAATAATTAGAAATTGTTTTAAAGGATATTGTAATTTGTAAAGACAAAATTATCCTTGATAAAAAAACCTTCTCCTCCATTTTTCTTTTCTTTTATTTTTTAATTTAATTTTTAATTAAAAAAATAAATATTTTGAAAATAAAATCTTTTTAATTTTAAAAAATAAAATTTTAAATTTTTTATTTACTTTTTTTAATTAAAAAATTTTAAAAAATTTTAAAAAATAAAAATAATATGCCTAAAATTAATTTTTCTTTATTTTTTTAAATTTTTAAAAATATATATATTTAAATATTTTATTTTTTAAATTTATTTTCAATTAAAATTTTTAAAAAATAATATTTCTTTAACGAAAGAAAAAAAAAAGTAAATTTTTTCATTAAAGGGAATTTTGTCTTTACAATATCTTTTATAATAATTTTTAATTATCTATTTTTTTAAATAACTTTTATTCATTATACCATTTCACAATAATTGTAGGTGGAGTGCATATTTTTCATATTCTCTCAAATCTTAAAAGAGAGACCATCACCATCAGGAGAGATGACATGACACTATAATTAAAAATTTTCCTACAAGAAATAACAGCTGGACTAATCTGGGGGTTGTTGAAATCTAGTCAGTCTTTCGATATTTGGTGCAAAAAAAAAAAAAAAATGGCTATATATTAGGAGATCAGATGACCCACAAAGGAAAAACTTCCTTCCAATCCAATGCTGATCCCCTGTCATGATTTCAAATAATGGTCAAAATTATTGGATAATTAAAATAAATTAGCACCAAATAAAATTGCTTAATTGGAAATAAATAAAAATTAATGCTAAAATATTATAAAAAAACAAATTCTTGAATTATTTCAATATTTTTAGATAAATTTTATATTTTTATTGTGCTTAAATAAATAAATTTTTTATTTGTATTCAAATAAAAATTTATTTGAGTATAAATTAAAGATTAAAAATTTATTTATGTACAAATTAAAAGTTAATGAATTATTTGGATGCAAATTAAAAAATTTATTTGCATATTATAAAATTATAATATTTTATTTAATTAAAATGATAAAATTCAGATTTTTTTATTTTTTATTTTTTATTTTAACAAAATATTAACTATAATCATGGTGGGATAAATCATGTATTAATGTGGTTCTCATATTTCCTTAATTTCTGTTCCTTGTCCATATTCCAATTCCCATAATTTGAGAAACCCATTTCTAAATAGGGACGGTGGATAATAAAAAAGTGTATATTATATATTTTTTTCAAAGTTCGGATATTGTGAATTTGGATAATTTGCGAATTCGAATATTATATTTATTAATCCCAGCAGATTCGGATATGAACCTTTAAATATCCGTTATCCGAATTCGTTTTGATTTTGATTCGAATAGTGTCGGATACCCGAATTCGTTATCTGAATATGCTTTATTTATAAGAATAACGGATTTGAATATCCGAATCCGATATCCATTTACATATTTAATTATTGTTTAACTTTATTATTATTTTTAAAAAGAAAAATTGATTTAATAAATTTAAATATTTAACGTATATGGATATCCGACGTATATTTCTTTTTAAATCGGATATGAATTCGAATAGTAAACAGATAATAAATAAAATCGAATTTCGAATAAATTAAACGAATTTAAATTTAAATATTTAAAAAATTAAAAATATTTATTCCACTATCATTCCTATTTCTAAATACTAGTGTATAATTACTTTACATTTTTCTTTTTTGAAGGATTTACTTTACATCTAACTAGATTACGTCACACTCATTATGTGAGTGAAAATGAATTGTGTAAATATATATTAAAAATTAGTGGTAGTTTCTTTTAAGAGAATGTAGTTTTTAAATTAGTGGTAATTTTTTAAGAAATGTTAGTTTTTTAAGGAAATAGTTTTTTTTTTTTAAATGAATAATAATTTTAAAAAATATTATATTAAAAGTTTAAAGACATAAACATCATTGTAAAATTATTACTTGATTTATTAATTATTTGAATTTTTAGTAAAAGGAGTGACTGAATTGGTATCACTTAATTCAATGATATCAATTCAATCATTTTTTTTTATAATAGTATAGCTATAGTATCTAAGACAGCATTAAACAAAATAAATGTATAATTATATAAGCAAGTACTATTTAAAAAAACTATTTGTAGATGAAATTTCACAAATAATATTTTAAGAGATTATTAATTAAAAAAAATGTCTTAGCCAGATACTGCTTTATTTATAATAATATTACTTTGACATTGCAATTTAGAAAAAGCTTGCTTCAATCATATTTCTATTCTAATGACATGAGGTAAATTATGTGGCTACCAACTCCTTAAGGCAACCCACTCCCCTCTGGGGCCCTCCCCTAGTCCATAAGTCAAAAGTACTCTAAAGAATAATTTTTGCCTGTGACATTTGCATGACAAGATCAAATGCAACTTATTTCCTAACCAAGATCTTCTTTTTTATCTGTAATCTGTGGGCCCAACTGAGAACCTTCGATTTTCATGTTGATGACGTGGACCAATTACGATGGAGTTCCAAGAGGGTGCACAGTTAAAAACACATAGGATATCACTTCAACGGCGTACACCTACCGCATCCCTTGTGTCTCTGGGCCTACACATTGCTCGTATGTCAACTGTCAATGTCTTGGTGAAGCTCCCTTTTGATTTTTGAACCTCAATTTTTGTCTTAGTTTTCCTGTTTATATATAGGTGTAACTGGATGGTTAGATTCCACATCATCCCAAACTCTCTCTTGTAAAGACAAACTAAAAGAGAATTTTGATCAAACTGAAAATGGGTAGCCTTGAAACTGAGAGAACTATTACAGGATGGGCAGCCAGAGACCCTTCAGGGGTCTTATCTCCTTACACTTACACTCTTAGGTATTCTCAATATAGCTGTTTTGTTTGTTTGTTTGTTTAAGGTTTATTTCTGGTTCTTACCTGATGATTGATGAAACATCATATTTGCAGGAACACAGGTCCAGAAGATGTTTTTGTCAAGGTTATCTGCTGTGGAATCTGCCACACTGATCTTCATCAAGCCAAAAATGATCTTGGCATGTCAAACTACCCAATGGTTCCTGGGTACTACTAAAACCCATCTCCTTTATTGTTGCCAAACCCTTTTTTTTCTTTATCTGCCATGTTTATGAATCATGATTTCTTGACCCTTTTGGACTGTGATTTATTTACTTTCCTTTTCCAGGCATGAAGTGGTTGGTGAGGTGGTGGAAGTGGGATCAGATGTAACCAAGTTCAGTGTAGGGGAAATTGTTGGCGTTGGTTGTATTGTTGGATGTTGCAGAAATTGCAGGCCATGCAATATAGACCATGAACAATACTGCCTCAAGAAGATCTGGTCGTACAATGATGTCTATACTGATGGCAAACCCACTCAAGGTGGCTTTGCTGGATCCATGGTCGTTGATCAAAAGTAAGAATCTCAACTTCAACAAAAGTCCCATCATAAAATAATACTTGTTCTGCATAACAATATTCTAACAGTCCAAGGAAAACTAGTTTCAAGTTCAACTTTCAACCAATGCTTAGATAGAATACCAAATACCATTAAATGAACTTATTTGTTGTTATGTTTTAGGTTTGTGGTGAAAATCCCAGATGGAATGGCACCAGAACAGGTGGCACCACTCTTATGTGCTGGGGTGACAGTTTACAGCCCACTGAATCACTTTGGTTTAATGGGGAGTGGTTTAAGAGGAGGGATATTGGGACTTGGAGGAGTAGGGCACATGGGGGTGAAGATAGCAAAAGCAATGGGACATCATGTAACTGTTATAAGCTCTTCTGATAAGAAAAAAGTAGAGGCCTTGGAGCATCTTGGTGCTGATGACTACTTAGTTAGTTCTGACACTGAAGGGATGCAAAAGGCTTCTGATTCACTTGACTACATCATTGACACTGTGCCTGTTTTTCACCCTCTTGAGCCTTATCTTTCATTGTTGAAACTCGATGGAAAATTGATCTTGACAGGTGTTATTAACACCCCTCTTCAGTTTGTTTCCCCCATGCTCATGCTTGGTGAGTCAAATTCCATTTTAACTTTTTTGGGTTTTTTCCATCGAGTCTGAAATCTGAATTTCTGGTTCTTGAGGCCCAATAATAATAACTTTTTGGCTATAGCTAAATTTTTTGTTTGCTCTGTCCAATAATATATAGGTAGGAAGTCAATTACAGGGAGTTTCATTGGAAGCATGAAGGAAACAGAGGAGATGCTTACATTCTGTAAAGAGAAAGATTTAAGCTCAATGATTGAAGTGGTGAAGATGGATTATATCAACACAGCTATGGAGAGGCTGGAGAAGAACGATGTCCGATACAGGTTCGTGGTGGATGTTGCTGGAAGCAAGATTGATCAATAGAACAAGAACAAGAAAGAAAAAGAAAAAGAAAAAAACTCCTTTAACTAAACGTCATATATTTCATCAACAACGAAATACATCTTTAAATGTGACTCTGTTTTTTGGGTTGCTCTGTTTTCTCTGTTTGTTGTTTAAAGGAAAAAGAGTTTGGCTTCCCTGTTTGTCTGCCTATGGCAATAAAAAAAATGGATGAGGTGTTGTTTTCCTTTTATTTTAATTGAAATTTATAAATTAGAGGAGGATATATTTATAAAATTAATTTTTTTATACGTTTTTATAATTTTTTATAATTTTTATATTTATTTAATCTGATCGTTATTTTCATATTTTATTTATGTATATCATATATGTCAAATTTTGAATAAAATAAAAATGTTTAAATATTTATTCGATATAAAAAAATTTAACCGTTAAATAAATATTAAAAAAAATATATTTTTAATCGACATAATATAAACATTGAATTGATTTAAAATTTTATATGTAAGACTAGTATGATTCAAAATTTTATGTCTATGATGAATATAATTATATTATTAAATTTAATAATTAATTTATTAAAATATCAATCTTACATTGGTATAAATTTAATCATCCTCCATAAATTAATAATACTAATATATGGTGATCTGTCCACTAAATTTTGGTGGTGGTGTCTTGACCGATTTTTTTTTATGTTTTGATACATAATAGTAAAAAAATATATATATATTTATACATGTACTTTTTATTTGAATAATTAAAATTAATAAAAAAAAAATGAAAGGAATTCTCATAACATTATTTGATTAAAGAGTAAAAATAAAAATTTTCTTCACAAAATAACATATAAAATATATAAAAAAATATTTTATATATTAAAAAATATTTTTTTATTTTTTTTAAATTGAGAAATATAAAAATAAATATTTGAAGAGAAAATAAGGGATAAAAAAAAAAAAAACTTTTTCCTTCCCCTACTCATCCAGGTTTAGTGACAGTGAAACGCCACGTAACTTCGTCGGGATAAGAGAAATCAAAATGTTCACGTCAGAAAGTCTCTCTTTGTCAGACATTTTGGACGTATATTATGATTTTGATAATAATTTTTCAACCTATGGGCTGTGAAAGTCCATCAAAGTTTGGTTGATTGAATTGAAAGTGCCATTAATTCTTCGCACCTCCCATTCTTCTTTCTTTCTTTTGTTTTTAGTTTTGCTTTGTATAAAAATCCCTAGAAGCAGCAAACGTGGTTCATGATTTTTCTATTTTTGATTTGGTTGGTAAAATGGCAGAGATTTGTTTAGGAAAAAAAGTAGTTATGATTCATAGTCCTAACTGTTTTCCAGCATATTTCATGGTATTAATTGTTTTTTGAGCATATTTTATTTTTTATATTTGGTTGAATTTTGTTGATTAAATAGACGTTTAAAATTAAGATTTTTCAACATTTTATCAATAGATTATACAATAATATATTGCATTTTATTCTTCAATTAAATAATAAGATATTATTTTATAAAAATTAAACTTATTTTTTAGTTTCTTCAAAAATATTATTAAAATATTATCGAAAATCACATCTTAGGGATATAATGGCAATTGAAGTAATCCCGAAAAGACTGGAACATAAAGATTGAGTGATCACCTTTATTGATGATGACAATGAAAATGGAATAGATATCTTCTGCTCGTATTTTCTTCTTCTTTGGTGTCCATTCATTATAATCCTGTCATGTGTTTAATTAATTAACTGTTTATAAATACGTATTAAAAAACTATTGAAAGGGCATTAAAAGAGGCACAAAAAAAGAGCATAAAAATTTGTTAAAGAGCATAAAAATTTGTTCATGAAAATGAGCCAATTGTAATTTTGGCAACAATTGGGAATTACAAAACGAAGAG
This sequence comes from Fremontodendron californicum, assembly GCA_030761205.1. NCBI lineage: Eukaryota > Viridiplantae > Streptophyta > Magnoliopsida > Malvales > Malvaceae > Fremontodendron > Fremontodendron californicum. The sequence goes on from JAULJL010000007.1 coordinate 33,712,793, forward strand.
GATACTGATCGATAATGTTAGTGCAATTGAGCTTATATAATATCAAGCATTTACACCAAACAGCTGTAGAAGATATCAGCTTATCAGATAGTAATTTATATATTAACACCTGATAATGTCTTCTTATCTATTTATCTCATTAGATAATTGTTTAGCAACTGATAATTATTTCTTATATATTTATCCTATTAGAAAATTATTGTAAATTATTATCTCTTCTATTAGATAGATCTACAGTTGTATATAAATAGGTATCAAGTGTAAATGAAAATAATCATTGTTTGTCAAGTTCTTTTATGGTATCAAGAGCCAAGAGCCTAATCGCCTAGATCCTATTTTTTTTATTTCTTCAATCCTTTATATTCTATTTTCCCTTTTTTTTTTTTCAATCTTTTATTCTGTCCTTTCCATGGCAGATGAGGTATCCACAACCATACAAACTCCTCGAGTCACTATTAACTCAATTGGTTCTAGTTTAAATAATGGATTAATTTCCATTAATGCTGCAGTTCAACTACCAGTGAAATTAACACCCTTCAATTATGCCTCTTGGAGTGCACAATTTGATGCTCTTCTCTATGGATATGACCTGTTGGGTTTTATCAATGGTTCTACACCTTATCCATCGGCAACCATCACCAGCAACAATCAGACTATTCCTAATCCAGAGCATGCCTTATGGTGTCGTCAAGATAAACTATTGCTTCATTCGATTATTGCATCAGTCTCAGAACAAGTCCTGCCACTTATAGCTACATCAAAATCTTCTGAAGATGCATGGAGAAAACTTGTCAGATTGTATGCCAGTAAAACACGATCTCAGATTATCTCTCTTAAAGATCGTCTGACAAACATTAAGAAGGAAAGCAGGTCAGTAGCTGATTACCTACAGCTTGTTAAATGTATATCAGATGATTTAACTCTTGCTAATACTTCTCTAAGTGAAGAAGATTTAGTTCTTCATATTTTGAATGGACTTGGGACTGAATTCAAGGAGATAGCCACAACCGTAAGAGCCAGAGACACTTCAATTTCCTTTGAAGAGCTGTATGATAAACTTGTTGACTTTGAAACAGCTTTGAAACGTGAAGAAACTAGCAGTGAATCTACTATTGTAACAGCAAACTACGCTTACAAGAATGCAGGAAATCATTATTCTCCAAAGAAAAGATTTTACTCGCGCAATGATGGTAGAACAAATCGTTACATCCCTCCTGCCAATACCGTCAACAATTGGCCGAGGAATCGCAAGGTGCAATGTCAGATCTGTGATAGATTTGGTCACACAGCAAAACAGTGCTACCATAACAAAAGTGTGCAGAACCCAACTCCAGAAGCAAATCATGCGACAAAGAGGCCAAACTCTGATAAAAGATGGGTAATAGACTCTGGTGCTTCTCATCATCTCACTTCAGACCTCAACAATCTTTCTTTATACACTGCATATGATGGTCCAGATGAACTTCTAGTAGGTGATGGGGCAGGTTTGCAAATCACTCATACTGGATCTACTACTCTTAACACTTCCTCTAAATCCTTTAATCTTTCTGACATTTTGTGTGTTCCTTCAATTGAAAAAAATCTTATATCAGTTGCTAAATTTTGCAAGACTAACCTTGTTTCAATTGAATTCTTTCCCCATTTTTTTAAGGTGAAGGATCTAAACACGGGGGCGAAACTTCTACGAGGCCCGAATAAGGATGATACTTATGAACTACCGGAAAGTGCGAAGGCTACAGCAGTCTCACCACTAGTTCTCTCAAGCATCAAGTCCTCTACTTGTCTTTGGCATCAAAGACTTGGTCATCCTTCCAATAAAATTCTCCATCTTTTGATCAATAATTATTCATTACCAGTTTCTATCTCTGGTTTAAATTTTTGTGATTCTTGCAATTCTAATAAAAGTCATAGACTTCCTTTTTATCAATCTAGTTTGCAAAGCTCTAAACCATTAGAGTTGTTATATTCCGACTTATGGGGTCCTGCACTATATGAAGCAATAGATGGTTTTCGATATTATCTAATCTTTGTTGATCATTACACTAAGTATGTTTGGTTTTATCCTCTTAAAAGAAAATCTGAGGTGTTTGCCATCTTTCCAAAGTTTAAATCAATTGTTGAAAAGTTTTTTTAATCTCCCAATTGTTTTTATTTACAGTGACAATGGCGGTGATTATAAGAAGCTTGCTTCATTTTTGGCTTCTCATGGTATTTCACATTTTACAACCCCACCACACACTCCACAGCATAATGGATCAGCAGAGAGAAGGCACCGACATATTGTAGAAACCGGTTTGACCTTATTACATCAAGCTCACCTTGCTTTATCGTTTTGGTCTCATGCTTTCCAAACAGCAGTATACTTGATTAATAGGTTACCAACACCAATTCTACAAGACAAATCACCATTTGAAAGCCTCTTTGGTGACCAACCAAACTACTCCAAACTTAAAGTTTTTGGGTGTTTCTGCTATCCATGGTTGCGTCCATACAATAAAAACAAGCTCCAACCCAAGTCCAAGCCATGTATCTTTCTTGGTTATTCACTTTCACAAAGTGCATTCAAGTGCTTTGACATAGAATCTGGTAAAGTATTTGTTTCCAGGCATGTTAAATTTGTAGAGACTGAATTTCCTTTTACTGCAAAAACCTCTTCTTCCTTAAGCTCAAAGGCATCTCTTTCTGCATGGTATCCCAATTTTAATGAGGCAAACTTATCTTCTTCATCTCATTTTCATGTGCCTATGTCCAAGTGCAGTTTTTTAGGAAACATCAACTGTCTAACTAGTGGTGACATGCAGCCTAGCATTGTATCTTCAACTCCTATTGGGGCCCCGCAAGAAGTTTCCACCTTAGGTTTGCATCTTTCTCCCCATATACCTTCTCCTACTATAGCTTCCTCTTCAAATGAAACAACTTCCACTTCAAACACAGTTGCTCTACCCCGACGCATCCACCCAATGACCACAATATCCCAAAATAATATCTACAAGCCTAAACAGATATTCACTGTTACCAAACATCCCATCATTGAACCCATTGAGCCCACTTGCTTCTCACAAGCCATCAAAGATTCTCATTGGCGAACTGCAATGACAGATGAGTTTAATGCATTGTTACGTAATGGCACTTGGATTTTGGTTCCTCCTAGCCAAGATCAAAATTTAATTGGTTGCAAATGGGTATTTAGAGTCAAAAGAAAACCTGATGGCAATATTGATAGGTTCAAGGCCAGACTTGTTGCAAAGGGATTTCATCAGCGTCCTGGTATTGACTACAATGAAACATTTAGCCCAGTCCTCAAACCTACTACCATCAGAATTGTTTTGTCCATTGCTCTTACAAATAATTGGAAAATCCTACAATTAGATGTTAACAATGCCTTCCTTCATGGGTCCTTGACAGAAGATGTTTACATGGCACAACCTCCAGGTTTTCAAGATACTATTAAACCTCATTATGTTTGCAAGCTGCAAAAGGTTTTGTATGGCCTAAAACAAGCACCACGTGCATGGTATACTGAGCTGAGTCAATTTTTAATTGCCTATGGTTTTACCAACTCCATTTCTGATGCCTCTCTCTTTATTTATTCCACCAATGGAGTTTTGATTTATTTTCTTGTTTATGTTGATGATCTTCTTATCACTGGGAATAATGATGCTTTTGTGCATGAGCTTATCAACAGATTGTCTCACCAATTCTCCATTAAAGATCTTGGCTTACTTCACTATTTCTTGGGGATCGAAGTTATTTCTACTCCACAGGGATTGTTTCTCTCTCAACATAAATATATCAGAGATCTACTTCAGAAAACTGATATGCTTGGTGCAAAATAAGTTTCTACTCCATTGGCCACCTCTGTGACGTTATCTCTTCATGATGGCACACCGCCTACAGATCCAACTCTCTATCGTCAAGTTATTGGTGCTCTTCAATATCTTTCTATTACAAGACCAGATATTGCCTACTCAGTAAACAAATTGGCCCAGTTTATGCATTCCCCAACATCTCAACATTGGACCTGCTTAAAAAGAGTTCTTGGATACCTAAAAGGCACTATATATCATGGGTTATTTCTCAAAAGGAATAATGATCTTACACTCCATGCATACACAGATGCTGATTGGGCAGGAAATTCGGATGATAGAACATCAACATCAGCATATGTTGTTTACTTGGGAATGAATGCTGTGTCTTGGACATCCAAAAAACAAAGAATTGTTGTCAGGTCTTCAACAGAGGCAGAATATGGAGCCATTGCAAATACAGCCGCTGAACTTGCTTGGATTCGAAATCTTTTACTCGAACTTAAGTTCCCTCAAACCAAACCATCAACAATTTGCTGTGATAATGTGGGAGCAACATATCTCAGCGCCAACCCTGTCTTTCACTCTCGAATGAAGCATATTGCCCTAGACTATCATTTTGTCAGGGAAAGAATCACTGCTGGCACCATTCAAGTTCAACATGTTTGTACAACAGATCAGTTTGCTGATGTTCTTACTAAGCCCCTCGCTAAGCAGCGTTATCGTCATCTTCGATCCAAGATTGGGGTATCCAATGGCTCCCCATCTTGCGGGGGCGTGTAGAAGATATCAGCTTATCAGATAGTAATTTATCTGTTAACACCTGATAATGTCTTCTTATCTATTTATCTCATTAGATAATTGTTTAGCAACTGATAATTATTTCTTATATATTTATCCTATTAGATAATTATTTTTTTTTTTTTTTGGATAAGTAAGTATTTTATTTATCCAGAAAGCAGTTAAACTGCTACATCCAACATCATGTGCAACATGTACTTAAAGCTATACATACTTAAACAATACTTGAACAAAACTTAAGACCACTAATCAATCAGAGAACAATAGCAACATACTTCAGCAATACTTAAAGCTATTCCAGAATGGACAAAGATCCTAGGAAAAAAGTGACAGTCCCCAATCTGCATCCAATCTTCGGTTCACTTCATCAGGACTAATGTTCTTGAGCCCCAACAATCGCATTCTGATGATCTCTTTTATCTGCTCGATGATGGCTCCTTGTGTGGATTGAAGGCGATTAAAACACCTATTATTTCTCTCTCTCCAGATCGAGTAAAGAAAGGCACTCCATGATAAACGCAAAATAACAGAAATGAGAGTTTTTCCTCTGATTCTGTTTACTGCCCATTGCAGCTCTGCTTGCCAGCTCCTTATGCTTCTATGAAGTTGACATAAGCATAGTATATGCCCCCAGATTTCCTTTGAATAGTCACATTCAAAAAATATATGATTCCGGGTTTCTTGCTCAGTTTGACATAGCTCACATTTGCCATCCACCTGCATGCCCCATGACATCAATCTGTTCTTTGTAGGCAGTTTGTCCAATATAGCCATCCAAGCTACCAGTGCATGTTTAGGAATATGAAATGGAAACCAGATCAGTTTATCCCACTCCACCTTGTCCTGCCTAGGCCTGAGATCATTCCAGACTTTAGCCACCATAAATCTGTTTCCAGGGAACTTCCAAGTTAGAGCACCATTCTGGTTGGAGGTGAACCTCAAAGCCAAAGCCCTCAGCTGAAGTATTTTACGCCATGTCCAGCTGCTTCCTGGGGAAGGTTGAACCTGCCACACTGTTCTTCCTTTCAGCACATAGGCATGAAGCCAGGCAATCCACAATGAACCTGCCTGAGAGAGAAGTGCCCATAGGTGCTGAATAATGCAAGCCTTATTCCATATTCCCAAGTCTTTTAATCCAAGACCCCCCTCTGACTTTGGACAGCAAATGGAACTCCATTTGACTCTTGCTCCCTTAGCTGAGTCATCTCTTCCTTTCCAGAAGAACCTGCTGCATAATTGATTAATTCTTTTAAGAACAGCCTTAGGCAATACAAAGTGCCTGCACCAGAAATTGGACACATTAAAAAGAACAGATTGAATGAGCTGAAGCCTTCCTGCATAGGATAACATGCGTGCTGCCCAGCCATTGATTCTCTGAGTAATTCTATCGATCAAAGGAGAACAATCCTTTTCAGAGAGTCTTCTTGTGACCAAAGGGACCCCAAGGTACCTAACAGGTAGTTTGCCAAGTTTAAACCCTGTCAACTCTTGCATCTCAAGTAGAGTGGTCCTACTAACACCAGAGGAGAAGACTTCACTCTTGGAAGGGTTTAATTGCAAACCAGAAATGGTATAAAAGTAATGGAGAATACCCTGTATGCCCACAACAGAATCCAAGTTACCCTTTGCAAAAATCAGCAGATCATCTGCAAAGCACAGGTGAGTAAGCTTGATTCTGTGACATTTAGGATGGTAGCTGTAAACTCCATGAAGAGCCCCTGCATCAAGAAGTCTGGATAAAACATTCATAGCAATGACAAAAAGATAAGGAGAGAGAGGGTCTCCCTGCCTTAACCCCTTTGCTCCTTTAAAGTACCCGACTAATCCTCCATTAAGAGAAATTGAGAACTTTGGGGAAGTGATGCATGCCTTGATCCATCCTATGAACTTATCAGGCAATCCATAAACTGATAAAACAGTGAGAATGAAGTCCCAATTTAATGAATCAAAAGCTTTTTGGAGATCAATCTTCATTGCAAAACGGGGGGATAAGGTTGCTCTTCCATACCCTTTGACCAGTTCCTGAGCCATGAGAATATTATCTGAGATGCTTCTCCCTGGTATGAAGGCACTCTGATTGCTAGATAGATCTACAGTTGTATATAAATAGTTATCAAGTGTAAATGAAAATAATCATTGTTTGTCAAGTTCTTTTAACAGCTTTGTTCATTTACACCTGACCAGTAGTCGAAAACTCAACAACAGTCCACGAATCTGGATTTTAAGAGTCTGAATTTGGTTAAAGCTGATACATCAAACTCATTTCATCACAAGCAAGCAAATAGTTTTACAGAGTTCGTCAATGATTGACACAATTTATCAAATGGAGATATTATATATCATCAAAACACAGCCCATAGGTATTCTAAGATATAGCAAATACATGTAAAACAAACATGCAGATCCCTCCCATCAGCTATGATTTTTGAGATAGAACACAATATATATTAATAAGAAACAAAGGGTTAAAATCATTACATTTCAATAGCTCCATTTGATCAATCATCTTGATCACTGAAAAATCATTTTCTACCTAACTTCATTTGGTTCTGATTTCTGCTCCTGATAATTCTTCAGGTTGAGGTTACCCTTTTTCTCTTTTTTGCTGCATTTCTCCCTTTTACAAGCCTTCTAAAATTTACGCAGTCTCCAAATCACTGCAATAAGAGGAAGTTCAGTTTCAGCTATGATAACCATGCAAAAGCAGAATCAGATATCAAGTTGAACACTTATAGATAGGAGATAGAACGATTACATTACAATACCAATTGGATAGAGGAAAAAGGTTGTTCTCTCCAAAAAAAGGGCAGTACTGCAGCACAATATATATGTCCATTCTTGAAGATAATTAGCCATTTCTTCAAGAAGTTTCATACCAAAAACAAAAAATGATAGGCCAATCACCAAACATGTAAAAGAAAAAGAGCAACCAAATGAGCTTACTGTCATAACCTAAAAAGTTGAGGTAGTGATAGTAAGAAGCTGCCACCATGAAACTCTGCTGCTTGAGGAAAATAAAAGTTTGAAGCATTGATGAACCAGATCTGTCAATGAACAATTAAACCAGTACAAAGTAGTACAAACAGCTAACACGTAGAAATATTAAATTTCTGGAAAGTTAGAAAGAAGTCTCCAGACTTGCTATTCAACCCGTTGTTCAATCACATGACTATATCGAGCCCTATGTTACTCGGATTCGGATGTGAGTGTCGGACACGGATATGTTCAATTTTTTCTAAGATTTCTATGTATTTGGAGGATTCTTGGAGGATCATATCCTCATACCCATGTTAAAATGTGTCAGATACGGGTATCGAACACGAGTACTTCAAAAACAATGAAAAGTCGGAGCAACATAGTTTGAGCCTCTTCCTGAAGGTAAGCATTTGTCAGGAACCTGCATCAAGTCAGGGAATTGAATTCATCATCAAGAAAGTGAACTTTTATTTAATGTGTAAGCCCTGCTATCATGAATGTACTCGTACATATAACTGCAGCCTTTTATCTCATTCATGATTAATAAAAAAGCTATAGAAACTAATCAGCATAGTACTCCAGGCATTAATTTTGATTTGCATGACAATGGTAGTTCAGGATACGTTGTATCTGCCTAGCTAGAAAAGGTGCCAAAATATTAGCTATTTTTTTATCTTTACATTTGTGCCAGAAGCTTGCAGCATTCTCATATACATTCTTACATTGTGTTGCAGTTCTTCAAAAACTTCTTCTTATGGGAATAAGGATATGCGATGAACTTAAAATATAAACGCTATAGCCTCCACATAAAGTTAAATCAATTTAGACTTTTGGCTACCAATTCCTTCGATATCTCAAGTCTCAACCCTGGGAGTAATTCCAAGTTAAAATTAATGGCAAGCTTGATCTCCCTCTTTTGGTAACAATAATGTCTACCATGCCTATTCCACAACCATAACTAGATTACCCAAATCTTAAACCACATTTCAGAAACACTGAAACAACTATAGCATTCTGCTTCAGCTTCAGACCCATTAAAAAGAACCAAACATGGCGTCATGTATTATAAAAGTTTTTCCAGCCTTTGAGATAAGACATTGGCTTAAGTAGAGCATGAAAGTCCACATATTATAGTGTTATGGATCATATTTCAACCAACCCATCTTTGCTCATTTTAAAAGCAATTTACATGTTTGAATAAACATTAAATATCAGCCTCTGAAAATATATATCAGCCAGAGTATGCAGATAATCGTATAGTCAAGTTTGTAGCTATAGAACATGAATCCAAATCCTCTCCCATTTCCTTCTCCCTATCCGTGCCCCAACTCTCGTAACAAGCCACGCATTCATTTTTTTTTTCTTCGTACCTGTTCATTTATAATGCTTGACCCTATTTTTTATCTAATAAAAAAAAATTCGTTTGGAAAAAAAAAATACGGATACAAAGACGATGCAAATAAAAGAGATGGTGTCGTGGAAATTCGCCTATTCGATTACTGGTAAAATACCGAACGGTCATATTTGTATTTCGTAGCCCCCGTTAAACAGTTGAAAACAAACGAGAAAGAAAGCGACACCGAAAAAACGGACCCGCGACTCGTTACAAGAGCGGGAGCACGAGTAGGGACAGGAAAATGGGGGCAAAGGATTTCTATTCATAGAACATGAATCCAAATCCTCTGCTCCCATTTCCCTGTTTTTATCCGTGCTCCTACTCTAGTAACGAGTCGCGCGTCCTTTTTTTTTCTTCGTACCTGTTCGTTTATAATGCTTGATCCGATTCTTTATCTAATAAAAAAAATTCGTTTGAAAAAAAAATACGGATAAAAAGACGATGCAAATAAAAGAGATGGTGTCGTGAAATTCGCCTATTCGATCACCGACAAAATATCGATCGATCGTTACGAGAGGGCATTACACTGCAGAATAATTATTGTCATTTGCACTCAATCAAGCAATCCACGATGTGCAATTTTTATGAAATTGTTTTAATACAATAATAACACTATGATGATAGGGATAGAAGACTTGAATTCAAATATCTTTAAAGTGTAAGATGTACATATTTATTTATCATCATATAGTCATGTACCATTCCTTACTCTGGACCACAAAATTGAAAATTAAAATAAATAAAAGCTTACCTATCATATTTTAGTGAATATTGTTTTTATACTATATTTATCTATAATCTATATAAAAGTATGAATGTGAAGAACTTTTTAAACTGGCGAAAATAGTCATCATTATTCATTATATTTCAAAATTGGTATTATAAATATTTTTTTTATTATTAATAAAATTTATCTAATTTATAAATAAGAAGTTTAGTTTTATTAAAACACTTTCGTTAAATGAATTAATTTGATAATAAATAAAAAAATTAAAAATTTATGTAGAATTACGTTATCTTAAAAGTTTTAATTTTTCACTAATTTTAAAAAGTGAATTAATTTATTTGATATAAATAAAAATTCAAATTTACATTAAAATTCTTTATCTTCGTAATTAATTTTACATTAATATTAAAATTAATATAATAATTTGTACATGAAATAAATTTTACATTCAAATTTTAGTTAATATGTATTTTATTATTTTTATTTATTTTTAAAATGTACAAGTATATATTCAAAAATAAATAAATAGAGCATTCACAAGCGAATGCATGTGATAAGAAATACTTGTATATATAAAAGCACGAATGTGAAGAATCTTTTGAACTGACGAAAATAGTCATCGTTGTTCATTTTATTTTTAAATTGTCATTATAAATATTTTTATTATTAATAAGATTTATCTAATTTATAAGTAAGAATTTTAATTTCATTAAAACACTTTCATTTAATGAATTAATTTGATAATAAATTAAAAATTTATGTAGAATTGTTTTATCTTAAAAAGTTTTATTTTTTTCACTAATCTTAAAAAGTGAATTAATTTATTTGATATAAATAAAAAGTTAAAATTTACATTAAATTTTTTATCTCATAATTAATTTTGCATTAATATTAAAAATAATATAATTATTTGATATAATTTGTACATGAAACAAATTTTGCATGCAAAATTTAGTTAATATGCATTTTATTATTTTTTTAATATATAATTATATTAATAAATAAATAAATCAACGAGTATTCACATGCAAATGCATGTGATAACAAATATTAGTTATATATAAAATATTTGATTGAATTAAGAAAATTATTCAAAAACTAAAATAAAATAAAAGTATTTTAAAAAAAAAAAAAAAAACTTCCCACTCTTAGATAAACTAGTATAACATTTTTATAGCTATAACTTTCTCATCTTTTTTAAACTAGTATTTGTTGTCACATGCGTTCGCACGTGAATACTGATTGATTTATTTATTTTTGATTATAAAATTATATATTTTAAAATAAATAAAATATATATTAACTCAATTTTGCATTAACATGTAAAGTTTGTTTATGTGCAAATTATATCAAATTATTATAAAGTTTATTACTTTAATATTAATATAAAATTAATTATATCAAATAAATAATTTAATGTAATTTTTTTTATACCAAATAAATGGACTTAATTTTTAAGATTAATGAAAAATTAAAATTTTTAAGATAAAGTAATTTTATATAAAATTTTAATTCTTTTTATTTATTATCAAATGAATCCATTTAACAAAAGTGTTTTAATAAAATTAAACTTCTTACTCATAATTTTTTGAATATATAATTGTATATTTTGAAAATAAATAAAACTAATAAAATGTATATATATTAACTAAAATTTACATTAACATGTAAATTTTGTTTCATATGCAAATTATATCAAATTATACAAAATTAATTGATTTATTTATTTTTTATTATATCAAATTATACAAAATAAATAAAATCAATAAAGTGTTTATTAACTAATATTTGCATTAAAATGTAAAGTTTGTTTATGTACAAATTATATCAAATCATTATAAAGTTTATTGTTTTAATATTAATATAAAATTAATTATATCAAATAAAAAATTCAATGTGAAATTTAATTATTTTACCAAATAAATAGACTTACTTTTTAAGATTAGTGAAAAATTAAATTTTGAAAAATAAAATAATTTCATATAAAATTTAATTATTTATTTATTTATTATCAAATTAATTCATTTAACAAAAGTGTTTTAGTGAAATTAAACTTGTTACTCATAAATTTTATTATAATAAAAAATATTTATAATGACAATTTAGAAATATAATGAACAACAATGACTATGTCTATTTTTCTTAGTTCAAAAAATTTTTCACATTTGTATTTTTATATATACTAGTATTTGTTGTCATATACGTTTATATGTGAATGCTCGTTGATTTATTTATTTATTATTAATAATTTTATATTTTAAAATAAATAAAATTAATAAAGTGTATATTAACTAAAATTTGCATTAACATTTAAAGTTTATTTATATGTAAATTATATCAATTTATTATAAAGTTTATTATTTTAATATTAATATAAAACTAATTATATCAAATAAAAAAATTCAATCTAAAATTCAATTCTTTTTTATTTATTTCAAATAAATGGACCTACTTTTTAAATTTAGTGAAAAGTTAAAATTTTTAAGATAAACAATTTCATATAAAATTTTATTTTTTTAATTTATTATTAAATTAATTTATTTAATAAAAGTGTTTGAATGAAATTAAATAAATTTTATTAATTAAAAAAATATTTATAATAATAATTTTAAAATAATAAATAACAATGATTATTTTCGTCAGTTTAATTTTTTTTTCTTCATATTTATACTTTTACATATATTATAAATTATTGATATATTTTTTTTCAAAACACCCACCTCCTGATAACCAAATTCTAGTCTTTGGTAAGTACATGTATCTTCGGTTTAAAAAATTGAACTCAAATTCGTCTTATCTTCCCTTAATTTTTTTATGGCAAGAATTATCCTCCCTTAATTGAAAAAATAAACTCAATTAAACTAGAATATATATATATATAAATATAAATATATATATATATATATATATGAATTCCGAACAAAGATTGCTTTTGAAATATTAATTGATAAAAAGGAATAATTACCAACAAAGAGTAATCCAAGACGAGAAAGAAGTCAAAGAAGTAGCTTAAGAAATTTCAAATTATTTAAATCACCCGCGTCCGCATGGCCACTTATCTCTGGCAAGTGGCAACCATAAGTCAATAGTTGTCCAACATATCCGAACCAAAAAAGAAATTCAAAAAATTGTCGTACATCCAAAAGATCTTTCGATCTCTATCCATCGTAATTAAACCAAAAATATTAGGGTTTAATTAACATATATTAATTAAACCAAAAATATTAGGGTTAATATTAAAAATATGCCTTGATTTATTTTTAAATGATCGTTAGAATTATTCATTTAAGAGAAATAAAAAAATATAAAATTATTATTAAAAAATAATAAAGATAAAAACATTTTAAATGAGATTTTGATATCTCTGATTTTTTTTTATTAAAAAAATATTATTTTTTAAAAATTTTAATTAAAAATAATTTTAAAAAATAAAATATTTAAATATTTATTTTTTAAAATTTTTAAAAAAAATTAATTTTTTATTATTTAATTAAAAAACTAAATTAAAAAATAAAAATATTTAAATATTTATTTTTTAAAATTAAAAAAAATTATTTTCAAAAAAAATTATTTTTTAGTTAAAAATAAAAGAAAATTGAAGAAAAATTTTTTTATCAAAGAATTTATGTCAAGATATTTTAATTTTTATTATTTTTTTAATAACAATTTCATATTTTTTTATTTTCTTTTAATAAATAATTTTAACATATATCCACAGGACATGTTTTTTTTATATTAACCCAAAATATTAATATGTTTTTCATATTAACCCAAAATATTAGCTGTCAAAATACGGATTCCATTCAAAAACAAAACAAACAAAGAAAAAATAAAAGAAACTGAAGTTTTAATTAACAAAATTAGTATAATTTGAAAAAAAAAAAAAAACAGTAAAATTTCAGAAATACCAATGAATAATTTTTTTGGCCGGTAAAGATGAAGCTCATTCATACGACAAAATTAATCAAAATTCCTAATTTTTTTTTTTCGGTTTATCCTCTGTACATCCTCAAAATTATTGTACTGTAGAAAACAAATGAATTTGATTTTCTTTCGTTTCTTTCTTGCTTTCTGGTCCTCTTAATTTCGGACCTTCATCAAATCCTCCATTTTTAATCATGTTTTAGTGATCACTAATTCCAAATTATCTCCTCATTCAATCCTGCTAATCCCAATCCTCTTAACCCCAGCATTCCTCACACTTTCTCTCTGGAAACCAAACTCTGCCATGTAATCCCTCACTTCTTTCCTAATCATCTCCTTCATCGTAGCCAAAAGGTCCGGTCCAAGCGTCTCCATCTTTGTCCCACTCTCATGTTTTTCTGCTAATAACTCTAACTCTTTCTCCCTAGACGAGTTATCGTTATTTAACTCGACAGACTCGTTCCAAGAACGTCCAAGAGTAAGCGTAGTTGAAACACGAGAGTGTTGCGTCGGCTCAGCAACACAAAATCCTAAATCGCTAAGGTCAGATCCCGAAGGACTCCCCGGGTTACTAATACTCGCCGATCTTGGGGATTTAGCCGGCCGTCTTTCTGATTCCTGAAGAGAATCTCCATCTTCCGTCGAGCGTCTTCGCTTCAAGGTTGAGTTCCAATGGTTTTTAACAGCGTTGTCCGTACGACCGTTAAGGAGCCTCGCGATGGTAGCCCACTTGTTGCCGTGCTCGGCGTGTGCTTTCAAGATGATCTCGTCTTCCTCCGGCTTGAAGGCGCGGTGCTCGACTTCAGGTGACAACTGGTTGCACCACCGAAGCCTGCATGATTTCCCCGATCGACCAGGGATCGACCTCGATATCAATGACCAGTTTCTAGGACCGTGCCGCTGCACCAGCTTGCGCAATGACTCATCCTCCTCGGGACCCCACGGCCCCTTGACCCGATCAAAGTCTTGATCCATTGGTTTGGCTAGTAACAGTTTCGAAATCCCAACGGAGATTTTATTTTGTTTTTGAGGCGGTGGAGAAAAATAGAGAAGAAGCCTTTGGGTGGGAGGCTTGTATTGTATTCGTGAGAGGCATGAGAGGAATAAGAAGGGTTTATAAAGGGGAAAGGTTAGGGTAACTGATAGAGCCGGTTAACCGATACAGGTAATAAGCGTTAAGTGAACTGGTATTGACCAGTAACCGGTCGAATGCTGATACAGCTGTATAACGTTTACGGTGGCCACGTAGGCAAAGACTGAATTTTTTAGAATCCAAATAAATCCTTCTGGGGGTAGTATAGGAATTTCAATATGGTAGTTTCCTGATTTGACTCGTACAGTTATGGAAGTTACTGAATTGGAAGGAAAGAGCTAAGGAGGTTCCGGAGAATGAGAAAATCGCGAGAATTTGAGGAGAAATTTGGAAGAGGATAAGTTTGACTCTGCCAGGCTGGAAGCCATTACACGGGACTTAATTAATTTTTATTCCAAATTTAATTTTGTCGTTTTCTTCAATTTTGGGTGTGCAAAAAACTGCTGATGTGGACAAAAAACAACCAGAGTCATTTTGGCAGATCGATTGACAACTTCTCAGTCCAGCCTGTAAACCTGCCATCGGAAATGACATATTAACAGCTTTCTGGCCACTAATACGAGGCGATCACCACCGACCTTCCTAATCTAAACCACCAAAACTAATTCTCTTTCGCCACTGTATTTAACATTTCTCATACAATAACTATTAATAAAGATTAAAGATTCACAGCTGTGCTTCCGCTTTAAGAATACCGGTAATGGAAAAAAAAAAATAACGGATTTACGAACCCGATTTGTTTGTTTTCTTAGTATAAAGTGGGTTTCGTAATTTCAAATTCAAATTTGAATTTAAGAGAGCAATTAATTAGTAATTAACTGAAAGAAGGATACGCATCAACGGATCAAACACTTGATATATATATATATATATATATATATAATATATTGCTTCTACCTACTATAGCTAAATAGCTAATAGTTCCATATTTTCTTGTTGGATACGGCGGACGGTTTGAATTCTGTTCTCATTGGGTCAACCTTATAAATTTAAGAAAAATCAAGGATTTATTTCAAAAAAAAAATGTAATTTATAATAATTTTTAATTCGGACGATGTACGATTTTTTTATTATATTTTATAATTTAATTTTTTTTAAAATTTATTTTAATTTTAATATTATCTTTATAAAATATACATATTTTTATTGATCAACTATATATAATTATAAACTCATAAAATTAGTATAATTAAATTTTTATATATTTATTAAGATATTGCAGGATATTGAATTTAAAAAGATATAATTGATGATATGTGTTTTTAAAATTTTAAAAAATATATTAAAAGATTATAAAAAAATTAATTTCTAAAGATGAAAATAATATTTAAGATATTTGAATTATTTTTTTTTTAAATCTTTGCTGATTTGGATTGTAATTTTTTAAATTGATATTTTTTTAATTTTAAAATTATATATTTTATATATTATCGTACGTGTCAAAATTATAAGTTATTCACGAAAATATTTATGTCAACAAAATTTACATAATCAATATGTACTTTATTTTATTTTATTATATTATATATATATATGATAAATAAGAATGTTTAATTTATTCATGTGCTTTTTATTATTGTCCGCGTTCATTGCTTGGTAATCATTTTACTTGAAGGAAAAGAATACAAAGAATAAAATAAACAATTTTTTATTGCGGCTTAGGTACATTTATAGGAGTCAAAATTGTGAAAACGACATTGAAAAGTTATATAGTGTAAACCCCACGTAATTAAACTCCCAAGACTTAACACGCTATTGACTTTACCTAAAACTAATTCGTTGATGTTAATCACTTTGCAAAGAGAATTGATTGATTCAGTTCCAATAATCTTTTTAAATCAATAACATGTTTGGAGTTGGTACAATCCAACTTGAAAAGTTTCAAACTAACCTAAAGTTTGAATTTTGATGGTACAAATCCAACTTTTGCAAGCTACATACTGATAAAATGAAATGTAAACAATGATTATTACTTTTAATTTAATTAAGTTACAAGCAATAATATAGCTGTAATTACATAAAAAATCATGGAAATGGACCTAGTAATCTAGCAACATGATTTGTTCTCTGTATAGGTTTTTTTTATAAGTCGAAAAAACGTTGTAAATTAGTAAAACAACATATTGTGAGATATGATGAGACGAAAATTAGAACACTGGTGACTCCTAATAGGAGCCTTGGCCCCCCAAAATTTTTTGAATTTTTTTAATATATATTAAATAGATTTAAATAATTTTTAAAATTAATTTTGTTTATTTATGTAAATTTTTTTTTTTTTTTTAGTTTTATGCATTGTCATTTAAGAATTACTATTTATCCTAACTTTTAAACTCAAACTTTGAATTTTATTATTTAATAAAATATTTTATTTTTTCTGTTTTGATAAAAAAAATATTTAGCAATTGATATATATTTATATATATTTTTTAAAATAAAGTTGTCCATAATTTTAAATAAGATTATTTATTTGATATATTATGCATAAAATTATTTATTTTATGTATTATGTTTCTTTATATATTTTTTATGAATTGATAAAATTTATAATTTTGAAAGTGTATTTATTTTTGTTAGTATATTGCTTATATATATATATATATGCATATTTATATTAATATAATAAGATAAATTTTATAAAAAAAAAGATTTAGTAATATATTAAGGGTTTGTATTTGATGCACTGTCAGTCCATAAATTTATACATTGACAGTGAACCATACGATAACACTTCATTAAGAAACAAATTTTAAATTTTAAAAATTTTTAAAAATAAATATAGATAACTATACTTTTTAATACGTGACGTCATGTGGTTCACTGTCAATGTATAAATCTATACACGAACAGTGTATTAAATATAAATTAATATATTAATTGACACCTTCAAAGACAAATGTCAAGATGAGCCACTGAATTAGAGCAAATCCTGAAATATAAGTGTGGTTGAAGAAGATTGAAGATGGTTGAGGAAGATGAAAAATATGATGGTTGGGATCATTTCCTAGAGAAAGTTGCATAGAGAATTGTAAAAGGCTTAAGTTGTCAAATTGCCAAAATATCTCAATTGAAACCTTTGGATCACTACTTATAATCACACAAAAAAAAAGTTATAAAAGGTGAGTGGATAGTTATTAAAATGCCACGTAAAAATGACATAAAACATAGATTAACGAGAGAAGAAAGTTACAAAGAGTTAAAGCTTGTCGCCAAGATTTCAAGAAACACAATGACTAAGAAGTAAGAAGTGTTGTAGCCAAAGAATGCTATCGTTAAAGAATGTTATCGTCAAAAACGCTTTGTTAAAGAGCCTTCTATTAAAAATAATGCTATTATGAAACGCTACTATCAAAAAATACTATTACAAAGTACATTGTCTAATCAAATTATGCCTACATCATATATTAACAGCCAAAAACAAACATCTAAATTTTCAAAGACATCATAATCTGGATAGAGAATGATCGAGGATGTTTCCTCTGCCAACTTACATGTTTTTTGAAATAAATTAAATGATGAATATTGCTTTTTTCCGTAGGCAAAGCACACGTGACTGCATTTACTGCACATGCAAAGTAGAATTACACTGACATCCCACAATAATTAGTCGTCTATATAAAGGGACTTATCAATTATTCTAAAATTTTAAATTCAAAACTTTTTTTATTTATTTATAGATTTTTAGTTAACAAATGTTTATACTTTATACACGTATATTAAAATTAGTTAAAATAATTTTTATTTAATACCATATTTATTAAACTTAAAAAAAGAAATTTTATGAATTATAAATACCATTTTTGTCCATAAAAACTCTTCAACGGGATGAACAGTGGGAATCTGTTTGGATTTGGAACATTTATGCTAAAGATTATGGGATATTAAACAAATAACTATAAAAAGGATATATCACACGTGATGGAGAAGGATCAAGGATGCTTCTTATTTTGATGGTTAATATAATAATATATATATATATATGCTTTGTAAGATTGATA
This sequence comes from Fremontodendron californicum, assembly GCA_030761205.1. Taxonomy (NCBI): domain Eukaryota; kingdom Viridiplantae; phylum Streptophyta; class Magnoliopsida; order Malvales; family Malvaceae; genus Fremontodendron; species Fremontodendron californicum. The sequence goes on from JAULJL010000007.1 coordinate 33,731,511, forward strand.
ATTAAATTAAATGGTCCATATATATTATAAAACTAAATTTGTTTTTCCCAGGAACTGCACATGTTTCTACATTAATTAAATGCAAAAGGGGACATTCATCGATATGCTTGGCCTTTGAGCTTGTTTAAAAAAATATAAAGTGGGTTCCTTATTTTATTAATGTGTCTGCAGCAAAGTATAATAGTGGCAAAAGGCAAAGCCACGAAATTTTTGATGATTACTAAATGTTCATTTCGATGATCAATGAAAGTAATTTTCACCTCATTTATGCATATTTTATAATTGGATCCTCAAAAGGAAGCATAAGTAGAGGATTGAAAAAAAATATTGTTTTTAATTTTTTTATTGGCCAAAAAAATAATTTAGTGATAAATGGTAATCATATTTATCTTTAAAAAAATAACATTTTATTTATCTTTTTTCTAATTGTTTAAAATGAAAAAAAAAGAAGCAAAAGAAGATGTTTTCTTGTAATATATAAAACTTGATAATATTGGGGGAAAAATGATGGACAAGCATGTGCTTTTTATCTCATAAATTGGGAGGTAGGGAAATTTATTTTTATTTTGTTTATTTTATCTTTCTTGCCATATTTTATTTATTTTCTTAATTTTAATTTTTGAGGGCTATTTATGTTTTCGGTCTATAAAAACCCATCAAATAACCCAAAAGAATAAGTAGCTAAACATGGAGGTCCATTTAGAGCCCAGCCCATTATTATTATTATTAAGGAAAGAGGAAAAACTCGAACTGATCTCGTAAATCAAAAAGAGGATATCTCAAATCTGCCAAGAAACCCCAAATTCCAAAAGCATTAGGGTTTTTCCACGGAATGTCGACGGGCAGGGCAAAGGACGGCGACACTCAGTTGGCGCTAGCGGAGCAGAAATCAGGACTACCACCGCGACCTCCGCCGACAGCATCGACGGCGATTGTAGAGTACGAGAAGCCGGTGTTCAAGGAGGAGGAAGAGGACCTAGAGGTGAAGCTCCGCCGCATTATAGAGAATGTCCCTGTCCGTGTTAGCAATACCTCCGGAAGTTCTGCTGGTTCTGGGTCCGGTGATTTCCACCAGGTATTTTATTTACTCTAACTATCTATTGAGGGTTTTTATGGCTTGCCTACTAAATGTCTAAATCTTAACTGTTGATTGCTCTGTTAGTAGATTAGCTGATGAAATAGATGTTTCATTTGCGAAATTTTGAGAGATTGTTGATCAGTTTGTTTTAGTTATCTTTAGGTTTTATGGAAAATTTGATTGTAGGATTGTTGATTTGGCATCAAATTTAATCAATCGGGGAGTAAATTTATGCAATACTTAGCCTTCTTAAGTATTCAGAAAGTGCAACGCCAGATCTTCCTTCTCAGTTTATAATGAAATCTTATTTTTGTTTCTTTTGGATTGGTGCAGCATATAATGCCATAAAGTATATGCATTTTCTTGAGTAGTATTAAGTGTACCTTGTAAAATTTTGATTGCTTATAATTGTTTGGACAATTTGGGTATGTTAGATGACTTACCAGCCTTCCAAGTCTTCATTAATTTTTTCTCAAAGTATGTTTTCTGTCTGTTGCAACAGTATCGACAGATGAGACGGAAAGAGCAAGACAGGCTTGCGAGAATGGATGTTGACTACCAGAAAAGGAAGGAACTAGCTGAGTTTAACATGAGGAGGGAAGAAAGATTGAAAGCTGCTGAGGAACGGACAGCAAAGAAGCGCCTGAAACGCCAAAAGAAAAAGCAAAGGAAAAAGGAGAAGAAGATGAAATCGAATGCTGAGGGAGAAGAGAATAAGAAGGAAGAGTCTTCAGATGATGAAGGGGACTCTGAAAATGACGAAGAAACAGCACAATGAACAAATTTTTACTTGATATTCATGCGCCGACCTTGGTCCTGTGAACTTGGCTCCAATTCGAAGGAATCAGATATACCAACAACGAGATATTGTGGTTCATTGGTCTTTTTTATACTGATTTGGACGTGGTCTTCCTTGTGTACACACTTGTGAGAAGTGAAGGCATGAGGCTTGGGGGAAACGAAACTTCAAAAGAAAAAGGTCTGATGCCTGTTATGTACTTTGAAATTTTTGTTGGCTTAAGAAGATGTATATTCACTGACTACTTGTATTGCTGTTCTAGATCATGAAACCAGTGACAAATCTATTAAAAAATCAGGAAGATTTCTGTTTCAAAGTAAAGGGTTACTTGGATACTACGTTAATGATGACATTAGTTTGGTTAATCTTTGCCCACTGTTGAATCCACCCTGGTTGACTAGGTCCATGCTGCAGTTCAGAATAATTGTCCGAGGGATGGAAGTTATTATTGTTGGATGGAATCATGAAAATAGGTGGTTGATGATTTTATATACCAGTCATGTGCCAATGGCCACCAGGGTATCAGCTGCTGCTTTTTTTTTTTTTTTTTTCTTGTTGATATCTAGTTCACATCACCTGTCGCTTTTTCTGGTGAAATCAGTTGAGAAGCTAACGTTTGAGTGGACATCAAATCTATGCTCTATATGCCATGTGTTCCATTTATTTTATTTTTATTTTTTTTTTAAATATAACCTATGTATATATGATACATCTACATCTTAACCAAACTTAAAAGACTTAAAAGAGTTCATATTCTCGAATTAGGCTATTTAAAGTAGACGTTTGTAGCTAACAAGAGAGACACTCTCAAGATAAATGACATTTATTGGTCAATTTTTTGAATCCCTTTCTTCTTTCCCTGACATACACCCAAAAAAGAAAATATACTTTAACTTTCAATAAGCTATGGCCTATACCAATTAAAAGTGGTTTATCAAATTCTAAAGAAAAAGAAAAAGCATAATCCTAGTAGTAGTAGACTTGTTAAAGAGTTGAATTCGAATTGAGCTGTACTTGGAATAAGATGTTTTAAATCTTGATTGATTGATTTATTCGGTTTAAATTATTATTTAATTATAAAAAAATATATATAAATATTAATATAAAATAATTTTTATTATTTTAAATAGTAAAAATAATTATTTGAGTTCAACGAGTTGAATCTTGAAAAAGTAATTCAAATTTGATTTAATTTGATTAGATCCGTGAACAAGTTTAATTAGTAGTTAGATATCTAATTTTAATTTTTAATAGTACAGTGTAATGATCATGTGATCTCACCAGTCTATACGTGCTCTACATTATTTTTTATTTTTTAAAAAAAAAATCTTTTAAATGATGTCTTACTCCTAAAAACGAATCTAATAAACTATCGATACCAAAGGGAAAAAAAAATGTGGTAAAGGATTGAAATCATGACGTTGAATATTATGATACGGCTAGCGATGGTTGAACAAATAATGGGTTGAATGAGCCCTCTTCAGGTAAAGGCGTAAAAGCCCATTTTAATTACCACATGAGTCCCATAACCTGTTCAGTCTGTTCATTTTCTTCCGTTTCATTCTTGGTGCTGTTTCTGTTTGTAATTTTATTTTTCTCCCTCCCCTCGCTCTCCTTTCTCTCTAAAAAATCAATTGCAGAAGAAACGAAACACAGCAATCGCCCCATGGGAGATTCGAACCCTACTCCTCGCATATCAGTTCATCAAGCTCTCGGTGGTGGCACAGGTCTCCTCTCTTTCTATATATATGTACAAATATTCGCAGTATATTCATACATATACGTAGCAGCCACTTCATTTCATTTCCGGATAGATCTGTTTCACTTCCATTAACGCTTCCACCATCATTTCTATAAATGGATGTTTTCGGGTTATCTTTTTTTTTTTTTTCCCCTTAATACTTATATTCCATAATTAAGTTATAATACAAATACGCTAATTATATTGTTCAGCGACTCCCATTTTTTTAAAAAAATTGGTTTGCATGATTCTGATTTATTTGGATTGTTCTTTTTAATTTTATTTTCTGGGTCTGAGGTTTAATTTTATTTATGTATTGTTGGTAGTTGCCGATGTGCTATTGTGGAGAAAATGGCGTGGCGGAGTTGTGATGCTAGCCTCGGCAACCACGTTGTGGTACCTTTTTGAAAGAGCTGGTTATAATTTCTTGCCTTTCGTGGCCAACGTATTATTGCTCCTTGTTGTTATTCTCTTCTTCTGGGCCAAATCTGCTTCCCTTCTCAACAGGTTTTTCCCATTTTTAACCCCTTACGATATTTTTATTATTCTTATAATCTACCATCCTTTCTATGTATCCCATTGCATGCTTTGTTGGGAAATTCTCGCACCCAGGAAAAGAAAAAGAAAATTTTGTTTCTTTTTTTATGAGAATATATGAGGATTTTTTTTAGAGGAAAAAAGAAATTGAAAGTTCATCAGAGATGATTTTTGAAAAGGGAAAATGGAAGTGATTCTGCTTTCTGATGCAGACCTTTGCCGCCCCTTCCTAATTTGGAAATTTCTGAGAAGACTGTTGGGAAGGTTGCTGATGAGTTACAACTATGGATCAATCATACATTATCGATTGCACATGACATTGCAATTGGCAGAAATTTGAAACTTTTTCTTAAGGTTTAAGTTTTGCCTTTCTATTAGTACATCTTTTGTTGGTTTGACATAAAACTTTAAAATGCCTTGGCCTTGCAAAAGTTTTTAATATATCTGTTGCTCAGGTTGCTGTTAGCTTGTGGTTAGTATCATACATTGGTAGTCTCTTCAAATTCCTCACTCTGGTCTATATTGGTGAGTTTTATGAGACCCTATTTGTTTCTAAAACGGTGATGATTCCTTTAACCTTTTTCATATATGCTTATTTCATTAGATATGTTCTGTAGGAGTTATTCTTAGTCTATCGGTTCCCCTGGTATATGATAAGTACCAGCACCACATCGATGAGAAGCTTTCTGTAACACACAGAATCATTCGAACCCAGTATAGGAAAATTGATGAAATGGTATTAAGGAAGCTTCCTTTGCCCTCAAACAAGGAAAAGAAGATGCAGTAGGTAAGTTTTCTTCCTTCTCTCTGCCTTTTGCTTGCATCTCTAAATGGCTAAGAAGCAAGCATTTTTTGATATTGTTTGGGTTGCAGTAATTTGGATTATGCAACTGTTTAATTATTCTATGTTGAATTGATTGGTCATACCACATAGTAACTATGACTCCATTGCTCCAATAAATGCACATCTAGTGACCAGTGTACCTGCCCAGGAAAAGTTGCATAGTGGCTAAATCAGAGAATTAACGTATAAAGGATTTAATAATCCTCTGAGTTTCATCTTTCAAGCATGGCATGCTGTCTATATTCACCTCTTTGGGAAGATTTTGCTCTGTTACCATTTAAGATTACTTGTTCATGTTATTTAGGATTATGTATCATTTGGGACTGTTAACGATTTGCCTGGATTTCGCCTTCCTACCATAATTGATACCTGATTTATGCATAGTGCCTGATCTTAAATTCGGCAGTTCTCTGCATGTGATTTCAATCTTGTTTTTCCTGTGAAGCCTTATTTTAAAATGCATTTATTTTACTAATTTTGAACTGGTTTCTTCATTTGGATTTTGTTCTAACAAGTAAATGGATGCCCTTTATGCTCACTCAATGAGATCTGCTAATGTATAAAACAGTCTCCTACGTCTAGATAATGTGAACTGCTTGAAGTTGTCTCATAATGCTTGTTCATTCTTTTTGGCCATATAATGCTTACTCATTTCTAGCCTACAAATATGTTCTTGGTTTGGCACACACGGACATACTTTCAGGAGGACATCTAATTGAATTTTTTTGGATTTTATAGAATTAAGTATGAACAAGGATTAAACAAAGAGATTGTAGTCTATTATCCATGCAACAATGAGCCCTCGTAATTTGCTTCTTCCTGAACTAATGCTTGGAAAAACAGGTTATTATCCAAATATCACAAGACATTTTGCCTTTCACATTTGAAAGTTTTTAGATGTTCTGATCTTCAGAATTATCCATGTTATCTATTGGATTTGGGATGTGATCCCTATATGATTAAACTGTAATATCACCTTGAGCAAACTTGGCCCAAAAGTCAGTTTACCCATTTGGAAAACCTATCCAAGGGAGCTTTGATCAAACCTTGACTTGCTGATAGGAAAGTGTATTAGGTCCTGTTTTGAGGCCAGCTGAGTTGAGATTATACAATTAATGTGACTAATAACATTTAACCAGGAGTTAGTCTGCGGTCATAAATGGCAAGTTCTGAATAGTCTCTTCAGTCCAATGATTATTAGCATTGTTGCTTCTGTGATCTGGGTGCACAAAGTGAATCATGAACTTTTATTGTTTCATAATTGAATAATTTAGCAATAAGTCATCTAGGCATATAATGTCCACAATAATTAATGTTGAAAAAAAAAAAAAAAAAACTTGCATGCTTAGCTGATTAAGGCAGGCTAGTTTTGAGACCTTTGATGTTATAGACATGGACACAGATTTTGCTAGTTTCTTTGGTTGCAGCACTTCTAAGACAAAATGTTAAATTGTTAAAGTCCATTGCCTTGTTTGGATTCACTTGTTGCTTACTCTTGCCTCTCTCTCTCACTAAAGCATATGTACTTATTTTATACAGTGTATTCAGGTGGTTAAGTGTGACCAGGGGCATAGAGGGTTGGGTTTTCAAGATGTGAAGCTTTTGATTTTTTTTTGCTTGGATGTCGTCAGTTTTCTTATACTATTCGAGTTACCTATCTGAGCGGGACTAACCTTGATAACTTATATTTTTGGGAGGAGATTAAACTTTTTCTTGTTTTTTCCCCTTGTGGAAACTTTATATTCTTGATTTAAGTCTTAGCCTGCAGTTTATACATTTGTGGTTATATTTAACATGTTCATTTGGGTTAGACAAAGATATTCTCCAATGGTGGAGAAAACTTGTTTATGGCAATGGGATCCAAGCTTATATATTTCTTTTCCTATGAGTTTCTCATCATCCCAGTCTGGTTAAGGGGATGTAGAGTTCCTGTTTTATTTTGTAGGAGAATTATCTTAATATATGTATAAAACTGAGAAAATGTTAGAATCATATGGTAATACAATATGTCATGTTCAACTTTATTATTTATCTCATCATTAATTATTTTCCCACTTCGGTATAATTAATTACATCTATCATATAAATATGCATAACTATAAGCATAAATCCTGAATGGTACAGACAAGATATGAGTGTGCATCTGAAATTTTTTTTTTGGTTGAGATCAATTTTGATCCGAACTCGAAAAACTTGATTAACACATTTGAATTCAAACTTGATCTAACCCGATTTGATAAAAAAAAGTCAACAATCCGAATCCGAATTGACCCTATCCAAAATCATCTCGATTCGTCGAATTGACAGGTCTTGGCCATCATATTTATAAACTTTGAAGTTATAATAATCGGGTTGTTCATTTGAAGTTTCTAAACACTAATATGTGGTGATAGCATGCAAAGGAAAATGTGTTCTGTTGTTTCGAATTGGATACTCGTGGACAATGGGCAATATGCCAACATTTTTGAGCTCATAATGATTAATGAACACACATTTGATCCAATGTTAGCCATTTATGATTTGCATACTTAAACCCCCCTTCATTTGAGGGTGAATTTCCTGGGCTATCATGGTATATGTTTTTGTTCTCAAATCATAAAAGATTGGGTTCTGGTATTTTTTTTCCAAAGGCTTGCTTTTCTTCCTCTATGTTGTACTACCCTTAATGGTGGATTATATTTTATCACAAACTCAGTCAAGAAAGGATAATCCTCTTTCCCAATCTAACTCATTGCCCCATGCTGTATTGATACATGTATTTATTAAAAAAAAATAAAAAGATGGCTTGTAAAACAGCTATCAGATGTAAAATCGAATTTAAGTATTCTACATTTCAACAATTAAGGCCACAAAATCATGTTCCAGCAGAAGCTTCGATTCATGATATTTACCAAGAAAGGCAGAATTTATGCAACCTTGGGAATTGGAATACTCTCTGAATTAGGCAACGTCACTGAGCGCAACAGTTCCAGTGAGAACACAAGCCCCAGAAAATGAGAAAGAATAGTGTTAGCAGATGCCTGCACGAGCAAGAGATACATAAGGCCATGCAATAACCAAGGCTATTTCTAATTACAAGTTTGTCTTTGATCAATAAGTCTTATATTGGCTCTTAGTTATGACACCTTTTAATTCACTGGACTATGAATCAAGAATCTTGTACATAATTTCAACCAGATAAGCATAAATGTTCCTAAGTTTGAGAAACCATGAATATCAATATCAGACTGAATATATAGCATAGTGAAAAGCAAACTTCAATTTATAAGTAGTACATGTATAGAGACACCTCTAAATTTACATGCATTTATATATGTCTATATGGAGAACCACGATCTTCAAGGTATCCGTGATTGGTTGCTATCAATCTAACGGACCTGGTCAATCTCACTCTTTACAAACAAAATTATAATGCATTGCCGGCAGGTCACCTAAGGCAGGTCTTTGGATATTGACCGGTAACTGAAAAGCAAGGACTTCAAAATTTTGTGGGGGTTCCTCTTCCCTTTTCTTTCTTCTACTAATTTGAGAAGAGAAAGGAATGTGTATAGGGTTGAACTAATGCAGTAACTAAACTCTCAATTTCACAAACATGAGTCTAATTCGGTTAAACATTATAGATATTTCATTATGAGGCTCAAATTAGATTAAGTACCTGCACCAAGAATACATCCAAGGCAAGAACTGGACTAGAGCCGGGAGAAATTCCTTGGTAATAAGGATTTGTCGAGGAAGTAAGAGCCTTAGCGGCTAGTACGCCCACTGTTGCTTGCATGCCAAGAATAGCAGCACCCATTCCCAGAAGATTCAGAACTATGCCATTTTTCAAGCTTTTCACAACATCAGCACGAGGAGGAGCCTGAAACCCAAGAGAAATTTTTTTATTGGAAATTGAATGAGCCAACAAGCATTAATCAAAGATCAAATAAGCCCTGAATTTGGGCACATGCCTAACCGTAATCTAATCTTCCAAACTCAAAATCAATCCTACACGTAATAGGTGACTTAATCTAGATCAAGCTCAAATGGATCACTAAGTCTACAATTCTAATTTGAGGAAGAAAATGTGGTGACAGAAACCAGGAATTAGAACTTTGAAATTCCAAATTTTAGCAGCTGTCTCTCATTTTATACCAATGACTGTTGATGACCAGTGGTTAAATTGTTAAGTTTTTCAAGTAAATTTAACATTTGCAAAAAATAATGCTCCTTTAGAGGCAAAACACCTGTGCCCTTTGTCTTCAAGATTGCCAATCCTTGTACAGCCCATTTCCCATAAATAATATGATATTGTTCAATTATAAAATGAAACATATGAACCAGGAAAGAACTGAACTATTATAGCTTGTTGTAAGCTGTGTTGCACTTCAAGAAATGTTTTGTTAATTTTCAGTATACTCTTTGACATACTCAAGACAAATCACCAACAATTTAAGAAATGTCACCCTTTTCTTCCAAATAAGCTAATGAACTTTCTAAGCGTAGATTGCACAGAATATATTAAGCATAAACCCAAAATGAGAAAGAAATAAATGAAGTTATCCAGCTTAATTACTTTGAGCAAGGGCCAATTCATTTACTTCAAACATAAAATGTTAGGATAATTAACTTAAAATATCTAGATAACACAATTTGTGCCTATTATATGAGAATACTCAAGTAAAACTTAAATGTCTAGAAAGTGATGAAAAAGAATATTGAAACGGATTGTCTCCTTCAACTCTCAGTACTCTGGAATTTAAAACGATCATTTGTCTATGTGAAATGTCACCCTTTTCTTCCAAATAAGCTAATGAACTTCCTAAGCGTAGATTGCACCAACTATATTAAGCATAAACCCAAAATGAGAAAGAAATAAATGAAAGTTATCCAGCTTAATTACTTTGAGAGAGGGCCAATTCATTTACTTCAAACATGAAATGTTAGGATAATTAACTTAAAATATCTAGATAACACAATCTATGCATTATATGAGAATACTCAAGTAAAACTTAAATGTCTAGAAAGTGATGAAAAAGAATATTGAAATGGATTGTCTCCTTCAACTCTCAGTACTCTGGAATTTAAAATGATCATCTGTCTATGTGAAATGCATAACTGAATATAAATCATATCAATCAAGTTAATGTGTGGCATTCATCCTAAATAGATTAAGAACAACAGATAGATGCAATTTAGATATGAAACTTTTTCTCCTAAGAATAAAATATAACAACAAACAAACAAAAAGAACAATGCACTTTGAAGGATCATTATAAATAATACATCAGATACTTAAACTGTTAACACAAGTTCAACTCACAATACCTTTGAAGGATCATTAGCAGTCCTCTTGAGTTTCTCAGAAAGCCGAATATATCCAAATGACCAAAAAACCGATATGAATGCAGCCACAATTCCACCAGCAGTAGCATAAAAAGTAGCAGGTGATGTCATTTTCCCAGTAATAACAACAGAAAATGAAAGTATCACTGCTGACACCACAGTGCACACTAGCTGTCCCCAAAACCCTAAATTGCCCAATCGCTTAAAGTACCTTGACGTGCTCTCTAACCTCTTCGAAACCTGCACCATTTCCATGCAAAATCCTTATCCTAACTCATCCTTAAAACAAACAGAAAAAAAAAAAAAAAAAACCCCACTAAACAATCCAAAATTAACCCACAGCATTCTACTAGTTCTAATGTTGTAGCTGTTATATGTGTTTTGATGTTACTGATTACAAGAACAATGTGGATTACTGGTTGCATTTCTTTTGCTTTTTTCAAGATTTATTAACTACCCAGAAGACAATATATCAGAAAATTTTGACTAAGCTAAACCAAAGAGCAGAAACCCAATTCGATAAAGTTGAAACTTCAGCACCAAATAAGTCAAACCCAATAAAAAATTAGAGTTTTTGAATCAGTTAAAAGGGTAAATCTGATATTAAGAAAAGGAAAGTGAGGGAGTACCTGAGCGAGTTTTGCCTTGTCAGCGTCATCATTAGGGGAGGTAAAACTAGGTGAAACTGAGGAAGAAGAGACTCTGCTCAAAAAAAGCTTAGATCTTTTAACATTGACAGGATCGTAGGAAGCGAAGGGGGAGACTAGAGGCTTCGGTTTCCGAGTTTTGAGTGAAGTGAGAAAATTTGGAGAAGAAAAAGTGAGCGGTGGTCGGTGACGGTGATGGGGGAGGGGACCCACCGCCACCGCACAAATGCCGGAGCGAGTTGCCGGTAGCAATAGCGTTTGCATGATGATTTGATGGTGTTTAACGGGTTGCGGACGGTGTTGGTACGACGGCTGGGACGTGGCAGCGGAGCAGAGTTTGGCTAATTGATTTACAGTTGTTTGTACTAAGTTGCTGGATATAGAATGAAAACTACTTTTTTTTTTGTTACTTATTTTCTTTCTATTTTCTCTTTATTACAAGTTTACAACTACTCCTACTGGAGGATGTTTTTTTCCAAGGTAAAATTTACATGAAGTTGTAGGTAATTATAAAGTTTATGGTAAAATTTTGTACCAAAAAATTCTTGATAATTAAATAGAAATTATTAAAATTAATTATTATGTTGAGAAAAGTCAATGAATGAAATAATACAGGTATATAATAAAATGAAATAATACAGGTATATAATAAAGTTAATTAGAAAGAACATTTATGTATGAAATTTAGGTGATTGTCACATGATGAAATTTGTCATATTTTTAATTAAAATTTTCATTTTAATAAGATATTAAATAATGGTATAAATTTTTAAAATATGATTTATTCAAAAAAAATTCCATCAAATTATGGGATATTACTCATAATTCTTTATTATATTTTATATTATATTAAATTTATTCATATATATATATATATATTACTAAAAAGTGATCAATTTCTTAAAATTATAAAATAAAAATATTATTATGATAGCATTAAAATTTTAAAGATATAAAGACTTTCAAATTAATAGTAAAAAAAAAAAATCATATACATTCATCTAATATTGTACTCATTTCATACACATATAATATATAAGTTTTTAAAATTCTATTACAACTTATAAAAGTTTTAATATTTTTCATTTAAATCTCTAGATAAGTAGTGAGTGTGTGAAATGAATCTATGAGATGAGGGCATGTAGCATTATTTATACTAAAATTATTAATTATACAGTCTTTCAATGAATTATGAGAACTTTTTTGACAATTTAAAATTGAAATAAAAAGTAAATAAACCAATCATTAAACAATATATTTTTCATCGACAAGAAAAATAAATATAATTTTAAAATAATGAATTTAAAAATTTAAAATTATGATTTTATCTTAACCTTTTATAAAGTGATTTTCATTTTAAAATATATATTTTTTGAAACAAGATTACATTCAAACAAAGTACCAAACCCCTTCATTTTAAAGATTTGTAAGTAATGATTGATGAGTACAAAAATATAAATAGTAATATGATTTTAACTTTTTTAAAATTATAATAATATATAAAATTAAATTATGAAGATAAAATAAATAAGTAAAATTAATTAAAGTGAATTTAAATTTATTATTATATATATATATATACTAAAAAAAACTTTAAAATTTTTGAGGGGCCAAGGCCCCCTCCCATGAGGAGCCGCCGTTGGGCATAGCGACTGCAGATTTTATTTCTTTGCACATGCCTCTTACGCCTGCGACTTCTAAGATGCTGGATGATGAGACTTTTGCTAAGATGAAGAAAGGTGTTCGTATTGTCAATGTTGCCCGTGGGTGAGTGATTGATGAAGAGGCTCTTGTGAGGGCATTGGATGCTGGAATTGTAGCTCAGGCTGCTCTTGATGTTTTTATGAGGAGCCCCAAAACAGGGCAGCAAGTTGGTTTCTTCCTTCTGGGAAGATCAGAGAAGAGAAGAAGAAGAGTCAAAATTTGATTGGTTTAAGCTGCCTTCATACCCAGCCGCCCCCAGCCTCCAGCCCCCCTCGCATCCAGGCCCCTCCACCGCACCCAACCCCAAGCCTCAGCTCCTCCAGCACCCAGTGCCCAGGCCTTCCCTAGGCCCAGTCTCCAGCGCCTAGCTCCTCAGCCCCCAGCCCCGCCCTTCCCTGCCGCCCCAGATCTAGATCCGCCTCCCTTCCCTCACCCAGCCGCCCCAGCCTCCAGCCCCCCTCGCATCCAGGCCCTCCCTCTCCAGATCTAACCTTCTTCAAGCTTCACTCCATCGGACCAGCCCCTAGCCCCCCTTAAAGCTTTCGCCCTCAACCGCATCCTTTCTCCCTAAAGGCGCAGCGCAGGTCCTCTCCTCTTAAATCGGGCGACACGCCGACGCCGGCACCGTTTGTTTCTCTCGTGAGCAACATTCAACTTCTCCAGGTGCCGTCTGTCCCTGTCGCCCCTCCTCCTCCTCCACCGGTCGGTAACTCTAGCAGCATCGTGGCGACATGTTTGGGACACGGTGAAAAGAGATCTGTCGAGGATCGTTAGTAACTTGAAGCTGGTGGTGTTTCCGAATCCCTACAGAGAAGATCCAGGAAAGGCGTTGAGGGATTGGGATCTGTGGGGTCCTTTATTCTTCATTGTCTTCTCATATTTTGGGGTGTTTTAATCGAAAACTTTTGATCTCTTCTGTTGCGGGACTTGAATCAGCTTCAGCTTCACCTTAACTAATTTCGCCTTAACCACCCCTTCCAGATCCACAAGATCCACGACCACATTCACCAGATCCACCACAAACCCCCTCCATAAAAAAAAAAAAAAAAGTCCTCACGACCAGATCCACCCCCTCCACCATAATAACCACCAGATCCACTCCCACCACCATCACCGTATCCATCCCTCCAGCTCCTTCCTCCTCTACCGTATCCTCCTCCATCATAACCACCAGATCCAGGATCAGCCGTTGGGTTTTTGATTGGGGATGAACCTTATGATGACTCCATTGGAGAAGACAGCTAATCAAAGATTGGAAGGTGAGGAATCCCAGCAAAGAAGTTTTTAACACGTTGTTACTGGAGATTATCCCTCCATTGCAGCTGGAATGGATCGTGGTAAATTGGTGGAACGATCAAGGGAAATTGGAGAAAAACGAAGAACAGAGTCAGTTGTACCTAACTCTGATGACGTGGCAGCTCCTGATTGGAGGAAATTGTTTGCTGCAGGTGAAAATCAAACTCTGAGATTCTTTCCTCCGATGAAGATGGATGGGAAAGTTACTGTAAAACCACCAGATGAAGTATTTGAAGAAGGAATTCTTCAATGGAAGAACTCACTGATTGCGCAATTTATAGGGAAACCTCCAAATTTCAGTTTGTTCAATAAGCTGGCTAATATGCTATGGGGAAAGGATGGAGATCTCCAAATTAAGCCAGTAGGAAGGAATCTCTATGTTCTTCAGTTCCATAATGCAGAGACAAGGGATTGGGTGCTTGAACATGGACCTTGGCACATCCAAAATAGCCCAATCATCTTGAGAAAATGGGAACCAGACCTGAACACCTTAGAATTCAACATGGAGAAGCTTCCTATCTGGATTCATCTGAGCAATGTCCCATTGGAATTATTCACAATGAGAGGTCTGAGCTATATAGCTAGCGCCATTGGCACCCCTCTCTATATGGACAAAATAACTGCAAACAAGCAAAGGCTAGCATATGCTAAAGTTTGTGTTGAGATAGATGTGGCTCAAGAATTGCCCAATTCGATTGCAGTGGAGCTCAGAAATGGCTCAGTGATCCCTATCACAGTTGAGGCACCATGGATGCCTCAGAAGTGTATTCACTGTGGTATTTTTGGTCACAATAACAAAAGTTGTCCTCGCCAGCCACAGGAAATTCCAACCAAAAAATGGACTCCTAAGCAGAAGGCTCAGAATGAGCAAAAAGAGTTGAGGGTTCCTGATGAGCAGACGATTTCAAGGACCTCTGAAAAGCAGATAGAATTACCTGCTCAGGTAATCATCGAGCAATTGGAAAGGCCAGTTCCATCTGGGACAGAACGAGGATCCACCTCAGCCACAGAAGCTATGGGCTCAGACAACAGATTTGCAATATTGGAATCTGTTCCTGAAAATGAGGAGGATACTGGTAAAACAGAGTCATTTATAGAGGATAGGACTGAAAGCCACTCTCATCAGGTTGTTTTTCCAGAAGAAACAAGAAAGCCTAGGGCTGCTGCAGCAGGAGTGGCAGATCTGATGAAGAACTTGAAGAGAAGGAAAGGGCCTATTGACAAAGGAAAGGCTCGAGGTAAGGCTTCTGCCTTGGGGAGTCACTCTCCAACTCTTCATTAATGAACTTTCTTGTTTGGAATGTTAGAGGACTCAATTGTCCTCTAAGGCAGAAACAGGTAGTCAGTAGAATTTCTAAGTTGCAGATTGATATTGTCTGTCTTATTGAGACTAGAGTAAAGTTACCTAAAGTGCAGAAGATTGTTGACATGCATTTTAAGGGATGGAATCTCCATCATAACTACTCTGAAGCTTCAAATGGAAGAATTTGGATCCTTAGTAAGGTTCACCTGGATGTAGATATGAAGGACTCAACAGAACAGTCTATCACATGTCAGATTAAACTGAACTCTCTGAGGTTTTATTTGACTGCCATTTATGGAAGTAATGAAGGAAGCAGAAGGAAATTGCTTTGGTCACACTTGCATTCCCTCAGTGGAACTACTCAAGGTGCGCCATGGATTTTGGCAGGAGATTATAATGTCGTAGCTCATCCATCAGAAAGCTCATGTTTTAATGGATCCCAACACAGTACCTCAGATATGAAAGATTTCCAAATTTGCATTGAACAGAATGCATTGATGGATTACCAATTTGTGGGTCCAATCTTTACCTGGTCAAATCATCAAGAGAATCATCTTGCCAAGAAGCTTGATAGGGTCATGATCAATGATCAATGGCTCCTCTCTTTCCCATATTCCTATGTGGAATTTATTGCACCTGAAACCTCTGATCACTGTGCTGCACTTATCAAAACCAGCTTGGAGAATCACTCCCCTCCCAAACCATTCAAGTTTTTCAACTTCTGGACTAGGGATGCAGAGTTCATGGATATAGTTGAGAGCTCATGGCAGGATCCCACCAGAGGCGATCCTATGTCCAATTTATATATAAAACTGAAGAGAGTGAAGCAGAAGCTTAAGAACTTCAATTTCAAGAAGTATGGAGCTATTACTGAGAAGGTACAAGCCAAAAGAAGGGAATTAGCAGAAGTGCAGCTCCAACTACTAAGGAAGCCTGCAGATGTTGAACTGGCAGCAAAGAAAGATATCCTATCCAGGGATTTCAATAATCTTCTCAAAGATGAGGAAAGCTTTTACAAGCAGAAATCCAGAATTCAATGGCTAAAGGAAGGAGACCAAAATACAGGCTTCTTCCATAGGATGGTGAGGGCAAAGTTGAGCAAAAATACCATACATTCTTTGACGGATGCACAAGGAAACAGACTTGAAAACTTTGATCAGATTGCTACAGAAGCTGTCTCCTACTTCCAGAACTTGCTGGGATCCAAAGACCATATGGTCAAGGGCTGTAATCAGGATTTGCTTGCTGAACTTCTACAGACTCCCATCACTGAAGACCACCAAGCAGAACTGGTTAAAAGGGTAACTCCTGCAGAGATAAAAGAAGCAATGTTTTCGATTCATAGTGACAAAAGTCCAGGGCCAGATGGATTCACAGCTCACTTCTTCAAAACAGCTTGGCATATTGTTGGTGAGGATGTCACAGAGGCTGCAATGTTCTTTTTCAGGACAGGAGTGATGCACAAAGCCTTCAATTCAACTAGCTTGGCTCTCATTCCAAAATGCCCTAATCCAAGCACAATGAGAGATTTCCGACCAATTTCTTGTTGCACAGTCTTTTACAAATGCATCAGCAAGATTCTGACTAACAGACTCAAGAACAGTCTTCCACTGGTGATCTGTCCCAATCAGAGTGCCTTCATTCCAGGCAGGAGTATCACAGACAATATCCTGCTTGCTCAAGAGTTAGTCAGAGGCTATGGTAGAAATACTCTATCCCCAAGATGTGCCATAAAAGTGGATTTACAGAAGGCTTTTGATACTATCAGCTGGGAATTCATCTTTGCAGTCTTGAAGGCAATGCAGGTCCCTCAGCAGTTCCTAAATTGGATTGAAAGTTGCCTAACCACCAGCTACTTCTCTATATCTGTTAATGGAGGACTTATGGGCTTCTTCAAGGGGGCAAGAGGAGTCAGGCAAGGTGATCCCCTTTCCCCCTACCTCTTTGTGATTGCTATCAATGTCCTGTCCAAGTTGCTGGACTCAGCAGCACAGCATGGGGTCTTCTCTTATCATCCAAAGTGCAAAAAGCTTCATTTAACTCACCTGAGTTTTGCTGATGATCTGCTTATCTTTGCCAAGGGCAATCTTGATTCAGTGAAGGGTATTCAGCTAGTGCTAAGTCAATTCTACACCTACTCAGGGCTCCAACTTAACAGCACCAAAAGTGAGTTCTTCTCCACAGGAATTGACAGAGAAGAATTAAGGCTCATCAGAGAGTCCACAGGGTTCAAAACAGGCACACTGCCTGTCCGATACCTGGGGGTACCATTAGTCACTAGAAGATTAACCATGACAGACTGTGAGCCACTTTTGGAGAAGGTGACAGCAAGGGTTAGAGGATGGGCAACAAAGTTCTTGTCTTATGCTGGAAGGCTTCAGCTTATCCAATCAGTTCTGTTTCACCTGCAGAACTTCTGGTGCAGACATTTTGTTCTGCCCAAGCAGTGCATTAGGAAGTTGATGCAGCTATGCTCAAACTTCTTATGGAAAGGGAAGGAAGGCCAAGCTAAGGGAGCTAAAGTTAGATGGAAGTCCATTTGCCTGCCAAAATCAGAAGGGGGACTTGGTGTAAAGGACACTGTCACTTGGAATCAGGCATGTATTCTAAGGAATTTTTGGGCTGTACTGATTGGAGCAGGCTCCCTATGGATAGCCTGGATCAAGACTTATGTATTGAAGGATAGAGATCCATGGCACATCTCTATCCAGAGTGGGAGCAGTTGGAATTGGAGGAAGATCATGCAATTGAGAGAGGTGGCTGCCAGAATAGTTCTCACAACTACTGATGGAAGCTATAAATGGCCTTTCCCTGAGGGAAAGTACCAAGTGTCAGCAGTATGGAACAAGATCAGACCTTCAGCTGGGAAAGTGGCTTGGTATAAGTTGGTATGGTGTAAATTTAATATTCCTAGGCATTCAATGCTCTCCTGGATGGCAATCCTAAATAGATTGGCCACAAAGGATAGACTTATCTCCTGGGGAATGACAGTGGATGATAAATGTCTGCTGTGCAAACAAGAGAGGGAAACCAGGGATCATCTATTCTTCACTTGCTCCTACTCGAAACAGATATGGCAGAGAGTGATGGTACTTTGTGGATTAAAAAGGCAGGTTGCATGTTGGAATGTAGAGCTTCAATGGGCCTCTGTCAACCTCAGAGGTAAAGCTCTAATCACAACAATATTGAGGCTTGCTTGGAACGCAGTTATCTACCTAGTTTGGAAGGAAAGAAACAATCGTTTGTTCAACTCAACTGAGCAAAAGGAGGAGCACCTCACTGAGCAAGTGAGAGACATGATCTCGGCCAGGTTAAGTGATCTTAGGAAGATTAAAATAGATTCAGTTAATACGTTTTTATGTAATTCTTGGAGGTTAAATGCAGACATGTTTGTCTAATGGCATTGGTTTTCTGATTTGTTTAGCAAGGCTAAGCTAGCTTTGTAACATGTAGCAGCACTGCTGCTTTCTTGGATAAATGAAAATCTACTTATCCAAAAAAAAGTTGGTGCAGCATGAGAGGGTTATTGTCACTCCACATCTTGGTGCTAGTACAATGGAGGCTCAGGTGAGCTAATTGTTTAATGCATATATCCTGTGTTTCATTTGTTTTCCAATTATATTTGTTGATGTCTTTTGAGGGCGAGGTGACGAGGTTTTATAGGGGAAGAGAAAGGTTAGAGGGCGTCGAAATTTGATATTTGGAATGCGTTCTGATGTTTAAGTCAATGTATGGAGGAAAGAGATGAAAGGCAAAATTCGAGAAGGAAGAGTGTTATACTTATTTGGGCGACCTGCCTCCTGCCTCGTGTCACGTGTAGAAGTGTAAACGAGACACTTGTGCTCGCAAGCTACTCGAGTTCGACTCGAAAAAAACTCGAATTCGATTCGGTCATTATCGAGCCGAGCTCGAGCAGCTCGAGCTATCGAGCGAGCCGAGTTCGAGTATCTCGCGAGCCTAATCGAGCTTTTTTATTTATAATATTTTTATTATTAATTTACTATTTTACCCTTAATATATATACATACTTAAAAACTCTTAATTCGAGCTCGAGCTCGAGCATATAAACGAGCCTAATCGAGTCGAGCTCGAATAATTCGATTTTATCTCGAGCCGAGCTCGAGCTTAAAAAATAATACTCGATCGCCCTCGAACCGAGCTTCGAGCCTCGAGTTTCGAATCGAGCTCGAGCTCGAGTTTCTCAGTATTCGAGCTCGGCTCGGCTCGATTACAGCCCTAGTCACGTGTCTCTTTCTGGTTGGGGTTTGATGATTAGTGGTATGGGCGACCTCATACCTCATCCTAACAGTTAGAGTCCCACGTGATCTTTGAGGTGCTAGACTACCTGACTTGAAAAGCTGAAAGACGTTCACGTGTCTTCCAAAATGTTGGCTTGGACTGTTAAATTGGGCCATGACACCGGTAGATTTGGTAGGCCTAACATTATTAATGAATGAAGCATTGGTATGTTTTTTAGGAAGGAGTGACGATTGAAATAGCTGAAGCTGTTGTTGGAGCCTTGAAATGGCAACGCTGAGGTACAACGAGTTCTCTTAGTTTTGCTATCTATTTTTCTTCATTACTTTCCTGTTGATATAGCCTTCATTTCCCCTAGTCATTCGTGATTGCTGTTTCACTTATCTGTTCACTTCCCTGCAGGTTCTAACAGAGTTGAAACCATACGTCGAACTTGCTGAGAAACAAGGGAGGCTGGCCGTCCAATTGGTAGCAGGTGGAAGTGGTGTTAAAACTGTGAAACTATCATACGCTTCGTCTAGAGCTCTTGATGACCTTGACACAAGGTTTCTCCGGGCGATGATCAACAAGGGCCTAATTGAACCCATTTCCAGTGTTTTTGTGAATCTGAACTTCGGAGGCTTGCTCCAAGGAAGCAAGCAGTGATGGCCATAGGAGTACATGAGCAACCCAGCAAAGAATCATTAAAGAGGATTGGTGAAGTCCCAGCCATTGAAGAGTTTGTTTTCCTTAAAGTTGTAGGGTGGCTGTACATTACCATATCTTTTTCTTCATTGGGTTGGCTGGCCATTTTTACTACATTATAGTGCTCTATTTTGAAAATTGTCATTGAATATGTTCTGTCGGAATGAGTTAGTCACAGAAACCTTACAACAAAATGTACGCTGATGTTTATCGGCATAAAACGAGACTCCATGCCTGCCTTAACCTAGTGATTACAAACAAATGTTAAAAGGGAAATGCTAAACAATTCGAAGATTTACCTTGAAAATTGGCATTATTTGCTTGTCATGGCATTTATTTTTATCACCCCACTTTTGAACTAGTTGTTTTTCGAACTAAATAACAGTATTCAATATACATTCACTTTTCACGTGCACGACACTATGACTTAATTCATGGTCTTTACATCTCTGATAAGAATGATCATAATGTTTGCGGACATGAGAGATTTCAGAACTATCTGAACCTTTTCCTCCGTCAAAACTTCTTGAATTGTAAATACGGGAGATCTCCTCTTCACTAATTGAGCACGTAAAAGTAGTTAAATTCAACCTATGTCATTGTAATTTATGAACCAGAGAGGAAGGGAACCTGTGCTAAGGTAGAGGGTAAGGAGATGTGAAGGTTATTAGCCGCTAAATAGGCAGCAATACCAGCAGCATAACCTGCAAAAGCAAAACCGCTCACCTGCACCAAAATAAATCTTTTACGAAATAAAATCTATCTATCTTCTTCTTTCTTTTTTTCTTTTTTTCTATAAAGAAATGTAACTAAGAGCGGGAATTACCTTCCGAAAATACCAAAAGAAGTCCACTTTTTCCATTCCCATATATGCAACTCCCGCTGCAGACCCGATAACTAGCATGGATCCACCAGTACCAGCACAATATGCAACAAGTTGCCAAAACTCAGAATCTTGGGGAAAAGAGGTGAGATCGTACATTCCCATTGTTGCTGCAACCAGTGGGACATTGTCGATAATTGCTGACACAACTCCTATTGCACTTGCAATCAGTTCAACATTATGAATATGAGCATCGAGGTAATTCGCCAACTCCCGAAGAAGACCAGCAGCTTCTAGGCTAGGGAAGTACAACTCAAATGTATCAAATATAGAAAGATAAAACATAAAATTTAATTATATAAATGAAGTAATGATAAATATAAGAAATGAAGCTTCAACTTTGAAGTTGTTGAATGGATGTCTAATGTAAATTACTGTCAAACATACAAAAAATAATGGTGTAAAGTGCACTCATCATCAAGTAGCACTGTCTGCAGCAATGCTTTTGCATAGAAATCGTGCAATCGATTGCAATTAACATATCTGCCCTATAGAAGACATAAAATACTTAAAACATACTTCAAGTGGTAGCTACTTTAATGTAAAGAACAAACCGATTATCTTTACCTCAAAATGAAAAACAAACTATAGTTTTTGATGTTTGTTAAGAAATTATACATAAAATTGGATGTGGGATCTAATTAAATGAAAAGAAGGCAAAAACAATATTGCGTCAAGCATGGGAGTTGGTTTGAACAGAGAAGATTCCATCTCGATAAAACTTAATAATGAAACCTAAACTGTGGTTAAAAAATTAATAGAGGCAAGAAACAGGAACAAATTAGACATTGATACTGTCAGCTTGTATTTACCTGCTCACGGACAAAAGGATTCCAAGGAAGAAAAGAACTCCTTGAGTATCAATCCTTGATAAAGCTTGTGGAACTTTTAATTTTTGCCTTTCGGATTCACCATAATGAATAGCATCAGTCAGAATCCAAAGAACTCCAAGTCCAAGCAACATGCCCATAAAAGGGGGCAAACCGGTTAAGGCCTTGAACACTGGAACAAAAATCAAAGCACCAATACCCACAGAGAAAACAAGTTGCCCTCTAGGAGCCATTTGTTCAGATGCCAAAACATTGGGAGAATCTTGTCCCTTCCCATTAACTTCGCTGAATGAGAAAAGAAAACACACATCATTTCATCTGTAATTCATGAAGTTAAAGGAAACCTTTTAAAACTGAACTTTCCCAACTTGTCTTTGCTCATGCAAGAAACATACCTAGTCAAAGACATAAGAGCCAACGGAACAGCTAGAGAAACAATTGAAGGTATGAACAAACCCTGTTGGCAATGAAATCAAACTTAATTAACTCCACCTAAAGTCAGTAAAAACCAAAAAATCTTCCAGGGTGAATCCATATAAATAGAGTATGTGACTTCCATATTTTATCCCAACTTCACATTGCTATTGCTTCCAGTAGTTTATTACCTATGTCTACTAATCAGAGTCTAAATCAGGAAACATATCAACGTACACATTTGAATCCACAATGAATAGATATTAGGATAAATTTAAAGCATAAATGAAAATTTCAATGTGCTTTGTGAGAATTATGAAAGCACCTTCATCGTCTGCAATGTGGATATTTGACCATGTATCCATAGCATGGTAGTGGTAACATCACCTATAGGAGTCCAAGCACCGCCAGCATTTGCTGCTATCACAACAACAGCTCCTAGAAGCCTATTGCAATTTATATTCATATAAACAGTTTTAAGAAATTTTAATGAACATGATACTAGTCATTCTCAATAAACGAGCATGGTACATTTAACTCAAAATAATATGATAACCACCTGTGCAGTGCCAGATAAGCACACGATTGTAATATCCTAATATACCATGTGAACCCAGGAACTTTTAGAAAAATAAGATATTAATATCATGCAATGCTCCAAACCCAAACATAAGAGTTGACTCTATTGCATAACATACTTGCGGAATTCCGATGGAGGTACTAGTTTCCTCAACAAAGAAACCATGACTATTGTAGATGTCAGATTGTCAAGGATGGAACTAAGAAAAAATGTCACGAAACCAACCTGCAATTTTCAAGGTACAGATGAGACACCATTATTATTTGATTAAACATAACATCAAGAAGAAACGACTGATAAAGATATCACAAACTTTGATAAGAAATAGAAATAAAGTTGATCTCTAACGTTCAAACAGCAGAAAGCAATGCTAGAAAGAGAGAGAAAGCTAACACAAATTTTCATCTAAGACTTTACACATTCAAATTTTCTTCATTAGGTTCATTCTAGGTAAAAGACTAAATATGATAGGATCATATGCAGATAAATTGTGCTTTGGCAGCATGATAAATTCGGCCATGACACATAAGTAAGCAGATTTAAGATTCTTCTGAATCTATCTTATCAGTTGGAGTCATCTACATCATTGGGTTGTACCTACCAGACAAATTTCACAGTCGGTGGGTATCATGCTTCATTGTGCAATTGAGCTTTCAATAAGATTCACATGCTAACTATCAATGATAAGATTGTCAATATGACCATACCCAGCAGAAATCAACTCACCACCCAAATCAGAGTCCGTGGCTTTCGAGTGGTTATATTGTCAGTAACCAGCTTAAATCCTTGATGGGCATCAACTATCTCTACAATGGTCATTGCACCAAGCAAGAAAAACACTATTTCACTGACTTCTGCAGATGCATGTGTCAGCTCTGAAACAGCTATATCAGTTGAAGGAGCCTACAAATGAAAATCAAATGTGAATGGCCCAAGCATTATTACACAAGTAATGACAGATAAAGGTGGAAATAAGTAAGAAAATGATAGAAAAATGTTTTCCATACAGATGTCAGATGCATCAGCATAAGTAGACTACCATAGAATTTCATAAATTAGGGGAGATAGTCATAGTCGTAGTCATCATTTGCAGAATCCCTGTAGACAGTAACAAGACACACAAACACATACTTTGGCTCTCCCAATTGCCCATTGGGGTAGATACCTAGTTTTGATATCTTAATTTTGCTAGTGTAGTTCTTTGGAATTGGTTTAAATTGGAGATGCTCATTCCTTCAATGAGAAGCAGGCTCCAACGTAAATCAAAAAAATATAGTAGATTGCAACAATCACTTCATAGAAAGACAAGCCATCATTAATCAAAAACATAGGCCAATAAAACCAGTAGATCAGGAAATAAGTTTAGACCCCATAAATTCTGTATTTCATTAACTCTTGAATGTTCATACTGTCAGGGTCACGAGGCCACCACCAAAGAACATGAGAGAAACAGGTTGAAACCCGACACAGTGCTTGAATGAAGTATCCAATACACAACAGAATTATGTGTTTTCATCCTAATTTATGAGAATGCTAATAGAAAGTAGTTCATAATGCAACTACAAGAAGAGGGACAGCAGAGAAACACAGTCCAATATTAGACATCTGAGCATCATTCTTACCCCAATGCTTCGTACTACCCATAAACTCACAGCCATCAACAATCCTACTCCACTTTTATTAAAGGCTAGAGACTCCTCAAAGATAATGCCGCCATATCCTATTGCAAAAAGCAATGCCATAGCAATATCCTGCATTATGAAGTTAAATAAAATCAAGAAAGGCTTATGTGTATAATCCAATAATATGAGAAACATTGGTCAAAGATGGAAACAATGAAACCTAGAAAGAAAGGATTATACAAGAAATTAAAGATAAACCTGGTTGTCAGTAACCCATGATAGGTTAATTGCCAGAGTCCCTGTTAAAGCAGCTGTGAAAACCGCAATAGTTTTCAACAAATCAGTCTTTGGCTGGTAAGTAGCTTCTAAATCCAGCGAGCTAGTTTCATCAACTGAACATAAAGGATCACACGATCCAGATAGTGAGGTCAGCTCCTGTTGATATGCAAAGGTCAATTCGGTGTGTGACAGAACCCACAGAAAAGAAGAAGGAACAGACAATGCTGTCTTACAATGATGATTTGTTTTTATTAGAAATTTGGAGAATGCTTTCTAAACTGCCTTTTGAGCAATCTTCCCTCATAAAGAAGATCATTACCCAGCCTCAATCCCGCCAATGAAGGATGAGGATCCAAGAAGAGTCATTTGAAAAATGTTCCTACCCTTTAGGCTTTAGCATTTTTGTAGAACGAGGCTACTTTCAGGACTTGAACTTGCAGTTTTGTGCTCGTCAGCCATTTTTTTTTTTATATTGCACCAGAAAATGACTCCTAATCAATCATCATATATCTAACGAAATCAATCTTATTTTTGAGCCAAACATCTACAGAAGGTAATTTCTAATAGCAATAGCTTAAAATTACATCAAATGCTTTGAGCTCCTCATTAACTGTCTCAATTCAAATTTAAGCATACATAACCAAGATAAAATCTTCAAATGTATGAACTAGCAGAACAGGCAAATGGGTACCCTTAAAACTGGAGTACTTGTAACTTGTAAGCATGATAATAAAGATGACAAAAGACACAAAATCAAACCAAAAGACTCTCACCCAAATCCATAAATTAACAAAACAAGAAAATGGGTACTCAAAACAAATGAATTTTTAATAGTGGTATAGGGATAAAAAGAACAAAAACCTCAAGCTGCTTTTCATTGTTGGGTTGAACTTCTTGTTGACTTGGAGGAGGAGTAGGAGAAGAAGAACCTCTGGCCTTATCCTCAGCTCTAGCAAGAACTCCATTGCGAAGCAATCTTGGACCTCTAATTCTACAAAGGGAAGTGCCAAAGCTAGGCAAAGAGTAGACTGAAGGCGTGTGGAAAGATCGTTTCTTGAATCGGTACGAGGGTGAAAAATGACTCCCAATTGATAAGGCAGCCATTAAAAGCTTGGATTTTCTTAAAGAATCGGAAAGTGTTGAAAGAGAGTGCCTTTGACTCACTCGCTCACTCTCTTTGATAAATTTGTTACATGGAATAAATAAGCTCATCTCAACAGCCATCTGGGACGACGAAAGGGCCCAGCTATTGCCAGGGCACATACGAGTGTGGAAGAAGCGGTGATGAGAGTGGAAGTAAAGAAACTTTTTTTCTTTTTGCAATTTTAGTCCATTAATTAATGGTAAAATCATGTAAAAATTATTACCTTATATGCAACTCATGTCGGAGCAAAGATTTTGAAAAGAAACTTAAATTTTGAGTGTTAATGGTAAAATCATGTAAAAAAAAAATTATAAAAAAGAGAAAAGAAAACAATTATTAGGATATCTAGACATGACACGTGGTCAACTTTCATATCTCAAATATGTCTGGTCCTCTTCCAACTGCCAGTGTCTAGAAAGATTAGATTAGATTTAGAGGCGGTGTGGCGCCACTCTCCTCTCAAACAGTCAAAACTTCTCCAAACATGGCCTTAGCTCAAGTCTCAGCTTCTCTTTCTCTTTCCATTCACGGTACTCTCTCAATCTTGTCTCTTGACATTGCTTATTAATAAGTCTTTATTGCAATTTTCACAAAGGTCCAAATTGTGTTGCAGATGTCTGCCCTATCACCTCTCCAAGAACCCATAAAATTTCTCGTTTACCCATTTCGAGTTTTTCACGAAGAGGCTCCACTTTTGCCTCTGGTTCTCCTCTCTGTAAGCAATTCTGATTTGTTCTATACTTCATGAATATATTGCTTTGCTATGCTATGGGCTTTTCTTTTTCTTTCATGATAAATGCTGCAGTTAAAGGTTAAAATAATTGGTTTTTATGTAATGCAAATAATGGGTACTCTTTGATTTTTTTTGAAATGACTGTACCTGGTAAACAATTGTGAAATGTGTTTTATTTGGAGGAACAGATTGGGGTTTAACAGCTAAATATGTCCTGGAAAGAATTTTTTGGACTAGCAGAAAAACAGCTTTTAATTTTGTCTGTAGTTCTTTGCTTAGGGATGTTCAGTTATGATTTTAGTCTTATAGTCTAGCTGTTTTGATCTTTAGATGGCTCCTGGTTTCCATAATTGCTTTGTCATTTTCTTTACCCAGATTTCAGAATTCTACTGGCAAGATTGATTCGTATTAACATGTACTATTCTGATATTTTTCTTTACCATTTTATGCATTGTTTGGTTGATGAAATTTTATAAGCTAGGAGTCTCTTCCAATTGTTACTCAAACTTTCTAAGTTTTCCTTCCTTTCCATTCATGTTCTTGCAACTAAAGGAGCATCAGTGTTTAATCTGAAAACTAGTAGACTGAAAGCTATGTTACTCGGATTCGGGTGTAAGTGTCGAACATGGGTACGTGTGCGACACGAGTATGTTCAATTTTTTTCAAGATTTTCATGTATTTGGAGGGTCCGTGGAGGATCATATTCCCATACCCATGTCCGGATATGCATCCGACACAGGTGTCGGACATGAGTACTTCAAGAAAAAGGTAGAGTCGGAACAACATAGACTGAAAGAGAGTGCTTGCTTTTTGCTTGCAGTGATAAGGAGAACATCTCACCAGAGGAAGCCTGCATGTAAAGCAACATCAGTTTCCATTAAATGTGAGCAAAGAACCGAGGAAAGCAACAGTGTGGATGTATGGCTAGGCAGATTTGCTATGATTGGCTTTGCAGTGGCTATTACTGTTGAAATATCCACCGGCAAGGGACTTTTGGAGGTATCCGCTGTGCCATTTTTTTCTAATTTCTGTTTTATGTTCGTTCTATCCTAACTGTAAAAAAGATAAATTTTTGGTGTTTGAACTTATGAAGTTTATTAACCATCAATGAATATATATAGTGTACAAGAGATAAGAGATATTAGTTTATCTCATCTATACAAGAGATAAGAGATAAGAGATTATCTTATCTCATCTATACAAGAGATAAAATATTAACTACAATGATTAACTTTATATAATCTATACAAAGTGATAAAAGATTAGCTACTTGATCTTCTCTTTATCTTTTGAAAAGTTAATATCTTTTACACTAACTACCATATTTAAACATGTTTCCCTTGGTCCTGCAGAATTTTGGCCTCACAGCCCCGTTGCCTACAGTGGCCTTGGCAGTAACAGCGTTGGTTGGTGTTTTGACATCTATTTTCATCTTTCAGTCCGCCTCTAAAAGTTGATCAATGTTGAGGTTTTAGAATCAATTTATCATCCTGAAGATGTTTACAGCTTGGGTTTTTGTTCATTGAATGTACTGCAGTTGTCTTGCCAAACAATAGGATACGTTTAACATTGTACAAGAAATTCAACTTTATGTGAATGCCTTCCTCTCTTGGTTGTTTCTTTTACTTAACTGTTACATATAGTTTTCTGTTTCTGTACAGTGTTGGTTGAACCCTGAAACAAAATTGGTTCAACATTCTGTTTCTTAGTGCCTCATTTTGTGACATAGGAAATACTTCCACATCTCATTGGTTAGGACAGGCTTAAGAAAAACATTTTCTTAATCAACTGTGAATTGTTTTCTTAACTTTGCAAATCTGGCATGAATTTTTTTTCAAGTTGCAATTTATAAGACGCAGCCTTGCTTTTCCTAGAGCAGATGCGCCAGCATATAGTATCATTCAGAGTCTGCATCTGTATATTTCCAAGTTGAGAATTCTTTTTTTTCCTTTTGAATAAATATAAAGTGAGAATTACATAATGAGACTTTTTTTTAGATTGTTACATTTCATCCGGTGCTCTTCTATATTCGATTTTTGGAATGAGTTTAAGAAAGGAAGCAAGGTACCGGACTCGAGTGAGTATCGAATACGGATATGTATCCGACACAAGTATGTTCAAATTTTTTGAAGTTTTTTAATATATTTAAAAGATTATATCTCCATACCTATATCCGATATTTATGTCCGAATATGTGTCGGACACGGATACTTTAAGAAAAATAAATAATCTGGGTAATATAGGTAGCGGGGAATTTATCTATTCTGTGATGGTACTATAATAGAGCATTCGCAATGTATGGCCATCAACTGTTTCTGCCTAGCAGTAAGGACTAAAGAGCAGTTCCTACACCAATGAAACCATCAGAAAGCAGAACGACATAAAGAAGAAACTTCAAAAACTTGAAAAGAGTGTAAAAATAGAAGAAAATTTGAAATGACTCCTCCTGCCTCATAATCTCCAACTTGAACAACTCAAACAACAAAATTCCAAAGGAAATAATATGCAAGTAGGGCTTTTTTAATTTAGGTATCCATAACCACACATGGTTAACCAGATAAAGAAAAAGGGCCATTTTCGGATTGTTTCATCCATGTCCGATGCCTATCCGGACATAAATATGGGGATATGATCCTCCAATGACCCTCCAAATATATGAAAATCTTAGAAAAAATTGAACATATTCATGTTCGACATTCACACCCGAGTTCGAGTAACATAGAGTTGAAAATATATACAAACTGCAATGAGATAGTTCACCAAAAGTTCTCCAATTTTCATTTAGTAGTCTATATCGAAGAGTGTCACAGAGGTGAGAACACATTGTTAACAAAAAGGAGAATGGTGAAATACATTACACCTCAGGAAGGGGAAGAAGGGGTTAAAAGTTTTCAACGAGGTCAAGATATAAGAACAAAATTTGAGCAACTCAATGCAAACATAGTGAAAGCAGATGAAGGAAAGCCCACATACTTAGATATCCATGGATTGAGGTCCAGATGAAGCCTTCGATTTTTTACTCGTTTTTTTCTTCCCTCCATTTTTGGTTGTCTTTTTCTTTGGTTTCTCATCTAAAACAGGCTGCGTGCTTTTTAAGTGTTGATGAATGGCAGCCAGTGGATCAGCCTGGAAAGCAGGATGCTTAAGAACTGCACTCAATTGTTTTCCCTCTTTCAATCTGATAAGAATTCATCCATTAAAATCATGTATGTTATTGCAGGGGATAATCAAACATTATAACAAGATAGAATCACAGAACTGAAGCACGCACATTAATTGTTGCCTAGATTTGCAATTAAGCTTGAAATCAGTGGCGGGAGTTGGTTGTTTGGGAGCTTTCAACTCGGGGAGAAACTCTGATAGGGCAGACAGATCATATGCTTTCAATTTCTTCTGTCGGCTTCGAAGCTTCTTCTTCTGGTCGGAGACAAGGAGTTCATTAGCAAACTCTTAACTCCAAACTAAGAGCAAGATCTTCATAGTATTATTTTGTGACCCAATAAAAGAGAGCATTGCCAAAGGCATCACTGGTGCCATTTCTTTAGTTAGTGGTAACATTTACTTCTATCCCCAAAAAAATTTGATGTACTCGTATCCGATACATATTCGGACATGGGTATGAGAATATGACCCTCCAAAAACCCTCCAAATACATGAAAAAACCTAGATAAAATTGAACATACCCGTATCCGACAATCACACCTGAGTCTGAGTAACATAGCATGTTAGAATTCCAAAGGATTCTTTATCTTGCCTTTTGATGTCTAATTTTTCCAGTAACTTAGAAGAACAAAGCTCGACATGTTTTTTCTTCATTATTCTACTCCCGATAATCAAAACCCACCGTTAGTAATCTTTCTCCAATCATACTATTATCCGAGTGTGGTAATTTACTAATATTCTGTTTCCAAAAGCTAGTAAAGATCATAATTGCGTATTTTCGTTGCAAAGTTTAAAAAAGAAAAGAACCATCTCGGATACATTTTTACATCCCAATAACATATAACATAATTGACATAAAAGACACAGATATGAGGTAAAAGTGAAAGCTCATTGCATCAAACGAATCCACCCACGAATTCCGGCATTGAATCAAAATCCCACAGAAGAATACATTTAGATTTGCATATTAACCGATAGTTGCAAGGTAAACAAATTAAAGAGAAAAATGTTTGCAAGTTAGATTCTTATCACCTTTGTTATGTCCTTCTTGGCAGTCAAGGAGGCAACTGTATCTCTAACCTCTGCATATATAAAACAAATGAAATTATTAAACTTA
Organism: Fremontodendron californicum; assembly: GCA_030761205.1. NCBI lineage: Eukaryota > Viridiplantae > Streptophyta > Magnoliopsida > Malvales > Malvaceae > Fremontodendron > Fremontodendron californicum. The sequence continues at coordinate 33,762,490 of JAULJL010000007.1, forward strand.
CATATTACCGAAAATTGACTGAAAATTTAGTTTTTCATTACCCAGAAGAGTTTGAACTCACTAGCATAGAACTGGAGCTTCTTTTCGAATTTTTTATCGGATTTAGAAGAAGAATCTGGTCTGCCAAAAAATAAGATGAAAATCGTAAAATTGCAGAAACCCCAAGTTTCAAAGATTAATCAGGAAGGTTAATTTACACTGAATGAAAAAAAAAACAAAAAAAAAATCACCGTGAGCTTGGTTTCCCCATGTTTTCAATAACTTCAAAGGTTAAATTCTTAGAACGAAGGAGCCCAAGTTAGGGTTTTAGGATTTGATTGTTGAACTGCAAAGAAAACAGCAGACTGGGAGAGAGAGAACCAACTCAAAGCCGAAAACCCAGGAACAGAAGCCTCAGACTGCAACAAGATTATTTATTTTCCTTTCTTTAGGGGTTTCGGCCTTTTTTTGCAAACCCAGGAAAATTTTGGATTTTACAGTTTATGGGCCATTAATCTGCACAGACTTGACTGTGTCAAATGTGTGGGCTTTAATCTTCAAAATCGTCTTTGATCTTTTTTTCTTCTTCTTGATTTCTACCAGGAAAATGCACAAGTACAAAAATAAGTACATAAGGGAAGACATGAAATGCAATGCAACAATCCCACTTTACAAAAGGAGCTAAGGTTGAATTGAAGCAACCATGTGGGATTTGGCATGTGCTTTGTTTGTTCAAAAGTAGGGTTTAATTACGGCCGTTTAGCATTGCTTTTAGGTAGAGGGTTTAAACCAAAAGCCTACCCACAAGCAATGCTAAATATTTGGTTTTTAAAATATAGTATATATCTGATTTTTAAAATCTTTAAACGCAAAAACTCTAATGTTAGTGCTTTTAACTTTTAAGGTTGATTTTTTTAAATGATAAAATTAATCCTTAAATTAATGTATTTTTTATTTTATTTAAAAACATATAATATTATAATTTTTTAAGTATATTGAGAAAAATAAATATAATGAGAATATAATTATTTATTTTTGTAGGTTAAAATAATTTTATTTTTTAGAAAAAAATAAAAAATATATAATTTTTTAAAATTCAATTTTATATTAATAATTTATTTTTTGACGTTATATATTTATTTATGAAAATTAATTTAATTAATTTTAAAATAAACACATTATGATAGTAAAAAATAAAAAATTAGTGGTATTTAATTTTACTTGTGGAGTTTTATTAGGTTTTGAAGATAATGGAAGATAAAAATTAAACCCTCACGCCAACAAGCTCTTGGTTGAGTGGTCAAGAGTCTTGGAGGCATGAAGTCTTGGGTTCAAACCCAAGCAACCCCTTCCCTTACCCAATTATCAAAAAAAAAAAAAAAATTAAACCCTCACGCTCCCTTAAAAGCGCGTGACCATCACCACACCAAGCCAATGGCAATGACACGTGCGCACGATTCTAACTAAACCAACGCAAATAAAGTTCTTCAAAGTCCTCGTCAAACTCACTTCACTTCAATCTACTTTCCAACTGCCACAATGACCCCTCTCTCCCTCCACCTCCTCCTCCTCCTCTCATCCGCCTTCACCTCCAGCGCGACCACCGCATACCCTTCCATTCCCGGCACCGATTCCACCGACGACTGCGGCCTCTCGAGAGGAGACGAGAATCCAATTCCCATCCGTCGCGAAGTCTACGGTAACGGCAGGATTTTCGACATCAGCCATAGGTACACCGTCGACATGCCGTCTTGGGAATCCAACGACGGCATCGGACAGTTCCTCTGGTTTCCTAAAAGCATGAAGAACGGTTCTCTCGCTAATAATTCGGAGATGAAGCTTCCCACTCACACCGGCACGCACCTTGACGCCCCCGGCCACGTCATCGACCGATACTTCGATGCCGGCTTCGACGTCGATACGCTCGATTTGGAAGTACTTAACGGTAAGTAGTATTTTAAAAATAAAATTCACTTATTTGATATAATTTATTTCTGATTCTCTTTTTTTGGGGATTTTCACTTATAGGTCCTGCACTATTGGTAGATGTTCCAAGGGACAAAAACATAACTGGTCTGTATCTTTGCCCCCTTTTTTTTTTGAAGTAAAAGTTTTTCTATCCAAATAAGCATCAAAAGCTGCTATAAATTAACGAGACTGCCAATGGCAGTTACAAACAAACTAATTGGCAGTTTGTCTGCAATTTCTTTCCTTCCATTGATAGTAAATATCAGCATTCGAAGCCTGCCGCATAATGACAGAGATCAAAGTCTTCCCTTTGATTTTATTCTTTGTCCATGAGAACTTAGTATGCCAGTCACCAATTACCCTGCTAATACTGCAAGAAACTTATGCCAATTCACTTTTGCTTGTCTGTGCCTGATTTCATTTAGGCTGCTCTGTAAGTGTAACTCCAGGAGTACTGTATGAATAACTGTGCAGACACTCTCAGCTTCTATAACTATTTCCAACTCCAATTAAATCTTTGGAGTATAGGCATTTGCGGAACACCCCTTCCTTTTAAAACATAAGCCTGTAAAAGTGAACCAGCCTCTCTGAATACCATCCAAAGATTCCTAAGAATACATTCTTTATTCCAGGAAATTAAATCTTTAAGACCAAAGCCTCCTTAATACTTAGGATGACAAACAGCTTGCCAAGTGCCAACTAATTCGAGCTGCCTTTGCATTGATCTCTTAGTCTCTTTGTCTTTCCAAAAGAAAGCAGCTAAAAGCTGTGTAACCTTCTTCACAACCCTTTGAGGCAAAATAAAGTTCCAACACCAAAAGTTCTGTATACTTAAGAGAACAGAATGATTAACTGCAAATGTCCAACATAAGAGAGGTGCTTAGCAGCCCAGCCATTAATGCTCTCTGTAATCCTCTCAATCAATGGAGAATAAATCCTTCTCACTCAGCCTCCTTGTAACTAGTGGTACCCAAGATACGTAATTGGACGAGAACCTGCCTTGAACCTTGTTACCTCTTGGATAGTTTGAATATCAGTATCCCTTACTCATGTGCTAAATACTCACTCTTTGAAGAGTTTAATTTCAAATAAGAAAACTGATAAAGCACTTCCAAAATATTGGTGATGGCCATCACAGAGTCTAGACTCCCCTTTGCAAAAATCAACAATCATCATTTAGGATGATAGGAAAACACCCCACAAACAGCTGCATAACACATTCATAGCAATAACAAACAAATAAGGAGAAACAGGATCTCCTTGCCTCGTCCGTTTTGCACCTAGAAAGAGACCAGCAAGTCCACCATTGATAGACACAGAAAACATAGGAGTTGTGAAACATTTACCCAACTAGCAAATAAAGATTTTAGGAAAATTGAAAGCACAGAGAACTTAAATAAGAAACCTCCAATCTAGAGAACCGAAGGCCTTCCTCAAACCCACCTTAATAGCACATCTAGAAGAAAGTGAGGATCTATGATATCCACTTACCAACTCCTGTGCCATTACTATCTTTTCCTTTTCTTTTTCATTCTTTTCTTTGTTTTTTCATATATATATTTTTAAGTTTATTATTATGTTTTTTTCTTTTTCTTTTTCTTTTTATAGCTGAGGTTATGGAGTCTTTAAAAATACCCAAGGGAGTACGTAGAGTTATTTTCAGAACGTTAAATACTGACAGGTGATTGCATAAGTACTCCATGGAATCTGATAAGCAGCTTTTATAGTTCAAAGAATGCAAAATCTGAGCTTAAATTTGTTAATTTTCAGGCGGCTAATGTTTAAGAAAGAGTTTGATACAAGCTATGTTGGATTTATGAAGGATGGGGCAGAATGGTTGGTTAAAAACACTGACATCAAACTTATTGGTCAGATATTGCCTTCAAAATTCTCAAAAAAAATTATTAGTTTTGGTTCTTGCAAGTAGTAGTTTTGCTGACATGTCTGTCTATTCTGAAATTCAGGAATTGATTACTTATCTGTTGCTGCTTTTGATGATTTGATTCCATCTCATCTTGTTTTCTTAGAAGGCCGGGTAAGAAATCATCATCTATTGTGTTAATTATCTTCCGTGTTTTAGTTTTGACAATGATTTTTATTAATCCTTAAACTCTTCTTTGTCCAGTATGATCAGTTCATATTATCGCTGAGTCAAATTTGATTTTCGGCTTCTTAAGTTCATGAATTGCTGCAAACTAATGTTGTGTATATTTGTTTGCGTGTGTGTTTGTTTTACTTGATTCTATAGTGTCTTCTTGGCCACATCTGATTTTCTGGCTTATATTCCATCAAAACTGGTTTATAATAATGGACATTTGGGCTCCAATGCTTCACATATTCAACATTAAAGAAAAGAAACCTAAATAAGACTTCTTTACATTCATTATCTAACTTAGTTAAAATACAATCTCATAATTCTCTATGAAGTATTGTGAAATTAGTGACTTAATGGTCTCTTCCTTCTCATTCCTTGGTTTGACCTGATGGTTATTAGGGACTCACTCAACCATCATTCTCGGATTAACAAATTGTTGGGGATATTGCTTAGGTCTCCCCTTATTAAAATGCAATCCATCTGTTTAATTGTTCATTTTCACTTGGGTTGGTGGTGTTGTAAGCTGTAACTCTGCCATATCTGATCTTGGTAAAACTTAGTAAAGCTTTTCTAGTGGATTTAACCACATTAAAATTGATTAGCTAGTTGAGAATGATACATCTGCTCCAAGTTTGGGTATCATTTTTTGTTTTCCTTTTCCTCCCACATCTGTCTTAGTTCTAGCCTTCTGTCTGGAAAGTCAATCTAGCTTGAAATCAAGTTATTTACTTGTATGGTTTTGGTAACATAAAGTCCCCTCCGTTCTGTTAATCCGGTGTAATCTGATTCAAGGGTAAAAATGTGGTATAAACAGCAAGCACCCACACATTGCTAATGCTTGTAATCTGCTACAGGAAATCATTCTTGTGGAAGGCCTAAAACTTGATGACATTCAACCTGGAATATATTCGGTCCATTGCTTACCTTTAAGGTTGCTTGGTGCTGAAGGGTCACCGACGAGATGCATTCTCATCAAATGATGTATTTTTCTTGCAAGTCCTGCATTTCAGAAATGTTTATACCATTGAATTTATACTATTGAAATACTGTTGCTGTCTTCAATGCTACATGCTTATTGTGTTAGGTAAAACAAACAATTTTTCTCTAGTTAGTTATAGTGGAAGATTCAGCAAAAATGGGTATATTTTTGCAGGGAAATGATAGCCCTAGGGTAAGGTGTTGATCGGAATAAAACAAATAATGGGTTTATGAGTTAGAACTGGTTGCTGTTACATACATGTAGAAGGGAGATGCAGTACAGAAATTACACTTTTCATGTAATATATGATATAGTAACTGATTAGGTTATTTATTGATGACATAAATAATAGACTCATTTGGTAGCACTTCTGAATATGATGGCTAGATTTGGTCACTGATTGTAATTGTTTGGAATGATTTCTTGACATCCCAAAAGATTTTTCACAGATCCATTATTGGAAAAGCCATCCTTTTTTTCTTCTTTTTTGTTCAATGGAAAAGCCATCTTTATGAAAGATAAATATGCACTTTCCTGCTTTTAATTTTTTGGGCCATAACTTGCTTGTTAGCTTCATATACTGCCAGAGACTTTTGCAAGCATTTGGCAGCTCTGATACTTATGCTTGTAATCGTTTGGAAAAGAAAAAAATAACAAAATGAAGTATGTAAAGCCACCAATAAGTCTTGATATCTTTCTTTTATAAAAGTGATCTCTGAAGAAAATAGCCAACACTGAACAGTCAAAACTCAAAACCACACGAGGGCGGCCGAAATTCATGTGGTAAAACGTTGCCTTTTAATTTTTTCGTCCAGGAAAATGGCACTTCTGGGTAGAAATTAGAAACCAACGAGGCCAAGCCCCAGTTTCATACAATGATGGGCCTTGATGGTGTATAAAGTATACACCATATATGAAGGTTTGGTTGGAGTTTGAATAGTTTATCTTGGACTGACCCTTTTACAATTGGATTGGCAGATGGGAGCCCAAATTTTGGGAATACATGTGTTTTTCATTTTTTTTTTCTTTTAATTGTCATATGGGCTGAACAGTTCCTATCTTTATTATTATTATTATTATTATTATATATCCTTCCTGCAAATACATTTTAAGCGAGTCCAGACCTTAGGCCAAAGGATTTTTATATGATTGAGTTTCCTGGAAGCTTGTAACATCATTAAATCACACTAGGATTGACAGACAGGCATGGTTAAAAGGTGTGGTGGAAATGAGAAAGAGCTGTGATATCTGAGGACTGAGGGGAAGAAAGCTGTTGCTCTGATGATTTTCCCATCAAGTACACTGCCAATACACTGCACTGCTTCAATCACTCCAATTTCATTTTTCAACAAAATTAAATCGCTAGGAATAGATTTGTTCGATTTGGGTGGGTGGAGTTGAGACTTCATATTAATTAATGTTATGATGGTTCATATTTGATTTGAAATACAAGTCAAAAAATTTTGTTTAGGTTTGGTCTAATCATGAAAAAATATTATTTAAATTCGTTTAAATTTGTAAATAAAAAAATCGATGTCCTTTAAAAATAAATCAATCTTTCTTAAAAAAAAAAAAAATCCATCCCAACATTTTTACTAAATCATCCCAAATATCTTACGACTTTTGGATTTGAACGTATAGTTAGATCTAATTAGTAGTACACTACTTATTTCTATTGAAAAAGAAAAAACCAATTTCATAAAATATCACTGTTTCTTTTTTTTGGATGAAAGAGCAGTGGCTGAATGCAACTCAGACCCAAAATTTTTACAACTCAAAGAATGCATGGCATTGTTTGAAACCAAAATCAGTCATTTCTATCACTTTCTTTGCCATTCAATTAAAATACTATGTTTCTGTGATTAATTCTTTATGCAGCATAATAGTTCATGCGTCTACAATGAACTGTGAAAGACAGTCACGGGTTCAACTTCTATTTAGTAAAAAAAAAAAAAAAAACTGTGGTCCAAGTTCTTCCCATTCTGGAAATCTGGCAAAGCCAAAGCTACTAGTAATGGTAAAAATAACGGTGTCAAAAATAAACCCACCAATCCACCATCTCACTGTCAAACAAATATATAGCTAGCTAGTTTTATATCAAACAAAAACAACGAGAAATATGATGTCCCCATCGTCTCCCAACTCTTTTGGATGCTTTTATCATCAGTTTGGCAGTAATTCTATGTCATTTTGTTTGTGTCTGAGCCGCTTCTTTATTGTGCCTTTCTTCTGGAGATATTGGGAGGATCAAATTCTGTCTCTGAGCTTTTGTATTAACAATGGCGGAAATTTTAAAAATCTATTTTGTAGTGTTGTGGTCAGTTGGGATTTTGACATTCTAACTAATTGAGTATAGTTGGCAATGAACTACTAATAGATTGTGAGAGTGACAAACATGATGTTACTGCAAATTTATTACAGTAATGACAACAAAGGACATTAAGCATGAGTGAAAAAATAAAATGTCCTGTAAATTGAACTCAAGGAAAATGGAGGTTACTACATTTCTTACCATGAGCCAAGAGAAGTTCATTGAACAGCTATTTACTGCAGTTTTTACCATCCATAACCAAGAGAATCACAGCTAAGTTATTGGCCTCTCTATAATCCATAATTGTTAATTAAAGAGGGCCTATTTTGTGCTTAATTGTCATTTTAATAAATGATTAGTGAGTAGTGATTAGAGTTACATAATCCGGTTATCATCCTTTTGAATTACGAATTAGATTGAACGATGCAAAATATGGTACAAAAGCCATCTAGTTTACAAAATGAAATCATCCATTTGCTAGAGAATGGAATTGAACTTCAAACGAAATTGATTAGTGACTTTTAAGATATTATATTACTGACTTTTAAGATATTATATTAAGTATTTGTAGAGGGTTTTCTTTTTATGGGCTGACAAAACATTAAAAAAATCTAGTAAAACGGGATGTTGTAGAAAGACGACGGAGAGAAGATTGGAACAAATCCTGAAGAACAAGTGCGATGGCAAACCATGGTGATGAAGGGTGTATGTGGCTGAGGATGGTGAAAGTAATGGTGATCGTAGAAATTTTAGAGAAAAGTTTTAAGGGATTCTAAATAGTCAAAAGTTTGTCAAACTACCAAAAGATTTCAAATGAAGTTCTGGGATCACTATTTATAGCCTTTCGGAGGAAGTTATCAAGAGAAGTTACAAAAAGAGTGAGAAGTTATTACGAAATCACTCATGTGAAAATGACACTAATCATGGATAGTGGGAGAGGGAGGGAGGTTACCAAAGATAATGGGTAGAATGGAAGTTATGTGTAGGTTATATCTTGAGTAATGTTTCAGTAATAGGCAATGAAGAAATTTACGTGACAACATATCTAAAAGTGCATTGATAGTTCAACAAGAAAGGTAAGCACTTGTATTCCAAAAAAAATGTTAAGTAACGAACTTCTTAAGAGTCTCTATATTTGAGTCTCAAAATCATGCTCTTCAGGATATTCAAGAGTGGAGTAAACCCAAAAATCCTGCCAACCTTCCAGGGTTAGTTCATTGTAAGTGATTTTTATCACATGCTACGCAAGAGACTAGAGAGTGCGAAAGCGTTGCTGCCACAGAGCGCTGTCTGCTGTCAAGGAACACTGTTGTCAGGAAACGATGCCTACTGTCAGGAAATGCTGCTACCAGAAGCGCTGCTTATGAAAAATATGACTACATGACATGTTATTAACCAAAAACAAGTGTCTATAATATTGAAATCTTTTCCTTTTATGCATATCTATTAGAAGTCCTTCTAAAAAGTTAATTGTTATTTTTTAAAAAATTAAAATTAATTATTTTAATTAACACGTAATAAAAAAATATAAAAATAATTATAACGTTTTATAATAACTTAAAAAAATTATCCTATCATACCATATTTTGAATAAATAACGAATCACATTTCAATTTTCGTTTTGTAAACTGAACTGATTTAGGTTCCGGATAATTCTAATAGTGACTACTGGGTTTTGACTTTTGGGATAGAATTTTCTTGAACGCTTGATTTTGGGTTTAAGTACCCACATAGTCAATGTATTATAGTGAAAAGAGTAATTTAGTCTCTGTACTATAAAAGTGAGTACTTTAGTCTATGTACAATTAAAATAGGTATAAATAAGTAAAATTGATAATAGTGTTAATGAAAAACCGTTAAAAATGCTGATGTGGACTCGTAAAATCTAACAGAATTAATGACTTGGAATAAAATATGACTTGAAATATATCTAAATCTATTAGATTTTACGAGTCTACGTCAGCATTTTAACAGTTTTTCATTAAAACCGTTATCAATTTTATTTATTTGCACTTATTTCAATTGTATATGATTAAATTACTCACTTTTACAGTACATAAACTAATTTACTCTTTCACTACAGTACATAGACTATGTAGGTACTTAAATCTTTGGTTTTGCCATCACAAGTTTTCATAATCTTTGAACCGTTCAAAATTATCTTGTGGAGGTGGAGAATTCATGTCATTTGCTTGAACATTTTTTAACCCATTTTAATTGGAGCTTTCCTTGTTTTTTTTTTTGGTCAAGTTTTTTTTATGATAATTGGTCTGAATCTTTGTCTTCCATACTGTCATTGAAATCCATGTTCTTGGTTCACCTAAAAGCATATCTACCAAAAGAGAGGGAGTGGGTCTTAACAAATATCATGAACATGGCTGTATTTGTATAGCAAAAAGATGGCTTTTGGCGCTCACTTAAAAACCTTTATAGTATAAGACCCTGTTTGAAATCTGTAGCCTCTTTGAAAGGCTTTTTTATTACAATATAGCCAAAAAAAAAAAAAATTATCAAATTACCGTTACTTTTTGATTATTTCCCAAAATACGGACCTTTTATTTTCAGCTGGGAAATCGCCATCCCCCATGGCGATTTCCCAGCGTGTTTTTTTGCAAATTTGCAAAAAACACCAAGGGAAATCGCCATGGGGGATGGCGATTTCCCTTGGTGTTTTTTGCAAATTTGCAAAAAATTACCAAGGGAAATCGCCACCCCCCATGGCGATTTCCCTTGGTAATTTTAGCCAATTTTGCTAAAACCATGAAGGGAAATCGCCATGGGGGGTGGCGATTTCCCTTCATGTATATTTTTTTTTTTTTAATTAATAAAAAAAAATTATATTAAAACAATATTTTATTTTAATTTGATAAATTTATTTTTAAAAATTATAAATTAAATTAAAATATTTTTTTTATAATTTAAAAAAATTTAAAAATTCGTAAAATATATTTTAGATTTTTTTATAATTTAATATTTTGATTTTTTTTTTTAAATTTTAAATTTGAAATGAAAAAAAAAAAAAAAAAAAAAAAAAAAAATCAAAGGGGCAACGGTCATATGACCGTTGCCCCATCCCCCTCCCCCCACCCCCCACCCCCCACCCCCACAATTCAAAGGGGCAACGGTCATATGACCGTTGCCCCATCCCCCCTCCCCCCACCCCCCCACCCCCCACGTCCCCCCTCCCCCCACACCCCCCACCCTCTATAAATACCCCTCTACTCTTCTTCAAATTTTCATTACTCTCATTCAAATTTTCATTTTCTTTCAAAATTTTATCATTTTTCTACCAAAAAAAATTTCTTTCTACAAATTTTTTTTTCTACAACAATATTTTGAAATGGCTTCACTATTAAGGTTACAAGAAAATCACATCTCGGAGGTTATATTTAACGAGGTAAGTAAATTGTTATATTATTATTGTTTTTTATATTATTATTATTTTTTATATTATGATTGTTTTTTATATTATTATATTATTATTTTTTTTATATTATTATTGTTTTTTATATTATTATATTATTTTTTTTTATATTATTATTGTTTTTTATATTATTATTGTGTTATATTATATTATATTATTATTGTTTTATATATTATTATTGTTTTATATTATATTATTATTGTTTTATATTATATTATTATTGTTTTTTATATTATTATTGTATTATATTATATTATTATTGTTTTTTATATTATTATTGTTTTATATTATATTATTATAGTTTTTTATATTATTATTGTTTTATATTATATTATATTATTATTCTTTATATTATATTAAATTATTATTGTTTTTTTATATTATATTATTATTTTTTTTTTATATTATATTATTATTGTTTTTTTATACGAAATTATTGTTTTATATTATATTATATTATTATTGTTTATATTATATTATATTATATTATATTATATTATATTATATTATATTATATTATATTATATTATATTATATTATATTATTATTGTTTTATATTATATTATATTATTATTGTTTATATTATATTATATTATATTATTATTTTGTTATTTTATAGTTTTATTTATTACTTTTTAATTGTTATAGTTTTATAATATATTAATTTTTATTATTATAACAGGAAACTCGTCGCGTATTACGTTCGAGGAAATTTACATTGGAGGACCCGCATCCTTATATTATCGACCACTTAAGAAGAGCCGGATTTTATCACGCAAGTCAAATTCGACGACTTGTGATACAACCCGATTTAATCTCTGCGTTGGTCGAACGATGGAGACCCGAGACGCACACTTTTCATTTTCCATGTGGTGAATGCACGGTCAGTCTCGAAGATGTTGCGCTGCAACTTGGACTTCCGATCCATGGCGATGCAGTTACAGGCGGAAGCCTGCTAGATTGGAATGAACTGTGTCAAGATCTATTGGGTGAGGTACCTCCAGAAGACGTCGTATCTGGCTCAACGGTGAGACTGACTTGGTTGAAAACGTTTCAAAATCTGCCATTACATGCAACCGAACAACAAATACAATATGCTGCTAGAGCATATATTTTACGTTTGATTGGAGGATTACTGATGCCTGACAAATCGAGCAGTCGGGTACATTTAATGTATCTTCCATTGCTACGTGATTTAGAGGAAGCAGCAAATTATAGTTGGGGTTCTGCGTGTTTGGCAGTTTTGTATAGAGAACTTTGCCGAGCTACAGTTCCAAAAAACCATGACATAGGTGGATGTCTAGTGCTTCTACAATCATGGGCTTGGTATCGGCTACCATTTCTTGCTCCGCGCGTGGATATTTCGGCTGTATACCCCCTTGCAAGCAGGTAATAATCTTTACTATTTTATTAATTTTGTACGAAATTGTATTTTTATAGGTCATTAAGATATTATATGCATTTTAATAGGTGGAGTAGGAGTACGGGTAGAGATTTTACAGAGACTCCGAGCGATCTTGCAAGTATAAGACTACGACTAGATCGACTAGGATATGATAAGGTAAATATTTCGATTGTTACATTGAAGTTTTTTTTATTTATTTAATCCTTATGAAACTAATAATTTGTAATAATTATTCGCAGTTTCTGTGGATGCCATATTCCTCGAGTGAAATTATGGCATGCCTCCCATCGGATGCCTACAATAATTTCAATATATGGAAAGCAAACACAGCATTGATATGCTTTTCATATGTAGAGTGGCACCAAACTGACCGGGTGTTGCGACAATTTGGGATGCAACAACCAATTCCTGCAGCCCCGATGAACCTTGATAAGCTTCACAAGGTCGACATGCGTGGTCGTAATGATGAATTCTGGCCTGCGAAGCATGAACGTTGGATCCAATGGTGGAACATACGTTTTGAACGAATTCCGACAGGTTACCCGATTGTTGGTAATAATTTCAACCCGTCTGCTGATTACATAAGATGGTATAGAAATGAAGGTCGGCCTTTCGTTTGTCCACCGTCGATGCACGAGGATGTTAGGAGTATGCCATTTACCGGACAAACTTCAGCTCCAGTCCCTCCTACACAGGATATGGATGCTCCTAGACCTCGCCGACAACGTGGGCGAAGGCGTCAACCGACCTCATCGGAGTTCACAGCACCGAGGATGTCATTTGATCATCCTGAACCTGAACGGGATCATGGAGTACCATCCAGCCATCGTTATTCCGTAAGTCACCCCGGATATGACGTTGATGAGTGTTACCGACCATCACCGCCAAGAACGAGGTTAGATGACCAGCTCCCCGTCCAAAGTCCAAGTTCAGCATATTTAACATCCATGTATCAGTTTGGAACCCCTTCGTCAGCATTTGATGCTACATCATTTATGGGTGCATCTAGTAGTCAGGTTCCCGTTATGGGTGAACTAGGTGTTGGCTCATCCAGCAGTGGGTTTCAAATTTTTGATACGGATGAAACGACTGATGACATTCAACCGGAACCATTGGCGGTTATAGCAAGAGGTCGTGGTGGACCGCGAATACGTGCCACTGACGAGGTTGAACGACGGGTGCAACCACCACGCACTAGAAGAGCTCGACACTGTTGCTCTACACCACGCAATAATTAGAATAATTGTAATGTGTTTTAAATTTCTAATATAAATTTATATGTTTTGCATTTCATGTAATTTGTTCGAAAATTAATTGTTATATTTTATTTTAATTTATATCTTAATGTTGTTATTTAATTTTAATATAATAATCCAAATTACATGATAAGTTGCTTTTCTTTTTTTCATTTTAATTTAATTTTCTTTTTAAATTATAATAAGAAAAAAAAATGTAATCAGAAATTAAATTAAAATTTTTTTATCAAATATCCAGTTTTAAACTGTAACAATCTATATTATTATTAAAAACAATGATTAAATTAATGTCACGAGTTAATCGAATACCAACTCAAAAAAAACTAATCAAATTAAAAAAATTATTTTACGATACCAACTTAAAAATAACTTCTTTATTTAAAAAAGTGACTCGATAAATTTCTTTTAAAAAAAATTTATTTACATTTTACATCATTAAATTATTTTTGATATAAATTAAATTTTCTTTTTTATAATATTACAAAATTATAAAAAATAAAATTTTTGATATAAAAATTTTATTTTTTATATAATCTTCTTTTTAAATTTTAATAAGAAATATATTTTTATTTTTTATAAAATTGTAATAATAAATTAAATTACATTTTTAATATATATTTTAAAAAAATAAATAACCAAACCTATAAAAAAAATATTTTAATTTAATTTATAATTTTTAAAAATAAATTTATCAAATTAAAATAAAATATTGTTTTAATATAATTTTTTTTTATTAATTAAAAAAAAAAAAAATATACATGAAGGGAAATCGCCACCCCCCATGGCGATTTCCCTTCATGGTTTTAGCAAAATTGGCTAAAATTACCAAGGGAAATCGCCATGGGGGGTGGCGATTTCCCTTGGTAATTTTTTGCAAATTTGCAAAAACACCAAGGGAAATCGCCATCCCCCATGGCGATTTCCCTTGGTGTTTTTTGCAAATTTGCAAAAAAACACGCTGGGAAATCGCCATGGGGGATGGCGATTTCCCAGCTGGAAAAAAAAGGTCCGTATTTTGGGAAATAATCAAAAAGTAACGGTAATTTGATAATTTTTTTTTTTTTTTGCTATATTGAAATAAAAAAGCCTCTTTGAAATTTTAGCTGATTGTGGTGGTTTGCGTCACCTTAGCCTGCCAAAAGATTCTCAAATCTTTGTCTGAGAAGCAGACATGGTTGCAAGGGGACAGCTAAGTTTCAAAGTTTTTGGTACACGGCTGACCCTGGAAGACATCAAAAACTGAGATTGTCCTTTTCCCTCACCATGTTAAAGCGACTCTTGAGGCCCAAAAGCCGACTCTACATGGCATAGCAATTAATTTTACTGCTTTTAAGAAGAGGGGAAAAGAGTGTAATAAGAGACCCCATCAGCACTTTGAGATTTTACCCTTCCAAGGACCACCCGCCCCATCAGCCATAAGCCCATAACCATGTTCTTTACCATTATTTCTACATTGAATGCTTCTTGTCTCCATAAGAGATTTAAGTAGCGTAAAGTAACTGTTGGTTATTTTATGATTTTGATTTTTTTATAATCGATATATATTATAAGAATTTTGTTAACGAGTGTTTTTAAAATATTTTTTAAGATTAATTAATATACTATTTATAGTAAAAAATTCTATTAAATATAAAAGTTGACAACTTTATTTATCATTTTCAATGTATTGATTTAAGATATTACTATATTTAGTAACCTTAAAGAGTATCCTTAGGACACTCGTTAGTAAAATTCTTACTGTAATTAATCACGATAACATTCATTACATCTACAAGTGTAATAAATGCAAAATGGCTGCAATTTAAATCTTTGATCTCCCCATTTATTTATTTATTTTCTTAAGTGCATGTGCCACCACTTCTCAGTTCTCCCTTGAGATATAGCTTCCTAAATCTGAAAAAGAAAAACTTTATGAAGTGTACACTTCGACCTCATTGAAGGTTTTTATTCAATAAGGTCCCCTCTTTGGGGATCTTATAGTTTCAAGGTTTAATGGAGGACATAGCTGTCCTAAGCTGGTTAACCATCCAACAGTTGTCATGAACAAGTTGGGTCAGCTCATTCAGTGTGTTAGATAGGCTTCTTTATTAATCAGACAAGTCAAGCTCACCGATGAGCTGTTGCTCAGCTTTTATGGGTGATGCAATGTCCTAGACTGTATTAAAAAGAATAATAAATCAGATTTAAAAAAAGTGAAATTTTTTATCGCCTTTGAGGTTAAATTACAATTCATGGCAGTAAAACCCTACGTTGTACACGTATTCGAGATGAATGCAAAGATTTAATTCTCGAATTATATGAAACAAATTATATGTATTCACATTGAACATGTGCTCGTATTTATCACTCATTTCAAATCTAAATAATATAAATAAAATCCACTTGTGTCAAATATTTATAAAGTCAATATAGATTACTTATCTGGAATCATTGAAACATTCATTAGTGCAATAGTGCTTGGATTAAATAAATTCAATGTCTTAATGGAAAATAGGGTAATTTATCTGTTGAAATTTAAATATAATAGTTGCATTTCTTTTAATAGTTTAATTTTTTTGAATAATTGATTATCCAATTTAACATGATATCAGAGCTCTCAAGTTTGAATCATGACAATTGTTTTTCCCTTTAATATTTTTTTCATTCAAAGTCTTATTACTCATTAGGTTGTGCGTTGCTACTCTAATTTTTTTCAGCTTGTATCTTTTTTTTACACTTGAGTCTAAGTGCAAGTCCATTAATCATTTATCCAGCTTGCACGTGAGAGGACGTGTTAAAACTTAAATATAATAGTTGGACAATTTTCTATTAGTTTAACTTTTGAGATAATTGATCATCTAATTTAATAGTTTCTAGCATAGTTTTTACTCTCTTTTTTTTCCTTTTATTCCAAAGTTTGATTGAATAGAGTAAGATAACTCATATGAAATGTTCAATTATTAATTAATAATAAAGCAAAATGTACAAAATTGAAGATAGGGTTACATTACAAAGGCTTGGGCGACATGTTTTACGATTTTGGCATTTCATTGAGATAGTGACCACTGCCAAAAACATTGGATGCCGATTGGGTAGTATATCGACATTAACTATTTAAAAGAAGGGATGTAACAAGAAGGACTTGCATGGCACAATTATTAATTTGATTCAAGTAATTGATGTGCAATGCAAGGGCAAGTTGACAGTGGTTAGTTAATTTAAGGCCTCCATTTCTGATTTCTTTAGGGGCCATGCATGGCAACAATTGCTGCTGCATTTGCTCTAAGGGCTCCCTCTCTGGTCCCCCAGGGTCATACTCGATATACTTCTTAAGAGTTTTGAGACAAAATTTTACATGCTTATTTACTTGTAGTAGGCCATCACAGTTACAAATGGCATGCATGGTCAGAGTTTAGGGATGGCAGCGAGTCGGATATCTATCATTTTTGTAATATTAGAATCTGAATCTGCGAAACTACTTTAAAATTTGAATCCGTTTATTATCCGCATTAAATCCGAAATATTACTATCCGAATCCGAATTAAATAACATTATCCGTCGAATATCCGAATCCGTTAAATATCTAAATTCAATAAGTAAAAAAAAAAAAAATTAATTTTAAATTCAAACAAATGGATAATAGATTCGGATATCCGAATTTGAATCCGCAAAAGTAAGCGGATTTGGATAGTGGATTCGGATATCCGAATCCGTTATCCGCATAAGTAATGTGGATTCGGATATGGATATCCGAGATTTCATATCCGCATCCGCTTCAAATCTACTGCAAATAATAATTACAAATATCCGAATCCACACTATCCATTACCATCCTTAATCAGTGTTTGCCATTCCCTGAAAGCGCTATCCAGATTCTACGGGAAACATTGCTCTCTGTATCTTTTTTCTACATAGCAGCAGAACTTCAAAATTAAGAAAAAAGCAAGGATTATCCAACTTTGTTGATAAAAAAGATTATGAAACACATTAACCCTTAATATATAGTTCAGTATGATAATAACCTTTGCAACCTATGCCTAAATCTGAATAATATTTGCAAGATTTAAAGTCATGGGTGACATTGAATTTTATGTTGTGTTGAAAAACATTATTGAAAGGTTGGGATCATAACATTTTGGTAGTGGTTTCGGTCAAAAGGACTATGGATTGCCAAGTGCTATACAAGGAAGAAGCTAGTAGGGTAATAAAAAGTAGAATTTATATTTGATATATTATCTGAACATATTTATATATTATAATGAATCATATTATATCATATATTATAATGAATCATATTATATCACATATTAAAAAATATTATTAATTGTATTTATTTTTAAAATTTTATATTTTTTATTAATAAAATATCATCGGATGGATCATTGATAATATATAAATTTATACATTAATCATGCGTCAAATACAAATCCTAAAATGTAACCCATGTATTTTTTTTTTTTTTTACCTTATGTTTGGATTGAGGAGAGATGAGGAAAAGTAAAGGAAAGGAGGAGAAATGGGAAAACCCTTGGATAACATTTTAATTAAATTAAAGGAAAGTGAGAGATACTCCCTTCACTTTATTAATTTTTTTCAAAATCTCAAATAGGTGATAAAGTAAGGAAAATAAAAATAAATAAATAAATATAAAATATTCATATTACTCATTTTATATTAATTAGATACTCCCTTCACTTTATTAATTTTTTTCAAAATCTCAAATAGGTGATAAGTAAGGAAAATAAAAATAAATAAATAAATATAAAATATTCATATTACTCATTTTATATTAATTAAATTACAAGTAATATTACAAAAAAATATATTTTTTATTTTTAAACTTATATACTTCACGTAATTGACATTAAAAATTATAATAAATTTTTTTATTATCATTTTATTATTTTTTTTAACATATTTTAATTATTCAAAAAAAAAATACATCCTTGTTTTAAAAAAAAAGTTTTTTTAGTAACATTTATCCGAACATTACATTAAGTTGTTTCCATTTTCTGAAAAAAAAAAAAAAAAAAAAAAAAAACAGACTGGGACAGCGTCTCACAAACCTCTATATGTCCTTTAAACTTTACAGCTGTAAGCAAGAAAGGAAAATATGATAAATTTCAAAAACATATATTTTTTAATATAATAATTATTAAATAATATAACCAGTAAGAATTATTTAAAAATATATATATATATAATTGTTAAAAAAAATTTTAAAGATAACATTATTCTTGATAAAAAAAAATATTCTTTTCTCTTTTCTTTTTATTTTTTAATTTATTTTTTTAATAAAAAAATAAATTTTTCTAAAAATAATTTTTTTAATTTTAAAACATACTTCTTTTATTTATTTTTTTAATTAAAAAATTAATAAATAATACAAATAATATTTCTAAAATTAATTTTTTTATTTTTTAAAATTTTAAAAAAATAAATATTTAAATATTTAATTTATTTTTAATTTAAATTTTTAAAAAATAATAATTCTTTAATGGAAAGAAAAAGGAAAAGGAAGTTTTTCATTAAGGACAATTTTATCTTTACAATATCCTTCCTAACAATTTCTAACTTTTTATTTCTCTCTTTTCAAATAACTCTTAACTATTAGACCATTTAACAATCATTCAATTATTGAGGGCATGTTTTTCATATTTACC
The DNA here is from genome assembly GCA_030761205.1 of Fremontodendron californicum. Lineage (NCBI taxonomy): Eukaryota > Viridiplantae > Streptophyta > Magnoliopsida > Malvales > Malvaceae > Fremontodendron > Fremontodendron californicum. Next base: position 33,781,549 of record JAULJL010000007.1, read on the forward strand.
CAAGAAAATATGCATAAAGTAGAAATAATTTTTTTTTTTTGTTTTACCCAAGGTATCTCCGTCAAGGTAGTCAATACTGTACCGATGGACGTATCGTTTTTGTTCTGATACTGGTACATATCGATACCAATGTGCTTCGGCGTACCGTTTCAGGTTTATTGGCATTTTTTAAATGTTTTTCATATATCTATATATAGTCTATTTCCAAATTTTTTAATAAAATATATATTATATACACATACAAATATTTTACATGCATATATATGTTTTTATACAAATATAAATATTAAATATCTAAAATTTTTAAACATCAAATAGGTAAAATAAATATTAAAATGTTAAAAAAATATAGTAAATTGTTATTAATTATGTTCAATAACCTAATTTAATGAACATATATATTTTAAATATAATTATGAAAAAAATAAAAATGATCATGACACAAAAAATATTGAAATTGGTTTAAAAATTTAAATAAGTAAATTTTTAAATTAAAAAAAAAAATTAAAAATCAAAATCTTCTACTTTCGGTTTACCTTAAAAACGGTACGTATTGGCCGGTACGGCCAGTACCGGTACGGTACTAATAACTCTAATCTCCATGCTTCGCCTAGGACTAATCCTTCGATGTACTGTCGGACGCCAAGGCAAGAGACCTCTCCCAAGAAAGTTTTCTACGTTCACAAGAGCTCAAACTCGAGATCACTTAGTTAAGTGACCAGAACCTCTTCTATTCGGGCCAATCTTCGTTGGAAAATATACATGAGAATTTAGAAGGGTTTTGGTCCAAAATTTTAGTCTAAGTTATATACTATTACTATCAAGTAAACTTATTTATGAATCAAGTTGGATTGAATCAAATTTACATAGTAAAGAAATTTATTTATTAGAGGTTTAATTTTGAAAAAATTATTTTATTATTTAAAAAATATTTAAGATTAAATTTTATAATTAAATTTAAATAAAATTTTTTATTATTTAAATAATAATTCAACTTGAGCCACACTAATTAAAAATCTCTTATTTCAAATCCAGTCCTCGAACAACCACACTATTAAACCGTTTCCCTTTGAAAAAACAACACATTCCTCTTCCTTTTCTATTTCTCTTTCTCTCTCATGAATTATGAGCACTTGCACCCATCTACACTCTACCAACCTTAAAGTAGAGAACAAAAAAAAAACCTAAAGGCTAAAGACAATCTCCATTCTCCTATAATATCAAAGATTTTGTCTCCCAATTTCAAAATTCCCCTCTCTTTTCTTTTTTTAAGTCTCTTTTACTACCTTTTTTATATGGGTGTGTGAGTTGGTGCACTGCCCCCATCAAACTACAACCACAGCTTAGTTTTCCATATTACTCTTTCAACATTTTTGGGTCAATTCTTTATTAATTATCATAATACCATGAAATAAGGACTTTTCATTTTTTTAATTGTATTTGTATTCGACATATGTATTTAAATATAAATATAAGAATATAATCTTTCAAATATATGAAATAAAATAAAAAATAAATATACTCATATCCAACACTCACTTTTGAATCTGAATAACATAGATATTAAAAAAAAAAAAAAAAAATTAATTCTATGGTTTTGAAAGCCTTAAAAACTATTTTCTTATTCATACTTATATATTATTTGGATCATCATTTTTGTTCCAATTATTTATATTGCTTGGTTTATTAAATAATTATTAGATGAATTAACTTTGTGAGATCAATTATTTCATTAATCCTCTTAATGAAATTCTATTACTTTCAAAAAGAATTATTAAAAACATTGAAAATAATATATGAGTTAGATCAACAAATCATTACCAATTTACATTTTACCATATCAAATGATTAATTCGAGCAAATAGTAATATCATTTTTCCTACTCAATCATTTTTAATCTTTTTACCATTGTGTTAAAATTATTATGCATTTAATGCCACCACCACCACCATCCCACATATTGTTTTATAAAAGATTTAGTAAGATCTACATTTTAAAAGTAGACATTCCACTTTAAGCTTGGCAATTGATGCATGTTAATATAATATGGAGAAATTGTGTTAAGATTTCAATTTTCAAATAATAATTTGAATTCATTTTTAATACATTAATAGTGAAAATTTTTCATTTCTCTAGCATAATCAAGAAATTGTCATATGTCTTATTTTTTTTTTTATATATATCAAGATGTATGTTATCTTAACTTCAATGACAATAAATGACATAAATTTTTTAATAATATACCTAATTTAAAGAACTAAAATGCAAAATCTATACCTTATATATAAAAAAATCCCCTAAGGGGTTTTTAACTTGACACATGTCAAGCTTTCTTTGCTTGACATGTGTCAAGCTTTTTTTAATTTTTAATTTTTAATTTTTAATTTTTTTGGTTTTTTTGGGTTTTATTTATATTAATTTATTAATTATTTTTACTTCATTTTCAAATGATGTATTTAAAGGGATTGATTTGTACGTTAACTATGGGTTGATTTAGAATCCGTACCCGACCTGCTCGCAAAAAAATTTAAAAATAAATAAATTTGCTGTTAATCAGTGTAAAAAGGTAAAAAATTCTCTAATGATCGTGTGGTAAGTTTTTTTTTTTTTATATATTTGTAGTTATTTTAGTTTTCATTTTTATAGTTTTAAGTTTTTTTTTTTAGTTTTAGTTTTAGTTTTTTTTTTAATTTATATTATATTTTATTTTTAAATGATGTATATAAAGGGATTGGTCCAAACGTTGACTCGTGGGTAGACCTGCTCACGGGCCGGGCAGCCCGCCCGGCCCGTATTGGGCCGGGCCTGGACAGGATATTTTGTGTTCCGGGCTGGCCCGGAACAGTAATTTTTATTATAATAATATTATTTTATTTAATTTTAATTATAAAAAAATAAAAAAAATATTTTTTTATTCCAATGAACAGTGTTTCGGGCCTAAACGGGCGGGCCGGGCCGACCCAGGGCCGGGCCTGGGCAAAGAAAATAAAAAAAAACTGGGCCGCGACCCGGCCCATGAGCAGCTCTACTCGTGGGTTGATTTTGGATCCATACCTGATCCGCTAAAAAAAAAGTTAAAAAAAAAAAAAAATTTGTTGCTAGCCAGAGTGAGAAAACTGATCAATCGAGAAAATTAAATATAAACTATAATTTTATTTTAGTTATTTTTATTTGAATAATTAAATATGTAAAATAAAAATATAAAAATGAGTTAGTACTTCATTAATTTAACAAAAAGAAGAAAAAAAAACTTGCTACTAAACCTATTTGAGAAAGTCGACCCAACGAGAGAATAAAATACAAACCACAATTTTATTTTATTTTATTTATTTTATTATTTTTTACCTCCTATAAATAAATATATACAATAAGATTTAAATATGTTTAAAAATACATATAAATAATAATTAAAAATACATTTGTATTATGTAATTTATAAATAAACAATTATTATAAATTTTATTTTCATAATTAAAAAAATATAATTATATTAATATAATTATAAATTATAAATAAATAAATAAATATTATAAAATTTAATTTAAAATTAATTTTCATTAATATTTTTCATTTATTATTTTTTACCTCCTATATATAAAAGTATGAACTATATAATAAGATCTAAATATATTTAAAAATACATATTAATAACAATTGAAAATGAATTTGTATTATGTAATTCATAGATAAATAATTATAATAATTTAATTTCATAATTAAAAAGACAATTATATTAATATTATTAAAACTTTAAAATAAAAATTATTATTTATAATTTTATTTTAAAATTTTATTATTAATTAATTAAAAATATTTTTAAAAAAATAAAAAAAAACCCCCAAGTGAAACGGGGCTTATTTCTAGTTAAAATTGAAAAGAAGTGGCCTTTGATTGATCACCAAAGTGGACCAATTATTATCCCATAAAAAATGGATAAGCAAGCATGCTTTATTTTTATTAGACCTGATAATTCGTGTATTTATGTATTTTATTATGTCATAATCGTGTTTAAGATATTTTATATTTATATAAATTTTGATACGTTAATAATTCGTATTATATAAATTTTAAAACATTCGTGTATTCGTGTTGTGTTTGTATTTTTTTAATATTATGTCGTATTTTAATTATTTTTTTCGTTTCGTATAAATTTATTGTGTTCAATATTATTAAATCTAATTTTTATAGACTGAAAATGGCTTTAAAAGAAGCCTTAAATATAACCTTCTAACACGTGAAAAAAGTAAAAAAAAATTGTTCTTCACCCTTCTAAAGAGATTAGATACTGTCTTTTTCTTTTTAAATAAGATAGATTCTAATTTTTAAAAGAATTATAATAGTAGTATAAAGTTCCGAGGCATGCTGGATTGAAAATTGACTAAAATGCGCAGAGATTCATAGTGCGCAAATTAGCAACAAAAAAATAAATAAATAAATAAATAAAGAGTGAGGAAGAAGAATATTGAAACTTTATGGTGGATTAAATGAGAGTTAGTCTAATCTGATTAAGGATACAAAAAGGGAAGATTCGATTCGATCAAATAAAAGTTAAGGAGGAAACATCCCAATTGTTTAAAGTATAAAGTATAGCATGAGAATGGTAAAAGCATTTTATGAGTATTCTTTTGCCTGTCGTTTCCTGCTTTACTTCTAATTCATTCACATTTTCTTTATAAGCCTATTTAATAATTTTGAACACGAGACGATTATACGATACAAAAAATAATTAATATATTATACAAAACACAACACGGCACTAATAAATAATATGAACACACACAAATACACGAACATGTCAAAATCTATATAACACGAATAATTAACATATCAAAATTTATTTAAATATATAATATCTCAAACAGGATTATGACACGTAAAAATACACGAATCTGATATAGATACACGAATTACCAAATCTATCTACACTCCCAATTTAAGTTAGTATATATCTTTTTCAATATTTCTAATTTATAATACAATAAATTAAAAATGTATAATATAAATATTGCTTCACAAAATTTTGTTAGATATTCAATCTAAAATCATTTAAAACTACGTGAAGAAATCAAATTTAAATATAAAAGCGTAGGTAATACAAAATTTAACAATTGCAAGATAATATTACAAAAGTGGAGATAAAGTAAATTCAACATCTATTAAATTAAAGTAACTTGAGCATATATCAACTATTATATTTAAATTTCAACAATATTTTACATGCAATTTAAATGAATGATTAATGGACTTGCATGTGAACCTAAGTATAAAAGAAATGTACAAACTGAAAACAGCAACGCAAAGTCCAATGGATAATGACATTAGATGAAAAAATATTAAAAGATAGAAAGCAAATGTTTGGATTCAAACTAGAAAATTTTAATATCATATTAAATTACGTGACCAATTATTCTAAAAACTTAAATTAATAATAAAAAAAAAAAAACTAACTACTATATATAAATTCCAACAGATATAACAAAAAATACTTCACTTTAACAAAAATTTAACAAATATAACTTAACAACTTTCATATATTATTTAGTAATCTCAAACAAACTCTATTAGTAACTTTTTTTTATAAATTTCCAGTAATCAGGGTTATTGATGATTTCCTGCATCAATTAGAACAACAATAAAATGTGATTAACATGTAATTTCTACTTGCAATATTTTAGAAAAATAATAAAATGTGATTTTTTTTTTTGTTCGAACTTTTACAATTGATTGAAAATGTAAATAAAGAAGAGTAGTAAATAATTTAAGCTTGACTAAAATAGATTTATTAATCAAATAATTTAAGAGAATTTTTTTTATACACAAAAAATCGTAGTCTAAGATATATATATATTTTTTACAAATATTAAAATTCAAACTTCGAATCTATATAATATCATCTTTTAAAAATAAATATATAAACTAATTGAATTAAATTCGAATTCAATTTAAGAAAAATTTTATATTTTAATTTGACCGGTATCATTACAGATAAAACAAAATTGTTTCTGAATTTATTTTATAATGTTATGATGATGTAGTAAGATACTAAGTTATTAAATATATGTCCATATAAAATATGCTTTGAAAAGACAGATGCAGATGGAAAATTAGAGGTGCCAAATGCCAAAAGACATCCAGAGAAACAGACTGCATACATTCTTCAATGCATCCTTTTCTTTGGGGTCTAATTTGCCACTCATCTCAACAACTCTTTAGTCTCTCCACCATCCCCTTCCATTACTTTGATATGGGGCATTCTTGGAATTGTAGAGATGGGAAGGCAAAGCAGGATTTTTTATTTTTTTTTCTTTTTCTTTTGAACTTAAAACTTGATTCCTTGAACCAAAAGGAGACATAAGCATAATAAATATAGAATTTTTTGAACAGTGAGAAAGACAGAGATGGGGGGGATTTAAGCAGGGCTGCCAACGATGTCTACAAAGACTCGGTTGAGTGATGACAAACGCATTCCTTGTTCTTGGGCTCTGCTCTTCTTAAGGGGTGGCTCAGGTGATGAGAACGACCTCACAGCGCCCCAAGAATCGATTGAGCTATCACTGCTAAGCGCAGCATCAGTCACGCCACTAGGGCTGCTAGGAACCGTCTCAAGCTTCCTCTTGTGGTGGTGAGTAGGAGGATTACTATATGCATTGTTTTGGGGCCTTGTTGTTGATAGATCAAGAATGAGCTTGTAACAGTCATTTACTTTTTCCTGTTGCAAAGCAGTGCAAAGTAAATATATTTAATAATGTGCAAATAATTTGGTATTAATGGAATGTTTCTTTGAACCACAAAATTTTGACATTAAACAATGATGATGAAGAGGCCAAATTAACTACTTTAATGATTAAATTCAAACCTTGTTTATTTTAAGAACACTCAGAAGCTGGTTTTGGTAGTCAATGGGGTTGAAAGGCTCAACTTGGTCTATAACGTGCATCATTGTTGCAGTGGCCAATACAGAGGGAAGATAATGGGCAGATCTTGAATCTATAGACACCCAAAACAAAACATATATTAGATTAGACCAAATGATGAGAAAAAAAACACAAAAGGGTATATATTTTTTTGTCCTATTGGTAACTGTTCTCAATGAATCTAATTAAGCTAATGTCAAAGTGAAGTTGGCAGAGCAATAATGGAAGGCTTACCAGAGATTACGCAGAGCAGAAGACGCTCACATCTCCTATGAAACTCCCGATGGAGATGATGAGTCTTCAATCCAAGCCTTCTTATGATGTGATCAAGAAATGAAAGTGGGGTAATTGGATGCATCTTCCATTTCAGAGTGGAGAGAACCAAAAGCTCCATTCTTTGAATAGTTTTGGCCTCAAAAACATATTTTGTCTCCTCAACCTAAAACGAGACGCAAATGTAAAAACATGTTATTGAGTCTCAAAATCAAGAAAATGTGACAATTTAAATGGAGCATTTATATGTCAAGATTGTTGTATTGAACATACTTGTAGGTCTAGAAGAAGAGGCACTTGCGTCTCTTCAACTTTTGCAGCCAAAGAGAGACAAGTCACGGCTACAAGGTGGATCATCCAGGGTTTATCTCTTTGAAAATGAAAGCTACTTATAAGGAACCTATCCAGATAGTTAATAGAAAGTACAGCTGTGAGAGTGGTGAATCCGTAGCGAGCAATGACTTTAAGCATCCACTCCACAGCCTCACGGCGGGCCAGTACTGCTAGAGACTCATGTTCAGTTTCCACATTGTTGGGATTGAGATGAGCCGGCGGCTGTTGCTGTATTTCTTTAGAGAAGAGTGAAAGAAGCTCCTCATCATCTTCCCAAAACAAATCTTGCTCCAACAACAAAAGTGGAAAAAAGGAATGGTTTCTGCCATTGTTACACCCCCTGGAACTCTCTTCCTGTAAAACTTCACCTACATAATTTTCATCCTCTTCTTCCCATTTATCTTCTTCACAGTAGAGAGCATCTAAAAAGAAAGTAGGCTGGTTCTGTTCTTGTTGCTGTTGTTGTATTGCCATCTTCTTCCACTAAGAAGAAGAGGGTTTTGAGTCCCTCCTAGCTCATTATACAAAAGAAAACATCCATAAAGAAGCGCTGATTGAAAGACCCATCTCTCTCTGTCTATCTATCTATCTAACTGGCTTTTTAATTAGGGTAAGTGTTAAAACTTAAAAGAGTGTAGAGTGGCTAATAGCTATGAGATGGGATGGGATGGGAATGGGATAGAGATTGGAGAAAAAGTAAAAGCCAAGGCAGAGGCAGAGAAGAAGGAAAGAAAAAGGGAAGAGTGGGTTTCACGCTTGTCCTTTTGTTTAATCAATAAAATATTTGTATGTTTCTGAAGTTGTGAATTGTGAATTTTGATAGGCTATATACTAGTTTTTTTCTTTCTTTTGTTGTGCTTTCCTTTCGGTGTATTTTCGTTGGCGGGCAGAGAGAAATGTATTGTAACACTAACGGGCACACACACCAAGCTGAAGCTGCATCCCCCACTATGAAAACTACTCTGCCTACCACCATGAAAAAGAAAAGAGAAAGAGCTTGCAATATTAAAATTTCAGATTTCTAATGGTTTTTTTTTATCAATCAGTGGGTGAAAGTCAAATTACATGGAGAAGATAATTCTACCCTGATAAAATCAAATAATTTAATGATTAGTGCATAAATTCCTACTCAAAACTTAAGATTCAAATACTTTGAAATTTTGATTATTAGGTAAACCAGGTTAAAAATAAAGTAAAAGTATTGATATTTTCTTAGAAGATTGTTGATGTCCTCCAAACAATAGAGCAGAGTAAGTTTAGGAGGATTGTCAGGTAAATAATTGATGATTATTTATAGAGATAGGAGATGTTAATGGGGCATTAGAGTTTGATTTTTGAGTGTGCTTTTATACTTAAATTAGTATGAAATTAAAGAAAAAAGCAAAAAAAATCAAATGATTTAGTGTTTATATTTTCTCTTAATTCAGGTAAATTTTTACTTCATCTATTTATACTTGATTGTTATAAGGGTTTGTGAACTTAACAGATGTAGATCAAGCGTTTGCTTTGTTTGAAATTGTTGATCAATTATGTATCCATCAAATGTTCTTCATGTAAAAATTTAACGTGACCAGATTTAAATGAGCCTAACAAAGATAAAAATATATAGTACAAGTGTAATTTTTATTTTTATTTAATGATACTTCAAATATTCAAAACTTAAATTTATAGCATTTATAGACCAAATCAGTTGATGCAATGTTGAAAATTTAAAGGAAAAAAAGCACGAGTTTGACTAGAATCTAGAATGGTATATGCTCAATAAAAGTGGAAAAGGTAAAAGTAAAGACTAAAGAGTGAAGGACAAAATTTTACATAAGAATTACTAATAGTCATATTAGGAGTGCAAGGTAAGGTAATTTTACAAAGTCCTTTTTTACACAAAAGGTAATTTTAGAAATGGATAAAAAAAATTAGGATAGCGGGTAAATTATATAAATTTTAAAAATACAGATCAAATGTTTCTTATATATTCTGATTATTTGGATTGCTTTGTTTTGGTGTTATTTATGAAAAAAAAAAAAGTAAAATGAAGAAATGTACATAAATAAAGAGGAGAACAAAAAGCAGCAAATGCGAGAAAGGAGAAAGATAATACTATTATTACTTTATTAGTGAATTTGAAGCGGTTGAAAAATTGGTTCAAATTAGAGATTCGAATTAAATTTGAATCCGATTAATCCTGCTTTGATAAAAAAAAGTTAACCACATAAATTCAATCAATTCAAATTTAAAATAATCTAAATATGAATTGATTCAAATTTAAATGATTTTAAAAATTAACATAAAATAATTCAAATTTAAATAAATTTAATTTAAAAAATAAATAAATAAATTGAACAAACTTGAAAATTTAAAAAACAAAAAATAGAATAGTATTTTACATATCTATTGAAAAGAAATTTCTTTTTTTCTTTTAAATGCCTTGACTTGACCACTACTTTTTTTTAGGATTAAGTCTTGGAAGCGTGAAAGGCACGCTCTGGTAAGGCCAACAAATAAAAGCAGAAGAAAAAGGCTGACTCTCGTAGTGAAAAGTCTTCCATAAATATATATATATATATTTTATAGAATCGAAAATAAATAAATAAATAAATGATAGCGTCTTGGCCTTAACTACTATTTTTCAACTCTTCACCATTTTTCCTTTTTTTTTTCCTCTAAAATATTGATTGATACTACTATTTAAGAAAAATGTAATCTCACATTTTAATTTTTTACCATTTCTAAGAATTTTTTTTGTTACAAAATTCGTTTTTAGCCACTCTATCCTTCCACAAATATTTTATAAGAGTCTAGAAGCGATGCAAGGAGTAACAATGTCTTCTCTTCTTCCTGCACTTTCACATCAATTTTCTTCAACTGACGAATGATTTCGTCGAATTCATTAATATGCTTTATAAAGTCTCCATTTTCCTTCTTCTTTAAGCGATATAATTTTTGTTTAAGCTATAATTTGTTGAAAAAACTTTAAATCAATTAAATCTTATTCAATTTTACCCACAAACTTGAAGCGGATTCCTCATCAATAACGTGATTAAACACAAAAATTTACATGGTTCAACCATTTGCCTACGTCTAAGAAGTAAAAAATTATTCTACTATTAAAAAAATTAAAATACAAAATAATCTTTTTCAATGACTACTCAAACCAACCCAAAATTATTTGTACACCCTCTTTCAATAGTCTCACAAGAACAATAATTTTATACCCATCCTAAATCTTCTTAGAGTAAAAGACAAAAGTACAAGATGTTTATCTTCAAAGCTCTCAAAAATCATTATGCAATTTTTAAAACCTAAAAAACTACTTTTAAAATATAAAAATCCCAAAGTAAAATAATATTAGAACCCAATATATGATATGCAATAAGAAATTATTGAATTATAGACAAATTAAAACTAACAAAAAGAAAACATTTACTCTTCCAGGAGATTAAACGAAAAAAAGAATCATTTCCAAATCTTCATTTGATTAGAAAAGAAAAAAAAATTTGTTGTCTTTTTGGCCACTTTCTCTCTTTTTGCTCTTGCTACTATTTTATAAAAAAATAAAATTGCATTCAATTACTCATTTTTAATACATTTCCTTATAAATAGAGAGTAAGGGCTTGTCTATTCTGCACACTCAGCCCTCAGTGGGCCTGGTCCAAATAATAATGTTACTAATTATATACATTTAACATAATAAAAAAAAATCATCTAATATATTATTGATAAAGTTTTTAAAATTTATTAACTATTTTAAAAAATTGATGCATACTCTCTTATGGATATTATAAAAAATACACATAGCAATTTTTTAATAATTTTATTTATGAAATTTAAAAACTGTAATGGTGTATGAAATAATAATTTAGAAATATGCTTATGTATCTTAGTTTACAACTTCAAGTGGAATAAGAACATACCTCTTTTTTTTTATATATATATAAGAGGATCAGAGGTATTATCAGATTTTGCTTGAATTTAATCTCTTTTCCGAGCAATCTTAAAAATGTATTCTCCCACATCGATCTGATATATTTAAAATTTTACTATCAATATACTTCCCACAAAGATCATACCTAAATTAATAAGAAAATAAGCTCTTTCCCTTATCAACTGATACGGTTATGGGTAAAGAACATAACTCTGAACTTAAATCAAAATGGCATTTTAATTTTGAATTAAAGAATCAACAAAAAGTAAGAGGTTGAGGTAATAGAAAGCAGTTGAATTATTAGGTGTAAAAACAGTTGGAATTATGAAATTGATTTTTCTTTTAAGAGTCAATCATATATAGAGTATTAATTAGCATATAAATTGCAACAACAAAAATAAAAATAAAGTCCTAATAAAGTTGCATGGCAATCATCTTATCTCACATGCATGGCTGCACTCGTGCAAAAACTGCACATTCATTTAGAGGAACAAAAATTAAGATGGAACTAATGTGACGACCAGCCAAAACCCAACTCAATTGTCAAAGTAAAAATTATTTTTTAATTAAATTTAAATTAAAATATTTTTATTAATTAAATAATAATTCAAATTCAATCAAATTAATTCTGATTTAAAATATTTTATCTCAAATTTGATTCAACCGATAAATAACCTAACTTTAAATACATATATCACTAATTACCCATCTCTACTTTTTCTTTTGCATTTTTTTAAAGATTTGGTTCTTAATTATAAAACAGATCAAATCCATCTTTTGGGAAAAAGGGGGAAAAAAACATCCAAAGTGAATGATTTAGTACTCCCCACCTAATTACCTGTCTGATTAACTGTATTTTAACAGGTGTTGGCACATCAATTAGGGAAAACATTTTAATTAGCTGATCAGTATTGGTAGTAACAAATCTAACATTATTATTATTATTACTATTTCTCTTTTTTTGTTATGTCTAATTTGCTTCTTTTCATGCAACGTGGTGGCAATGATGGCAATAACCATCACTGATATTTTGATTTTTTAATAAGAGCCAGCAAATATTGCGAGCCAGCTTCTATATCTTCTTCTTCTTCTTTTTTTCTTTTTTTCTTTTTTTTTTTCTTTTTTTATGAAAAATTTCTTATAAGCTAAGTGATCGATGTCATTATCGGCAATCCAAATTTCAAACTTTGTTGACTTGTTTTGCAAACATGATAAAAAAAAAGTTGAAAATTTTTCATTGCTTTATTAATCTGGCATGTTTTCGGATATGTTTGAGGTAGAATTGTTTATGGATAGTGTTAGGTTTGGATAGTAAAACAAAATTTATTTGTTTAAGGTCTAACTTAGTTCGTATTTTATTGTTTAAAATATTTATAAAATAATTTTTATTTTTATATTTATATATTTTTATAATTAAATTTAAATAGTTTTTTAAATCAGAACGAACCAATTCAAATTTAAAATATGTTATCTCAATCCCGACTCAATTTAAATTGAATTTGTCAGATTGGATGAGTAATCCGTCCCTTAAACAAATCTAGCTTGAGGTACAAAATACCAAAGCAATTCTTAAAACTACTGTAATATATTATTTAAGAAACCTTATGCTATATAACCAAAAAATGAAAAATAAACAAAAGAATTGCTTTTAATAAGAAAACATTATATACACATAAAAAATATACATGCATGTATACGCATAATTGATTTTTTCTCACATTAATTTATTTTAACTTAAAAAAGAAATTCCTTTATTTTTCGAAATGTCTTCACAAAACGTTTATATTTGTGTATATATTTCTTACGTGTAATAACATTATTCCTATTAATATTCATCCTCGAAAAAGCTTGAATTTTAAATATCGTCACTTTGAAGATTCACTCATTCGTTTTCATTTTTACTATATAAGATTTGAACCTCAACTTATTCAAATTTATGTCACATATATTCCTCTTATAGCGAACCAATAGGTGAAAACTGAAGACCAAGATAGTCCTAAGTTTTTTTATTCTTAATTTATTGCATGATGACCAAGATTGTTTGGAGCATAATGGTCTAATCATCTGCTAATACTTAACGTGATTTTAGTTGATTATAAACATCCAACTTAAAATGAGTAAAAGTTTTAATTTGAATATAAGATTATAGAAAATCCAAAATTTAGTAAATGCGAGATAACATTATTTTAACAGACTCATCACATGTAAGTGGAGACAGAAAAGCCTATCACGTGATAAACTCAAAATTTTAACGGATCCCATCACGTGTAATTGGAAACATAGAAGACTATCACGTGACAAACTTAGAATTTGAGCTCTGATATCATGTTAAATATCCAACTTAAAACTAACTGATAATAAAATAAAAGGACTTAATCTGAATATAAAACCACAAAAAGGACAATACTTAACAGACGGAATACCACTTTAACGTATACAATTAAATGCAAGTCTCCTCTTTTGGAAATATTCAATGACTGATAAAACGAGGAGAAAATCACATGTCAAACTTCTTCAACTCCTCACACTTTTCGGTAAGTATATGGTTTGTTGTTTGATTGTCTTTGTTATGAACACAGTGGATTGCTTCAAGAATTCAGAGCAAGAAACATTAGAGAGAATATGTTATTTCATTTCATCTACTCTGAAAGAATTCTTTCTTAGATTCACCCAATAATATCTTACATAGCTTTGAAAGTCTGAACTAAAAGGGAGAAAAAGAAAGAAAAAAAAAACCAACCATCCCCCAACTTCTGAAAAAAAGTGATCCTTTGCCTGAGCTTGATATCTCTGACTTAATTAACTCATCAATAAAACAAGGCCCAACCACTCTCTTGAAAATGGAATCCTTGGAAGAGAATGAATGAGGTGGGATAGTTTTAAATCGCGGTCACGGATTTCGTCGTAGATGCGGTTGTGATGTCGCGAGCTTTACGTAACGCATCGCGATTATTTCAGACGTGAATTTGATAGTGTTTCAATGAATTTGATAATGTCGTGGACGTTAAATAACGGATAAAATACAATGCGAGTATTTTAATTTTTATTACGTTGCGACCGTTACGCTGCGTAACGATCACATTTTAGTACTATACTGGGAATGGGAGTTGAGGAACTTCATGGCTCCCCACACAGTTGCTTAGTGGGTTACCATATCAGGTGTTTGAGTGCGACTTGTTTCAACTTACCCATTTTTTTTTCACCAAATGCATAATGACTATCATAATGGCCACAGTTTTGGAAGATTTCAAGTTTTTTACCCTATTGTTAGCTATACTTTTTGCACTAGTAAGCATATGAGTATAGCCTGGTTTGACAAATAAGTCATAATTGCCATAATAAAAAATAAAAAAAAAACTATATTCCTGGAAGTACAAAGTGGAAACAGATTATTATGCATGCAACTGTGAAACAACTGCTTCATGTTAAAACATATATATGTCATCATTACAGGGTAAAAAAAATCATTAGTTCTAGCAACAAAGAGGGGATGGAATATATATAGTAGTCTTAGACATAATCCAATCTAGTTCATAGCTGTTTTTTGTCCTTGCAAGACAGATGATTACCATGAAAACTCTCTCAAGGACAGCCTTCCTATGACAAACTCATAAAATTTCTCCACTAGGTGAAACTTGTTCAAAATCATTGGGAGGCCATCTTCATAAATAGACAAATCTATGACATTACAACATAGGATTTGGCTATAGACATGTTATTTTACAAGAAGATCTAGAATCATATATATCCAACATCAAACACATTGCAGTTTGTGCTTGTTCGGAGAACGCCCCCACAATCTGCGCGTTTATACTATTTAAAAGGGGGCGCCTCGTAAACTACATTCCCCAATTTATCTGGGCTCAATTTGAGACCTTACAGAGAAGCAGCAGTTTTTTTTTTTTTTTTTCTACAAAAGAAATGGTAATATGGAGATAGAAAAAAAGTGTAGAAGTTGAGATTCGAACTTCAAATTTACTGAATGTGATAATTGCATGAATCAATTGAGCTGAATTCATATCCAGAAACGGACGTATGTTTAATTACCTAAAAGAGCTGGGACAAGAAATTTAACCTAGAAAACCACCTTTCCCATATACCAAAGGCCATTTTATTTAGGTCAAAGTCCTTCAATTGAAACGGTTAAGGCATCACCGTTTACTTCATCATCACTTGTAAAAAGGGTATGAAGCATTCAAGTTACTCAGCCCCAGAAATCAATTTCAGACTCGAGGGTCGTTCTTCTTCATTTTGCAGTGATAGGAACAGAGTCGTTTATCTTTAGTATCTGATTAACATTGTCAGCATTAGACTCTAGTTAAATTTTAGGAGCTAAGGATTCTTGGTGTTGATGCAATGTGCAAACTTGTGTTTATCGGGAAGCAAGTAAAGAGGTACTTGCACAGTTGCACCTCCTAAAACTCCTAGAATATAGAATAATAACCATTTGGAAGGCCCATGCAACGTTTGAGATGAAAAGCAGTGCACAATCATGAAGCCCAACGGAGTTAATAAAGGAAATTGAGGGTATAAGTAGTAAGTTTGGGATTCTATTAATGTCCTATTAGAACCTCACCTCATCCCCCAAAAAAAAAAGGCCTAACAGGCCAATACCAATACTAAAACAGGGGGATCTCTCACCCTCCATTGCAAGAAGAGAAGAACCTGGGCACATGGTTATCATGTAGTTTAACAAAATAAAGAAGAAATTAACAAACACACACTAAAAACTTCCACAAACTGAGATGTATTAACAATTCGACGGCCAAAAAGACAATTCGACACCATGGAAAAATTTTCATCAAAACCCCCTCTCACTCAACAATCCAAAACAAAAGCCACCTCAGCCCTATTACACTATGTTACCCGGACTCGGAGTGAATATCCTATACGGATATATATTCGACAGAGATATACTCAATTTTTTTTATATATATTTAGAGAACCATATCTCTATACTCATATCAGAATATGTGTTGAACACGAATACTTTCCGGGTAACATAACTGTCACACGACTAGAAAATTATAAACAGTAAAGTCTATACAATGGCTAACCGGACAGTTCTAGTTCTTGTTTCCTTACTAGGATATCTAGAATTTAAGTACTTTTTGGGTCACATGTGAAAGCCCAATGCATTTGGGTTACACAACGGAAGGTATAACCCTCTCCCAACCATAATCCCAACCACTCCAAAGAGATTCGGACCTAAAGACCTCTAAGTTGAAAGTCTTTTAAGTTCTAATAGTTGGAATGTCTCCTCCCTGAGGATTTTAGTACGGTGGTGGTGGGTAAAGGCCTGGAAAAGGACCTGCTTGACAAAAAACAGAAAAGAATATTAGTACTATATTTAACATGTACATAATAGTATCAAAAGATATCTAACATTTGACCAACTTAACCTGGGGGATAATAGGGTGAGGCTGGTGGATATGTAGCTGGTGGATACATAGGTGGAGGATATGCTGAATGTGGAGGAGGTGGAGGGTATGCAGAAGGAGGAGGAGGATATGCAGCTGGTGGAGGAGGATACGTGGATGAAGGATACGAGGGATATGAAGGGTATGAAGGATATGAGGGATATGGTGATGGAGTTGGAGTTGGATATGCCGCAGCTGGTGGTGGATAAGAAGCTGAAGTTGTTGGAGGAGGTGCAGAGTATAGAGGGGCTTGATGAGGAGCTGCTGCATATGGTGGTGCTGATGGAGGATATGTTGCGGCTTGGTTCTGCAACAATCCAAATAACCATTTAGTTCCACATGTTTGAATAATATCAACAGGGATGGAGAATAAAGTACAATAGCTTACTTTGGCGTTCCCATAATGCATTATGAGCCGCACTTCTCCTGCATATCTGCAATTTTAGAAGTGTAAGAGTCGGTAGATGTTCAAGGAAGTTTTGCTAAAAACACTTTTTAAAACTTCTGTAACACTAATATCTGAAGAAAAAATCACATAAAAACCTCAAAATAGTAAATTATGTGTTTTTACAGATGTTTGTTCTGTTTACTGCATAAATTCAGACATATTCCTATATTTCTGGAAACAAATTGTATTCAGATTCCATTCTGACTAGCATACATGTACCTCCCAAGAAAATATTATGGGATTCCAATAATATTTGGTTACCTTCTAAACCTAGCTTCATGTTTTCAAATTAATAAATCAAAAAAGTCACTAATTGAGCTTGAAACCAGTTTTCTCTTATTGAAATAACAAATAAGGTTTTGACAAACTCAACTACTATCAATGAAAATTGATGAAACCTCAAAAATTCAAGCAGAACACACCTTGAAATCAATGAATTCAATTTGTCAAAGCCTAATAAACTATGCTATAGTGAGATAACCACAAACCTTAAAGACAAAATACTATTTGATATCAAAAACAGTATATAACATCTATAGTGCAAGACATTGCCGCAACACATGTTTGACAGCATGTCTATCGATGTCCACAATAGAAGCTAGATTAAGCAATATCCTTCTGTTCGAGGACAACTGCCGCATGCATACATGACTATGAGAACCCATTTTCTTATAATCCATAAGAGTAAAAATAGGCACAGAGAAATAGGAAGCAATAATGTTTCACTTTTAACCGTAATTATAGCAGAAAAGATATTACACAAATGAACCTGTAAGCTCTAGAGGAGACCAAGACAAATTACAAGCAGCAGAGATTCCAGAGTTATATGGAGGAATAGAAACAGGGTTTCGTAGCCAATATTGCTACAACATTCAAAGGGATTACTATACTATCCAATGTATAAGATAGCGGAATCCTTTGAAGTGCCATTAGATTATTCATCAAAATATATCTGATTCTAATACATGCTAAAAACCACCATTAGATCTTGGCCAAAAAAAAAAAAAAAATCACCATTAGATTTCAATTCTCATTACCTGCCAGTTTTAGTCTGAAGCGGCCAAGGACTATCATCATAACCCTGAGAAAGAGCCTTATGCAATTGAACCCTGTAAACAAAGAATCCAAAAATAATAATAATTATTAGAACCAGAAACCAAAAGGGAAACATATCTTCTGAAAAGCCAAAGATTTTAAAATAATTAAAAGGTGAATTCTTACTTTCCATTGCCGATAAAATCATCGTACGTTAAAGTATTGCTGTTCCAAACCGCCACATTTATCTCTCTAAGCCCTTCAATAAGCGTGAACGTAAACTTCTCTTGGAATGTGGGCGTTTTCCCACCATCTAAAAAGAAAACCCAAATTATAAATCAGACCCAGAAGTCAATTTTTGACTAAGATCCCAAATCCCAGATCAGGAACAAAAACAAAAAGTACATAATAAAATAGAGAATTACCTGTGCAGGTTCTTGTACGGCACTTGGTGCTACCATATTCAAGCAAAACGTAGGGATCTTGCCTTGATATCCATTCAGTATCCTTCAATTTGTTACACCCGACAACTGCCACAACCAAAAAACCCAATCAAAAAAGCAAAGCAAAACAAAACAAAAACAAAAGAACCCAACATCAAAACAAACAAAAAGAAAAGGCAAAAAAGAAGAATTAATTTAATTTTAAGAAACATACATACCAGTAACCTCGAGAAGCTGGCCTTGAATGCCCGAAACCGACATGGAATAATAAGCAGAAGAGAATTGGTTCATTGACCGACTCTAAAAAGGGTCTCCCTTTTATATTAAGAAAGGATAAGTACTGAGAAAAGGACAGAAAACGAGTAAACCCCAGAAATTGTAATTAGGAAATCGGCTATAATTTATTCTTTAATTTAACGGCGTTAATGTTGGTTTGTTTATCTTATTCTCTGTAGGAGAATTGAATTGAATTTGAATTTGAGGCTACTGTTTCTTTCGTTTTCTCTTTTTCTTTGAAGTTTCTTGGAGGGAGGTTGGAGCTGAATCTTTTATTATACCCATGTAAAAAAAATTATTACTATAATATATGTTTCTAAATTATAATTATGATGATGAAATATAAATAAATTTTTAATAAATAAGCAATTTAACAATACAGTTTCACATACTTTTAATTGTATAAAAAACTTTATTTGTTTAAAATTAAGAAATCTCATATTTAAAAAACTTATATAAAGTGAAAATTTGTTATCAAAAAGAAATTTAAATATAAAAAGTTTAGCTAAATTAAGTGTATCAACACACACAAAATGTATTTAATTTAAAAACATGCAAACCGAATAAAAGAATTGTTTTAAATAATTTTAAACTCGAATATTCAATTAATTTTGAAATTGATAAATCATGACTACAAATATAAGAATTAAAACATGCACATGCAATGATATTTGTTATAAAAAAAAAAAAATTGACAAATTTACCAATTTTTATTGTACATATTATTTGAAGAATCTCAAAGTTGGTGAAAAAATAGTTAATTAAGGGTGTAGATGATTTGAAACTAAAGTTTTCAATGACATGAGATTTACTTATAAATGTAACTTTACTTTTTTTTAATAAAATGTAATTATTTAAAAATGATACATCATAATCAATATCACATCTAAAAAATTATTATAAAACTAGTGATAGTAATTTAATACAATTAATTATTTTTTTTATTTATAGAAAATAAATCTTTTATTAGAATTATAAATTAAAATAAAGAATAAAATGATAATTTAAAGCCAGCCAGGGCAGCATTTTTCATATACATATAAATGAAATGAATTGCAAGCCAATTTATGTACAGAAAGTTTGACATATATATGCCCCAGTTTACTCACTTTCATAGTCTTCATCATCTCCAAAACTGAAAACAGATGCATCAGCAGCCATTGCCTTGAATTCACTTTCTGAGCTGGAAACCTCAACACCTGCAGCAGCAGCATCTTTTCTCGGCTCACCAGTGGTCTGCATTTGTTGGGAGTTTGCACTTCCTAAAGAAACTTGTTCAGTAGAATGCACCAAACTTGCAACTTGATCTGCATTGGTATTCGTTTCCGATTTGGAGGTGGCCGAGGGGGCAGCTGCTGCCTTATGCCGCCTGCTCTTTGATGAACCAGACTCTTCTGCCTCACCGTCCGAGAACACATCATCTTTGTCGTTATATCCTAGGTTTTTATTTTTGTTTGTTGGAGCTGCACCTCCATCAGCAGATGAAGCACTGGTGCCTGAGCTTTCATCTAGCTTATTTATAGCAGTTTCAGTCTGTGGCTTTGTTGGAACAGTGTCGTTATAATCTACTAGCACAACCTCAACCTGAAAACCAGGGGAAGGCAATTTCCTCTGCACATATTACCCAAAAGAGGCGATAATATCAGAGAAGACAATATTTCAACCAGAGAAAGAAATGAAGATCCCAAGTCATTTTGACACAACATAATAACATGTTTCATGTTTTTACCTTGTCAAACCAATCAAGATCACTGGTATTCAGAATTTTTCTGTTTTCTATCATTGTTGTGTTTAACCAACTGATAAATCAAAAGGACAGAATCACAATAAGATCAGTTACATAGTTACGAGTCAACGAGCTAATTTTATTGGAGAGTAGGCTAACTACACACCAGTAAAAATCTCCTTGGCGATCCTGAAAATGAATTTTAAAGTCCCCAGCCAACTCAGTCAGACCAGGTTCCCCAGGCAAAGCAAATACCATAACTCCTTTCTTTGGTGCACTAAACCAATAATCTTCTGGCTGTGAAGATTGAAGAATAAATACATGCACAATACTTCAAATTAGTATAAGGAGGCTCCACAGCTTCAAATGGCATTTTTTAAAAATAAAGGTGGTGATCATATTAATTAGATAAAACAACCAAACAGACATACTGAGACATCCTTGGTACGTGGATGCTTCTTTGTGGAGAAGAGAACACCTGCGGAGAGAGAAAGTATTGAAGTTCATGATAATTTTATGTAGATTGAAAGGCAAGATAGCTTTAGTATGACAATACAATGACTGTAGGTTAATTTCACTTGTTTGGAGTGCTACAAGGAAAAGAATGCATCTGAAAGTTTAATTTGCAATGCTGGTTCAAAGCCTAGAATTACTGCAGTTGCCCGTTAAAGCATTCCACTCCAGGCCCCATAAGCCAATATAAAACTAGGAAGAAAAAACAAGTCCTTTGAAGTGAAGCATTTCCTATGATTTTCCATCTTTTCTACTTCTTGGATTACATAGCTTAATTCAAACGAAAATCTGTCCTAGAGTTGTAACCAGAGACAAACATTGCATCAAACTGTGGGTTTGCATCTTAAGCACAAGGAAGCCAATGATGACCTTATGTGATTGCTCTTAGTTGTCATTATGAAAATTCAAATAAAAATAGGAGTTTGAGGCTCCAGCTATGTATTTTAAACACGTTTATGCCAGTATTATGCCATAAAAGAACACAGCAGTTCATAATAAATATGATTTTTGATATTCCTGTAAGTGCCTGCAGGCGAGAAAGGTTGGGCAGAAAATATCATTTTGATGTCTATCCTAAGGAATTCGTCTATGTATCAAAAGCATCTTATGCATCAATGACATGTACTGAGAAGCTCAGCCTAAAGAACAATAAGGAAGCACAAATTATCAATCAAATAAAAAAACCTATTTGCAACCAAAAAAATGCCATACCATTATGATCAGACACCGTAATGGAGGGCCTGATCCAATAAGGGCAACGATGAAGCCGGAATCCTCTAAGTATGCACCTGCATAAAATGCGGTATCAGCACTAATATAAAACCAAAGATGCAATATAAACATTGCATTGCCAGGAGAATACCTGCGCCCAGGCTGGTTTTCACCATTGAAGTATGTTAAGGTGCGTTCAAAGTATTTGACATATCTCTACAGAACATAACAAGAAAATATATGGCAATCACATAAGACATAAACAGCTTGCCAAAGACAGAACGAATCCAGAAAATACAACTCAAAGAATATTACTAGAAATCAACTGCTCACAATTTGACTTGGCAGAACAAGCCCCTTTCCGTCCACACATCTTTTCTGGTTGTAGTAGTCAACTGACTCTTCAGCAGTGGGGAAGAACTGCAAAGAGATAATGTTATAAAAAGAATCAACCATTCTGACCAAGAAATGTGTAGCTATATT
Organism: Fremontodendron californicum; assembly: GCA_030761205.1. Taxonomy (NCBI): domain Eukaryota; kingdom Viridiplantae; phylum Streptophyta; class Magnoliopsida; order Malvales; family Malvaceae; genus Fremontodendron; species Fremontodendron californicum. The sequence goes on from JAULJL010000007.1 coordinate 33,804,046, forward strand.
AAAATCACTACAATTTCTTCAAGAAAATGTTCATTGGGTCAAACCTTCAAGTATAGAAGAAGGCTAGAGATCATCAACCCTGTCCTTGCCATCCCAGCTTTACAGTGCACAACCACAACATTGTCAATATCCCCCTTCAGCCATGAGTAAGCACTTTGACAAAAAGATATTATCAATTGAATTGGGGGGCAGTTATGGTCATCGAATGGGAAACTAGCCACCTGAAGAAAAAGTTTGATATCAATTGCAAGATGTCTCAATATTGTTTCACATAGGTTATCCTACAGTAAGTCTTAACAGGCTGTATTTGCTGTTATGCATGCATGAGTGGGAAACAAAAGATAGTGAAGCTTCATTAAAGTTTAGGTGGAATTGACTCTTCCTAGGAATTATCCTCCGCCAAGAACTGATTTTCATCATTGAGTAAAATAGATTCTTCCCCATCCTCTCCTAATGGATTCCATTGCCAATAGTTTAACAAGAAACTAGTGGCTGATTTCACCATCTTGAATTGAACTTATTTTTGTTTCTGATTTGTCCCACAGGTCCAAGCAAATGGAAAGTCTAAATCTATTTTCAGAAGCCAACATAGAGCGATATGGTTATTTGGTTAAGAGATCTCTGAGATGATAAAATGGGTTTCTTTTATCAAAGCTATATGATAGGCCCATGGCACACAGCCACCAGCTAACCACGATTTAAGAAATAAGCCCAGGTGAAATATTAGAACTAAACATATTCCCGAGTGAGTTCCATAACAAATCATAGCATACCTTTCCTTCAAAAAATGAAGCATCATACAATCTCTCAGAGCAGAGATTATATACTTTGTATTTGTCCTGCATAAAAATCAATAGATTTTAGGACCAAACAGTACAATGCATAGCAATTGGGAAAGGATGAAACATACACATAAATACATATGAACTAGCAACAAAAAGGCCCCTTCAATCCCGAACTTTTCTTTTGAGTAATACAACCAAATAGTCAGGAACAATGACTTTAACTGCTCCAGCAACCTCAATCAACAAGGTTCATATTGAAGGAGAGGTGGATGTAACGGGAAAAAGGTATAGGTCAGAAACTTGATGTTAGATTAGTAAAGTTGCTATTTAAACAGTAAACACAGACAATTGCCAAAGCAGGCATAGCACAGAGCAGAGTAAAAGCTGAGCCAGTTATCATGTTCAAAGAGCAGAAAATATATTAAAAGAAGAGGCAAGAATAATCCCTCTCCACAAATATCAATCAAAATCAGTAAACCAGTATTTCAATGAGTTGCTGTGCCAGCACGCACACCTTATCATCATTGCACACAGTCCGCTAAGATGTATATCACAAATACCGACCAACCTAAAACAAACTAGACCAAGTTTTTATTTTCCTCAATTCATGAGGTCGGCACAAGGTTCCTGCCATCTATGATAAAGCCCCGACAAAGAAATGGTTTCACAAAATCAATGTCTTAGCATAAGACAAAATTTGATGCAAAAAACTATAAAATAAAAACACATACACCATTGGGGAGAAAAGCAACAAAAAAAAAAACGATGCAGGGACTGGCAAATTATAGATCAATAGACATGTCATTACCTTGTGATGGGTTTCAAAAAACTTGATCACTTCTTCCATGTGATTTCGATATAACCCCTGTATCACAATTATATAATTTTTAGGCTAATTATACGAGGATAGCCAAATTCAACTATTGATTAGTTTAGCTACCTCAACAAATCCAAAAAACCCAGAGCTCATGTCACCAGCAGGGAACCCCATAGCAATTATGTTCTCAGTAATGTATGTCATATCTAAGTCAAATCCTCCCTCCTGAAGTGTAGGTGCACAGGTAAGTTTACAAATATTGAGATAGTCATAGTAAAAAACAACAATTTCAAGACATATCACATATAAATTCTTCCTTTTACAAACAAAAAAAAAAGGTTGGAGACACATCTCTATACTAAAGAAAAATATATAAGCCCCACCTGGTATCTCCGTTTGTTCTGTGAAACGACATGCCGAGCCTTGACCTGTACAGCTTTCACAGCATTTTTAGATGAGTCGACTATGCCTTTTGTAATTGTTCCAAGAAAACCAGGTTGTGTTATTGTTGAAGCTCCCTCAGAGTTTTCATTTGTGGGAGGAGATTTTGGAGGTGAGCGCAGTCCTAGCCCACTAGTAAACCGTGAAAAAGTTGATTTTCCAGCATTTCCTGTTGGTGGGTCCTCTTGAGTTTGTACATCAGAAGCTTTAGTAGGAGGTGAACTTGGCGAGTCAGCAGGTAGATTACCCATTCCGCCGTTCGAGAGATCTCAATAATGATTGAAGGTCAATAGTTTAAAGACTCAGCATATGAGACACCAGTTTATTGTACTCAGAATTACAACTGCAAGCATGATGTATAAGCTCAGCTAATAAATAGTAAATGCTATAACAAACATGGACTTCTTGTTCTTCCTGCCCAAAGTAAACAAAAATCATGAACTGCTAAATACCATATTGATTTGACCTAATGCCCAAAAGCAAGTTTTCAATGACAGGTATAAATTAACAGAGATTATCAAAACCCAACCAAAAAAAAAAAAAAAGAGTATAAATCAAACTTCAAAAACTCAACCAGTTCAAAACCAAACACTGAAATGAAATGAAACCATCGATCGCCTTCAAAAGATTTGATTAAAGAGATTAAGATCTACGCCGATGATCTTACCTTGTATCGAGAGTAAGGAAAAAACGTAGACGCATGGAATTGCAGAAACGGAAGCTAAAAAAAATAGGCTTTCAAGATCTAACACGACGAGGGAGAGGGAGAGGGAGAGAAGGAAGAAACTGGCTCCCGTTAGATTTTAAACAGGTGGCGGTTGTAGCGGTCAGATTGAATATTCTAACGTTAGATTAAAATTGAGATTTGTCTTTTGATGCAAAATAATGATGAGATAAAAATGAAAATAATAATTAAAAATATTAATATAAAAGTGTTTATACATATTTTAATAAATATTTAAAATATTAATATATACTATTTTATATATATATTTAAATATTTTAATTAATTAATAAATTAAATAATTTAAAATTTTAAAATAAGAATAAATTTAAAAAAAAGTAAAATATAATTTTACCTTCCAAACAGGTCCAACAACTTTCACTGAAACCAATTAAATAAGTTAAATCGCATATCCAAATGCAGAGTGTATTTACTATTTAGTCCCGCTTGCGGTGCGAGAAAATCCAAAAGCATCCTAAAAGTGGCGTTTCGTAATTTGAAGGTGTTTAAAGTTATTAAATTTAATATTAATTATTATAATTAATTTAGTGTTAGTGCGTATGGTATTTTTCAAATTTTTTTTTTATAAAATTACGAAGTGACATGTTTTTAATCAACGTTTAAAAAATCGTTTTTTATGATCATTTTAATATAATTTAAACTCTAATAAAAATTTCTAGTAAAAAAATTTATATTCTTGAGCTTTATTTCTTGTAATTATTTTTTCTTTTTTTTTTTTATCTATCTTCAATATTATTTCTTTAATTATGTTGCATAAAAAATCAAAATTAAAATTTTAAAAACTATAAAAAATATTATTTTAGCCTTAATTTTTTTTTTTTATAAAGTATAAATTTAGATAAGAAGATTCAAAACAAACTCTTTCAAATAAAGAGATATATACACTTATTATTGAGTCAAATATTTTGAATATTTAACATTTATCCTTATCATTACAAAAAATTGTCAAAAAATAAGTCTAGAGTTGATAATATAAAATGATCTAATCTATGTTTAAAATTGTTATCATTTCTAATTTTCTTTTCCTCATTTTTTGGGATAAGTAAACAATAAATTAGTTAATTTCTTTACTAGTCTAGTATTTAGTACTATTTATTCAGAGGAAAATGTGAGATGGGGAAAAGGAATGGATAGTGTGTCCTTGGCATTGGGCCAAAAAAAGAAGAACAATGTATTAATTAGCATAAATAAAGTAAAGTTTGATATTAACATGTCCATGACATTGGATTAAAACGTTTATTTATCATTTTTACTAAAAAAAAACATGACACAGCTTTATAAATATCTCCTTTGTTGATCCATCATAAAAGCTGTAAGAGTGTTTCAAAGTGATTGTCCATGAATCGGACCGAACTGAACTCAATTTTTTTTTATTTCCTTCCCCAGGCTTCAGATATTTTGTTGAAAAGAGAGCAAGTTTTGTTAATGGTGATAATAATGAAGCAAAACATGTTTAATAATGGTTAACAATGCTTTTATCACCATAAACTATGATATTTTAGAACTATATAAGATTAATAACAATGGCTGAAAAAAAAGTACAGAACTGGTGAAAAGAAATCATTAAAATTTTTCTGTAATTTACAGCAAGGACCAAAAGATTAAATAAACAAGGAGCTGAATAAAAATAAGCAAATTTTATTCTCCTTGCAAGTTGCAATCTCCCTCCCTAATGTTTTGGGTCATTAAGCAGGAAAAGTTTTTTCCTCCATTGCAATCTTTGTTGGCTTCTCCTTCTCTTTGACCCAATATGAATCCGATGCTTCTCAAGCACTGCTAATCCTTATCCTGGTTCGTCGCCTGGTACTTGTGGCTGGACCTCGTCTCAATAGCTGTACTCCCAGTGGGTTGTCCTTGCTCTGTATCATTAACAACATTAGTAAACAACAATGAGCAACTATGTTATTCGGACTCGGATGTGAGTGTCGGATATGGGTATGTGTCTCTAAGTTTTTTCATGTATTTGAAGGGTCATATCCCCATACTCATATTCGAAAATGCGCTGGATACGGGTGTCGAATACGGGTATTTCGAAAAAAATGAAGAGTTGGAGCAACATGCATGAGGAATTAAATATAGGTTTTAACATAGCAATGAAAGCAGTGATATATATTCCAGTGCAGATCATAATTACCAGACGGCAAGTTCCGGCTGCAAGGTCACAGATAGGATACTCCTGAGGGCAGCAGCTGTAGTGATCATCACAGCAGGTTGCAGACTCCATTGGGCAGCATCCCCAGCCAAAGCAGTATTCCCCATACTCATATAAGCAGCAGCAAGTGCTTCCTTCAGGGCAAGAGTAGTAATCATCACAAACAGTTGGGGGCTTTACAGGAGAAGGGGGAGATGGGGCAGGTTTAGGAGGGTTCAATCCTTTCTTGATGGGGTACGAGGCCATCGTCGCAATACCGCACTTTCCGGTGGAGGTGCCAGCAACATTACGCTCCATCCTGATGTATCCATTCTCTCCCCAGTTAGGGCCCCATGAATTCCTAACTGTCCAATAATCTACACCATCTTCAGTGCCATATCCAACAGCAACAACACCATGGTCTAGGTTTGTTCCACACTGACCAGTAAATACACCCTGAATACAAAATACAATGTTATATGGTTGCGAATTTAGTCGCTGCAAAGAAAACCTGTTTCTCCTAGACGTGATCAATAAAACAGCTTGATGTTTCTCATTCATGAATAGGATCAACAATAGGGCCAGGGCACAACACTTCAATAAATTCAGCAGCAATGACACAAGGCTGACTGCAGCAGACAAATTAGGCTTCATTTGGAAGCCATACATAGGAGTTGCAGTGGAATCTAAATGAAGTCTTAGTCAACTAAACGAGATAAATAGCATAACTATCATTGTTCCAACTGACCATTCAATAAACTAAAGTAAAAACTAGAAAACCAGAAAAGTAAAAGCTAGAAGATTCAACAATTTACCGATTGGTAGAGCTGGAAGGCCCTGCCACCAGCTTCAATGGCAACACTAACTGGTTGATTTGCCACAGCCTTCTTCAAAGAATTCTCATCATTTTCAGGAACATCTTCATATCCATCTATGGAAACAACACGGGCATTTTTCTGCAAGGAGAAAAAGATTAGAAGAAATCAACCAATCTGAAAGGAGAACACTTGACATGACACCAGCATAAAAGTTCCTCATTTGAAATTGAAAACAAAACAAAAAAAAAATCCAAATTCCCACTAACCCTATTTGGATCACATGTATTATCAGAAGCACGGTATGGATAATCCTCTTCAGCGTCAATACCACCATTGTTAGTAATAAATTCAAAGGCATGGTCCATGAGACCTCCGTTGCATCCCTGGTTATACAAACTATCACAGTCTACCAGCTCCTGCTCCGACAAAGAGATGAGATCACCAGTTACAATCTGGTTTATCCCTTCCACTGCAGCAACAGTTGAGAATGCCCAGCAACTCCCTTTATCCAAAATCAAATTAATCATTCAATAAGTTATAATAGAGGAAATAGCAATATAATGGTTAGAAAAGGAAGCCCAAAATATTCTGAAAAGGCAGCACAGCTACATTCTTAATACAAAAAAAAAAAAGCATTTAATTGTATATGCAAAATCATTGTTGTAAAGGAACCCAAGTTTATGCAGACAGGTCAGGGATTTGAATTCTAATCTCTATAGCCCCTTCCCTATTCCCATGCTACGGCCTCCTTTGTACCCAAAAAAAACATCATTGTAAAGATTAATTGGACTTCCCCTGCATATACTCATATTAACATTACAATTGAAAACGACAAAATCCTAGATTTGTCTAGCTAATCAGGCCTGTCAAAGTTGCAGGATTGGTATCTACAATTGATATGCCCTGCTTAATTGTATAACCTTTTCCACGCTAATTCAATTTCTGGCCTAACTAATAGACCCGAGAAGAAGAGAACACAATACCCAATTAACCAGAAGGAATACCAAGAATAATTCAGGATGTCTTTAGATTTTTCTTCCAACCAGATAAATCCAAACAAAATGTTGGGAAAAATAAAACCTGGTTACCCAAAAGCAAGCATTCACCCACAACAAGCATTCGAATAAAAAAGAAAAGAAAAAGACACAATATTTTTTTTACGTGGTTCGACCCTTCTTGGCCTACATCCACGATCCCATAAGGATAACATTACTACAACAAGTAGAACCCTCATACAAGTAGCTTTTGCACGGATAAAACTACAAACCCTCTTACAAGTAGCTTTTGCACAGATAAAACTACAAACCCTCATACAAGTAGCTTTTGCACGGATAAAACTACAAACCCTCATACAAGTAGCTTTTGCACGGATAAAACTACAAACCCTCATACAAGTAGCTTTTGCACGGATAAAACTACAAACCCTCTTACAAGTAGCTTTTGAATGGATTAAGCTACAAACCCTCAAATTAAAACACTATGACTCACCACCGGATAATCCTAATACAAGAGTATAGACTATCTCTCACAAGGGTGGTGGGTGAGTTCAAACAAAGCCTAAGCTCTCTACTTATAAGGTGAAAGCCCCCTTGGCTTAACATAAGCAAGCTATGTGGGATTGGGACTTGACTCAAAAATACTCAACATATCCTCCCTTGAGTCAAAGTCCCAATAACCACTTGGCAGGAACTCGACAACTTTTCTTCCTCGAACAAAGCTTCTCTCCTTACTCGAACCAAAAAACTCTTGGCAGCTGGCAGCATCTCTCTTTGCTCGAACCAAAAGCTTTTAGGCAACTCCTCCCTCGAACCATAAGCTCTGATACCAGTTGTTGGGAAAAATAAAACCTGGTTACCCAAAAGCAAGCATTCACCCACAACAAGCATTCGAATAAGAAAAGAAAAAGACACAATATTTTTTTACGTGGTTCGACCCTTCTTGGCCTACATCCACGATCCCATAAGGATAACATCACTACAACAAGTAGAACCCTCATACAAGTAGCTTTTGCACGGATAAAACTACAAACCCTCATACAAGTAGCTTTTGCACGGATAAAACTACAAACCCTCATACAAGTAGCTTTTGCACGGATAAAACTACAAGCCCTCATACAAGTAGCTTTTGAATGGATTAAGCTACAAACCCTCAAATTAAAACACTATGACTCACCACCGGATAATCCTAATACAAGAGTATAGACTATCTCTCACAAGGGTGGTGGGTGAGTTCAAACAAAGCCTAAGCTCTCTACTTATAAGGTGAAAGCCCCCTTGGCTTAACATAAGCAAGCTATGTGGGATTGGGACTTGACTCAAAAATACTCAACACAAAATTCTAAAACCAGCTAAATACAAAACCAATTCCCCTATATTTTCTAGGTAAGATAAATCCTAAACAATTTCCTACAAAGATAAATACATGTCAAACGTCAAAATCATATCTTCCCTAGTCAAACTTTTACCAACAGTTTTCAAAAAACGAAATTTGTCCATGATCCAAAAAAAAGAAAAAACTTTACCACATTGGCCCTGATCCTTGACAGCCACGACGGCACCTTTCTCCTTCCAATCCACGGACTCAGGCAACTTATCACCAACCCTAAACACATACCTATTGCTCTTCTCCTTCCCTGCAAGCCTATTTGACCGACTTTTCTGATCCATCCTGACACCCAGATACATAGCTTTGTATTCTTCATTGGTCAAATCCGCAAACCTGTTAAGACCAACCGTGTACGTGCGGTTAGCCGAGTTATGTTCCTCGATAAACTTCAGGTTATCCTTAAAGATCTCAAAACGCTTTTCCTTCTCTCCCAAGGCATTGTAAGCCTTGCCATGTTTCACCAGCCAAGTCTCGTACAATCTCCTTATCTGGGTCTCGGTTCTTTCCTCCTGTTGTTGTCCTCCACGATGCTTGAGATCATAGTCAATTATGGACATGTCCAACGCTGATGACAGAGTTATTAAAAAGACGAAAAACATGAAAAATATAATACGAGAAGGTTTCCTGATAGGAGACATGGTTTGGGTTTGGGTTTGGATTTGCGGTAAAGGGAGATGAAAAGCTAATGAAGGAGGATGGGTATTTATAAATAAATAAAAAAAAAAAAAAAAAAAGAGAGAAGGAAACTGCGTTGAAATTGGGGCTGGAGTTTGTATCTGTCACGGTTTGATCATGGGACAAGGCGACCCCACCTATATTTGGAGAAGTGCGTGCGTGGTTTAAGATAAAGTTAAGCAATGTTATAAGAATTAGGATTTGTATTCTGGCAAATAGGAGTTAGCCACGTGGAATTTCCATGAATAATGTTTGTTTTAGTTATATATAATTACTAATCTTAATAATTGAGTTAGTGTCACAAGTTAATCGGATACCAATTCAGTTAGAAAAAATATAAAAAAATAAGTTAAGTTATAAAATTAAAAAAATAAAAATAATTATGTCTTTTAATAATATCTTTAATAAAAAAAATATTTATTTACTTTTAAAAAATCATACACTCTTTTAGAAAAAACTACCCACTAAAAAGAAATTACCTAATTTTTACTTACTTTTTAAAAAAATTATCTCCTTAAAAAGATTATCCAATATTTTTCACTCATATAGTGAGTGTCTCAAATTCCAGTATCTCTACTATATTAAAAGGAATGACTGAGTTGGTATCACGAGTTAACTGAATATCAACTCAATTGGAGAAAATACCAAAAAAAAAGTAAAGTTATAAAAAAAAAATTATGTCTTTTAATAATATCTTTAATAAAAAAAATATTTATTTACTTTTAAAAAACTACCCACTAAAAAAAATTACCCAATTTTTACTCACTTTTAAAAAAAATTATCTCCTAAAAAAGAATATTCAATATTTGAGTGTCTCAAATTCTAATATTTTACTATTATAAAGGGAATGACTCAATTGGTGTCACGAGTCAACTGACACTAACTCAGTCAAGGAAATTACAAAAAAATCAAAATAATAGCAAAAAATAAAAAAATAGGGTATTTATGTATTTTAAAATTTTTTGTAAAAAATTATCAACCTTTTTTCTAAAACTATCAATTTCTTTTAAAAAATCTACTCATACTTACAAGTTATAAACTACCCACTAATAAAATTTTTTAAACAAAATTTGTATTTTTTTTTTTATTCACCCAAATAGTGGGTGTCATAATCTAATACTATTTATGTGAAGAAATTTTTTGATGTAAACTTAGAGTGTCCCTTCATCCCATTTTACGTGGATAAAGAAGAGCAAATTTTGCCAAATTTTGCAACAAATTGGAGGTTTCATTTAGTAATCACTATTTTAACATATTCTTTTTTTCTGTACTATTTTTTAAGATGCCGAATTTTTCATCAATCTTTAAAATCAATGTTTATTATTATTATTATTATTATTATTATTATTTTGGATAAGTAGTTTCAATATTTATTTTATTTTATTTTATTTAACAATGACATTTTTTATTTAAAAATCACAATTTTTAAATTGCTTCATTCTTAATGTTTCAAACACTATTGTGGAGTTGTGGTATGTACATTGTGAATTAACAATTGATCAAAAAAGTAGTGTTTTTTTTTATTTTATATTTTATAATGGACCATAGTTCGAGAACAGAAAAAATAATTGTAAATGTTAAATTTTAAATTTCATAATTATTGTATGACATTTTTTAATGTTGAATATTTGAATTAACTGTATCAAATTATGAATTCAAAAAATATTTGCTAGATATGTGAAAATTATTGTAGTATTTCTTAGTAAAAAAGCATCCACCAATTCGTTTTTTATGAGATAGAAATGATTAATTTTTATATGTGATGAGATTTAATAATTTTGTTGTACTTCTCATTAACTAAAGTACTATTAAATCAATTATAGTATTAAAATTTATAATAAAATAGTTTAACTAAAAACTTACAGAAAAACTGTCGCAATCTATTTAGACATAACATATTGATACAAAACTTGATTTTTAACAAAGATTTTAAATTTTATCATTTTATAATTATGTGTTTGATTGTGTTAAAGTTAGAAACAATAAAAATTATTTGATTCATCGTTAATATATTTTTTAAATTTCACAAGTAGAATTAGTATGATAATATATACTTTTAAGATATATTTAAAAAAAAAAAACATATGACAATCTTTTAATTTCGTTTGTAAAATTAAAAAAAAAAAATCACTATCAATATATAAAAAATAACACTAAAACTAAATCAAAATTTGAGTATCCAAAATTCTACTTTAGAAGTAACTAGTAAAGAGCATGCGTAATTTTTTGTGTATAATTCATATAAAGAAAAGCACAAATATTGATATGGATTTTTTTTTATAACAATATTTTAAACTATTTTCGTTCAGTGAGTCTCTTTCCGTCCATCTCATGATATTAATTTAGAAAAATAAAATTCATGATACTAAAAAAAGTTAAATACAAAAAAATTAATTAATTAATTGGATCAAAGTGACTATTTGACTGAACCTAAATGAGGTCAACTTACAAAGATTAATAGCCCATGTAATCCCTGTTTGGCATGCTTAAATAAATAAATAATTAATTAAACTCGAAACGTAACGATGAATGCAAATTTGAGGCAGAAGATTTGAATTCCGTTACGATGGCAAAATAAAAAAAAAACTCGAAAGTTGAAACTTTACATAATGGCTCAAAAAAGATTTGCGTCCATTATTTTAAAAATAATTGGGCCAAACTGGCCCAATCAAATGACTAAACCAAACCCTACAAAAATTCTAAATATTACCGTTATATCTATGATGCGTGAACACCACGCAATTCCTTAAAAATATCATATAAATAGACAAGTCGATCCCATACTTCATTCCCCTTTTTTTCATAGCATTTCTCTTCAACGCGGTAAACTCTCTTTTCCTTCTTTTCTTCCAATTTCCCCTTATTTTTCTTTCGTTTTTTATTGAAGCGATAGAAATTATCTTTTAGAAAGTTTATCTTCATTTATTGTTATAATAGCAGAGCCATTTTATTTTATTTTATTTTATTTGTGTTTGTTTTTGGTTTATTTCTGTTGCTGTATTGAATTTTAGAGTTCGATATCAAGTTATGGGTTTCTAAATCCCGGAGGCAAAGTTTTTTTTTTTTTGTTGTAAAAAATATTGGTCTGTGTAGTGTGCTGTTCATTCTTTGTTAAGTTCGCTAATGGGTATTTTGATCTTTACTTTTAATGGAGAGACTGTTTTTTTTTTTTGCTCAACCTTTGCAACGAATTTTCTTCTATCTAAACCAGATTCAGATTCTTAAAAGAGAGGGTTTTACAAAGCTAAATTCTGTGGAAAGGTAGAGTCAGAAGCACGTTATGCTTTCTTCATAGTTGAGGTTTCCAAGAGTGTTCAGCTTTGAACGATTTAAAAATCCATGCATCCTTCATCAAAGATTCATCAGCTGAACATAGGTTGGTCACCCACAAAAACCGCCCTTCAAAGTTCTTCATTGCAAACCAAACAATATATATATATATAATTTTATAAGCCTAAAGCCTCCATCACTGAACGCTTCAAAGATATAAACCTGTAGTTGACTATTGATCTCGTTAAAGAGTGGGAAAGTTGGTCACCTACAACTCTTTTTCCAGACTTCCTGTTATTTGTTCTTCCATAGTCTCCCTATAAAAACCTCTCAATTCTGCCACCACTGCATCAATACCAGCCATATTCCAGAGTTGCAGTAAATCAGCACAATCTGCAGGAATTCTCAGCAATTACCATATCCAAGAGAACTAATGGCAACATGTCTTGTCCTGGTTCTAGTATCCATGCTTTGTGCAGGAGCTACAGCTCAGTCAGGTTGCTAATGGAGAGACTGTTTTTGGGCCATATTTGAGGGGGGTTCTCTTGAAACTGTTTTACTTCTAATGCCTATAATTTGCTCTTGGTCTTATTGATTTGTTATTCATGTTCAAGTATAACTTAGATATTCAAGTTTACATGTTACTCAAATTTGGTAGTTTTTTGGCTTAAAAACGATGCTATGTTTCTACTTAACTGAGGTTTTTTTTTTTTCTTCTTTTCATAATGCCATATCTTTCCTGGTCTGGTTTTCAGAATTCCTGTGGGTATTATGAAAATGTGAATTTCAATTTTGATATTTTCAAAGATTTTTGTTAAGCATTGACTTTACCGGTATATTATTATTATTATTATTATTATTTTTTATATATTTTGGTCTAGATTCCATTCCAACACTTTTAAAGGTATAACCAAATTTTTAGATAAGTATGTGATCGTGTCTTTTTTCTACTTACTAAACCCTTTTCCCCAAAAATCTTTTAAAAGAATAGCTGATGCTTTTCAATTTTTGAGTGTATGAGGTCTGGACTTTGAAAATGATGCATAATTTGCATTCTGCTGAGGCTTTAAAAGGTTATTGTTGCAATCCATACCTTGGTAAGTTTGGTATTGCCATTGGACAGTGAACTTTTTTATCTGTTCTTTTTATTACATGTGGTCATACGCCAGGGATGTTGGTCTATTTAGTTTACTCTTGAGCCTTTGTTAAGTCAGTCGATGGGCATCTTGGTCTTTAATTTTAATGGAATGACTGGGAAAGGGTTTTTTTGGGTCAAAATATTATAGTCATATGCCTGGGATTGGTCTGATTAGCTGATTCTTTGTTAAGTTCGCTGATGGATATTTTGACTTTTACTTTTAATGGAGAGACGGTTTTTGGGTCATATTTGAGGTGGGATTGTGGGATTTCTCTTAACTATTTTACTTCTAATTGCTTATCTTTTGCTCTCGCCTCTCGGTCTTATTGATTTTTTATTCATCTTCAAGTATAACTTAGATGCTCAAGTTTACATTTTACTCAAATTTGGTAGTTCCTGGCTTAAAAATGATGCCATGTTTGTACTTAACTGGAGTTGTCTTCATAATGCCATGTCTGGTTTTCATAATTCCTGTGGGTATTATGAATTTGAATTTTCAATATTTTCAAAGATTTTCATTAAACTTTGCCTTTGCTGGTATGTTTTTTTTATTTTTTTTTATTTTGGTCTTTTTTTCTTTTTGGCTTAAGATTGTGACTTTGCACTGAGATTCGAATCCAACACCTTTAAAGATATAACCAAAATTTTTGATAAGTTTATGATGTTGTCTTTTTCTACTTACCAAACCCTTTTACCCCTAAAATTCTTTTAAAACAATAAATGATGCTTCACTGCTTCTCAGTTTTGGAGTGTATGAGGTCTGAACTTTGAAAATGGTGCATAATTTGCATTCTGCTGAGACTTTACAAGGTTAGTGTTGCAATCTGTTCCTTGCTAAGTTTGGTGTTGCCAGTGGACGGTGAACTATTTTATCTTCTTTTTATTACATATGGCTGGAGGATTTTAAATCATAGGGCATCAGTTTTATCAAAATTTTATAGTTATATACCGGGGATGTTGGTCTGTTTAGCGTACTCTTGAGCCTTTGTTAAGTCGGTCGTTAGGCATATTGGTCTTTAATTTTAATGGAGAGACTGGCTTTGATATGGACCCTATTTGATTGGGACTTCTCTTAAAACTATTTTGGTAATTGTCTATCATTTGTTCTTAATTCTTATTAATTTGTCATTCATCTTCAATGATAACTTAGACTTTAAGTCTACGCATTACTCAAATTTCGTAGTTTCTGTCTTAAAAATGATGTTCTGTTACTAAAGATTTTAGAGGAGAATTTTAGCTATTTTGGCTTGATAATTATAGATATACTAGTGTTTTTCTTTTTAATTTACTTGCTTACTTGGTAGTGCTCATCTTCCTAGAGATAAAATTCTTGAAAGCTGCAGAAATTTACAACATTGTTAATTTTGAGTCATCTGTCGTCTATATAACATCATTAGCCCTTTATGTCTAGAGCATTTTTTTTGAGGAAACTAATTATATTGAAAGCAACAGAGAAACAGAAAAGCAATGAAATTGCTTGCAAAGTCCATGTTCCAAAGGCCAAAGTATGGACTTGGCAGAATAGTAGGGTTGTGTCTCCCAAAACATGTTAAAATAATTCAATTTCAGTATTTAAGTCTCCCGAGCCAGGCGATAAAGATGGCTTAGTGGAGAAGCATAAGGGAATAGTAGGGTTGTGTCTCCCAAAACATGTTAAAATAATTCAATTTCAGTATTTAAGTCTCCCGAGCCAGGCGATAAAGATGGCTTAGTGGAGAAGCATAAGGGGTTTGAAAGTTGAGTGTGAGAGAATCTTGATTCTTGGGAATTTGACACGTAGGGTCTAAGGTCATGAATATTATACAATCCAGAAGGCCAGAAAACTGGGAAAGGGATTTTGATAGGATCATATATCCAAATTCCAAAATTGTGATGTGGCAGCAATTTCTCAAAAGAAATTGGTTTCATGATGGAGGTTACTTTATTAATCACTTTTGTTTTTGTTTCTGTTCTCTGAATTTCAAAGTTCCATATCAAGATATTGGAATTTGCTTTTTTGTTTTTCATTTAATTTATCTATTGCAATCTATAATTGAAATCTTGATTTATTTTTTCCAAT
Source organism: Fremontodendron californicum (assembly GCA_030761205.1). Lineage (NCBI taxonomy): Eukaryota > Viridiplantae > Streptophyta > Magnoliopsida > Malvales > Malvaceae > Fremontodendron > Fremontodendron californicum. The sequence goes on from JAULJL010000007.1 coordinate 33,819,310, forward strand.
CAACTTTTGAGAAATCATTGTTTGGTAATTTCTCTTGTTATGAATTATGATCAGTCAAGATCACTTCTGGTAATTCCAAAATTGTGATGTGGCAGCAATTTCTCAAAAGAAATTGGTTTCATGATGGAGGTTACTTTATTAATTACTTTTGTTTTTGTTTCTGTTCTCTGAATTTCAGAGTTCCATATCAAGATATTGGAATTTGCTTTTTTTTTTTTTCATTTGATTTATTTATTGCAATCTATAATTGAAATCATGATGGAGGTTAATTTATTAATCACTTTTATTTTTGTTTCTGTTCTCTGAATTTCAGAGTTCCATATCAAGATAGTGGAATTTGCTTTTTTGCTTTTCATTTAATTTATTTATTGCAATCTATAATTGATATGTTGATTTATTTTTTCCAATCAACTTTTGAGAAACCATTGTTTGGTAATTTCTCTTGTTATGATCAGTGAAGATTTTTTGGGTTTTTCTTTATAATGCTACAGGTTTCATGGCCTGGTTTTCAGAATAATTGATGTTTCTTGGTTTTGCAGTTTGCGAGGTTTGAACTTTGAAAGTGATGCATCATTTGCATTCCACTAAGACTTACAAGGTTAATGTTGTAAATAATATTTTTTCCTTTATTTTTTGTATGCATCTGTTCCTTAGTAAGTTTGGCATTGGACAGTGAAATATTTTATCTGTGTTTCTATTGCACATGGCTGGCAGATGCTAAATCCAGGTGGCTTTCTCTTTTGTAAATAATATTCTGGGATGTTGGTTTGTTTAGTGTACTGCCTTTGTTAATTTTGCTGATGGGCATTTTGATAGTTTTAATGGAGAGAGAGATTGGTTTTGGGCCATATTTGAGGTGTGATTTCTCTTAAATTAAAACTATATTTGTAGTAATTGCCTATCATTTGTCTTTGGCTTATTGATTTAGTCCTATCTAAAGACTTCAACTACAACTTAGAATTCAAAAACATTTTACTCAAATTTGCTGATTTCTAACTTAAAAATATCGCTCTGTACTTAAGCTTTTGGAGGAAAAATTTAGGTATTTTTTCTTCATAATTATAGATATAACTGGTGTTTTTCTTTCAAATTTTCTTGCTTACTTGGCAATGATCATCTTTCTCAAGTTATACAATTCTTGAAAGCTGCATGAGTTTACTAGCGTTCAGACTTTGCTCTAATTTGTAATCTGTCTGATGAGTTTACTTGAACAATATGTTTATTACTCATTCTCCTATAGGTACTTTAACAATCACTGAGGTTATTGTGGTGTTCCATTCTGTGATTTGACTAGAAACTAATGTTAGCATCCAGATTGGATATCAAATTAAATCTTTAATTATTCAAAAAAATAATATCTACATCCAGGAGTTCTATAGGATGTATGGTTTGGAGTTGTTTATGCTTTGGTCAGGTTAGTTTTGCTGCTCAATCTCATTTGTTAGTGAGGAATTCTCACAGCAGGTTTGGTTTGATCTAATCTATTTATGAGGAGGCTTTATTTACCATGTATAACTTTTCCTTGTTAAACAAAACCCCGGGCCAATGCATGATCACTATTTGATTTCTTTACGCAAATCTGCTTTATATTTGTACATCAATAAGCTTGGTAGTGGCACTGTAAAACCAGATTTCTAATTCTACAGCCGATACCAAGCTGAAATGACCAAGTCTTTAGGAACATAAAAATATGAGTTGGACAATCTTTTACATAGTTTTTATTTACCATGTATAACTTTTCCTTGTTAAACAAAACCCCGGGCCAATGCATGATCACTATTTGATTTCTTTACGCAAATCTGCTTTATATTTGTACATCAATAAGCTTGGTAGTGGCACTGTAAAACCAGATTTCTAATTCTACAGCCGATACCAAGCTGAAATGACCAAGTCTTTAGGAACATAAAAATATGAGTTGGACAATCTTTTACATAGTTTTTAATGTTTGCTTTTATCGTAAATTTGTTGTAGAACATGTTAGCCACTCTGAAAGAAGTATGTCTATTAATGACCCTTTGAGATATATAATAGTGACCTGCAGTTTGGCTACATCCTTAATTAGCTAGCCTTGGGATGTTATAGGTGCAAGAACTAAGAAGTCTTATAGACCCCTTGTGATTATAATTTTCATTGTTTTTACTTTTCTTGCAGGAAAATTAGAAAGAATTTTGGGGTGATGTACTCCAGCTGGCCTTAGTTGAGTTCTATATGGAGGCTAGCAGTGCTCAAGGATATTAGGTTTTGTTCAGTTGAACTTTACTTTTTTTTTTTTCGATAAATATGTTTTTATTATCCTAAGGAGCAGGATAAACCTGTTACAGAGTACCAGAAAGAAACAGACTGAACGCGATTAGATATAAGAAGCTAAAATGTTACAAAAGAAATCTGATTTTACAATTTTGAGAAGCTAAAATAATCTGATTAAGAAGTTCAAATGTTGTTGCGTTGCTTCCATTTTCCTCTGCATGAGCATCCCTTATTTTGCTCAACAAGCATTATGCTTTCAACCTTCGCAGGTTATTGGAAACCCAAAGATTTAAGCCATGGCATTTAAGAGAATGGTATCTTTTCACAAAATTTCTCACTTGGAGTACAATGTTTTTCCCTCTTGCAAACAAATTTAGTTTCTGAAGGAGAGAAGTCATCTTGTTGATGTATATTAGCCTTTTTCTATTACTGACTTATGACATGTTAGCTTGGAAGGCCTTTCAAGTATTTTTTCACAAAATTTCTCCCTTGGATGTTAATAAGTATGATTTAGAATTTTAATGCTCTTTAAGAAGGCAGTGTTCTCTTCAAGAAATCGATGTTTTAAGCATGGTGAACTCATATTTTTTACAATTGGCATTTTCTAAAGTATGCTTGCCAGGTGTTGGTCTTTGTTTATCAACTATGATGAAGAATGCGGCTGCATTGTTACAATAAGTAGTTATGGTGTCAAATTTGAAGCAGTGTTCTCTTCATGAAATCGATGTTTTAAGCATGGTGAACTCATATTTTTTACAATTGGCATTTTCTAAAGTATGCTTGCCAGGTATTGATCTCTGTTTATCAACTATGATGAAGAATGCGGCTGCATTGTTACAATGAGGAGTTATGGTGTCAAATTTGAAGTGATGTTCCATCAAGAACTGAATGCTGAAACTGCAATGGTTATTCCTCATGGTATCTTGTTGCACCTTTATATATTTCTTTCTTTCTGAAACATATGTCTTTTCTGAACTAGAGAAGTCATCTTGTCTGACCTATATTAACTTATGCATGTTTTACTTTCGAGGAAGGTTACTATCTTGCACAAACATTTCTCTCCCTCAGATGTTAATAGGCCTATTAAAAAGTATGTTATGAGTATGGTGAGTTTAAAGAGGCACTTTTGTTTGCATGCATGCCTAGGTGTTGGTCGCCTTTATAAACCATTTTGAACAATATGGCTGCATTTTGATGGTGTAACTGTAGAGTTATGATTTCATCTTTGAAGTTCCATCAAGAATTGAATGTTGAAACTGCAATGGTTCTTCTTCATGGTATCCACTTTACACTTTTATTTATTTATTTGTTTATTTTTGCTTTCTTTTTTGTATTTTATGAACTAGAGAAGTCTCTGACCTGCAGGTTCTGCATGCATGCTAGGTTGCTCGATCTTTATCAACCCTTTTGAATAAGGTGGTATGTTTTCAAGAGTATGGGATTATATTTCACGTTTCAATTAATGTTCTGTCTATAACTGAACACCGAAATTTGAAATGGTTATTTCTGTTGATGTGGGTTTTGTTAGTGGCTATTGCTTTAACCATCCCTTTGAAGGGAGGATCAAGAGGATTAAGGGATACTATTAGAAAAGGAGAGACGCCCCAAACAGAATAATCAGCAGAGATTCTACATAAAACAGGTCAGCCCTATTTTTCTTAAATAGACTGTCAGTTCATTTCTAAAATTCAACTCCTTTCCCTTAATTAGGCTTTCAGAATCTATATATGTTTCTTACGAAAAGGTTTAATGGTTGATCTGCTGGCTGCATGTCAACAACTACTTATCCTTGGGCTGAAGGTCCAAACCAGTATATGACCAGTGGTGGCCAGACAGTCCAACCGCCGATGGCTAACGGCTGGGAGTGATGAACTCCTTTCGCAAATGCTAACATATTATATATATTACTACATGCCTCTTCAGTTCTATATATATACATGTATATACTATATATTAGCGTGTTATATTTTGTGTCATAGTTTTTAATGTTTGCTTTTATCGTAAATTTGTTGTATAACATGTTAGTCACATTTATTTGTGCTTATTTTTCTGATGTAGGTTTCATTGGGGTTTATTTCTTTTCTATGTTCCTAATTTAAATCTTTGCTGGTTAAGTTATGATACAAGGTTAGTCTCTTGAAAATATTGAATATGAAGCACTGTTGGACAAGGAAATAAGTCCTGAGAGGATTGCGAACAAAATCTCCAGTATCGCTGTTGTCTCACCAATCTTTTATAGAAGAACGCCACTCTGATAGGAGTATGTCTAGTGACCCTTTGAGATATATAATATTGACCTGCAGTTTGGCTATATCCTGAATAAAGCCTTGGGATGTTATAAGTTTTATGGTTTGCTTGCAAGAACTAAGAAGCAGACCCCTCGTTATTATAATTGTCATTGTTTTTACATTTTCCTGCAGGAAAATTAGAAAGAATTTTGGGGGTGATATACTCTGGCTGGCCTTCGTTAAGTTGGATATGGTGGCTAGCAGTGCTCAAGGATATTAGATTCTGTTCAGTTGAACTTTCACTTTACTTTTTTTTGTTTGGATAAATATGATTTTATTATCGTAAGAAGCAGGATAAACCTGTTACAGAGCACAAGAAAGAAACAGACAGAACTCCATTAGATTTAAGAAGATAAAATGTTCTTTACAAAAAAAAAAAATTGATTTTACAATTTTTAGAAGCTAAAATGATTTGATTAAGAAGTTCAAATGCTGTTGCATTGCTTTCATTTTCCTTTGCATGAGCATCCTTATTTTGCTCAACAAGCATTATGCTTTCAATCTTAGTAGGTTCTAGAGATGTTGGGTTGTGGAAACTCAAAGAGCCTAGGGAAAATGTATCCGTGAAGTACAATGTTTTTTCCCTTTCACAAACCCATTTAGTTTTTGAATGAGAGAAGTCATCTTCTCGACCTATATTAGCATTTTCTATTACTGGCTTATGAAATGTTAGCTTGGAAGGCCTTTCAAGTATCTTTCACTAAATTTCTCCCTTGGATGTTAATAAGTATGATTTAGAATTGTAAAGCTCTTTAAGCTAAAAGGGCAATGTTCTTTTCAAGAAATCAATGTTTTAAGCATGGTGAACTCATATTTGATCCTTAATGTTTTAAGTATGATTTAGAATTGTAAAGCTCATTAAACTAAAAGGGCAATGTTATTTTCAAGAAATCAATGTTTTAAGCATGGTGAACTCATATTTGTTAACAATTGGCATTTTCTTCAGTATGCTTGCCTAGGGAAAATGTATCCGTGAAGTACAATGTTTTTTCCCTTTCACAAACCCATTTAGTTTTTGAATGAGAGAAGTCATCTTGTCGACCTATATTAGCATTTTCTATTACTGGCTTATGAAATGTTAGCTTGGAAGGCCTTTCAAGTATCTTTCACTAAATTTCTCCCTTGGATGTTAATAAGTATGATTTAGAATTGTAAAGCTCTTTAAGCTAAAAGGGCAATGTTCTTTTCAAGAAATCAATGTTTTAAGCATGGTGAACTCATATTTGATCTTTAATGTTTTAAGTATGATTTAGAATTGTAAAGCTCATTAAGCTAAAAGGGCAATGTTCTTTTCAAGAAATCAATGTTTTAAGCATGGTGAACTCATATTTGTTAACAATTGGCATTTTCTTCAGTATGCTTGCCAGGTGTTGTTCTCTGTCCCCTTCACTCACCCTGCTCACCCACCTCAGCTGGCAATGCACAAGCAGCAACAGCAATACATACAGGTCAGCAATACACGTCTGCTATATAGACCCCAAAAATCGTAAATTTCCCTCTTGTCTCTTTCATTCCCTCTCTAATACCCAAGATGAAAAATGAAACTGCTGTAGCTCTCCCTTCTCACTCTTCTGAAATACCCCATCTTTTTCCCATTTGTTTCATATAATTGTAAAGGCTAGCCGTAATTTTTTCAGTATTGTTCTTCTCAATTCAATGCAGGGAAGGTATTGTCTTTGGCTATTTTCTTTAATTTAGATAAGATTTTTATGCATTAAATTTAATGGGTTTTGAATCTTTCTGAACCTCACTCTCATTTTTTTTCTTCATCCCACCCAAGTTCCACCTTACCAAAATTTCAATTTTTTTTACTTGTGATATTGTTAAAAAAATTTGGAATTTTGCAGGAAGTTATTTGCCATACCTACCCAATTTTTCAACTTTGGAATTTCATTATTGACTTGAGGTTTCCAAAGTTTCCCTGAAAAGGTTGGAAATATCCTGTTCAGGTTAATTTCTTTTGCTCTGTGTGGCTGCTTAGGAAATAGAGAAACAAAAGATGAAATTTTAAAGCCTAATTTTTCTTTGTACAGTTTTATGTTTGATTTCCTGCTGTATTTGGTACTTCCTATTTTTATCGTGATTCATAGAGATTTTCTGGGTGATATCAAAATTTTTTGTGTACATAAAACTGAGTATTGAATAGAGATGTTTAAAATGGAATACGTGGTTTTTTGTGATGAATTTTCTAAGATATGTTTGTAGTTGTCTATTTGTGCCTCTTTTTAATTATATTTTTGGAGATTTTCCAGAGTGGGTTCACCCTTCTTTACTTACACAGATACTGAACTGCATTAATCATGTTTTCCAAGGATGAGTGAGAACACCAAGTAATCAGAAACATTGGATTTCAATGTCGGCTAGTCAAGATGAACTTAAGAAGGCTATATGAATGGTAACATAAAGAATCATCCCGCTTGATAAAGGTGAAGATTTTTGATATCTTAATAAGGTAACTTGTCAATTGTTCTTTTCATGCTTTGCAGTCTGACCATAAAATAGATTTGGCAGATTTTTCGAACTTTTTTTTTAAATGAGAGAGAATAAACCTTTTAGCTTTTAGTATGCAAAAATAGAATGAAACTTTTTCCGTTTTTCTGCTGTGATGCCTTACATTGAAAATTCAATTTCCTCTAACGCAAAAGTTATAGTAGAATTAAGTAAAAAGTTATTATTTCTACAGGATACTATTGATATGTTACTATTATTTGCTTTTATATATTCTCCCTCTATTCTTGTTCGATGAGGTAGATTTTCAAAATAGATTTGGCAGATTTTTCGAACTTTTTTTTTTAAAATGAGAGAGAATAAACCTTTTAGCTTTTAGTATACAAAAATAGAATGAAACTTTTCCCGTTTTTCTGCTGTGATGCCTTACATTGAAAATTCAATTTTCTCTAACGCAGAAGTTATAGTAGAATTAAGTAAAGAGTTATTATTTCTACATGATACTATTGATATGTTACTATTATTTGCTTTTATATATTCTCCCTCTATTCTTGTTCGATGAGGTAGATTTTCAAAATAATTTCAAGAAAAACAAGTTGTTGATGTGATTCTCTAAATGGTTTGCATTTTGCTGGTACATCATGTATCCTTTCACAACATTGTGATTGTTATAATTCAGTTTCTCGGTAGAGTAAATTTAATAAATGTACTCTGCTTGGAAGTGATGGAGGCAGTAACCAATGTTATTTATTGTATGGTTTTGTTTCCTCTAATGTTCAGTGCATCATCTCACATGGATGGTTAGAGTTGATTTCTAAAGGTTTGTTATGATTAGTCACTCGAGAATTTTGACAGCATTTTCTTTGTTCTTCTATTTGCTTCGTGACACTTAGTGAAGGTTTGCTATGCTAAACTTCATACATCAACCTGAAATAAGCCATGTTATGTATCTGTTTTGAACAAGTTCTGTTGTAAGTAAACTGAGGTAAGTCACAGATCTAATGTGTATGCACACTTAGTTTGGGCCTCTTGGCATGTGGAATGTTTGATGGGACAATCACATAATTTTTCCTTTTCAAGAGTCTGCGAGTACTTGATGAAGCTTTTAATAGTATACGGTTTTGGGTATAAAACTGAAATAATACATACCATGCTTAGTAGAGTGTTGAGATAAAAAAGCATCTGGTGGGTAATCTTATTAAAGCTTAAATACTTTGGCTTCCTTCTGTAGTTTTTGTTCTTTAGTAACCATGTTGGCTGGTTTGGCTTCCGCTTCCTAGTTGCACCATTGACCTATCTGGTTCTCAATTTTCAGGCATGGCAATCAATGAGGATAAATCAACTTAAACAAACAATATGTGCGTGCTTTTAACTGGTAATTCTCTTAGTTTCTCATGTAAACTCTTTGTTTTAATTTTAGGATAACTTTGACTCTTTTTATTTAGTTTTTGGTGTGGACTATCACATGAAATTGCACCACATAGCTTTTTTCCCATTGCTCCAACTTGGTTGGTATCATGTTAGAAGTAAAAACCATGTGAAAATGAGTTGATATCACTGTTGGTTAGCATAGTGATCCCATATTGTTCTACTTTGTACATCTTTAGTTGTATATCACGTCTTATTTTAGTTGTATTTCTACTTTGTGCATTATTTTTAAAAAATTAGGCCGAACTGGCCCAATCAAATGACTAAACCGAACCCAAGAAATTTTCCTTTTCAAGAGTCTGCGAGTACTTGATGAAACTTTTAATAGTATACGGTTTTGGGTATAAAACTGAAATAATACATACCATGCTTAGTAGAGTGTTGAGATAAAAAAGCATCTGGTGGGTAATCTTATTAAAGCTTAAATACTTTGGCTTCCTTCTGTAGTTTTTGTTCTTTAGTAACCATGTTGGCTAGTTTGGCTTCCGCTTCCTAGTTGCACCATTGACCTATCTGGTTCTCAATTTTCAGGCATGGCAATCAATGAGGATAAATCAGCCTAAACAAACAATATGTGCGTGCTTTTAACTGGTAATTCTCTTAGTTTCTCATGTAAACTCTTTGTTTTAATTTTAAGATAACTTTGACTCTTTTTATTTAGTTTTTGGTGTGGACTATCACATGAAATTGCACCACATAGCTTTTTTCCCATTGCTCCAACTTGGTTGTTATCATGTTAGAAGTAAAAACCATGTGAAAATGAGTTGATATCACTGTTGGTTAGCATAGTGATCCCATATTGTTCTACTTTGTACATCTTTAGTTGTATATCACGTCTTATTTTAGTTGTATTTCTACTTTGTGCATTATTTTTAAAAAATTAGGCCGAACTGGCCCAATCAAATGACTAAACCGAACCCAAGAAAGTTTCTAAATATTACCGTTATATCTAGGATGCGTGAACCCCACGCAATTCCTTAAAAACATCCTATAAATAGACAAGTCAATTCCATACTTCATTCCCATCTTTTTTCTCTTCATGCTGAACTCTCTTTTTCTTTTTTTCTTCCAATTTCCCATTATTTTTTCTTTCGTTTTATTTTATTAAAGCGATAGAAATTATTTTTTTAGAAAGTTGTACTTCATTTATTGTTATAATAGTTTTATTTGTTTTATTTGTGTTGCTGTTTTGAATTTTAGAGTTCGATATGAAGATGCTGGGTTTTAAATCCCAAAGGCAAAGGTTTTTTTTTGGCCAAAATATTATAGTCATATGCCTGGGATATTGGTCTGTTTAGTGTACTGCTGATTCTTTGTTAAGTTCGCTGATGGGTATTTTGATCTTTACTTTTAATGGAGAGACTGTTTTTGGGCCATATTTGAAGGGTGGGGGCTTCTCTTAAAACTATTTTACTTCTAATTGCCTATAATTTGCTCTATTGATTTGTTATTCATCTTCAAGCATAACTTAGATATTCAAGTTTACATGTTACTCAAATTTGGTAGTTTTTGGCTTAAAAAGCGATGCTATGTTTCTACTTAACTGAGGTTTTTTTTCATAATGCCATATCTTTCCTCATCTGCTTTTCAGAATTCCTGTGGGTATTATGAAAATATGAATTTCAATTTTGATATTTTCAAAGATTTTCGTTAAACAATGACTTTGCCGGTATGTTTTTTTATTTATATTTGGTCTTTTTTCCTTTTGGCTTTAAGATTGTGACTTTGCGTCGAGATTCCATTCCAACACTTTTAAAGGTTTAACCAAATTTTTTGATAAGTATGTGATCTTGTCATTTTCTACTTACTAAACCTTTTTCCCCAAAAATTCTTTTAGAAGTGAGTGCAGCAGTGAAGAAAAGAGAGAAAAGATAATATTTCTGCTGATAATTTACAATGCTGAAATTACAAGGTTTAAATAGAGAAAAAAGAACCTACAAATCTGCCTAATTGACAGCCTTAAGTCTGCCTATAAATCTGTCAATAATTCTGCCTAAACAAATCTGTCTCAATCTCCTTAATTTTAGGATTTATCATTAACAACCTGATTAGGATTAGATTATGATTAGGATCAGATTATGCTACCTTAATTCTAGGATTTACAAATCCCTAAGAATCTTTGCCTGATTTTCTGCACTCCCCCTCAAGTTGGTGCGTAGATGTCGATCATGCCCAACTTGCTGATTAGTGTCTCAAAATTGGTTCTAGGCAAGCTTTTAGTCAGACCATCAGCTAGCTGTTGATCTGTGGTTATAAATGGCATACACAATATTCTACTTTCCAGTTTTTCCTTAATGAAATGTCTGTCAATCTCAATATGCTTTGTTCTGTCATGTTGAACTGGGTTGTTAGCTATGCAGATAGCAGCTTTATTATCACAAAACAATTTCATAGGAGATTCTGAACTTAGCTTTAGTTCTTCAAGCACTCTCTTCAGCCACATTATTTCACATACACCATTAGCCATAGCTCGAAATTCAGCTTCTGCACTGCTTCGAGCAATCACATTTTGCTTCTTGCTCCTCCATATTACTAAGTTTCCCCATAGGAATGCACAGTAGCCAGAGGTGGATCTTCTGTCAGTAATTGATCCTGCCCAATCTGCATCTGTGAATAATTCCACTGTTCTTGAATCCCCTTTCTTGAACCACAATCCTTTTCCAGGTGTACCTTTTAAGTACCTAAGAACTCGATAGACAGCTTCTAAATGTTCCTCATATGGGGAATGCATAAACTGACTTACCACACTGACTGCAAAAGCAATGTCAGGCCTTGTGTGGGACAGATAAATTAATTTCCCAACGAGACGTTGATACATCCCTTTTTCCACTGGTACTCATTCTGTCTTTCCTCCAAGCTTTTGATTAGTATCCATTGGTGTGTCACTAGGCTTACATCCACTCATTCCAGTTTCTCTTAGCAAATCTTGTTACCATATCTATTTTAGGACTATTAGCTGTCTATTTACCATATGTATAAGCTGAATAATAGGGATTAATTCCCATGTATATAGGCTGAACATTAGGGATTAATTCCCATGTATATAGGCTGAACTTTAGGGATTAGATACCAGATATTTAGGCTGAACATTAGGGATTAGATACCAGATATTTAGGCTGAACATTAGGGATTACAGTGTAGAGATATGATGAGCTTTCCATGTATAGCATACACAGATTAATATAAAGGGAAGGGGGGGCTGACAGTAGACTCACACTTTTCCAAAATCTCTCTTGGCATTTTCTGTTTCTGTTCAGTTCTCTTGGTCTATTTTCTGTTTCTGTTCTCTTGGTCTATTTTCTGTTTCTGTTTCAGATCTCTTGGTCTATTTTCTGTTTCTGTTTCTGTTTCAGTTCTAACATGGTATCAAGAGCAGGTTCGATTTTTTCTTGGGTTTAGTTTCGGTCAGTGGGCATTTTTTTCTTGGGTTTCTGTTCTTCTATTCAGTTTCAGTCAGTGAGCATATTTTTTTTCTCTTGGGATTCAGTTTTTCTTGGGTTTCAGTTCTTCTTGGGTTTCAGTTTCGATCAGTGGGTAAATTTTTTTTTCCTTGGGTTTCTGTCGACATCAACAGTGGGTGTTGATTCGATTTCGTGGCTATTTTTTTCTTGGGTATTTTTCTAGTGGTGTTTTATTACACTTTTTTGGTGGGATATTTTTTTCTGCATCTTGGTTGCATCATGTCATCGGATAAGTTGGAATCGTTTCCTATTAGGTTTACTGGCAAAAATTATTCTGCCTGGGAGTTTCAATTTCGATTATTTGTGAAAGGAAAAGAATTGTGGGGTCATATTGATGGGAGTGCTCCCGCACCTCTAGATGCGGAGGCTTTGTCTAAGTGGGAAATTAAGGATGCTAGGGTTATGACTTGGATCCTTAGCTCGGTTGAGCCTCATCTTGTTCTCAACCTGAAACCTTATAAAACCGCTGCTACTATGTGGCATTATCTCAACACAGTTTACAATCAAGACAACTCCGCTAGGAGATTTCAACTGGAATATGAGATGGCTAATTTCACACAGGGAAGTCTCTCAAGTGAGGAATATTTTTCTGGTTTTCAAACCCTTTGGGCTGATTATTCGGATATTGTTTATGTTAATGTTCCTGCTGTAGCTCTCTCTGCTGTCCAGGCCGTGCATGCAACTAGCAAGCGCGATCAATTCTTGATGAAGCTACGACCTGATTTTGAAATTGCTCGGTCTAATCTGATGAATCGTCATCCTGTACCATCTCTGGATGCCTGTTTGAGTGAACTTCTTCGAGAGGAGCAGCGTTTGGTAACTCAGGCTGCCATGGAACATCAGGCTAATGTTAGTGCACCTGTCTCTATGGCTTATGCAGCACAGGGAAGGAATAAGGGTAGAGATATGCGTGCTGTCCAGTGCTTTAGTTGTAAAGCTTTTGGTCATATTGCTCGGAATTATCCCAAGAAGTTCTGTAACTACTGCAAGAAACATGGTCATATCATCTCTGCTTGTCCCATTCGACCTGAACGGAAGCCGGGTACTGCCTATCATGCCTCCACTGGTGCTTCTTGTTCTACTGCATTGCCTGCTGCCTCGCCGGTTGTTCCTATTCCTTCTTCTACAGCCTTAGCAACCGAACACACTTACTCCTGAAATGGTACAACAGATGATCATTTCTGCTTTTTCTACTTTTGGACTCTCAGGTAATCATAAAGTTTCTTCTAAGCCATGGTATTTTGACTCTGGTGCCTCTAACCATATGACCAATACTGTTGTCCCTCTTTCCAATGTCAGAAATTACGATGGAAATCTGACAATTAACACCGCTGATGGCAGTTCTCTGCCTATCAGTGTTGTTGGTGATCTTTCCTCTTCCTTAACTGATGTTTTTGAGTCTTCTGCCCTCTCCACAAATCTTATTTCTGTTGGTCAATTGGTTGATAATAATTGTAATGTCCATTTCTCTCGTTCTGGTTGTGTTGTGCAGGATCAAGTGTCAGGGAAGATGATCGCGAAGGGGCCTAAAGTGGGCCGACTCTTTCCTCTTCATGTTTCTCCTTCCACTATTATCCCTAGTTCTCCTTTACTTTCATTTGCATGTAATGTTGTTGGTTCTAGAAATAATCTGTGGCATAGACGTCTAGGTCACCCCAACTCTGATGTACTTCGTACTTTGTCACATTCAGGTTTATTGGGAAATAAAGCATGTTCTTCTCTTGATCTCTCTTTTGATTGTCCATCATGCAAACTTGGCAAAAGTAAAGTTCTACCCTTTCCTCATCATGCATCTCGTGCATCACAATGTTTTGATGTTATTCATAGTGATGTTTGGGGGATTGCACCTATTGTTTCTCATGCGCATTACAAGTATTTTGTTACCTTCATTGATGATTTTAGTCGGTTTACTTGGGTTTACTTCCTTCGGGCTAAGGCCGAAGTTTTTTTAGTCTTTAAGCGCTTTCTTGCACTTCTTGAAACTCAATTTTCTACCAGCATCAAAGTATTACGCTCTGATTCGGGCGGTGAATACATGTCTAATGAGTTTCAAGATTTTCTTCAAAGCAAAGGGATCTTATCTCAGCGTTCTTGTCCTTCGACACCACAACAAAACGGTGTTGCTGAGAGGAAAAATCGACACCTTCTTGATGTGGTAAGAACTATTTTACTTGAATCATCTGTTCCTCCTCGTTTTTGGTGTGAAGCACTTTCTACTGCTGTTCATTTGATCAATCGCTTACCCTCTCCTACGTTAAATCATGTTTCTCCTTTCTTTAAGTTGTTTGGTCATTCTCCTTCCTATTCTGATTTACGTACCTTTGGTTGTGTTTGTTTTGTGCATCTCTCTACTCATGAACGTCATAAACTTACTGCTCAGTCTGTTAAGTGTGTTTTTCTTGGTTATGCTATCTCTCAAAAAGGATATGTTTGTTATGATCCTCAGGCTCGTCGTATAAGAGTTTCTAGGAATGTGATTTTCTTTGAAAATCAATATTTTTTTCCATCTCATATTGAGCTGCCATCTGCATCTTTATCCCTTCTGCCTAGTTTTTCTGATTCCCCAACACTTGTAGAAAGGTTTAAACCTGGTTTTGTCTATGGACGACGGAGAAGACATGAGTCTGGTTCCACTTCCTCTGTGCCTCCTTCCGATCTTGCCTCGGCACCTGATCCTGCTCCTGCTTCCACCATTCTTCGTCGGTCTACTCGTCTTTCTCGACCCCCTGATCGGTATGGTTTCTTCTCTCCTGTTTCTCTTGTCACTACTTTATCTACTATTTCCATTCTCTCTTGCTACAAACAGGCCATGGAACATGAGTGTTGGCAAAATGCAATGCGAGTAGAACTTCAAGCACTTGAGGAGAATCACACTTGAGATATTGTTCCTTGTCCTCCTACAGTCAAACCTATTGGGAGTAAATGGGTTTTCTCTGTAAAACTTCGTTCTGATGGCTCTTTGGACAGGTACAAAGCTCGCCTTGTAGCTCTCGGTAACAAACAGGAATATGGGATTGATTATGAGGAGACATTTGCTCCTATTGCCAAAATGACCACGGTTCGAACCATCTTAGCTGTTGCTGCTTCACAGTCATGGCAACTGCATCAAATGGATGTGAAGAATGCCTTTCTTCATGGTGATCTCCAGGAAGAGATTTACATGAAGCTTCCCTCTGGTATGACTACTTCTTCTCCTCATGATGTCTGTAAGCTAAGGCGTTCTTTGTATGGGCTCAAGCAAGCACCTCGGGCTTGGTTTGAGAAGTTTCGCAGTACACTTATTTCCTTCAGTTTTACACAAAGTCAGTATGATTCTTCTCTCTTCTTCCATACGTCTGCATCGGGTATAGTTCTTTTCTTGGTTTATGTGGATGATATTATTATTACTGGTACTGACGGCAATTTGATTACTAAGCTTCAGCAGATGTTACATGCCACTTTTCATATGAAAGATCTTGGCCAGCTTACATACTTCTTAAGATTAGAAGTCCATCATCGGGCCAATGGTATTTTTGTAAATCAGCATAAGTATATTCAAGATCTTATTACTTTAGCTGGTTTGGAGGACACTTCTTCTGTTGATACTCCTATGGAGGTAAATGTCAAATACAGGAAAGATGAAGGGAATATTCTCGATGATCCTACTCTCTATCGGCGCCTGGTTGGGAGTCTTATCTACTTGACCACTACGCGACCTGATATCTCCTATGCTGTTCATCAGGTCAGTCAGTTTATGTCTTCTCCTCGGCATCTACATCTTGCTGCAGTTCGACGCATTATTCGCTATCTTCGAGGTTCACCTACTCGTGGGTTGTTCTTTCCTACTGGCTCCTCTCTTCAACTTGTTGCCTATAGTGATGCTGATTGGGCTGGATGTCCAGATACACGTCGATCTACTACGGGATGGTGTATGTTTTTAGGTGATGCCTTAATTTCTTGGAGGTGTAAGAAACAAGATCGTGTTTCTAAATCATCTACTGAAGCCGAGTATCGTGCAATGTCTACTGCTTGTTCTGAAATTGTATGGTTACGTGGTCTTCTTGAAGAGCTTGGGTTTCCTCAGACTACTTCTACTCCTCTACATGCTGATAACACTAGTGCTATTCAGATTGCCACTAATCCTGTTTTCCATGAACGCACCAAGCACATTGAAGTTGATTGTCATTCTATTCGAGATACCTTGGAAAATCGGGTGATATCTCTTCCTCACATCTCTTCTGATCTCCAAGTGGCTGATGTCTTCACCAAAGCTATGACTCGACAGCGGCATCAATTTCTTGTTGGCAAATTGTTGCTAGTTGACTTACCAGCATCAATTTGAGGGGGGATGTTACCATATCTATTTTAGGACTATTAGCTGTCTATTTACTATATGTATAAGCTGAATAATAGGGATTAATTCTCATGTATATAGGCTGAACATTAGGGATTAATTCCCATGTATATAGGCTGAACTTTAGGGATTAGATACCAGATATTTAGGCTGAACATTAGGGATTAGATACCAGATATTTAGGCTGAACATTAGGGATTACAGTGTAGAGATATGATGAGCTTTCCATGTATAGCATACACAGATTAATATAAAGGGAAGGGGGGGCTGACAGTAGACTCACACTTTTCCAAAATCTCTCTTGGCATTTTCTGTTTCTGTTCAGTTTTTTTGGTCTATTTTCTGTTTCTGTTCTCTTGGTCTATTTTTTGTTTCTGTTTCAGATCTCTTGGTCTATTTTCTGTTTCTGTTTCTGTTTCAGTTCTAACAAATCTAAGACATACTTCCTTTGGGATAATACAATGCCTTTTTGTGATCTTCCAACCTCCATTCCCAAGAAATATCGTAACGATCCCAAATCTTTGATCTCGAATTCAGCAGCAAGACATTTTTTCAATCTAGCCAACTCATTATCATCACTTCCGGTAAGAATTATATCATCAACATAGACAATCAAAATGGCCATCTTCCCTGTACCTGTATGTTTTATGAACATTGTATGATCAGTTTGTGCTTGACAATAGCCTTGATTTTTTACTGACCTTGTGAATCGTTCAAACCAAGCTCTTGGAGACTGTTTCAATCCGTACAGTGACCTTTTTAGCTTACACACTTTAGTTCCAAACTGATCTTCAAATCCTGGAGGAGCATCCATAAAAACTTCTTCTTCTAATTCTCCGTTAAGAAAGGCATTCTTAATATCTAGTTGGTGTAGAGGCCACTCAAGATTCACAGCTAAAGATAAAAGTACTCTTACTGTGTTTAGTTTTGCCACTGGTGCAAATGTCTCCTGGTAATCTATCCCGTAGGTTTGTGTAAAGCCTTTTGCAACCAGTCTTGCCTTGTAACGTTCTAGAGTTCCATCTGATTTGAACTTTATTGAAAACACCCATTTGCATCCCACAGGTGTCTTCCCTTTGGGTAAATAGACCTTTTCCCATGTGCCATTTTTTTTCAGTGCATTCATCTCCTCAAAGACTGCCTCCTTCCATTCGGGAACTTTTAGAGCTTCCTGTATATTCTTTGGAACATCCACACTAGACAATTGTGAGGTAAAAGCAAGAAAAGAGGGTGACAATTTTTCATAAGACACATATTTTGATAATGGATGTTTAGTACAACTTCTGATACCTTTCCTAAGTGCAATAGGAAAATCAAAACTTTCAGTTTGTGAGGGACATGACTCAGATGGAATACCTTAATTTGGAGGATCAAAGATTTCTGGTTCTGGATTCGGGACAGACTTCTGGTTCTGCATAGTTGTGATTGCTCCCTTAGTTTGAATTTGTTTTTTCCTTGAGTAGACACGAAGCTCAGAATTTTTCTCAGTTTCTGGTCTAGTTTCAATGTCTTGTTGTGGCATTAAAGTAAGCTGCCTTTCTTTCATAGGTGATTTACCTGATTCTAAACTATCCAAGTTATTATTGATAGGCTGTACCAAGATGTTAAAATCAGTGGGTAGATGTGAATCAGTAGGTAGGTGTGATTTTTGCTCAAGATCACAAACACTGTCAATTTTTCCAAGTTCAAGTTCAATTAACGATTCTTCATACTGATTCTCCCCCTGAAGAGGAGTGTCAAAAAAACTCTGGGATTCAAAAAACGTGACATCCATAGTGACAAAAAAAATTTTGTTTGAGGATCAAAACACCTATATCCTTTTTGTGTTGGAGAGTAACCAAGGAAAACACATTTTAAAGCTCTTGGGTCTAACTTACTACGGTTGTGATTATGGATATGAACAAATGCAACACAACCAAACACTTTTAGAGGAAAATTATAAATCAGCCTTGTCAAAGGAAAAAACTCATTAAATCTGTTTTTTGGTGTTTGAAAATTCAAAACTCTTGATGGCATTCTGTTTATTAGGTATGTAGCAGTGAGAATAGCTTCCCCCCATAAGTATTTAGGTACCTTAGTTGTAAACATTAAGGACCTAGCCACTTCTAAGAGATGTTTATTTTTCCTTTCTGCCACTCCATTTTGTTGTGGTGTATCAATGCAAGAACTTTGATGAACAATTCCTTTTTCCAAAAAATAGTTGCCCAGAATATGATTAAAGTACTCTTTTCCATTATCACTTCGAAAAACTTGAATTTTTTCTTGAAATTGAGTCTCAACCATATTGTAAAAGGATTTGAAAATGTTTCCTACCTCTGATTTTTCTTTTAGTAAATAGACCAAACAAATACGAGTGTGATCATCAATAAAGGTTAGAAACCATTTTTTACCAGAAATTGTTGCAGTTTTACAAGGACCCCACACATCACTATGAATGAGAGCAAATGGTTTAGAAAACTTATAAGATTGAATTGGAAAAGAAACTCGATGATGTTTAGCAATTTGACAAATATCACATTGAAATGAAGATGGATTTTTATTTTTGAATAAGTTTGGAAATAGGTACTTCAAATATTGAAAGTTTGGATGGCCTAGTCTAAAATGCCATAACATTACTTCATCGTTACTAGAAGTAGAAACTGACCGGAGACCGGTTATTTGTGCTTGTCCACGTATGGAACATTCATCTTCAAAATAATAGAGTCCATCACTTTCCCTAGCATTGCCAATCATCTTCCCCGAATCCAGTGCCTGAAATTCACAGTGGTTTGGGAAAAATTTAGCACAACAGTTTAAGTCATGGGTTAGTTTACTAATAGATAACAAATTGCAAGAGAGGTTGGGGACATGAAGGACATTATGAATGACAAAAGTTTTTGAGATGGCTACATATCCTTTTCCAGCAATTGCTGAAAGAGAACCATCAGCAATCTTAATTTTCTGGTTGCCTGCACATGGACTATAAGAGGAAAACAGTTTAGAACATCCTGTCATATGATCAGTTGCACCTGAATCAATGACCCATGGGTAATTAGAGTTAACAGACACATTGAATGCTATGGCTTGAAGATAATTACCTTTTTGGGCTAGGGAACAAGAGGAAGACACATTTGAAAATTGTGTGGAATGAAAAAGTTTATACAGTTGGTCTAACTGTTCCTTACTGAAAGAAGATGTCTCATTAATTCCCCCTGAACCATTCGAAGCCTCTTGCTCTGAAGTGCTTGTTTGGAATGCCTTTGAGTCACGGTTGAATGATCGTGGTTTCCAATTCGAAGGCTTTCCATGTAGCTCCCAACATGTCTCCCTTGTGTGGCGTGGTTTGTTGCAATGATCACACCACACTTTGTCTCCTTTTCTGGATTGTCGAGGGTTATTATGGTTGGCTTTAGTAACAAGAGCAGAGGCTTCGGTAGGAGATTGGTTACTGTCTCCTAACATGATTTTCCTTCTTCCTGCTTCTCTTCTAACTTCAGCAAATACCTCATGAAGAGATGGCAGTGGCTGTTTTCCAAGTATACGGCCTCGTACCTCATCCAAACTTCTATTCAAACCTGCCAGAAATAGATAAACTCTGTCATTCTCAATTCTTTTCATGTATCTTACATGATCATTAGCATTCTCCCACATGTCATTGTAACATAAGTCCAACTCTTGCCAAAGTCCCCTCATCTCATTGTAATATTCCGTCACATCACGATCACCCTGTTTGGAGTGCCACAACTTTGTCTTCAATTCAAAGATTTGGGAAGAGTTCTCCAAGTTTGAATACATTTCACGAACACTATCCCAGACATCTTTGGCGGTTGGCAAAAACATATATGTTTTTCCAATTGTTGGCTACATGGAATTGACCAGCCATGCAGTGACTAATGAATTTTCTGACCTCCATATTCTGAACGAAGGATCATCTTCGGCAGGTTTTTTTGTCTCGCCCGTCAAGTGGCCAAGTTTTCCTTTGCCGTCGATCATGAGTTTGATTGACTGTGCCCATTCTAGATAGTTTTTACCGTTCAATTTGTGAACGATTAATTGGAGAGATGGATTATCAAATCCATTTATTTGCACAACAGGGTTTACCGAAGTTCCACTGGTGTTGACACCAGAGGATGGTAAACCTCTTTCTCCGGTCATGGCTGTTTTAACCATCAGGATTTCTTCCTCAAGGCTCTGATACCATGAGTGCAGCAGTGAAGAAAAGAGAGAAAAGATAATATTTCTGCTGATAATTTACAATGCTGAAATTACAAGGTTTAAATAGAGAAAAAAGAACCTACAAATCTGCCTAATTGACATCCTTAAGTCTGCCTATAAATCTGCCAATAATTCTGCCTAAACAAATCTGTCTCAATCTCCTTAATTCTAGGATTTATCATTAACAACCTGATTAGGATCAGATTATGATTAGGATCAGATTATGCTACCTTAATTCTAGGATTTACAAATCCCTAAGAATCTTTGCCTGATTTTCTGCAAGAAGAATAGCCGATGCTTCTCAGTTTTTGAGTGTATGAGGTCTGGACTTTGAAAATGATGCATAATTTGCATTCTGCTGAGGCTTTACAAGGTTAGTGTTGCAATCCATTCCTTGGTAAGTTTGGTATTACCATTGGACAGTGAACTTTTTTATCTGTTCTTTTTATTACATGTGGCTGCAGGATTTTAAATCACAGGGTGTCCGTTTTATCAAAATTTTATAATCATAGGCCGGGGATGTGGTCTGTTTAGTTTACTCTTGAGCCTTTGTTAATTCAGTCGATGGGCATCTTGGTCTTTAATTTAATGGAATGACTGGCAAAGGTTTTTCTTTTTGGTCAAAATATTATAGTCATATGCCTGGGATATTGGTCTGATTAGTGTACTGCTGATTCTTTGTTAAGTTTGCTGATGGGTATTCTGATTTTTACTTTTAATGGAGAGACTGCTTTTGGGTCATATTTGAGGTGGGATTGTGGGATTTCTCTTAAAACTATTTTACTTCTGAGTTCTAATTGCCTATCTTTTGCTCTCGGTCTTATTGATTTTTTATTCATCTTCAAGTATAACTTAGATGTTCAAGTTTACATTTTACTCAAATTTAGTAGTTTCTGGCTTAAAAATGAAGCCATGTTTGTACTTAACTGGAGTTTTCTTCATAATGCCATGTCTGGTTTTCAGAATTCCTGTGGTCTTATTGATTTTTTATTCATCTTCAAGTATAACTTAGATGTTCAAGTTTACATTTTACTCAAATTTGGTAGTTTCTGGCTTAAAAATGAAGCCACGTTTGTACTTAACTGGAGTTTTCTTCATAATGCCATGTCTGGTTTTCAGAATTCCTGTGGGTATTATGAATTTGAATTTTCAATATTTTCAAAGATCTTCATTAAACATTGCCTTTCCTGGTATGTTAATTTTTTTTATTTTGGTCTTTTTCCTATTTGGCTTTAAGATTGTGACTTTGCGCTGAGATTATAATCCAACACCTTTAAAGGTATAACCAAATTTTTTGATAAGTTTATGATCTTGTCTTTTTCTACTTACCAAACCCTTTTCGCCCTAAAATTCTTTTAAAACAATAACTAATGCTTCACTGCTTCTCAGTTTTGGAGTGTATGAGGTCTGAACTTTGAAAATGATGCATAATTTGCATTCTGCTGAGACTTTACAAGGTTAGTGTCGCAATCCGTTCCTTGCTAAGTTTGGTGTTGCCAGTGGACAGTGAACTATTTTATCTATTCTTTTTATTACATATGGCTGGAGGATTTTAAATCATAGAGCATCAGTTTTATCAAAATTTTATAGTCATAGACCAGGGATGTTGGTCTGTTTAGCATACTCTTGAGCCTTTGTTAAGTAGGTCGACAGGCATCTTGGTCTTTAATTTTAAATGAGAGACTGGCTTTGATATGGACCCTATTTGATTGGGATTTCTCTTAAAACTGTTTTGGTAATTGTCTATCATTTGTTCTTAATTCTTATTGATTTGTCATTCATCTTCAATGATAACTTAGACTTTAATATGGTAGTTTCTGGCTTGAAAATGATGCTCTGTTACTACTTAAGATTTTAGAGTAGAATTTTAGCTATTTTGGCTTGATAATTATAGATATACCATTGCTTTTGCTTTTAATTTACTTGCTTACTTGGTAGTGCTCATCTTCCTAGAGATAAAATTCTTGAAAGCTGCAGAAATTTACCAAATTGTTAATTTTGAGTCATCAATCATCTTCCTAGAGATTTCTCTTAAAACTGTTCTGGTAATTGTCTATCATTTGTTCTTAATTCTTATTGATTTGTCATTCATCTTCAATGATAACTTAGACTTTAATATGGTAGTTTCTGGCTTGAAAATTATGCTCTGTTACTACTTAAGATTTTAGAGTAGAATTTTAGCTATTTTGGCTTGATAATTATAGATATACCATTGCTTTTGCTTTTAATTTACTTGCTTACTTGGTAGTGCTCATCTTCCTAGAGATAAAATTCTTGAAAGCTGCAGAAATTTACCAAATTGTTATTTTGAGTCATCAATCATCTATATAACATCATTAGCCCTTATGTCTAAAGCATTTTTTTGGGAAACTAATTATATAAGAAAGCAACAGAGAAACAAAGAAATTGCTTGCACAGTTCATGTTCCAAATGCCATCTTTGGAACTTCACAGAATAGTAGGGTTGTGTCTCCCAAAACATGTTAAAATAATTCAATTTCAGTATTTAAGTCTCCCGAGCCAGGCAATAAAGACGGCTTAGTGGAGAAGCATAAGTGGTTTGAAAGTTGAGTGTGAAAGAATCTTGATTCTTGGGTTTTTGACACGTAGGGACAAAGGTCATGGATATTATACAATCCAGAAGGCAGAAAACTGGGAAAGGGAGTTTGATAGGATCATATATCCAAATTCCAAAATTATGATGTGGCAGCAATTTCTCAAAAGAAATTGGTTTAGTGACTGGAGGTTACTTTATTAATCACTTTTGTTTTTGTTTCTGTTCTGTGAATTTCAGAGTTCCATAGCAAGATAATTGGAATTTGCTTTTTTGTTTTTCATTTAATTTATTTATTGCAATCTATAATTGAAATCTTGATTTATTTTTTCCAATCAACTTTTGAGAAACCATTGTTTGGTAATTTCTCTTGTTATGATCAGTCAAGATTTTTTGGGTTTTTCTTTATAATGCTATAGGTTTCATGGCCTCGTTTTCAGAATTCCTGCAGGCACTATGAAACCATGAATTTGAATTTTCGTTAAATACTACCTTTCTTGGTATGTTCTTTTTTTCTTCAAAGTAGTCTACACAACTTTTGTCCTTAAGATAGTGACTTTCCGCTGAGATTCCATTCCAACACATTTAGGTATAAACAAACTTTTTGATAAATTTATAATCTTGTCTTTTTCTCGTTTATTAAAGCCTTTTCCTTAAATTTTTTTCAAAAGAATAATTGATGTTTCTTGGTTTTGCAGTTTGCGAGGTTTGAACTTTGAAATTGATGCATCATTTGCATTCCACTGAGACTTACAAGGTTAATGTTGTAAATATATTTTTTCCTTTATTTTTTGTATGCATTCGTTCCTTAGTAAGTTTGGTATTGCATTGGACAGTGAAATATTTTATCTTGTCTTTTTCTCATTTATTAAAGCCTTTTCCTTAAATTTTTTTCAAAAGAATAATTGATGTTTCTTGGTTTTGCAGTTTGCGAGGTTTGAACTTTGAAATTGATGCATCATTTGCATTCCACTGAGACTTACAAGGTTAATGTTGTAAATATATTTTTTCCTTTATTTTTTGTATGCATTTGTTCCTTAGTAAGTTTGGTATTTTGCATTGGACAGTGAAATATTTTATCTGTGTTTTTTTGTTGCACGTGGTTATTCCTCATGGTATCTTGTTGCACTTATTTATTTATTTCTTTCTGAAACGTATGTCCTTTCCGAACTAGAGAAGTCGTCTTGTCTGAAACTTATGCATGTTTTCGAGGAAGGTTACTATCTTGCACAAACATTTTTATCTCCCTCAGATATTAATAGGCCTATTAAAAAGTATGTTATGAGTTTGGTAGTTTAAAGAGGCATTTTTGTTTGCATGCATGCCTAGGTCTTGGTCTCCTTTATAAACCATTTTGAACACTTATGGATGCATTTTGATGGTGTGACTATGGAGTTATGATTTCATCTTTGAAGTTCCATCAAGAATTGAATATTGAAACGGCAATGGTTCTTCTTCATGGTATCCATTTTACACTTTTATTTATTTATTTTTGCTTTCTTTTTTGTATTTTATGAACTAGAGAAGTCTCTGACCTATATCAACATTTCATATTACTGAGTTAAGCAGGTTCTGCATGCATGCTAGGTTGCTTCATCTTTATCAATAACCCTTATGAATAAGGTGGCCACTTTTCAAAAGTTTAAAGAGGCATTTTTGTTTGCGTGCATGCCTAGGTCTTGGTCTCCTTTATGAACCATTTTGAACACTTATGGATGCATTTTGATGGTGTGACTATGGAGTTATGATTTCATCTTTGAAGTTCCATCAAGAATTGAATATTGAAACGGCAATGGTTCTTCTTCATGGTATCCATTTTACACTTTTATTTATTTATTTTTGCTTTCTTTTTTGTATTTTATGAACTAGAGAAGTCTCTGACCTATATCAACATTTCATATTACTGAGTTAAGCGGGTTCTGCATGCATGCTAGGTTGCTTCATCTTTATCAATAACCCTTATGAATAAGGTGGCCACTTTTCAAAAGTTTAAAGAGGCATTTTTGTTTGCGTGCATGCCTAGGTCTTGGTCTCCTTTATAAACCATTTTGAACACTTATGGATGCATTTTGATGGTGTGACTATGGAGTTATGATTTTATCTTTGAAGTTCCATCAAAAATTGAATATTGAAACGACAATGGTTCTTCTTCATGGTATCCATTTTACACTTTTATTTATTTATTTTTGCTTTCTTTTTTGTATTTTATGAACTAGAGAAGTCTCTGACCTATATCAACATTTCATATTACTGAGTTAAGCAGGTTCTGCATGCATGCTAGGTTGCTCCATTTTTATCAATAACCCTTATGAATAAGGTGGCCACTTTTCAAGAGTATGGGATTATATTTCACTTTTCAAGTAATGTGAAATTTGAAATGGTTAGTGGTTATTTCTGTTGATTTGGATTTTGTTACTGGCTATTGCTTTAACCATCCTTTGAAGGGAGGATCAAGAGAATTAAGGGATACTATTAGAAAAGGAGAGACGCCCCAAACAGAATTATCAGCAGAGATTCTTCATGAAACAGGTCAGCCTTATTTTTTTAAATGGACTGTTAACTCATTTCTAAAATTCAACTCTTTTCCCTTAATTAGGCTTTCAGAATCTATATATGTTTCTTACGTAAAGGTTTAATGGTTGATCTGCTTCTGCATGTCAACAACTACTTATCCTTGGGCTGAAGGTCCAAACTTGTATAAGACCAGCGCTGGCCAGACAATCCAACCGTCGATGGCTATCGGCTGGGAGTGATGAACTCCTTTCGCAAATGCTAACATTAATATATATGCTACTACATGCCCCTACAGCTCTATATATTTACACGTATATACCATGTATTACCGTGTTTTTTTTTTTTGTGTGTCATAGTTTTTAATGTTTGCTTTTATCGTGAATTGTTGTATAACATGTTAGTCACATTTATTTGTGCTTATTTTTCTGATGTAGGTTTCATTGGGGTTTATTTCTTTTCTATGTTCCTAATTTAAATCTTTGCTGGTTAAGTTATGATACAAGGTTAGTCTCTTGACAATATTGAATATGAAGCACTGTTGGACGAGAGGAAATAAGTCCAGAGAGGATTGTGAACAAAATCTCCAGTATCGCTGTAGTTTCACCAGTCTTTTATAAAAGAACGCCACTCTGACAGAAGTATGTCTAGTGACCCTTTGAGATATATAATAGTGACCTGCAGTTTGGCTACATCCTGAATAAGTTAGCCTTGGGAAAAGTACATGTTCAAGTCTTGGGATGTTATAAGTTTTACGGTTTGCTTGCAAGAACTAAGAAGTAGACCCCTTGTTATTATAATTGTCATTGTTTTTACTTTTTCCTGCAGGAAAATTAGAATGAGTTTTGGGGGTGATATACTCCGGTTGTCCTGAGTAAAGATGGCTATGGTGGCTATTGTGGCTAGCAGTGCTCAAGGATATTAGGTTCTGTTCAGTTGAACTTTCACTTTACTTTTTTTTGTTTGGATAAATATGATTTTACTATCGTAAGAAGCAGGATAAACCTGTTACAGAGCACAAGAAAGAAACAGACTGAACTCAATTATATTTAAGAAGCTAAAATGTTCTTCATAAAAAAAAAAAGTGATTTTACAATTTTGAGAAGCTAAAATGATTTGATTAAGAAGTTCAAATGCTGTTGCATTGCTATCATTTTCTTCTGCATGAGCATCCCTTATTTTGCTCAACAAGCAGTATGCTTTCAACCTTAGCAGGTTCCAGAGATGTTGGGTTGTGGAAACTCAAAGAGCATGGGGTAGGTAGCCTAGGGAAAATGTATCCGTGAAGTACAATGTTTTTTCCCTTTGACAAACACATTTAGTTTCTGAATGGGAGAAGTCATCTTGTTGACCCATACTAACATTTTCTATTACTGACTTATGAAATGTTAGCTTGGAAGGCCTTTCAAGTATCTTTTCACTTAATTTCTCCCTTGGATGTTAATAAGTATGATTTAGAATTGTAAAGCTCATTAAGCTAGAAGGGCAATGTTCTCTTCAAGAAATTGATGTTTTAAGCATGGTGAACTCATATTTGTTAACAATTGGCATTTTCTTCAGTATGCTTGTCAGGTTTTGTTTTCACTAAATTTCTCCCTTGGATGTTAATAAGTATGATTTAGAATTGTAAAGCTCATTAAGCTAAAAGGGCAATGTTCTCTTCAAGAAATTGATGTTTTAAGCATGGTGAACTCATATTTGTTAACAATTGGCATTTTCTTCAGTATGCTTGTCAGGTTTTGTTTTCACTAAATTTCTCCCTTGGATGTTAATAAGTATGATTTAGAATTTTAAAGCTCATTAAGCTAAAAGGGCAATGTTCTCTTCAAGAAATTGATGTTTTAAGCATGGTGAACTCATATTTGTTAACAATTGGCATTTTCTTCAGTATGCTTGTCAGGTGTTGTTTTCTGTTTAATAATACCCCCTTCACTCACCCTGCTCACCCACCTCAGCTTGGCAATACATTCAGGTCAGCAATACATGTCTGCTATATAGACCCCAAAAACCGTAAAATTCCCTCTTTTCTCTCTGTCATTCCCTCTCTAATCCCTACCCAAGATGAAAAAAGAAATTGCTGTAGCTCTCCCTTCTCACTTGTCTGGAATACCCCGTTTTTTTCCCATTTGTTTCATATTAATTGTAAAGGCTAGCCGTAATTTTTTCAGTACTGTTCTTCTCAACTCAATGTGTTTAAGGTATTTAAATCAGGGAAGGTAATCTCTTTCTTTTATTATTATTTTATCAATATTTTGAATGACTGTTTTAGTCTATGGCTTTTGCTTTAAATTTAATGGGTTTTGAATCTTTCTGAACCTCACTCTCTTTTTTTCTTCATCCCATCCAAGTTCCACCTTACCAAAATTTTAATTTTTTTACTTTTGATGTTGTTAAAATTTTTTGGAATTTTGCATGATGTTATCTGCCGGTACCTACCCAATTTTTCAACTTTGGAATTTCATTATTGACTTGAGGTTTCCAAAGTTCCCCTGAAAAGGTTGGAAATCTCTTTTTCAGGTTAATTTCTTTTGCTCTGTTTGACTGCTTAGAAAATAGAGGAAAAAAAGATGAAATTTTAAAGCCTAATTTTTCTTTGTTTTTTTTATGCTTGATTTCCTGCTGTATTTGGTACCTCCTATGTTGATTGTGATTCACAGAGATTTTTTGGGTGATATCAGAATTTTTTGTTTACGTAAAACTTAGTATTTAATAGAGATGTTTAAAATGGAATACGTGGTTTTTTGTGATGAATTTTCTAAGATATGTTTGTAGTTGTCTATTTGTGCCTTTTTTAATTATATTTTTGGAGCTTTTCCAGAGTGGGTTCACCCATCTTTTACTAACACAGATACTGAACTGCATCAATCATGTTTGGCCATGTTCCAAGGATGAGTGAGAACACCAAGTAATCAGAAACATTGGGATATCAAAGTCACTAGTCAAGATGAACTTAAGAAGGCTATATGAATGGTAACATAAAGAATCATCCCTCTTGATAAAGGTGAAGATTTTTGGTATCTTAATAAGGTAACTTGTCGATTGTTCTTTTCAAGCTTTGCAGTCTGACCATAAAAAAGATTCGGCAGATTTTCTAACTTTTTTTTTTTTAAATGAGAGAGAATAACCTTTTAGCTTTTGGTATACAAAAATAGAATGAAGCTTTTTCCCTTTTTCTGCTGTGATGCCTTAAATTGAAAATTCAATTTTCTCTAACGCAAAAGTTATAGTAGAATTAAGTAAAGAGGTATTATTTGTACAGGATACTATTGATATGTTACTATTATTTGCGTTTATATATATTCTCCCTCTATTCTTGTTCGATTAGGTAGATTTTCAAAATAATTTCAAGAAAAACAAGTTGTTGATGTGATTCTCTATTAGTGGTTTGCGTTTCGCTGTTACATCATGTATGCTTTCACAACATTGTGATTGTTATAATTCAGTTTCTCTATAGAGGAAATTTAATAAATGTACTCTGCTTGGAAGTGATAGATGCAGTAACCAATGTTATTTATTTTATGGTTTTGTTTCCTCTAATTTTCAGTGCATCATCTCACATGGAAAGGTTTTTATGATTAGTCACTTGAGAATTCTGACAGCATTTTCTTTGTTCTTCTCTATGCTTCGTGACACTTGGTGAAGGTTTGCTAAACTTCATACATCAACCTTAAATAAGCCATGTTATGTGTCTGTTTTAAACAAGTTCTGTTGTAAGTAAACTGAGGTAAGTCACAGATCTAATGTGGTATGCACACTTAGTTTGGGCCTCTTGGCATGCGGAATGTTTGATGGGACAATCACATAATTTTTCCTTTTCAAGAGTCTGCAAGTACTTGATGAAACTTTTAATAGTATAGAGTTTAGCAGAGTGTTGAGATAAAAAAGCATCTGGTGGGTAATCTTATTAAAGCTTAAATACTTTGGCTTCCTTCTGTAGTTTTTGTTCTTTAGTAACCATGTTGTCTGGCTTCCTCTTCCTAGTTGCACCATTGACCTATCAGGTTCTCAATTTCCAGGCATGGCAATCAATGAGGATAAAGCAGCTTAAACAAACAATATGTGCATGCTTTTAACTGGTAATTCTCTTAGTCTCTCATGTAAACTCTTTGTGTTATTTTTAGGATAACTTTGACTCTTTTTATTTAGTTTTTGGTGTGGACAATCACATGAAATTGCACCAGCTTACTTTGCTTTTTTCTCATTTCTCCAACTTGATGGTATCATGTTAGAAGTAATTAAGAACCATGTGAAAATGAGTTACTATCACTGATAGCGATCCCATATTGTTCTACTTTGTACATATTTAGTTGTATTTCTTGTCTTCTTTAGGGTTTAGTTTAAACAATGTTATTGTTATGATATCTGTAGTCTATGACCTTAGCTCTCTTGATTGATCCTTCTGTGGCAAATTGCTCTTTGCTTTCTTTGAAGTGTCCTTTACATGAAAATCTTCTGCTACATACATGCCGCATACTAAAACACTCTTTTCTTTTTCCTTGGGTGTCCGTACTTTTGGATCTATACATCTTGATCTAACTATTTTAGGATGTTGTAGGTATGCATCACATATGATCTAGCCAATTTCACAGGTCACATGTTTCATCAACCTTTTAGTTTTACCTTTTAGCATGTCTTTTGAATTCAATAAAGACTTGCATTGCAAAAGTATAATATAACTGACCTTTATAGAGTTATCTTAAAAAAGGGTTGCTGGATTATTGCTCTCCATTTAATTTCTGGCTTTCCTTAGCTTTCTACTGCCATAGCTAGTTTACTTGCTACTCATAGCAGTTAGAAAAGCCTTTCCATGTCGTGGTTTTAAAATACTACCCCCTTCGAGAAACCATACTTTGCATAAAAGAAATTCATTCAAACCTTTGGCACTAAACGACAAAGAATTCAATCACCCTTTGAGCTATCTTTTGGAATTTATCACTATCATTTCATTGCTCCCTGGTGAGTTGTTCTGAACAGCATTAAAATTGTAGCATGCCCTTTTTCTATCAACGCCTGATTTTTCACTAAAAATGTGTTAAACTTGCATAATGATTTTCAAGTAAATATCAAGTTAATCTTCTGATTATATTGGTTATTTAAGGATAACAAGGTATTTTTGTTTAATTTCTTATCTTCTGATTATAAAAGAATTTCAGTAACTGTAGTATTCCTAGCTGATTGTTGGTTAACAATCTTGTTATTTGTTACGTTCATAATTGCGAGTCTATGAAATGTCAAAGCCAAGTTACTTGGCTGATGTGCTGGTTGGGGCTGGGAATGGGAATGGGGTAGTTGGATGTTTGCTGGTGCTGTCCATTTCACTTATAACTTTGCAACAGAAAAAAAGGGTCAGATGATTAATTTGCATCAATGATAATCTCGTTTCTGAAATTGCCCTTGTGGGCCTTTTTACTGTCCATTTCACTTATAAATCATTGAAAGTTTCTTCTTTAAGTTAGTTCAGCAAGGAAAAATAATGCATGAAATTACTAAAAAGAAAGAGAAGAGACAAGGTTTTTTGTTATCAATATTTATTTGAACAAGATTTAGAGATATGTTTGAGCTTATTCTTATCTTTAATCCTTCTTTAGCAGATTCCTCACAGTTCAATCTCAATCCATCTAACAAATCCTTCAAATCGGAGTGAGATGATCCACCTTCTTCAACAGCCCTCTTTGCCATCTCTTTCAATGCACTAGCTCTGTTTCTTATGTCATTAGCTTCTTCACCAACCATCAGCTGAGTCACTGCCTTGGCTATATTTTCTTTTGTCACTAAGAATTTCTTCACTTCCATCCAATCAGACCACTCTTGGACTCCGACTGCGACCCCTACTCTTAGTATCTCCGTTACCAGCTTTTCATTATAGAACTGTTCATTGCTAAGTGGCCATGTGACCATTGGCACTCCATAAGTGATACCCTCCAGTGTTGAGTTCCATCCTAGGTGAGTCATAAACCCTCCTACAGCTTCATGATCAAGAATCAGCACTTGAGGTGCCCATCCCCTTATAATCAAACCCTTCCCTTTGATCCTTTCTTCAAATCCTTCCGGCAACCACTCTTCTTCGTTTTCAGTATTCACCTTCCTTACAACCCAAATGAAATCCTGACCGGAAGCTTCTAGACCCTTAGCAATCTCATTAAGCTGAGCAGCTGAAAACCAGGACGAGGTGCCAAAACAAATATATAGAACTGAGTTGTGTTTCTTCGAGTCTAGCCATCTTAAGCGCTCAATTGCATCAACGGAGGCTGCATTTCCTCTTTGTAATTTATCCTCTGTGTTCTTGTTGCAAAGAGATAACGGGCCTATGTTCCACGTTTTCCTTCCCATAATCTTTCTGTAGTGTTCAACATAAGCAGGTTCCAGCTCTTGGAAACTGTTCATGACAACTCCGTAGCTTGTAATCTCAGATTCTAAAGCTTCATACATCAATTTTTTTATTTCATCATCGAGTTTGTCTCTGAGTTCATCTGGTTGTTGCAGTCTTGTCATCTTTATCTTGTCTGGAATGCCAGGCACTTCAAAGGGTTCATAATCAGATGTTACGTTTTTCTGAGGCTCATAGCGGAGTAAGCTATCAAAGACACAGACGGCAAAATAGCTTGTTGCATGAAAAACTAGCCTTGGGATCCCCAGCTTCCTTGCAACTTCTGTAGCCCATGGAAAAGTTTGATCAGCCACCAGGCAATTGGGGCGGCACTCTTCAAGTATTTGTTCAAGGGGTTGTTGAAGCAAGCTAAGAGCCTTGACGAATTTAGGACCCATTTCTTGTGAAGTGCTCGAACTTATGTTCTCATATCCCTCTGGCAGGTCAGCTTCCTTGGAAGGGAATTTTATTATGTGAAAGTCGATTTCAATGCCTAACTTTCTTTCACTTTCAATTGTTTGAGAGAAGGGAGAAGCATTAAGCTGAGTGGTGACTATGGTGGCTTTCACACCAGATTGCCTTGCAAATAGCCTGGCCATGTCTATCATTGGGATCAAATGTCCATGACCCAGGTGTGGAAAGAACAAGATATGAAGGGGATGTGGTTTTGAGGCCATTTGGGCGTTGTAGGAATGACAAGGAAGTAGGCCAATTTGAAGGTTAAGAACTGGAAGGCTTAGAAGGATATAATAAAGGGAAAATGAAAAGCTGATTAATTAGAAACTTCATAACCTAGATTATTTATAGACACTTCTATAATGGGAAAAAGTGAAATATATATATAAATAATCTGTTAGCCAGACTGTCAGAGTCATAGTTTTTAGCCAGACTGTCAGAGTCATAGTTGCTCTTATTTATAGACTAAGAGTTTAGGTAAGGCTAGTTTTGGCTTACTTTTTGGGGTGCCTTGGTTTATTTAGAATTGGAGGAACTTTATCTTCTACAATGATTTTAAATTGCCTATTAATGATGCTCGGCTAACTTTTGAAAAAGTAGACTATAGAGTAGTGTTTCTTGCTCAAAAAAGAGATTCTTACAGGTTGAGACCCATTTTCAATGGACTATATTCAAGTTAACTTGGAATATGGCATTTGTCTTGGACGGTGGCAAGTGCCTGGCATCGAACTTTTGTAAGGTAGAATGATAAGTTGATGATCCTAAAGAAAGAAGTAAAAGAAGGATAAGGATGGAGAGACAGAATATGGGTAGATGAAATCTCTGTGTCATCTTCATAAGCTAATGTTTTTTATCTATAGCGATGCATATCATGATGGAATGACAATAACTATTTGTTGTTCTTTTGAGTTCAAATGTATGAATTTTATTACTGCAACAGATAGATAGCTGCAGGTTGTCATTCAGATGGTGGAGAGGACAATAGTTAAAAGTGTCATTTTTTAACCTGTCTTTTTATCTGATTTGGGTTCAAAGTCAACTAGGGAAAGCTATCTATTTTAGGTTAGACACAATGGAATATTTCTTTAAACTGCCCTGGTCCATGAATATTTGATGCAATGAGTTAATGACCCTTGATTTTTTTATTTTTTATTTTAATTTGCTTGGTTATTAACCAGATTATTATACAAGAGGAGCCAAGATGTAATCTTTCCTTCTTTTATATCTTTATGTCCATTTCAAATGTGCTCCCTGGATTCAGACCAAGTAACCCAGTCTCCAGGTATGAGGTATCCAACTCTGATAATTTGAGGGAGGGCAAAAAGAAATTCTGGCATCTATTTCTTAATAGATTGTAGGCCCAATGGGCCTATAGTATATTTGAGATAAGGTCCATATAGTGATGAAAACTTGATTCTGAGTTACAAGCATGTGAACATTGTGAAGAAACCTTCAGCTGGGTAGTGGGCTTGTGGTCATTTGAGCAGATTATTTGTTATGTGTTAAAAAATGCAGAAATGTTGCAGCCAGCTTGAATATGGTATTTAGATTTATCTATGGGTCGGTTACATGTTCAAATTCAAAGATTCGTTCGATATTTAAAAAGATTTGAACAAAAATATTGGATCTAAAAAAAAGTTTTTTTTTTTAAACGGTTTGAGCTTTGGACATGATATTTTTTGTCCAGACCAGACTTAATCTGACTTTTTTTTATTGTTACTAATATATATTTTTAAGAGGGATTTATTTATAAATTTGAGAGGGTTTGTTTTGGATAGTGTCTTTTATATGTTGGGTCGGGTTTGAATAAAATATTTTATCCATATTTCTAATTGTGTCGAATCTAGATAAACATAATCTTTATTAATATAAAATTTAAATCAAATTTAAACTCAATTCGATCCATGAACATATCAAGCTCACATGCGGGTTATCTAAAGCCAACCGGTAACCCGAACATTCGAGGAGATTTGTGGTCTAAACGTGTGAGGACTTGGCTTTGAGTGGTTTTCTTTTCACTTTTCTTGTTTAATTTGACTTCTCTCCATTTCTCTACGCTGTTAAAAGTATGGACCACGAAGCCTTAGTAGTGTAAATAGGTTAATTCAACGCATTTATCAATGATGAAAATTCTCATATTTTTAATTATAGGTTAAGTTGACTCAATAACTAATTTCATTTTCACTAATAATATATATTTTTTTAATTTAAAAAGAAAATTCAAAAGAATCATACACTTACCATTAGCATAAACTTTGATTATGTAAATAAATTTGAGTTATGTTTTATATGTTGGAGCCTTATCCTCTACAAAACGAATTGGCATGCATGAAAGATGGATTAATAAAATGATGTTATAATCTTGGATTTCTGATCTCATTATATTTGACTTATTCAGAGATTGATGTGCTTGCTTTTAAAGATGGGTTATAATTAATTAGAAGAATATTGAATATGAAAAAAGTTTCTCGTTTTTTAAAATTTATTATTATTATTTTTCTTTTGATAAAGACGTTTGCTTTTAAAAGTTGATTCCACTTTCTTTTCTTCTTCCTTTTATTTATTTATTTATTTATTAAATTATGTGTAACATCTTTTTGACTCGTAATGTTTAAGTTTACCAAGTTTTTTATTTTTTTAAAATTAATTATAAAAGTGAAATGTTTAGTGATGTTGATTAAGATAATATTTATAAAAATATATATAATTAAATATTTTTTTTGAATTTAATAAAAATAATATATTAAATATATAAAAAATTATAATTAAATATTTTTTAATTGATACTTATAAACTCTCGTTAAATAAATCTATCATAAAAAATATCAAACAAAGCTCCAATCAACTTAAGCACAGTCTTCAATCAACTAATGATTAAAGGAATCCGCGTTTGCGAGAGGAGAAAAGGTCCCTTGATATTTCTTTGTTTCTGATTTTCAATTTAATTCATTTGCATTGCCAATTGATCTTTTTTTCTAAACAATTTGCAAAAAAATTCTTTATGATCATAAAATCACTTGACTGAGTCCAAGAAGGGAGCTTCCTGTCGAAATCATACACGCTCACTCCATCAAATACTAAAATATCATAAATAATTTATACTATATATAATAAAACAGATTCAATTAATAAAATTATTTAAAAATATAATAAAAGTAATTATGCTATTTTTATAAAAAAAAAATCACATTTAAAAAAAATCAATTTTTTAATAAAAATTAGTATATTTTCACTTTTTTCATCGCATAATAATTATGTCATAATCTAATAATTAATTAAAGGGTGATATATTCAAGTACGGATATTTTTTGGCCACTTGATACTGACTCTTTGAAATAATAACATGAAAAAATTGAACTTGTAGTTAGGTTAATCAAGTAATCTCATTAGAAAGAAAGAAAAAAAAAGCCAAAAAGTATAAAAATTAGATTGATGAAGTAGTAATATAAAAAAAAAAAAAAAATAGTACTAATAATTCATGCATCCTTATATCACTCGCATGCTTAGCAAGTTTAAAATTCTGAATCATAATTTTCAGATCTTTAGACTTTTTTGTAAATTACCAATCGAATGATCGTCATTTAAACGAAAATTTTCCTTTAAATTATGCAAGAATCGTAGCTATGAAATATTGTTTTATTTTTGACGGTCGAACTTGTAAACTGTATTTTTGCAAGAATCGTAGCTATGAAATAATGAAATATTGCTTTAAATTATGCAAGAATCGTAGCTATGAAAAATTGATTTTCATAGTCAAGAGTGTAAACTATATTTTTTTACGAGGGCAATTACGGATTTAAAACGGTTTTTCACATAATTCAGTCTTTAATTAGTAAATGTGTGATTGTTTTATACACATAAATTGTAAATATATATATATATATATATTTTCAATTTAGTCTTTACATTGTCAAATTTATATATATATATAATTTATGTAGTTATTACGTGTATATAATCTTTTCACTCTAAAACCATTACATTCTTAAGAAAGCATTATATTAAAACAAAAAAAATCATTAAACTGAAGTTATAAACAAATGGCTCGAAAAATTGATTAATTAATGGGTTTTGTTAACGAGTGTTTTTAAAGTACTTTTTAAGATTAATTAATATATTATTTATAATAATATTATTATATTAAATATATAAATTAATAATTTTATTTATTATTTTTAATACTTTAATTAAAAATTTTATTATATTTAATAATCTTAAAAATATCCTTCCGACAACTATAAATTCATTAATTAATAGTGCTATTTCCTTTCTAACTTTGCAACTGATGGGGTCAGACAATTTATTGCATCAGCCATAATCTTGCTGTCTGAAATTTCCCTTGTGGGGTTGTCACTTTTCAGTTTCCTATGACAGAGAACCCAGGCCATGTCCGGTTACGGTGACGATGTAATCGATTCGAAAATTCTGAGTTAAATTTGATTTGAAATTTAATTTAAATTCGATCGAGATAAAAATTAAATTATTCGAATTCATTCAATTATTTGTGTTTGAATTCAAATTGAATTTTTCATTATTAATTAAAAATAAAAATATATATATTAAAAAAATCGATTAGGTTCGCGAATCACTTGAATCAAATATTAGAATACTCGAATTCGATTCTTTTTGATAATTCAAGTTGCTTGATTCGATAATAATCAAATCGAATTCAATTTTTTTTTTTCGAATCAAACTCGAATAATTTATGAACACAAGTGTTTCATTTACATTCTACTTACTTACACCACATATAATAGATATTATTACATTTACATTGTTATAATGGGTAAGTTTTACCTCTGAAAATTCAAAATATGCTGAATTATTGACTTGGGTTTGTTCTTCATTGTTTATTTGGTCCCAACTTATGCAACTTAAATCGCTTGAAACCGGTAATTTGTCCCATTTATCAATCGTTCTTAATTTGCAAAAGAGTTTCAAATTGGTAAATATTATTATTCCCTATCAAAAGCATGTGCCTCCAACACTTTTTAAGCAGCAATAAAACCCATGGGGTAACCTCATCGTCCTTGGTTTTTTTTTTTTGTCTCATCAGTCATTATGAACGGGGAAGCACTTCTTTTGTTTCTTTCTGATTATTTAACCAAGTTACAGGGAGTGGTAGTTCAAACCTTTTGAAAATTGAAAGTTCAACTTCAAAATCAAAGGTATTTCAGACTATAAAAAGCAGAGATTAAGTTTAAAGTAAACCAATAGAATAATTTCTCAGAGGAGCTTCCAAAAGATTATAGAGCCAAGCTATCTATAATGAAACTATGCAAGGAATCGAGTAACAAGCAGTAGTTAACAGAAGATGTTTTTCTCCGACAAAGATGGGGCAACAGCCCCTTACCAAGACTAGTAAGAGCAGGCGAGGTTCGTTATTTTATGATTTTAGTTTTATTTTTTAATCCATATTTATTGTAATTGATAAAAATAATATTTTTACGTTCGTAATCAATATATTAAACATGACGTGGATCGAAAACACATGACAAATCCCAGCTGAAATCCGTAGTCACGTGCTTGTGAAGCTTGACTTCCCTCAGTTGTGGTCTATTCCTTTTGTTATATATCTGCCCCTGCTTTTTAGACCCTCCCTCGAGGATCCTGTGAAGACTGAAGAGAAGAAAGAAAGAAAAAATGCGTACCCTTTCTTTCTCTACTTCTTTTTTACTGTTAGCTATCATTTGTTATTTATGTTTGCTTCATGAGGTGGCTAGTGACGGTCCATTGATTGGGACAAACCGGGAAACATTAGAAATAATCATTGGTGGGGGTACGGAAGCTCCTGCCATTGACGACTGTATTCCACCACCTCCTCCCCCGCCTGAACCAGAATGTCCTCCTCCCCCGCCTGAACCAGAATGTCAACCTCCACCACCACCACCTCCTCCCCCGCCTGAACCAGAATATCAACCTCCAGCACCACCACCACCCCCACCCCCACCACCTCCTCCCCCGCCTGAACCAGAATATCAACCTCCACCAACACCACCACCACCCCCACCCCCACCACCTCCTCCCCCGCCTGAACCAGAATGTCAACCTCCACCACCACCACCACCCCCACCCCCTCCTCCCCCGCCTGAACCAGAATGTCAACCTCCACCACCACCACCACCCCCACCCCCTCCGCCACCGCCACCACCCCCTCCGCCTCCATGTAAGTTCCGGACAGCAAGTGGGTGCTTTGAAAACAAACGACTTGCAAAATCTCACAACGTAATCCAAAAGTTCAAGAAGAAAATCCTAGTTGATGATAATAGCATCAGATACACAAAGACATGGCAAGGCAACGATGTTTGCAAATACAGAGGCTTCAAGTGTGAAAAGCGTCCTGACGTGAGGGAAAAAGCAGTCGCTGCAGTAGACTTCAATGGCGCTAAATTTGCTGGGTCTGATGGTTCCCTTCCCCTTGATGATTTCATTGATGGGTTAGACGACTTAGCCATATTCCATGCCAACTCTAACAACTTCACTGGTACAGTACCTAATGGAGTATCCAAAATCAAATATTTATATGAGCTTGATCTTAGCAACAACAAGTTGCTTGGTGATTTCCCCATGGAAGTTCTTGACGCCATGAATTTAACCTTCCTGGACTTAAGGTTCAACTCGATTAAAGGGGTGGTTCCACAAAAAGTGTTCAAATTAGATCTTGATGTGCTCTTCATCAACAACAACAACTTTGAACAAAGGCTTCCTGATAATCTTGGTGACACACCAGTGCTATATCTCACCTTTGCCAACAACAAGTTTACCGGTCCGATCCCGCCAAGCATTGGCAGAGCTCCAAACCTGCTGGAAGTGCTTTTCCTCAACAACCAACTTAAAGGGTGTTTGCCATATGAGATTGGGAATCTGAGTCAAGCCACTGTGTTTGATGTAGGCTCCAACAAGTTAACAGGCCCTATACCATTCTCGTTTGGGTGCTTGAAAAAGATTGAGCTACTCAATTTGGCCAACAACGAGTTCTATGGGGAAATACCGGAATTAGTCTGCCAGCTCCAAAAGCTCGAAAACTTCTCTTTGTCAAACAACTATTTCACTCAGGTTGGCCCTGCTTGCAGGAACTTAATATCCAAAAAGAAACTTGATGTCAAGAACAACTGCATTTTGGACCTGCCGTTTCAAAGATCAAAAGCCGAGTGTGCTGCATTCTTCTCAAGAAAGTTATATTGCGAGAGGAAGGAATCATTTCAATGGGTTCCTTGCATAAAAGGTGGGTATAAATATAATTATTCAAATTCAACTGAGAAATCCGGTCCAGAATCTACTGTTTCTGTCCCATCCGCTAGAACTTATAGCACTCTTATTCCTCATCGGTTGTGATTTTCATGCTTTAGATGGACCTCATCAAGTAAATCAACGATGGGTCTTTCGCTAGTTATAAATTATGTAACATTTCTTTGTGCCGATACTATCTGATAGTTTATGCAGAATTGCTCTATGTATTGAATTTTACAGTAAATAAATTAACTTCCTTTTTCCTTCTAATTAAGGAGCCCTATTTCCTAGCTAGCAAGAATTCCTTATTTTAAAAAAAATTGGTAAAGTGGTTAAGAGATACAAGTTGGATTATTTTCCCCTTCATTTAATGCCAATTATTGGTAAAATGGAATTTTTAGAAGTTTAGACTACTAAATTAGCTAACATTATCTATGTCAAGAAAAGAAGCTTTAAAAAAGTTATTGCAGGGTACACTGGAGTTCATAATTGCAGAAAAAAAAAAAAAAAACTGTTAGAAAGCTCCGGTTGCTGACTGTATATATCTTAATAAAGCAAAACCAAAGTTTTATCCAACATTTGGGATAATCGAATTTAAAAAAGGAAGTTTCCGAGATGTTTCTTTCAATCTTTTGCTTTCCAGCTTTCACTTTTGGATTAATGATTGAGTTTTGAGCTACACAAAAGCAAAGTAATCCTGTTTTGTATTTCATTTTCTTATCCCTCCTTAATTCCATCCTTTGCAATGAAAAAAATAAAGAAAAGTGATATGAAATCACAAGAAATTTGAGGAAATTTTCTTCTTTTCTTGGGGCTTTAACTATGGTACAGTGTCTGAAATTGACCCTGCAGTCTGCTCACTGGTGATTACATTTACAAAGTGTAAATAGAGGAGGGCCCCATTGCTAATGCCGACAGTTGTAAACTGCAAGAAGAATCGAATCAGCTTGTGCTAGAATTCTGAATTGATTAGCTTAGTTCTTAAGGACATAAAAATATGAGCTGGACAAAGGCCCACCATAGCCACACACTGGTTCCATGCCATTGCCAAGTACTTGCTTGCTGCATGGGTCAGTCAAGAGTCAAGACAAGAAATATAAAAAGCAGAAAAGTGTTGTCCTGTTTTGAGATGACTTTGAGTACCATGGTAGCATTTTCTTCTTTGGGCCCTTATTGTTGAAAACTATACGATTCTTTGTTGAATATTCTGAGGCCCAAATTGCTAAGCTTTCTTCTTTTCATTTTTCTTTAAGGTAAGCTTTCTTGTTTGGTTTGAGTTTGAGTGCATGACCCGCATCTCCCTCTCGGCCCATTTCTTGCAACTCTAATGTTCCCTGCTCTGAATATTAGAAAGCCCAAACTGTCACTTCTTTTCCATTTTTTTAAATTAAAAAGCAATTCTTTGAGGTCTTGTTTAGTTCATCTTACAATTATATTTACATTATAATTAGGGTTTGTTTTTGTACAAATGACAGTAAAAATTTTTAATTTTATAAGAAGGGTTAAAAGACGGCTATATGCCTTATTTCTTTTATTAATTTATTTTTTTAACTTTTTACTTTATCTTAAGGGGTATGTATCACCCTTTCAACTTTGCTTGTAGAGTTTAAAAACTCCATTAGCAGTGTATATGAGATAATTTCTCTTTGCTTTATGTATGTCTTTTAAATATTAGATCTAACAATCTATGTATCTTATCTTTTATTTTTTCGTATTAATTGTGTAAATATAAATTATTAAATGTGTCAAAATTTTATACGTATATTAAATGTATCGTATTAATCATGCTTAAATGTGTTGTATCATGTTTATTATATTATTTTTGTGTTTATTAAACATGTCGTATTCATATTATATTTTCGTATCGTGTCTAAAATTTTTATGTCTACTAAATATATCTATCAACAGTAAATTGCTTAATGGGAAACAGATTGAACTCTCTTAAAGCTTAAAAAAAGAAACAACTAAGAATATAAGATAAAGGCACAAATTGGTTCATATCAATTTTCTTTTAAGAAAAACAATTAAAATATTTCAGACATCCAAAAAGATGTAAGATAATTATGTCCCCATAAAGACATATATGAATGATTAATTTTGGGAACTTCGACACAAAAAAATTGAGGAATAGGGTTGATAAGGAACAAACTTAATAATTTTGGACATAATAAGATTACATGACACGTAAAAATAATTAAAACATGAATGAATATAAATATAAAAATGTGTTAAAAATATATATATATAACACAAATTATTAACATATTAAAATTTATATAAATAATAATATTTTAAATACGATTATAATACGAATATAATATAAATACGCGTATAATTAAAGTCTATCGGAGGCCAAATAGTTGGAGGCAATGGGTCCAACATGGTTTCTTGACTATTGCAAATACATGGCACAGGTTGAGCCTTCAAAACTCAAAATGGACGTAGCTATTTAGAAGTGAGCAAGCCATTTATATAGTTGCAGCCCGTTTGTACTCAACTTATCTCCATAGGTCTCCCTCAAATTTGAAATTGAAGCAACTGTTCAAAAAAAAAAAATTTCATTGAAAAAAAAAAGGCTTAAAAAATATTTGTTGCGGCATGTGAACCTAATAAATTTTATGGTTTGATAATGCCGTGGAAAAGAAAACAAAGATTGATATGGATTATTAGGGTGGCTATTTTTTTACCCATCTTGTCAATAACAACGTTAACAGTGTATATATCTATACACGTTCAGTGAATCAGATGATGTCACTTTATTATAAATAAAATTTTTTGTATTTATTTTTAAAATTTTTTAATAACAGATTTACCTATTCTACTATTAATGTATCAAATATAAACTCTTTATAATATATATAAAAATGTTTGTCATGTTATAAATCAATTGACATCAATTTAATTAAAAAATAGATAAAATTAAGAATATTTATGTTTATTTTTATAGAAGCACGTGTTTCTAAAAAATTTCTCTCACATTTTTTAAAGCATTGTTTTTTAGAAAATACCCATACAGTGGGTGAACAAATTCTAGTATAATTAAGGTTGATAAAAGTTGATGATGAACAAAAACTAGAACTAGCTAACTTCATTTTCGAATCATAAATCTAGTTTTATGACATAGCTACTCTGGACATCAGGAATGCTATATATTCTAGAAATCATGATAGTTTTTCTATTGAAACTTGAATCTTAGGCTGATCAGGTGGCGACGACTTGGAAATTCCATGGGAGAGCAGCTGCGAGTCATTAGTCATAACAACAATAGTTTCTAGCATGCAGTTCACAAAGTTTGCGACTTAAGCCATTTTCCCACTAGTTATTGGCGCACTAATTTCCCTTTTAATGGTGGACGGATCACACCACTTTTGCAAATATGATCACTTCACCTTAAGTGCTAACAATGGATGGCGACTGGGGGGAGTATTTTTTTTTTTCGCCGTATCATTTTCGGAAAAGAATTAGCAGATAAACCATTCGATCTAGCTGTCCCACCTTTATTTTCTTGTGACCAACATTGAATTCCAATCGGGATTTAAATCGCGATCGCAGACGCGTTTTCAATTACATCGTAATTGTGAACTAATGAATGTTATCGTAATCAATTACGATTAATATCAATATGGATAGATGGGTTCAGCAGAATACCAATAAAGCAGGTGTGTAGGAGGTGCATTATCAGAAGGGTCGAATCTTGGAAACCAAAATTGTTGGATTTCTCTGTTTCTTAGGAAATTGCCAGATTGATGCTGCTCATTTGTTGGTTAACTTCAAAATTGAATTTGATTCAATTTCAATCAATGCCGTGAAGCTCGTCGAAAGGACACTTCAGAGGACCACCCTGACCCTGACTGTCCCATAATAAAGCTAAAATTTGTGGCTGATCGGTGAATCATGGATGGCAAAGAAGAAAATTAAAGCCTATAAAAATCAGGGTGGTAATAAACATGATTCTGCATATAAACCGGTCTTATTTATCAAATACTAGTTAATTTCAATTAAAGAAACTGATAGTAATATCAATTTGTGGCATATAATAATAAATTTCCTGTATTAATCCAAAGATTACAGGGGATTGCCTATGATTACAGGTTCTTTCCATTGCTTTTTCCCCCATTTTATTTGGGTATAAAAACATTTTTCTGATGCAAATACTAAATGTAGATTAGAGTAGTAACATATAACAACCTTCCAAGTCCTAGCTTTTAAACAGATTCAAAATCTAAATCACGAGACATAAACCAAATCTCCACCTACCAAAACCAATGGGAACCATATAACGTAATGAAGCATCCAATGTCCACTAACTGAAACCATATGAAAACATTTTCATTTCGAAAATGATACACAACAACCACACTAACCATTATATAATACCAGCTGCAAGATCTTTTAATCCCCAATCCTTTTGAACTTTATAATTAGTCTTTTATTATCTCCTCCACCCTTTTCCTTCACTTTAACCAATGGGAAATTTTACCTTCTTCAACAAAGCTTTCACTTGCAATATTTCCTTTCTTCTCCTTCCATTATTTCTCCTTTCTGTAGTATGCCAGAATGGTTCTGGAATTAGTCCAGTAGGCTCACCTCCATTGCGAGTCTCTACTCAACGCTTAATCTTTAAAGACAGGCGACTTGCTGTTGTTTACCCCATAATCCAAGCATTCAAGGGAAAGATCACCGAAGATCCACTTAACAGAACCCGGAATTGGGTTGGTTCTGATATATGCAACTACACGGGCTTTTACTGTGATAATCCACCCGATAATGTGTCAGCCCTTGCCGTGGCTGGCATTGATTTTAATGGATTTCTCCTAGCAGCCCCGAGTCTGGAAGGTTTTGTAGATAAGCTTCCCGACCTTGCAATCTTTCATGCAAACTCAAACAAGTTTTCTGGGTCTGTACCAGATGTCTCAAAACTCCAATATTTTTATGAGTTGGACATAAGTAACAATGTCTTCTCTGGCACGTTTCCAACGACAGTTATTGGCCTAAAAGATCTCTCATTTTTAGATATCCGTTTTAATTCTTTCACAGGATCAGTTCCTTCAGAAATTTTCGAGCAAGCACTTGAAGTACTCTTCATTAACAACAATGATTTCACGGCAAAACTCCCAGAAAACTTTGGTTCTACACCGGTACTTTATC
This sequence comes from Fremontodendron californicum, assembly GCA_030761205.1. NCBI lineage: Eukaryota > Viridiplantae > Streptophyta > Magnoliopsida > Malvales > Malvaceae > Fremontodendron > Fremontodendron californicum. The sequence goes on from JAULJL010000007.1 coordinate 33,863,974, forward strand.
TTACCTTGGCTAACAACAAATTAACCGGTCCAATCCCACGAAGCATTGGCAACCTTAACTCAACGTTGGTCGAGATTTTACTGTTGAACAACAAGTTATCAGGTTGTCTCCCCTATGAACTAGGGTTTCTGAAAGAACTCAAGGTTTTCGACGTCGAAAGCAACCTGCTAACCGGTCCATTGCCCTGCTCCTTGGCCTGCTTGGAGAAAATCGAGCTGCTAAACTTTGCTAATAACCTACTGTACTGGGAGGTACCTGAGGAACTGTGCGCACTAGGAAACTTGGGGAACTTATCATTGTCAGATAACTATTTCACCAAAGTAGGTCCAGTGTGCAGAAAGCTGATCAAGAATGGGGTTCTTGACGTGAGACAGAACTGCATCCACGATCTTCCCCATCAAAAATCGTTGCTTGAATGTGCAGAATTCTACTTGAAGTACATTAGGTTTTGCCCGTATCCTGCAACATATAAAATCATCCCTTGCAAGCCTAATGCTCCCTGGCACCATCATTGGGCAGGGTCCAAGACCAAGAAAGCCCCAGTTACTTACAAAACTCTTTCAAGACACAAGTTTTAAGCTTTTTTTTTTTGCATTTGTATTACTACAAGGTTTTAATAAATTAATGACAAATGTCCACCGTATGTAGTTCTGGAAAGCTGAATAAACAGCATGTACGACGTCTGTTATGATTTTGTTATAGGAAGCACTCTTCGCAGTTGCTTGTTGTTATCCACTTTTTATATAGTAAGTACATATCATTATCATCCTTTTGAAAACAAATAATTCAATAGTTTATAGCAGCAATTATGTGTGTTTAGAAAAATAGATTAAAGTTAAACTTACATATTTATTGACTATAATTTGGTACGTATTTTTGTTCTTGAACAAGTTGGAGATATGTCAAATATATATATATATATCTTCAAATTAATTCAGCTTCTATATGAATGGAAATGGAGTAGTGGATACAAGAAAGAGGAAATTATATCATGCTTACCTTTTGTTAAAGGATATGAACTCAAGATTTAGCCAAGTTAATTCATGCAATCACTTTAAAAAAATGACATCCAATAAATCTATGGTTCAAATCCCAATATTTACAATCTTTTTTCTATTCTCGAATTATAGCTTCTTTTATAAAAAAAAATAAAATAAATAAGGATGGAATACCGACCTATCCACATTGTAGATGGTACAAAATCAAATTAAAAAAGAAAATGTCGTCAACTTGGATTTTATGCTGTTCTCCACTAATGTGCGGGATGGTGGCTGGTCATCAGGCTGAGGTAATCAACTGGTAACGCCTCCATTTGTTCGAAGTGAAAGACGAGAGAAAGCCACGAAATTCAGAAATACTGCAGGAGGGTTAAAGAAATGTAATTGGAGGAGAAAGATCATTAAGAAATGGGCAAATGGCTTTTCTAATGGGCCTGAATACTAGCCGCATGACTAGGCTTAAGATGGAGCCAATGAGGAAAAGCCCAAATAAGAGGCTAAATCCTAACAATTTAAAGGCAATCCACTGCGAAAGGGCCCTCAACTTTGAAGGACTCTAACGATCGCCGAAGCTACTGGTTTTGTCTTCCCAAGTCCAAGTCCCAGATGTTGTAAACTTGGACATTGTTACTTGAAAGTTGAAACAGCTGTAAATGATGAAAAAATTATATTGATAGGTCGAACTGATTCAATCAAAAATTTATAAATTGTTCGATTCTATGATATATAAAATCGAGAATATGTTAAATCGACAAAAATCGGAGAAGTTGACAGTAGAAACACAACTTTTACAATTTCACAAGACAATACTTAGTACCATGGTGGTCCGTCATATCGTACCGGTATCGGTGGTACCAGCGATATCGGCCGGTACGTTTCAATTTTTAACTAAATCGGTACAGGTAGCTTTTAGTTCCGTTTCAGTTTTGGTATCAACCTGTATTAGTCTGTATCGATCAATACCAGTACGTACTGGTCCGTATCGATTAGTACAAGATTTTTATTTTTTTATTTTTTTATAAAAAAAATAATTTATTTGATTTTTTTAACTAGTTTCAATATTTTTTATGTCATGATCATTTTTATTTTTTTTATAATTACATTTAAAAATAAAATATGTTCATTAAATTAGTCTATTGAACATAATTAATAATAATTTACTATATTTTTTAATATTTTAATATTTATTTTATCTATTTGATATTTAAAATTTTTATATATTAAATATTTAAAATTTATATTTGCATAAAATATATATATATATATATATGCATGTAATAGATGTATATTTGCATGTATATATAATATATATTTTATTAAGAAACTTGAAAATAGATTATACATAAAAATATATAAAAAAATATCGATAAACCTAAAACAGTATGTCAAAACAGATCGATATTAATACGTACCAATATCAAAACAAAAATATTATATCTACCTATACGATTTTGAGTATCTTACTTAATACTATATTTCACAAATCAGGAAAAGAGACATAGACCAGGTTCCCCCATTCCCGCTGCATAGCCTAACATTGATTTTTTTATTTATTTTTAAAATAGGTTATACATATAACATGGCATTTTAATCGGATTTGAAAATTAAATGATCCTGACATGAATTTTGTTATGCCACATGGCATACTAATTAGGTGGATCATTTTCTGTCCATGTAAATGCTAACTCGGTATTTTTGTTTTCAGCATTAATATTTTTTTAAATACAACAAATTTGCATGTAAGCGAAATCGTTAGTACATTTAATGAAATCAATTTGACAAAATCATCAATTAGATTGATATTATCAAATTGATATAGTAAATATATGAATTATACTGAATATATTAAATCTCAAAATTGGAATGAGTATATGAACTAATAGCATAATTTAACCTAATTTACTAACTAAATTTCTAAAACTTTCATGTTATTAAAGTTTAAAACCTTTAATTGTGTTTGACCCAAGTTCACCACAAACGTATCTAAGCATATCGTATGAGTTGTACGATATGCATCGATTCACTTATGCATCGATAGATACACTATGAATTTATGATAAAATCGATGTATCAATTTTATTATGAATCAAATCGTATCATATTTATACATATCAAGTATAGTATGATATTAGTAGCTATGATTTTATATATATATATATAAAAGTATAACTCGTTTTATGAGCTGAAATTTTTTAATCCAATGAGAGATCATCTACTCGAAATAAGATCAAAGAGCTATGTAAATGATTATAATAAATATATTGAAAAGTAATTGATAAAAAATAGTATAGGGAATTTCAAGTCTTATCATTATAACTTAGAAGTATAATTTTCACAATTTATAAATGAATCATATATATTAACAATAATAACAAATGTATTAAAAAAAAATTACTTTCAATATTTCACTATGAAACATGCTAAGATGCAGTTTCTCGGTAAATTCTAAGACAAACCATGTAATTGACATTTTCCAAACTTTCTACAACTATTAATTAATTGATGACCTCCATAATTCCAAATCTACCAAACTCAAAAGGCCCCATTTTGAAAAAAGAGATCAGTATTTCTGATTCACATTGCTCTTATAATTTCTCACCAAACTTGTTGTGTAACCGGGGCCTATGCACCATCCCTCAACCTTCAATTAAAATCAGGACCTGACAAAGTAACAGAAGGACATAGTAACCCCATGTCAATAAATTCCCAGAAACCAAGCCACATAAAAAATATATATGTACTCTGTCTCTGTCTATATCAACAGCCTGTTTATATTCAATAAATAGATTTAACAACTTATTTTTTTATGTAAATATATATATATATATATAATATAAATTATTAAATATATAAAAATTTAAATAAAAATATTATATTATATTTAAATTTGTAATGTTATATTTATTATATTATTTTCATAAATATATTTTATTCGTATTATATTTTTTTATATCGTGTTTAAAATTATCAAATATAATCACACCTTACTACATGAATGACATATACGAAATTCCAAATGTAGTTGCCTTCAAGAATCATTTAGGTGTTCTCCTACTTTTATTCTTAATCCATCATTTTCACTGATTAAAGTAATAACTTTTCATAAAAACAACATAATTAAACTATAATTTTCAATTAATTTATAGTATTTTAATATATAAACTAATAGTTTTGGTTGTTGATTAAGTTGTTAGGGATTCCAATCATTTCTAATTTTTGTCAAGTTTCACGTTGATTGTATTCTAATCATACCATCATAGGTTGTTAAATAAACAATTTAATTTGGAGCACCAATTAGGATCTTTTTTTCATATCATATTCATTTTCAGCAATTAAAAGTGATTAGGATCAATTTTTTTTTATTATATTATAATTAAATATTTAATTTTGGCACAATATTTTAATTTTATTAAAATTTATCATTATACTTTCAATTTCATTGATTTTTTTATAAACAGTAACAAGATTAAAATATTTCATTAATGAAAGTGATAATTTTTCATAATTTTTATTACTTTTTGTTATAAAAAAAAAACAACAAAATTAAAAACATAGTGATAAAATTCAATTTAATTAAAATATAGTAAATTTTTTTATATTAGTCCACAATATCGTACAAATTTGACCTTATTCTCAAATTAAAATGCCTTTAAGCTCAATTCAAATTAAATAAAAAACTTTTAGTAATTAATATCATTTTAGGCTTCAAGTGATAAACTTGTAAAGTTAAATGATGATAAGAGTGAAATAAATTTTATATAAATATTTTATATTTAAATTTTAGCATTTTTTGATACAGAAGAAATCAAAACCTAAAACTAAGACTTAAGAAAAATAATTTGGGGATATAGATCTTTAATATTAAATAACTCTTTGAATTATAGATACATACACTTTATATGGGAATAGAATTTTATTTATGCTCATAATTTTATATTTTAAAAAAAAATAGATTTAATAGTAGAGTTCGTTTTTTTACACTACTAATAAAATATTTTTTTAATTTTATAAATAAAATTAAAAAAATATCATATATTTTATTTTTAAATGTACTATAAATCTAAAGGACATATGTTATTTTATAAATTCTGTATGTAAATTTAAAAATTTCACTTAAATTTCATGAAAACATAAATGGACCAAATTCTCATGTTATGGTATTAAATTCAGTTTTGAAGTGAACTTGATTTTTTTGGGCAACAAAGAAATAGACATACGTCAGTGACATAATTACCATGTTTTATTGCCACACCGACACCTCTCTTTCTTTCAACTCTTCTGCCGCAACGTACGCTTTTAATCACGTGAACCACGTGACCGCTCAGCTAAAAAAAAAAGGCCGTACCTTAGATAGATAGTAAATCAATCCCCGCAAAAATACCGGGAAGCCTTCTTATAATCTTATCCGCACGCGCCTCTAAGCCAATTATATTAAGAGTTGACAATCATTCAGCTTTGTAGCGCGTACCACTCCGACCCCACCCTAAATCTTCCCACATTCGAATCTTAAAAAGTACCACGGGGTTTCGCTAACCTTACATCCTGTATCTCACCCTCACCCTCACCCTCGGCCCAAACCTTCCTCCACTGCAATCTCCCACCGACGCCTACTAGTTATACCTTAATCACTTTCTTTTTTAACTTTTATTTTTCATGTTTTTCTCTTTTCTCCGTTTGGTTGATGAGAAAATCTCAGGGAAATTGATGGAATTTTCATTTTGCAAGGGATTTCTCCGTTGGGTTTTTGTCTGGTCAAAAACATATCAGCCAAGCATTATTAGGAGGTTTTTTAAAATAAATTCAAATTTCAATTTCTTTACTTTCTCACTGTTTTTCTCACCAACCAAATAGAACTAGTAGTACTTCAAAGTTCGAAAGGCAAAAATTCCAAATTAATTTTTTTCCCCCTTTCCCCACCTTTTCTCAGTCACCAAATAGAAGTAATTGGCCACAAAAGAGTTAAAAACATTCACATTTCATAAAACTTGATTATATATTTTTTTCTGGATACACTTCCAATGGTTAAAACTTTTAAACTTATATAAATATTACATTCTGTACCCAAAAAAGAAAAAAAAAAGAAAAAAAAATTGTAAATGATAAAAATTGGGAAGAGCGATTAAACCCTATCCAAATTTCTCAATCATCATCTTCTCCTGATGATAAAGAAACAGACATAGGCGACGATGATGTCGAATTCTTACAAAACCCAGACTTCTTACCATCACTCGCTTCTTCTTTTCCCACTACAAAATGTCCTAAAGAATCCACAGTTTCCACCAAGTTTTCTTCGCACAAAAACTCGTCGCTAAAAATACTTTCCACATCCCTCTCAAAATCATGCACAAAAACATGCGTTTTTCTACCTCTCTTCTTGCTCCTTGCCAACACTCCCGCCGTAAATATCGGAGCCATCCTTCCTGGAGCATCTGGGAAGTAGCCACGTGGACCATCGATTAAGATTATATCCCAACTTAAATCGTAAATATGGTTTGGCATGTCGTTGATTGCGAGCTTACAATCGGAAAAGAGTAGGTTTTGGACTGGTTTGCACTCGTCCTCGATGTGGGATTTAGCTAGGGATAATAAATCCGACATCTGGTTTACTTTGGTGGTGTATTGGATGTCGTATGCTTCGATTTCGGGGTGATTGCGCTCGAATGAGGAGACTAAATACTCGCTTTCGTCGAGGAAAATGGTGTGGCCGTGGATGTTGAGGGAGTGCCATAGGAGGGATTCGTGGGTGAGACCAAAGACAAGGAAACGGCAAGGCGAGGAGGGACAGTTAAGGAGAGTGGAAGCAATGAGGGAGAGTTCAGAGGAAGACATGTGGTGGATTGTGGTGTTGATGGTAGCAGTGGAAGCATAGTGGAGAAGCGCGGTGGTGACAGAGGAAGGTAGGGAGGAGGCGGCGGCGGTGGAAAGGGAAGGGGTCGAGGAGTTGGAAATGGTGGTGGTGGTGAAGAGGGTTATAGAGAAAGCTAAAGTGAAGAAAGTAATGAAGAAGAGGAGGAAGAGGCGGTGAGAGGAAGAAGTGGAGGATTTGTTGATTGAAGGGTGGAAGAGAATTAGCTTTGTATTAGGGTTGCCGTTCTTCATTTCTCTTTGTCTTTTGAGACAGTTTGGAGTTCTTTTGGGCTTTTTGGAAGTTGAGGGATGAAGAAAAAGGGAAAGGAGGAGAGGAATCACGGAGGAAATTGAGAAGACCGGACACGAATCCCAAGGGAAGTGAAAGGGATGGAGTGTAAGAAAAGGGAATAGTAGAGGAGGAGGTGGGATTCTTTTATTGGGGGAGAGGTGGTGGAGCCGGGGGCCGTGGTGGGGAGAAAGGGATGGGTTAAACGGTTGTTGTTGTTGTTGTTCGTTTTCCCTTGGATTAAGTATTAATTAATTAGGTGATAAATGGAAGACGGAAGGGTGAAGGCTAAAGAGCATGACAGATGGATAGATTTGGTTATTTTTATCATGTTATTTTTTTATATTATATATTTATATAAATATAACTATGTTAATATTAATTTTATATATTTATTTATATTATTTATAATTATTTTTTATGTTATATTATATAATTATATAATGTTCAAAATTTTAATTTTACGAACGGACAAGTAATTGATGAAGGATGTTGGAACAGCTAAGTATGGCTAAGTCAGCATTTATGAGACAAGTGAGATTACTCATTGTTTCACTTTTGAAATTGATGCACTTGCTCTTTTTGTGCAGTATATACTTTTTTCTTATTAATTATTATGCTATTAGTCTTCGTTATTTTGCATTGTTATCAAATAATAATGACATTGGAGATTTGGGTTTTAACTATGTCGAGCATATACCTTTTACTTTTACTTTTTTTGGTTTTTCTTCCCTCCTTTTCAAGTATGATTGCACATTTGCGCCTTACAATAATGGATTCTAATCTACGTTGTGTAACGTCTCCAATTCTATATTAGGAAATTCTAAAGACTAATTATGATATATGTAAAGATTTAAATTCATATTCGTGAGGCATTTAAATAAAATCGTGAGACTTTTATATAAGATATATAATATTTTGTAAGTTGGGTGTGTTTTCATAAATGATATCAGAGCAATTATCAATTGAAATGTGAAAGCTAAGTGTTATATCATGAGAGTTACCTCTAAAATCTTATTGAGTGGGAGCTAAGTGTTACATGGTGAGAGTCACCTCTAAAATCTCAATACCTGGTGCGATCGTGGTTTTATGTATTATGTGTTGATTTTGACGGGACATCAAATTTTAACGATAAAAGTTTATAACGTCCACAATCTCAAATTAAAAAATTTTGAAGATCTGCTATGATATATATATATATATATATATATATATATATATATAAACTCATACTTTTATAGTGCCTTTTGTAAAATAAAATCATAAAATTTTCATATCAAAACGAATAATATCAATTGGGTAGAAGTCTTCACGGATTATAATTGACATGATTAATTAGTCTATGAACTTTTATTAAAAACTTACTTTAATCTTTAAAATTGGAAAGTGATAAGAAAGATTGATAACTCGTAAATTCACCTATTTTATTTGGGTTTTTAATTTCAAAATTGTTCCATTTTAATCATTTTATCAAGTTATTTTTGTTAACATTGATGTAATATTTATGTTAAAAATCTTCATTTACTATTTCTCTTGAACGTTTTTCTTAATTATTAATGAAATAATGTTACGAAATGATTAAAATATAATATCTTTGAAAGATTAAATATTCAAATGAAATAATTTAAGAAAAATAACTAAATTAAAATAAAAAGTTAAAGATCACGGATAAAATTTACAAAAAAGAAAACATTTGGTCAAGTTTAACCAATACGATATAAATGTCAACACTATATTTATCTATTATTAAAAAAAAAATCAAATATATATATACTAATAACAAGTTTAGCAAAATGATACATGTTCTTGTAAAGTATAATAAAAATATTAATATAACAAAAAACATTTATCAAATTTTTAAACTTACTTATAAAATTTAAAATTTTTATAAAAAAAATATATAAAAAACGGACTCATAGAATATTAATTACTTAAGGGTAAGCTTTATCAACAAATACTTTCTAATTTTGCTAATATGTACTGTAGACTATAAAAGTCAATAAATTTTGTTGTATTTAAAAGAAAAGCATCAGTTAGTCAACGTGTGTTGATTTAATTAGTTGAATATTTATTAACGTATTAAAAAATATTGAAATTTGAATTTTAACAATAATTTTACTTGATGAATGATCTATAAATATTATTATTAACTATCTCTGAAACATATAACATATCTTGATTCTGAACTAAAATAATTTTTCACCTCCTAAAGTTTTTATGTATAATAAAAAAAGAAAAGCATCAATTATGAAACAAAAGTTAGGTTGTGCGGTTGTGCCTTAACTATAAAAACACTTAGTTAGCAGTTAGGCATCATTTTTTTGTCTTAATTTTTATTCTGAACTAAGGATTTGTATTTTGTAGTCCATTTACTCCCGCATTTCGCGGGATTTTCGGTTATGCTTGTTACTATGCTCGTCAACCATGAAAAGTCTTTAATTTTGACCCCAAAATTGAAGAATTTCTTAAGCAATGTTCAATAAAATGTGATAAGTTTTATTTTCTTGTATCTATATTACCAACATCAGCTAAAAGAAGTAATTAATAAGTTAAGAAAAGAAATTCAAAATTTATTTCAATTGACTTATTATATAATTATTTTAAAAAATAATATTTAATAAATTTAAATTTTAACATATGTAATTATTTTTCTTATCTTTAAATTATGACTCTCTTCGTTAATTTCTTTTAAAAAAAAAAATTATTTGAACACATTTTGATGTGAACTTATTTAACTTGTCTCCTACCAAAAAAATCATTACACGTGAAGCATACTCTATCTTTGATGTAATATTTTAAAAAAGGATTTTGCTAACAAGTGCTCTAAGGGCATTTTTTAAGGTTATTATGTATAGTAATATCTTCATTCAATGCATTGAAAATGATAAATAAAATTATCAGCTTTTGTATTTAATATAATACTTTTACTATAAATAGTATATTAACTAACCTTAAAGAGTGCCCTAAAGACAGTGGTTAGCAAAACACAAACCCCACAAAAGTTAAAACATGAGATAAGGGTAAAAGTTAAAAGTCAAATCATCTTCTATCAACTGAAGTAATAAAAAAGTAATAATTTTAAAAAAATGCCAAAAGATGCTGGTAAAACTTAAGATACTTTGTGTTAGAACGAGATCTTTTAATAATACCTCAAACTAATTTGTAGATATCCTTTCATTTACACCCGCTTACTTTTTTTAAAAAACATCATAATCAAAAGAGTTTTTAATGAGTGTTTTTTAAGATTAGTTAAGTTTTAATGCGACGGTAGAGTTTTTTAATTTTACAAGCATAATTAAAAAAAATTGTAATTTTTTATACGATTTATATTTTTTTAATCTGATTATCGTATTTCGTGTTCTATTCGCGTAGATCATACACGTCGAATTTCGAGTAAATTAAAAATATTTAACTATTTGTTCCAACGTAAAAAACTTTCAACCGTTAATTATATATTGAAAAAGACAGTATTCTCGATAAATATGATAAGAATATCGGATCGATTCGAAATTTTATGTGCACGACGAGTACGATTATATCGTAAAATCCAACGATCAGTTTGTACAAATATAAATCGTATAAAAATTTACGAAAATATGTAAAACTCACTTGTGGAGTTAAGGATAATAATCTTATTTTTATATTAAATACAATAATTAACACTTAATTTCATGAGTTTTAATGCACTAAAAATATATATTACTTAATATAATAATTTAAAAAAATGCTTTAAGATATTGTCAACAAAATCTTAATCAAAATTGTTAAAAGGTGTCATTAAGTTGTTACAATTCATTTAAACATTAGCAAACCCAGAGATTAATGATAACAAAAAACATAGTGTTTGAAAAAAGTTTGTCTTGATTAAGGAAAAAGTTGGAGTTAATGGTTGGCAATGCTAACTTTTGCAAAAGTAGTTGGCATCTCACCCTACACCATTTCAAATTTTCAGTTTAACTTTGTCATTTTTTTTTTTGCCCCATGCATAAGACAGACCTCTTTACTCTTTAGTTGTAAAAGTGGAATTTGGGCACTTGAAGAGCTGGAAAAACCCACCTTCTTATAGCCATCCCCTTAATTTCTAGGTCATGTTCTAAAAAGTTTTTTAGGAACACTGATTTGCTTTTACGTATAAAGTTTTGCTAACAAATGTCTTAAGAACACTATTTAAAGTTACTATGTATAACAATATTTTCATTCAATGCATTGAAAATGATGAACAAAGTTGTCCGCTTTTGTATTTAATACAATACTTTTACTATAAATAGTATATTAACTAACCTTAAAAAATGCCTTAAGGACATTCGTTAGCAAAACTCTTTTATCCACAATGTTTTTCTCATGCCTACAAAAGTCTCAATGCCTTATTTTTCTCTATGAAAATAAATTATTTTCTTGCTTAATACGACGATTTAGATTTGTATTAAGCAAGAAAATAATTTATTTTCATAGAGAAAAATAAGGCATTGAGACTTTTGTAGGCATGAAAAAAACATTTTGGATAAAAATATTCATATGCTAATTAGTAATTAGTGATGATATAAGAATTAGGTCACAGGTTCTAGTCCTATCAGGCGTGTGAATTTAATATTATATATTGGTTTTTTTAGTTATTGATTTAATTTTTTTACTGATTTTTTTTCTTCTTGATGTATCTTAAAATTTTATTTGATTATGGTTGTAATTATTATTGATACATGTAATTTGGTAAAATAGAAAGAAGACACACTATTGTTAACCTCTTTCACACTTAAAGGGAAAAAAAAACAATGATATTAATGTTAGATTGAATCAACAGTATGAATTATGTAATTCATATTTTTCTGGTAAAAAAAAAAAAGTAACAATTTCGGAATAGGAAAAAAAGTTGTAAATACTGAAATTTGAATATCAGATTTGTTGGACGCTATCTCTTAAAAATGATTGTATAAACCAACTAAATTAAATTATAACTTCGTATAATTTGAAAAAGGAAAGAATGGGAGAGAAAACTTGCAAAAACAAAATATGATCCATGTCTGTCTACTACGGTGTAAACTTTTACCATGCAATTACGATGAGAACCTTCATTCTACACAAATTTCAAAATTTTTTTACATGAAAATAGTTTACTTTTATTTTTTCTCTTTTGCTTGGTTTCTTGCAGGTTTCCAGATTTAGAATAGCAATGACAATTATCAAATAAGGTGAAACATTAAAAGTATTTAGTGTTTGCAATAATAAAAAAACTATTTAATAAAAAATAAAAAAGCTTGATAATTAGGCTATAAATAAATCTAATAATATTGGACACGACACGATTATACGATTTGAAAAAATAACTAAAACATGCAAAAAATACTACACGAAAAAATAACATGAACTCGACATGAATACACGAATGTCTCAAAATCTATATAATACAAATTATTAACACATCAAATTTTATATAAATATAAAATATCTTAAACACGATTATGACATGACAAAATACACGAACATGATACGTATACACGAATTTTCAGATCTAACTGTAAATGAACCAGGTTTGAACGAACAGATCTTTATTCGTGTTCGTTTGTTTATTTAATTTCATTATAAAATCCAACTCAAGTACTGAAACTAAAAAAAAATCAATTTAAAATCAATTTTCATACACATTATTAATGAAACTTAAATTAAAAAATTAAACTTAACTCATAGAAAATATATTAAATTTAAAATCATATTTATAATAATTAATAAATTATTTTTTGTCAAGAATTAATGAATTAATTTAGTAAGTATTACAATAATAATAATAATAATATATAAAATAAAATTTGAATATTAAATATTATTATTTACAAATCGGGTTGAAATCATTTTTTTTTGTTTCTTCTTTCAGCAATCTGATAATTTTGTTGCTAAATTCAACAATGTATTAAGAATAATAACAAGCAAACCATGTAAAAAATGAAATTTGATAAACTAATAATAAAGAAATTTGAAAATAAAAGTAAAACTATTTCATTTTTTTATATGGTTTGCTTGTTATTATTCTTAATACAAATATTGTTATTAGTTACAACTTTTGTAATAACAAAATAGAATTCATGTTTTTATTTTGTAAAAACTCATGTGCTAATTATTGTGTCAAAAACTCCAATGCACCAAAATATTTTTTTTCATGTTAAAACTTAATTTTTTGTTTTCTTTTTTATAAAATAATTTTCTTAAATGATTATTTTTTGTATTTGAAAATTATAAGAGCATTTAATAAATAAAATAACATAATAATGTATATAAAATTTGAAAAATATTTATTTATTTTAAAATAAATATTAGATAATTAAATTATTTTTTAACTTAAAAATAAATTTGGCCCCGTAGCATCGAAATAAAATATTTTTTTTCTCGTAATGTTCTTATTTATACTCATTCTATCATGAAAAAAATCAATTTAAAAGGAAGATGAAAAAAATTGTTTTAATTTTTTAATCTTTTAAAATTTCACTTTTTAATAAATATTTTTTGTTATAAATGCAAACATTAAAAATATGAAAATATATGATTTTCTTTCTTGCTGTTGATTTAATGACGACGACGCAAGCTCAGTTCTTCAATCAGAGTAAGATGAACCACCTCCTTTTTCAACCGTCCTTTTTTGCTGCTCCTGTCAATGCCTCAGCCTTGTTTCTCATTTCTTCTGCTTTATAACCCTTCATGATTTCCTTCACCGCCGGGCGCCGGCCCTTTTCTATTGCTTCTCTCTTCACAAAATCTCCCACTGTTCTCACCCATTGCTGAACGCCGACGGCCACTCCAATCTTTATGACTTGAGTCACCAACTTTTCATTGTAAAATTGCTTGCAGAAACTGGTCATGTTGCCATCGCCCATCGGTACAACAGCTGAAACACCTTCCTAGGTTGAATTCCATCAGCAATTAGTCACAAATCATTCCAACTGCTTCATTATCAAGGATCAAAACTTGTGGTGCCCATCCTCTTATTATAAGCCTTTTTTCTTCCATTCTCTTCTCAAATCCTCCAAGCAACCAATCCTCCTCTTCTTCATTCTTCTTTTGTTTCCTCACAACCCAAATGAATTGCTTCCCTGACGCTTCAAGCGCGCGCCATGGCAAACCTCCTTCAATTGAGCAGAGATGAAGTTGGCCGCCATACTTCCAAAACATATGTAAACAACTGAATTGGCTTTGTTTTGAATCAAGCCACTTCAAACACAAGTGTTCATCAATTGCTGATCTCTTTCCTTCCTCTTTCTGCTTTATTTTCACTAGCCCTATTGCATAGCGAAACAGGGCCTATATGCCATGCCTTTCTTCCCAAAACATTCCTGTAGTAATCAGTAATATAGGCGTCCTCGCGCTCATAAAAAGTGTTGACAACCACGCATAGCTTTTTAGCTTTGATTTCTTGGATGCTTTGACCATGTATCTTGGTAAAGTCAGTTTCAAGATGCATGGTCAGTTATAAATAGGAGACTTACTTTACTCTTTAGACTAATAAAGAGCAGCAAAATTTAAATTAAACGTCGGATAAACCGATGCTGATAAGTGATGAAGCTGGAAATTTTTTTGCGATTGTTTGAAAATGATGATGATTCCGCTGACACTAAAGTGATGATCAATTATAAATAGGATCGGGAAAGGAATATTTTAATCCTAACTAGGAAATTCAGGATTATTCTAAGTTATATGTTTCTATAAACTATAAACTTCAATTACAAATATATATTTAGATTTCACGTTATAGTGGACTACTTTGTCTAGACAAATAAGAATATGTAGATACAAACAAGGCTGCCAAACAGTAAACATCAGGCCTCGATTGTATGGCGATCCTTTAGCTCCTTAATCAAGGCAATAGCATCCTTATACGATGACCCACCTTCAACAGCTTTCTTAGCCATTTCTCCAATCTGTCTCGCTTTATTTCTCATCTCTACAGCCTCTTCCCCGCCACCCATCAGCCTCTTCACCGCCGCCTCCACCTTGTCTCTTCCCACTGCTGCTCGGGGCTCCATGTTCCATGAAAGCCAATCTAGACTCCCCACTTTAACTCCAATCTTCAGGACATCAGTTATCAGTTTCTCATTATAAAATTGCTCTGCTGATATTGGCCATGTAATCATTGGCACACCACAACTCATACCTTCTAAAGTAGAATTCCATCCACAATGTGTCATGAAACCTCCCACCGAGGCATGTTCTAGAATCAGCAACTGTGGTGCCCATCCACGGATTATTAGTCCCTGTCTGGATTCTTTCATCTTCTCTTCAAACCCACTTGGAACCCAATTTTCTTCATTTTCTTTCTCTTTCCCATCAGCTTTTAAGACTTTTCCAACTACCCAGATAAATGGTTGGTTGGAAGCCTGGAGACCATATGCGATTTCCAGGAGCTGTTCTGGAGCTAAACGAGCTAAGCTTCCAAAGCTAATATAAAGAACTGAATGGGATTCTTTAGAATCAAGCCAGCTGAGAATACTTTGCTCATCAATTAAGCCCTTTTTACCTCTCTCAGCTTTATCAGCAATGTTTCTGTTGTATAATGATACAGGCCCGACGAGCCACGCCTTATTCCCCAATTCGTTCTTGAAATATTCTACATAAGCTGGCTCTAATTCGTAGAAACTATTAACCACAACCCCGAAACTTTTCTCCTGAGATTTTCGCATATGCTGTTGTATTAATCGAGATACTGGAAGCTGAGACCGAGTCAGTTCAATCCGATCAGGAAGACCGGGTACAACAAAAGGCTCATAATCCGAACCCACCATCTCATCAGGCTTAAACTTGGTTACATTTTCTCGAGCGCAATTAGAGAAGCAACCGCTTCCATTGAACACAATTCTTGGGATATTAAACTCAAGATTGTCAATAGCATCTGCAGCCCAACGATGGAACACATCGTGAACCAAGCAATCTGGTTTGCATTGAAGTAGCAAGCTCTTCAGAGGTTCTTGGAGCATGGACGTGTCTGTCTGAGGAGGAGCAGACATGTCGGTGTCAGCTATGTCAACGTTGTCTGGTAACAGGAGGGTTTGGATGAAGATTTGATGACCGGATTGCTGGTCACGGAGAATGGATTTTTGAAAGGAGAGAACGTGTTTAGAGGTGGAGATGATGGTGGATTTGGCACCATGAGCTGCAAACATCCTGGCTATATCTATCATGGGGATTTGATGGCCTCCTCCTACATAGGGGAAGAAAAACATTTCTACTGGAGGCGATTTTGAGTCCATGGATCCAAAGAGAATGAGATAGGAAGTTCCCGTTTAGTTCCAGAAGTACCCAGTTGGGGTTGGAATTGGATACAAGAACAGAGAATAGGAACCTGGTCTTATATCAACAACAGGGCCGGAAGCCCTACTTTTGGGTTTTCAAAGTCATCAAATTTGACTAGATATCTATTACTACATCTTTTGTTTCATTACAATGGGGTAGTAGCAACGAATGTGCTTTAGGATAATAACGAAAATGGCTTACGTATGGAGGGATGTCATCTTGCATGATAATCTTTCCAACAATGGCTGAAACTATTTTATTCGAATTATTGTAAGTATAGGATACAATTAAATGTCCGACATGAGTATATTATTTTTTTTTAATTTTTTCATATATTTAGATTTTAAAAGATCGTATTCTTAAATTTTATGTCCAAATATGTATTGAACACGAATATCGAACACAAACATTTAAAAAAAAAATTCGAAACAACATAAGTACGAAGGCCAGAGGAGTAGTGTTCGAATGTAAAAAATATGTTGACAAAAGTGTAGATTATCCTCTGAAAAAAAAAAAAAAAAATTTGGGGATTATCCCATTGCAAATGCATGAGACAGCCTGAAAATTTTCCTTTTTCCTCCTGTTTTTAGCATGTATTCAAGAGTTAAAAATAAAATTGCCTCAGAAGAAAATCTAACCAGTGAAGTTGCTAAATGAGATACTTCAATGATAATCATAGTGATGCAGAATTATTTATACAAACCTTTTAACAGTTAACTAAAAAGGACAGTAAACATAAATATTTAGATACAAAACTTTTGGTATATGGTTACTGCAAAGCCATTTCTGATTGTAGCTAATGTTGCCCTATTTTAACAGGCTCACTAGACAGGATTAAATTTCTCAATTTGCCATGGAAGTTGTACATGGCAAATGACTGAAAAGGGAGAAGAACACTTGTTTGATCTGTATATTGAAAAAAGAATTGTGCCATCAAATTTAACACCGAGATTATGATCTTCTCCAGATCTAGGCATTATCATGTCAATCCTTTTCACTAGCACGTTTTATCTGCAGGGCAGCTCTAACAACATTTCCCCTTGTAATGATTCCAACCTTTGAGATTTAAATAGAAATCAATCCGAAATCATCCATAGCTAATATGAATCCAAGAAGCAAATTGTAATAGACAACATATATTTTACGAAAACATAGATAGAACATGACAGAAAAATTCTTACTAGTTTGCCATCACCATCTACCACTGGTAGTCGACGATACTTGGTTTCAAGCAACAACCTGATATAAAGAAACATCGGAGTAAGAACATCCAGATAACAAAACAAATGCATTCAATACATTTAAAAAAGCTGACAAAACGATACCTAGCAGCATCTTCCAGGTTTGTTGTTTCACGAACAACAAGTGGTGAAGGTGTCATCAAGTCCCCAACGACTTTTCCATTATTTTTATTGATCAATTTCTGTATTTCATTGAATGTCTGCCATGATAACCCAGAATTAGAAAAAGCAACAGTTGTGCCACATTTTTCATAATTATAGATCTCTTTGCCTGAAATCAGGCATTTGATATACAAAAAGAGAGAAATAAAAAAACAAAAGGCAGAGGCAGAGGCAGAGGCAGGCACCATATGCTGTTAAGTCAATAAATATTATCAGTGTCACAGCGGCAACATTGAAATTTCTAGAATGTGAAGGAATTTAGCACCCAAATAATGCTTACTAGACATTACATACAAATTTCAACCAGAACCCAAGAACCAAAGAACCGAAGAATCAGAAGCAGAATGCTTACGTACTTTCCAAGAACTATCAACATTAGGAAACATGGTTGTGTCATTTTGACTGCTACCTGATAGTCATAAAAGGAACAAATCAGTAGCCATTTCAGACAATTACAAGAGAAACCAAATTTAGAACCAATGTGGCAAAACTCCTTTGCTAGTTAAATCAATAATGGGCAACAAAAGGCAATATCTAACAAGAAATTGAAATAAAAAAATCATTGATCATATATCATCCAGCTTGCATGAAGATACTAGATGGAATAAACTAAGAGAGGGAAACTAATGGACAGAAAAAAAAGAAGAAAAAAAAATCCATCTAAACTCTGAAGTAGGTGTAGCAGCAGTCACCTCTCATTCCATTTCTGAGGCGCACAGATTTCTCAACACTTTATAAATATGCAGGATAGAAACACTACTCCAACTGAGCCTTGTACATAACTTTAACTTGTTACTACGCATCAAAAGCAACTAATGTTATTTACCTAGTCAAGGAAGCAAAATTTAATATTTATAGATAAAATGGAGTTCATGAATAATAGTGACTTTACACTCTTTGTGTATATATCAGAATACCAATCACTTATTTTTCAATGTAATTTTAATGACAATCTTTTCTAAATGCAACAGTAAGTTCTTTTAAAAAGATGTTAGAAATTGATATGAGTAAATTTCTTTCACAACTATTTGTAATAAATTTAATAATCCACTAGCAAACATAAAGGAGAAAAGGCCAATTCCCGAAATGAATAAACTCTTCTGTCACTAATGAAATGTTAGGATGAAAACAATTGTCTCCTTCAATGTTTCAAATTGATCCCTTTTCGTCCGTAAATAAACTCAAACAAACAGCAAGAAGAAACACCAAATCAACCCAAGAAGTTAAAATCCGGTTTCATAATCATCTTATGAACTACCTGAAATAGAGTCAAGTGCCAACAAATCATAATCAGAAACAACGCCAACCTGCAATAGGGAAACCGGTCAGTATTAATTTGAGGAAGAAAGTGGTAGCTCAAAATTCCCAATCACAGACCACTTATAGACTGGAAAACTCTCTTTTTGTACAAGAAATAAATAGCTATCCAAAGAGACCATGATCATTAAGAACTGAGCGTTTCCAAACGCCAGTAAAAAAATAGCAACTTTATGCATTCATATACCAATAATAAACAATATGTCAGAATGTCATAATCCTCTCTCGGCCAAACCAATGTCTCCAAGAAACACAAATGATCCTCATATAAAGTAAATAAACAAGATCTTAGTCCATATGTGAGGTAAAGCATGGGATCAGACAATATTTTCTGAACGAGTTTAAAACGAATAGAAAAAAACCCAAGTTATAAATGATGAAATAGTAAAACTATTTCAAAAGTTACCAATTTCCAGTCATCATCAATCACTGGGAAACCAGTAACTCTCTTCTCCACAAGTGCCTCCAATGCTACAATTACAGAATTCAGTACAAAATTAGACGGGAAAAAAACTCAACATAAATATGGTGAATAAGTAGGGTTATCGAGTATCAGTAATACCTTCATCCACACTTGTTGTAGTTTTCACAACATGTAAATCTTCTTTCCTGGTCATAAAATCACCCACGGTATAATTTCCGTTTCTTGACTACAAAAAGAAAAACAAAAACCAACCCAAAATCATGAAACCCATGTTTAAAACAATCTTTTTAAACAAAAAGAAAAATCCCCAAAAATAACAAGAAAAGGAAAAGGAAGGTTACGGGAACAGAGTTGGCGATGAGTCCAGCAGCACGGGGAAAAGAGCCTCCTTTGGGGAGAGACAAAGAAGGTACTACTTTATGGGAATGATGGTACAACGAGACAATGCAGGGTTGCTTAGAATGAAGAAAAGAGTTCAAAGAAGGGAATAGATTCAGTGTTTGGTAATTGGCAAAAGAAATGGAGCCCATGTTTGTAAAAAAAAAAAACTTTTCCAGAGGCAAAACAAGAAAAAAGAAAGATAGTAGGATAGTAGGATTATGTTTAATGTTATTACAAGTTTGATGATTTTAGAGAAAGAAAAAATAAAAATGGAGCTTTGTGTATTGAATAAATACGGGGAAACTGAGAAGGGGAGATTGAAAGAAGAAGAATGAAGGAAAGGGGTAATGAGTTGTTACTTGTTCCGCTCAAACAGGAAACTTTACATTGTGGGACTTCTCCCATTTATTCAAGCCCCCCACTTTTGTCTGGATGGATCTTCACAGCTTTTGAGTTTTGCGCTACAAGAAAATTGTGACACATCTTTAATATTCAACAGGTTGTTAACTTTCTTTTTCTCAATTAATGAAATCAGATTAAAGTAACAGTAAAATATTTTCCATCCGACAGAGATTATCATTATACTCGTAAAATTATGAGAATATTCAATGTTAGGAGAATTTTACCATTAAACTCTTGATCCGACAGGAATTAAACTTTCATCAATCATAAAATAAGAATGAAAGGACATCCTAAATTTACACTAAAAAAAAAATACTCCCTAATACTGAAACATTTATCTGAAAAAGGTCATAAAAATTAACAATGTACCCACAAAATTTGATACTAGGATCTCAAATTTCCAACCAAATTGTGAGGAGTTTATTTTTCTAGAAGGAATTATTCACGGTAAAAATAAAAATTAAAAAAAAAAAAAAACAACAAAAAAAACAAAGAAAAGAAGAAAATTGGAGCAAGTTTCGCTTCTTTTGGGTGGGTCTGGAGTCTTGGACTTTTGATTTTGATTTTTGACCACTAAATTAGCATTATACTAACTTAAATGTGAATTACATGCAAGAAAGTCGGACAATATTAGAGTGTTGAATAAGTAATAGCTGATACAATACGTATATATACATAAATTAATCGCAAATCAAAAGGGAAAACGATCATTGGTCTATCACTCTCAATGGAAATTGGCCCAAAGGGACAAAGGGTTACTGAACATTGGACCACTTAACTTAGCTTAGCTTGCAGAATACTCGAAATCTAACAACATAAACAAAATACCAACAATATTATATTTATGAACATCTATGGTCTATTCACTATTGTCCACCCAATGAGGCATTGGTTTAGCACCAACATAAGAAGGTCATGAAATTTCAAAATTTCATATTCAACTTTTATTTTATGTGAATTTGATCTAATATTATGTTAAACTTATTCGATTATATGTTGATTCCTCGATTTATAAATGAAGCTTATTATTCATAGGCCTATCAGCTATTACTTATTCAACGTCTAAATTATATAAGCACAAGAAATCGTTTATTTATATATATATTTTTTTTCATATCTCAAACCTTTTTTTTTTTATATATAAAAATGTTGCAATTTGGAATAAAAAAAATCCATAAATTAACAAAAAAATTAACTTTTAAGGTTATATAATTTTTTTTAAGTTACTTCGCATTTAGTTTAATAAAAATTGAGATCAATTTTATCATTATATTATAATTTAGTATTAAATTCCATCATTGTATTATAATTTTGTTGATTTTATCATTATATTTTTAATATTGTAAATTAAAAAAAATAATGAAATTGAAATATTTTATAAAATATTTCATTCATACAAGTAACAAATTTGTGTCACTTTTAGATCTGTCAGTATATTCGTATCGTATTCATGTATTTTTACGTGTCATAATTGTGTTTAAAATATTATATATTTTGATACGTTAATAATTTATGTTATATAGATTTTGTCACGTTTGTGTACGTTAATAATGACAAAATATTGGAGTAATAGCAACCCAAAAGGCAAAAACTCCTTGAGGATTCAACTAGCCAAAGTAAATTGTATTTAATGTCATTTATATATCAAATTGTTTATGGTGCTTTTAATTTCTTCGTGGAAAGTATGCATGTATTTATAGCATTTATTAATAACATAGGAATTTTTTAAGTCAAATTAAATATGAAAAAAAGAAAAAAAAAAGAGATTTTTTTATTATTATTATTTAACATTAATTAATTTATAAGAAAATGGTAATGATACAATTTTTAAAAAATGTGAATTTTGCGTAATTTATCAAACCAAATTGTAATCTAATGCCATGGTAAAAGTAGTTTTCTTTATTAAAAAAAATGCAAATGAAAATTATAATTAAAATTTGATACTATACGTTCATTTTTGTTGATTTTTAATATAAAATAATGAAATTGAAAAAAAAATATTTAAATTAATAATTTTTTTCGTGAAATATTTTTATTCTAATACTTCTATTTAAAAAATAATGAAATTGAAAGTACATTTATAAAAGTTGTCATTTCATTAAAAAAAATATTCCATAAAATATTAAAATTCTATTATGTTTCAAAACTCAATAGTACTACGGTAGTATTTGATATCGTTTTTAAGATCATTTATGTGAGAATCACCAAAGTGATTTGATTATTAGTGATTTTAAATTACTATGTCTGATATAATAATATAGATCAATGATTATCTTAAATCAATGTGTTTGATATTGCATAAAAAATTTATTAAATTTATAACACCCAAAATAACCTTATTATTAATTAAAATTCTTTTCCCGCTTCGCTCGGAGATTTTTGTAATATTTATAAAATATTAAATTAAATTAATAATTATAAAAAAAAAGTTGAATCATATTAAATAATTTTTTATGTTTTAATATCGTAAGTAAATAAATTTAGAGTTAAAATCAAATTACGATAAATTATGCAAAATATGGGATGAACAAACATAATATGAAAAAATAATTAAAACATGACACAAAAAATAACACGAACACGACACGAATACACAAATGTGTCAAACTTTATATAAAAAAAGTTATTAACGTGTATTATATAAATTTGTAATATTTTAAACACACAAAATAATAACACGAACACGTCACGAACAAACAAATTCTTTTTTAAATTGAATGACTATAACAAATTATGCAAAATATGTCATGAATTGAGGCACGACACGAACACACAAAGTTTTTTTAAATTGAATCACAATGACAAACTAAGTAAAATATGAAATGAATTGAGACACGATACGAACACAGTATAGAAAAAACAATTAAAACACAACACGAAAAATAACATGAACACTAAACGAATATACGAACTTGTCAAAATATAAATAAAACAAATTATTAATGTGTAAAAATTTATATAAATTTATAATACTTTAAACACATAAAAAAATAGCACAAACACAAACACTCAAATTTTTATTATTTTTTCTCTTTTTCTTTCTTTCTTCCCTTAAAAATAAAAAAAAAGCCATGTGTCACAATATGGAGGATTTGTGTAGTTAAAAATATATTATGTTATAGACAATAAAATTATTTAATGAAACCAACAATTTCAATTTTTATTGAATGAACAATTTGTAAAATAAGACTTTAGTATTTTATAGAAAATTATAATGTACGAATTAGTATTGATGAGTATAATTTAAAGTTATTAACATATTCATATCTAATTGTCACATAAATTGTTTTGGATAAGATGATTAAAAAGTGAAGATTTGTTTATAAAAATTAAAAATTTGTAAAAAAAATATTTTGATATGCATCACCTCAAAGATAAATTTATCTTAAAATAATTTTGAATATCATTTTTTCTCGGTGATAAAATATTTTCACCCTTTTGGTCATTTAGATGTGATTCAGATCACCCTATAATAGAGTGATCTATTCACTTTTGGTGATCTAAAATTATTACCATGTAAAATTTTCAAGTTACTATTAAAAACACGATGATGTAATCACACTGATTAAATTATTTTTAATTTTAAAGAAATCATTCTATACCAAACACCATTTAACAGAATTCACCTTAATCTCTTTTAATACAAAATTAAAATAATAGAGAAACAAATATCCTTTTCACCTTTTAAATTACTCTTCTTACGGGTCAATTGAAGCTGAACATAGTATTATTATCCAAAAAAAGAAGCTGAACATAGGATGAAATTCAATTTAGATTTTTACTGCACAACCTTTTTTTTTTTTTTTTCATATAAGACTCACACGCGCCTCTTACTGCATTGCACTGCACGTGATTACTTCCAAAATTTACCGTTAGCAATGTTTTTTTTATGTTACCTCGTAATTTGCGGGCCCCACCAAAGAAACTCTCCAAAACCAAATCCAACGGCGGAGATCTCGTCCTAGGATCCATCTTAGGGTTTACTTAAGTTCAGTTATGTTTTGCGATAGCAGCTACGCCTTCAAAATCTCTCCTTTTCGTTTTCAACCTCTTTTTCTCACGCGCCGCCGCCTACTCTTTAGCCGGCGCAAATATCCATTTCCTTTTCTTTCGCTTCCCTCTCCCCTTAAAAAAAAAAAAAGAGAAAAAAAATTACAAAAGAAAAGAAAGTTTGCTTCTTTAGGAAGGTTTATCAAAGCACTTGGGATTTTAGCTTACTATCATTTATTATCATTATCTCTTTAGGTTTTGTTGATTAATAACAAGAGGAGAGGGAAGAAAGGAAAACCCCAAAAAAAAAAAGAAACAAAAAAAGAGAAAACTTTGAAAAAAAAAAAGGTTTTTTTGGTGGGTTTTAGCTGTTGCTTTAGAGAGATGGCGCAGGTTCAAGTTCAGGGGCAAAGTGGGAGCGTTAACAACGGAGCTGGAGGAGCGAATAACCAGTTTGTAACGACGTCGCTTTATATTGGAGATTTGGATTTGAGTGTGACAGAAACACAGCTTTATGAGTACTTTACCCAGTTGGGTCAAGTGGTTACGGTTCGGGTTTGCAAGGATTTGTCAACCCGGAGGTCTCTTGGTTATGGTTATGTCAACTATAGCAATCCCCAAGATGGTGAGTTTTCAGTTGTAGTTTGATTTTGATTTTTTTGCAAATGATTTTGTTCAGTGTATATTTGATGATTTTTACTTTGATTTATTTGCCTTGTTGAATAATGGAGAGTTGCTTTAATTAGTATTTTAAATGGTGTTTATAAATATAATTGATTAATGATTAAAGTTTTAGCCTTACTTTTTGGATTTAGTTTTAATGAATTATGAAAGGAAAGAAAAGGTGATTAATTTTGGTTCAATTTGAAATGGATGATACAAAATTAGAATATTTATGGTGTTAAGGAAGTATATTGATACCTATTTTCCAGTAAATTTTTTCAAGGGCAGATTTATATTGTCAGATATAGGCAGGAAATTAAAATGTAAGTTTTGAGTGTGTTCTCTAAAGTTTGTTCTCCACACGCATTGTCACTGATGATTTTCTTCTTTAGATGAAACTTTTTTATTAAAAAAAATATACTAAATACCATTTTGTCTCAGTTTGGGTTGAATTTCTATGTATCAAGCAGCCAAAAGTTTGTTTCATGGAGCCTTGTTTGATACCAAGTGAGCCATATCTATCAGCCAAGTGATACTATAAATTTAATGTTGAGGGTGTAATAAGTGATTATTTATTTGGGGATTTCTCATTCTTGTTTATTTCTTTAGCTTCCCATAACAACCCATAGAAGTTATTCGGTAATATATAGTCAGCCTTTTTTAGTACCTTGTAGAGGGTGAAGGGAGAACCGAGAACCATAAGCAAGAGAGAAAATAGGAAATGTAATTATATGTGCTTGTGAAATAGACAGTGAAGGAGAAAGTTTGTAAAGATTAAAAAAAAAAAAATGCAGAATGTGGGATCCTAGCCTAATGGAAAGAGAGTACTCTGTAATATATTCTTACTTCCAATTGCTTTTTGTTATCTTCTCAGGCTTCCATGTAAATTATCATCTAAGATGGTCTCTATCAACAAGGTGGAGACCAACTCAAGCTGTGGCTTTTCATATTAGTACATATTATTTGAAAAAAAAAACTATACTAATATTTTGCCTCTATCATTGATCCCAAAAAAAAGGTTGCTAGTTATTCTGCATGACATCCTATTCTGTTTACTTACAGCTGCAAGGGCATTGGATCTTCTGAATTTCACTCTTTTGAATGGAAAGCCTATCCGGATTATGTATTCCAACCGCGACCCTAGTCTTCGTAAAAGTGGCTCGGGGAATATATTTATCAAGGTAATAAAAATTTGTCAGTCATGTGGTTTCATATGCAGCTTTGTTTTATAAATCTGTGCTTCACATATCTCATATGGTTTATTTTATGTTTGTTTTTCCATGAATCTGGCAGAACTTAGATAAGGGAATCGACCACAAAGCTTTGCATGATACATTTTCTGCATTTGGAAACATTCTCTCTTGCAAGGTAGCCACAGACCCCTCTGGCCAGTCAAAAGGTTATGGCTTTGTACAATTTGACAATGACGATTCTGCCCAAAAAGCAATAGAGAAGTTGAATGGTATGCTATTGAATGATAAGCAAGTCTATGTGGGTCCCTTTGTTCGCAAGCAGGAAAGAGACACTTCTATTAGCAAGACAAAATTTAACAATGTCTATGTAAAGAATCTCTCAGAATCAACAAGCGACGAAGATTTGAAGAACATTTTTGGCGAATTTGGTACAATCACTAGTGCTGTGGTGATAAGGGAAGCGGATGGGAAATCCAAGGGCTTTGGGTTTATCAACTTTGAGAATGCAGATGATGCTGCTAGAGCTGTTGAGTCCCTCAATGGAAAGAAATTTGATGATAAGGAGTGGTTTGTTGGGAAAGCTCAAAAAAAATCTGAAAGGGAGGTTGAACTGAAACTTCGATTTGAGCAGACAATGAAAGAGGCAGCTGATAAATTTCAAGGAGCAAACTTGTATGTTAAGAATTTGGATGATAGCATAAGTGACGAAAAACTTAATGAACTATTCTCTCAATATGGTACCATAACATCATGCAAGGTTTGTTAGCTTGTTTTCTAGAATAGTTAAGTTCGATGAATTCTGGTACTAAGTTGGCTGAATCCTATGATTACATGTAACAGGTTATGCGAGACCCTAATGGAGTAAGTAAAGGATCAGGTTTTGTTGCATTTTCAACTCCAGAAGAAGCATCTAGAGCTGTAAGTTGATAATGGTATCCCTACTCTCATGATCTTTCATATAAGGTAATAGTTTTTCTTGTTATGACAGCTTGTGGAGATGAATGGCAAAATGGTTGTCGGCAAACCTCTCTATGTTGCACTAGCTCAAAGGAAGGAAGATAGGAGAGCCAGGTTGCAGGTGTGTTCTCTTGATATTTTCTTTGAGCCTTGACCAAAATGTAGTGGCACAAAAGGATGGTTTTGATTCGTTAGTATGCTAAAAGTATGTGCCGCACTTTTTACAGGCTCAATTTTCTCAAATGCGACCGCTTGCAATGGCACCTTCAGTTGCGCCACGTATGCCAATGTACCCACCTGGTGGTCCAGGTCTTGGCCAGCAAATATTCTATGGTCAAGCACCTCCAGCTATTTTCCCTCCTCAGGTAACTATTTATATATGCATTTTATTTCTTGGCATTGCTAGTCGTATGAGGTATATTTTAGCTTCCCGAATTAATCAATGTAATATTATTTTGTACATCTGCTTTAGAAATTTATGGTCTTGTTTATGGCCTTTTCTTCTGTTAGCCTGGATTTGGATATCAGCAGCAGCTTGTCCCTGGTATGAGGCCTGGTGGGGCTCCCATGCCAAATTTCTTCATGCCAATGGTCCAGCAAGGCCAGCAGGGTCAGCGTCCTGGTGGCAGAAGGCCTGGGACTGTTCAGCAAAGTCAGCAACCGGTTCCATTAATGCAGCAGCAGGTTTGTTTCATCTATTCTTGGATTTTGTAATATCGTTGATACATATATTCATATCTGTAAATACTCCATCTGATGGTTCACTAAAATGTCAGATGCTACCCCGAGGGCGGGTCTATCGCTATCCACCGGGGCGTGGTCTACCTGATGTTTCAATGCCTAACGTTGCTGGGGGCATGCTTTCTGTTCCATACGATATGGGTGGCATGCCAATGCGTGATGCGTCACTTTCTCAGCCAATTCCAATTGGAGCCTTGGCCACAGCTCTTGCAAATTCTACTCCAGATCAGCAAAGAACGGTATGTACCGCTTTGCTTCATTTATTTGTTACTTCTATGTTCTGTATATTTGTGCTGTCCAAGTATAGATTATTATTTATAGCATAATACAAGGCCTTTTAGTCAATGTTAAAAGGGTTAATTACAAAAACTATGTTGAATAGTATACCCTAATAAACTACCCCATATTTAAAAACTATAATATCTAGAGTTGCTCAATTGAGATGTGAACTTTTATTTGTAACATTTAATTCCCTTCTTATACACACTTCAGTATGCAATAAATACTTTTTAAAAAGGTTCAGTGCAAGTTTCTGAAAATGCATAACTTACACTATTCTGGTTAAGTGACACATTGGGTGAATATATGTGTAGATGCTGGGGGAGAATCTCTATCCACTTGTTGATCAGCTGGAGCCTGATGCAGCAGCTAAAGTAACAGGGATGCTTCTGGAGATGGATCAGACTGAGGTTTTGCACTTGCTTGAGTCACCAGAAGCTCTAAAAGCCAAGGTTGCAGAAGCAATGGACGTACTGAGGACTGTAGCTCAGCAGCAGCAGACTGGTGGTGCTGCTGATCAGCTGGCTTCACTGTCATTAAGTGACAGCCTTGTCTCCTGAGTTTGAATGCCTGCTAGAGTTGTCTCCTTAAGCACCATGGTAGTATCAGTATGGCCTTTATTGAGCTCAAATGAGTTGCTTAGTTAGGAGGATAGTAGTAGCTGGTTTTGATTCACTACTTTTCCAAGTGTTTTGGAACTTAAATACCGTCACTTTCATGCGTTATAATTTGTTGCTGTGTGACTGAGTATGCACTGTCACTGTCTTCTATCTTTCGGATTGAATTGATTGTGTGCTTTTTGGGTGAAATTTATTGCAGATTCATTAACTGTTTGCGATTAGTTCGGTTTTCATTGCTTCAGAAAGCAGATTCAGCAGCTGATTCTGATTCTAGTTCTACCCCTAATAATAGTATGATGAATTTTAATGGGATAAAAGAGCTGTGATTTGAAAGGCTTTATCTAAGGGTGTAAGCGAAACACTTATATTTGAGTTATTCGAGTTCGGTTTGGAAAAAAATCGAATTTGGTTTGGTTATTGTTGAGCTGAACTTGATTATTAAGCGAGTTGAATTCGAATATTTTAATACTCGATTTGAGTAACTTGCTGAGTTTAATCAAAATTTTTTATTTTTTATTATTATTATTTTTAGTTAGTATTGAAAAACAAAAATCAATTTGAGTTCAAACACATAATAGAGTTTGAAATCGAGTAGCTTGATTTTTATTCCAAATCGAATTCAAACTTTAAAAATAAAATTCGATCAAACTCGAATCAAGTTTTTGAACCATGAGTTTCGAGTCAAGCTCAAACTAGAGCTTCTTATTACTTGAGTTGGATTCAGCTCGTTAGTCATTTTTGCTGTTATGGCGGCCTTAATATTCATTTACAGTCGGAGATTGCAAATATGCTATATACTCCGAAACGTTCAAGGGGATATCTGATATCTCTACGAATGAAACCCATTAGAGACAGGCGGGGCAAAAAATCACGAGCTATTTTTATATAAACAAATAGTAATTTATTTACTTTCTATGTAACTTGCTGAAGTTTTAAGACAAGCCCTAATTGCTAAGTTAACATGAATTCTATGCACAAAAATAAGCAGTAAGCCAGCCAGTAAGTAAATCCATTCTTGGCCACATTTCAAACACTACCTAACACATTGTATACCAGCTTGTCAATATATTGGAACATTGCATATTCATAAAAGCTTTAAAAAACTTTCTAACACCTTTTCATCAGCATCATTTTAATTAGCACGCCTCAATCTCAACCCCACATCGGCCTCTCGGTCATGCTGCCGGATTATTCCAGTGCCCGGCAGATTACAAATCAGTGTTTCAGAGGAAGCCCCTGCCTCACTTTGCTTCTCATCCAAGTCTTCCCTGAAGTTATGAAGTCGACGACCAATAAGATATCTGTCATCCCTTATAGAATTGTGGAGGTTAGTGAACCAGACATGAAATCTCTTTGCACAAAAGCACAACAAGCTGAAGCAAAGGCATCCTAGCCATGCGAATCGGTACACCGCTGAGTTAACCACTAATGGGTAGCCAAGCACCGGAAACACCCCTCGGGCTAGTACATAAGGTAAACACAAGGCTGTCAGCAGCTTCATTATGATGGGAAATACAATCTCTCGCAATACCCAAAGGCCCTGCAGTCTGGAGAAACCATCTTCTCTCACCCTTTCAAATTTCATTCGCCAGCTTTCATCTACCCATGGCATCATATGATCCAGCATAACCTGTGGATATAAGAAATCAACTTTAGACCTTGTCGTGAAATAATCACATCATTACAAGATACTTAGAAACTAAAAGTTTTCCCGTATGTCTTTATTGCAAAAACCAAAGATAACCACGTCACAACAATTTTTCTGCAGCATATAATAAATTGTGGTATAACACTTACCAGTCTAGTCCAGATCTTCAGAAAAATGAGACCCAACGCCCAATCCTGATAAAGGAGGAAAACTGGGTTCTCATCTACAGGCACCCGCATTGGCACAATGACCAAAAGCTCAAAAAGCAGACCAATAAGAACAGGAATGACAAAAATCTGGACATTACAGCACCAATAAAGATTTATGAGTTAGATATCGGTAAAACCGAAACAAGTAGAAAACCAGATTACTCCAGATGACATACCCATATTGATAAGAGCACGGAGCCCTTGATGACAATGGCACCCCACTTCCAAATTTGGCTAAACAGAACTGCAGCTCTCTTTGTTCTAATGTGCTCAATGGAGTATCTAGCCCCAGCTATGGCTGTCCAAATGACATAGCTTCCAATGATGAAAGCATAAAAGTCTACGATGAGAAACAAAACAATGACCAATTAGCACCAAAATTATAAATGAGACATTATAAGGAAAGAAAAAAAAAAGTCAAACTGCATTACCATTGCACTTAATGCCGTGAGTTATTGGGAGAAGAGGAATAGCATTGAATAGAGCACGTCCAAGTGATATTGGTACTACTATCAAGGCAGAGTTAAAGATAAGCAAAGTCATCCAGGCGATGACCAGCAAGAGGACAATGCGAAGAACAAAGCCGTACCTGCTAAAGAATGCATCGATAAAAATTAGACAGTATAAAGTGCAGCCAACTACCAACAAAGATATTCGAGTTTAACAAAATGTAGTAAGAGAAGATGAAAAAGAACAAAACAAAAATTAAGTCTGCAATAGTTAACGGACTTAAATGCTAAACATCAAACAACCAAAAACATTAATAACTTCTATGATAACTCTCCATTCCATATAAAAAAACAACGAATTGATATAAATGCCGATCTTTGCACATTGGCTGTCACAGAATATCCAGTCTTTAATGCAGGATTCAGCAATTAACTAGTAACTACTTCAGCAAATTTCATTTTGATGAATCAGATATAAAAGAAGAATTTGAATACTCGTCCAAAAAAATGTTAAAAATTCAGGATATAGCATATAAGAAATTCATATTGTTCTAATGGTCTAAGCAAAAAGTAGTTAAAATCTCCTGCACTTAAATCTAAAAACTATACAATATCTAATATCAAGAATAACTTTCTTGTAAGTGCAAATTCAAAGACCAAATGATCATTTTAATGTTAATAGTGTAAGTGACACCTACAAATTCCAGTCCTGAATGTACAATAATCTTAGACCAAAGGTGCATGCAAATATACCATCAAACAAAAAGAAGACTAAATACTTTCACACCACAATGTAATCAGACCCATTATGTGATATTGTCAAACAAAAGCAGCATATAACTTACTCTGAATCAGTTTGTTCATCCCCATCAAACTCCTCCACAACATTAGAGTTCCCTGATGCAAGAAGGCCTCTATTTGGATCATCAGCAGCAGCAAATGCAACCATGGCCTGTTCCAGTCCATCTAGTTGCACAACCTGTAGTCTATCCTGTCGTCCTGGTTCCACATTGGCATTTTCCTGGCCACCGTTCTCCTCAGGTCTGGGAAGTAAAAAATCTGTTAAGCCTAATGCCCAGCCAACTGCAGTAAACCAATAGCGGAGAAGAGACTTGATTGTTGTCCGCAATTTAAAATGCTCAATGGCAAATGGAATGCATATTTGAAAGAGAAGCATGTCAGCTGGAATCTCAGTAAATGGATCAGATACCCTGCAACAAGCAGATCATTTAAATGTAAGCTAACAAGAAGTATACATCAAGTGAAGGAATGAGAAAAGGTATGAGCTGATCTTACGATATATCAAGTGGGAAAATAGAGGGCGCCATCCTCATAGCAAGCTTGACTGGCAAAAATACCAGCATCACAATCAAACTCCCATAAACTGCAACAGATAACAAGACCCTCCGAGCATGCTTGTGTACGGGATCATCAATTAAATCACGGAAGGGATTGTAGTTTGGATCAGCTGGGTCTCGAAGGAAGTACAGAACTCCATTACGTAAAACCTGCCCTTAAGAAGAACAATATTATCAGACTCATGCTACAATAGACAACAGCTTCCAAATATACACTTATATCATAGGATGGAAAAGAGGATTACCCCTCGAAGAAGGCTGACAAAGATGCTTATTTGTAGCATGTACACAATTCCTACAACCCAATGAACCAATGAGCTTGCTAAAGGTGAAACTGAGAAGAACTGAACTCTTTGAGACATCGATTTCCCAAACATCCTTATAGTACATACATCTAGCCACCATCCACACATCAAAGGAAACACCCCAAGCTCAATTACAAGCAGGAAAGCAACTTTAATCATTGTCATCAAATGCCTCATTGCTGCCAAGAACTGCCTGAGGAGGGAAGGAATTGTCTCGGCTATCGAAGCAATTCCATAGAACCTCCCCCTTGTCAAAGGCTCACCCCTAGTGTACCTAATCAAAGTGACAATACCCAGGTAGAAGAAGACCAAGGAGAATATAAACATGTACCCAATAGCAAGAGTTGTAACATCAGACAGCCTTGACGCTCCAATAGTTGCTCCTTTCAAGAGATCTGCTGAAAATGGTGTGCTTGTGTTGCTTGAAACTTCACCGATTGCAGTAGAGTTTGCTTTCAACATTTCTGCAACCTGGCCAAGCATGCCATTTTCTTGGCCTTCAGATGTCAAATTCGTAAGAGCAGTTAATGCATTCTTCAATGTGATGTTTGCTAAGGAAAGGGCAGTGTTTGTCAGTGGCATGACTGCTGACAGCACAGGACCACTTGCAGAAGAGAAAAGCCAAGATACATAATAGAGAATAATGCGGCCTAGAGAGAAAGGAACAAAAATTACAACACCAAGGAATATCATATTGCTCGCTAGAACCTGCAGGAATGAATAATCAAGTCATAAAAGAATATCGTGCTAACCATGGAAAAAGCCAAAATTTTGCAATTTCTGAGTATCTACTGTATTGCAGATTGTCACAATTTAAAGCTCTAAAGAAGAAAAGGTTTAAAGGAAAACAAAGCATTAGCATATGTAGAGAACTAAGCTAATTCTACACATAGTGGAGATCCAGAGTTCCTAGCTGACATCATGCAGATCAAAGAGTACCATGTAAAGGAACATCAATAGAATTATAAGATTATAATTAGAGCCAGAGTCATGCATAAAATTATAAAATCATACACTGCTATCTAATGTCCATATTTTGGAAGTGGAAACATTTAAGGGAACAATAATAGAAGCAAGAATTGCACTCTTTAACAAGGCAGATGATTCATGGAGAAAGTTTCCTCCATTAAAAATATAACAAAGCAAACAACCATCTGGCATCCAACCAAGAAAAGCGCTGGAAAATTGCTCAAGTTTGTTCACTCAACAAAGTCCTAAACTATAAGTGTGCTATCAAATTCCAATGTAGCATGAATCTATGCCACTCAACACATTTACACAAATGCAAGCACATAAATCACGTTCATTTTGAGGATGATATGTTGATAAGCTAGTCTCAGCACCTAAAGGTTCCCAAGAAAACCCCCCAACAAAAAGGCAAGTCAAGCACTAGTAAGAGAATGTCAATCATAAGTTAAGCATAGATAGTAAAATTGAAACAACCAAATAGACTTACAGTGAATGCATTCTCAACCAAATGGAAGACAGGACCTTGCATGCCAACAAGCTCATCAAAAGGTACATCCTCGGCGCCATCAGCATCATCCAAGCCATCAAACATCTGTTCGACATGAGCTTCAAGACGAGCTGCCTGTATTTCCCAGCGAGCAGCCACATTTTCAGCATTCCTTCTGATCATTTGACCAGCTCCACCAAAACCTTGTGCTCCACCAGCATCTTCACCATTACCATCACCAGCAAAATTCCTATTAGCTTGTCCAGGGGGTCGCCTAGCAGCACGAGCACCATTCCTATCCCCTTCATCTTCTCTCTCAACATCTTGTCCTCCAAGCTCTCGCAAATGCCGGAAATAATCCCTCAAAGAAGTGGCTCCAAGAAAAATAAACACAATGCTAGCAGAAAGTAGGAACCCATGCAAACAATCAGTAAGAATGATTGTGGTTGAAATATGGCTTAAGAATAATCCCTGAGCTTCACCAAAACTCCTAACAAATGCCAACCGCCATATCCAAAAGGTAATGAAAGGTATAATGAGGAGCCAAACTGAAAGTACAAAACTAAGGCGCAAAAAGAACTGCAGAACATGACAAGCTTTCATTGCCATCCCAACAACAAACTCCTGAAAAGGAAGCCTTGCTGGAGCATTCCTAGCATAAACAGGGGAGAAAGAAAATGCATGCTTGCAAACCTGCAAAGAAAGTCAAGCACAGTTAAAGCATTAAAATCACACGGTAAATCTAAAATCTAAAGCATAAATATATTTTTAAAAAATAAGTGAAGAGAGAGAAAACCACATGTAGATCTTTTCAAGCATAAGTTAAAAAGAACGAGAGAAGAGGAAAGGGAGAGAGGCAGAGACGTAAACAGAGAAACAGAGAGGAGGAGGTAGAGAACTAGCTCACACATGCCAGTATTATGAAATGCCATACAAGAATATGAATTGATGAGAAGCTATGCTCACAACATGGAAACAGAAAGTATTTGCTGCTAACTTCCCCAAAAGCTATAAAGCCCATTCAGGATGAGGTACTAAAATGGAAACAACACTAGTGCCTTGTGCTTAACCTTTTAGCATTGAAAACCTAAAGTTCAAGGCTAATCTCTAACAGCATTAAGTTTGTGTCTTCGATGATGTGTTGGTGACATTTGAAAATTTGTGTTGACCGATCATTCGAAACCCATAAGAATCATTAGAAAGCCATGTGTTTCAACCATATGACTGCGACTAGCATCGAGTTGGAGACACAGATTAGCACATTCAACACAAAAATAGTTTTTCTTTTTAAATTCTCAAGACTCCAGCAACGGAAAGCTCTCAAGATTTGTAACTTCAATGACATTCTTTGTGATTAAGTAATCAGCAAAAAGGAATTAAAAGAAAAGCCCAAATTGTTTTCATTTGTTAATTACCTTTGTTAATCATCAAATGACCACACCTAAATCAAACACCAATCAAGAAATTTAATTAAAAATAAACCTAAAACCCTAACTGAAATTAACTTAATTTACGAAAATACCTATCATTTATACCAGAACTGATTACAAAAAAGAACCCTAACCTCGCATTGGCGAGCATTGCTGTGATTCAGCCACTGAAGAAGGCAATCCTGGTGGACAAATTTGATGCTGCCGCTACACGCGCAAGGGTATCGAAGCGGATTCTCTGCATCTCCCGGGTTCCGACAGATCCTGCAAACGTCTTCCTCTTCTTCTTCCTCTTCCATCTCCGCATCATACTTCGCCGCGGCCACCGCCCCCAATGACACCGTTGATGACGTCGCTTTTTCTTCCTTCTCTGACGATGTGGACGATGTTGATGGCGACGGCTTTATGCTGTCTGCTATAACGGCATCTGTGGAGGAAGTGGAGTTTTCACCGCCCATGGGAGGAGGAAGCGGAGCCGCGGGGGCGATCTCCATCGGGTTGAGTTTGCGGAAGAGGGAGCGAGTCGGGTGAGTCTTTGTGGGATATTATATTTATAAGTAACTTTTACGATCTTTTATTTTATTTTATTTGATGACTGAGTCGGACGAAGGATCGAGGCGAGTTTTGAGATGAGTTCCTTCAAAATTGTGCTGCCGAGTTTGCCCCTCGCTCTTTGGCTCTTTGCCTTTGCCGTTCCTCTTAATTATATTGCGGGATATGTCGGCTACTCGAAGGAAGATTTTTATTGGCTTCTCTTTCTTTTTTTTTTTTTTTTTTTTATGTTAATGAAAAAATAAAGAATTAGTAGGAGATGAAACTGAAAAAATGAGAACAAAATCTTTTGATAATATGTTTTGGCAAGAAAGATAAAAAATAAAAACCATCTACTAATTAGTAAGATTAAAAATGAGAAATATATATATTATTTTATCATTGTATATTTTGTAAGTTATAAAATAAAAAGATAAATCTAAAAAATTTGGGATAATTTTATAAATATACATACTTTACTCATATTTTTTACATTTTTTCTCCTCCTATATCTTTATTTTAAAATGATTTATTTTTGTGAATAAAAGTGTAAAATGATAAAATAAAATAAAATTTGTTTTTTTTTTCACTTACCTTTTATATCAAACAGACAAAAAACTTATTTTTTTTATTTTTATTTTTCAGCCTTCCTTATTCATCATTCCACTTTTCTATTTTATCAAACACGTTTTTAATTTAATTAATTTATAATTATAAATTTTTAATAAGATTATCATTATTATCAAATATTACATTTATGATCTATACAAAAATTTTAATAAATTAAATCAATCAATAAACTAATATATTATTATAAAATATAAAGGTAGAGCAAATTCTATGCTGAAGTTGCAACAATATACAAAATAATTAAATATGAATATATGTTTGATCAAAAGGATATCCTTAAAAAGAACAAAAATACTCATTCATTTGATTAAAAGGAAATCCTTAATCAAAGTATTTAATGTTTCAATCTAAATTTTATAAATTAAAAAAAAAAACAATTCCAACATCAGTGTTAGTAAAGAAAATTAGATATGAATTACAAATATGATTGGTATTTTTTTTTTTGGGAACAAAGAAGGTTACAGTCTAATATAAAAAAATATATATCATAAATGTTGAGATTCGAACTCAATATTTATTGAAATATTGCATAAATCAACTAAACTAAAACTCTATTCAAATTTATTGATATTTCTATATTTGTATCTAATAACTAATTCATCCTCTTGTGTTTACAAATCGAAAATAAATAGCAAAATCACAACAAAGTAGAGCTGGGTTGATAGGTTTTTTTATTTGAATACTGATAAAAAAAATTATTGATCAAAATGCCGAACATTTGAAATTATTTTTCAAAATACGCTAGTTTTTGACCCGTTGAGAAGTTGCCATATGATATGGCGACTTTCCAACTGTAAAATGCAAATTTTTTCGCAAAAGAAGCACGGAAGTCGCCATATGATATGGCGACTTCCGTGCTTCATTTGCAAAAAAATTTGCATTTTGAACAAGGGAAGTCGCCATATGATATGGCAACTTCCCTTGTTATTATTATTTTTTTTTTTGTAATTTTTATTTTAATTATATAAATTTTTAATTATATATAAAAATAAAAAATTTATTTTTTATAAGCCTAAATAAATATTTTTTATTTTTATATTTAAAAAATAAAAATATATATAATTTTAAATTGATCTTTTGGTACAAATGATGGGATTTATCAGCAGATTGAACAATATCAAAGGATTGGATTTATCAACAGAAAAATGGGAATCAGATTCAACAGTTTCAAGGATGGGATATATTAGTAGGTTTTTGCTGAGTCATTAATCAGTTTTTCAATCAATGAAGAGATTGCAGAAAAATGGGAATCAGATTCAACAGTTTCAAAGGATGGGACTTGTCAGCAGAAAAATTGGGAATAAGAATCAACAGTTTCAAATGATGGGATTTATAAGCTGAAAATTGGGAATCAAAATCAACAGTTTTTAACCAAGATGGGATTTATGAGCAAAAAAATGGGAATCAGAATCAACGTTTTTTTATCATGATTGGATTTATCAGCAAAAAAATGGGAATCAGATTCAATAGTTTCAAAGGATAGGACTTGTCAGTAGAAAAATGGGAATAAGATTCAACAGTTTCAAAGGATAGGAATTATCAACTGGAAAATGGGAATCAGATTCAACAATTTCAAATGATGGAATTTATCAGCTGAAAAATAGGAATCAGAATCAACAGTTTTTAACCAAGATGGAATTTATGAGAAAAAACTGAGAATTAGAATCAACAGTTTTTCACCATGATTAGATTTATCAGCAGAAAAATGAGAATCAAATTCAATAGTTTCAAAGGATGGGACTTGTCAGTAGAAAAATGTGAATCAGATTCAACAGTTTCAAAGGATGGGACTTATCAACTGAAAATGGGAATCGGATTCAATAATTTTTCACCATATTTTACTCAATAAACCATTATAAATTTGATACTTCCTTCCTCATTCTCAATCTTAGTTGTTACTTTCTGGTGTTAGTGATAATACATTGTCATTCTCATCCTTCTCTATTTCTTATTTCTTTTGTTGAGTGATAATACCTTCATTCTCACCCTTCTCACTTTCATTACTACACAACATGAGTAACAGAGTGGTTGCATTGGTCTACTATAATGGCCAAATTCATAATACTGGTGAAGGTGCTACCTTTGACTGTGAACGTCCTAAAAACTTTCGTGTTGATGAAGACGTCACATTAGAGGAACTGAAGGTGAAAATTCATACAAAAATCTAAGCTGGAAATACAAAAAGAGTTTCAGAGATTAAGTATAAGTCTTCCTCTTTCTATTGGTGAATGATGTATCTGATATAGGACTTTTCCACTAGAAGATGATAATTATGTGAGATGAATGTTTCATGCTCACGAGACATTTCAAAATATCAGTGTACTTGAGTTCTATGCTAACATTAAGGATTATGGGCTTCCAGAAGATGATGATTCTCAGCCGTTGTATGATGTTCCCATTTCATACAACGTTCCCATAGAAGAAGTGTCATCTCAAGCTACAACGTTTCATAATTCATTTGTCTCACCAACAATTCCTACTGCCCTCGATGATGTGTCAGCTAGTGATGATCCTATTCAGTCATGTGGAGCCCATGGTGAATGGTGACTTTAGTGAGCAAGAAGAAGAGTATGCTGAATTCGCAAATAACAGTGATGAGAGCAATGATTCTGACCGAGACGTTGGCCCTGATATCAACACTTATGGAGTTTTTCCCCCTTATGAGCTTGCATCCCATATGCGCACCCTGGATCTGGATGCAATGCAAGTGCCAGAATTTCCTGAATATGGTCATACATTTGCTGCACCTCTGAGTTGGAATCCATCTACAGTTGATCTCTGTGTTGGGTTACAATTTTCAACGAAAGAGGCTGTGCTTTCAGCTATTAAGCACTACAATATCAAAAACTCTGTAGATTATAGAGTTATTAAATCCGAGCCAACCAAATATCATGGCAAGTGTCTAATGTATGGGAAAGGGTGCAATTGGAGAATAAGGGCAACATTCATGAAAAAGAAATAAGTATAGGAGATTAGAAAATATAATGAGCCTCATACTTGCACATCGGGAATAATTTCACAGGATCATTGCAAATTAGATTCTAACATGATCTGTTCATGCATTCTGTCATTGGTCCAAGCAAATCTGGTGATTTTCATTTCAGTTTTAATCGCTAAGATGCAAATCCAATATGGATACATCACTTCTTATAAGAAAGCATATAAAGCAAAGCAAAAGACAATTAATTGAGTTTTTGGCGATTAGGATAGATCGTACAATGATCTACCTAAATGGTTGAGTGCAATACAACATTTCGTTCCTGGTACAATTGTGGAATTGCAAACGGTACAAAATGAATGAAATAAAACCACCACCCCTGGACGTAGCCTTTTTGGTGAACTGGGTAACCAAAAGTCACGAATCGAATAAAAGGTAAGGTGGTGACACACAACGACCAATCCTGAAAGGCCACTCTTTCGTCTAAGAATGCCTAACCACCGCGCCGAGAATTCTGGGGAGGGACACTGCGAGGTGGGTAGTTTATCTGGGGCAGATGCCTCCTAAAGAGTAACGAAGGTGTGCGAAGGTAGGCTCAAGCTAAGATTCTGCTCGTGAGCGTAATGGTATAAGCCTGCCTGACTGTGAGACCGACTGGTCGAACAGAGACGAAAGTCGGCCATAGTGATCCAGAAGTCCCGTGTGGAAGGGCTCTCGCTCAACGGATCAAAGGTACGCCGAGGATAACAGGCTGATGACTCCCAATAGCTCATATCGACGGAGTCGTTTGGCACCTCAATGTCGACTCATTACATCCTGGGGTTGAAGAAGGTCCCAAGGGTTCGGTTGTTCGCCCATTCAAGTGGTACGTGAGTTGGGTTTAGAACGTCGTGAGACAGTTCGGTTCCTATCTACCGTTGGTGTTAAAGGGAGAACTGCGAGGAGCCAACCCTAGTACGAGAGGATTGGGCCAATCTATGGTGTACCGGTTGTTATGCCAATAGCAGCGCCGGGCAGCTAAGTTGGTATGGAAGAACTGCTGCGCCGTGGGAAATCCTTCTCTATACAAGTTCTCAGACGAGTTTTTGAACAGAACTTCGATAGACGAGAGGTGTAAGCACCGCTAGTTGTGAAGCAATCTCGTACTAAACGAAACGACTTTCACTTTCCATAATAAAAATGAAAGAAAGTCAACATATTCCTGCAATTGCGGTCAGTCTCGCTACCTCTTTAGTTGCCGCCCCCTACTTGCTCATTCACAATTACTACCACAAGAAAGTCGCCCCTGGCTTTTGCACTCCACGACTTTCTTATGTTATGGGGTCTCGAAGATTGAATTTTGCTGCCAACCCAAGTAAGCAAGCTGAAAAAGCCCTTTCTCTTTTTAAATTTTATAATAATAAGGTAGCTTCATAGCTCCAACCTATACAAGGCCACCGCTTACTAAGCGTTGGTTCTATCCCGGCCAAGCAACCAAAGTCGGGAACCTAGGTGGGAATAGTGAAAAAAAAGAGAAGGGGAAGAAGCGGGGTAGAGTAATGGTTAACTCGCCAGGCTCATGATCTGAAGAATGCAGGTTCAAATCCTACCCCCGCCTAATTACGTCAGATACTTGATAGAGTCTTGCTCGTGAATCGGGGTTCTCAATAGAGGAGAGCAAGACGATAGATGGAAAGAAGACCATTGGATAACAATAAACTGGAATGGAACGAGCAAACGAAGGTTGTTGACGGGGACTATGGTTTGAGTGGGGTCTAGACGGTTTACCTGTGTTCGGCTAAGGCTAATCTCGAGGTTTTTGAAATGAAACAGGGAATTATCTCATTCACCCGATGTCCATATGGTACTTAGCTTTTTCTTCCTTCCAAAGGCTTGCTATTCCTTTGTCCACCCGATCTATAAAAGGACTATTATCAAGATGATTTTTGCATTTTTTCATACTAGAAAACCCCAATCTCGAAAGACCTTGATGCTCATTCAACCCTGAAAACACTGCACTGAAAAGGCCACCATCCTCTCTTAGATTGAGATGCTTACCAACCAAGTACTACTATTACTGTACATACAGAGGGGGAGAAGCACTAATCAAAGTATATTTCGCCTAGTTGAGATTTTTTTAGTGTGGCGAGGTCTTGAGAGGAAGAAGCTGGCGAGTAGACTTCTTGGGCTATGTTCGGTAGAAGACTTCCATAAATGTTGGAAGGCACCTTCCGCGAGATGCTGTCCCACTCGCAGGAGCAGACGGGGTGACCCACATAGCGATCCTAACGGACTAGCCCTTCGTTTATTTTCACCGGTCAGTCTAGAAAAGAGGTACCAGATTGCGAGCTCTACGGCCATTAAGATAAAGACGTATGAAGTACTATGCCCTCCATGAAGGGCACGATATGGCGGTCAGCAGACGCTTAACCGAAGGGCTAAAAAACTCTGTTCAACCACTACGAAAATTGCGTAAAAAGAACATATTTCGATGAGGGAATATAACCTGGCTTGAACCGAGCAAGAGCAAGATACTTGGCTTATAGGTCAGTAAGACGTACCAACTTGCCTACTCACTGTACCATGGGCTCTCATGCTACCATCGACATGCACCCGAAACTGTGCTGCCTTGGCCAATAGTAAGCTTCTACCCTATAGCGAGGGACATATATATATATATAGGAGAGCGACGTGCAAGCGATTGATATTAGGCCATTTTGCTGGTTTAACTAAAATGAGTGGGAATTACAACTAGGACCTATGGCTTTCAAAGAAAGGGCACTAAAGCGACGAATGGGAAAACGAAGATGAAAAGTATGTTTTTTCTTTTATATTCATAGATCCTGGACTGAGTCAAATCTTTGAACTACGGATGACTTGATCCCGTAAAGTACGTAAGCAGGCTCGAAATGAGCTTCAGTCAGCCGCTACGCACCTTTATGCTTCCTCCTCTTCTCCATGTGGATTCTTAAACTGAAACCTTCAAACCCGTCTTTCCCTCTTAAATGGGCGAATCAAGTTCAGTGCTAATCTCCTAGTACTAATCTGTTCACTGATTACCAGTGTTATCACCTTCAGGAGTTTTGCATGAGCTCCTGCTTTGCTTTCTGATGCCTGTAAAGGCTCTATTCCCTCTCACTATAGACATGGAATTGGAACCGAGAAAAACACTTCGAATAAGGTTTCACAGCAGTCCCTTAGGCCTCTTCGGGGCATTTCTCTCATATCTGTTTTGATGCCTAGTGGTTTTGGAACAAGAAGGGATTTCCGTTGCTTAGGGGTCATCCCTTATTGAATTGGAATAAGGGTCATATCGCTTTGACCTTTCTTTTCTTTGTTCACTTTCGTAAGGCACTATTGGCCTCGCATTTGTTCTATTTTTTTTCCTTCTCGTCCATTAAGGAAGGCAGTTGCTTCTGTAAAGAATGCTTATTTCGCAACAACAGTGGTAAGCCCGATGGATAGGCGTAAATAGTGTCTTCATGAACAGTTGATTATATTCTCGCTTCCAAAATAACTAACTCCCTCTATCGATAGTTCAATTTTAACCTGAGCTAACAAGCCCTATTCTCAGTTCTACCTGCCTGAAACAATCGGCCTAGAACAAGGAATAATCGGAACTGGCTTTAATTCTATGCACCTTGCCCCAAGAGTCCTGCGTCGTGCCAAGCATAATATTAGGATGATGCCGCTGAAAGAGGACCGTTCAAGACGGATTGAAACTAAGAAAGAGTCGTGTTGTGAGCAGAGGTTCTTGACTAGAGTTGAGTTCATGGACCTTTAGAATACCTATGAAGAGTGAGAAAGACTGGATTAGAAATACAGAATATATCGCGTTTGAAGATGCCCGCAGGACGAAATCATTAGAAGGACGAGTAAGAAAGTACCTCACATTACCATTACTACGGCTTGCCCGCAGGGAGACTGAACTAATCAAGGGTTCAATGTAATTGAGTGCTCGTTTCTTTGGCCTGAGACGGA
This sequence comes from Fremontodendron californicum, assembly GCA_030761205.1. NCBI lineage: Eukaryota > Viridiplantae > Streptophyta > Magnoliopsida > Malvales > Malvaceae > Fremontodendron > Fremontodendron californicum. The sequence continues at coordinate 33,907,662 of JAULJL010000007.1, forward strand.
TGGATCTAACCCCACGGAGACTGCAAACATGAGAAGAGTATTCCATACTACCTGACTGTGGCCCTTAGATACTCCAATTCTCGCTCTGTGCTGAAGACAGAATCTCTTATCGGCTGAGGAAATAGGTAGCCTGTAAGCCCACCCATTCTTCCTTTCCGACCTTAGCTTAGCTGCTCACGCCAATGCTCATGGGTATGGGGACATAACAACTGCAACTTTTATACTCCTACACTCTATTCGAGTTCTTACTGCCGGCGAATCTACTGAAAGGTCGTCATACTGAGGGGAGGAAAGATTTCTCTTTGGATTCGACCTGGAAGACTTCCTTCACCCAATCTACTTCGATGATCTACTCCTATTTATCTACGACAAACCTTATCAGTACTTTAAACCCAAGAATCCCAACAACCATCGATTAGCTATCGAGCTATGATCCCCCAAGAGAATCCGCATCTTTCTCCCGCGGTAGCCCTATCGTTTATCGTTTAGCAAAAAGATATAGCCCTCCCCTATTGGACTGAATGGAAGAGAACTCCCAGGTATAAGGGATTATCTTAAGACATGGCTTTCCTTGGGCTTAGCAATAGAACTGGATTGGATCAACATTACAGGGCTTAGGCCTAGAAATGCATGGCGTTATCACTGGATTTTACTTGCGCTTTAAGAGGAGCTGCTTTGCCTTCTTACCCTCTTAGGATTCTATTAAGATGGAAATTACTGAAAGGGAACTGGGAATGCCTTACAGGGGGAAGAGAATCAATTACGAAGACCGATAGGGTTGTTTTAACTCGTATGAACAAGAAGTACGCCCTTTCCGTCTTATAAGAGTAAAACTTTTCCTTTCACCTAACCGCTCGACTGACGAATGAGGGAAAGGGAATAGCAGCACTCCCAAAGCAAAACATTTTCCATTCGCAAGAATTACTTCTCGTCCAGAAAGCAGAGTAAGAAAAAATGGGAAGAAATTTAAGTAGTCTTCCCAATAGAAATAGAAGCCCTCGGCAAGAAATTCTCCTAGGGCTGTAGGAAATCTTTTACAAGTAATAAAAGAATAAATATCATAGGTAAGATTCAGTCCTATTCTATTCTTAACTTTGAATATCCCGCCGGCTATCCAAAAAACCATCGACTCTTTTGAACATTTAAGTCGTGCATTGAAGGGTTTCCGTATTGTAAACCTATTGTGCAAATAGACGGTACATTCTTATATGAAAAATGCAAAGGAACATTGTTGTTAGCTATTGCACAAGATGACAGCCGAAATATACTACCATTGCCTTTGCCATTGTGGAGGGTGAGACAACGGAGGCTTGGTCCTTCTTTCTCACTAATTCGCGTACACATGTGACAACACAACCTGGCATATGCTTGATGTCTGATCGACATGAATCCGTCAAAGCTGCAATCAGACGCCATGGTAGTGGATGGAATCCTCCAAATGCATACTATATGTACTGCATTCGACACATTGCAGCTAACTTCATGAAGAGGTTTAACAATAAGGAATTGCGTCAACAAATTGTCAACATGGGTATGGAATCAGATCATAGTTATTTTATCTCTTATATTTCCTTTAATATATAAAATAATACTGAAATTAACAAGTTTTTTATTTTTATTTTATCAGGATACGAGTTGAGGTAACCTCATTTTCATTGGATGCATTAGATTTTTCGTGGAAAAAACGCAGAGGCGGCTAATTGGCTTGATAGGATCCCCAAGGAGAAGTGGGCCCAATCATATGATGAAGGAAGACGCTATGGGCATATGACAACCAACCTAGCTGAATCTATCAATTCAATGTAGAAAGGGATACGCCATCTTCCCATTACTGCTTTAATGTAGGCAACATATTATAGGTTGGCTGAACTTTTTGTTAAGATGGGCAATAAGCAACAAACAATGATCGAGGGAGGGCACACATATTGTGAAACAGTCACAATGGCAATGCAATAAAATCGTAGGAAAGCTAACTCCCACTCGGTTCGTAATTTTACGCTCGCAAATCAATCTTTTTTGATTGAGGAGTTACCTGACCCACAAGAGGGAGTTGCTGCAATAAAATATAAAGTAAATCTTAGTGAGATGTGGTGTGACTGTAGGAAGTTTCAAGCACAAAGGTTCCCTTGTTCATATGTAGTTGCTGCTTGTGCACATGTCCATGTAGATTGCATGCAATTTGTGGACAATGTTTATAAACTTGACACTATATTCAATGTTTAAATGCATGAGTTTGAAGCAGTTGCAAATGAAGGTTATTGGTCTCAATATAATGGACCAGAAGTGTGTCCCAATTCAGAAATGCGAAGCCACATGGTCGACGAAAATCAAGTCGTATTCGTAATGAAATGGACCTTAGGGAGAAAGGCCAACCAAAACATTGTGGATTATGCAGAAATGAAGGTCATAACAGTAAAAAATGTCCTTATACATCTAGCACATCGGGAGAGAGTTTGTATCAACAATGAACCAATTACATGTTTTGCATCTATAATATTTACATATTTCGTAATATTTACATATTTCACATTCCATGTTATATGCTGATTTATTCTTATTTATCATTATATAAATAAATAAATAATTATATATATATAAAAAAAATATTATTATAAAAAAAATATTATTTAGACTTTTAAAATAATTTGAAAAAAATATTATTTAGGCTTTTAAAATATTTAAATATTTAATTAAAAGATATTAAATTTTTATAATAAGAATTTTAAAAAGTTAAATAAAAAATTATATAAATTTTTAAAATAAAAATTTAGAATATGCTTTTTAAAAAATTTATATAAATATATATTTATTTTATATATAAATAAATAATTATATATATATATATAATATTATAAAAAAATATTATTTAGGCTTTTAAAATAATTTAAAAAATATATATATAATTTATATTAAATTAAAAAAAAGGTGTTGGGAAGTCGTCATATGATATGGCTACTTCCCAACAAAGTAACAAAAAAAAGTAAAAAATTACACTAGGAAGTCGTCATATCATATGGCGACTTCTCAGTGTATTTTTTTTTTCACTTTTAAGTTTGGAAGTCTCCATATTATATGATAACTTTCGAGTTTAATTTTTAAAAAAATAAAATTTGAAATTGAAAAATCGTCATATGATATGACGATTTTTTAACGGATAAAAAAATCAACCCATTTTGATATATAATTGCAAAATGTAGGGAGGTTGAGAATTAAAAAATATATATATATCTTTATAAATTTGCCTGAGTTGACATTAGGATGAAATTCATGAAAAAAAAAAAAAGTAGGACAAAATTATACTTTCAATAAAGTAAAATAAATAAAAAAATCTTACCCAACATTATCATTATTTTCAGAACTTTCGTTATGACACCCCCATCCAACCTCCTTTAACACGCGTGGATTGCCACCCAGCTCAAAGCCAACTCACCCAACTTTCCTTAACGGCCAGGCCGTGCCATCAAAAACCCTTCTTAGCGCGTGACACCACCTTTTTTTCTTTCATATGAAAATCCAAGAACCCAATACCCAATGCATGAAAACGACTCCATTTTTGTGGCACTTTCTACTTTAGTTGGACTCTCCTCCATTGATTTTGATCATGCAAACATTTTCTACCCCTTTTAATTTTCACCCTTTATCACCGCTTATCTCTTTATTACTCTCTTTCACCATTTTCATTGCTTCTTTTTCTTCAACCTTTAATTTCTCAACATTTGTTATATGTAACTTTGGTAGATTGTCGGTGGATAGTAGCATCCTATGTAAAAAACTGTCCTTTTAAGACCCAACATAATCTCTATTATCCTCCTGGTTTCTGGGTTTTATGTGGTTTGTAAGCTGCAATAATTTCTCTTTGATCATTTCAAGTGCAATGTCAGTTTCTTTATCTTAATAATTCTCTCTGCAAAATTTCATGCTATAAATGGTGGTTGAGTAGTAAGCTATAGCTGTTGTTAAACAACTTGATTCTCTGCATAAACATAGGTGAGAGCTATTAAACTATTCAACTACCTCTCTTCTTTTCATCGAAAAAAAAAACTACCTCTCTTCTTTATGTATTTTTATAGTTTTAGCTTTGCATTTTTGCTTTAAGTCGGATTTGTTTATGATTATCCATGATAATGATGTGTCATGTTAGGATTTTGACTGAGTAATAAGTGAGATTGTGTACATGGCAAAAGTTAGCATCACTTTCTTTCTTTTTTTTCATTTTACCTTGATTTATAACAATTGGTATTCTGATAAATTTTCTTTAAGGCAGTCAATTAGTTAATTTTTCTTCTTAAGATCATCAATTAGCAAGTTGATCGGTTAAAGATGGTAATTGGTAAATATGTATGGCATATGTAGTATTTGGAAGGTATATTTAATGCTTTTTGAGACCAAAATTTAATCAATTCTTCTTTTTAATAGCAAAAAGAAGCACTTCTTAGTTGCCAATGAATGTTGGTCCTTCTGGCATCTTTCTGGTCTCCAACCCATATTCTGCTATTTATATTGTTATGTTGAATTTGGCACTCCCAGGTTCAGGTGATTTAATCCCTAATTGAATACAAGCAACTGTTTGAGATGCCTACAATGCCCTTTTTAATGCTGTTATAGTGATTGATTTGTTTTGCATTTACCTGTGTTTGTGAATACTGTAAGAAGTATATATATGGGAGTGCTTGGATTTTGTCAAATCCTCCTTAGTGTTTGTTCTGGCCATTGTTTATGATTTCTTTACTTCCATATCCAGGTACAGAATATTTGACTTCAACAAAAATCTAGATGACAAAGACTGTCTGTAGTTCGCTTAATTTCTGCAGTTTATATAGATTGCCGAGTTAAGATACCGGCTTATTTTATAACTTCTTTAAGTTGGTAATACTATAATTCTGGTTTTCTTTTGTTCTGAAATAGGAATTAAAATCATGGACAACAAAACATGGCTTTGGAGGAAAAAATCTTCTGAGAAGACAATTGTTGCTACTGACAAGGTTGACATTTCTTTGAAACGAATTGATGAAGAGGTAAACCAAAACCTGTATTATCTTGCACATGTTTTACTTTTCCTTTCTCCCCTTGTTTCTTGATATCTTGTTTAGAGATGTTTATGTATATGATCTATGACAATGACCTCAAGGATCGATATTTTTCCACTCTAGGAACAAATGCCTCCAATGGAGGGGGGACGAGATAGAATAGTAAAAAATATAAATGAGAAGCTTGCTTCAGTCCTCCTTGATTGTCATGATAAGGATGATCTGGTGACAAAAAATGTGAAAATGGCACCAGTAGCCAATGCAGGTTACATTACTTTTATCCTTGCTCCTTCTCTTTTCCTATGTTCAGAAAGCTTCCTCTAAAGGTCACAGTATCAGTGGAAGACCAACTTATTTTGTTTGAAAATGTGCACTTTTCTTTGGCTATGATCTAATAAATAGAAGTTTTCTTTTAGGTTGGGAAAAGGCTGAAGCAGATGCAAATGCAATCTTTCTGAAGAAAGAGCTAGATGAAGCTTTGAGGCAAGGAAAACTGGGAAATGAAAAGTTAACTCACTCAGATGGTGCATTGAAGGAATGTATGCAACAGCTAAATTTTGTTCGAGAAGAGCAGGAGCAGAGGATACGTGATGCTGTTGCGAAGACATCGAGTGAGTTTGAGAAAGCACAGAAAGCATTAGAAGACAAGCTGACAGAGACAAACAGAAGGCTTGAAGAGTTGGCTATTGAGAATTCTCGTTTGAGTAAGGCCCTGCTAGTTAAAGAAAAATTGATTGAAGATCAGCAGAAGCACAAGTCTCAATCAGAAGCAGAATTCGGTGCACTAATGGATAGATCAGATCTCACTGAAAAAGAGAATGCATTTCTGAAATATGAGTTTCATGTTCTAGAGAAGGAGCTTGAGATCAGAAATGAAGAGATGGAATACAACCGTCGATCAGCCGATTTAGCACATAAACAACATTTGCAAGGTGTAAAGAAAATCGCCAAGTTGGAAGCTGAATGCCAGAAGTTACGTTTACTTCTGCAAAAGAGGTTGCCAGGTCCAGCTGCCGTGGTGAAAATGAAGAATGAAGTTGAAATGCTGGGAAGGGACAAGACAGAGATGAGAAGTAGAAAGCTGAATCCCACTAGGGATTTGATTGTCAGTGACTCCACTGCTGAAAATCCAACCAAGAATATCAATCTCCTGTTAGAGCATTTACACAATGTGGAAGAAGAAAACAGGACTCTCAAAGAAATAATGACCAAGAAGAATGCTCAAATCCAGTCATTGAGTTTATTATGTTCTCAAACATCATCCATGCCAGCACAGGTTGAGATTCAGCCTAAAGAGCTGTTTAAAGGACAGAAATCCATGGAGCTGGTAAGGAGTAGTCCAATATCAAGTGAACTATCTCTAACATCAGGTTTTGAAATTGGCAGTATTGATGGAAATAGCTCTTCTTGTTCATGGGCTAATGCTTTGTTTTCAGAATCTGCAGAGTCAGACAAAAGACTTAGGAATCCAATGGAACACAAGGCCATTAGAGTTCCAGAAATGAGATTAATGGACGATTTTGTAGAGATGGAAAAATTAGCCTTGGTTTCTGGAGGTGGATATAATCCAGTGTCAGATGGTGAGGAATTGGTTCCATTTGGGCAGTGTCACTGTGGCTTCAGCAACACAAAACAGATGCACTCAAGAGATGTAGCAGCTGAAAGATCATTTGATTGGCTTCAGGTTGTTTTGCATGCTATCTCTGAGCACAAACGTATTTCCAACCGAAGTTTAGGTGAAATTCTCGAGGACATCAAAATTGCTTTGGGTTGTAGCAATCTTTTAAATGCCCCTGATGCTAATAAAACAGCATGTTCAATGCATCCCATAGAATCTGATGCTCTCCATATCAGCGGCTACATAGCCTGGAAATCTCCAAACACATCTCCTACTACAGGTTCACTCAGTGGAGCTTCTAGTGTTGAGACCTTAGCCGAAAAAAACAAAAAGCAACTGTTTCAATCTAGTCTGAGCAAATCAATCTGTAAAATCATTGAGCTGATTGAAGGAATTGGCGTAACATCTTCCAATTCCTCTGGCAGTTGTCTAGAGAGAAATCAAACTCCCAAACAATCACCAGCTCATGCAGACTACTTTGTCCATGTTTTTCAATGGAAAATTTCTGAATTAAGCACTGTTCTACAACAATTTCTTCGTACATGCAATGATCTGTTGAATAAAAGGACTGATCTTGAAAATTTTGTTGGAGAACTCTCATTTGCTCTGGACTGGATTTTGAACAACTGTGCTACTCTTAAGAAAGGTTCAAGTGCAAGGGATAAGATCAAAAGGCATTTTGGTTGGAATGAATCACAAAGTGAAAAAGAAGTTGGTTCTGCAGGCCATGGTTTAGTAGTGGAACCGGATGCGATCCATATTTCTGAAGAACAATCATCATGCTTAGACTCCTTTGCTTCTTCGCCTGACCAGAATCGCTGTGTTATCTCCCAAAAGGAGGGTATTTGGTGTAGCCTGGAGGAAGAAAACAAGAGATTAAACGATGATTTGAAGGATATGGAAACCAGGCTCGAGTCAGCAACTAACAAGAGTGAGACCCTGATGGTACAAGTTCATGAATCAAAAGAAAGCATTGGAAGCTTACAAACTGAACTTAATATTTTAAAAGAATCAAAGGAAATGATTGAGGATCAGGTTGAAAATCAGAAATCAATTAATGAAGATCTTGATACCCAGCTCACTGTTGCCAAAGCTAAACTGAATGAAATCTTCCATAAGTGCTCATCTTTGGAAGTTGAGTTGGAGTACAAGAATAACTGTTGTGAAGAGCTAGAAGCTACTTGTCTTGAGCTTCAACTCCAGTTAGAGAGGTAAAGTTTTGTTTCTTAGTTTTAATTCCCGTAAATACTGAAGGAACTTGTCAATATAGTTCTGATTTTATGAAACATAAACTCACAGTGTGGCAAACAAAGAAACACCGAAGTATGTCATGAATCGAGAGGGGAAGCAATCTCAAAATGTAAGTCATTCACAATTTTGCCTATCTTCCTCTTTTTAGAAAAAAAAAAAAACGGTTTTCTACATGCCTGGATTACTAAAACTTGACTATAATCTGCTCAGAATGGTAACAACATGATTTAGGATTTGAACTAAGTAGTTTTGTAGAATCTATTTATTTTCTCAATATGAAAATCATAGAATGTATATACTTGATTTGATCTTTGGTATTTTTCTGATATGTAGCTTTACTGTTGATAGGTCATTGTAAAATTATTTGATACATTGGCAGCGAGATCATGTCAAATGGCAATCTTTCTATTTCGAATAATGGTTTTGTTTTATATTGTGTTCAACCTTCTGTAAACGCATGGGGCAACAAATGCAATTCAAAATGGAAAACAGATATCAAACACTGATATTATGTCTGCTTTTCCAACATACAGGGTTGGGAAATTACAGCAGCTTCAGTCAAGTTGGCAGAGTGCCAAGAAACAATTCTGAACCTAGGTAAGCAATTAAAGGTGTTGGCCTCACCACAAGATGCAGCACTCTTTGACAAGGTTTTCTCCAACAGTGGTGCTGCGGCCACCACTGCAATAAATAACAGAAGGGTGAACAAACGCCTCTCCTTGCGTGATCGAATGCTAGCTGATGATGGTGGTAAAGTAGAGGTTCTCAAGTCTCCCAAAATTCAAGGAACATTAAGCATTGAAGAAACAGAAAATTCATCCCTTCCTCACTCCAATAATAGCAAGAACTTGCAAGCTTCAGGTTTGCTGTTACATACTACAGAAGCACATCTTGGTTCCAAGAATAAAAGTACTAACGCCGGAGCTATGGCTTTGGCTATTGTGCCAAGCAATAAGCAAGGAGTTGGTTTGCTAAGGAGGCTGCTGTTGAGAAGGAAGAAAGGTTACAATAAGAAATCTCGTTACCAAAAGACTGACTAGTGACTGGCAAAAGGTGAAGAGGCTTGGAGAAAACTCCCTGGTAATGGGGAGTGAAGACATGGCTACTGAAAGCAATACACCGGTAGTTTTCATAGTGTGGCGATTGGTTTTTTGTTTGATTTTTCTACCTTAAGTACTGAGTGTGGTGAGAGCTTGTAGTCTTATAGTCCTTCTGTAAAAACTTATAATGTGGGGAAGGAAGTGAGTGAGAGAGAGAGGTGTATAGTATCCTGATATGGCTATGGCTATGTATATTTCTGGATTGGTGGGCGTTTGAAAAACCCGAGTAACTACAGTTTGAGTTAGTAGCTTTAACCAGAGAAATATCATTTGTGAGATTTGATCATAAATTTTTCTTTGAGACGATGTGCCTGCACATTCTAAAAGTTTTCTCCAAAAACTAAAGGAGAACTAGCGGCTAACGCCTAACTGAAAGGCTGTGAAGGTTAAAGCATGCTTTACTGGAAGAATAAGAAGCCATGAAAATTGCTAAGCTTCGTTTAATGGCCTATGATCGGAAACTCTCCGGTTCAGTTTGGCAAAGATAAAACATTTCCAACCTTTAGCAAGCAGTGGGTAGAAGAAAACAGTCAGAAGAGAGAATGACAAGGAAATATCTGATGTTAGTCTCACAGCCATAAGAACAGCATGGCAAGCCAATTGAGCAAGTGAGTAAGAAAGTAATACCCATTTCAAAGTCAAGCTTTCAAGTTTAACTTGATGCTTTCTCAATCTCTCTATACAACAATTGTCTCTCAAAAATAAATAAAAAATTTATTCCTCTCTACCTGAATAAAGTCATTCAAAATTTGTCAACTTCTCGACCATCTGTTTCTTGTTACTCATTCTCAAAATCTCAATCTCTATACATAATAAACTTTGCAATTTCATTGAGACCAGCCTCTTTGTAACATTCTGCAATGCGGTCCAGATAGTCACCCCATGTTCCCTCAATAGAAGTTAAATCCAACAGAAAAGCAGCCTCATCCAATGAAACCTGTAGAGTGGATTTAGAATTAACTAAAATTAACAATCCACAAAAGATTTTAGCCCATACAAGTGTTTTTTCCTTGTATCAATGGTTAAAATTTTGTATTGACATCTATGTTGCTCAAACTCTTCATTTTTCTTGAAATACCCGTGTCCAACGCATATTCAGACATGAGTATGGGGATATGATCCTCCAAAGACCCTCTAAATACATGGAAATCTTGGAAAAAACTGAACATACCCGTGTCCTACACTCTCACCTGAGTCCGAGTAACATAGATTGACATTACTGTAACAAAATGTTACCTGGGCAGGAGCCTTACCTTTCTTCAAGTCTTCTTGTCTACCTTCTTCTGTCACCTTCTCTTTGATGTATTCAATTTGCTCATCCTCCCATTGTGCAATGCCAGCAACATCCTGATTACAACTCATCCATGGAAGACAATTTCAAAAGAAGGGTGACAGATTAAACCTGAAAGGAATATGTTGATGGTCAAGAAAAGTTCCTTGCCTGATATGCACAACCTAAAGTCCACCATGGTGATTTCAAAGTAGAGGTGCTCATGGGCCGGGCCGCGGCCCATTTTTTTTTGCCCAGACCCGCCCGTTTAGGCCCGAATCACTGTTCATTGGAATAAAAAAATAATTTTTTTATTTTTTAAAATTAAATAAAAATAATATTATAATAATACTAAAACACTGTTCCGGGCCGGGCGGGCTGCCCGGCCCGTGAGCAGGTCTATTTCAAAGCCACCCTTGCAGAATCTTTTGTTTCTGATGTACGCCCTACTCTACAAATAAGGATTTAAAAAAAATCCTCCTTAGATCAAGTGAAGCACAGTGAATGTCACAATATTAACATGGGATTATAAAATATTTCAACTAACTTGAGTAAAATCTCTGCATTAAATACAAAAGGCCTTCCAAATCCCGGAAAGAGGTCCTTTTTTGTATTAGAATTCCCGTCACCAAAGCTGAAACCTTCCAACGAAGAACAAAAAGATTAGCACAAGCAAAAAAATATAAAATTTGATATTAGGGAAAGAAACCAGACAATTCTTACTTGATCCCATTCCTCAAAATGTCGCATAACTTTACCCTCCAACAAATCTGGAAACAGTCCAACCTGAAGGCAGAATAATGATTTGCCACAATCAATTGTCTTATTGTGAACACTGAACTTGGAGAACTGTTTTTATTTTTTTATTTTTACTTTGGACTATTTCATAAACTGTCTCATCTCAAGTACCCTTTTTAAGATATACACATCAATATTAGATATTTGTGATTCAGCAAAATCACCCCTAGTATAGAGTTTCTTGCCAGCCTCAGATGAAGCATGAAATAATTCACCATTACTTCCATGTAATTTGTTCTTCAACTAGGATTCGATGAATATATTGATCTACCTGGGTTGCAAAAGCTATAAATAATGAGTTACTTTGTTAACATATATGAGTATAAATTTTGAGAAAAAAGTGCTCTGAACTATGTGCTACTTGTTCAACTCCAACTTATCAATCCAACAAGGAAGTGGAAATCCAAGATGCTGGGTAATTCAGTATCAATTATACCCCCATTCAGTTTTAATGCATGCTTTCAGCTTAATGTATTACATTGTTGGCTAAAAGCCACACCCCATGCTTGCGAACTTCCACAACTGGCATCTCCATTCTGTGTGAATAGTAACAGTTGCATGAAGATAAATCAAGGCAATCAAAGCTTAGCCAATATATACATATGTATTTAAGAGACAAGTCAAATAACACAACATGATGATTCAAGTCTCTTACCCAGGTGGAGCTGTTGGCCACCGCAGCAAAGCAGTTACAGCACCTATTCCAAAGGAATAGCGGTTATATATATATATATATATATATATATATATCCACAAAAAACCATCGAGAATTGACAAATATTTTACATAAAATGTGCAAAATGTTATCTAACCTGACAAATTTTCTGAAAGAGGAATGGCAAGGGGGATTAACCCATGCCTTGATCCTGGAGAAACTATGGTTTCACCTGTGTACATAGAAAATGAAAGATGACAGGAGTTCAAGTGGCATAACTGTGGAAGTAAGAAGAAGATTTTCTATTTTCAGGAATGTATATGTTCTGGACTCAAACATCAGTTGTTGTCCATCTCCTTGTGACTTAATTTAGAGAAAGAATGATAGGAAAAAACAAGATTGAGTGTACAGCCCCTATGTTGCTCCGACTCTTCATTTTTCTTGAAGTACCCGTGTCCGACGCATATCCGGACATGGGTATGGGGATATGATCCTCAAAAAACCCTCCAAATATATGAAAATCTAGGAAAAAATTGAACATACCCATGTCCGACACTCACACCCGAGTCCGAATAACATAGTAAAGCCCATTGAGAAATCTCTTAAAATAAGAAACCAAAGATATAATTAGCAAGCATTTTCTAACAGGTTACTATGACATTAACTTATTCTAGAAACATGAGAGTTCTAATACCCCCAATTAATGAGGATCAAGACGGTAGATTACACAAAAGCAAACAGCTTGTTAGTGAACATGATCAGATAACCAATCTGCTGGAGACGCACATGTCCAAATAGAGTTTGTGTATCTTATATCAGGAAGCATTTGACAAGAAATACTTAGAACGTTACCCTGTGATTTAACAAGTATCAATGAATCATTATCAGCCTGGAAAATATGTCAAGATTAATCATGATTCATGAATTCAACCAGTATGAGTAAATATTCTCTGCGAAAATCACACACACAAAAAAAAGGCTAACGACCATAAGCTTTTATTCCCAGCCAATAACATGTAATCAATAAATTAAAGGTTTAAACTTTAACTAGAACACGAAAATACGAATTACATAAGAAATTCTTATATCATGCACTGCCGAAACTTTACTAATAAATGCAGTAATGAGTAGGTTAACTGATCTGCTGCATACCTCTAGTTTGAAGCATTTTAAGCAAGTGATGAAGATTCTCAGGTGGTTGAGTGGCAGCTACATCTTTTATGAATGATATATGGCCTGCATTTGGTTCATTAAACGCTTTAAGTTGCCAAGTTCAACATGCCCAAGAATATTTTGAAAGAAAAAAAAGAAAAACTGAACCACTTGCTCAAGCTATGTCCACAGCGAACAGGAATTCAGTCTGACTGACTAGTTAAACATTTCCAATAAACATTTTTTTGGTTGTGAGCAATTCACATCCATTTTTCCCAAACCAATTCATTTCAGAAGTTCGGAATTCAATCCAACTGATTTGTGATTGACAGTGAGACATAAATATCCAACACTTGCTTCACATACAAATACAATCTATGCAATAAGGAGAAGTCTTTAACTAAACTCACATAAAGAGATTCTTAAGCTAATCTTTAATTTCTTGCATATATATATATATATATATATACCCAGTAGTTAATTAATTGAATAAAGAAAATGAAATGAACCCATTTTCTAAACAAATAAGCTGACATAAAAACATGGAAGGGCTTTAGCAATATCATGTTGGAGGGGCTAAATTAAAGTTGAGATGGAATGCAAATAAAAGAAGAGCTGAGAAATGATGATGGAAGTTATGATTTACCAGAGGAAGAAGAACATGTAACCCTAGCTCTGACGTGGCGGAGAGGGAGTGAGGTAGCACAAGGAGTTGTCTGCACCAATCCCACCACCCCCGCCTTCATGTTGCTGTTCTATCTGTGGACTGTGAAGTGTAACCGCCTTAACTACAAGGATTATTTTTGTTTGTAGAGAATAAGATAAGACGTCCAACCAAACCTGACATAACCACCACCTTACATATATATTCTTTGAAGAGGTGATAAATGTGCGGGTGGGATTGGGTTCGAGTTAGATCATTTAGATCATTTTTCGTTAGATATAATATATTTTTTATTCAGATTTTTTTTAGATTTGATTTATTTTAGAGTCACTTTAGATTCGTGATAGGTTTTTACATTGAAATTATCGAGTCAAGTTATTGATTTTTTAAGTCAACTTAGATCTTGAATGAGTTATCTAAATAAAATCATATTTTATCAAATATAATTCATTTATTCAAAGTTATATTTTCGTGAAGTTGTAATACAAGTTCAGACGTTTTGTCAATGGCAAGTCCTACCGTGTAATAATTGTCTAAATAATGGTAACAAAATCAAATGCTGAAACTTAAAACTCTCTTTAAAAGGAAAGTATTAACAATGCATTTTTTAAAACGTAGCAACCATTGGAGAATATTACAGTTTACAGCAAATTTATGCGTACAAAAGCCATGATCAAAAACAGTTTTTGGCTGATTAAAGGGTTTTATTTTGATCTTAAATAAAAACCCAAGAGGAAAGTAATATGTTATTTTTTTGTTATATTCTGGGACATTGAATTTTGCTTCGTAAACTTTGTACTTTGTAAAGAGAAACTAATGACAGCAACGTCAAAACAATAAAAACAGAGAAGGGTAAAAAAGATTAACTGGAATTTTCATGTGATAAATGTAATCTGTACAGGAAATTATTCATGAATTTCTCTTGCACACCTATTAATTTAAAGTTTTTCTATGCTTTATTGGTCCCTATTGCTGCCATTTTCATTTCAAGTAAGGCATCTTCAAAGCAATTAGCCAGAAACTCTGGGTCAGGGATGATATCTTTAGCTACAAGAATTTGCATTTCGGCTCTACCAGCATAACTCAACATGTGCATTGTGATAGCCTGCATTAACAACACAAAAACTTGTATCATGAACTAACTGCAATTCTTTACCTGGTAGCAATTTTCACATAACAAAAACCCCCACTGATATATATATATATATATATATATATATATATATATATATATCAGTTCCAGATGGGATGTTGTTGTACCCTATATTACTCGGACTTGAGTGTGAGTGTCGGATACGGATATGTTCAATTTTTTTTCCTAAGTTTTTCCATGTATTTGGAGGATCTTTGGAGGGTCATATCCTCGTACCAATGTCCGGATATGTGTCGGACATAGACACTTCAAAAAAAATGAAGAGTCGAAGCAACATAGGTTGTACCTGTGGTAGGCTGGATGTAGTGACCTTAATGCTAGAGATTGGGTTGCCTGCAAGTGTAATTTCCTCTAGAGGCCCAATCAAGTTCGAGATGGTGAAGGTAGTATTGCAAAGGAGTTTGTAATTAAGCAAACTAGCATACTGCAACACCAAAAGAAATGCAATTAGTAGACAAAAATCTCAAAATGAACTGTTTTCTAATGTTTTATTATCATTTTGTTTTTGCTATACCTTTGGTCCTAGCAGGGTCATTACAAGATTCCCGATTTTGTATGAGAAATAAGCCTCTAGGGAGTGTTTCTTCCTGTCAACCATGGCCTTTGCTCTCTTCAAATACTCGAAAGGACTATTACCACCTTTATGATAGAAAACAGGAAGCAGAATTACACCAAATCTGTTACCCCATCGTGCTTCTGAATGATCCTTCGTTAATTTGGATAGGTCCTGACAAAGAAAAGTTATCATTAAGATGTCAAAACTCCAATGAATTTCTAACATGGAAAAAGGGCAAAATCCAAAATTTGTCAAAAACATTGATGTAGCGTACAGAAACCAGAAAGATGAAAGATGAAAGCTGAAACTGACCTGCAACCCTGGTTGTGCTCTTAAATTAACCATAGCTACCCCTGTCATACGAAGGCCATCATGCAAGGCTAACAACAAATATTGAAATCAAATCAGTTCTAGATATTGCCAAGTATTTCATTAAATGTAGGACAGAGTAAGTCATTGTTTGTTAACAAACTTTACCATTTGGTGTTCGGTGATCTAAGTATCTTGATAGCCCGGATGACACCACCCCAAAGAGGACATCATTAATGGTCTGCAAATTTGCATGAGATCAGGAAAAGGTCTAGCATTGTCGAAGATTAATCGAAAAAAATGTATGTATGATTTTGAATTACACAACGGGAAATAACAAAATCACTCTGATTTAAATCTAAAACTTCCAAATTAAAGTCTCAAATACTAATTTTAGGGTATCCTTTAAGAACATTATTAATACACAACATGATCTAAGGTCTATCTTACTAGTAGAGGTGCTCATGGGTTAGGTCGCGGTCCAGAACATTTTTATTTTTCTTGTCCAGGCTCAATCTTGGACGGGTCCGGATCGACCCGCGAGCCCGGATTACTGTTTATCCTTTAATTAGAAAATAAAATTTTTAATTAATTTTTATAATTAAATTTTAAAAAAATAATATTTTTTTAATATATAAACAGTGATCCGGGCCGGCAGGATCACAAATATTCCTGTCCAAACCCGGCCCGTGAACAGGTCTACTTACTGGTATAGTTCACAATTAACAAGTCCAACAATTTCTGAGAAAAACAGCCGAATGTGGAAAATTATCAAAGTCGAGTACAAAATGTGAAAAAGACCCAAAACCATCCTAAAAATTATGATAATTATTATAAAGACATTACTTGACTAGAACTGTTCACGAATCGAGCTACCTGTTCAAATTCGAAGATCCGTAGGACTTTAGTTTGAAATATTTAGTACTCAGTAGAACCTTGATTGGAAAATTAGTTTTAAAAGAAAGAAAAATTAAAACAACATAAAACAACCACTAAATCTGGTTTTATAACAATTCAGCGATAATTGACTATCAAATTAGGCCCATGATTTAGGGTCAACTTCCCCTAAATACAAATCGTAAATACTATTAGAAAAATAGAAATCTGATGAGGCCTTAAAACCAGAGTTATGGAACAGTAATATTTTTGTTACTTACAGTATTGGGAATAGCCTTTTTGACCTCCTTCATGTCCTCAAGCAAGAACCTAGCAGTAGCCAGTTTCCTCGGCCAGAGTTCCACCCCATCGCCACCTGAAATCACCGTTTTCCTGTCACAAACCAACAAACTCCTGACCACAAACTCCATCACAAACATCGAAGTGAACCAAACCATCTTCAAAAACCCCCAGAGGACACCAAGCAACCAGAACCAATCCCTTCTTTTCCCGCCCTTAAATTCAGCAGTCTTCTCGGGAACCATCATTGGAAGCGCATCTTCATCATCCGCCTTCCTGCAGCTGGCCATCAACATGGACATCAAGGAGATCCCATCCCCTAAAGCATGATGAATCCTGAACACAATGCACTTGTGCGCCATTAAAAAATGTAACTCCCACAAGGGTTTGTCTGTACTTAAAGGACTGCTCACTGTTAAATCCGCTACGTACTGATTCACTGCTTCATCATCATCATCTTCTTCAGTGCTAAAACCTTGGCTTTCGTCCATGAAATTGCCTGATTTATGGAGCCTCTTATTGATGACGATGACATGTTGGTCAATGTCCAGATGGGTTCTTCTCCAGTGCTCAATCCCGTTTTTGTCACGAACTAGCAGGCTGCAGAATCTGGGATGCTGGATCATCAAGGAAGACTTAACAGTCGAAATTGCAGCATCTATGTCAATGGGGTTTTTGCCACGGGCGATACAGTGGATCACGATGTCTGTTTGTGGCTGAAGAAAAAGGCGGCCGGCGGGACTCAATGGTTCGTCGCAGAAACTTCCCGAACAGGCCATGAAGAGGAAAAAGGGGGTAATTCGATTCTTCAAAATGCTAAACTATACCGTATTTTGCTGAGAAAGCGCAATGAAAACTATGGCGACCGGCGAGTTTGCTCTGTTTCGTTGTTTGAACTATAAAATACGTGGTGCCTGTCCGAGTCTCTGGGGCTGAAAAGATACAATAAAAGTCACGCAAAGTCTAGTCTCTAGTTGATGTATGATGACAAGTTTTTCCAGTCAGGAAACTGGAAAGTAGAAACCAACGCTACCGATCTTTGGCTCCAGAATTTTTCATTTTTCAGGGTTTTTTTCATTTTATTTTTATTTTTGGCTGGAAGCAGAAAGTAGTGGAAAATGGGAAACAGAGATGATCTAAGATTCTAATAGCATCACTATTCATTAAATAAGGCTTTGGAATTTTCGGTCCGGTTCTTCTTTCTAGTTGACATTTTATTTTATACATTTAATATAATATAATATTTGAGTTTTACTAAATTTTTTATTTTTATTTTTTCAAAGAATGAGTTGTGGAGAGTGAAATGGGAATGTATCCCATAAATTTGGCGTATCTATTTTGATGTTTTTTTTATTTGGTGGCATACTTTTAAATTTCTTAAATGATCATATATAAATCTTAAATTTGGGTCAACAATAACTTTTGTTTTCGAAGATTTAATATATATTTTTTTTGTTTTGTTAATATAGCATAGATTGATAAAATTGAAACGAATTAATCGGTTGAATCAAATCAACTTGTTTAATCCCATATAAAATTTATTAAACCCATAAAAAACCTAATTTAACCAAATTAAATAGATAAAAATTGATATTAAATTAATTTATTTTTTTTCAAAAAAATTATAAGCGACGAGGATTCTAACTTTTTATTTTTATATTAAAATTTATATTATTTAATTTAATGTATATTTTATTAATTATTAATTATATTTATATCAAATATTTCATTTATTTAATTAAATCAACGGCTTTATTGTTGTTGTACCTTTATTTTATTTAACTTTTTTGGCAAACATCATAGTCATTGGTGTGATTTGGGAATTCAAAATTATACGAACTAATGATCTATCGTCGTCATCAGCTACCATTATAAAGCACGGCATTCATTGGCGCACTTAACCCACCACGTGCATTGAGTTCAGAAAATTAAAACTAGGGTAAATATGAAAAATTGTCCTCTAAAGGAAGTATTTGTTAAATAATATAATAAATAAAAGTTATTTGAAAAAATAAATAAATAATTATAAATTATTATAAAAGATATTGTAAAGATAAAATTATCTTTGATAAAAAAAACCTTCTCCTTCCTTTTTCTTTTATTTTTTAATTTAATTTTTAATTAAAAAATAAATATTCTGAAAATAAAAATTTTTTAATTTTAAAAAATTAATTTTTTAATTACTTTTTTTAATTAAAAATTTTAAAAAAATAAAAAAAATATGTCTAAAATTAATTTTCTTTATTTTTTTAAATTTTTTAAAATTTTTAAATATATATATTTAAATATTTTATTTTTTAAATTTATTTTCAAACAAAATTTTTAAAAAATAATATTTTCTTAATCAAAGAGAAAGGAAAAGTAAGTTTTTTCATTAAAGGTAATTTTGTCTTTACAATATCTGATGCACCCAAAAGAGTGTATCTTATTTAACCTTGCACTAAAAAGATAAATTGTAAGTATAGTAGTTAGCAAGGGTCGAGTCCTCAGGGATTGAGTTTTAGTTTATAAGTTAATAGTTTAAAACTTAAATTCAAGAACAATAAAAGAAAAGGGGTTTTTGAAGCCAGATTTAAACTAAAGTAAATAATAAGAAGAAAATGCAAGGCGGTATAACCAGCCAATAAAAATATATATACTAAATTAGGCGGTATAACCAGCCAATAAAAATAAATATACTTTTAAAAATAAGCAAACTAGAAAAGTAAGAAAACAAATAAGTAAGAAGAATCAAATATGAAAAATATGGTTAAGGTTTCATTCTCCACCACTAGACATCATTAAGAATCAATTTCAGATCTATCAATATCAACCAACTATCAAAGTTAACAACCGTAGATAACAACAAGCTCTGTTACCCCAATCTTTCCTTAGTTTGTCGTTAAATAGAACAAGCTCTCTATTTAATCTCTAACCATTAAACAACCTAGAATAAGCTCTCTAAATTCAATTTAATGGCAGCTTTATGATGAGAAAGATAGGTTGATCTAAGCAACAAACACATAAGCTCGGATTGTTCAACTTAGGTTATGTTCCACTTTGCAATTATTGAAAACTTGACCATAATCATTAATCACAAATTGCCACTTATGAATAGGAAATCAAGACAATTACACGGATCAAGACTCCTAAACTAGCAATAGATAATTATCAAGATCTATCTAGTTGTACACCTAAATAAATCAAGACAACATCATGAACAATTCTTGTAGAAGAACATAAGCAACTTTGATAGAAAATTAATGATAGATAGAATCTGAAAATCAATCACAAAACATGTCTAGGGCTTTGAAATCACCCTTAACCAAATAGAAGTTTAGCCTAGCATAGGCATTATAAACATAAAATTAAATAGAATCTAAGAAGAAAATAAAAGAAAGAAAGAAGAAGAAGAAGAATATTAATTATCCAACCTCTTGCTCTTTCTAAAGAAAAACAAAACTAGAGAAAAGAAAGAAGAAGAAAACTTAGAGAATTTTATTACAATGGCTAATATCCTACCTATGTACAATATGATCCTCTACAATCATCCAAGGCCCTCTATTTATACACATTTTGGAGGGCTAAATGACAAGATACAAGCTTTACAAATTTCAAAGGTAGGTATAATAGGTGGGTGCATTTTTCTAACAATTTTCGTCATATTGTATGACCATTTTGATCAGCCAACTTGATGGTCGATTTTGTCAATCTTGGAGGCCTGATCTGATCACATGGTCTTCTAGAAAAATGTTCCCCTATGAGTTACTGATTCACAGCCGTTGGAATCAGCTCATTTGCTGATGTGGAGAAGAAGATATGGGCAAAATACGAAAACAGGTCAGCACAGACGTCATTGCACATCAGCCAACTTGATGGTCGATTTCTTCAATATTGGAGGCTTTATCTGATCACATGGTCTTCTAGACAAATGTTCCCCTATCAGTTAGTGATCCATATCCGTTGGAATCAGCTCATTTGCTGATGTGTATCGGACGATATGGTCAAAATACGAAAACTGCTCAGGACAGACGTCATTGCACATCAGCCAACTTGATGGTTGATTTCGCTAGGGAAAACGACTCCGTTTCAAGAAGTGTAAAATATGAAAAAGATAGATATGCCTCTTAACTTTGCACGGTTAAAATTTCAGCCTTATTGCTTCAGTGAAACTCCAGATATAGCTGATATGGCAAAAGGTGTCGGAACTGGAACTGAACTGGATTTGCCCTTAACTCTAGTAATCTGAAATCACTCAAAGAAACTTGTGAAAAACACCAAATTACATAAAAATATAAAAGATCATAAACACAATTAGACTAAACAATAATAACTCGTATTTGACACAAAACAATAATAAAACATAACTAAAAACTATATAATTATACGAGTTATCACACCCCCACACTTAGATTGTTGCTAGTCCCTAGCAACGACTCAATAAAAATAAAATAAGAAAATCTAATCTAATCCATTTTCGTAGGAAATCACGGTGGCACTTAGCATGTGACACAAGCCTTTAAACCCCTAGGTGTCCCTAGTGGACGAGTTTAGTCTCGTGAGGGTTTACTAGGACGATACCCACAAACATTGAAAACATAAGAAAAACTAAAAATAATAATTATAACTAATCCTTCCAATATAAATTAGAGATAATCATTGGACAAGTCTTAAAAACTAATCAATAGCTCAAAGAAATTCACAAAAAATCTTGCTTGAATGTAAATAGTTTGAGTTAAGCCAATATTAACATAACATATTTCAATCAAAATAGTGCATATTCAAACTTAATCTCAACTTCTCACATGGGATACTCCCTTGATTTTCACTCTTTAAAGTAGTGGTAAAGTGTTTACACTCAATCAATCTCATGAAAACACTTCTACCATATGCTTGCTTGTCCACCTATTCTCCACTAAAAGATCATGCAACTTCATAAATCAAGAGGTCTTTAATCAAGGTTGTAATGGGGCCAAGGGTTTGTAATGTGGTTGAAGAACAAAAGGATAAAGATATCACAAAGGTTCCAAAGAGTTCATAAAGTTTAGAGACATAAAAAGATTATACAAAGAAACTTCTCAAAACTCTTTACAAGTACATAGTCACCTAGGCCGGATATTCATGTTGGGCCTTTTCTTCATTCTAAACAACTTTGTAATATCTTTTTCTTTTTCCACAAATTCAAGAGATGATTCATATTTTTTTTTTTACATAGGAATGTATTTGCCAGTATTCCATTTCTTTTTCTCTTGACTTTTCTTTTCTTTTCCCCCCACACTTATTTCTTGTTTCTAACCAAAAAATATCCCTTGTCTTTGCTACTTGTCTCAAATCATGCTAATTCTTCTTTGGAACAAAGGTAAAGATATAAGTATATTTAGGTTAGGGACAAGTTATGGTTACCAAAGAGATAGCTTATTCAATGTAGGCTCAAATTGGTTCACTAAGGGTGTGTTCTCTTGGAACATCAATAAGGGATGGTTGTTTGGCCCTGGCTAAAAATCCTAATGCCTCTATCATATTCATGTTGTCACATGCATCAATATAGTCTCAAACGGTTTAAAGCAAGTTCTAGAGAATCATGTAATCATAAGAGCACTCAAGAAAGAAATTAGATTGATTTGTATAATGCATCAATCATTATAGGCTCAAAAACTCACAAGGATGATTATACAAGTCAGATTAAGTCTAAACATGCTTCTTTCTCAATCAACATATCATATTAACATTGGCTCATAAAAAGGTTGACATCAAGCTCAATTCTCATGAAAATCTTCTCACTAATAAATCTGTTTTAGACTTATGCAATTCATATCTCATCATTGTATTAAAAAGGAACTAAAACACACTAAAATAATAATAATAATAATAATAATAATAATAAAGACTCATAAAAAAAATAGTAGACAAAAATAAAAGAAATCCTAAATCATTCCCCCCACACTTAATTCTTACATTGTCCTCAATGTAAGTCTATTAACCCAAATGAAAGAATCATGTGTAAGAGAAAAGAACTAATAACATAAGAATAGGAACAACTAAGACTCAAAACAAAACAAAACAAACTCATGCAACCTAAATAATCCTAAAATACTAAACAAAAATTAACAAGTAAATATAAAAAGATTAAAATCAAACTGACAAGGTATGTCTCAAGTCTCCCTTACTCAGACCTTGTCCAGAATGAATACTTCTAAATTGCTTAAAACACAACAAACTTTTTTTTTTTTTTGAAAAGAAGAAATCAAACTGACAAGGTATGTCTCAAGTCTCCCTTACTCAGACCTTGTTCAGAATGAATACTTCTAAATGGCTTAAAACACATCAAAATTTTTTTTTTTTTTTTAAATTAGCAAAATATGTCCCTTACCCCCTACTAAAGGTAGAATTTAGGAGATATTACCTGCAGAGGTTGCTAACCACTTATTATAACTGAGACACAACAAACAAAATGTTAGATAATGTCACAAAGACAAAGTACAATCCACTCCTTGCTCGTCCATATCTCTTTTTCTTTTTCCGAGCGTTTGCGAAACAACCGTAGCAGATAAACACTCATAAGCTTGGAGCTTTTTGAGTAAATCTTCAATGGTTGTAGCAGAAATTATGGTTCTCCTTGCCTCTGAAAACATGAATCCATTATCCACAGCATTATCTAAATATGAAAGCAAATTACTAAAATAACCATTAATATTAAGCAAACCAATGGGTTTCTTATTTGTGACCAAAGATGACCAAGAAGCCACGCAAGCTATTTCTTCCAATGTACCCAGACCTCCTGGTAAAGCAATGAATGCATCGGCAGAATGGTACATGATTGTTATCCGTTCAGGGATACTCCAGACTTGTATTTCCTTACCCACGGTAGGTCCACAAAAACTTGTGAATAGTTTTGGCACGATTCCTAGAACTGGACTTCCTCCGACGTGTGCTGCTGTAGCGACTGCTCCCATTAAACCCGTACTACCGCCTCCATAAATCAAGTGGATCTTTTGTTGGGCAAGTATTACTCCAACTCTTATGGCTTCATCAGCGAATATGTTATTTTTCCCTGGATAAGCACCTCCAAAAACACAAATTTTTTTTATGCGTTGGGACGAAGTACTTTCCATTTTTTTTTCTTTTTTTTTTTCGAGTGCCTGAAAGAGAATGAGTACATGGTGTAATATATAGAGGACTGAGTAGTGAATCAGACAAGAGTAATAATGTCGCCGAAAGTGTATCTGACCTGTCAGAAGAAAATGTTAACCTAACAAAAGATTTTTGCGTGATTTCAGGAAGAAAATCAAAAAGAGAAGAAAAATCAACCGTAAAAGTCAAGAGTAATAATGTCGCCGAAAGTGTATTTGACCTGTCAGAAGAAAATGTTAACCTAACAAAAGATTTTTGCGTGATTTCAGGAAGAAAATCAAAAAGAGAAGAAAAATCAAACGTAAAAGACAAATAAAAAAAAATGAGAATAATTACACAAATCGAATAACACGTAAATTAAACCGAAATAAAGTTATTGCAAATCAAACCAAAAGCTGAGAAGTCATTTATTGTAGTTGTGATTGTGGCTCACATCTTCCTCTGGTTTTACGTCCAGAAACGGCTTAAACGCCTTCTATGAGTCGAGGATATGCTTCCCATCCAGTTTTCTTACAAGCTGGCAAACAGGGTCTTTTAACATCAGATTCCCAAGATGTTGCCATTCCCTTTGGAATTGCGGCCATAAATCAAGAATTTCTCTTTGTACGTCTCCACTAGGATGCGTCTCAAGAGAAAGTTGGATATTACCCAAATTCTCCTTACTCAGTCCATCCTTAATGAATTCAATTTTATCATCTCGATTAGAGGACGGAATCCCAATAGAACGACATTTACCGTTACACGCCCATCGTGCACATTTGTGGCAATTTGAACTCATGCGCTTTGCTCGTCGCTTCTTTGCAAAAGTGCTTCTACCTGTACCTGGTAAATGCAAAATAGGAAGATATTCATCTTCACGTATCTTGGCTTCAATTATCCAACGTATGTCTCCAGGAATCCCTTTGTGCATAAGCATTCTTAATCTTTCAAATCGAACTTGGTAAAGCTTCAGTAAAATATTTCGAGGAAAAGGAGGAAATCGTTTCTGCAATCTTGTGAGAATATCATCCATCCTGAAAAAAAAAAGAAAAAAAATGAAAGAGAAATTGGAAGAGAAATTTATATACAATATCAGTTTTGTGGGTAGCTGATGGAACCGATTTAAATAATCACGGAGTACCGTTATCCGCCATTTAACCGGGGTAAAAAATTAAAAATTATATTTACATCTAGTTATTTTCAAAACCAGGATCAGAAAGAAAAACAACATAAAAAAAACTCAAAAACAAAACACTCTAAATAAAATCCTAAATTCTTCCCCCCACACATAACTCTTACATTGTCATTAATGTAATGCTATTATCCCCCAATGCAAGAATTATATGTAAGAGAAAAGAACTATTAAACAAAAGAAACTTATGCAGCCTAAATGAACTTAAAAGCAGTAAACACAATTAACAAAGAAAAATAAAACAATAAAAATAATAAAAGAAAAAGGAAAAGAAAGAGAAAGCAAATCTGAATATGGAAGGTTGGCAATTTCATCTTTAATTGGGCTGCCTTCCCAATTAACACTTGAGTTAGTGTTTTGAATCTAACCAACACTCTTTCTTGGCTTTTTAGGCTTGTCAGGCTCATACATGAAATTTCCCAAATTTATGCGTTTGAGAGGAAGCTTTCTTTGCACAACAGTGGATGCATTCTCCATTACAAGTATTATTCCATCATCCTTGGTGATGCATATCTCATCGAGGAATGGTGCATCTTTTGGTACTTGTTGAATGACATCCACAAACAAACTGTTTAAGGTTTCCAGCGTGTCTTGTTCATGTTCATCCTCCTTGAACTTTGCGAATCTACTAGGAAAAGGTGGAGAAGAAACATTAGTAAAAATTGGAATCTCAAACGTTACCTCAGGTGCCGAAATACTCTTATTTGTATTTGTGGCTTCATTATCCTCAAGAATAGAATCCATCTCTAATTCTGTCTCATCCTCATCTTGTTCCTCATTCCTCAAGGTCACAATAGTAGCATTCTCCTTTGGGTTAATCATCGTTTGGGCAGGGAGTTCTTCAGATCTTTGTGCTACCCATCCCACCATACTACTAGCCAATTGGCTCATTTGGTTTTCCAAACTCTGGATGCTTGCCCTTGTTTCCTGTTGAAATTGCAAAGTATTAGTAACAAGAGAATAGACAAGATCTTCTAAAGAAGTACCTGAGTTTTGAGTCATATGTGATGGCTGAAAAAGATCTGATTCTTGAGACCATGATTGATTGAAGATAGATGGATGAGTGTAACTGGCATAAGGATCTACTTCTTGGAAATTTTTTGAGTAGCCATAATTAGTATGATCCCACCATCCCTCATGGTAAGTGTTTGAGTAATGATCATGCAGCTGGTCTTGGAACACTTGATGGCCTTGACATCCTCCCATGGCAAATTGTTGAACTGGGAAGGTGAGATTGGCTTGTTGATTCTCCATGTTCATGTATGCCACCAACTCTTCAAGTGTTAGATTGCTCAATTCCATCGTTTTTTTTTTTTTTTTTCAAAATTTGATAAGAAAAACCCGTATATACAAGAAAACAAAACTCATTAGAACTGAAAATAAGAATAAACCAAGTAACAAATAAACTAAAGAAAACAATCCCCGGCAACGGCGCCAAAAATTTGATGCACCCAAAAGAGTGTATCTTATTTAACCTTGCACTAAAAAGATAAATTGTAAGTATAGTAGTTAGCAAGGGTCGAGTCCTCAGGGATTGGGTTTTAGTTTATAAGTTAATAGTTTAAAACTTAAATTCAAGAACAATAAAAGAAAATGGGTTTTTGAAGCCAGATTTAAACTAAAGTAAATAATAAAAAGAAAATGCAAGGCGGTATAACCAGCCAATAAAAATATATATACTAAATTAGGCGGTATAACCAGCCAATAAAAATATATATACTAAATTAGGCGATATAACCAGCCAATAAAAGTAAAACAAAGTTAATATACAAATTAGGCGGTATAACCAGCCAATAAAAATAAATATACTTTTAAAAATAAGCAAACTAGAAAAGTAAGAAAACAAGTAAGTAAGAAGAATCAAATATGAAAAATATGGTTAAGGTTTCATTCTCCACCACTAGACATCATTAAGAATCAATTTCAGATCTATCAATATCAACCAACTATCAAAGTTAACAACCGTAGATAACAACAAGCTCTGTTACCCCAATCTTTCCTTAGTTTGTCGTTAAATAGAACAAGCTCTCTATTTAATCTCTAACCATTAAACAACCTAGAATAAGCTCTCTAAATTCAATTTAATGGCAGCTTTATGATGAGAAAGATAGGTTGATCTAAGCAACAAACACATAAGCTCGGATTGTTCAACTTAGGTTATGTTCCACTTTGCAATTATTGAAAACTTGACCATAATCATTAATCACAAATTGCCACTTATGAATAGGAAATCAAGACAATTACACGGATCAAGACTCCTAAACTAGCAATAGATAATTATCAAGATCTATCTAGTTGTACACCTAAATAAATCAAGACAACATCATGAACAATTCTTGTAGAAGAACATAAGCAACTTTGATAGAAAATTAATGATAGATAGAATCTGAAAATCAATCACAAAACATGTCTAGGGCTTTGAAATCACCCTTAACCAAATAGAAGTTTAGCCTAGCATAGGCATTATAAACATAAAATTAAATAGAATCTAAGAAGAAAATAAAAGAAAGAAAGAAGAAGAAGAAGAATATTAATTATCCAACCTCTTGCTTTTTCTAAAGAAAAACAAAACTAGAGAAAAGAAAGAAGAAGAAAACTTAGAGAATTTTATTACAATGGCTAATATCCTACCTATGTACAATATGATCCTCTACAATCATCCAAGGCCCTCTATTTATACACATTTTGGAGGGCTAAATGACAAGATACAAGCTTTACAAATTTCAAAGGTAGGTATAATAGGTGGGTGCATTTTTCTAACAATTTTCGTCATATTGTATGACCATTTTGATCAGCCAACTTGATAGTCGATTTTGTCAATCTTGGAGGCCTGATCTGATCACATGGTCTTCTAGAAAAATGTTCCCCTATGAGTTACTGATTCACAGCCGTTGGAATCAGCTCATTTGCTGATGTGGAGAAGAAGATATGGGCAAAATACGAAAACAGGTCAGCACAAACGTCATTGCACATCAGCCAACTTGATGGTCGATTTCTTCAATATTGGAGGCTTTATCTGATCACATGGTCTTCTAGACAAATGTTCCCCTATCAGTTAGTGATCCATATCCGTTGGAATCATCTCATTTGCTGATGTGTATCGGACGATATGGTCAAAATACGAAAACTGCTCAGGACAGACGTCATTGCACATCAGCCAACTTGATGGTTGATTTCGCTAGGGAAAACGACTCCGTTTCAAGAAGTGTAAAACATGAAAAAGATAGATATGCCTCTTAACTTTGCACGGTTAAAATTTCAGCCTTATTGCTTCAGTGAAACTCCAGATATAGCTGATATGGCAAAAGGTGTCGGAACTGGAACTGAACTGGATTTGCCCTTAATTCTAGTAATCTGAAATCACTCAAAGAAACTTGTGAAAAACACCAAATTACATAAAAATATAAAAGATCATAAACACAATTAGACTAAACAATAATAACTCGTATTTGACACAAAACAATAATAAAACATAACTAAAAACTATATAATTATACGAGTTATCAATATCTTTTATAATAATTTCTAATTATTCATTTCTCTTTTTCAAATAACTTTTATTCATTAGATCATTCAACAATAACTTTCGGAGGGCATGTTTTTTATATAAACCCTTAAAACTATCCGAACTAAACTATCTATCTAATCTACAATCTATGATTGTTAGAGTTGCAAGTACATTTCATTTAGGGTTAGTTTAGCATGGCTGTTGAAAAAAGTTTGGGTTAGAAAAAGCTCAAGTTAAAAAAAGTGTGGTAAAAAAAAATGGTTTAAAAACTTTTAAGTGTTTAGCATTGTTGTGAGAAAGTGTTGTAGGAAATTGAAATGTCAAAAAAATATATGTTTAAAATAATAAAAGTGTAGAGATGTTATGTGAGGATAATAAAGTTATTTTATCCAAAAGTCAGCTTTTAAAGCCAAAAGCTTTTTTGGCTTTTTGATTTGGCTTTTCAAACCATGGTTTTAACAGCAAAAGCCAAATTTTTTTATCCGTTTAGCATTGCGTTTGCGGTGAAAAACAGTTTTTGATCTCAAAAGCTGTGCCAGAAGCAATGCTAAACGAGGCCTTAAGCGGATGGGAGGTTGAATTGGGCTACGGATTTGTCCGTTGGTTGATTTTCAAAATTATCTCTTGATAAATAAATATATATATATATATTTGATTTTTGAAATATGTAATTTAAATTATTTTGATTTTTATCTTTTATTTGGATAATTTTAGCTTTCATATTATTATTTTCAATCAATTTAATCTAAATTTAATGAAAATGTTAACTTTTTAATCAATTTTTGATAATTTTTTGTTTATTTGTTGTTAACTTTTTTATCTATTTCCTATAAAAGTAGTACAAAATTTAAAAAAATTATTGGTCTCATACTTATACGTTATTAATTTTCATTAAGTTTATACGATATAAACAAAAATAATAAATTAGAAATCAAATTGATTAAAAAAATGAAAATCAAAATAATTTAAACTACATACTTTAAAAATCAAATTTATATTTATGCTTAAAAAAAACCCTCAAATCCCGACTCACAAATGAATAGGAAGCGAGGGCCTTCCGTTAAAAGGAAAAAAGAGGGGTGGTCTTTCGCAGCTTTAGAAAGGAGAGAAAATTCAATTACATGCAATTTAAGATTTTATCAATTTGGGATTAACTTATTTTAACAGTTTTCATAATTATAAGCATGTAAATAGACTATTAATTGACCAACTCAACAACTTTTCATAACTATAAACTGAAAAAAATAGGACTTTTCTTCCTAGCCAAAGCATCAATTATCTGGCTATTTAAATTACGAATATATCTGATAATTCGTATATTCATATTATAATCGTATTTAAGGTATTTTATATTTTTATAAATTTTAATACGTTAATAATTCGTAATATAAAAATTTTGAGACATTCATGTATTTATGTCATATTCGTATTTTATTATATTTTTTTTATAATAATCATGTTGTGTTCAATATTATCAAATCTAATCATGGATAACGACTCCTAATCCCGTCACAAAAATATCCCTCGCTTGGACAGCATTAACAATTAATTTAAGGATTTTGCTAACGAATACCCTTAAGACATTCTTTAAGGTTAATTAATATACTATTTATAGTAATAGTATTGTGTTAATTATAAAAGTTGACAATTTTATTTATCATTTTTAATACATTAATTAAAAATATTATTACATATAATAATTTTAAAAAATATTTTTAAAACACTTATTAGTAAAATCTTTAATTTAAATTCACCTAAAAGATGCAGGTTAGCAGTTCCTCCGTCAAAGCTCTTGATCTTTCATCAAATTCTCTTAAATATTGAGCAATGAAAACTTCAGGCCTGTCAACATCCCAAGTCTGATTGTCAAATTTTAACCTTGTTTCGAGTTTCGACTGCTCCATATTGTCTAAAAGACAACACACCCATGTTTGTGTGGCCAAAGGAAAAAGGGAAATATATTTATTAGCAATTAATGCACAAAACGACCCCATTGTCTTGACCTTACATTTTAAGATGAATATAATAATCTGAATAATAGGTAGCACATGGAATCGGTTTTTTTATTCAAATATAGCCTAAAAAAAATTATATCTCAAAATATCGTTCATTTCAGATTAATTTTCAAAATTCGCTTGTTTTAATACTAGTTGGGAAATCGCCCAGTGTAAAAAAACCCATTTTGGCAAAAAACACTAAGGGAAATCGCTATGGGGGGTGGCGATTTCCCTTGGTATTTTATGCAAATTTTGCAAATTCAATGAAGGAAAATCGCCATGAGGGGTGGCGATTTCCCTTCATGTATTTTTTTTACTTAAATTAAAAAACAAATTTTAAAATTATTTTTTAATTTGTAAATTTTTTTTTAATTTTAAAAATTATAAATTAAATTAAAATATTTTTTAGGTTTGGTTATTTAATTTTTTTAAATATATATTAAAAATGTAATTTAATTTATTATTTTTATTTTATAAAAATAAAAATATATTTCTTATTAAATTTTAAAAAAGAAGATTATATTTCTTATTAAATTTTTATATCAAAAATTGTATTTTTTATAATTTTGTAATATTATAAAAAGCAAAATTTAATTTATATCAAAAATAATTTAATGATGTAAAATGTAAATAAATTTTTTTTAAAGAAATTTATCGAGTAACTTTTTTAAATAAAGAAGTTATTTTTAAGTTGGTATCGTAAAATAATTTTTTTAATTTTATTTTTTTTATTGAGTTGGTATTCGATTAACTCGTGACATCAATTTAATCATTGTTTTTAATAATAGTATAGATTGTTACAGTTTAAAACTGGATATTTGATAAAATAATTTTAATTTAATTTATGATTAAAATTTAATAAAAATAAAATTTTATTTCTTATTAAAATTTAAAAAAGAAAATTAAATTAACATCAATGTATCAGAAAATTAAATTAAAATTTATAAAATATACTATTTTATTGCTTATTAAAATTTTAAAAATAACATTATATTTCTTATAAAATATTTATATCAAAAATTTTATTTCTTATACTTTTTTAATTTTATAAAAAATTTAATTTATTAAATATACTATTTTATTGCTTATAAAAATTATAAATATAAAATTATATTTGTTATACAATTTTAATTTTATGATGTAGAAAATATTGTAATTGGATTCCTTCTGCAATGGATGAGACTGATGATTTAGGGTTTGAGCTATTTTTCAGTCCATCAAATGCTGCAGAAAATATTGGAATTGGATTCCTTCTGCAATTGATGAGACTGATGATTTAGGGTTTGAGAGAGGTTTCAGCTATTTTTCAGTCCAACAAATGCTGCAGAAAATATTGGAATTGGATTCCTTCTGCAAAGGATAAGACTGATGATTTAGGGTTTTAGAGAGGTTTCAGCTATTTTTCAGTCCAACAAATGCTGCAGAAAATATTTAAATTGAATTCCTTCTGCAATGGATAAGACTGATGATTTAGGGTTTTAGAGAGGTTTCAGCTATTTTTCAGTCCAACAAATGCTGCAGAAAATATTGAAATTGGATTCCTTCTGCAATGGATATGACTGATGATTTAGGGTTTTAGAGAGGTTTCAGCTATTTTTCAGTCCATCAAATGCTGCAGAAAATATTGGAATTGGATTCCTTCTGCAATGGATGAGACTGATGATTTAGGGTTTGAGAGAGGTTTCAGCTATTTTTCAGTCCAACAAATGCTGCAGAAAATATTGGAATTAGATTCCTTCTGCAATGGATAAGACTGATGATTTAGGGTTTTAGAGAGGTTTCAGCTATTTTTCAGTCCATCAAATGCTGCAGAAAATATTGGAATTGGATTCCTTCTGCAATGGATAAGACTGATGATTTAGGGTTTTAGAGAGGTTTTTTTTTTTATTTTTCAGTCCATCAAATGCTGCATAAAATATTGGAATTGGATTCTTTCTGCAATAGATGAGACAAAGGATGAGATTTATCAATCAGATTTTGCATTGAATAAGTTATAACTTTTTCAGTCAAATAGTCCTAGGCAGAATATGAGAATCAGATTCCATCCTATACAAAGGATGGGATTTGTCATCTGGTACAACATAATGAACCATTATAAATTCATAATACTTATGAAGGTTTACAATACCCCCTACAACAGTTTTTCAATCAGATTTTTCTTGAGTGCTAAAACCTCCTCATTCTCATCCTTCTATATTTCTTATTTCTTTTGCGGAGTGATAATACCTACATTCTTATCTTTCTTAGTTTCATTACTACACAACATGAGCAATAGAGTGATCGCATTGGTCTACTATAATGGCCAAATTCATAATACTGACGAATGTGCTACCTTTGATTGTGAACGTCCAAAAATTTTCGTGTTGAAGACGACGTCACATTAGAGGAATTGAAGCTGCAAATTCATACAAAAATTAAAGCTGGAAATAGAAAAAGAGTTTCAGAGGTTAAGTATAGGCATCCTCTTTCTATTGGTGAAGGATGTGTCCGATATAGAACATTTCCACTTGAAGATGATGATGATGTTAGATGCATGTTTTATGCTCATGAGACATTTGCAAATGTTGGTGTACTTGAGTTATATGCTGACATAGATGATGTTGACGATGATTGCGGCCCTTCAAATGTTTGCACAACAGAAAACTTTCCCATAGAAGATTATGATTCTGGGTCGTTCTATGTTCAAACTACATACGACGTTCCCACAGAAGAAGTCGTGCCCTTATCTCAAGCTACAACTTTTCAGACTTCATTAGTCTCACAAACCCTAATTCCTACTACCCTCGAAGATGAGCCAGCTGGTGTTGATCCTGTTCGTCCACGTGGAGTCCATGGTGAAGATGTTGGTGAATTTAGTGAGCAGGAAGAGGATGCTGAATTCGCAAGTGATGACAATAGTGATTCTGACCCAGACGTCGTCCCTGCTGAGATCAACACTCATGGAGATCTTCCCCCATATGAGGCTGCATCCCATATGCATACACTGGATCTGGAGGCAATGCATGTGCCGGAATTTCCTGAGTATGCTCATACATTAGCTACGCCTCTGACATTTGATCCATCTGCAGTTGATCTGTGTGTTGGGTTCCAATTCCCAACGAAAGAGGCTGTGCTTTCAGCTATCAAGCACTATAACATAAAAAACTCTGTAGATTACAGAGTAATTGAATCTGAGCGGACGAAATATTATGCCAAGTGCGTAATGTATGGGAATGGGTGTAATTGGAGAATAAGGGCAACTTTTATGAAGAATAAACAGCTATGGGATATTAGAAAATATGAAGGGCCTCATACTTGCACATCGGGGAGGATTTCACAAGATCATTGCAAGTTAGATTGTAACATGATCTGTTCATGCATTTTGTCATTGGTCCAAGCAAATCCGGAGATTTCCGTTTCAGTTTTGATCGCTGAGATGCGAATCCGGTATGGATACATCACCTCCTACAAGAAAACATGGCAAGCAAGCAAAAGGCAATTGTTCGAGTATTTGGCGATTGGGAAAGATCGTACAATGAGCTACCTAAATGGTTAGGTGCAATGCAACATTTCGTGCCTGGTACAATTGTGGAATTGCAAACGGTACTTGCATATCACGGTGATCGACTGGTCCAGGGTAAGAGAATATTCCATCGACTATTTTGGACATTTAAGTCGTGCATTGAAGGGTATCCGTATTGTAAACCTATTGTGCAGATAGACGGTACTTTCTTATATGGAAAATACAAAGGCACATTATTGTTAGCTATTGCACAAGATGGCAACCGAAACATACTGCCAATTGCCTTTGCCATTGTGGATGGTGAGACAACAGAGGCTTGGTCATTCTTTCTCAGTAACTTGCGTAGACACGTGACAAAACAGCCTGGCATTTGCTTGATGTCTGATCGACATGGAGCCATCAAAGCTGCGATTAGACGCGATGGTGGATGGAACCCTCCACATGCATATTCAGTGTACTGCATTCGACACATTGCAGCGAACTTTATGAAAAAGTTTAACAATAAGGAATTGCGTCGACAAATTGTTAACATGGGTATGGAATCAAATCATAGTTATTTTATCTCTTATATTTCGTTTAGCATATAAAATAATACTGAAATTCACAAGTTTTTTATTTTAAAATTTATTAGGATACGAGTTGAGCCGACCGAATTTTCATTTCATGTATGACAATCTTCGTGGAGAAAATGCAGAGGCGGCTAATTGGCTTGATAGGATCCCCAAGGAGAAGTGGGCGTAGTCATATGATCAAGGAAGACGTTATGGCCATATGACAACCAACCTAGCTGAATCTATCAATTCGGTGTTGAAGGAAACGCGTCATCTTCCCATTACTGCTTTAGTGCAATCAACATATTATAGGTTGGCTGCACTTTTTGTTAAGATGGGGAACAAGCAAATTGCCATGATGGAGGGAGGGCACACATATTGTGAAACAGTCACACAGGCTATGCAAGAAAATCGCAGGAAAGCTAACTCCCACATTGTTCGTAATTTTACGCGAGCAAATCAATCTTTTCTGGTTGAAGAGTTAGTTGATCCACAAGAGGGTGTTTCTGCAATGAAGTACAAAGTCAAGCTTAGTGACATGTGGTGTGATTGTGGAAAGTTTCAAGCACAAAGGTTCCCTTGTTCACATGTAGTTGCTGTCTGTGCACATGTCCATGTAGATTGCATGCAATATGTGGACAAAGTCTATAGACTGGAAACTATATTGAATGTTTATAGACATGAGTTCGAAGCTGTTGGAAATGAAGGTTACTGGCCTCAATATGATGGTCCAGAAGTGTGTCCCAATCAAGAAATACGGAGAAATCCACATGGTCGGCCAAATCAAGTCGTATTCGTAATGAAATGGACCTCAGGGAGAAAGACCAACCAAAACGTTGTGGATTATGCAGAAATGAAAGTCATAACCGTCGAAATTGTCCGCATCGATCTGGCACATTGGGGGAGACTTCGCATCAACAATAAATGAATTACATGTTTTTGTCAACTTATCATGTAATTTGGATTATTATTTTACATATAAGGGAAAATGTAATGCAAGTTTTTTTTTTTTTTTTTGTTTTTATCTAATACAAATTAATTTACAAAATTTACAAAAATTTGTTCATAAATTTTAAATAATAAAATATACCTTACGAAATTTCTCTTTTTTTTTTTAAATTATAAAAAAATTATTTTAATTTATAATTTTTAAAATTAAAAAACAAAACTTACAAATTTTTAAAATTAAAACAAAACTTACAAATAAAATTTTTGATATAAAAATTTAAGAAGAAATATTATTTTCTTTTTTTAATTTTTATAAGAAAAAAAAATTACCATATTTAAATTTAATAAGAAATTTAATTTTCTTTTAATTTTTAAAATTAAAAAACAAAATTTACAAATTAAAAAATTAAAAAATAATTTTAAAATTTGTTTTTTAATTTAAGTAAAAAAAAAATACATGAAGGGAAATCGCCACCCCCCATGGCGATTTCCCTTCATTGAATTTGCAAAATTTGCAAAAAATACCAAGGGAAATTGCCACCCCCATGGCGATTTCCCTTGGTGTTTTTTGCCAAAATGGGTTTTTTTACACTGGGAAATCGTCATGGGGGATGGCGATTTCCTAGCTAGTATTAAAATCAGCGGATTTTGAGAATTAATCTGAAATGAACGATATTTTGGGATATAATTTTTTTTTTTTG
Organism: Fremontodendron californicum; assembly: GCA_030761205.1. NCBI lineage: Eukaryota > Viridiplantae > Streptophyta > Magnoliopsida > Malvales > Malvaceae > Fremontodendron > Fremontodendron californicum. The sequence goes on from JAULJL010000007.1 coordinate 33,943,879, forward strand.
CTATATTTGAATTAAAAAACCCATGGAATCCACTGCTTCACAGTTTGGCTTTTCTTTAATTCCTTCATGCAAGTAATTGTTATCGTGTGCTGTAAATCTGCACCATATAAACGTGTCAAAGGATCGGTGACTCATTTAACTCATCGTCTTTATGTTGATTGTTACAGGCTTTTTGAATTTTTTATTTACCTATTTTTTTTATTTGTTATTTGTATGAAATGTGATTTTATTCTTGTTTTTTTTTTTAATAGAAATTCTCTTGTTAAGATCCTATGAATTAATTGAAACTTTATATTTATACCATAATCGAGATGATTCAATAAAACCTTCAAATTAAATTCAAAAATTCTTTGAGTAAGAATCATTGGATCATCACTTGTTCAATGAATAAAATAGATATAATAAATTAAAAAAAAAAAAAAAAAGTTTGTCTTTTAATCAAAATAAGCACAAATTAAATGAGAGTTTGAAAGAAAAAAAAAATCGATTTATAAATTATATCATTGACTCGAGTTGAGTCGGGTCGGATCAAATTTGATATATAATATCTTAAGTTTAATTTCAACCTGAATTATTATTTAATTTAAAAATTATTTTTAAATAAGATGAATCATATCAAATTTTGAATAAATAATTTTTTTATTATTCGAATATGATTCAACATGATTCATGAAAATATAACAAAAAAATGCCATCATTAATTGTTATAAAAAGACTTTAGAAACTGTTTGGAAGTCGAATTGAATATAGAAAGTGGATTCCTTTTAAGAGCCCGTTCGGTGCATGATTCTAGCGCTGTGAAAATTCATTAACACCCAAGTCTACGTACCTTTAACATTTATTCTTTATTTATATATATATATATATATGCTTTTCAATATTTATTAATTATTTTTCATCCTTTTCAATTTCATGTTCAATTCATCGATTTTTTTTTTGTTTATAAATAAATAACTAAATATAGTATATAATAGGATAGGTGAAGCTAATGATGTGGCCTTTTATAAATAGGATGCAAAAGGGGGAATTAGGCCTGTAAATTTAGTTTCCATGTAAGATTTGCCAGCATGAATTTTACTATATATTTTGTTATCGAGTATTTTAAAATTATATATATAATAATATTTTTATCAAATATATTAAAAATAATAAATAAAATTATCAATTATTATATTTAATATAATATTATTACTATGAATAAAGTTGTGATGCTTCAATGCATGTTAATTGTTAAGTACTTATAAAAATTTGGATTCAAATTCTCCCATAAAATTCAATCAATTAACACAGTCACCCACATATTCGCTAGCTTTCTTAGTGTTCGTCCAAATTGGCAAGAGGCCAAGAGCTGTCAAAATAGCTCCAAAGGCAGCAGAAGTTTTTTCTTTTAGCTTTTGGAATTTAGCAATTTTATTATTTTTATATTATTTTGACATTTGTTAGGGTTTATTAAGAAGTCGACAAATTAAACCCAAATGTGCTGTTGGCTTACTTACTCCATTTTTGGCTAATTAATAAATTATGTAAGACGCAGTAAGAAGAGTTTGCAAATTTTAGGGGACATGTGACAATGCTGATGTGTCAAGAATGAAGAAGCATTGGACATTATGATTGAATTGGATTTATATGTATTATTTTCTTTGAAAGCCTTTAAATTGTAAATTTCTACTAATAGAACTACATTATATATATATGGTAAGAGATAGGAATATATATATATATATTTTCTTTTTTCTAAATCCAGGCTGTTTTTTCGTTCTCATTTCATAGTTGATGAAAAATTAATTTCTGTCGGGCCGAAAGTGTAATGGTAAACCCTCCCAATATTGGTCACTCTCAAGATTCGAACATTGGTTATCATTTTGAAAGTTGAAACCACTTTACCACTTCAACCAACTTGGCAATAAGAATATATATTGTGATTAACATTGTGATTAATTGAAGTATCTTTGAAAATAATAATAATAATAATCATGCATATACATCAAAAGATACTAAAGTAACACACTTTATTTATCGATTTACTATTTTATTTAATTTTATTCGTAAGCATAGCTTTAAACAATAAACACTCCATTAAAAAAGCAAACATAGAATTAGTTTTGAATAATCTATTCTATTGGAAGGGATTTTTTTTTTCTTCCAAAAATCAAATGTAAAAGATAATAATAATAATTCCTAAAACCATCCAGCAAAGCAAATCACATTAGATCATACATAGAACTTTTTATGGACTAGCTCGGGTCAGGTCTAGATAGTAAAATTTTGCTTATCAAAATCAACAAGCTAAAAAAACTCATTTTTCTATTTAAAAAATAGGTTTATATTAATATTTATATATTTATTTTTTAAATAATAATCTAGGCAGAGCCGGACTGACTCGGATTGAAAATCTCTTATCTCAAACCCGATCTAATTCGGATCATCCCAATATTCGTGTACGAGTATGAAGTATTTGGACTTTAAGCCTGGCCCAAAAATATATTCGGTAAACTCCTAAATTGGACCAGTCCTTAAAATGTTACTAACCCGGCCCAATTATAACCCCCAAAAAAAAGTCTTGAACTTCCAAGCGCACTATTTTATAATCGAGTAAACAACAATTATAATCTCCAAACTTTGAGCATATATTGTTTTGGTCCATAAATTTTAAAACGTAATAATTTGATCTCTAATTATAAGTATCATAATAAATTAGTCCCTTATGTTACTTTGTGGTTAGCAGTCAACTGGTAACACGTATCACCAGCTGCTAACACATGTCACCAGCTGCTAACACATGTCACTTCATTTTTTAAAAAAATTTCTTTTAAATTTTTTATAAATAAATACAAATAAATTAATAATAATATATATTATAAATTAAAATATTTTTTTACAAATATAATTAATTTATAAAAATATAAAATATTTATTTACTTTAACTTTATAAAAGTATTTTTAATTTTTTCGTTTCTTCCTTTTTTGTTTTTAGCTTTTCTCTTCTTTATAAATAAAACTAAGAACTAAATAATAATTTACATTATAATTTATAAAAAATATAAAACTATTTACTTACATTAATTTTATAAAAAAAATTTAATTTGTTCTTTTCTTTATAAACAAATACAAATACCAAAAAATAAATAATAATTTATATCACATTTTCAATTATTTATAAAAATTAAATAACTTATAAAATATAATATATATTTAAATTAGTTTTATAAAATAATTTGTTATTTTTTCCTTTTTCTCTTGTTTATAAATAAATACAAAGAAAAATAAATAATAATTGAAATTGATTTTTAAAATTAAATAATTTATAATATATAAAATATTTTATTTACATTAATTTTATAATAAATAAAAAGGAAAGAAAAATAAATAAAGAAAAGAAAATAAATACAAAAAATATATTTTTAATAAATGAATGTAAATAAATATATTATACTTTATAAATTATTTAATTTTTTACAAAATTAATTTATTTATAAAAAAAAAAAGAAAAAAAGGAAAGAAAATAAATAAAGAATATTTTTATAAAATAAATTTTTATATTTTATGAATTATTTAATTATAAAAAATTAATTTAAATTATTTGTTGTTTTTATTTACAAATAAGATTAAAGGAAAAAAATAAAAAAGGGAAAATGAAAATATTTTTAAAAAATTAATACAAATAAATAGTTTTTTTTAAAATAATTTAATTTATAATATAAATTATTTTTATTTTTATTTATAAATAAAAAGAAAATAGGAATTAACAAACAAAAAAAAAAGAGACATGTGTTGTAACTACCTGTAACACGTGTCATCAGCTGACTGCTAACAGAATGGAAACGAAAAAGCTAACGTAAAGAATCAATTTTTTATAATACTTGTAATCGGAGACTAAAGTGTTATGTTTTGAAGTTTAGAAACCAAAAAAATATATGTCTCAAATTTTGAGGATTATGGATGCTATTTACTCTTTTACAATTAGATAACTTATTGTCCTCAAATTTTTTTTTATTATATATTTTTAACTTTTTTGTTTTTTCTCACCTATATAATTAGTATATACAAAAATGCAGTTACTATAAATTCAATTTGACTTTTATATAATTTCTTAGCTGTATTATTTGATTTAATGACATCAAATTAGCTATACATTTTATTAGTACTAAAATTTGACACATACATTATATGAATGAAAATATGTATGTTTTTAAATAATTATATTTAAATATATATATATATATGAATAAAAAGTCATAGTTTTTTTAAGTAAAAAAATGGATAATTTTTTTAAATAAAAAGATGAATAGTTTTTTTAAGTAAGTAAAAGATAATTTTTTTAAAGTGAATAATTAATTTTTATGTCAATAAAAAGATAACTATTTTTTATTTTATATTTATTAAAATAATATTATTTGATTTTTTTATCTATTTTTAATGGTTAAAATGATAAAAAAGTCAATGAACTTTACCACTTTATTTAGATAAGCTCCTATACTTTTATTACACCCAAATAAACCCTTAACTTTTAATTTGTATCCAATTAAGCCCTTAAACATGTATCCAAATAAGCCATAACCTTTAATTTACACCTAAATAAACCCTTAACAAAAATTAGATCTACTTATGGGCTGGACAGTGCCTCGGATTTTTTTTCTACCTTACCCAAGCTTGGCCAAGATCACTATTCAAAATAATAATAATAAATTAAAAAATTATTTTTATATTAATTTTTATAAATAATTAAAATTTTAATGCATGTACAGTGATCTAGGTCAGGCCGAGTAAACTCAGATCATCAAAAATCATATCCAATCCCAGTTCAATATGGGTCAATCTTATGAGCAAATCTAACATAAATTAATTTCATGTGAAATAAAAATTTATTTAAATGTAAATAAAATAATAATAATTTATTTAAATACAATAAAAATATATTTTAAAAAATGTCATAGTTCAAGGATATTTTTAATATTTTAGCCATTTTTAATTGAGGTAGTATCACTGTATTTTAACGCGAACTCATTTTCTTTCGCTAGGGTTTTTTCAGTATAAGCAAAAGAGCGAACGCCTCATTTTCTGCGAAACCCTAAACAAAAAAATGGCGGAAAGAGCACCGATTGAGTCCGTTCAATGCTTCGGCCGCAAGAAGACAGCGGTGGCCGTAACTTACTGCAAGAGAGGCCGTGGTCTGATCAAGATCAATGGCTGTCCCATCGAGCTTGTTGAGCCCGAGATCCTTCGTTTCAAGGCCGTCGAGCCAATCCTCCTCCTCGGCCGCCAACGTTTCGCTGGCGTTGACATGAGGATCCGAGTCAAAGGTGGAGGCCACACTTCTCAGATCTACGCTATCCGTCAAAGCATTGCTAAGGCCCTCGTCGCTTTTTACCAGAAGTACGTTGATGAGCAAAGCAAGAAAGAGATTAAGGACATTCTGGTCAGGTACGATAGGACTTTGCTTGTGGCTGATCCCAGGAGGTGCGAGCCCAAGAAGTTTGGTGGAAGAGGTGCCAGGGCAAGGTTCCAGAAGAGTTACCGTTGAAGCAATTTTATGGTTTGTTTGGAAAAACTGGGTTTTGTTTTTCAAGTGATAATATGGTTATGTTAATTTTGAATTAAGTCTTGTTATGTGAGGTATAATTAGCTATGACTGAGTTTCAAAATTTTAAAATGTTTGTTTTGCTTTAATGTTAATCTAGAATAGTTGCATAAATCGTTAGATATATGCATTTGATATTTTCCTGCTTTTCATTTTTCGTTTGGCTATTCTATGATTATTTAGGATTCTTTTAAAGTGGTTATGGTTTAGCTTTGCTTTGCTTTGCTTTGCTTTGCTTTGCTTTGCTTTGATTATTATTTATTGTTTTAGTGTTGGTTTGAGATTTATCCATTTAGCACAATTCATATAGTAGGTACCGAGTTACTGCTAAGACTCTTATGCCGTGTTTGGTAGGAGGAAGCCATATATTACCAACTTTGCCTGATTTAATCTTTGTTGTTTATGACTATTATACTGTAAGTCTGTAACTGGTTGTGAAGGAAAGTTTTTGGAATCAAGGGTTTTACTTTATAGAATGACAGGATCTCTTTCCTCTTGCGATGCATAGCTTTAGGTTATCTTTGTTTCTACCAAGTAAATTCTAAAATAATCTTCATCTTGCTATATATGTACAGTTTCTTGCTCTTGTTCTTGATTAGTTTGTTTTTGAGGTTTAGATATCCCTTGGGTTTCTCTTAGGTGTTCTTTTTTTTTAATTAATTGTACTTCACAATACAAGTAACAATCAAAATCTACTTTCAGTATATGAGAAGCATTCTCATGTGTTAATAGTGGTGGTGAAGTGTCAGGAAAGAATGTTGGAAGGGGAGTTTCGGCGTGGTAATAGTTTTGAATGGATCCTTTAGTAAGAATTTTCTACTTTGGAGCCTTGTTAATATGGATACACAACTTTGATGGTTGTGGTTTTGTTGGGTTCTTAGGTCTTGTGCTTATGAAATGAGTTTGCTTTTGCTGTTTGATTTAGTTTGATCAATATTTTTTAAACTTTATTAGTTTATGTTTGTGATTCTATGTGAACTTCTTGTGCCACAATTAGAATATGTTGAAATTAAAGATTTACTGAGTGGAAAGTGGTACGAGAGACTAGTGAAGACGGTGGGAAACTATAGAAAATGTATTTCAATAAGGGATTGGCCTTAAATAGAGGTTTATTGAATGGAGTCGAGCCGATGTAGTATAAATTCTCCGGCTTGAACTCAATTAAGTTACATTTCCACACTCAAGCTTAGCTTGTTTAGGTTTGATTACTTTATTTATTTAATACTTTTTTTGTTTATATATAATCATGTATTATACAAAATATATATGAGCTTTTGAACAATGAATAGTTTGATTTTTGGTTCATTAACATCGTTGAACTAGTCTTGATTGACAACTGGATATGCTTGAGCCCAACTTGACAGAATGAGAGTGAGTAATTTATTGTAGTATTTCTCTTATAATTTTCTGTTCCTCCTATTGCCCTTTTCCCTTCTTCACTTTTCTCCTGGGAGTCTTTGTCGGCTATGAAGATTGCATATCATGGGGATTGGATGGAGTTTGGATTGTTTCAGATTCAGAACATTTTAATCTTTGAATTTTTTTAGATTCTGGTTTGTTCAGATTATTTGTAAATTTTATGTAGGATGTAACATTTTTTTTGCATTCTGGTCGGATATGAATTTGGGGGTTCTGGGCTCTTATTTTTGGGTTTGGACCTTTGAAATTTTTTAAGCTGATGTTTGAGTTCATTTTTGTCACTTTTACATATATATTCGAGTGGTGGTATTATCATTCAGTTCAAGCTTTCCTCTATAATACGCTGATTCTAATCTTCTACTAGTAACTTGTAAGTATAATTTATTTGAAAAATTCGGGAATTTTTTAGGATGATGTTAGGGTTCTTGTGCATGTGAACAAGAGATGGATGTTTTCTAACTTTATAGATTATAGGCAATATAGGAGTGTTTATATACTTGAAAATCACACAATTTAAGAGATTGTTTGCCGTGGTGGATAAACGACTAAACAGATACCTCAATTTATTATGTCAATGGCAAACAAAAAGTAAAGTAAAAAGAAAACAATATTTAGTACTACTGTCTATTAAAGACGGTAAAAAGTGGATAAATTCCAACCAAATATATATATATATATATATATATATATATATATATATATATCAACTTCTTACTATTTTTCTAAGTACTGAATAGGCAGAAGGAAGTCAGTGAGGTAGTTGGACTATTAGTGCCTGCCTTCCTTCCCTTTTATGGTCCAGGCTTTCAAGGTGAGTAATTTAGGATTAAATTCCAAGTTGTCTTTTTCTAAATTCTTAGAATATATGGTTTTGCTAAAGTTGGCAATTGGGTGGGTTCGGGTCGGATTTATTTGAGTTCAGGTTCATTCGGGTTTGGATTCGTTCGGGTTTGTTTTACATCATTTTTATTTTATGTTAGATGTAATCATTTTTACATAATTGAAATATTTGTTTTTAAAAATAAATTAAATATTTTATTATTATTTTTAAAAATAATTTTTTATTATAATATGATATTTTTAATTATATTTATTTATTAAAATCAATATTTGTTAGCACTAAAGAATATAAAATTATTTTTTTATATAAAATAAAATTTTAAAATAATTTACTATAAAAAATATGATATATTATAAATTAATCATATTAACATTTAAAATAATTGATTCGATAAATTCGAATTTCAACATGTAAATACATTATAATTTATATTCACTACAAAATAAGAGATTTTTAGGGATGAATCTTGGTATTCAACTTTGAGGTCTAAACGGGCTTGGACTATCCATTTATAAATATGGGCGGGTTTAGGCAGAATTTGAGGCCTATATTTCGGGTCGATCCGGGCTTGGGCAAGTGAATATGGTGTTGATACCATACCTAAACTCGGCCCGAACCCGGTCTGACTCGGCCCATGAGCACCTCTATACCAAGTGAACCAATCTTGAATTTTGATATGATATGTTACTAAAAGTAAATTATATCTTAAATTATATCAATTATAATAAAATAATAATAATTTAAAAAATACTTATCCAAAATAAAATAAATAATAAATGAATTATAAAATTAAATTAGCTAATTATGTTAAATACTTTTAAATTCTAAAAAGACATAATACTTTTATAAATCAATATTTTATGACTTAATTTAATAATGTGGCTAAGAAAACTATATATATGTTGCACAGAGCAACACATTTTAAAAAAAATAGTTTTATCTATTTTTTAATATAAGAAATACTATTATACTAGAGATAAGTTAAAATGAATGAATTGTTGTTAATTAATTTTAATATATAGAAAATACTATTATAATATTATAAGGGTGCTCTTAAAATAACATAAACAAAGGACAAGTAATATTTTATGTCAAAAAAATTTCACATTTTTAAAATTTTCATGAGTTTAGAATATTTAGATAGTGGATTCATCAAGATATGAGATATTAAAGTTATAAGTACAAAATATAATTTTATTTTTGATAAAATTATTATTTTATCATATATATATAAATTATTAATTATTAATTAATTATTAATTCAATTATTAAAAAATATATTAGAATAAAATTGATAAATAAAGTTCTTGTTTTATAAAAAAAATTATTTAATTACAATTTGATAATTTTTATTTTTAGTATTAAATTCGGGCTCGGGTTTTTCGAGTTCGAGTCATTTCGGATTCGGATAATTTCGGGCTCGGGTCATTTCGGATTTGGGTTTTTGACTTTTTGGTCAAATCAAGTTTGAACGGATTCGAGTTCAAATTTTTACTGAATGAATTTTCAAGTTCGAGTTTATTTTACCACCTCTAATTTTGCCCTCATTGTCCTTTATTTAATGTAAAACAAATGCATATAATCACCATACATATGCCTTGAGCATGTATGTATATGAAGCAAAAATGAATGCTATCAAAAGAGGGAAAGAGAAAAAAAATAAAGTTCATAATAATTAGAGGTAAAGACCCGAGAATGGAAATGAGATAAAGTTCTTGGTGGGTGGATGTCACGTAATTGGGTAATTTAAGGTTTAATTATAAAACGAGATTCTTAATATATATGGTGAAACCTTTAACACGGTGAGAATGCTTCGGTCCGAGAATTCAAATTGACCCTTATAATTGAATAGAGTAAATAAGACTAATATTTCATTTGTAGCGACCCGTTTTATTATTGTTATTATTATATTTTATTTATTTTTATATATTATTATTATTGGGCCAACAAGCCCCAAACTCCACTGGGCTTGATGGCCCAGCATGATCCCAGCAGGCCCCAAAGCTACCAGCACCCCCAACCCTAACTTGGCCCAACAGGGCCCAAACCCTTGGTGGCCCAGCAGGCCAGCATCGGCCCAACAGGTCACAAATCCTAGCAGCTCCCCTGCCTTGCGCGACAACCAACCAGGCGCTACCACCTTTAGCAGCTAGACACAAAGTGGCCTGGCCACCGAGCCAACCCCACCGCCACAGCCCCCTATATAAGCCCCGACCCAAAACGAGATCAGGAGGAAGAGAAAAAAAAAAGGATAGATCCGAAACAAAAAAAGACAACAAGCAAAGATTACAAAAAAAAAGCTAAGAAAAAAAAAAAAAGAAATCCTACCAGCCAGCCAGGAATTTTTTTTTTTCGAAAGTTTGCTTTTAGATCTAGGGAATTCAGTGAGGTTTTGGGGAAAACTAATTTGGTATTCGAAGAGAGGAGGGAAAGGAGAGTGTTTCGGTATTTTTTTTTGGGCTCAAAGGATCTCCGGCACGGCGGCGACGGCTTCGAGGGAGAAAAAAATCAGGCAAATTTTTTTTTTTTCTGTTTCAGGTTTAAAATGAACAAAAAAAAGGGAAATTTAAAGCAGCATCCGGGTCGGGTCGCGGGACCCGCGCGTGGGTCCGTGCCTGGACCAGAACCAGATGTTGCTTCTTCCCCTTTTTATTTTTTATTATTTGTTTTTCTTTCTTTGTTTCTTTATTATTATTTATTTTTATTATCTTGTATTTATTTTTATTTCCATTAAATTTTTTTTTATATATTTTACTATTATTTTTTTTTCTTCTTCTTTTCTTTGCCATTATTATTATTATTATTTACTATATATATATATATGTCTTTTTTTTTATTATTATATTTTTTATTTTTTATTTATATACATATATTTTTGTTTATTGTTATTATTACCTTTTTTATTTTAATTTTTTCTTGCCACTATTATTATTATTATTATTATCCTTTTGTTATTTTTTATTTTCATTTATTTATATACATATTTTTATTTATTATTTCTCGTTTTTATGCATTGTTAATTTAAAAAAAATGAAAAAAAGGGTTTCTCAAATTTTTTTTTTAATAATAGTTCTTTCGCAAATAAAACCATTTTCTCTAAATTAATTTCGTTAAAAGAAATTCTTTAAAAAGCGAACTTTTTCTCGGAATGGTCGGAATATCAATCGTTTTTTGAAAAGGTTTGTGTATCAAAAATAATTATCGAAACATTATCGAAAGTATCAAAGTGATTCGGGAATTATTTTTTTTACATAGGTAATTTCTCTTATTTCGGAATTAATTATAAAAGGATATTTTTATTTTTATCAATTTCTCCACAAGTAAAATGTCTTTTTAACATTATTTTTAATAAAATGAAATCTCTTAAAAACGGATTATTTTTCGGGATGGTCGGAGTATCAATCGTTCTCCAAAACGGTTCGGGTAAAATTAATTACCGAAATATTATCGAGAATACCAGAGTGATTCAGAAATTATTTTTACACAGATAATTTCGTTTATTTTGGAAATTAATTTTAAAAGAACATCTTTATTAATTTTTGTTCTCTTCCCGTAAATAAAATATATATTTTAAAATTATCTTCGGTAAATGAAATCTTCTAAAAAGGATTGTTTCTCGAACGGTCGGAGTATCAATCGTTCCACAAAACGGTTTGAGTAAAATTAGTTACCGAAACGTTATCGAAATTATCGGAGTGATTCGAAAATTATTTTTACATAGATGATTTCTGTTATCTCGAAACTAATTATAAAAAAGACATTATATTTTATTTTTGTTATTATTTCTCCACAAATAAAAAAATGGCTTTTTTTTTATAAATATTTTTGGTAAAGGAAATTCCCTAAACACGGATCATTTCTCAGGATGGTCGAAATATCAATCATCCCTCGAAACGGTTCAAGTAAAAATAGTTATCGAAACATTATCGAAAATCTCGGAGTGATTCGGGAATTATTTTTACATGGATAATTTCTTTTACTTCAAAAATGATTATAAAATAAAATATTGTCTCTCATTTGTTTTAAAATATTCTTTTTAAATGTACTAAGAGAATTATTATTAAATGCTAAAAAATAAAAATCACTTTTTCAAGATTAAAGATAACACGCGATTAATTGGTGTCATTTTTAAAACGAGCGTCGTGGGGTGCTAATTTTTCCGTACGCGTAACCGTACTTCCGAACCAAATTTTTATTTCGCAGACCAAAAATTATCTTTTTAATATATCTTAGTTAATTTTAGGATATTATTAAAAAGATAAATTTTCATAAGTGATCAATCGCATTTAATCAAAAAAATTGATGACGACTCCTTGTATTTATAAAAAAAAAATCGTCGAACGATCGGAAAAACCATTATTACATCATTGGTTAAAGATATTACTTAAACTGGAATCATAGAAACTAATTATAATTATGATTTGATATGATAGACAGGCATGTTTAAAAATACCAAATTAAATTTACACCATATTAATATGGCATCCTTCAATCATCCACACCGTGCATTATGATAAAATACACAATATAAAGATTTGAAATTAAAAAAAAAAAAAAAAAAAGAAAGAAAAGAAAAGGTGGGGGGGTTGAAAATTGAAAATACATAAGATATTAAATTATTAATGTCAAAATTTTGGCGCCGAATGAGAGAGAGAGAGAGAGGTGGGTCAAACTTGGGTGGTGGTTCAATTGAGGCGACGGCAAAGGGTGATTCCATCGCCAACCGGGAGCATGCAGATCTCAATCCTGGGGTCAACAGCAAGAGCCTTGTTGAGTTCCAAAACAAAATCTCTGTAATACCTGACGTACTTCCTGAGAGGAGCATCGGCTGGTGCTACCACCGACCCATTCCATAGGGTGTTGTCGTAGCCGATCAAACCACCTACTTTCACCAGCTCAATTAGCCTCTTGTGGTAGTTTAGGTAGTTGTCCTTATCAGCATCCACAAATATGAAGTCATACGATCCATGATTCTTTTCCTGCCATTTTTTTTTTTATTTCCATATAGAAATTAAATAACTCAGTTATTGACAAATCCTGACGAACAAAAATGTTTGTCTTTTTAAAATAAAATCATGGTATGGTTTGGTGAAATTTACATCTTGGACTAATTGATCAAGAACTGGCATAGCAGGGCCCTCTTTGAAATCAATTTTGTGTGCAACACCAGCCTTTTGGATAATAGGCAGACCCAAATCATAGTTTTCTCTGTTAATATCCATGGCCAAGATCTGCAAACATTAAAAAAAAATGACTGTAATTAGTTTCCCATGTCATTTTTAAGGATAACTTCTTTAGTTCTTTTTGTGTGTGTTTCTTCGAGATAAGATCATTTTTTTTGTCTGTTAAATGATCATTAACTACCTTTCCATCTTCAGGGAGAGCAAGGGCTGTGGCTAAGAGAGAGTAGCCAGTGTAGACACCAATTTCCATGGTGTTCTTGGCGTTGATCAACTTAAGAAGCATGTTCAAGAATTGGCCTTCATCAGCTGATGTAGTCATAAGGTTCCTGTTTCCAATCAAATCAAATCAACAACAGTTAAAATCGCAAACCAAAAGAAGGTCCATAACTCCATATAGTAATGATAATTGGAGAATATGAATCAATAAACCAACCATGGGTGCTTGGCAGTCAACTCTCTGAGCTCCTTCATGGGTTCAGGCTCCCTCGGATACACACTAGTCTCAACGATGTACTGCAAAACCAAAATCCCATTAATAAAAATCAAAAACTAATGTCAAAACATCGATTAAAAATGAAAAAGATCAACATAAATCGTATAACAATTTAATTGGAAGCTTAATGATGATATATACCTGGTAAAGAGCATCACTTTGCAAAAGGCTCTTGTGGCCAACTTCCTGGTGCCTACCAGCCTGAGATTGCTGCTCTTGTGTATTGGTTGCCATTGCTACAAATCTTTCAAAAAGGTTCTTTCTTTCTTGCTTCCCTGTTTTTTTCTGAACCTGAGAGTTTCGATTGCCTTTGGATGGTAACCTGAGTTGAAAGAGGAAATGCAACGGGCTTATATGGAAGTTGAAAATCCGGGTTGGACCGAGAATTTGGGAGGCTGGACCGCCTGCCAACCCGGTTGGGGGGTTGGTGAAGTATGAATTGGGACCCATTCTTACCCCCACTGTGGCATGGGTAGAAAGTAGGCCAATGAACCATGACTTGATGACGAGGTCAATGCATTTGAGCTTTGCGATCTTACAAAACTTGTAAGTAGCCTAATTAACTTGATGAGTTAAAGAGATTTGAGCAGGAAAGTTGCATTTAGTAAAGATGATGATTGATTCCAATTCCAGTTGTTGTTTATTTATGTTTTCATGATTTTATTTTTATCATCCTTTTGCTTTGTTTTTTTTTTTCTTTAGTTACAATTGCAAAGTTGTTAGTTTTATCTTATATTATCCAAAAAAAAAAATTATATTTTTTAAATATTTGTATTTGATATCTGTATTCGACACATATTTAGATAGAAGTATTAAAATATAATCTTTCAAACAAATAAAAAATTCAGAAAAAAAAATTAAGTATACGACATATTCGTATCTAACATTTACCCAAATCCTAATCTAGGTTCTAGCAATTTTTGTTTCCTTTATTTTTCTATGGCTATGGGATTGTGTTATGTTTGTATTGAAATAATTGGGAATAAGCAACTTTGGCAGAAAGAATCAACTAAAAAAATTTGACTTCTAGTAGTATTTGTTTTTGAAATTTCCCCTATACCAACCATGGTAAAATTTCAAACTATTTTTCCAGTCACTTGACTTGTGCTTTTTAGCTTAAATTCCACATTTGAGCAAGTTTTTCAAGGGTTGAAGTCCTCAACACCGACCCCTTATTTCACTGTAACAATCACACTTGAAAATTTTCCACTTAAGTAAATGAAAAAAAAAAAGAGTATAAAAGAATAAAAAATTGAAGGAAGTTTACCTTACCAAAAGTTTTATTTTGAATTTTTTCACTAGCAAAGGTTGCAGGCAGCCTTTTTTTACCAAACGTTTAATTTTTATATTCTAAATAATATTCATTGTGCAACTACTATAAACTTAATTAGTCTAACAAGTAAGCATGGATATCAAAAATATAATAAGAAGCCATGCCTTTCACACTATTAAAAATATACAAAACGAAAGGTTGATTTTAATTTTAAGTATATTTGATAATTTTAGACATGATATGATTATGCGATAAAGAAAAATAATTAAAACACTATATTATACGATATAAAAAATAACACGAATACGACATGAATGCATAAACGCGGTAAAATCAATATAATATGAATTATTAACATGTCAAAAATTTATAAATGTATAATATCTTAAATACGTGACATGCAAAAATAATATGAACACGACACGAATATACAAATTATTACATTTAATTTTAAAAATATCTTTTAATTTCATTACCATAAAAGCTACCGCAATGACATACTGCCATGTTTTCAAGGAAAATGTTACAAATTTTCATATCTTTAACGTTGTTTTTTTTTTATTTTTTATTATTATATTAATCATGGCGCAAATGAAATTATAATTTTTCAGTTTTCTCACCTCAATCCAATTTCATTGGTATTTAAGTCTTTCTCAAGTTCTAGTAATATATACAAATTTACAAAATTAGAAGCAAATAAAATATCCTTTGTTCATTTATATATATATATTGTAGTTAATTATGTCATTTATAGTATTTAATAAAAAAAAATTATTTGATACATTATAGTGGAATTTAAAAACTCTACAACAATTTTAAAATGACATATGTTACGATAAAATATAATAAAAAATATTAAAAATTTAATATAAAAAACTTATTAAAATTATTATCCACAATATATAATAACAAACTCATTTAAAAATGATAAGTTGTGGAAATGCTAAATTGTTGTAGGATAAAAACTGAATACCAAGTTGGGTGAAAATGATGAGTGAGTCCAATGCTTTGAGTCAAAGCTTTGGTGCTAACAACCAGTTTGACTGTACCTCTCGTCAATCTACTTGCACAAGTTTTTTATGTCTATTTTATTTATATTAAAGATTTATTCATATTTTTATGTCTTATAAACAAATAAGTTTAAGAGTAAAGGGGTGAATTGCTTTTTCCAAATATAAATTCTTTTTTACTTAATCCCTAAAATTGAAGAAAAAATCTACTAACAAATTTGAAAAAAAAAAAAAATCATTATTCATTATTTATTAAAATATTATAATTTATTTTGTAAAAAATAATTATTTTAATTGTAAAATTGAGTAATAGTTTTTGGTCCACATATATTTTTTTATAATTTTATTTGAGTGATTGGACTGGTCGGAACTTTATTCAAAATTTGCCACTGCGAGTCTACAACTTGCAAACGAACTTTGCCATATCAGCTTCATCGAATGAAACGGACCGTCAAGATTGTAAAGCGCTTCTAAATTTTTAGCGCATGGAATAAGCTGCCACCGCATTTTTCTGCTTACATAATTTCCCTACCTTCATGTTTTTGGGTTTGGGTTGGATTTAGTCATTTATATGATCTAATGGGCTTTTCTTGTGACCCAATAAGATTAAGTTTCAATTTATTAGGATAAATATCTCTGTTTTTTTTTTTTTTTTTCACAAGTAAAATTGATAAATATATATATTTTATTTTAACATACCTTAAAAAGATTATATGTCATCATTCTATGATTTTCTATCGTTAATAGTGGAATTTAAAATCTCAATGGAATAATTTTTTAAAGGATTTACTATCGACTCTTTAAGTTATTATTTAACTAATATTTTTCGATGCACCGAAAATCAACATATTAATTGTGAACTACTACATTTAATATGAAAGTATATATTCATTAGAATTAAATTGGTAGAATAAAAATATTTTTGAGTTATTTGACCCCAAAAGTTAAAATTAGTATCCATGAAAATGTTAGGTATCCATGTTTGGTATATTGGATTGAGCTTTTTGAAGAAATAATAATAAAATTATTAAATATATGAAACTTTCAAATCAAATAATTGCATTACTAACAATTTTGAAAGATATTTTTATTTAAAATATTAATAATTCTTTATCTTATCTACCGTAAAAATTTTAAATTTTATAAACAGAATTAGCAAGATAATACATATATTTTACAATATATTTTTAAAAAATAATTAAAATATTATTTATAAAATTAAAAAATTCCATCGATGTATCAAGAATTTAATTTTTTAAATAAAATCAGACCAAACATGAATTAGAGGATAAATAAGAAAATAAGTGCTGCCTAATAACTCACACACCAACTAAGGGCATTGTGTTGAAATGATGTTGGGTGTTTGCACAATCCAAAAAAACCACTCTTGGCTTTTCTAAAGCCTTATTTGACTCCCCACCTAAACCAAAGATTGCTTGGCCCAATATCATCTTTCCTTCACAAAATAAATACTCATCACAAAATTAATTGCCTTTGCTTCCCACGCTTTATCCCTTCCTTCCCTGGCTGGTTGGCTTGGCTCCTCAATCAATATCACTAATGGCAGATTTCTCAGGGTACTACTTTATTTATTTTTATTAGACAGAAAAATAAGACTAAAATAAAAACAGAACGGAAATGGGGCCATGGTATTGGTAATGCATGAAGGCTACGTGTATGACAAAATGCCTCTAAGGCCTATGCACTTAAGACTTGAGGCACCTTCCACCCAAGTCCCACCACCACCACTAAACTAAATCTTAAAAATTAGACAAAAACTTTTTTTTTTAATTATATTATATAAAAATTGTACCTATTTTTATAGAATTTTTTTTTTTTTTTTTACAGACAATAAAAAAAAAGGAAAAAACAATGTTACAAACAAAAGACACTTGCTCTCTTTCTCTGTCTGTCTCTCATCCATTGTTTCAGTTGTTTGGTCTTGTCCTATTCTGATAATCTCCTTTTTTATTTTTTTTCCTTTTTTTCTGTCATCAGAAATAAAAAGTAACTGAACACAAGGCAAAATAACAAGGAGCAGGAGTGCAAGAGAAAAGTCCAAAAACTCCCAAAAAAAAAAAAAAAAAAAGAAAAGGAAAGGAAAGAACTGAAGAAACGCCTTTGATTCCTCTGTTGACAACTGTTTCTCTTAATACCCTTTTAATCTCAAAGACCCAATTTTTTATTCATCGTCTCAGTTTTGTTTTTCAGGTATTTCTCTTAATCCATGCGATTTTTAAAATAAAATATATTAGCTTTAATATAGTTTGCTTTTTAAGATCGTTTAATTTTACCCTTTATTGGGATTTCTTAGTTTTTGCTAATTTTATGGTTATTTACTTTATTTCTTATTCGATTTTTTGAAAGAATACGAGGGATCGAGGTCGACCCTTGTTGGGTTCTTTGCTAAAGTGTTTATTTTAATTGGGTATTTATCTACAAGTATTTGCGATTTTAATTTTCTTTTTTTAAATAATATAATTTTTTTGTCAAATATTTTGATGTGGCCATTCTTCAATTTAATCATCTGATGCTAATTTTGGTATTTTTTTTTACTAAATAGAGAGAGAAACGGGATTGGGTTATCATGTTTTCTCTAATTTTTGTCAAAAATTTCAAAGCTTTACTAGTACAAGAAACGGCTTAGATGATTTGTAAAAGACCTTGTTTTTGGGGTTGTTTCCATTTAGTTTATGGGTTTGTAAATGTGATAAAGTTCGTGTTTTTTTTTCCCTTGATGCAGATGCTTAATTTTGCATACTTAGATGGCTCATTTTGTTGATTTTGTAATTTGAGGCTTGAAGAAGCGACATTTTGATCTTTGGTTCCTGCTATCTCTGCATTTTATTCCGTTTGATCTGCTGCCATTGCCTCGAAGCATTTCGTGCAATAGCCTGAATGTTCTTCACCAAAAGATATTGAACTCTTCTCTGTATGTGAGCTGAAGCTAACTGTTAAATAACGAGCACATTATATGTGGTAATAATTTAATATCATTGGGTTTGTATCTGAGGTTACTTTTTCAATGTTCATCAATTGTTTCTTTAATTCTAGTTCTAGCTTGCAGCTGGTTATGGATGACAATGCATTGAAATGTTAACAAATTTATGGTTGAGTTATAGGCTTGTAGCAATGGCCACTTGATTTGTTCCATTTGGTCATGGTGTTGTGAATTTTACTGCTTGATTCTGAACTTAATGTGAATGACTAGTTATAAAGCTTTGTTATTTTGCACATGAAGTGAGTGGTTGTGAATAATCTTTATATGTCAAAATGGAAGGCAGAAAAGATATTGGAAGAAAGATTGATTTGCTAAGCTGGCTTAAATTTGGCATCTCGCACTGAAATATTTAAATTTGCATTGTATTTATAAGTTGAGTCTTGAAGTCATCTTGAATATGAATGTTTAGCAAATGAGTAAAAGGCTGGGTTAGTTAGTGTTAAAAATAATTTACTGAAAATTTGAGCTGGTCAGTTCTGGTAGCGTGGTTTTGCACATGCTCAGGTGCATTTTCATGTGTGGTTCTGAACTCTGAGTTTGAGTTAGTATCTATGTTACCCGGACTCTTCATTTTTCCTAAAGTACCCGTATTCGGCACCTGTGTTCAACATATATTCGTACATGGGTACTAGGGTATGATCTTCCAAATATATGGAAAATTTTAGAAAAAATTGAGCATACCCGTGTCCGACACATATCTGTATTTGACACTCACACCTGAGTCTGGATAAGATAAGTTAGTATCCTGTGTGTAATCTATGTTGCATGAGAGGGACTATGCCAATAAAAGGACAAATTAAGTACCAGAAGTATCTTAAATCTCAAGACAGTAGGATCTAAAAAGTGAAAACAATAATAATATCTTGATCAACTGGTTTGAGTCATTTCAGTGGGGGAAGGGAGGAGGGGGGGGGGGGTATCAGTGGAAAACATAACAGTTGTTCATCATGGGCATATTATTTTAGACTGCATGATTGGTTGGAAGAATATTTTATCCATTACTCGTGCCTCATTAGGTGATGCCTGGGATAGACTCCGAGGTGATCTCTTGTAATCATTCTCTTTTAGTTTGTTAGGTTCTGTTAATCTTCTTGTTATATTCCGCTTCCTACTTCCAGAACTTTATGTTGTGGATCATCTACTATTTATGCTTGGAATGCCCTGAACCAGAGAATTACTGCCTTATGGATGCTATGCAGAAAGTCTCTCGGTATAAAGAAATAGTCTATCAACTGCTTTCCAACCATCAACATGTCAATTGATATCAGTTCATATCTTGATCTCTGATTGAGCTGGCATGTTAGAAACTAGAACTGTTGGTACTCTGTTTTTGTTTTGATAGACCAATATTCAGTATTTAACTTAGTTTTTTTTTTTCTACTTGACCTATTAGGATTTCGTGTTGCATGCTATGTTACATAAAGTTATTCTTGCCTGAGTCTCCTGTCAAAAACCAGTATCTGTTTTCACTGAGGCAGTTATTCTTTGGGTTGAAGATGTTAACAGCTGGGGCTTTCGCTTGCTGACTTACATGATACGCCAAATGCAACTGGTCAATCCTATATGACCTGGGAAAGCTAAAAAACTCGGGAGTTTCTGAACTTATTTTGTAAGTTGGGATTGCAATATGTGTGTGTGTGTGTGTGTGTTTTAATTACTTTACATGATTTTCTTCCTGCATTGCATAACCCATCCCTCCCCTTCATTTTCCCCTTTTCATAACTGAAACGAGAATTTGGACATTGTGCTTATCATTTCAGATTTTAACTGCCAGTCTGAGCTTATGTATCCCTTTCATATTTTGACTTGAGAAGCGCGTAGCTTGAACGGGAATTTGTTTTGGAAATTTGGAATAATCTTTAGCATCTCTGACATATTTCTATTGGAAGATATCATCCCTGATGCAAGGTCAGGGGGGCACCATTGATTCCTTCCCTGAAACTGTTAACATTGATGAGGGATCTAGTCCCAATAACACTAGTGTTGGTCAACCGAATTCTTTAATGCTGAATCCTGTGGAAACTCGGTTATTAAATTATACAACGTCTTCTGGTGGGACAATCCATGGAAATGTTATTACTCCCGATGTTCAGAGCTTTAGTGGCTGGAGTTCTGGTGAGCCAAGCTCTAGATTGAGACTGCAAAACCAGGTGATGCAGGATATAAATCACCATCTTAATGATGATGGAACAAGAATGGAGCGCAGTTGGTCTTCTTCTTATGGTGCTTGTGTTGGGGCTGCTCCAAGGTCAGAACAAAGGAGGATTGAACCACCAAATGTCTTTTTTCCTGGGAGACTGAATAATGGTCGGAGTGGCAATCAGGTCAGAATTGGGCCCATATATTTGCAGGGTTCCAGCTCTAATCATAGCCCACAGAATGTGAATCTAAATGAAGGATTTATTAGCAGCAGTGGTAATGGAGGGTCAGGTGTGGGAACTGGTGTAGGTCCTTATCTCCACAACTCAGGTGGAGTAGAAAGAGAGCAGATATCTAATGCCTGTGTTTCTTCTGATAATGTTGGTAGTTCATCCGGAAGCTCTAGTTATGTGGGGGAGGAAAATAATGATGGCTCTTCTTTGGGCAGTTGGGGTTTATCCTGCAAGAGGAAGGCCCTTGAAGGTACTTCTGGACAGTCTTATTCTGCTGGTAGTTCTAGCTGTTTTCAACAAATTGAAAATGCTACATGGCATGCTGGTCCTGCTCGTAATGATGCTTCTAGCAGCTTGAGTTTATCTACACCCTCTCGGAATTTCCTCAACGTTAGTCCTCCTGATCAGCTGAATCCAAGAGTTGGGCTTGTTATGAGAGGAGTAGTTAGTGATGCATTTCCTTCTTCAAGTGTAAGAAGAACAAATCCGGGAAACCAACAAGAGTCTTTACCATTTAGTTTATCATCAACCGGGGGTTCTGGGCATTCTAGTTTTGGCTCTCCTAGTCACCCTAGAGCTCCCCCATTTAGGGACTCTTTAGACTTGAGATCACCAGCAGCAATAGCAGGAAATTCCAGTTCTGCCCTGAATCAACCTCATATGAGATTGAGGACTATTTCTGTTGTCCCAAGAAATGTGAATCCTTTTCCTTGGAATGGTACTTCCAATTCAAGAGCTGGCAACCCATCAAGTTCTATTAATTCTGGAGAGAGAGCTGCTGAATTACGGGAGGAACCAAACATAAGAAATATCCCAAGAAACAATGCAGAGCATCCCATGTTTGTACCAGCAACTGAGATGAGAAATGTAGCACTAGATCCAACAGGTTGGAGTTTGGCTTCTGGAAATATTAGCACTTCTGGAGGTATTCCATCTTCTAATCGACCTGGGCCTAGTTCTAGCATCCATCCTTTGCCCACTCCTGCCTGGATTCCTCCTCACAATCCTCCAACACATAATCAACAAAGACTATCAGAATTTGCTCCTTGGTCTTTATTTCCTCCAGTGGATTCTGAATCGGCTGGTCATAGCCACCATTTTCCACCATTGTCTTCAGGCACTTCTGCTTCCTCACAAGAGACAGTGGTGTCATCTGGATCTAACAGCCACGGTAATAATCAACCATACCCAAGGTCAGCATTCATATTGGAGAGACAAGGTGATGATGTTCTTGGGATGACCCACTCATTGCGAGCTTTGGCTGCTGATATTGAAGGAAGACACCGTCTAATATCTGAGGTTTGTGTCATGAAGGTTTTTCTGCTAATTTTTGCCTCTGTACATTTATATGTCTAAGGCTACCTGAAGATGATTGGCTTCTTAGATAATGATGATTGGTAGCATTCTAGAATTACGGCAGTCATCCAATCCTATGACGTACATCTATATGTAGTATTGTGTTTATATGCATATAAACTTACACCCCTGTGTGCACAGTCATATGGTTTATATGCTCACACAAACAAACATATAAATCATAAATCAATTCTAAGAAGACATAGTTTCGTTCCTAAATTGCTATTGATATTTTCCCTTTTTGTTTTCCACATTTCATATTTGATGTTCTTCACAAATTCATTTTGGATAGGATATTTAGAATGTACCTTGCTTTATTTATCCATTTATTTAGATTGAACTGTCAAGAAGGATAATTTTTCCCCTTCCTTTGCACTTTCATACTTGACATCATGGCAACTATTTATGATTTGCACTTTCAGAATTAATCAATGCAGTTAATATGTCATAGTAGTGCATAATCATATTCTGATGTAAATTTTCCCTTTCTGAAACATGTAATCTTAAAATATCTGAACATGATTCTAAGTTTATATAATATTCTACATTAATATACAAATGTTAGTTATTTTAGAAAAAAAGAGCTAAAGGAAAACATGAACGTGATTTTGTCCTAAAATGAAATAAGGCAACCAGTAGTAAATGAGGCTCGTTATCAAATCATTCATACGAGTGTTTCTGCATCATCTATATCAATCAGTTTGGCCTTTTTAACACTTTATTCCAAGCTGTACTCCATTAGATCCCTGGTGATGTTCGTATTCCATATTAGTCTGTACTTAGTTTGTATCAAATTATCTGTTGCCATTAGTGCTTTCTGTCCCATGCATATGAGTTTGTATCAAATCATCATTTCACCACTTTTTTGTCCTGACTATTACCTATTGCCACCTTAATATTTAATTACGATATTAAGTTTTGAGCAATCTCAACCTAGAAAAGGAAATGGGGCAGTTTGGCATTACTTTCATGCAATTTTTATAATAGATTGGAATGTCATGATGCAATTCTGGATGCTGTGGCTTTTTACAAATATACTAAGATAAAAATTTACAACAGTCATGTGTCACTTATTAGTCTCTCTCTACTAAAATGTGCTATCTCTGTAGTTCTCTCTTCTCTCAGGTTATGTTCATTTGGTTTGTTTTTTCAGCTGTTCAATTTTGTTGGATGTGGATGATTTTAATTTACCTCTTCTTTATAATTAACTTTTTGTCCAGGAAAAAAAGTGCTGAAACCATCTCCATTTTGCTCAATAGTCAATTCCTAATTATGCAATCCATATATGTTACATAATCTGTTTATACTTTTTGCTTCTTAGCTTGTTAATTTATCAATTTCAGAAAATCATGTCTATTACATAAGCTGACCAATTAAATTTGAGATAAAAGATCATGTCGGTAAATTATAGTGTTCTCTATAATGGCAATTGAACTTAAGAAAACATTCCAATAACTTACTGCTCATTTTCTTCTCCATTGTCAGATTCGCCAAGTCTTGAATGCTGTGCGTAGGGGGGAGAACTTACGAATTGAGGTTTGGTTTTTGATTTGTGCAATGGTTATGTTACCATGACATTTTTTTAATAGGTTAATTTACGAATGGTTATGCTTGCAGTAGAGATTTTTTTTTTTTTTCTTTGGCTACATTGACTATAATGATTTAGCTGGCTAAGGTTGAAAACATTTCTTTTTCGTCTTGCCTTTTATCTTGCTCAACGGTTATATCAATAGGTGATACGGTTTCCGTGCAATTCATATTCTTTCCCATTTATTGAATTTTTCTCATACCATATTTCCTCTAAATACAACTAAACTGCTATAAGAGCACTTCAATGAGTTTTAGTTTCTTTGAAAATGAATGTATTTCTTGGGATGGATTGAAAACATAGTAGCTTCAAGCAGTTAGATGGCTTTGGTGGAAATGTATCTCGTCTCTTCAAGGGAAATGATAAAAGTTGGAGAGAAATTGGTGCTGATGAGCAGAAATAATATCATTCTTTATCAACCTCCTTTCACTAGTTGGGATAAATGCAGTATTCTAGAATATGTTTTCACTACGGAGAACAAATTCTGTGCGACATATGTAACTAGCTTAGTCTTGAATAATCTCAGTTTATTTTCGGGCAAAGCATATTATTGGGTAATTTGGTGCATGGGAGGTTTGTTTGATGTCTGTAGATCATTGACTAGATTGCTTCAACAGTTGAACATGCTAGTGATGTGGGGAAATGGTGACGTTCCCTTGTATTAAGTCACATTTCTGTTCTTATTGCATATAGTCTAGTCTTGTTTTTTATGGCCATCAGGTCACATGCACGGCTTGGTATCCTTTAAGCAAAAATTTCTTGCAATCTTTGAATCGTAGCATTCAGGGATAAAAAAAATTATATAGTAGGATGCTGCACCCCCTTTGGTCCCAGAAAGGAAAAGAAACAGGTTCCCAACCTTGAGAATACTGAATACATGTCTAAATACTTTCTAAATTGATTTCCACCAAGGAGCACCTGGGTAGAAGCCTAGAAAGTGCTCTGTTGTCTGAGAATAATTCTTGGTTCTTTCCTACATTAAATGATGTTGTATGACTATTAGATCTTTATATGATGACCTTTCAGGATTATATGCTGTTTGATCCGTTCGTTTATCATGGTATGGCTGAAACGCATGACAGACATAGAGATATGCGCCTTGATGTTGATAACATGTCTTATGAGGTAAAAAGGGATTACTGTTTTATGTTCTATCTCCTCACCTCAATTGAAGGTTATTCTTCTGACATGACAATTGGAACATTAGGAATTGTTGGCATTAGAAGAACGCATAGGAGATGTAAGCACCGGACTGAGTGAGGAAACCATTCTGAAGTTTATGAAACAGCAGAATTATTCATCCATTACAACAGAATCCCCACAAGAATTGGAACAGCCATGTTGTGTCTGTCAGGTATGATGCTAAAGGAGAGCAGATAGATAAGCTTGCTTTAAATAGCTTCATTCAGCTTTAACTGTTAGTTTTAGTTTTGTTTACCTTGTTTCAACTTGTTAACAATGGCAGGAAGAATATGCAGATGGGGATGATACTGGGACACTAGATTGTGGACATAACTTCCACACTAACTGCATCAAACAGTGGTTAATGCTAAAAAACATGTGTCCAATTTGTAAGACAACAGGGTTGCTGATCAAGTGAAAGCAAAGGCTGTTGTTAGATCCAATAATAGGGTGGATTATTATTATTATTATTATTATATCCGGATTTAAACCGGCTTTTTCTTGCTCATGAACTAAAACTTTCAAGGTGATGGAGCAGCTGTTAAATGTTATGAATTGTAGGATGAGTTTGTGGAATAACTTTGCATAAATCATCATGACAATGATAACATATTTGAAATAAATATTTTATGACATTATCAAAGCTTAGTTCTTTATTTTTCAGATGGAACTGAACTTATGAATGTGCTAAGAATATATATATATATATATATATATATTAAATTGAACATTTGACTCATTTATATTATATGGTTTGTGACTGTTTACTACCCAACCCTTATTACAGAAGCAAGCAAGGGGGCTCCTTTCTTAGCTATACTGGAAACTGGAAAGCTAGCCTCTCCCCTTGAATGATCTTTCTTAGCTTTAGAGGCTAAATTGGGCTTTTCCTCTGTAAATATTCTGAAGCCATTTATGGTGAGCCCTGAGCTATTGGTGTTGCATCCAGGTATGATTGATGAGCCCTCAAAATAGAATTATTAAAAGAACAAAAAAAAAAAAAAACCATCTTACGCCAAGATTATTGAAAGTACTTTTTAAGATTATATAGATATAAATAATATTTTTAATCAACGCTTAAAAATAATAAAAAAAATAAAATTATCGATTATTATATTTAATATAATATCATAAAAAATATTTTAAGAAAATTTGTTAGTAAAATCTAAATTAAATTAATTATTTTAGATAAAGTATCAACTGTAGTTTCATGGAAAGATTCAAGATTAAATCTAAAATTTAATTCAACTGATTCGTGTATAAAATTCAATAAATTTAAATTTTAAATTTTTAATATTAATAATTTTTATTTATTTTTAAATTACGATTTTTATTAAAAAATGAAAAAGTTCAATCATGATGATGATGATTCATTCTAGGATTTAGTGATAAATATAACGGCCATGTAAATGGCTTCTGGCTGTTTGATTGACATGATGACGCATCCACGTTTTCTTTATTTTTATCAAATTATTATTATTATATATATCATCATTAATCACCTTTCTGCTGCATGTAGCAGCCGTTTTTGTGTTGCGTGAACAGCACGTATCGCCGTCTCGCTTGCTAATTCTATACCCTACCACTATACAAAAATCTTTCTTTGAATTAGTAATTTCCAATAATTTAACCTGAAAATAACCCAAGTTCCTGTCCCAATACTATATCCATTATTATTATTATTATTATATGTGCCCATTTACCCATTTTTTCTTTGATTATATTTTCCCATTACCATATACTTTGCAGGGTTTGGATGCAGAGAAAGTTGAGTTTGGTTGTGATAAGTATGGAGGTAGAGTAGGACTTGAACATAATCAAAAGGGACGTAGAGTTGGTATTCCAGGTCGCATTTTGATATTTAAGTCAGCGTAAATCTATGAAAATAAAGGAGAAGCAAAAAGGAAGAAAATGGCAAAAATTGTTCTAGGATTTTTGGCCTGAATGCATGAAGAATCTCGAATACATTAATCCTATTACTAGTTTTGGTAATTATTTATCATCTGTCATGTGAAATCAAGTTAATTATGAATATGTATCATTCTTTTCAAGAATCAACAGTTGACTTCTTGTTATAAGGCCTCATGGACTTAGCTAAGTATTGAATCTTAATCTAGTGTAGTACTTGGTATAACACATAGTATGATCATTAAACGGCTTCATTTTATCTGAGTAGTGAGCATTGCAAAACAAGCAAAGGTTTAATATCTCATAATTGGTAGTGGAGTCTAGATTCCACAAGCAAGATTAGTAGGGTGAAACATACCGTTAAAGGTATATTTAAAAAATAAATAAGACATGAGATAGTTTTTTAATTTTATTTATGGATTTAAAAATTTTATTATCAGTATATCAAAGACCAACTCATACCAGTTCATGTTTGAACTGATATTGAAAATAAGTAAAACATATACATATTTTCCTCAAGAAAAGATTAGCTAGTCCATTTTTCTTGTATTCTACTGTATACTATGCCATTCATTTTAAGTTAAAAGTAGCGTGGTCTATTAACAGAATGCTGAATTTTTAATTTTAATAATTAAGATTTATTTTTGACAATTTTAAATTCCAAAAAAGAAAATAAGCCATTCATTTTTTTATAAAGAATATGGGCAATTTCACAAACTTTTTTTCCCTTAGGGATGGGAGTTTCGAATTTTAAATCTTTTAAGTAAAAAATAAAATTTTATAAAGTGTTTGATTGAGTTTGATGTCAGTGAGTCAAATGATATCAACTCAATTGATAAATTGACCTAAAACCTAAATTAAATCATAATAAATATAATTATCATTTAATATTAATTTTAAATATTAACTTTTTAAAAATTTATTAACACATAATTAAAAAATACATAATTATCCATATTTTACAGTTTCGTAACTTTTTTTTGTTTCACTTTTTATATTTTTTATCCATGTAACGCGTGTGAGACAATTTAGTATAAAATAATATTTTCACTCATTAACTTTTAATTTAATATAAAATTATTATTATAAATAATATATTAACTTAATTTTAAAAAAATTAAGCAAAATCCAACAAAATCACTGAATTAAATGTGGGTGACACAGCAATTTCACAAGGATTTATATTTGATAATTATCGGTGTATACATTGAAATTACATCATACAATATCACCTGTTGAGTTAAAAATTAATGATTAAAAGTTAGGGTTAAGATTAAAAATTAATGATTAATTTTTTAATAAAATATCAATATAAAATTTACTGTCAATATATAAATTTATATATTATAATGCATTAAATACAAATACATTTTACAAACCTTATTTTTTTTATTTTTTTCAAAAACTGTAGAAGACAAAGTACAATAATTAATTTGTGAGAGGAAGCGCGAGTTGTGGGCACGTAATTGTATAAACAGGTCTTTATCGGAAATGGCAAATGGCAAAATACGGTGGGGTCATCATGAGTTTGTGGGACCCTTAAAAGGGGTGAGAGAAACAAACAAATCTTTGTTACAATTCGCTTTAGGCAAAGCCCCTCTATCTCTATCTCTCGCTATCTATATATATATATATATATATATATATATATATATATATATATATATATATGTATATATATATAAAATATACGTTTTTGTTTTGATTCTCAGTAACGGCATTGGCTTATGATTGTATTTTGGGGTCTTCTTCCTCCTTTCCTTCCCACCTTCTCCAAACAGTATATCAGCCCCCTCTCGCTTTCTTTTTCACCTTTTCTATCTTCCTTGTTTGCCACCCTTTTAAACGCCTCCTCTCCTCTCTTCTTTTCTTTTCTTCTCACCTCTTTCTCTTTCTAGCTAGCTACCTATTATGTCTGAAGAAGGCGACCATCAAAGTTTCTTATTGTGGGAAAACCAGTCATGGGCTTTATCCAATTCAGATAATTATAATAATTCAGCTGGTACTGGTAGTGAAGAGAAATCTGCAGGCAATAAACAACAAGAACAAGAAACTTTACAAGATCATGAGACGAAGAAGAAGAATAAGAGAGGCTGTGGAGGAGGAGTTGCAGAAAATGGTGAATCAGATGATCATGAGATGCATATATGGACAGAAAGAGAGAGGAGGAAGAAGATGAGGAACATGTTTTCTAACCTGCATGCTTTGCTTCCTCAGCTTCCTCCTAAGGTAAGCAAAATTAAAATTAAAAAAAAAAAAACCCTTCTCAACATTAAATTAAAGTTGATATATAAAAAATATATATGAGTGATACTTTAGAGGGCAAGTTGTTGAAATATTGATACCTAACGTTATTCTGAAACTGAAAAACTTTTACATTTGTTTCTACCGTGTGTGGCCTCAACAAAAATGAGAAGATAATATCTTGGTCTTGCTGAAATCTTTTATGAGAAGATATATATTCATTCATGAGCAACTTTTTGAAGTTAATATTTCTGCCCAAAAGAAGCAGAGAAACCCTCACTTATCTGTTTGTTAATATTTTGGTTCCTTCTAAGGTTGTGGGCAAAAGTTACCTACATTTGTTAACAAGTTTTTGACAAATTTTGAGAACTTAACCAGCCCAAACTTTCGTCATTGTCAAAAGAAAGTAAAAAAACGTGTCACTATAAGTGTTCAAAATTTCAGATTGCTTCCTTTATTTGTCCATGGTTTTAAGATGGAAATGTATTTATTGGAGCTGAGTTGTCATAAACTGCATAATTTTCCAAATCCCAGTTTTTGTTGAATGTTGACAGTATTTTTCTGAACCAGGGAGATATCATTCATGGTCTAATTATTTACTTTCTTGGGTTAACTCCATAAAATTAATCTGTATTCTGTACAGGCTGACAAATCGACCATAGTTGATGAAGCAGTAAACTACATCAAAACCCTACAACAAACTCTCCAAAAGCTACAAAAACAAAAGCTAGAGAGATTCCAAGGTGCCATTAGTTTTGGTTATAATGAGCCCTCATTAATGATGACCACCCAAAAGCAAGCTTTTGATTCAAGCAGGGAGTCATTCCTGGCTGATCAAGTATCTTCTACTGACCTAGCCAATATTAGTGCAACCAATTTTTCAAATTCTCTTTCAGTCTCTCAATTCCCCGCTGTAACATTTCAAACATGGACTTCTTCCAACGTTGTATTGAATGTATGCGGTAACGAAGCACAAATAAGCGTGTGTTCACCAAAGAAACCAGGTCTCTTCACCACTATTTGCTATATTTTGGAGAAGCACAAAATAGAGGTGATTTCTGCGCATGTTTCCTCAGATTCTAACCAGAGCATGTTCATGATTCAAGCGCATGTAAGTTTCTACTTATTTCTATAATCTCTGCCTCGAATTATCTATATTTGTACTTATAATTTGCTAGCTACCACATAATTCATGTCATTTAAAGATGCTACCTTGTCTAGTTGCATGCAAAATTAGGGTTCTGGTAATTTCAAAGGCTATTTCAGATCAGCTAACTCTTCAGCCTTACCAGACTTCTGATCATACCAAGAAGATTATTGTCTTAGACATTGTTGGCTAAATTAAAACCTTCAAGCTACATGCCAGGAACTAATTTTGGACATTCTTGCTGGTGGAATCCCTCAAAATTCTAGTCAATTAATATTCTTTATATATCGGAAACTTACATGGTTTCAGCATATAATTGAGGATTGTGCCTTAAGAATTCCTAATTAATTAGGTTAGATCATATAGAAATAAAAGCACACTCAAAGCTTTTTACTGATTACATTAAATTTTTTAGCACCAACTTATACATTTGTATCTTAACCAGGCAAGTGGAGCTTCTAAACAGTTGCCAGAGGCATTTCAAGTCGAAGAAATGTTCAAACAAGCTGCAGGAGAGATCATGTGCTGGGTCTCCTCCTGATCATGCCAGAAACTAGGCCCTCAAATATAGTTGCTTCTTTTGGTAAAAGCTATAAGAGATGGGGTAAATGATCTATCGCCATATGAGTCATGACGATATCCTTTTTACCAACTTGAAATATTCTGTTGAGGCTAAGCTTTTTATTGGTATATATATATATATATATATATATATATATATATATATATATATATATATATATATGCTTCAAGATAGCTTTGTTTGTTCGAAGTTGCTGCCTTAATTAGGATATGAATTCAGCTGCCCTCCCTACATAGTCCATACTTGAAGGCTGCAACTCAAACCTATTGTCATGTTATTTTACAAAATATAGGCTGTTGTGCTTCGACGTTTATAGTTTGAAATATTATTAAGATGAAAAAAGAAAAGATGATATCTTGGTGCATAACAACATTTTCGAACCTCTCTTCTCGTACTCATTGATAATGAAAGACAAAATGATGCCCGAACCCTCCAAATGTACATGCATATAATTCGACACTGAGCATAAATCACTATCATCTTTTTTTTTACAAAAAAAAGAAAGATAAAAATTCAAAGATCTTTCGAACAATATAACTGCGCAATTGATTTCCCTGAAACGGGACTTGAAATGATTATACATCAATGAGAACAATTTGGTATTGTGAAGAAGGCAAGGCATGATGAGTGCAACAGGCTTTATTTTGATTCAACAGTGCTGTTCCTCCCGTTGTGATAAGCATTTCACTTATAATTCTTTTCATTATTTATTTTTTATTTTTGGCACAAAGCAAACTTCAACTTGAAGATAAGAGAAAGGATTACGGATACTGGGATTCAAACCTTAAATTTACTGGATGCTACTTCTTAAGAGTTGTTGAATGAACCAATTGAGTTAAACCTGAATTCACAATTCTTTTTATTATAATCTTGTAATTGTTCAATCATATCAAAGATTTATGTAAGTGTGGACTGAATACTAGATCCTACGCAATTCTAAATTATAATATAATAATTGTAAGTGATATGTTTGTAAAAAAAAAAAAACTGATCTCTTGTTTTGGGCTGTCCAACCCGAACACAGGTCTTGGGCTCTAAGGTCCTTTTCTTGACTAATTATTTTGGGTCAAATTCTTGTTCAGGTTTTGTGATCATAATTTACAGCCCAAAGTGAGATGAATTGGGCTAGAAATGATAATATCAATGTCAGGATCAGGATCAGGCTTATCTAGGGTAATCAGCATATCTTTGTCTTTCAATTCTAAAAGGAACTCTTTAGAGAAAAGAAATCCCAAACGTCAAGATAAAGGATTAAAGCTCTTCTAGTTTGTGAATTTCAAATATGACTGGGAAAATGTATGAAATCCAAATGTTAAATAATATAACTGTTTATAGCCAAAGTATACGGCTACTGTAGAGGCCATTGAAACAATAATCCTGGTCATGAACTTGCTGACTTGCAGAACTTTTCTCAAAGATCATGTATATATTCCTGATCTAGCGTTTATTAGAGTGACAGGTACTTCAAATCATACTTTGCAGACATAAATTTCTTGTCTTGTACGAGGTTTAAGAGAAGCAGGTACTGTTGGCTCTTCCATTGTTCACAAATCACAACCTTTGATAATTACTTCATCTTTTCTACTCCATTTGCTACATGCAACACAAAGATAATTTGATCAAATCAAACTCGAATTACAAAGAACAATTGGGGGAAAAACACTGTAAAAAACAATGGAAACTTATTTAGTTATTACTACAAAATTTCAAAAGCAATTCCTGCAACAGGCCTTAGCATTGGCAATGTTTAATATGTTCGTGTTCTGGTTGTTTTCGAGTAATGTGTCAAAACACTAGTCAACTTCATCAAGCTTTTCTATGGTTAAAAACCCTCCATGATTTGGCAGCACATGGGTAAATTCAAAAAGTGCCAAACTCAAAAAAGTTAAAAAAGGGAAGACATTAATGGTTGGGACCCAAATGCTGCAAAGACAAACGAAATTCCCCAATTGTTGTTGTGACCAAAAGAGAAAGAACAAAGTTGGAGTTTGGGGCATGTGAGCACTAGTAGCCACCACCCACGGGGAGGAAGAATATGAACCAATCCATGTGATTCCATGGTTTTATTCCCACCCAACATGTGACCCATTATCTCCCCACATCTTTTAAAACCACACACCTATTTTTCCATTTCAAAATTGGGGTTGGTGTCCTTCGGGAGGGGACCCTACCCTTCCTTCCATGTTTCAATGCCATGATTCTTCTGTGGACCTCTAGCTTAGCTATCTTTGGCAGTCCACAGTCAAAACCCAGTTTCAAGTTTTCATTTGATGTGCCCCTCTCAAGCCTCAGCAGAAAGTGAGAAAAAACCATGCCAGGAATTAACAGAGTACCCCCCAAACAAAGAAATAAATAAGGAAACCGAATTTTTTTTTACTGTCAGGCCTCTCTCTGGATAAAATAGTGGAAAAAAAGGGAGAGAAAAAGAAAGATGAAGGAGTTGGTCTGGAGTCCAGGGGACAAAATTTCAGGCTTTGAATGTGATTTGTAAGGATCAGCTTTCTATAACCAGTTATCAGATACTAGACCCACGTTTATTCCCCCACTCTAAACTTAGACATTTGATTGCCACAAACTGATTCTGTACTGTGTTTGTAACAACTCAACCTTTAAAAAAAAATACATATGGAGTTTTTTTATTTTTTTATTTTATTGATTCAGGTGTTCTTAATTTTTAAAGAAATATGAGATTACAAAGTTAAATTAATTACAGACCTAAATTCAAATCGAACAGCTGAGCTCTAGGACTAAAGTTGTAGGAATTCTTGCATCAAAGATCGAATTAATAACAGAAGCAGTCAAGCTCTTTCAAAAGGCCAACGTTCAACTCTAATTCCAGGAAAAGTCTGCAACATGTGTCACTCACACTCATCAAATCAAATCAAATCAAAGTTTTTATAATTATTGAAGGCTTTGCAAGCTCATTCACCTATAAACTAATCAATTATCCAAAAAAATAATAAAAATAATAATCAGCCTCATCAGGATTCAAGGGTTCCCGCAAAATATATGAATTAAAAAAGAAACAAAAATACAATAATTGGATACACCAAGAACAGATCTATCTTTTCATTTGCTTTCCTTGACAAAAATTCTTAGGTACAAAATTACATACAAGAAAATTACGATCCTCCTCTATATACCCATCTAAGACCCTGAAATTAAAAAAAAAAAAAAAATTGTCTTCATTTAAACAAAAAATAGAAAAATTAAAATCTTTCTTTTAAAGAAAAAATCTAGTAATTAAGTAGTATCATTCAAAACGGTACGACTTCACTGCAAGCAAAATCATCCGAATTCCCAATAGAATCTTCAGGCCACGAATCCCGAAGCAACTTAAGCAGCATTTGAGCCTTCCTCTTAGCCCTATCCGTACAGTCACTTTGAACCAACAATAGCAACTGCGTCAGAACACCCGCGCTCACCGCGTCCCTTTGACTCTGTTCCGACTCCGAACACAGTGCCATGAGCGCTCCAGCTGCGTACTCCGTAGCCCTGTCGGAAATCTTTAATATTGTCTTTACCAACAATGGAACCGTAAGCGCGTGTGCCGTAAACGCAGAGCAACCCGAGGGGATCCGACATAACAACTCTATCGTCGCCAAAGCTCGTTCCGCTTCGCACTTATCCAAATCGGCTAACCGGTCGATCAACGTCTCGGCCGCTCCAGCTCGAACCGCTTTGTGCCTGGTTTGTTTTACTAAGCACAAGGCAAAAAGGGCTCGAATGCTGATTTTTAACGCGCGTGGATATGAGTTGAGGCTTTTTAATATGTCGGTGACGCCTTCGAAGATTTCATCTACATTGCTAATCTCAGCTCGAAGATCTGACGATCTTGTTCCAGCGAGAACGATATCGATGAGCGAAGCTGAGTTGACTCGGACTTCAATCGAGGAATGGAACAAGAGTTGTGATAAGTAGATTATTTTGCTTGAATCCGAAGCGATTGATGTGCACTCAGATTCGGTGAGTTGAAACATTACTAAAAGCGCAAGTGCCTCCTGGTTCAACTCCGACGAACCAGAACTCGTGTCTGAAAACAAGATGCTTATGAGCATTTCACGTGCGTTAGGAGAGGAAATCAAGGAACGGTTTTTGTCGGAGTCGCGGGCGAGTCCCTTGAGTCGACGCAGAGCAGAAAGACGAGATTGAAACGGATTCGAAACGGAGGAAGCCCGATTCAGCAAGGACCGAACCACGGTAGGCTCGGCGGGTTGTTTAGGTGTAGGAATTCGTTCGATACCAAAGGCCTGGTTCGCGACACACCAATCTTGAATAAGGCGGCGAAGGGTATGGTTAGGGATGAGAGTGAAATCAGAGAGTGGGGCTCGAGTGACAGGACAAGTGGTGTTACCGGTTGCAGCCCATGACTCGATGCTGGTTCGGTCATAGGTTTGGCCAGTGCTAACAGTTACAGGGTCACGCATGAGCTCAAGTGAGATTGGACACCTAAAATAATAAGGAACTTGCACACCAACCAAATCTAATGGCTCTATACTTCTAGGCATCTCCAGGGAAAAAGGAAACAAAACAAAAAAAAAAAAAAGATCAGTTGCGGGGGAGAGGACTCTGAAAATTCTCTGTGGAATTCTGTATGGTGCCTGGTTTTGGTTTTCACACTTATATGAAAATTTTGGAACAGAGAGACAAAGTACCCAACAGCTGTAAGGGGGGGTTCTGCTATTATCTGACTAAGGGCCACACGTGTGGCATTTATAAGTCTGGACTCTCGAACCTAACTGGCTAACCAAGAGAGTTGAATTAGAGGTGGTTAAGGGTTTGGTCAAAGGAAATGTGCTCACTTTGTTGGTTGGGTCCCACTCTTTTTCCAGCCTAAAATCTAACTTCTGTTTACATCAACAACACAACTACTGTGTAATGAGACCGATTGTTTATTTATTAAATTATTATCATTAATAATGGTTTGGCCGTTGGCTTGTGTTTTGCAATTGAGTCCTTATGGTTTGGGATTTTTTTACATTATGCACTATCTTTTTTTCTTGTGATTTAAGATTTCTTTTAGATATTGACACATTGCTTTTTTCAACCATTTGATTTGATTTGATTTTTTTTTTTTTTTAGTTTAACTCAAGTTCAAACTTCGAAGAGTAAAATTCAAGGCTTATGTGTTATGTTTTGTTTTGAGTGATTTTTTTCAAAAAACCAATGACCTTATGTCTTCTCCTTTTATAAAGTATATACTTATTTTGTATTAACCAATTGTCTCAGTTAATAACATAAAAAAAAAAGTATTTATGATATTCGAATATTTGATTTATTAATTAATGCATCATTTTTTTCTATTTAAAGAGTTGAATTCAAATTTTATAATTCTAATATAAAATACATATTTTATGAATATATTATGATCCACCTTCGTCGTTATTTATCATTTTAACTTACACAAAAAAAAAAAAAAACCTTGATTTAAGAGAAGACAATAGTTTGGTTGTGAATTTGTGATACTTCAAGGGAAGAAAATTCGGATGGCTTGTTTATATTTTTAAAAATTTTGAACATAATACAAAAATACGATATGAATATGATACATATAATAAATAGAAAAATAATGTAATAAATATAATATTATATTTTTAAACATGATTAATATAATATATTTAATATATATCGTATTCGTATTCATATTTAAAATTTTAATATATTTAATAATTTATATAAATAATATAAAATAAGACATATATATATATATCAAATCTATTATTTGTTTGAAAGAAAAAGAATAAAGGGTGTGGCAGTGAATTGATCAGATAAGTCGATGATCAACAATTTAGATAATTTTAACTTATCTATCTTTTTAGGTGCTGTTTTATGTCTATGCTTTACTGGTTAGTAAGAAGACTCTCGCTTTATGCATGCATGCATGCATGCTGTCATGGTTTGTATGTCCTATGGAAATCACGAGTATAAATATCTCCTTCAGCATTGTTTTTGATATAATTTTTAAAGTTAAAAATTATTTTTGAACGTAAACGTAATACTAAATAGATACAAAAAATTTGACGTTGAAATTATGGTTTGAAAAACCAAGCCAAAAAGTCAAAAAATATAATTTTTGGGTTTTAAAAATTGACTTTTGCATAAAATAACTTTATTATCCTCACATCTCTACACTTTTATTATTTTAAACATTTTTTTTTGACATTTCAATTTTCAACAACACCTTTTTACAATAATACTAAACACTTAAACAATTTTAAATCATATTTTTTTATCATATTTTTTAAACACATTTTTTTCACTCAAAATTTTTGTTAACTTAAATTTTTTCCAAAGCAATGTTAAACTACTCCAAAATTATGTTAGGACAACACTTTTACAGTCTGGTGGCATGGGGTGTCAAATCTTGCTTTTGTGACTGAAATTTTTTCAAAAAGAAAAAAGAAAGGAAATCAAACCAATGGTAGCCTCAATCTTCAAAAGCTTTTGTGCCTTTAAAAAAGGTGGTAAACACTCAACCAAAAAAAAAAAAAAACTACTCCATGGAAAGAAGAAAGGTTTTGAGCAGCACCAAATGGAAGTCAAGCCTTCAATCTGAAGAAAAAAATAAATTTGGATCAAAAGAAATTATGAAGGAAGAAAATGAAATATGAAAAGTTTGATAAAAAGGGAGGTCCGATTGCAAAGAAGGAGAGAGATTAATTATTAGGTTTGAATTGTGGGCAGTCAATGGTCAAAGAGGAAGAGATAAACAAAGGGATGTGCGGGTCCAGACTCCAGATTGTCTCCCCACCTCTTTATTCGATCAATCAAAAATAAAAACAAAAAAATTCGTGGATAACATCAATAGGATTGTTTCTACATGGGGTGGGACCCAACATAAGTGGACGACGTTATCAAGTGGGCCCCATAATATTAATACTCTGTCTACTGTCTACTTTAACCAAAATAGGGTGTAAACTATGTATTTTTCTCACAAATTATTTTTCGAAATAAATTTAAATTCGATTAAATTATTAGAGCCGAATTCGAGATTGAGCAATTCGAATTATCAAATGAATTTAATTTGAGTATTATAAAATTTGATTTGAGTGACTCATAAACTTAATCAAATTTTTTTTATTATTTATATTTTTTATTTAATTAGTAATAAAAAATTTAATTCAAACTCGAACATAATAATTGGATTTGAACTGAATTCATTTTTTACTAAATAAATAAACTTAACAAATAATTCGAATAATTCATTTTATTTCAAATCAAACTCAAATTTTAAAAATAAAATTCGATTAATCTCAAACTAAATTTCGAACTTAAACTTCTTATCATATGAACCCAAATTTTATTACAACTAAACCAAAATTCTCTTTCCACTTTTCAGTTCCCAAAAAAAAAAAAAAAAAAAAAAAAAAACCTAGATCTAAAACAACAATCACAGACATGCTCACCTCTGGGCTCTGTCACATGTTTTTACTTGGGAGCAAGTGAATTGGAACTTTCTTACCTGCTCACTATGTTACTTGGGAGCCTGCTAAGGAAACCAGCTTCTTTTGTCAATATTATCAAACAAATTTTTATGTGTTTTGCTAAATGACATTTGTTAAACTTTTTACTAGTTCTTATCATTTTAATTAAGTTTTGCAATTGTGCAATTTAGGTTTAAATACATTTTTTTTAAGATATCCACGTAATCTTATATACTAATGTATTATAATAACATTAATGTACCATCGTTATTTACTCATTCCAGCAGTTTTGTTATGCAATATTAGGTTATTGAATAGAGTTGTTTCTTGTTACCAGTTTATTGGTATCATGTATTTAGATCTAGTAATATTTGATACAATATGATTACATAACATTAAAAAAAACATGAACATGACACAAACATATGAATATGTCAAAATTTATATAACACAAATTATTAACACGTCAAAATTCATACAAATATAAAACACATTAAACATGATTATGACACGAAAAGATATACGAACACAATATGAATATACGAATTATCAGATCTATATGTACTTACGCTGTCATTGACATTTAGAAAGAAAATATTGAAATTAAATGAATTAATGACTCAAATATGATTGTGATTGTCAATGAATTTTTATTTTAATAACAAGAAAAACATTTTAGAATATGAAAATTCAAGTTGAAAATCTTAAAATACGTTAATTTGATTTAACTTTATATTAATTTTTTAATATAATTTCAACTTATGAATATAATTCTTATAGAAAAAAAAAAACAAAAAACTTATAACCTCTTCTCTTGTTGTATTTAAGTTTTTTTTTTTGGCTATTTGCTGTATTTAAGATTGAAAAAGATAATAAAAAAGAAAGGAATGAGAAGTTTTCAAATTGAATTAAACCTTGGAGAGGTCAACTGTTGTTCTTCAGTATAAGCTCATAACAGGTATAATTGATTCAGTAATTGAGCAATTGAAGCCCTTAAATAGTAATTTGAAAGGTGCCTAAAACAGAGCAAAGAGAGAAAGAGGACCGTGGAATAGTCGGTGTCGTTTAGCGGCGGAAGCACACGCGTGTTGGGTAACAGTGCGCCCCACGAGCCACGCCTCCCCTCCCCGTGTGACCCTTGCTGTCTCCGGTCAACCGGGCAATTCATTGCCGCTACAGCCTACACGATACTTGCCTGCCCCGATGCACGTGCGAAACAGCAGGTGTTTCCAGCTCTAAAGAGAGTTTTTTTTTTTTTTTTTTTTCGTTTAAGAAAACAAAAATCTTATAAGCAACAAAAAAAAAAAAAATCAGAAACAAAATTTTCACCACTCAATTTTAAACCCAACATGAAAATAAAAATAAAAATATGATATAAAAAATAATATAAATATGACATAAATATAAAAATATATATAATACAAATTATTAGCATTTTAAAATTTATATAAATATATAATATTTTAAATACGATTATTACACATAAAAATGTATTCGCGATTTGTGTCTAAGTACGAAATTTTCTGATTTCAATCAACATTATCCAATGAAATTTTTGATGACTCAAGACTTTTCATGGATCTTCACTGATTTATGTGTCCTTCCCCGTTTTTTAGTATTTTTTATACGTTTTTAAAATAAAATTTGCTGATCAATACTTTAATAATGTTTAATTAAATTATTATTTATAATAATATTTTTATATTAAATATAACAATTGATAATTAATTTGATATTATAATGTATTTAAAATTATAACTTATCCAATGGAATTTTTATGACTCTAAGACTTTTCATGGATCTTCACTGATTTATGTGTCCTTCCCCCGTTCTTTAGTATTTTTTATACGTTTTTAAAATAAAATTTGCTGATCAATACTTTAATAATGTTTAATTAAATTATTATTTATAATAATATTTTTATATTAAATATAACAATTGATAATTAATTTGATATTTTAATGTATTTAAAATTATAACGTACCTAATATAATAATTTTTAAAAAATATCCTAAACCATACTCATTAATAAAAACTTTTTAAATAAAATAACAACCTAATTGAATACTCATAATTTTACTAATTAATGATCTAAAATGGTCCGACAACTTTGGCCGAAAAAAATCAATGGTCTAACAACAATTCACAAGACATTGATATCCATTTTCTTTATAAAAATATTAGAAAAGAGTAGTATTAATTTTGTTTTTATTAAAGTTAAAATTTATCATGATTATTTACGATGACATTCAATTAGATTTGATTATAAGAATATGTTTAGGAATACTAATTCCGTCGCTTTCAATTGTTTTGGTCTTATAAATTTTCAGTAAAATGTCATCATAAACAATTACGATTAATTTTGATTTCGATAAGCTTAAACTTTATTTCTCACGTATTACAATCTATTTAGGAATGTAACAATGTAAGATACTAAATATGTGTAATTTACTCAAAAAAATGATTACGATACAATCGAAAAATTCACCATTTCAATGAAGAAAAAAAAAAACGAAAAGATATTAAGAATTTAACAAACAAGAGAACAATAAAAAAAATATATGACTAAAAATAATGATGAACCATTAAAACTACTTTTTTTTTTATATAAAAAAAGAATTGTAAATTTCTCTCCTTAAAATAGATGCTTCTCAACTTAGAAGAGTAAAATTCTACCCAAAAGTTCAAAGAAAAAAAAAAAGTAAAATAGAAACTTAATTTGTAGATTGTGATGAATTAAATCAAAGCAGTCATTTTTCCATGTGAACCTGAGGCATTAAGACAGCAAATATCAAACATTCCCACCAAAAATTTTAATGGAGCACTTCAACAATTCCTTTTATCATCATATAAAGCTTTTTTTTTTTTTTTTTTGGTCATGCATTGTACTATGCTATCATCTCAAATCTGATCACAGAATTTAATGAAAAAGCAGCATATTCAAAATTTTAATTAATTAATTGATTAAACTAAAATTGAAAGAAGATGTTTTAGAATATGCCATTTTCATCACATAATATATAAACTATTGTTTATCCATAGCCATATGACAAATTCTCACCAGATTCCCCCTACCTACCTACAAAATGTATTTGTCAAAGTCTAAGATTGGTCTTGTACTATCTTATTTTGAGGGATTTAGTCTTTTATTACAATTTCATCGAATTTGATTATGTATTTTTATCAAGTATGAGATTTAATCTAATTGTCGGCTGGTATGATCTGAAAAAAAAATAAGAAAAATACTGTTATATTGTTACGATTTTACCACGTCACTCAATTTAATGGTTAAAAATACACATAATTAACTTTTGGTGTGAGTGTCATATTCGATAAGAGTATGTAACCAAATTCAATGAAATTATAATATAGAAATTAAATCCTTTAAACCGACATAGTACAAGGACCAATCTTAAACTTTGCCCAAACGGATATTCCCATTCCCATTTCAATTAAGTAGTAAATAAAGAAGCAAATTGTTTAGAGTTGAGTGTTGACTTAA
Source organism: Fremontodendron californicum (assembly GCA_030761205.1). NCBI lineage: Eukaryota > Viridiplantae > Streptophyta > Magnoliopsida > Malvales > Malvaceae > Fremontodendron > Fremontodendron californicum. The sequence goes on from JAULJL010000007.1 coordinate 33,985,983, forward strand.
TCACGTTGACAAGTACTACTACTGTTGGAGCTAGTTAAGTTTGCTGCATGTTAATGTATCATTAACCCTTTGAAGGGCTTAAAATAAAGGGAATTAAGGTTTCTTGAGCTGTGCGCGAACCGACTGCAGGACTATTTTTTATGCTTAAAGTGCCCTTAGATTCATGCACGATTAACTCTTAAGTCATAGACCAATAAAGAAAAAGAATCGAAAATTTAGAATTTACTTCAGTTGATTAATATAATCATTTTAAAAAAATAACATCTAATGAATTTAAAATTCGAATCTCATCATTTATAATTTTTCTCTTATCCCCAAACTAAGGCTTCATTTGTAAAAAAAAAAAAAAAAAAGAAAAACAAAAAACCTGGGAACTTAAAGCAAGAAACAAAGAGAGAAACTCGTCTCTCACGGCATTCCTGGTTAGACCTGGTAAATTAAGATGTTGGATAGGTAACCAAAGTGGAAGGCCCAGGCCTTTCCATATTAAAAGACTGATTTTACCCAATTCAGTTTTGTTAGTATTAATAACAGCAACAACAAATTCATACGAATTCGGAGTTTAATTCAGTTAGTTTATATAATTATGTTTAGAAAATGACATCTAATAAATTTAAAATTTGAATTTCAACATCTATAATTTTTTTTTAAACTGCGACCTCTTTTATATATATATATATATATATATATATAAGCCCATATCCCATAAGGAAACCTAAATAATCAGGCAATTGGAGTTGGGACCCGTTAACCATTCGGATTCAGTAGCCCAAATAAGACAGGAAAATGTCCCATATCTACTGCTTTTGTCCAATTTTACAATCATTATTATGAAAGAATGTTGATTTCTTTCTTATTAAGATCCACTCACTATGTCATTTTAACAATACAGTAGCTTCCACATTAGATCCAGGTTCATTGATTGTTAAATGGCAGGTAAGGGGGGGAAGAGCCAGACAATATGTTGAATTGAGAGTTGAGACAGCGCACGCCTGAAAAAATAGCATCACTAGCAAAAGGAAAGCAAAGATTCTATAAAAGTAATGGTTAGAAAGCCTTATATATATATATATATATATATATATATATATATATAAGTTTAAATTCGTGTTTACTTACAGTTGTAGGAGAATTGCATTCATGGCAGGTGACCTTGATGTTGCATTCATGGCAGGTGATTCAGCTTGGTTTGGACGCTAACCAGCTACCGTCTCACCTGTCTATGGTCCGGGCCGGGCCAAGTCACGATCCAATTTTTTATTTCTCTTACCCGGGTTTGGGCTTGTCCGAAAACTCGTTTCATTGTTCACAAAATATTAAAATATATATTTTTATAAATTTTTTTAATTCGTATACAATAATTGAAACCATACCGACCCAACTTTAAAAAAAAAAAAAAATCATGTCCAGGTCAAGCTTATTAGATCGGATCGGTAACCTGACCATTAGAACAGGTCTCTCCACGATTTTTCATATGTTATTTCCAAATGCATCAATGTCACCTCTGCTTTGAACAAATATGTTTTTTTCTGCTTCATGAACTGATTAAGAGATTATGGTAACCGGACTTACATTGGTTTTCTACAATGTATCTCCATTGATAAGCTATACCTTCAGATTCGGAGGCCTCCTTAGCTGACTTTTGAAGTGAAAGCCACCAGGCGCTGATTCTTTTGGACCATATATATCATCAACCGTTGGCCAATCTCCACCTTTTTTTGGCATTCGAGATACTGGAAGTGGAAACCAGAACCCGTTCCGTCATCTGGCTTATGTTCTTCATGTAGCATTCAGACCGAATGACTTTATGAAATTACGTCAATACTTTCACATATTATAGGTAACGTAGGAGACATCTCTATTTTTCCCCCGAGAAATCTTTAGAATTACCACTGCTTAGCTTTCAATTCGCCTCTGACCATCAAATGAAATGTGAATAACCCGTCCTCCTCTCTTTGAAACGAGGGCACTTCTGGTTTTGTCAATGCTTGAAAAAATTTTATCTTCTCCATATTATTAATTTTATATGAGGAACTACTGGCCAGCAGCATCAAAATACTTTACTCAAAGCCCCTTGGTGAGGTAACATAGTCTACAATAATAATGGTAACATTTACTGATGGGTTTGATTCAAGAAATGCTTGAAACTCTTTTAAAACATTAATTGCCTGTTGCTGATAAAATAAATAAAAAACTCATCCATTAATGCCAAGGTGAAGAAAATTTTAAATTCACATCTTAATCTATACCTATTATAAAAATTATCCCCAAATTCAATGAGACGGGAGAATTAATGATTTTGGATTAAGGGTTAGTTGACAAGTAAGTATTAAGGGTTAAATATTATAATTTTTTTTTGATAATCAGAGTTTTATTTATCCAAAGAAAACAGTGCAAGACTGCTACATCAAAACTGTACTAGTATTTAGCTAGAAACAAATCAAAATGAAAAAAATCAAGATATAAGTATGGATCTACTAAAGCCCAAGCTGTACATAGGGTGCTATTTACAGTATCAGCATCAAGTTTCTATAATCCCGCTTTATAAATTTACATAGGGTGCTACTTATAAATTTATATAAAATTTTCAATGTTAATAATTTGTTTCATGTAGATTTTGACACGTTCGTATATTTGTGTCGTGTTCATACTATTTTTTGTGTCGTGTTTTAATTATTTTTTCATGTTGTGTTCGAGTCGTATAATCATGTTGTGTTCGAAATTGCCAAGTCTAATTGACACTATTCAAATAACTCACAAATTTGTGTCACACATCATCATGTTCGTGTTATTTTTTCTGTTATAATCGTATTCAAGGTATTATATATTTATATAAATTTTGATACATTAATAATTCGTTTTATGTAGATTTTGACACATTCGTGTAATTGTATCGTGTTCATATTATTTTTGTGTCATGTCGTGTTTTAATTATTTTTTTCATGTTATGTTCGTATCGTATAATTATGTTGTGTCTGAAATTGTCGGATGTAATTGACCATATTCAAAGAACTCTCAATTTTATATCAGGTGTCGTATAAAAATAAGAATTATTATTTTTCTAAACTATTATCTTTACTACTTTTGCTTTTTTATCTTTCAAAATTATTACAAAATGTTAATTCAAATCCGATAACATTTCGCAGTGAAGCGCGAACATTATGTATTAAAACAATTAAAGTAATCCCTCAATTGAGGGATCAATTGATCGCTCAATTGAGGTCTTGAGGGGTAATTTTGTAGTTTTTATCAATTAAAGAACAAATACAATACTATTAATTGAAGGATAATTTTGTAATTTTTTTTAATAATTATCACATGTTGTATTTATGTTATTTTTTTCATGTTATAAATGTATTAAGGATATTACATATATATATATATATATATTTTGACACGTTATGTATAGATTTTGACACATTCGTGCATTCATATTGTGTTAGTGTTATTTTTTCATGTTGTATTGTGTTTTAATTATTTTTTCATGTTGGTTTCGTGTGAGAAATTGTCAGGTCTAATTGGCAGTATTCAAATAATTCACAATTTTGTGTCAAGTTCATTTTATATACTTTCAACACGTTCGTGTATTCATGTCGTGGTCATATTATTTTTTTGTGTCGTGTCGTATCGTATCGTATCGTGTCGTATAGTATTTTAGTTATTTTTTCATGTTATGTTCGTGTATGACACTATTCAAATAACTCTTAATTTTGTGTTACATGTTGTATAATAATTGATTCTTTATTTTATTTTTGAAAAATAAAATCATATTAATTTTTTGATTTTTATACTATTGAATAAAAAATTATTGTATTGATAAATTATCGGTAAAAATTAAAATATTGAATAATAATATGAGATGGGTTGATGTAAGCAAATTTTTTTTTTGGTGTTGAATCAAAAGAAAAAATATTATGATGATTAAACAGTAAAAAAAACTATGTTAGATGATGTTATAAGTTATAAGTTATTGTATGATAGTTGTTAAGTTTATATTTTATTAATTTTTAATATGAATAGAAATTATGGATATCAATATAATCTAAATGAATTAAATTTTGAAATCCATCTTAATTTATTTACATATAATGTACATATAATGAATTAGATTATTGTTGTATTTATGTTATTTTATATCTATACCTTACTTTAAAAGTTGTTATCAAGTTGAGATATTTTACATAGTTTATCATAATAATTTAATTTTAACTCTAAATTCATGTTTTTTTTTTTAATATAATATCGTATTCAATATATTATCAATGACAATAAAACCGCGAGGATTCAAACATTAGTTGCTGATAAAATTTATCTGATCATCGATAATATAATATTTGAAAGCCAGTGCTCTGCTTCTCAGGAGGGAAAAAATCTACATGAATCAATGTAAATGACTATTGATATCAAGAAAACAATAAGAAATTAGTTTTAGCCTATCAAGGATGGCACCAAGCAATGCATTTATTCGTTAACCTAATAATTTTAGGTACTAATATAATTAATGCAGCTGGGAGCTGGCAGAGTATGGTTATGAAGCAAATGCGACATTAGTCATAGTAGGTCAACCGCAGCAGCATTTGGTGGTAAGCAAAGCACATGAACTTAATTTTTGCCACTAAGTTATATTTTAATTTAAGTATATCAACTAATGTACTTGCTTAACATGTGGGCTTAGGAGGAGATTAAAGTATTGATGATGCTTACCTTAGCATTAGAAAACACAAGTATGTTGAAGTTGGTCCTACTTTCCAAGTTAAGATAAATGTTTAACTTCCTTGCTTAAATTAAGAATCACATGTGAACAAAAAAAACACAAATTTCACAACATTTCAGTTTTATATTATCTCAACTCTTCATTTCTTATATGATAATTTTGTGTGACACATATTCGGATATGGATATGAGAGTATGATCCTCTAAATATATAAGAAAAAACTTTTAAAAAATTGAATATACCGTGTCGGATACATACCCATATCTGATACTCACCTCGAGTCCGGATAACATAAATTCTAACTAATAAGAAGCTAGAGGGGATGTCTGACTCGACTCCTGACATGGGTTTGTCAGCATTAGTTAAAAGTCTACCATCAAATTAAACATTCAACAAAAGTGTACGCAAGTATAAGATATCTGAGAAAGCATGGTTCGTATATAATTTCCCTTTAAGCAAAGAAATGCCCTGGCTTCCATCATTTTGACTTAATTAAAATGGAATTCCCATGTCATCTACCTCCAAATTGAGCTAAAAATGTTAAATAATCCTCGAATTATACACATGTAGAAAGATAAAGAGAAAAGATATTTAAAACTTGCCTGCATTGGGTTGGTTTTGGAGTTTTGATAATGCAACACTATCAATCATTCTCTCTAATTATGCTTCCCATCTTGAACAAAACATTTCTAGCTTTAACTTGAAAAACCCTTAAAAGTATATAAAAGAGAATCTGGGGACAATGGGAAGATTGCATTAATAGAACAGTTTTAAGTTTTAAGACTCCAAAAAAGGACAACTGTGAACCAAAAATGATCATTCCAAACTGGTAACAGCAACTAGCAAGATACAACTAAAGGATGTACAATTTATGCACTGATAATCCAATTAACATATATACGCAAGAAAAGAGGAAACCCTTACTGGACATTCCAGTTACGCACTATATCATTGTTTATGACTTCAGCAGAACCCTCTCTATGGCAGCTATATAAAAGTCCTTTGGCATGGTACCAACAACAGACTCCCGTTTCTCTCCGTTTTTGAACAGCAACACCACCGGTACAGCCTTAATTTCATAAACCTCTGCAATTGGAAAGTCATTGTCGGTATTGAGCACAAAGCAGCTCAGTCTGCCGGCATACTCTCTTGCAATCTCATCAATAATGCGGTGGACCATCCTACAGGGGCCACACCAGCTTGCATAAAATTCGACAAGAACAGGGGTATCACTATTCAATATTGATTTCTCCCACGTGTCTTTAGTTACCACTGCAGCTGCACATAATCAACAACACATGGTCAATTTGGCCTTCAAATGTTCTATACTATCATCACTAATTAGATATTAGCAGAACTCAGCAGGAAGAAACTAGAGCAATGCATCAAATATAGACACACAAGCTTTACAAAAGTCAAATTGCTCTAAATACTGATTAGATCATTACCCTTTCTTCTATCCAGAGCACTAGCAGTAAAGATTTTATGTTGCAGGACACAGCAACAAACAAGTTTTTTCGGCTGATAGATCATATTCATTTTACGAATTAATCACCTTTGAAAACTTCAAACTCACATACAAATTTATAGTAATCGTTACACTATGTGAAATTTTCACTGAGATATAATCTACCAGGATAAAGAGCAACAAATTTTAACAGAATTGTTTTGAATCTACACATCTCCAAATTGAATAAGATCAGTCAAATGGCTCTTCTATCGTTTCTGTTTGTAGATCCAGTATCAGATTCATCCAGCCAAACTCATAAACAGAAAGAGAATATCTAAATACCAACCCTATATATAATTGGTGCTAAAGAGAAAGTATAGAACCAATGTTAAATTATCAAATATCCCATCAAATGTCAAACAGAAGTTCAACATCACACTTTTCCAGACTTTCTTTCTGATCTTTTTAGAGCATCAAAATATCAAAGGAACATTGACACCTTGCCTGGAAGCTGCATTACTTGGGATCTTAGGATCATCTTATTTCCAACCAAAAGGACCAGACATTGGGAAAAGTGATCTTCAACGCTCACAGTTCTAAATCAATCCTTCACTGAGGGTTCATTTCCAACGTTCTAACACTAGTTCCAAACCTTCAAAGTCAAACTATTTCCTAGACTTGGTAGCTAGTTGCTAAAACTGCGATCAACTGAGTATTTTAACACACACACACAGACCCCTTTTGATTGCTTTAAGCTAGATTTTTGCAAATTCCCGGAAAACTTTTGCCTGTTTTCTTTCCTCAAATTTCTGGGCAACCAAACCATTAAACTTCACTGGATAAGCCACTATAAATAACATCCCAAAAAAAAACCGAGTAACATAGAAGGTAGATTCAGATCAATTGAAAACCCACCAAATCAAACAGTATCAAATACTGGATCAAAGAGAAAGAGATTACCTTTGGATTCACGGGCAGAGAGGGCCTTGAGAGTGAGAGGAGGCGCATTACGAAGCTTAAAGGACCCATTTTTCAAAGGAAAGGAGATCCTTGAAGAGTTTAGCTTAAAGGGTAAGTGAGAAAAAATGGCGCGTGGGTAAGCGCGTGTGGAGGCAAAATAAGACGGGCTAAGCGAAGTAGAAGAAGCCATTGAAGAAACAAAGAAAGAGAAGAGAAGAGACAGGTTTTTAGTTGAGAGGAATAAGATGCTTCGTATAAAAAAAAGTGGGGTTTTGGTTTTGGGCTTTTCGCAGATTTCTGATTTAGTTGGATCGCCAACCACTCAGTGAGTCATCAATCTCGCAGAAATGCGAAAAGCCGAAAACGAAAGAAATCAAAGGGGACGGAAATGTAGGAGAAAAACATACGCACGTTTTTGTTGTTGTCGATTTTTCGATTCGGATCCAGGACGAATGGTGGGCCCCATTGGGTCTGGTGTTGGTTTGATAGTGGTTGGTACGGAAGGGAGACGAGCCCTAATAGACCCATTTTGATAATTAACCAATAGCCCAATGACGTAAACACGGTCGGACAATCGCTTATTTGAGTTTGAATCTGGGAATCTGATAAAAGGAGTTTTCTAGCACAAAAATAAATGAACATGTTATCCGTGCCTGATTTTTGAGTAACAATAACTGGCAAATCAAGGTCATCTTGCAAGGCAAAACTGAGGTTAGTAAAGCTTGTATAGGCACAATGGCACCAAGAGCATCATGATTTATGAACATAAACTTGTTCTTGTTGACTTCAACGAAAGACACTGAAACCTTACAAATTCAAAAGTTAAAAGGTCTTTGCTAACAGCAGTTGAACATTTGAAACAATGCATCTATGATTATGAGCTGCATGCCTTTGGTAGCATTTTATTTTGATTAACATCAATTTCTTGCAGAGATGCAGAGCCCGATAATTTTCCGGGTATATCAGCAGGATCAATAATAGCATCATCCCAGAGTCTAGCTGTGGAGTAATATGGATTTCCTTCTCTCTCTGAATTGCCTCCACAACCTTACCCTTCTTGAACTTCTCCTCTTCTTCTTTTGCCCACTAGAATACAAGAATGTTTCAAGCACAGAGAAATAACCATTTGTTCGTAAGCTATGTTACTCGGATTCGGATGTGAGTGTCCGATACGGATATGTGTCCGACACGGGTATGTTCAATTTTTTCTAAGTTTTTCCATATATTTGGAGGATTTTTGGAAGATCATATCCCCATACTCATGTCCCGATATGGATAGGATACAAATGTCGAATACGAATGCTTCAAGAAAAATGAAGAGTTGGAGCAACATAGTTCGCAAGTGCGCTTGGATTCAATAGAAGAATAACCATCATTCACTGCTTGAGAAGAAGCTAAGTTTTACCTGAATTTCTTGCCTTTTCTTGTTGGCCCCTTCAATTTGAGACAACACACCAGCAGCCTAATTTTTTCCAGGAAAAATTCAGTATCTGGCTATGATCAACCAAAACTCAGAAAGTTCAAGTAAACAAAAGTAAGAAAATATTTTAACAGATATCTGCATAACTATTAAAATCTCTCGCTACCTAAGCATAAATGGACGATTCTAGAGTTTATCATAATTTTAATGGAGGACATCCATTGAAGTTTAGATAGACATAGACAAAGACAAAGAATACTACTTACTCAGAAGGTAAGCCACAAGCATGATGAAATTTCAAGGCATACTGTATACGAATATAGTTGACAAAATTCAGTTATTTCAATTCAAACCAAGTGCATAATATTCTATTTAATCATTTTGATGAGCAAAAACTCTGCATGAATCATGAATGCAAGGACACAACACATTAGAAAGGTTTCATCGAAAAAGCAATGGAAGGGAAGTGTGGGATCATGTACCATAAACTCAGTGATGTTCTGAAGAAAGACCAAAGGAATGTTACGTTGAGAACAAAGTTCAATGAAATGGGCCCCTTTTTAAGTGCAGATTCATTAATAAATATCCCATTATTACCAAGAATCCCTATATGTTACAAGTGACTGCACCAACATGATCAAGGTTAGAAGATTCATGCATATTATAAGAAGAAAAAAACAAATTTAATCATTCTTCCGGTGAGATAAACAACTGCCATTCTAATACAAATAGTTTTGGATGTATTCTTCTCAATATAAAATTGGGATTAAGGACTTCTCCTATTACATTTAGTATCACTTTTGGTATCAATATTTTTGTCTTTTAGTTTGAAATTTCATAATTTGGGCTTGGAAGATTTTGTATTCTCTTCTACCCTGCATCTTTGAATAGTGAAGTTTTTTGGTTTATATTTTAACTTGCAGGAAAGGAGTTGCTGATTCTGAACGGCTACAGAAATCTAGGATTCTCAAGAAGTTGCTCAAAGAACAAGATGCGGCTGGAAGAATATGTGGAGCAGTTTGCTCTTTTCCTGCAGTCCTGCACAAACATGGTCTGCTAAAGGTGAAGACTCAATATAAACTATTTGACATTTTCCTTCCTATTAATTATCATTTGTTCAACACTGATGACAAGCAGGGGACTTGCTACTGTTTCAGATTTTTTTTGGATAAGTAAGTGTTATATTTATCCAGAAAGCAGTTAAACTGCTACATCCAACGTCATGTGTAACATGTACTTAAAGCTATACATACTTAAACAATACTTGAACAAAACTTAAGACCACTAATCAATCAGGGAACAATAGCAACATACTTCAGCAATACTTAAAGCTATACCAGAATGGACAAAGATCCTAGGAAAAAAGAGACAGTCCCCAATCTGCATCCAATCTTCGGTTCACTTCATCAGGACTAATGTTCTTGAGCCCCAACAATCGCATTCTGATGATCTCTTTTATCTGCTCAATGATGGCTCCTTGTGTGGATTGAAGGCGATTAAAACACCTATTATTTCTCTCCCTCCAGATCGAGTAAAGAAAGGCACTCCATGATAAACGCAAAATAACAGAAATGAGAGTTTTTCCTCTGATTCTGTTTACTGCCCATTGCAGCTCTGCTTGCCAGCTCCTTATGCTTCTATGAAGTTGGCATAAGCATAGTATATGCCCCCAGATACTAGGGGGGATGAAAACCATAAAGAATGATACTGTTAATAGAGATTTGCATGTTGCATGGGGGTTAAAAAGCTCACTGATAGCATAATTGGTTCTTAGTTAAGTAAAGAAGACATTGTAAAATAGTACATTTGTTTGCCAGCTCTGCTGGTTGTATTGATGTAGCAGTGCATGCTGCTTTTGGATAAATAAAAATACTGTTTCAGATTTTGCACTGGCTATTGTGAGCAAGTTTTTTTGGTCATCCAAGCAGGACTTGTTTTTTAGTACCCCAGGAGTTAGTAGATCTAATTTTGATTCATACCAGATGCCATTAAGATATAAAGATAAAGTTATAACCCCCTCAACTTGGATGCTAGTAGAAGGAGAAAACCATCACAAAAACATGCTCAGCCAAATCCCTAAATGCTCCATGTTAGAGTCAATGCTTTTCTTCTAGAAGTATCCTCCCCTTTGGTGTGCATATGCCATGCCATAAACAGAGGTTGCATCTGCATGTGAGGTCCAAATGTTGACTTGTCAATTGTCATAGCAATATTCAGGCGAGGAGCTGCTACTTAATCTTCAAATATGTAACAATGTGGCAAACCAAGTTACAGGTAATTTGATATTTAGAACAGCCTACTAGCAGTAAAAGGTCTGATATTTTAATGAGTTTTGATACTTTACGATTCAAATTTTTTTCCAATGTAGATCATGTGTGTAGCCTGACATGAACTGGAAATTGCAATTGCAGCTAGGCCTTTTCCAGGAATCAGGATAGTGGTAATATTTTGGGTGGGGGAGATGAGGGGAATGAAGGCTGCAGGCAGATTCTCCATTGTTATAATATTGTTGGGCTCTCTTCAACAAGATGAAACTTGTTAGTAAAGACATACCATGTCTTAGCTTAGGCCTCCTATTTATGTCTTTGTAAGCATCGGCAGTTTCGGATATTTGGATTTCGCTTTCAACAAACATCGTGTTTCTGATGAATGAGGCTGGGATTATTGCCATCTGTTCAGTACGGGATTAGAACATGTCCCGTCCCCGCATCAAGACAAAAATATAATGGCCTTTTCTATTGACTTTTCGAAAGCTAAACGTGCACGACTTTTGTTCTTTCTTAAGGTTATTCTAGAAAACTGCAACCCCAAAAAAATATCAAAATTAATGGACAATTGGTTTTTACGATCCAAGTATCAGGGATTAGGATTGTAATCCAACCGACTCGAATTCAAGATGTACGAAGCTCGATTCAAAATTCGAGATTCGAAATTCGATTCGAGTCCAATCGAATTTTATTTTTAAAATTTAAATTCGATTCGAGATAAAAATTGAACTACTCGAACTCGTTCGATTAGGCTTTCGATTAAACTCATTTAACTAGTAAAAAATGAACTCGATTCTCATACTTGATTTCAAACTCAATTATTTGTGCTCAAACTTGAGCTCAAGTTGAAAATTTTTAATACTAATTAAAATAAAATAAAAAACTCAATTAAGCTCGCGAACAAGCATTAGAATACTCGAATTCGACTCGCTCAATAACTCGAACTGCTCGAGCTCGACTCGACAATAACTCAGCCGAATTCGAGTTTTTTTTTAGCCGAATCCGAATGACTTGCGAACACAATTGTCTCATTTACACCCCCTACATAAAAGGAATATATAAATTTCATGACCTAAGCTTATTTGTTACAACATGCAAAAAAGATAGAGATGTCTTGAATTTTAAAGTCAAATCTGATGGAGGTTAGAGACTAACCAAGTCTTTGGGTAGAGTGTAAAAACATAGTGGAAAAGTACATCTAACTGTCAAGGTTATACCATGATAGGCAAACAGAGATCAAGCCAATAAGAAAGCCTAATCTACAGAGTAAAACTAATAGTATTAAGTTCATAATTTACATCTCAAAAACCCTTTGCTCCTATACATACAGCTATCTCCCCCTCTGCAGCATCAATGCAAGATAATTGATGCATACTGCAATCCTTGTATCGTACCACTGGCCAAGATTGTGTATCTAAGTAAGGTTTCTACCATCAGCAGTTCAAAACCTCTACCAAGGGCCTGTCAGTGTTCTTCTCAAGCATTGTCTTTTACCTCCCCATGGTCGATTCAGTGTCTCTAACATCTGTTTGAATTAGGCAACAAAGAGCAGAAGGAAATCAGCATTACAGTGAGTGAGGTTAGTAATACAAAAAGGTAACATTCATCTCTTTGCTTAAGTCTCTGGTCAACTTAATGAAGAATAAATGCCAATCCACATTAGAGAGGCGGAGGGGGAGGGGGTAACTTGCAACTACTAACAGGATAGCATTTCAATGAATATCCATATGACATTATACTAGGTTTCCAATAATCTCTGTTTGTTTAGGCTTTTGAACCCATGTAAAAGCTAGTTGCTGCTTATGAAAGCTAATATAAATGCTAGGTGGAAATGGAATAAAAGAGCATTACCTGATTTTTCTGCATTTCCATCATTTCTTCCTGCACCAACCAAACTACAGTTAAGGAGGGCCATCCATCCAAGGTTTTCAATAAAACACAAAGAATGTTAGTCAGCAGACAGTACTTACCTGTTTCTTCTGCAATTCTTGGTTCATTTCTTTAAGTTTTGCAACCTCAGCTTCAAGTTCCAATGAATAGGCCTGTTAGAAACTCAGAACAGTTAATATAATCAGTTGCTTTATAATTGGAGAGAAACTATAAAGTCAATAATAAATACTGCTTATACTTCTGCAGTACTTTTCTTTTTAGAGTTGGGTCCAAAAACAAAATTAAGGAACTTCTCGGATCACCAAGATTTATCATTCAAACAATTTCCCAATTATTTTATTTTCCATATGATTTATGTGAAACATAGAGCTAAAGGGTAACTAATACAACTGTAACATAGGAGTCAATATATAAGATGCTTGCTCCATAAATTTATGAATTTACTCTCCCACATATGGCATGTTTAGCTGCAGGCTTGTACAAGGAGTTAATCTAAACACCTGTGGCATTAAATTGGCACTTCAAACTAACGCCATGCCCCAAGATTAATGCAAAATCAGTAATCTTGTCAGTACATAGGGTTTGGTTAGAGTTTCTTACACATCTCACAGATAACCTCGCAGTCAAACAATAGCGTAGTTTACTGGAATAGTAGGTTGAAATGAACTCAGGCTGCAGTATTTCATAACGACACAAACAGAAAGCCATAACAAAAACGATGCAATGGACAAGATTGGTTAAAATTCTTTATAGCATTTAAATTTGACCCAAGCATAGTTCCTTCAACAGAAAGGACCACATACAAACAACAATTAAATGAATGCCTTTAAATAGGCCATATCGTGATTATCAGAACGAAAACACCCCCAAGAGAGAGATATTCTTCCAAATGGGAACCTGATTTCATGCCAGTCATAATGGTGCAAAGTGCAAAATGCAGTAGCTCTGCACTGGCATCGTCTTTGATGTGCAAACTAGAAACCATATCAAACAACTATTTTCACGCAAAACAAAGCAAGGACATCGCCCTAAACCTTATTCAGTAGCATGTTTTTAGCAAGTTACAAACTTTTTTGTATGAGCTCGAAGTTATACATGAAACGAAATAGTATCTGATAATTGAGGGAAAAGAAAAAGTGTAGTGGCTAAATCACCAAACTCACCTGCTTGCGAGCTCGTGATCTTGCAGCTGACTCTCTGTTCTTAATCATTCTCTTTTGCCTTCTCTCAACTACTTTCTCCAAAGCTGCACTGCGTTTTCTTCCCCGGCCAAATACATAAGGAACTGGTGACAAAGAATGGGTATCAATGCTGTTCTTTGAAATCACATCTGAAGATATCTGGCTTGCAGGACATCCTAAACCAACGATTCCTATCCCACCACTCTGCAGCCCAGGAGACTGAACTAAATTACTATTCATAGAAGGGTCACCACCAATTCCAACCACTGAACTCCTAGCTCCTGGACTGGCAAGCTGTGTAGTGTTTATTAAGTGCATAGAAGGAGCAAATGCAACTGTTTGTTGCTTGGGAAAGAGTGGTTGTGGCTGTTGCTGCAGCTGTGATGATTTGACTCCACCCATGTTCAACGGTAACCTTGGAGGCTGATTAAGAACCGAGTTATTGTTACTCAAAAATCCATTGTTTCTATTTGTCTGTTGAATTCCAAGAGCTAAACCAGAGTTGTTACCAAAGAATCCACTATTGTTTGGCATTCCAATCTGTTGCATATCTTCTCTTACTACACCTGCCCTCGCCAAGAATTCCTCCAGTGTCATCTCTCCCAAAGTCTGTTGTCTCTGTGGCAGATTTGCTCCTCCACCAGCACCACCACCACTACTACTTCCATCTTTAGCACCATCAGTTTCTTTCATCAAGTATTTCCATACTTCATCAACCGTTTTTTGACTCAGAGTCCTTGGCAATGTTAATGATCCTTGCCTCTGCAAATTGCCACCAGAAACACCTCCTTCTCCTCCAGGAACTGAAGCTGTGATCGTAGCCTGATTCTCTTCAGCAGTTGATATATTTTTCAAGAGTTCATCCATGTTAATTGATCCAAAGTCCTTCCCAAGTCCACTAAAGGTGTTCTGCAGCTCATCAAAGGTCAATGAGTATATAGATGACTGCCTAGCCAATGGGAAATTCCCAAGTGGCTTTAACCCATTTCCTTCCATAGAATCCATACTTGAAGCATCACCAAAGTTCTTGAAATTCAGATGAGATCCCATTTCTTGTGTTGAACAGCAGCAAATACGATGACCTCAATTCAAATTGCCCTATAAATCCATCAACTGAAGTAAATGAGATGATTATGTCATTCACTTTCCCTTTTATAACCTTTTTTTTTTCTTTCTTTAACTTAAGATCTAATAAATGTTCACCAAACAAAGCAAAGTGCAAGTTAACCATACATAACATTCGCATTATATTTCCAATTATGGCCGTTTTAATCCCAACTCAATTAAACCATAAATATCTAACTAGCAATATAATCAGATCTATCACAACTTTCAAAACATTAAAAAAAACAAAAAACAAAAACCAGAATGAGAAAGTAACGGCTTCGAAAATTTGGGAACCAATAAAGACTAAAATTTTCATGTTAAATCTCGAAATTTCAAGATTCTCCAACAAATAGTACAAAATAGACAATCATACACATAACCAAACAAATTGTCCTGCAAATCCATCCATTTTACGCAGATGATAAGGATAAGCTGAAAATATTTTTTTGTCATTTTATTTTTCTCCAAAACCCAGATCCAAAAAACTATAAGGAAAAAAATCAATCTCTGAGCTAGAAACTAATCAACAGCTAACAAGTGTCAAACTGCTATTTCTCTGAATACTATTAAACTTTCATATCCAGAAAACAGCACAAAAATTTAAGCTTTAACAGAATCTAAAACCAACCCAGTTTTCCAATCATAAAATCTATCAATGTAACTTCAACAAAAATTCAACCCGAGTAACAAAAAGGAAATTAAATGAAAAAAAAAAAAGAAGTAAAATTCTTTATTTATTAAACAGAAAAAAAAAAAAAAAAAAGCATCTAAACTAGCTCAAGTACAAAATCTCTTCATTAACCCATTCAAAATGGTTTCGTTAATCAAAAAAAAAAAAAAAAACAGCAGAGAACAAAGAAAGAGAAAGCGTAAGAAATAGAAGAAAAGAAAGAGACGCTTCCTTTGTTTTACCTTTTAATTTTATTTTTGCTATAATTTTGGGTAAACAAAAAAATTGTTGAAAATCGAGAGAGAGAGTGTGGACTAGAGCGAGAGAGAGATTGTGTCGTTTCTCTGAAGAGAAAGGGGAGCAGGCTTTAGCTGTGTAGAGGCGACAAGTGTCTGCTGCCGCCTCGACACGCGTCGAAATTTAAGGAGCTTCCCCCGATTTTGGTAGATTTAATTGTAATTTTTTTTATATCTTTTTATTATAATATTTGAGTGGGAGATTTCTTAGCCGCGGAAATCGCGCAACGTGGACCAATAGAAATGAGATTGAAACTTTGATGTGATGTCTGCCCAATGGGGAAGAGAAAGATGGGAGATTTATAGCCGTCGGATCTTCTTTCAGACAAGGTGATCGGATGGTGAATGCTTGGAGTTTGGAGGACTTTAGATTTAATTGCTCACGTCATTGCTGGGTAATGAAATGAAAATTGTGTATGATGTGATGCACAGTTGCATAAATGATTTTTGCAAGAGTGTTTTAAAAGTATTTGTTTAAGTTATTATATATAATAATATTTTTATTTAATATATTAAAAATAAAATTTTTTATTAATTATTGTATTTAATATAATATTATTTTTATAAATAATATATAAATTAATTTTATATTTCAATATATTATTTTTTAAGATTAATTAATATATTGTTTATGTCTTTATGATAATAATTTTGTATTAAATGCAACATTGACAATTTAATTTATGATTTTCAATGCATTTAATAAAAATATATTATTTTATATAATAATTTTAAAAAATATTTTAAGATATATGATAAAATAATAATAGAGTTTTGAATTTAAAAAAAATACATATTTTATCTCATAATATAATTAAACAAACAAAATAGTAGTATATCATAAAATAAAATTATTGACCCATGTGTAAACTTTTTACTACATTATATTGTAAAGGATAGGCAAAATAAAATATCAGCAAAATGCAAAAATACAACCAAAATAATTACGAGGATAGGCAATCTTCAGCAATGGTGGGGTTGCGGCGCACCACGTGGGCGCGCATGATTCCTTCATATGCACACCACATTATATGATGGGTGGGCCCGCACATATGCAATCCTACTCTCCACGATCAAACCTTCGTTGCTTTCTACCATATTATTATAAAAAACGACTGAATTGAATAACTGATATCAATTCAATTAATAAAATATTGGTTTGAAAAGTTTAAGAAAACCGATTTAAGAAAACCAAGAAAAAATTTAGGTAATATTTGAATAACTGATACCATTTCAATTAATAAAATAAAAAAAAAATTTAAGAAAACCAAGAAAATATAATTCATCGATTGGAGTGGAGACATCACAAATGTCCTCTAATTATATATTTCAAATAGTTCACACTGATAATTCATCCTTCACTTTCAAAAAGAGATTTTAGTAGATTAGGTAATATTTGTGTTATTTTTATAAATTATAATCGTGTTTAAGATGATTAAGATGATATGTAATGATGAAAATTCAAAATGAATTGATCGATTGAATAAAAAATCGACAGGTTATTCGGTTCGATATACTATATCTATAAAATCGATAAAAAATCGATTATATATATATATAATTGATAAAATTTGAACCTTTAATTTTTTTATTTTATATTAGAAACTATATAATTAAATCAAATATATAATTTTGTTTATCATTTACTATATTTAATATTAATTTTTTTAAATATTTAAATTTTATTTAGTTAAATCGGTCAGTCCAATTGATTGAACCGATTGGATCGGGAATCGAAGGTCCTATCAATTTGACATCCGATCCAATTTTTTTTTTAACCTTGGTGATATGTTTATATAATTTTAACACGTTAATAGTTCGTGTTATATAGATTTTGACACATTCATATATTCATGTTATATTATTTTTTCTTATTATATCGTATTTTAGATCTTGTTTTATTTATTTTTCTGGTATCATATTTATATGATATCCAAAATTATTAATTATAGATTTTAGTAAATAATCAAATATATCATACCAAGCAATCTGAGTTGTTATACTGGTACATAGTAAAAACAAATGATTATTTATTATATAATAATTAGAATTTCTCGATACCATTTTATAATTGAATTTCTCGATAGTAAAAACAAATATATAATTGAATTGAATAACTGATACCATTTTATTTTTCGATTAAATAAAATTTTGGTAATGTCATAATCGAAAAATTTTGGTTTGAAAAGTTTAAGATATCCGAATAACAGTACCAAAATAGCAGTGGAAGTGGAATAAAAGCTATCTAATTTGATTTATTTTAAGAATTAGTACAAATTAAAGGTTCACCAGTAGTACAACTCAAATTGGGCAATATTCACTTGCATTACAAAACAGAAGGTAAGCGCATTTTTCAAAAAAAAATTACAAGAATTTAATTTTTAAACTTAGGATATTAATAAAATATGGCATATTCCTTATTCCACCAAGGAAGTCTCTGTCTCCTGCAAAACGATCAGTTTCTGTCTTTCTCTTTTGTCATCAGATCGATGGGTACCCAAAAAAGTCGTGCAACAGTCAAATGGGTCTCATATGCAATTGTCTAATCAATAATAAAATAAATAAATTATATGAGGTCTTCATCTTAACCAACCATGGAGCTAGATGAGTTTTAAGGAGTACATATGAAGATTGAAAATAATATGCAAGAATAAAAATGTTATAAGCACGTCGGAGTTTGATAATTCGAAATTTGTTTTGATATTTAAGTTAATATGAGTTCAAAGAGTTTTCAGAATAAATATAAAGAATAATCAAATGGTTTAATATTTATGTTTTTTCTTATTTCATGTCAGTATTTACTTACCTATTTATATTTAGTTGCAGGATATCTCTTGATCGATATAAACTAAATGTATGTTCTTTTTGGAACTACTAAAAAGTTGTGGACATCACTTATAAACATGGGATTCATTCCAAATTTTGATGAAATCTTATAATTTTAAGTTGTGATTGATTATTTGTAGCGATGTAAATGATATTACTCTAAAAACTGGCATAGCAAAAATCTCACAATCACATCTAGAAACAAAGGTTTGATTTTATTTCTTTTGCTCAAAACAAAGTTATGGACTTGTTTATAAATTACATATAATATATGAAAAAGATGAGTATAAATTAACTGAGTTAAACTTTGGTTGAAAAAGAAATTGCAATTTATTAACAAGTTTGAGTAAGTGCATGCATTATTAAAGGTGTTCATTCGGTTAATTTGGTTAATAACCGAACCGAATTATCATTAACCGAATTAATCGAATTTATTTTTTCATTAACCGTTAACCGAACCGAAATGTTAAAACGGTTAATTAACTGTCGAAATTATTTCGGTTAATTCGGTCGATTTTCGAATTAACCGAAATACTTACCTAATTTATTTTGCAACCTATTTTAATACATGATTTTATATCCAAATAATCTATCCAACCAACCAAAATTCAAAAACAAAGTATAATAAAACCATTATAAAATCCAAACATCAAACATACTAAACAACTAAACATACATGATTTACTATAATTCGGTTAATTCGTGTAATTCGATTATTTTCGCTTAACCGAATCGAATTAACCGATAACCGAAATATTTCAAAAGCATTAACCGTTAACCGAACCAAAAAAAAATTTCGATCGGTTAATTCAGTTAAATCCGAATAGTGAACACCCCTATGCATTATCATTAAAAAGAAAAACAAGGAATTCGTGAGAAGATTCTTAAAATGGAACTACTGGACCTAGTTTCCAGATCGTAATAGTCAGACCCAGAAAAGTATTTTCAAGAACAACCTTAACTCACATAGCCCAAGCCCAATCCAAACCCTTCCTCTCCATCTCCAAAAGACTTGTAATCTTAATCCTTAAACCCTAGCAGGCCAAACCTTTTCCTCTCTGGAAATCAGCATTATCATCATTATTCGAATTTGCACTCATTTCCAACATCTCCTTTACCATAAGAACTACATGTATGTTCAGGTACGACTATCCGAATCATTTCTTCTTGCTTTCTCGTTTTTCTTTTTCTTTTCTTTGTTTATCTTCGATTTAGAACTTTGGGGCGTGAACTTAAGGGATTATATTAATGCTTTTGCATTTAGTTTAACGATACGTTGTACCTTAGTTCATTCTTGGAATATATGTTTACTTAATTGAGAGAGCTTGGAGCTTGAGATAGATTAGAGAAAATGAGGGTGCAACTTACGTTAAAACTGCAGAAAACTTGTTGATTATGTTTCATTTCACCACTTCAGATTTACAAACCTCTCTAACTTGAAATTTTCCAAATTGGGTATCATAGTGAATCATGGAATCTATATTGGGTTACTGTTCTATGTTAATTAGATATAATTTTTTTTTTTTTCATCCTGATTTTCAACCCTTTTGTCTTAATTTTCACTTGAGCTTCTTGCCTTGAGTCTTGAGTTATTTGATCAGACGGTAATGGTATTGCCCTTAATCTACACTAGTTAAAAGTTGAACAGAATTTTATTGTGGACATCTACTGGTCTTTTGTGTTTTGTAATTGTTAAAGTTAGGCCATATTTTGTTTTTAAATCTTTTTCTCAATTTGCAGTATGCCTTATGCATTATCTATTTTACTCAGATTGGTGTCAACCTACAGAGGTAGGCATTTATCCAAAATTTTGCCATCGCTTCAAGCACGTTGCACCTTGTTTTCAGCAGCTGTGAATTCTCTACAACGTACATCAGATGAAGACGGTGACAAAGCGATCGATTTCAATCGTCTATTCAAATCCTGCAACCAGTTGCACCTTGCTAAGCTCCTTCATGCCCTTGTTGTGGTTTCGGGGAAAGCTCAAAGCATCTTTTTCTCCGCCAAGCTTGTTAATGTTTATGCTTTCCTTGGCGATGTCTCGTTCTCACGTCGCACCTTCGATCAGATCCCCTTCAAAGATGTCTATACCTGGAATTCGATGGTTTCTGCTTATGTTCGCAGTGGTCATTTTCGGGAAGCTGTAGATTGTTTCTATCAGTTTTTCTTGACCTCTGGTCTTCGACCTGATTTCTACACTTTTGCTCCAGTGCTAAAAGCTTGTAAAAATCCACTTGATGGATTGAGGATACATTGCTTGGTACTAAAACTGGGCTTTGAATGGGATGTCTTTGTCACCGCTTCCTTGGTCCATATGTATACCCGGTTCAGAGCTGTAGGCTATGCTCGTAAATTATTTGATGATATGCCAGTACGAGATATGGGTTCTTGGAATGCAATGATTTCGGGATACTGTCAAAATGGCAATGCTGCAGAGGCATTAGATGTTCTGAATGAGATGAGATTGGAAGGGGTAATGATGGATCCGGTTACTATAGTTAGCATTCTTCCTATTTGTGCACAATTAGATGATATTTTAAATGGAATGTTGATTCATTTATATGCTATAAAACGTGGGTTGGAATTTGACTTGTTTGTGTCTAATGCTTTGATTAACATGTATGCCAAATTTGGTAAATTGGCGCATGCACAGAAGGTTTTTGATCACATGGTAGTAAGGGATTTGGTCTCCTGGAACTCGATAATTGCTGCCTATGAGCAGAATGATGATCCAAATAGAGCAATAGCTTTATCCTACAACATGCAACTAATTGGAATTAGTCCTGATTATCTGACGCTGGTCAGTTTATCTTCTATTGTTGCTCAATTAAGTGATTCTCGGAGTGGTAAGTCCGTCCATGGATTTGTCACGAGGAGAGGTTGGATTCTTGAAGATGTCATTTCTGGAAATTCAGTGGTGGACATGTACAGTAAATTGGGTGTTATGAATTCTGCACGAGCAGTTTTTGAAACCCTCCCAGTTAAAGATGTGGTATCTTGGAACACTTTGATCACTGGTTATGCTCAAAATGGTTTGGCAAGTGAGGCAATTGAAGCATATAATATGATGCAAGAGTACAAAGAGATAACACCAAACCAAGCAACTTGGGTGAGCATTCTACCTGCTTATTCCAATGTAGGCGCCTTGCAACAAGGGATGCGAGTTCATGGGCAGTTGATTAAGATATCTCTCTATTTGGATATCTTTGTGGGAACCTGCCTCATTGACATGTATGGGAAATGTGGAAAATTAGATGATGCTATGTCCTTGTTCTTTGAAGTGCCCAAAATGACTTCTGTCCCCTGGAATGCCATAATATCTTGTCATGGAATTCATGGGCATGCTGACAAAGCTCTGAAGCTATTTAGAGAAATGCGAGAAGAAGGGGTGAAGCCAGACCATGTAACTTTTGTATCTCTGCTCTCAGCTTGTAGCCATTCAGGTTTGGTTGAAGAGGGTCAATGGTGCTTTAACCTGATGCAGGAAGAGTATGGGATTGAGCCTATTTTGAAGCATTATGGTTGTATGGTAGATATGTTTGGTCGAGCTGGGCATCTAGAAATGGCATATAATTTTATAAAAAACATGCCAGTAAAGCCTGATGCATCTGTTTGGGGTGCCCTTCTCGGTGCTTGTAGAATACATGGAAACATTGATTTGGGCGCCTTAGCTTCAGAACGCTTGTTTGAAGCGGATTCGGAGAATGTTGGGTACTATGTTCTGTTGTCAAACATCTATGCAAATATTGGGAAATGGGAGGGAGTGGATAAAGTAAGAGCAGTGGCCAGAGATATGGGATTGAGGAAGACTCCTGGATGGAGCTCCATCGAGGTAAATAACAAGGTTGATGTCTTTTATACTGGAAATCAAAGCCATCCAAAATGTGAGGAGATATACAAGGAGTTGAGGAGTTTGAATGCTAAAATGAAAAGCCTAGGCTATGTTCCAGATTACAGTTTTGTGTTGCAGGATGTTGAAGAGGATGAGAAGGAGCATATCCTTATGAGTCATAGTGAGAGATTGGCAATTGCATTCGGAATCATTAACACTCCTCCTAAAAGTCCTATTCGAATATTCAAGAACCTGAGAGTTTGTGGTGATTGCCACAATGCAACCAAATACATATCGAAAATTACCGAGAGAGAGATTATCGTGAGGGATTCGAACCGATTTCATCATTTCAAAGATGGGGTTTGCTCTTGTGCTGACTATTGGTGACATGAATATGAACAATCTAAGAAACTTTATATGCTTAAGCAGTTAGAGCTGGAGCTTGGATTTGATTATCAGTAAGCATACTTCCAGAATGAGTTGGACTACATCAGACAATGGCAAAGGAAAATGAATGCTTTTCAGCTTGATGTACCCATTCAAATCAGCATTCCACGAGGGAAGGTTGTTTTCTTGCAAACTGATAAGGCGACACCATTTTTTTCTTCTTTCTGTTAATCAAAAAGTTCATCATTTTTGCCATTCTTAAGTCCAACTACTGTGCTTTCGTGTACTTGTATCGTATTCGTGTATTTTGTCGTGTCATAATCTTGTTTAAGATATTTTATATTGATATAAATTTTGATACGTTAATAATTCGTATTATATAGATTTTGAGACATTCGTGTATTCGTATCGTGTTCGTGTTATTTTTTCGTATCGTGTAACCGTGTTGTATCCAATATTGTCAGGTCTATGGTTGAGCCACTCGGAAGGTGCCAGCTTGGTAGAAATGTCAGGGGGTCCATGTGCTTATCTGGACTAAGCGTCAAGCCAACATGGAAGTAGATAAAGGTTTATGCACAGTTGACTTTATAGTCCGCCTAAGTCTTCCTAATTGCCAGCTTGTTCTTTTAACAATAATATTAGTAATAAGCAGCCAAAATAGGTTTTTCTTTTTTTTTTCTTCATGATTTTCAGGGTTTATAGCAATCTTTTTTTTTTTCTTCTTATGAATATTTTTATGAGGGTAGTAAAAAATTCGAGTTTGAATTCGATTCGAAACTTGCGATTTGAAATTCGGTTCGAACTTGATCGAGTTTAAACTCGAGTTTCATTCAAGATAAAAATGGAATTATCAAATTCATTCGATTAAGCTCGTTTACCTAGTAAAAAACAAGTTCAATTTTCATACTCGATTTCAAACTCGATTATTTGTGCTCGAACTTGAATTGAGATTTTTTTCGTTACTAATTAAAAAAAAAAAAAAACTCTATTAGGCTAGGTCTGTGAGCCACTTGAGCTGGATATTAGGATATTTAAATTTGGCTCACTCGATAACTCGAATTGTTCTAGTTTGAGTTTGGTTCAACAATGATCGAGCTTAATTCAAGTTTTTTTCTAACAAAACCTGAATTGCTTGTGAACATAAGCGTCAAGTTTACATCTTTAACCTCAAATTGTGTTTTGATTTTTTTTAATAAATCAGTTTTTCTTTCCATAATAACCTTGAACATTCTTAATTATATATATTTTTTCTAAATAAAGAACATATTAGTAATCATGTTGCTATTTTTTCTGGTCTAAAAAGAAAAAACAAAACCATGTTGCTAATTTTGATTATCACTAAAATAGAATATTTTAAAATGGTGCTAAATTTAGATAAGAATTCCTTAAATCAATGATACTTCAATATTGTTAGGCCTGTATATAAGGTTTAAGAAAGGTCCACAAAACTCAATTATGAGTTGGTTTACTTATATTCAACAAACAATATATAACTTTGAATTTAAGTGTATTGCAATTTTGAGATGAAACAAAATTACTTTTTCATTAGAGATTTAATTTAAGAATAATTAGAAAGAAGTGATTTAATTTCAAATGAGAAATATACTAAAAAAAACAGTTATAAATATTGAGAAAGTTTAAGAATAATTAGAGATTATAGTACATGCAAAACAACCATAAAAAACCATCAAAAGAAATTTATTTTATATATAAAAAGAATATTCGTTTATACCTGATGAAAATAATGTAAAAGTTAATGCTAATAATAACAAAATCCTCAAACATATTTTTTACCCAAAAAAAAAACCTTTCACACGGAAATAAATCTGATAATATTAAATACGATATAAATATAACACAAAAAATATAATTAAAATACGACACAATATAAAAAAAATATAAATATGATACGAAAATATGAATGTGTCAAAATCTATATAACATAAATTATTAACACATCAAACTGTATATCAATATAAAATATTTTAAACACGATTATAACACATATAAAATAAACAAATACAATACAAATACAAAAATTATCAAATCTATACGGAACCAGAATTGATAAACAATTCAAAAACTAAATATTAATTGACAGCTTTACCCATGTGGCCATAAATGATTAGCGAACTTTTTTTAATTTAGAATGGACCCCACATTGACCCACCAACCTTAAAAATTTAATGATTTTGCAAACATAACGCCCCTAAAAAAGTAAAATATTTCAAAAATATCCCCATCCCGCCAACCCCCCAAAATAATTATAAAAAAAAAAATTACTCCTAATCTGTATAAAATTTTCCATATACTATTATAATATTATTATATATATATATACTCACACCTGGAGACACGTACTAACACTTTTGAGAAACGTCCCAAATCTCCCTCCTCCCTGCCCCACCGACCCCGAAACTCTAGCCGCCCAGAAACAGCGTCTTGCCACGGCGCTGAACCCAATGTCGAGACGTTACCTGCCTCCGCCACCTCCTCCACCACAACCCCGGCCTTTGTACAAGCAGCGGTCATGGTCCCCTGACGCGGAGCGAGACGAGGCGTGGCTCAGGCGGAAGGAAAGCTATGGCGTTGGGCTACGCCGTACCAAGAGCTTCACGAACGATGATTTGGAGGAGCTTAAAGGCTGTATCGAGTTAGGTTTCGGTTTCGAACCCGACTCACCTGAATTGGACCCGAAGTTATCCGATACTTTACCCGCTTTGCCGTTTTACTGCGCCGTCAATCGTCAATATAGCGGTAGATTGTCGAGGACTTCGTCCGCATCGTCGATAGGATCTTTTAGTGACGCTGGTAGCACTAGCACGATAATTGATCAAGGTAAGTTTTAGTATTAAAGTAATTTTGTTATCAAATTTAATTAAAATACATTTGCATCGGGGTTCTTAATTGTTTGATTTGAATTTTTTGGGTTATAGGCGACGATCCTGAGACGGTTAAGACTAGGTTGCGACAATGGGCGCAGGTCGTTGCTTGTTCGGTGCAGCAATTTTCAGGGGAACCAAATTGATTGCGGCGGTTTCTTTTTTTTTTTTTTTTTTTTTTTTTTCTGGTTATTTTTGTATAGAAGGATAACATAATTTGATGTAGTAATTAATTTCGTTTCATTTAACTTCTGAACTTCAATTTTGTATTCTAATATATGATTGGGATTTCATTGTAATATAAAATTTGATGATTGGCTTTTGGTTTTGAGGATATATTGTCTTATCATTCGGAGTAATGCAATTTTTTTTTAAGGTGGTTGTTCAAATTCAATTTTTTATTTTATGAATATTTGTAAGGTTGCCAAAAAAAAAATCTAATTATTTACTTTAATTATTTTAAAGAGATTGAACCATCAATTGAATGGGTTTTTTGTTATATTAATTTTAATGTACTAAATTATTTTCAATTTTTTTCCATTATTTGTGTATACATTTTTATTTTATGTTTTTTTAATTGTGTCAATTTTATAAATATAAATATAATATAAAATTATTAAATATATTAAAATTTTAAATATAAATATCATACGTTTCGTATAATATTATAGTATGTGATTTAATAATAAATATATGTAATTAGATTTGAATGGTCGGAACCCCAAATAAAAAAAGGCAAATTTTTTGGGTTATGTTTTCTTTGAAATTTCATAACGTTAGAATTGGAAGGTATTAATGTCTTAATCAGAATGTTAATTAGATTTTGGTTGAACATTCCATAAAAACATTTTGACTCACTAAAGTCAATTTTGGCTTCTAAGATGATAATGAAATATCGAAACATAGATCAATTTGATGGATTTTAAATATAAGGTATTTTTAAATTAAGAAGGAAATAAAGCTTGCTTATCAAGAAATTGACATTGAAAAATGTAAGTAAACGCATTACTTCAAGATTTATGTTGGTTGTCAGTTGCCAAATTATAAAGCTTTCCATATATTTTTCAAAGTCCAATAATTTAAATAAAAGAAAAAACTTGCATTATTTCCATCCAATGAATGATCCCCCTACGATGTTACCAATTTTGGGAGCAAAATAAAAATATGAGATATAATCTCTGGTTTTGGATAAAATTGCTATATATCATTATTGGGTGGTGATCATTTGTTAAATTAATGTTCACTTCCCTTGAACGTGACACCATGCTTAAGACAATTTTTGTGTTTCACTTGATTTAATATGTTTTTTTTTTGTTATTAAAAAATTGCATGAAATATTCGCACGAGAAGCATTCCAAAAAAAAAAAAAAATTTCATTACTATTTAATTAATAAAATATATAAATTTTCATATAATAATAATATTTTGTCTTGACGGATCGAGTCGGATTGAGCATAGATAAACAATTTTGTTATTCGGATCTGATCCGACCCACCGTGATGCCCAGTCGCGAGTCACCGAATATTCCATCCTGAACCTTTTTCGCGGGGGGAGGTGGAAAGCGAAGCGAGCAAAGCCTTGCTCGGAAGAAAAATAAATATCTGATTGACATTGGCCGAAGATATTATCACTCCTAATGACGTGGCACCCATCTGATGGTATTGACACGTGTAAAAGTGTCGCCATGTGGAGCCTTTATTGGCCCCAACAGCTGAACATCACCGCCTCTCTCTCGATTTTCCCTTCTAAAATTGAAGGAGCAATTTTCTTTTTAAGTTAAAACATTTTTCAAGTTTTTGTTCGATTTGAAAGCAAAAAAAAAAAGAAAAGAAAAGTACAGTGGGAGATAATCTCCGGTGGAATTTTCCGTTTCCGGCTCCGTCTTCGGATTCCCAGGCTTGTGCAAGTGAGTTGACTCGGACGAACTCGGACTCCTCTGGCTTTGCTGTAACCATTGAGAGCTTCAGAGATCCTACCGCAAATGCAAGCCCGGTAATTTTCCTTTCTAATTTAACTTTTTTTTTTTTTTTTTTTTAAATTTCAATTATGACTTTGCATGTGTTATTCTCCGTCCACAAATTTTAGTAAGTTTTAGTGATATGATATTTTGAAATAATGAAGGTTCTATTTTCAGTTATAGAATTAAATTAGGGGAAATAGAGAGAAGATGAGATCTCTTCATTGAAGAAGTTAGGCTGATTTTAGAAGTTGCAGTTAATATTATTTTTTCCATTATTTTTCAGTGACGAGGTTTTTATTTTATTGTTAAAAAATGATATATAATTTGAAAGAATTGTAGGCAAAGCAAAGTGACGAGCTCAAAACAGGGGTTTTCTATCAGGGCGTCGCTTCTAGCACACCAAATAGAGCCTGACAATCTGAGAGGACATAGCAACCCTTCATTCCCTCTACACGTATGTTGGAAATGTGATAATATGGATAATCGACGTGGCTTACTTTATTTTACTTTGTTAATTTGGATTTCGTTTTTCTTTATCTTTCTAAAAGAAAATTGAATTTCTAATAATTTAATAATGAAGAGGGTTTTAAAGTTGTATTTTTCACTTTATCTAGATAGAATTGGCTACATTTTTGTTCAAGATTGGTCACCACTAGTTTTTGTACACTATTATAATCCTTTATCTTGTTCTTTTATGTTTCAGAAACTATTTTAAGGTGAAATATTAAATTTATATTAGACATTTACCATTGTACAAGTATCTCATCTTTTCTTAACAGGTATGCAAATAAAATGGTAGATTGAGAGCAAAGGTTGCGTGGATGATCTGGAATATTCCACATTCTTGTTTATATGCTATTAATCTTGAAGAGATACTGAGGTTAAAATTCAAGATTTTTGGGAAAAATAGCCTATACGTCATTCTGTTTGCCCAAAGCTGAGCATTTGGATAGAAAAAGTGTATTAAGACACCCTTAATGGAGGAAGAGAGTATTCGCTTGGATTTATCTCTTATCAGTTTCCCCCCTTGCTGTTTCTATGGATCATTATTTTATGAAGCTATGGCACCAGACAGTCAAAGAGCGAACCACTCGTGTAGTTTTCATCTTGCCTCCCAGTTAGACCCTATCTCTCTTTCCAAGTCTCACTTGAATGAGGCGCCGCCGCTACTAAATGCAACTCTCATTCCAACATTCTTTCTTCTCTATTGGAATTCCTTCTCTATCTGCCTAGATAACCTCTCTTTCCCTACAACGCACTAGAAGGTCGACCCCACTTTCCACACTATGTTACTCCTGAGCCCAGCCAACCACTATTTTAACACTGCAGCAAGGGCTTTGTCATAAGAAGGAACTCTCTCTTGTCCACATCGATAGCTTTCTAGAGTCTTTCATACATCGTTCCAGGGTTGGGGTGTTGTTTGTCCTTTTGAGAAAGAAAAACGTACGTAATTGTTTTTTATGGCCATTGAGATCTAGTTCTCTCTACATTTGCATTTGCAGCATGCTCTAACTCCCTCTTTATAAGTACAACGTCTTCATTTCCT
The DNA here is from genome assembly GCA_030761205.1 of Fremontodendron californicum. Taxonomy (NCBI): domain Eukaryota; kingdom Viridiplantae; phylum Streptophyta; class Magnoliopsida; order Malvales; family Malvaceae; genus Fremontodendron; species Fremontodendron californicum. The sequence continues at coordinate 34,015,371 of JAULJL010000007.1, forward strand.
TAATTCATTTCCTTAATGTCTTCATTTCCTTAATTCCTTTAGTATATTCAATGCCTTTCTTGTTCATTCTTCATTTTCTATCAATATATTTCTCATGAACAGCTTTAATTGTCTAGTCATCTCCAACTTCCTCATGTAGTTTCTAGTACTGGATTCCTTTGGTTAGTTTTGCAACTTCCTCTTGCACTAGCTAGTCTTCCAACCTAGGGTTAAGTATTTTTTCTGCACCTTTTTCATCTGTTTGCCAATGATAAAATCTATCTGAGAAATCCAAAAAGGTGGGGACGATTGGGTAGAACCTAGCAGAATGATCCTTCAGCTATTTGAAGTCACTGTGGATTGGATGGTAAGTTAAAGAATGTCCTCTTGTTGTAGGAAACTCTCTTTTCTTTATTAGTTAGGCTTATGTAAATGGTTAGATTTTTTCCCCAGCAATATATGGTGTTCAGTTTTTCTCTTTATTCTAGAGCTCTCTTTTCCTCGTGCGTTCAGCTCTAATCTTTTCCTTTGTTATTTTAATTTTTAACTTAGCAGGGTCAAACTATGGATTGGACAAATGAGAAGCACAACTCATATCTTAATTTCTTAGAAGCATCATTTGTTAAGCAGTTGCATTATTCTATGAGTTTGCGTGGCTGTCACCCACAAGAGGAAATGTGGGAGCCATGTGCAACCCCACAACTTCCAGCCAAAGAACATAATTCTTCCCATCAGGTCAGAGACTTAATCTGCTTGTCATCTTCACGTTGTGGTTTTATCTCAATTAATTGCCTTGTTCAATAAGTTGTATTGATTATCTTTTCAGTTTTCGGTTCTACAAGATGGCTGCTGCCAGAAGATAAACTATAAGAGCTATGATCCTTTGTTCGACAGCACTGCTGACTCTTGTGATATCGTGGGAAGTCCATGGTTACATCATTTTGCATCTGCAGGCAAAATCAGCTCAGCAACATTTACTGTTCCGAGAGAAACTGTGGTATCCAATGATGGAATCTGCTTGAGAAGTAATACAAACTTCTCTTGCAAATCAGCAAGAAGTTCAGAGCAGCATCCCGTATTTCAGTCCTGCAACCACAGCTTGGGTAGCTGCACCTCTGGTAAATCTAATTAAGGCTCAGTCTGTAGTATATTTTCCTTTCTTTTTTTTCTTTATTCACATCTATTATGAGTTTCCCTATTCCATGCTAACTTGTGTATACTTTAATGAACATGCATCATTTTCCTGGAGATTTATGCAAGTAAACGTGTTTACTTCTCCTAGTATGCTTTTGATGGAAATGTTTCATGAATGAGCCTTTTGGGTACTGGTTCAACACCAGTGAAGGACTGTCAGTTTTGGCTTTCTCCCTCTCTCTCTAAACTTTGCATGATTGGTGAAAGTAACTTGATCTTACTGATGTAAAGTGTTGTGAGTAGTTGCCATTGTTCTACTTGTGCCTCCAAATTTCAAGTGAATGTACAGCATTTTTTTATCCACCTGGATTTTGTTGTTTTGTTACTACTATAGATAATGACGGATTCCGGAGGAAGGAGGACATGCAGAGGATGTTACTTGTTGGATTAGAATAGATTGGATTTGGATGCAGTGCCTGTTTGGCTGGGCGGCACGATCAGGTTTGGGACTGGGGAGGCTCCCCACCACATTGAACCCCAGTTTCTCATTGGACCCCCAATTCCAAACCGACTCGGAAGTGGAGAGATGTCATGTTGGGAATTGTGTTTCAGTAAGATCAATTTGAAAGGGAAATTTTATAAAATGGTTGAAGTGGAGAGATGCCATGACCAGGTTTTGCAGTACTAAAAGCGATTGGTGGTTGTATTTTTTTTGTTTAATTTAAGTATTTGGTCTTTTATAGAGGTCTCAGATCAGAATTTTGTGGATGAAGACCAAGGAGAAAAGACCAGCTGTGTTTCTGGGGCAAAACGCTTGAAGATGATGGCAGTTCTTGATGCTTCAAGCGACGGTCAAGTAAAATTTAACTTAGTGTCTGCCACTTCTTTACGAGATGCAAGTTGTTTGAGATGATGTTTTTACATGTTTGGAAATCTCACTTTTATCAACCATGAAACTCTTGTTCAGATTGTGCCACTTGGAAAATTGCGTACGGTGGATAACTCAATCATCAGTAATACATCTGCAAAAAGAGGGAAAAAGAAAATGATGTCGGAGCACCCTGAGAGCTTCTCCTGCATGACCAAACTCTGATATACATTACTCTCCAAGGGAGAGGTAAATAGCTACTTTGAACCCAAATCATTGATACATGCTTGCCCCAAGATATGAAGACAAATTCAGCAAGTTTTCACCCGGTGCCTGTTTGAAGAACAATGCTGGGAGAGAAATGCAGTACAAAGAGTTTGATTTGTGATGATTGTAATTGTGAAAGGCTATACTGGGTGGGCACGACATGGTGATTGTGCCAAGTCATAAGATTTTAACATAGGATTTAAGGAAGAATTCTTGAGTTCTTTTTTCCTCTTTTTTAGTTTTGGATCTGCATTGCGATTTGCTTATACCTAAACTTGCGTGAACTAACTAACTTCTGCTGTGGTATCCGAAGTTGATGATAGTTAGCCACCTGGTCGGGCTAACGGCGAGGGGTGTTTCGGAGTTGTCGATGATGTTAGTCCTTGGTGTCTAACCTTGTATTTTTCTCCAGATGCATCATAGTTCCTATTATTTTGAGGTAGTGCATATAATTTCAGAATCTTGATGACATCGAAAATTTAAACAAAATATAATCTCAACTTTGCCTAAAAGCAATTGATATGCTGGCTTGTTCTATATGTGTTTTTTTTAGGTAAATTCCCCTGGCTGAAATGGTAGAGAAGAACAATTAACCAGACTTGTATAAACTGAATTTATCCTTTTCTGTGTGCCACTGTCTTCTTTGTCCTTTTCGTTTTAGTTGTAAGAATGAGGATTAAAAACATGCAATCCTTTTCCAAATCCAAATCTAAAGCCTGCCTGCCTGCTATTGTAAGTATTTGGACACTTATTTTGGAATTATGGGAAGATAGAAGGAGAGAGAAAAGAAATGAAAAAAAAAAAGAAAAGAAAAAAGCAAATCATCACGTGCCACCTGTGAGTAATTTTTTTTTTTTTTTTTTTTTTTTAGTTTTAGAAATAAAGATTTGAAGCTGCTCTTTGAGACGGAGAACATTCACTAATCACTAGACCAAAAGCTCAGGTGCTAATCTTCACATAATAACCTAAATTAAGAAAAGAGTAAAGTCAAGTTAGGGTAAACTGATAGGAATAGCAGCCGAAGATAATTTCTAAAAGTAAAAAAAAGGCAAACCAACTGTCATGTTTCTCATCTCCTTCCTCCAATGTTTAATGTTAAGTGCTAACTAAACTGACCGTTAACACCATCCAAAAGTCCACTTCGATCTTTCCATTACAAAAATGTCCAAACTCTCGTCTCCCTTCACTTCTCTTGCCACCACCACAATTCTTGTTGTTCCGAACTCTTTGCTTCTCATTTTCAACTTGTCAAACTATCCCATATGACTTCCTTTTCAGTTCGTTTACTTGCACCTCAAGCATTGCCATCTACTTCCTCTTCCAGGCCTAAAACATGGATTCTTGCGGCTCCGACGTCGACAGCGCCAGAAGCGGTGGAGGTGGATGCTGGGAGGTTTGGAGCCAAGAGTGGAAGAGAGAGATGGGTATTTTCTGTTGAAAGAGAAGTTATCAACCCTCAAGAGAAAGAAAGTGAAGATTGAGAAAGACCCCATGAAGCTTTTCATGGAGGAGGGATCTAGGAACTTGCTAAGATGTCAATCGATGAGATTCGTAAGGCTAAGAGCCTAAGACTACAAAGGATGACATTGATGTCAGTCAGACTTAAGTGGCTTGGTTTGTTCCATAGGAGGAAGCATCAGTATAAGTTCAACTACTAAAGCTTTTTCTCTCTATTGCTTGATTTGGATTTTGGTTTTTAATCTGAATTTCTTAGATTTTCCTTTTGACGTTGACTCAGATTTGTTCCTTACAAGATTACAAAGGTTTCCCTTTTTTCCTGCATATTCCATGGGGTAACAATCAACTTAGTCCCTGTTCCTTTCCCGGGATGAAAGTTTGCTTGCTAAATCTTAAGAAATCATGGAAATGGAATTTTGGAAAGGATTCTCAAACCTGTTCTCTTTGATCAGTTGGTTTTATTTTTCAACTTTTTCTGGAAAGCAAAGATAGTAATCCATAATATTAAGCTTCTAATTCTCTGTTTCTTTCCAACAACTAGAAGAAGGGTTAAAATTGGCAACAAATTCCTTTCTTTCTCGTCCAATTATCAGATTTCAAGTAAATATAGAACAGGGAATAAGGAAATTACATGATTCTAACGGATAAAATTATAGTACCATATCTTGATGGGGTTTTACAAAATTGAGGTATAAAAATTTAATTTGTTGTTGTTGTAGTAATTTTCTTCTATTATTGGTGGCAGATGGTAGATTTATGATGAGACTGAAGCTACCAAATGGTGTAACGACAAGTGCCCAAACAGATATCTGGCTAGCTAGTGTGATAAGGAAATATGGCAAGGATGGTTTTGCTGACGTGAATACAAGGCAAAACTGGCAAATTCGGGGAGTGTGCCGCAAATACTCAAGGCCTCAGGATTTAAATAACAATGGTTATTTTACAATTTTAATTTTTTTTTATTATTAATATTTATTGTAATTGATTGTAATAATATTCGTTATATTAATAACGATCCGATCAAAAATACGTCGACACTTGTCCTCTTGCTGGCATTGACCCAACAAGAGATTGTTGATATCCGTCCTTACACCCACTTGTTATCCCAATTCATTACAACCAATTTGAAGTTAGAATCAAAATATTTGAAGGAATTGTCAATTGCAGATTAATGAGAGAACGAGACTTGACCAGAAGAAAAATAAATCAGCCAATCTCTAGAACTTGAATGTAGTCTAGGAGCCACGCATTGTGACCCTGTATAAATAGAAGCCACAAAAAATGAAACGAGACTTAGTTTACAGTTAAAACATTTTTTGTAGAGAATCAATCAACCAGCCTTATTAAGGAACCTATAAGGACCCGAAAATGATAAATCAGTAAACTTATTGTCCCCCGGGATTAGCCCTCCCTGAAACTGTAACGCTTTCAGAAAGGCCACATATGTTGCAATCTGCCCTGCATTATTATTCATTGTGTTGGCCATTTGGTCAAACTAGTTTTGAACTAATGCTCCTATTATTTGCTACATTTTTCTTTACATCACTATATCTTATTTACTGCATTTCTACTAAATTTCCCAGCACAGGCGAAACACCTGGAATGTTCATTGCCTTCTTGTCAGAAAATTTAAGAACGAAGAAACAAAAAGAAAGAAAGAATTTGGTTTTAAGATGTGAATATCACTTTCTTAAAAGCTATTATGTATTTAAGATACCACAAAGTCACAAAACTCTCGTAGAAGAGTTTTTTGTACAGTTGATGAAATCATATGTTATTTCGTAAGATAACTTTAATTTGATGAACAAAAAATATAGCTTGTCATCAATGATTAAACACTATCATTCTTGAAGACCAATTATAATATTTCATCAATAATTAAATATTACTATTCTTGGTAAATAAATATAACTTTTCATTTGATAAACAGATATAAACTTTTTATAATCTATATTTTATAATAGTCAACTAAAATTTATGATCACTATCAAATATTTAGTCCACCAAAACTATTTAAGAAACTTTTTTATCTAATGTGAAAAAAGAACTCCATCAATATTCTAAACTACCAACCCTTCTTATATCCGACATCAATCCCAATTAAAGAAAGTAAATGAAAAAGCTGGGATTAATAAAATTGAAAGAACTGATTGAAGAACTAGAGTATATCTAACTGATGATGATCACAATGCAACTTCTTTATATTTATAAATATATAGTTTTGAATGGAAAAAGGCAGAAAACTCATGAAAATCCAATAATGTATAAGAAGCAAATCTTTCATGTCTGGGGGGCCACTGCTCTATTTCAGTGTTAGCTAGTCTGCAATGTGTCAAGTGAAGATCTGGAGAAAATCCCATTGATCCCGTCCAAAATTTTCAATAATTCAATGTAACAGTAAAGAATTCACTTTTGCAGATCCTACATGGAACATATATGATAGTATAAAACAGTGAAATGTTGAATATAATGAACCCCCGGCAAGTGTTTCAAAGTGAATGCATGGTAACATATCAGTATGTATCCATATCTTTTGTCCATATATATTTACAAGTGAATGCAACCTTAGTTGGAAATCTCAATATATATTTTATCAAATACCGGATAGATAAACTCTTTGTGCTTCCATGAAAAAAAGAATTAACTTTAATTGTTTGAACATGTTGCATGCATTCATTTCATACACTCATTTTTAATAAATGTATTAAATGAGTGTGAGTGAATTAATTTTTACTGAAAAAAAAAAAAAAAAAAAAAAAACTTGTACAAAGATACAAATACCTCTGAAATTTGTCTCTCACTGCCTATCACGATCAAAAATATCGAAGATCATGGATTGGATGGCATGGGGCATGGGGTCAAGCAATGAAGGTGGGTTGGGAGAGTCTCACATACATTCATTCATATTAGTCTTTTACTCGCCGTATGTTCCAAAAAATGGAATCAGAGGCCAAAGTGAAAAGGGGTCACTGCTTGGCTAATTCTAGGTGGATTTGGCCATCATTCTGGGTATCCGGAAACACTCTCTCTTTCTGTTTGTTTCCTTTGATAATTCCAGATTTTCTGGATTTTGATTCCCCACTTACCACTCCCCCTTTCAGTTTTTTGCCTTTATTGAAACTTTGCTCCTCAGAGTGATGTTAAGTGGGACAAATACATTGGAACAAGTAAAGTTGTAATAATCAAATGATAAGCGACCAGCAAACTCATGCGAACCAGGTGTCTGTGAATGTCAAACAATAATCCAATGTCACAATTTGGGAAACTAATTACGAGAGAAGAAAACCTACTTAGAAGTTATGTTACTTGAATTTTTTATTTTTTTTTAAAATACTTATATTTAATATTTATATCCGAATATACTCATATTAAACATATTATCATATTTGATATTTATTGAAATCCGAGTAACCTAACTTAGAAAGACGAGTATATATGAGAGGGAAAGAAAGTTAATTAGGTGTTAAATCAGATATTTTACACTTGTACTGATTCAATAAGCCAACGATAAAGCTTTTTGGATAGAATAGCAGCTAACCTTGAAAGAAAGAAAAGAAAAAAAAAGAACAAAACTTTTGACATAGAAATGAAAGCGAAAACTAGTGTAGTGGTGGGTTGGCGAATCTTTGCAGATAGCATGACTTAACATGGAAAAATAGACCTTTGCTAAAAGATTTTCGACTCTGTAAAATGAATGTCCATCCTGACCTAATTTGGCCATCTCTTAGGGCTGCTGGCTAGCTAGCTAGATAGTAAACTTGCAATCTCAAGTGCCTTACTGCTCTGGCTTTTTTTTTTTTTTTTTTTTTTCTTCCTCCCTCTTTAGCAATCTCAAGTGGAAATCTAATTGAAGATTTTCAATCTTTTACCTATTTGGAGGTCACCTTAGTAAGGCTACAATGTCCAAAATCTGCTGAATGTAAACATTGGCATGATTGCAAGCATGAAGAGAGAGAGAGAAAGAAAGAAGAATTCCCATGGATGATTTTATTTGTGGCCCATTTGTGATTCGATTTTCTGAATATCATATACAAAAAGGACCCATAAGATGATGAATCGATTGAATTTGCGTATGCCTATCCGCAGCAGCCGCAATGTTTATGATTATCATCAGTTGAAAGATTTACTGGTTCTGCTTGCTGATCCAACAATATCAGCTGCTCAGTTGCATATATCTATAACAGATAGTGTTCGATATAATGCCTGACAAAAAATCAATTTAGGTCACACAAGCTTCGAGTACGATTGCCTAGAACTAGTATCCAGTTTCTTTTAGAATTGAGATAATATTCTCTTAAGTTTATTAAATTTATCAACGTAGTATTTGTATTTTAAAAATTATTTATTTTGGTACTTAAAATTTACATTTCGTGTGTTATTATAGTACCTTTCAGTAACACCGTTAAAAATTGATGACGTGCCTTTTGTATCCAATGAAAAGTTGACACGTGGCACCATATAACGATATCACGTGTACTAACTAAAAGATTATTAATTTAATTTTAAAAATAAAAATATTATTATTTTAAAAATATAATGACACGTGGCATCGTATAATGATGCCAAGTGTATTAACTTAAAAAAAAAAATTAATAAAAATAAAAAATTTTAATTTAAAAATTTTAAAAATTTTAATTTAAAAATTAAAAATTTTAAAAATTTTAAAAATTTTTAAAAAAAATAAAAAAGTTTCAAAATTTCAAAAGTTTAAAAAAATTAATTTCATATTTAATTTTTTAAATTTTATAATAAATATTTTTTAAAAGAATAAAAATAAATTCATAATTTAATTTTTGTAATTTTCAAAAATAACTTTTAATTTTTTTATATTATAAATGATTTAATATTTAATTTTAAAATATTTTATATTTTAAAAATAATTTTAGTTAAATATTTTAATTTTGTTATTTTTTAAAATTTTGAATTTAAAAAATAGAATTTAATTTTAAAAAATATAATTTAAATATTATTATTATTTTAATATAATTTTTTAAATTTTTTAAAAAAGTAGATATTAATTTTTAAAATATTTTTTATTTATTTTTAAAATATTTTTTTCTTTTTTTTACAAACATTTAGATATTAATTTCTAAAAAATCAAGTGCTGTCACATGTCATCACCTGATTGGTCAATGTCACATCATCATCTATATTTAACGGTGTTAAATCAAAGTACCACATTGATACACGGTTTGATAGTATATGTACCACATTGAACATTTTTAAAGTACATGTACCATATTGACAAATTTGATAAACTTCAGGGCTATTCATGACACTATCCCTTTAGAATTTGTTTCGCCTTATAGTCGAAAAAGGTAGGAATAATAAATTCAAGATTTAATGCAGTTGATTCGACAGTCACGTTTAAGAGGTGTCATCAAATAAGTTTAGGTTCAAATTTCAACATTTGTAACTTTTTTTCTTATCTTATGCAGTCACTTTTAAGAGGTAACCATTTCTCATATCTTATGCAATCAACTATAAGAAGTGATATAAACAAGTTTGAAGACGAATTTCATTGTATGTAATATTTTTTTTTTAAACTGTGATTATTTTATAAAAAGAAAAGACAGGCACATTGCCTAAGCTTTTATTGATGAAAGTCATGGACCATGGTGGCCACTGGCCATGGCAAGATTTGAGACATGACATGCACCAAACAAAGCAATTATATAAGTACTAGACACATTGTACCTAAAGAATAATTTAATTTCCCATGGCTGCATGATTGTGTAGGTCAAAATGGTATATTGCAAGCATGTGTCTGATTAAAGTTAGAAAGAAATATGGGTTTGGGTTTTTTTTTTTTTTTTTTTATTATATCTGATTAGCTAAGCGAATTAAGAATTAGAACATGTGAAAGAATAGGATAATGAGGAAAAAGAAAGTGAAATATACTATAATTAAAATTGAGTCCTTAGGGACTCATAGGGAAATTTTAAATTTAATTAAAGGATTTTATTGTTTTATTTTGTTATTTTTTATAGATAATTTTAATTTTTTACAAAGAATCTTTAGGAACCGTATTTCTTCAAATGTTCAAGATTTATTATTTATCCTATTTTGTTTTTTATTTGAGGCAAAAATAAAAATTGGCAAAAAATCAATATATATTATTATTAATGAATAAATATTCTAAAAAAATCTTTTTTTTTTTTTGGTCAATTTAGGATTTGTACCGATCTGCTCGGGTAAAAAAATTAAAAAAAAATTATTAATTATATTTATTTTAATTTTAAATGATGTATTTAAATGGGTTAGTTCACACGGTGACTCGCGGGTCAGTTTAGGATCCGTACTCTACCCGTTCGGAAAAAAAGTTAAAAAAAAATATTTTACTAATTATTTTTATTTTAATTTTAAATGATGAATTTAAAGTGATTAATCTGTACGTTGACTCGCAAGTCGATTTATTATTAGTATCAAACTCGCTCAGGAAAAAAGTTTAAAAAAAGAAGGAAAAAATATACTTTCTGCTAACTTATGTGAGAAAATCGATCCTACGAGAGAATAAAATACAAATCATAATTTTATTTTCTTGTTTTTTATATCTTATAATAAAAATATACAATGTACAATAAGGTTGAAATATGTTTTAAAAATACATATAAATAACATTTGAAAATGCATTTGTATTATGTAATTTATAAATAAATAATTTTCATAATTTAATTTTATAATTAAAAAATATATAATTATATTAATATTATTACAGTTTAAAAATAAAATATTTAAATAAATAATTATTATTTAATAAAAATATAAATATAAATTTTATTATTAATTAAAAAAATTAAAAGTATCCCAATGATACGAGATTTTTTTCTAATTAAATATATATAGATCAGTTTACTTTTCGAGAACATGTGATTTCCCTTGCTTTTTCAAGCTCTTTGCTTCAGGGGCTTTTTTATTACAATATAGCCAAAAAAAAAAAATATCAAATTACCGTTACTTTTTGATTATTTCCCAAAATACGGACCTTTTTTTTTTCAGCTGGGAAATCGCCATCCCCCATGGCGATTTCCCAGCGTGTTTTTTTGCAAATTTGCAAAAAAATACCAAGGGAAATCGCCACCCCCCATGGCGATTTCCCTTGGTAATTTTAGCCAATTTTGCTAAAACCATGAAGGGAAATCGCCATGGGGGGTGGCGATTTCCCTTCATGTATATTTTTTTTTTAATTAATAAACAAAAATTATATTAAAACAATATTTTATTTTAATTTGATAAATTTATTTTTAAAAATTATAAATTAAATTAAAATATTTTTTTTATAGGTTTGGTTATTTATTTTTTTAAAATATATATTAAAAATGTAATTTAATTTATTATTACAATTTTATAAAAAATAAAAATATATTTCTTATTAAAATTTAAAAAGAAGATTATATAAAAAATAAAATTTTTATATCAAAAATTTTATTTTTTATAATTTTGTAATATTATAAAAAAGAAAATTTAATTTATATCAAAAATAATTTAATGATGTAAAATGTAAATAAATTTTTTTAAAAAGAAATTTATCGAGTCACTTTTTTAAATAAAGAAGTTATTTTTAAGTTGGTATCGTAAAATAATTTTTTTAATTTGATTAGTTTTTTTGAGTTGGTATTCGATTAACTCGTGACATTAATTTAATCATTGTTTTTAATAATAATATAGATTGTTACAGTTTAAAACTGGATATTTGATAAAAAAAATTTAATTTAATTTCTGATTAAATTTTTTTTTCTTATTATAATTTAAAAAGAAAATTAAATTAAAATGAAAAAAAGAAAAGCAACTTATCATGTAATTTGGATTATTATATTAAAATTAAATAACAACATTAAGATATAAATTAAAATAAAATATAACAATTAATTTCCGAACAAATTACATGAAATGCAAAACATATAAATTTATATTAGAAATTTAAAACACATTACAATTATTCTAATTATTGCGTGGTGTAGAGCAACAGTGTCGAGTTCTTCTAGTGCGTGGTGGTTGCACCCGTCGTTCAACCTCGTCAGTGGCACGTATTCGCGGTCCACCACGACCTCTTGCTATAACCGCCACTGGTTCCGGTTGTATGTCATCAGTCGTTTCATCCGTATCAAAAATTTGAAACCCACTGCTGGATGAGCCAACACCTAGTTCACCCATAACGGGAACCTGACTACTAGATGCACCCATAAATGATGTAGCATCAAATGCTGACGAAGGGGTTCCAAACTGATACATGGATGTTAAATATGCTGAACTTGGACTTAGGACGGGGAACTGGTCATCTAACCTCGTTCTTGGCGGTGATGGTCGGTAACACTCATCAACGTCATATCCGGGGTGACTTACGGAATAACGATGGCTGGATGGTACTCCATGATCCCGTTCAGGTTCAGGATGATCAAATGACATCCTCGGTGCTGTGAACTCCGATGAGGTCGGTTGACGCCTTCGCCCACGTTGTCGGCGAGGTCTAGGAGCATCCATATCCTGTGTAGGAGGGACTGGAGCTGAAGTTTGTCCGGTAAATGGCATACTCCTAACATCCTCGTGCATCGACGGTGGACAAACGAAAGGCCGACCTTCATTTCTATACCATCTTATGTAATCAGCAGACGGGTTGAAATTATTACCAACAATCGGGTAACCTGTCGGAATTCGTTCAAAACGTATGTTCCACCATTGGATCCAACGTTCATGCTTCGCAGGCCAGAATTCATCATTACGACCACGCATGTCGACCTTGTGAAGCTTATCAAGGTTCATCGGGGCTGCAGGAATTGGTTGTTGCATCCCAAATTGTCGCAACACCCGGTCAGTTTGGTGCCACTCTACATATGAAAAGCATATCAATGCTGTGTTTGCTTTCCATATATTGAAATTATTGTAGGCATCCGATGGGAGGCATGCCATAATTTCACTCGAGGAATATAGCATCCACAGAAACTGCGAATAATTATTACAAATTATTAGTTCCATAAGGATTAAATAAAAAAAAAAAAAACTTCAATGTAACAATCGAAATATTTACCTTATCATATCCTAGTCGATCTAGTCGTAGTCTTATACTTGCAAGATCGCTCGAAGTCTCTGTAAAATCTCTACCCGTACTCCTACTCCACCTATTAAAATGCATATAATATCTTAATGACCTATAAAAATACAATTTCGTACAAAATTAATAAAATAGTAAAGATTATTACCTGCTTGCAAGGGGGTATACAGCCGAAATATCCACGCGCGGAGCAAGAAATGGTAGCCGATACCAAGCCCATGATTGTAGAAGCACTAGACATCCACCTATGTCATGGTTTTTTGGAACTGTAGCTCGGCAAAGTTCTCTATACAAAACTGCCAAACACGCAGAACCCCAACTATAATTTGCTGCTTCCTCTAAATCACGTAGCAATGGAAGATACATTAAATGTACCCGACTGCTCGATTTGTCAGGCATCAGTAATCCTCCAATCAAACGTAAAATATATGCTCTAGCAGCATATTGTATTTGTTGTTCGGTTGCATGTAATGGCAGATTTTGAAACGTTTTCAACCAAGTCAGTCTCACCGTTGAGCCAGATACGACGTCTTCTGGAGGTACCTCACCCAATAGATCTTGACACAGTTCATTCCAATCTAGCAGGCTTCCGCCTGTAACTGCATCGCCATGGATCGGAAGTCCAAGTTGCAGCGCAACATCTTCGAGACTGACCGTGCATTCACCACATGGAAAATGAAAAGTGTGCGTCTCGGGTCTCCATCGTTCGACCAACGCAGAGATTAAATCGGGTTGTATCACAAGTCGTCGAATTTGACTTGCGTGATAAAATCCGGCTCTTCTTAAGTGGTCGATAATATAAGGATGCGGGTCCTCCAATGTAAATTTCCTCGAACGTAATACGCGACGAGTTTCCTGTTATAATAATAAAAATTAATATATTATAAAACTATAACAATTAAAAAGTAATAAATAAAACTATAAAATAACAAAATAATAATATAATATAATATAATATAAACAATAATAATATAATATAATATAAAACAATAATAATATAATATAATATAATATAATATAATATAAACAATAATAATATAATATAATATAAAACAATAATAATATAATATAAAACAATAATTTCGTATAAAAAAACAATAATAATATAATATAAAAAAACAATAATAATATAATATAAAAAAACAATAATAATATAATATAATATAAAGAATAATAATATAATATAATATAAAACTATAATAATATAAAAAACTATAATAATATAATATAAAACAATAATAAAATAATATAATACAATAATAATATAAAAAACAATAATAATATAATATAAAACAATAATAATATAAAAAATAATAATAATATAATATAAAACAATAATAATATAATATAATATAAAACAATAATAATATATAAAACAATAATAATATAATATAATATAAAACTATAATAATATAAAAAACTATAATAATATAATATAAAACAATAATAATATAAAAAACAATAATAATATAATATAATACAATAATAATATAAAAAACAATAATAATATAATATAAAACAATAATAATATAAAAAACAATAATAATATAATATAAAACAATAATAATATAATATAATATAAAACAATAATAATATATAAAACAATAATAATATAATATAATATAAAACAATAATAATATAAAAAACAATAATAATATAATATAACACAATAATAATATAATATAATATAACACAATAATAATATAAAAAACAATAATAATATAAAAAACAATAATAATATAATAATATAAAAAACAATAATAATATAAAAAACAATAATAATATAAAAAATAATAATAATATAAAAAACAATAATAATATAACAATTTACTTACCTCGTTAAATATAACCTCCGAGATGTGATTTTCTTGTAACCTCAATAGTGAAGCCATTTCAAAATATTGTTGTAGAAAAAAAAAATTTGTAGAAAGAAATTTTTTTTGGTAGAAAAATGAAAAAATTTTGAAAGAAAATGAAAATTTGAATGAGAGGAATGAAAATTTGAAGAAGAGGAGGGGGGTATTTATAGAAGGTGGGGGGTGTGGGGGGAGGGGGGACGTGGGGGGTGGGGGGAGGCGATTTCCCTTGGTATTTTTTTGCAAATTTGCAAAAAAACACGCTGGGAAATCGCCATGGGGGATGGCGATTTCCCAGCTGAAAAAAAAAGGTCCGTATTTTGGGAAATAATCAAAAAGTAACGGTAATTTGATAATTTTTTTTTTTTGGCTATATTGTAATAAAAAAGCCTTGCTTCAGGCCTCTAACATCTTTTGAGTTTGAAGTGCATGAATTGCTTCTAGACGACCGTTGTTCATTTTTTTTTTTTAAATCTTTATCTAGATCAGGTCTTGAGTCGAGCCGGACCGATCTGGCAAATCCGAATTTACTGTTCATAATATAAAAAATATATTTTTTTATAATTAAAATTAAATAAAATAATAATATTATAATTAAAAAATACTATTCCGGACCGAATCGAATTAAAAATATTTTGTCCATGCCCGATTCAATATAGGTCGGGCCTGCAGGATCGAACAGACTGTTCGACTCATGAGTAGGTCTAATTGCTTCCACGTATATATAATTTTAGCTTTTGCCAAAATTGGATGGCCCATATATGTGATTGTTTATCATATAATATATTCTTTTTTGAATGGCCCCATTATTGATTCATTTGTCATTCTCACATTTTGTAGCTTCTTTTAATTCTTAATGTACTTATGATCTTTGGTTACACCGGTTCAAAATTTGGATTATTCGTCGGTTCGATCTAATTTAGATACAATATTTAAGTCGAGATTCGATATAAATTATTATTTAATTAATAAAAATATTAATATAAAATAATTTTTAAATATTTTAAATAGTGAAATAGGTTTTATGAGTTTGACGGATCGATAACAAACAAATTTTTTTATTATTCGAACCTGATTCAATTGAGTCAATCCAAGAAAAACTCTATTTTAAATGTGGGAATGATGTTTTTATATAAAAAAAAAAAAATTCCAATGATAAGTAGAATAAAGAAATTATATATCAATGATTATAAGTAAAATGTTTTGTAGGTTCTTTATTTTGCCTGTGATCGTATGATTGATTAATCTATGTTAGTAGTCACGTAGTTTTTATTGTTAATAATGAATATTGGTAGATTTTTTCTTTCTTTTTAAATACATAGTAAAATCCAATTTTTCACATTAATGCCGGCAAACAACAACATAAAAAATGTCTCTTTTCTGAGAAAATTGTGTTCATTTGCTGATAAGAAGTAGCAAACTGAGACTAAATATGGATGCCAAGCTGAATGCCAACAAATGAGTCATCATGATGATCCAAAAAAGGAAAACAAAAATTAATGCCAGCTTTGCAGCTGGGTGATCCAAAATTGATTTCCAGATCAAATATATAATTAAAATAAAAAAATTAATCAGTATCTAATGATACTGATTAAGATGATATATAAAAAGTAAAATTTTTTATTTTTATTTTTGAAGACTTTTGATGAGATAATATCATGTGATTCACGTATAGATTTATATACCGACAATGTCTCAAATATAAACTCATATATATATATAGATTTATATTTGATGCACTGACGGTATTTTAAGAGTATTTTTTAGGATTAATTAATCCATTATTTATAATAATATTATGATATTAAATAAGATAATTAATAATTAATGTTATAAATTTTATATATTAAAAAATTATTTAATATAATAACTTTAAAAAATATCTTAAGATATTCGTTATCAAAATCTTAAAGTAAATTGTGTTTTCCGGTTTATTCTTATAATAACTATTAAAAAACTCTTGATAATAGGGAATAAAACAAACCCATATTCTACATATTTAATACTACTATTTACTTTTTTTAAAATCGGTCAAAGGCATTTTTAGGTTTGATTGGGATTTGAGACTTTCTTTCTTTCCCCAATAATTTTAAGGATATATTCATACAAATTATTTTTATATCAATTTGGTGCATTTTAAATTTTATTTTCAGAATAATTTTTATAAAAAATTGAATCCTGATTAATAAAAATAAAACTCCTCCTCTTATCAGTTATATTTCAATGAAAAGAAAGAGAAGGGGAAGTAGGGTTAATTTTTTTCAAAAAATTGTGCAAACTGCATTAGAATATAATTATATGTATTCATTAGCCATTAAGTAGTGTGACCCTACTAAAAAAAAAATGAAGATTTAGGGAAGATTTTATTTATTTAGTAATTATTGTTTTTAGAATTGGGGAAGATTTAAATTATCTATTTATGTCAAAGAACTTTGACTTTGGCTGCCATAATTCTTTATGAGCCTCAAGTTTTAGGATGCTCAGGAGCATATATTAATTCTTTGTCATAATTAGGTAACCAATTAAATAAATGTGTTGCAAAAATTCTCATATGAAGAGTGTATTTTATTCAAATTGTTGATGCAACAACAACTTGACTTTACTTAGTGGGTAAGAATTTAATTAAATTTTGAACTTTGGGACTTAAAAATATTGATTTCCTTCTAAAAGGAAAAAAAAAAAAAAACATTTAGGAGTTTTTCTCTCATTTTTTTTCATCGGGAGGGAAGGGAAAAGGGAATTTTGTTAGTTAATCTTTAGAGAAAAAAAAAATTATTAGCATAAAATGAGTTGAACCAATTTTAAATCACTCAATGTAAAGTCAAATATTTCCATATTGACCCATATATAATTCTCTCATATTAATTCCATGTGAATTTCTCTAAATAATTAAATCGTAATTTATATTTAACATAAAAATGCAACACAAATTCAAAAAAAAATTACTTATGATTAATTTCAATGATCAATGAAAATTCTTTTCATCGCAATATTCATTTGATTTTACAATTAGATTTGTAAAAATTAAGTGACGAAATGATAAAAATGATATTATAAGATAAGAAGATTGTCAAGAACCATCCGTTAATATGTCATGAAATATTTCATTCTTTCTAGCATAAGTGCATACCCTATAAGATATATAAGTATAAAGAAACAGTATTTTGGTTATCAACATGTCGACTGATAAGATTGTTAGATATGAAACAACCTATTCTCAATTTTTCTCTCCAAACTTTCTTGATCTTAACCACCAAATTTCTGACACGTATGCAAGTTAATCACATATAAAAAAAATATATATTATATGAGCAATTATTTCACGAATTCACTGGATAGACACCCGTTCCGTTAACATTTTCATTCATACATCTTTTCTTAATGGGAGAAATATTATACATTATTGGGCCATAATAACACCAAAGGGGAAAAGAAAAAAAAAAAACATAACGTAATTATCAATCAAATTTGGTAACCGACATGCCGACCAATCGGAGGCTTGGATGTGAAATGCTTGATCCTGGTTCCATCTCCGAACTCTCTCGATCTCTACCACCAGATTCATGACACGTGTTCGATCCAGCTCTGCTTTGATCGTGACTTTCACCACCTGCTTTGTCCTATCCACTCACTGATTATGACGTCACATTTTTTGGGAAATTTTTTTTAGTGGGCTCCACAAAGCCCTCTCTACACTCGCGAAGTTATTTTTATAATGAACTTAAAATAAATTCTATTATATATAAATATAATAAATTATATAAAATTATTATGTTTATATGTAAATTTTATTTATATATATACATGACAAATTACATATAAACATGAAATATTTGTCATGTTTATATATAATTTTTTAAATAGTATAATTTTTTTTACATATATAATTTTATTTTTACATATAAATATGACAAAAATTACATATAAACATAACAATTTTTATATATAATAAAATCTAAAAAAACTCACCATAAAAAGTTTTTTTTATAATTTTTCTGTGAGCTGTCATGCACCGCCGTATCAATTCATCGGTACTCCTGTGAGGTCCATCACGGCCGAGTTAACTCGAACTCGACTCGCTTATAAAACGTTCCCTGCCCAAAAAGACAGACCTACCCTTGGGTTTTTTCCATTTTAATGTTTTTACGTCCTTATTAAGGTATACCATTTTTATTATGTTTATCATGATCACTAAATTAAGTTAAAATATTAAAAGATATTTTGAATTATTTCACTTTTAAAGTAAATTTTTATATTTTATTTTATTCAATTATTTTTTGCTTAGTATTCAAATAAAATTTTATTTTAAATAAAAAATTTATTTATTTATAAATTAAAGGTGAATGACTTATTTTACTGTAAATTAAAGTTCAATGGCTTATTTAGATATAAATTATAAGTTAAGAACTTATTTGGATAATAAATTAATGATCAATAACTTAATTGTATGCAAATTATAAGTTAACAACTTATCTGAATATAATAAAATATAAGAACTTATTTAAATCAAATGATAAAATTTATGAATTTTTGTTATTTTAATTATAAATTAATGACATTAATTAATAGTTTCTCTTGAATGATTTATGTTTACTTCTTTAAATTTAGAAATCACAATATATTCTTCAAGTGATTTAAGACGATACAAACTGAAGGATTAAAAATAAATTAAGATTTTCATAAAAAAAAAAAAAACGTTTGTATCAACCGACCAATAGGATATGGTATTTATATATTTTGTCTGTTTGGTAAATTACATCAATTTTTATATGGAATATAGAAAGTAGTAAATAACTTTCGGTCTAGATAATAGGATTCTGTACGCAACCGTACATGCATGGAAGAAAAAAATAGCATCTCAATTCACTTCTTTTTTATTTGAAAAAAATAAGAGAATTTTGAATTCAACTCTATATATTTTTATCATTAAATCAAATATTTGAATGATTTAATTTTTTTTTTATTTTCATTAAAGTCACTTTTATTTATGGATTTTTTAATGAATTTTTTAATTTTTAATATATAATAATATTTTCATCCAATAAATTAAAAATAATGAATATAATTATTAATTATTACATTTAGTACAATATCATTATTATAAATTATATATTAACAAACTTTAAAGAATCTCAAAAACACTCATTAGTCATTAGCAAAACCCTTTATTTATAGTAATATTTTTTTATTAAATGTGATAGTTTGATAAATAATATGTTGATTCTCAAATCTCAATACATTAAAAAATATTATCTAATATAATAAAATTAAAAAATACGTTAAGGACATTTATTAGCAAAATAAAAAAAAATAAAAATGTTGGTAAAAACCGTTTTTAATAAAATTTACCGAAATAATTATCTTGATTTCTCTCAAAATTTCATTGAACAATCTCATAAAAAATCTTTTAAAAAAAACTTTTATATAAATCATAAAGAGAATTAATTATTAGGAAGAAAGCAGAAGCATTTTTCATGGTAATAGTTCTTTGAGTCATAGTATATAAGAAATAACAAATTCCAGAAATCTCTAAAATTTTTATTCCAGAATATTATTTCAAGTTAAAAATCTCAATATATAGTTCCATAACTTGACAAACTTTGCTAAATAATTTTCAAATCGTATATACATCAAATATATATCATCGTTTACTTTTGATTGTGTTATAATTTCAATAAATTTCATGTTAAAAACATTTAACTTTATGATTGTAATGCAAATTTTTACATTCAATAGTCAATATCATATGAATCAAATAATATTCTTTTAAAATTTGGAATGATTTATTTATTTTTTAAACTACTGAATTAGTTAACAAATTTATTTATATAAAAAAATGATCTTAAAGATATATTTTTTTTGTTAAAAACTATTATCTTTTTTTTTTTGAATTAATGTTTAAAAAATTTATTTATTTCAGGAAAAACAAGTACCCATTGCCATATATAGCAAAAGCCAAAAGATACAACATAAATATTATTTCATATCACAGACTAGTACTAACATCTTCTTATAAGACGGTCAGTAGTATTTGTAAGTGTTTCTCAAGTCTAATTATTTTTTTAGACGATCTTAAAAATTAAAGATGATAAAATTCGATTCGCTCAATAAATATTGTATTGATTCGTTCTAAATGAAAGTTTTTTTTTTTAAAGCGGAATGGAACGAGGCGATTTTAGTAAATTTTGTTCCGCTCACCTTGCCTTGTATTTTAAAATTATTATTTTATCCTTTAAAGTGTTTTAATATTTTTAGTATATATATATATATTATATAGTAAGATCATATATATTATATATATACTAAAATTATGTTTATAAATAAATTATAATATATTTTTATAATATTATATTAAAAATAATTAATAACTAGTGGACGGAATGGAGTGGAGCAATTATATATGAATGTAATCGAGATTCACGGAGGTGAGAGTTTTCAACATTATGCAAAAATATGACGGAGATGAATAAGACAATCAATATTTCACCGAACTCCATTGCCATCCTATTAAAAACGTAATTTCTCACATTATTTAAGATTTTTACTCTCAAAATATTTCACACAAAGATCAAATACTTATGGACAAATAATAGGACTAACTTATTTAACTTTCAAATCATAAGCAAATCCAATTATTAAAATTTACTCTGCAAATTAATGCTCAAGATAACTCAAGAAATTATTGAAGAGATTGTAAGCAAAACAAATTCATCCTCCCCATTTGCAGTAGATCTCATTAATGACTATGGGTTAGTGTTGGAAAAATTTTGAGTTGAAAAAATGTGATTTAAAATTTTTTAAGTGTTTGGTATTGCTTTGAGAAATTGAAATGTAAAAAAAATAATAATAAAATTTCAAAATTTGAGGATAATAAAAGTCATTATATCTTAAAGAGAGTTTCTAAAGTCCAAAAACTTTAGTTTTTTTATTTGAATTGTTAAACCATGATTTCAACCTTAAAAGTTAATTTTTTTTATCCGTTTAATATTTTGTTTACGGTAAAACGTAATTTTTGATCTAAAAATTTGTGCCAATAACAATCCTAAATGAACCTAGGACTTTCTTGAATAACAAGTAATTAAAAAATATTGAATTGAATCTTCCTTCTTCCCCCTGTTAACAACCCTGATTTGCAAGTCAACCTCAACCTCTCATTCAATCCTTTACGCGATTTGTTTTTTGTTTTTCCAGGGTCAATTTCATTGATCTTCATCAAGGCTTGAGTAATTTCTAGGAGTCACTTTTTATTTTTCAACTCGAAAAGCAGACGTTGATGGATGTAAAACTAGAGTTAGCTAGTGTCAATTAACGTTTGCAAATCAAACTATTTTCAAAGCCCAATTAGAGCATCCTTCCCAAAACCATAAAAATTAATCTTCCCTATCAACTTTCTGCTACACATTTCACTCTATATAAACCACCTCACCTTCTCCCCCAACTGATAAATCATCTTTCACCATTTTCATTGATCCTTTCGCCATAACATATTGCTAGCTGCCTGCAACACCAGATATTCTCATTGGGGAAAGAGCGAGAGGACAAGAAAGGGAGAGAGAGGGACTACATTTTTGCTATGGAGACTACTGTTTCTATTTTACTATACGTAATTCTCTTTCTCTCCACTCTTCTTTCATATCCATTCCTAAGGAAGCAAAAGCTAGGAGTTCATCTAAAAAGATTTAAGCTTCCACCAGGTTCAATGGGTTGGCCATATGTTGGAGAAACTCTCCAACTCTACTCTCAAGACCCAAATCTCTTCTTTTTGACAAAACAAAAAAGGTTCTTACCATGATCCCTAGAGGCTAGATGTATTAGCTCTTCTTCATTTCCCTTCTCTAATTAAAACTCTCTGCTTTTTTGCATGCAAGTATACTGAACTTAGTTGGTTTGGTGCCATTGTTTTAATTTCATGTTCAGATATGGAGAAATATTCAAAACCCACATACTTGGTTGCCCTTGTGTCATGCTGGCTAGCCCTGAGGCCGCAAGGTTTGTGCTGGTGACTCATGCTCACTTGTTCAAACCGACGTACCCCAAAAGCAAAGAGAAGATGATCGGCCCTTACGCGCTATTCTTTCACCAGGGTGAATACCACACTCGACTAAGGAAGTTGGTTCAGAGCTCCCTAGCCCCTCATACTATCAGGAAGCTAATTCCTGATATCCAAGACATAGCTGTTTCTACCCTGGAGTCATGGGCTGCCTCTGGACAAGTTATAAACACCTTTTATGAGATGAAAAAGGTTCGTTTAAAAACAAAAGATAATTAATTAATTTGATTAGACCACATCTTTAAACATGTTTCTAGTGTGAACCTCATGGTGCTTGAACTTTTTTTAAAGGTTTTTTCTGGCTTATCTAATATCATTTAATCATGGGGTTCCTTTAGAATTTTGTTTTTTTTTATTGATGCTGGCTTTGAACAAGTTTCCGAATCCTGGGACCTCCACTTTGTTTGGATCATGATTTTTCTAACATGTGGGTTTCCTTGACTCTCTACAGTTCTCTTTCGACGTCGGGATTCTTTCCATTTTTGGTCACTTAGATAGAGGCTACGAGGAGAAGTTGGAGGAGAACTACCGGAAAATAGATAAAGGTTATAACTCTTTTCCTACGAAAATTCCTGGGACTGCATATCACAAAGCACTCTTGGTAAGAATCATTTCCTCTGTTGTTATCAGAGAAACATATTCTGATCACTTTGGAGGCAATTCTGATGCTTTCTTTTTTTTTTTCTTTTTCAAAGGCGAGGAAAAGGCTAAATCAGATTTTGGGTGAAATAATTTGTGAGAGGGAGGAGAAAAGGCTGTTGGAGAAGGATTTGTTGGGCCATTTATTGAACTTCAAGGATGAAAAGGGGCAAACTTTGACTGAAGATCAAATTGCTGATAACATTATTGGAGTACTTTTTGCAGCCCAGGACACCACAGCCAGTGTTATAACATGGATTCTCAAATTCCTCCATGATGACCCCAAACTTCTAGAAGCTGTAAAGGTAATCATAGAATTCCACTAGGACTTCTTAGAAATTTATCATCAGAGATTCAATTTGTCTCAATTTATGAATTGCCAAAATCATTACAGGCAGAGCAAAAGGCAATATACGAGTCAAACAACGGAGGAAAAAGGCCCCTAACGTGGGAACAGACAAGAAGCATGCCTCTTACATATAGGGTATGTACTGTTTTAAAGTCATTTAGCTTGTTTCAAGAAAAGCAAACTTCAACGAACTTCTGAGTTTTTTCTAATTTTCAGGTTGTACTAGAGAGCTTGAGGTTGGCAAGCATCATATCTTTCACATTCAGGGAAGCAGTAGTTGATGTGGAATACAAGGGTAATTAAAGGCTTAAAACTAGAATATTCTTTATCTGTATTGGATGTAAGGGGCTTGCATTAATTAGCATTATTATCACTGTTGTTTCACTTTTAAATGTACAGGATACCTAATACCCAAGGGTTGGAAAGTGATGCCATTGTTCAGGAATATTCATCACAATCCAGAATTTTTTTCTAATCCTCATGACTTTGATCCATCTAGATTTGAGGTACTTAAGTCTTGAAGATATGGTTTATAGCAAATCACTTTGCTTTTGCATACACATACACATATGCACAAACATACACACAAGCAGCACAATAGATTGATAAAAAAAAAAAGCTTACAACTTTTGTTTTTCTGGCTATGGCTTCAAGCAGGTAGCTCCAAAACCCAATACCTTCATGCCATTTGGCAACGGCGTTCACGCTTGCCCCGGCAACGAGCTAGCCAAGTTGGAGGCTCTCATTTTGATTCACCATCTAGTAACAAAATTTAGGTATAAATTAACTAACATTTTAGTATTAACAAAGATAGGTCATAATCAACAATTTTGTCTGGAAATATTGTATTGCTAAATAATTTTTGACAAACCTCTTTCTGTTTGCAGGTGGGAGGTGGTGGGTTCTCAAAGTGGGATTCAATATGGCCCCTTCCCAGTCCCTCAACAAGGACTCCCAGCCAGATTTTGGAAAGAATCCAGCCGTCCTATTCAAGATGTGTGCCCTTAAGTTACAGATTTGGGAAAGAGTCCATCCAGGCATTGCAGTAACCAACCAAAACTTTTCTGCTCCTTAACCAAACCCTACTATTTTTCACCATGGGGTTTTCTCGAATTAGTATAATTATTAACTTCATGTTATTTTTGCAGCTAGTAATTGTAACTTTTCATTGCAATATGTATATTATTAGTTATGTAATAAGAAAAAGTGTCAATAGATAAAAAAAAAGTCATTTCCCCGACTTTCTCATCTCTATAGCAATAGTTATGTTATTGTTATGTAATGTTACTTTCATTTTCAACTATACAATAAAAAAATAAAAATTATCAAATACACTATTAATTATTAACAAATTTAATAAGTTAAACGGATTTTTTGAATGCAATAATAAAAATATTTAAAACATAAATATAATAAAAAATATTTATCATATTTTGTAAGATATAATAAAAAATATTTATCAAATTTTAATTCTCTTATAAAATTTAAAAATTTTGCGTTGCGTAAAAGAATTGGACTCTTAAGAGAATAACAGAAAAATATTGCAGGTTTGGAACCCATCATCATCCACTGTATAAGCAACACGGGTCAGCATGTGCATATTTATTGATTCTTCACGTGGCAGTCGGCGGAAGTGGCCAAAATAAAGCCACGTGTCTATCTTTGCGATTGGATCGTGTGATGCCCTTGGCTGGAGGGCACATTCTCCGTTAAGGGCACAAACTTCGTTCATGTCTGGTGAGGAGGGCCCCCTATTGTTTGGGGTGTAATAAGCCTACGTCTATTTTTTGGGGTGTAATAAGCCTATCTGCTTTTCAATTTTGAAGCCATTATGCCTTTGCCGGTGGCCCCAATGACTGATCTTTCTTCAAGGCCCAAATCTGCTTAATAATTAGGGCACTCTTGTTGGAATGACCTAAGAAACAAGGGCAGTGCACTAACCAGTGGCCCAAAGTACTTAGCCCTCATATTTTATCTTAAGACAAGCATAATTACATGATATAAAAAAAATAAAAAACGATACGATACAAAAAAAATTAACATACAAATATATAAATGTATCAATCTATATAACATAAATTAATACCGTGACATGAAAAAATAATACAAACATACAATCACGAGCATCTTATCACGATTTTATGTAACAAAAATTCAGACAAATAAAATGGTACAGTACAGGGATGTGAATGTGATGGAGGAGGTGGTAGAAGACAATTTGAAAACGACTACAGCAAGTCAGAAACTGAGAAAGAGAAGTATAACAAGAAAATAACTTCAGAAAGGTAAGAAGTAGCTTTTAAGAAACCATATCAAAATTGTAGAGATTATGAGCAAACAAAAGTAAAAATGCAAACTACAATATTCCAAAACAAAGTATAAACCTCGAAATTTAAGGTAAAACCATCTGAAACAACAAGAGATATCCTGGAAGATGAAGAAGCAGAGTAAAAGGCAAAATAACAGCATTAAAAACATTCTCAAGCTTTACTTGGTGGTCATTCACTAGAGATTATTATTTAGAGGCTTCAAGAAATTCCCATTTTGTTCAATCAATTCTCTTTAAGGACAAAGAACACTGCATAACAGTGCAAGTTCAGAACATACTGTTAAGGGACCACATGAAAGCAGAAGATGGAATGGCACTTGTTATCCCATCGTGCCTCAAAAACAATTTAACCCTACGTTACTCGGACTCGAATGTGAGTGTCAAATACGGGTATGTTTAATTTTTTCTACGATTTCTATGTATTTGGAGGGTTCTTGGAAGATCATATCTCCATACCCATATCCGGATATGCATCGAACACGAGCACTTCAAGAAAAATGAAAAGTCGGAGCAACATAGATTTAACAAACAACTTAGGTATACAAATTCTTTCCACCAAAGAACAGATCATTTACTCTAGTTGGGATGAACAGGAACCGAAAGCAATACTGGTGAATGATCAGATATATACCCAAAAAAAGAAACATGTATTTACAGAATCTTACTTCACCATCTGCTTATGGTATCCAGTATAAGCTAACAAATAGCAGTGCCATATTCATACCTTAAACAGTGCCATCCGTATCAAAAACATGAGATGTATCACAACCGTCAGCAGCCGGTCACTACCATCATAGCAACACCATGCTATGATCTTTTACACTGGATCCTATTATCATCATTAGTCAATCAAAGTGCCACATCTGTACGTATATTCACATGGAACCATCAACATCATGATATAAGTTCGGCATACCATTAAAACATTTTTCAACTTCATGATCATTCACACACACATGCCACCTTCAGCTTGCTTCATCTTATCATGTACTAACATTATGTTCAGCATAACCATCTATCATAACTGAAACATTGACTACAGATAAATTTTCTTAAGACTAACATGATAACAAGACTGCAGGGTAAAACTCAAGATACTGATTAACTTTATTCATTACCAAAGCCATGAGCATCTTATCACTTTGAGTCCTGGAAAATAACTTCCTGCATATTTCACCTGAAATTCTAATAATGTGTACGAAATCCACTGAAATGTTGTATTGATTGGTCATAACACGGCATCATGAAAGTGCCTAACTCTCATTTAAAGAAATTGCAGAAATAAATGGTGAGGAAGATCATTTATAAGAATGATACTGACAGTTTGACAATTCTCCACCGATCGTACTCCTACAGCCAGTATAGCCACAATTTCAACTAACTTCATCTCCTTTTTAACAAAAAATCACACGGTTAAGTTTTAATAATTTAAATATCACAGGTTTTATCATACTTTATAGCAACTATAGCCACATCTTTCTACCAACATAATCCCATTGTTAAGGATAATCCCATGATTAAGGTTTGATAATTTAACTATATCATGTCATTGTTGAGCAATTAGAATGAAAAATGTCTTGCTCAAAACAGAAATTGACATTTCAAACTATCTGAATCAAATTGCTAATCTCAATTTGCGTGTAAGGATCATTCACCTTTGAACACCAACAGAACTAAATTGGAAATATAACTGGGACACAAAATTGTCCAATAATAGAACCAGGCTTGCCCTTAACTCTACTTAATCAAAATGCCCCTGGTAGTTTTAATGTCCTGTCCATTCCAGACTTACCCAGCTATCCTAGATATCTTGACAGCACCAACAACTTTCCTTGCTATCAGTCAAGATATTACATTTATATACCAAAAGTACATGTCCTCGTTCATACAAAGGGAAATTTTAAATCAAGATCCTAATTATCTAAAGATAATGTGATGAATTTTTATTTACAGAACAATCACCAATCTCAAGATAAATCACCATAATATATGATTTTTCAACTGATGAATTCTTTTTGTAGTAATCTGGTTTCCAGACTTGCTATGGCTTATTAAACACCTAGTTATACCAGGTTACCGGTTGTCTAACTCTTAGTTTCAATTTTGAGACGATCAAAAGCTTTTGGCTGAATGATAATGCTAAATCAAAATTTCTAGATCATTATAACCTACTAACAGAATCTTAGAAACTCAAACAATGTGCACAAAAAAAAGACAACTCTTATGACCTTTTATAATTTTTGGAATAGCTCAAATGAAGATCAGAAGTTGAATTTCAATAAGCCAAGTACTCGAATGACAGTCCATGTTCATATCTTATAAAAACTAAGGATCAGAAAATTTGTACCAAAAAATGAACTCTTTTAACAGATGGAAACACAGGTAACGAGACAACTTCCTCCGTAATAGAACAATCAAATAATTCATCAGTAAAAATACTGTATAAGTAAATTCCAGTCTGCTATGGGTCATTACAACATGTAAATTAAATCAATTAAATGCAAGAATTAACTTGCTCATAAAGCCTGTAAAGTTAGAATTAACAATGAAAATGCAAGAATTACTCATAAAGCATGTAAAGTTAGAAGCACAAACATGCAAATGATTGCCCTCCTTGATTCGTCTTTTAAGAAAGAAGCTACCTGCACCAGTTCAAATCTATTGAACATCAGATAAAATTCAAAGAACAACGAAAGAGGAAATACACTTTCTAAAATCAACTTGCTTCATTATCTCGTCAACAAACTATTATCAAACAAGTCTGCCATTTTGAAGTACAAAATCACGATAAAATGACAATCCCACCCGGCATTGTCAATCATAATTTCTATTTTTCTATTTTTTGTCTCAAAATCTAATTCTTCATATGCCTCATGACAAACATTCAATTCAAAGATCTGAATTTTCTTTTTTAGTCTTTATTATCAGTAAAACGATGACACATATAGAATTCGACCTCTTATCCAAAAAATCTCCTAAAATCAGATAAAATTCAACAAAAACAGAAAGAGGAAATACACTTCCTAAAATCAACTTGCTTCGTTATCTCTTCATCAAACTTTTATCAAACAAGCCTGCCATTCTGAAGTTACAAATCACGATAAAATGACAATTCCACCCCGAATTGTCAATCAATTTCTCTTATTACTGATCGTAATTTCTCTTTATTCTATTTGGTGTCTCAAAATCTAGTTCTTTAGATGCCTCATGAGTCATGACAAACAATCAAAGATCTGAATTTTCTTTTTTAGTCTTTAACAAATTCAGTAAAACAATGACACATAAAAATTTCTACCTGGTAGCCACAAATTCTCCTACATTTATTCGTTAACATGTAGAGCTACGATTAATAAATAAATGCCTCAGAGAAGAAATCACAGGGAATCTTTCATATAACAAAAACAGTCAGAAATTACCAATAAATAGTAGAATTATACCATAAATTATTAGTACTAATTACTAAACTAATCCTAGTTGAAGTGAGTAACCTATATTCCTGGACTTATATCCAACTGTGGTATTTATTAATCTCATATTTTGTGCTAGTATGCAGTTTTAGTTACCTCTTTACTAGGATAATTGTCTTTGTCATTAATTGACAGAAAGTTACTGTTCCTCTTGGATGCCAGGGCTCTATGTTTCTGATCTATAAATTGACATTGCATGAAAGGCTCTTCTCTTGTTTATAATTATTCTTTTAGAGATGATGGCCGAATCTGTTATTGTACATTTCTTTAGTGGTTGAAAAATGCTTTGAAAACTATTCTCCTATCTCCAGATGAAGGGATGTATCTGCACTCAAAAGGAAAAAATAGTTTCCTGTCTTATTTTCCTTTTGTTTCAGACCAAAAGTTTTTCTTTTTGTATTTGAAATCTGTGCATTTTATGTCTCAAAATTTTCCTTTTTTTTCATTTGAAATTAATTGCGGACAAGTTTGTAGAAAAGATGGTACTCTTTCATGTGCGCCTCTTTGTAAAGCTATGGTGAATGCTTAATCATTCTTGTATTAATGTATTTGAAAGCAAATTTGCATCGAATGTCTGATTATTATTATTGTTGTTGTTGTTGTTGTTGTTGTCGTTCTTGTTTTGTTTTTAGCTCCCTTGTCCTCCTATCTGATGATACTAATCTTAACCTTTTATCTTTCACTATTAGCAGATAAGCCTAAGTTAAACTCGTACTTATCATCTGCAAAACGAGTTTGTACACTAGTTTTATTGTGCTTTGATTTGATCTTCTGTTTTTCATTGGTGTTGGTTTAAATGTTCTCATTCCCTCCTTTGAGGGAATGTATCAGTCTTGTCTCTGAAGTATCTTGCTAGTCAACATCTTGATGGAAAACAATTTCTCATGGAATATTTTTGTACTTTCAAGGAGTAATTCTGCTTTATCAGTATTTTATTGAAATTTATGTGGCTTTCCCTTGATATACATGCCCCAACACATTTTGTTCTGTTCTCTTTAAATTCCCTCTTTCTTTAATTGCTGGGTCCTGCATGGTGGGAGGATTAGGGCTTTTTATACCTGCTGACAACCTATTTTGATTTAACTTCTTCCATTTTTTTTGTTCAGGCTTCCCTTAAGCCTTTTCTACATGTGCCAATGTGGGTTCTACATCTATAGCATTGCTGCAATCCTTACTTGGGAGACTCGAAGGAAGGATTTTTCTGTGATGATGTCTCATCATGTAATTACTGTTATCCTGATTGGATACTCATACAGTACAAGGTAACTTACCCGTTTCTGTGGAAGTCACCAAATTCCCAGTCATTACCTCATAGGAGGCAAATATTCTTTTGGTAATCATTGTTGCTTATCTCTTGGGCATCTTCTGGAATCTCATCATTGGACTGTTTATCTCCAGATTGCAAAGAATTTTTAGTATTCCTTGTTTGTTGTTTTATTTTCATCTTGAAATGCAACATTTTGAAAATTTTAATATTATCTTTTAGTCTATACATATGTTCTAAAATTTGTTTTCTTTCTGTATGCATAGATTGTATATCCGAGTTCAATTTGCTGCACAATTTGTTGTTTGAGTTTTACTTTCAGCAAGCCTCCATAAGCTGGAAGATTGTTTACATGCCACCATTATACTCTTATGTTTTTAAAAATTGTGGCATGTTGCTATCCTTTGGATCATTAGTAGTTTTTGACAAAAGCTATTTGATATTCTAAGAAGAAAGTTTATGCCTTCTTTTAAAATGTTCTGACATATGTTAAATTTTTTCATCAACTCTTGGTGAAAATGCTGGCATTTTTCTTTTTGGATAATTAAAATGCAGGCATTTTTCACTTTGTTAGTATTATGTTCTTCACTGCTCTTATCACATTCATACCCTTAGTATCTTATTTTAGTTTTGCTAGTGATGGAGTTCTCATTATCTGATTGTTGACCAGGATCAATGAACGCTATTGCTTGTAAGTTTTTGGAATAGATGTTTACATCAGAATTGAGGAGTATTTAATAGAATTCTTGTGAGGGAAGAACATAGCCCTTGAGAATTTTAAACTTCTCTTTTTAAGAGTTGGTTTGATAAATTAAATTAACTTGTAGATATCCAATTGGGAAGAAGATTATAATTTGCTTGTTTACAGCTTTTTCCGCCTTGGTTCAATTGTCCTTGCCCTACATGATGCAAGTGATGTGTTTTTGGAAGCGGCTAAAGTTTTCAAATATTCTGAAAGGGAGCTTGCTGCAAGTGTGTGCTTTGGATTATTTGCCATCTCTTGGCTCTTGCTACGTCTAATATTCTTTCCATTTTGGGTCATCAAAAGTTCAAGGTTTGCCCTTATAGATAATAATTTGGTTTCAGTTTCACTACATTATCTGCAGACAGACCCGATCGCTGACCTACTCTTGTGGTTGGCCTCTGACAGCTATGATGTTCGGGAGTTCTTAAATCTTTCAGAGTGGTATCCAACATCCCTGTACTATGTTTTCAATACTATGTTGCTGATGCTACTTGTGTTCCATGTCTACTGGTGGGTTCTCATATGCTCAATGACCATGAGACAATTGAAAAATAGAGGAAAGGTTGGAGAAGACATTAGATCTGGTAAGCCTTTTTTTTCTTCCTCAAAATAAAAGAAGAAAAATAACTTTCCCTCTTGCTTTATGATATTTATGAATTGGGAGATTTCTTTCACATTCATCTTTTTATTCCTTGGAAATTGTAAAAGCTTCTCTTTGCTGTTGTCATTTAGTATAAAAAAGTCATAGAAGGGATGAGAGCAGGGCAGAAGCATGAAAGTGTTGGAATTTAAAAATTCTCAGTAGCAAGTCAGTTTTTGAGCCCCTTAAAGAAAGATGAATTATTTGTTATGAAATAGAACATTCGAAAATATACCTATTATGTAACTGCATGTAGTCACGTCATTTAAGTTTCAATGTAAAAGAAAAGAAAATGATAAAAAACTCTAGTTCTCATGTAATTTCGTAGTAGTGGCTAAATGTGGCTTCTTACCTCATTGTTTGTTTAATATGATAATAGAATCATTATTAGCATGCATACAATAGTTTAACTTAAATGAATAGAGATGGAACATACTACTTGATAATATGATACTACTTGAATCATTATTAGCATGCATACTACTTGATATTTTCGTCCTGTTAAGGGGCAAAATGGTCTAAAACTGTCTCCTGAAGATGCAGAGTTGTTATTAGACTTGTAAAATAGGGAAAACTTGTAATATTAGTCTAAAATGTTTAGCCATCTAAAATAACTAAATAACATAAAAACTCTTTGAATTATAAAATTAGAATTCTTGAATTCAGTTTGTCTAATTTGCAATTTCATGGCCAAAAACTTGCAAATTCTTTATACATATGCCCCCCAATGAGCAGTTTCAACTCTTCTCTCTTGTTACCTGACAATGGTTGTTATTTCTTCTGAAGTGTTGCTTCTCTTTGTTGCAATGCAGATTCTGAGGATGATGATTAGACAGAAGATTTCATAAATTCTTTTTTGTTCTTGGTGGCGATGCCGATGTTAAGCCCTGAGGAGATCACTTGTTGTAGCTTTGTCTTTGCACTCGATTGCTCATTAGTCATTACATTTGGTAGAAATTCTCTATTGGTTTAAATTTTTGATCGAGTCTTCTCGGGGTACAGATGAGGAAGTAGGATGATAAAGCATCTTGATATCTTTTTGATGTACAAATAATAGGCAAATTACTATATAATTGTTTTCTCTGGATAAACTCCCGTTTTGGGATTTAGTCCTTACAAGGAAATGAAGATCGTTTTTTAATTTTGTTTGTGGAATTAAAAAACTTAACTATCAATATATCAAAAACGAACTCTTGAAATCAATATCATGTGTTGGTCAGTTTGGATTGCTCGATATACCTTAATTCATGTGAATTGGCATCTTTCTGGTACAACTTTTTTTGTGTGGATACATTCTCGACATGGAATGACATTTTTCTAGTTCAATCTTGGCAGACCCCGATTATCTATTGTCAAAAGGATTGTTTGATTCTTCATACAAAGACCTCGCTTTATCTTTTATCAACAGTTTTAAGGCGTTGTTTTGGTGCAAGAGACTGTTAAAAATCACTCCAGATAAACAGGAGGGAAAAAAAAAATTAAACGATCTTAGCATCAATTCTCTCTTTAATTCTTCAATTTGATGCGTTTGCCATGTGTCTAGT
The DNA here is from genome assembly GCA_030761205.1 of Fremontodendron californicum. Classification (NCBI taxonomy): domain Eukaryota; kingdom Viridiplantae; phylum Streptophyta; class Magnoliopsida; order Malvales; family Malvaceae; genus Fremontodendron; species Fremontodendron californicum. Next base: position 34,049,009 of record JAULJL010000007.1, read on the forward strand.
GGAGTATTACTTTTTTTGAAGTAGAATTTGTTCCAACCCAGTCCCCAACAGAAAAAAACAAAAATGCTCTAAAAACTTATAATTATTAAGCAAATGTTATAAAAATGTATTATTAAGCGAATGAACATTGTTTGATGGCACATAATGTGAACGGAAATCCTCTGCCCCAAAGCGTACCCCGTCCCTCTGCCCTTTTAATGAGATTTTGCCACGTAACTCTAATGATAAGATAAATATAACAAATTTAAGGAGGGTAATTTTTTTGTTAAGAATATTCTTTTCATTAAAAAAATAAACTAAAAACAAAAACAATGAAAAAAGATTGATGATCTCCTTTCAATAATTTATCTACTAAAAATTTATTTTTTTAATAATACATGAAATTTTGGGCATAAAGAAATAAATTATTTTCTGATATGAGTTCATAAAATTGAAATTTGAGAAAATGAAGAGAAAAATCAGATTATCATGAAAAAAAAAAAAAAAACTCAATCATCTCTCATTGTCTAATTTCTAAAATAGGATTTTTGTCTAATTTTTTTCACTTGTGAATTTTTAAAAATATATATATATTTATTTAACACAATAATCCTTTGTTGAGTTAAGAGGATAACGTGACAGACTGTTATTAAAGGGACAGAGAGGCAGGGCAAGCTTGAAGTGCAGAGGATTTCCGTTCACATAATGTTGAGAGTTTGAAGTAGAAACGTATTCTACAAAAAGATAACACAAAATTAAATCACATACAAGAGAAAAAAAGATATTATTTAACGTGGTTTAGCTTCAATTATGTATATCTATGAATGAGAGAAAAAAATTCACTATAAACATAAAAATTACAAAGCATATAAAATACCCAATAAATAAATACTAAATCGAGCTCCGAAACAAACCTAGTTTCTATACTCCCAAGTGTTTAAACACTTGGAATACCCTTTATCCCATTACCTAGTGTTTTTCAAACTGTTTCTTATATCCCTACAAACCTATCTTTCATAGAGATCATATAGAAATCACATCTCTCTCATAATTTGAAAGATCAATACCCACATATTTATAGAGTCTATTACTTAATCATCAAGAATTATTATTCATTAAGATTTTTTGCCTATTAAAAATATTTACTTATTACATAAACTTAATTATTAAGTAAATCTCCAACCAATAAAATTGGGTCATAATCCAAAATGATTCTCAATTAAGATTTAAGTCAAAATATCTAACACATAAAGCACGTCTAAACTTATTGACTATTACAAAAGTCAAATCCAAGCCAAAATCAATCATATACTCCATTTTCATTGACAAAAAGTGATATCAAGTAGGAACTAAACTCAGAGTCTAACTCCTAAATAGAAGTTCCCACTGAATTATTGCTTGTAACACCCTTTTTCTCCGAACAATATTAGAGGTAAAATCGAATCTGATAATCAAACCTTATCCAAAAAGATAGAAGATCAAAGTCTAGAAATATTCTTTCTCTATTCTTTTATCTCATTACTTTAAACTTATTAATTTTTTGTTAAACAAGTCATAACCCTTTATTTTCTAAAAATTGTTTCATTCTTGCTTATCTCTTGATGCTTCTCTCTTCTTTATTTTTGCCTCAGGGCATCTTCTTTATGATTAGAGGTTAACTCATCTCGACCAATTTTTTACCATTTATCCATCCCATTGATAGGTTCAAAGTACGATTATATATCTTCAGGTATGTCTCATTCTTAAAGTGAGAATGTATGCAATCTTTTTGTTTATCTTTCTTGTCCCAAATTGCGCATATAGCATAAAGAACACAAAGGATTCCAGAAGTTACTAAGGCTTTGTTTGGTTTTAAACGAAAAACATCGATGAAAGACGATTGAGGTAAAAAGTTGACTCAATCGTGTCATTAATGTCATTTGGATGCTGCCTTTTTCCTTTCTGAGCTTTCTCTATTTTAACCTCTACTTTAATTTTTACTTTGCTTTTTTGTTTTTTATTTTTTATTATATAATAAATGTATGTTAAATTTATTTTTATTATTATATAATAAGTTAACAAATATATAAATTTTATTATTGTATAAATTTAATAAATATATAAAATTTATTATTAAATAATTATATGAATTAATTAAAAATAAATAATTACATAAAAAATAAATACAAAAATATTATATGATATATTTATTATTATTTTATTAATTTTTAATTATATATTAATAAAATTATTATTTATGTAAATATAATTTTAATAAAATATAATTATTTGTTAATTTCATAATATCAAATAATCTAAATTTTTTATTATATATAATATCCTTAATGATTATTTATTTTATTATTATAATTCACCTTACCGTCATCGCTGCTTTTGTATTCAAATACATATTTTATCACTGATTTTAATTTAAACTCTATAATAACTAATCTTATTATTAATGCTATTTTTTATTTCATCACTCATTCAAATGAATTTAAATTGTGAGAAGAGGAGGTTTCAGAATTTGACCTATTAAATCCGAACGTTCAAAGTCTTAGGTAGTATTTTTTTTTTGTTTTTTTAGTAGTTGACTTTGTCAAAGGGGTCAAAAGGAAAAGAAAGTCTTAGTAGTTGCCTTTGTCTGTGTTTGTTCTATTTGGGCTTTGACTGTTGGCTTTGCTGCCTCATGTTTCTTACAACATCCAGCTGTCTTTCCCCTGTCAATTTAAAAGCTCCTCCCAATATAATGAAATGGACAGAAAAAACAAAATTTCCTTTTCCGACCAAAAATAAAATAAAATCATAATGTTGGAAAACCAATTTACCTTGAAATAAAGAGACAAGAGAAAGGAGGCTTGTCATTTGTCAGTAGGCCTAGGTGAAGCCCACTTTTCCAATCCTTTAATTCAATGAAAAACATATCAGTTATAATTATAAAAAGGTATTTAATTATTAATTTAATTTTTTTATTTAATATATTTTTTTATTAAATTAAAAAATTATCAATTATATATATATTTTTTATATATAACATTTTAATTAGTGTTTAATAACACTAATTAATATTTTTTTATAATAATTATAATTATAATATAATTAATTAATTATAAATTATATTATTAAAATATAATTAAATAATCAATTATAATTTTAAATTATATCACCAAAATATATAAAAAAAATACAAGAAATGCTGCTAATTTAATACGCTTGAAATAGTAAAATTTTATCGGACACGAACACGACACTCTATTTTCCTTTTATTCAATAAACCGTCCAAAATCAAAATCCCGCGTGTACATTTCAGTGTCACTGTCATTAATGACGTAATCTACCACGTAACATCATTTTATTTGCCCTTTTTGTCTTCTAATTAATACCACGTGACACAGAAAAATCTCTTGAGCCGTGTTTTAACGGTGTTCCCAGCTGGCATGACACGTTGACATTCTTACAAAGTCTCCTTATAAATTGCTTCTTTCCTCTCTTTTTTTTTTTGGTCCGGAGACAACCAGAGAAGAAGCCAACCAAAGTCAGAGACTCGAAAATTTCAATAACAATTTCTCACAATTCATCGCTACCCCCACGCTTATGCAGAGACCCAGCTCCGCCCTCAATGCCTTCCCCACCATCATCGTTTCATCGTCTTTCTCCTGAACAAGAAATCTCCGTCATCGTCTCCGCCCTCAAAAACGTCATCACTGGTTCCGTCCCTTCCTCCTCCTCCTCCTCCACCGCCGACGCCGTTGACTTTCCTTTAGAATTTGGTTCCCTGGCCGGGTCTTCTACTTCGAGTGTTACTGCTGGGTTCAACGCTGATCGTGGGAACATGGTATTTCAAGCGAGTGAAGTTATGGATAAGTGCCACGTGTGCAAATTTGACGGCTGTCTAGGGTGCAATCTTTTCCCGCCAAGTCAGCAAGAAGACAAAAAGGGAAAAACTAGTACTAAAACTAAACGAGTAAAGAAAAACTACAGGGGAGTTAGGCAAAGGCCATGGGGCAAATGGGCCGCGGAGATTCGAGATCCAAGACGCGCCACTCGGGTCTGGCTTGGAACCTTCAACACGGCGGAGGAAGCAGCTCGGGCTTACGATAAAGCAGCTATCGATTTCCGTGGACCAAGAGCTAAACTTAACTTCCCATTTCCTGATAGCAACAACAACAGCAATGGCAATGTGACAACACCAGCAGCAACAGGAACAGGAACAGCGACAGCGACAGCGACAGCAACAACTGTGGTTGTGTCCGATCAAGTAATTAATAGTAGCTCGTTAAATGTGCAACAAGAGAGTGATCAGAGAAATGTGAGCATGGAAATGGGATTAGGGACTGAGTTTTGGGATGGAATAGGCGAAGATGAGATTCAACAATGGATGATGATGACGGATTTTGGTGTGGACAATAATTCGTCAGATTCTGCTACGACTACCAGAAATGCTAATACTTAACTATTATGAATCTGCTGGCATCTTTTTTGCTGTCTCTATATATTTCTTCCTCATTGCTTGGAGTAAAGAACTGGAAGTTAGATCTGCTGCTTTTTCAGAGTGGGTTTAATTAGAATTTCTGCTAGAGATTCTTTCTTATTTTATTAGTCCCAAGAGTTTACTGAAGGTGATCGATGAAATCTTTTTATTAGGATAATAAATTAGTGTACAACTTCTTCTAGCTTCTCATTGTCTACTACTTCTTCTTTAGATGAACATTCAAAATTAATCAGTACAATAAGATGTGGAACTCCTTTGCCAGATTTGGAGTTTTATTTTATTTTTATTTTATTTTCTAAATTCATGTATTGTGGGAGTAACGCTGCCTGCAAGTGCAAATTGCAAAACGAGTACTTGGGTTTTGTTCAATTTGGCTGCTTGGAAAGTACAGTCGTAGCACTAAATTGAAAGACGAATTGGGACTTGGGACCCACAATCCCTGAATGAGATTGGATATTTCGCTTCTCCCAGGTGGGGGAGTGATGGGATGGTAATTTAAAATACGAATTTAGATATTTGTGAATATCTGATTTGTTTTTTTATTTAAATAAAAATCAAATTTAGATATTATAATTACTATTCGGAGCGGATACGAATATAAAATTTTGATTATTTATTATTCGAATCTGCATTACTTTTGCGGATTCGAATAGTAGATTCGAATATCCGAATTCTCTTATTTGTAAAACACATAAATTTGTTTGATTTTATATTTTTATTTAAAAAAAATTGATTTATTGAATTTGAATTTTTAAAAAATTCGAATATCCTACTAATAATGTTATTTAATTCGAATTCAGATTCGGATAATAATATACGAATTAAATACAAATAATTTGTGAATTCAAATTTTAAAACAATTTTATAAATTCAAATTCGAATAAAAAAAAAAAATTCGATCACCTATCATTCTTATTTTGTAAGGATCAAGATTCAAGACTCCCATAATGACGTGTACAAAGGAATATTGGTAAGTGGGACCCTTTAATTAACATGTGCAAAATGCAACTTTTGTCCAAACTCCAACAATATATATTGAGAAGTATCTGGAGTGCAGTGCAGTATTAGTATAGAGTAGTGGTAGTAGTACTATAATAAGATTTTAATCACATTGGGCATGTGCTCAATTGAATTCATCACGTGCTGATATAAAGTTAGTAAAAAAGAGAGAATGAGGATTGATGAGTTGGAGATGATCCATAAAATATACTCTATCTTTATACGCAAGAGAGAGCGGCAGAAACCCCATTTGAGCTAGTATAATATATATTTTTAATTATGTCATTTTTTTCAATAAAATAATAATATAAATATTACATATTAAATTATAAAAAATAAAATAAATATAAAAATACAAAAACAAAAAAATAAGAATGAGAATGAGAAAATGTTACTACAATGTTCAATGTCAACAACACAATAAATTAAAGTTATAAATCTACAAATAAAATATTACTTGTAACTTTGATAAATATAAAATGAATAATATTTCATATTTAATATTTTTCCTCCTTTTTAATTAATTTGGGATTTTTTAAAAATAATCATTTTAAAAAACGAGAAGGGTTTAATACCCTCTATTTTTTTATTTTAATTAAAAAAGTATCCAAACAAATTTTTTTCCTTCCTATTTTCTTTTACTTTCCTTTCACTCCCCTCAATCTAAACACAGTTAATTTTTATTTATTTAAAAGCAAAAGACAAAACAAATTCTTCCTCTGCCTATAAACACAATAAAAGACCTGAATTATTTAGCAATGGATCATTTAATACTTCCTCTGGCTATACTGAACAAAGCAAAACAAATTTCACTCAATAAGAACAAGCACAAGAATCACTCTCTCGTAAGGTGCAACAATCCTAGCTTTTTCACCAACTTTAAAGCCTGTAATTATTTGCAAGTGTGCAACCAGAGAAGGGGAGTCATAGATACAAAACCCAAGATCAGGTACAAGATATAGTGGGGGAAAAAAAGAAAGAAAAAATAACCCTATAAACAGCTGGGAGTACAAACATCTAAACAAAGTTGTTGAGCAATTGTCATCGTCTGCCAGAGAGGCTGATCGAGCTGACTTTCATGGGAGTTGCCACAACCAGTGGAGCTTCTGGCGAGTCACTAACAGCAAATTTGTCATGCATGAAACGACTCTCTACAATAGACTCATCCTTCAATACAATCTTGTAGCAATAACAGCTCTTCAGGCCCTGCTGATTCCGATAGCATTCATGAGCGCTGTTCTTCACTTGCTGGAAATCCCATATCACACTGAACTTGCCCACAGTTGCAACTAGGTGACGCTCTTGTTTACCATTCTCAGTGACCTAAAGAGTGTGATACACAGTAATAGTGAAGAAAAACATCAAGCTAAACATGAATGAAACTATGATGTGAGGTTTCAAGGTTTATGACAAATTTTCAAGTGCTGAGTTTATTTTAGAACTTTCAGGCCATAGAGAAACCTCAAGGGAATATAAAAAGAAAGTAGATATACCTAATACATGAAAGTTGAAAAATCAAACAATATGCACATTAAACAAATAAAGTTAGTTAAACTGGAATCCAAACATAAAGGAGCAGGACGTAGAGTTCAGCAGACCACCAAAGAAAAGTGAAAAACAGTTTTACAGAAAACAATTAATAAAGGAACGTGTCAGTTATAAAAGGAATTTGATCATACCCATGAGAAATGGCCACCATGAAATTTATTATTGTTCCCAGCTAAATGTGAATCCAGAGGAGTCAACTTCAACAATCTGGGTGCTGGAACTCTATTCCCCATTCTACCAGTAAATCCAGTCTTTGTCTTCCCATCTTTATCAGTAAACAGAGTGCAAATGAGGACCAAATATGTATCAGTTGTGCCCAACACCCACTTCCCATCATATGTAACATCTATATGAGTAATTGGAGAACCAAGACCTGGAAAAGCAGTCTTGGCCTGTCTCATTGAAGTCTTTGAATACAATCTGATCTTCCCATCAAGCGACCCAACCACAATCGATCCATCACCAGTACTAGCAAAGCACTGAAAATTCGTCCCTCTCGAGAACTGATGCCCTTGTGTCCAATGCAATACAGGTGAATCACTTGTGGCAATGTTCTGGACCATCCCTCTCCTATCTCTCATATCCCACTGGCATAACCTATTATCATCCAAGCCCAAAAAGGTAGATTCAGAGGGATCCAATTGTGACCCTTTGGTATCGTTGGTAATATCCCTCATCGTAATATCAGTCCCATCCTTCTCAAACTTCCATTCTGTAACAATCTTCCCTGTCTCAATATCAACCTGCTTAAGCCCAGTAGCATTTGGCTTCCCTTCATTCGCCGGACTCATAAGCATCATATTTGTCTCAGCCCTCATCAACAGTGCCTTTTTCGGGGTTGAATTTGACATATTTCCCTCACTTCTAGAACTCCCACCATCATACTTAACACAAATACCTTTCCCATGAATCCCACGGTTAAAGTTCCTATAAACCTGAACACCCAAATCATTTACCAAGAAACTATTATCTAACGCACCTAAAGCCAAACTCTGAACACCTCCATTTGCCGCCTCCTCAAACTCCTCCATCAATTCTTGACTCCCTTTCACCGGAGTCAAATCCAGGCTATGATCCTCTGCATCTTCCCACATAGAATCATCTGCTACCTCAGGTTTCGCCCACCCAATAAACTCCTTCCCATAAACCTTAACCTTATTCTCCTCACTAGCTTCCATGCCATAAACATTCTCAAACAAACAATTTTGAAACCGGGTCACAAAATTCCTATACTCTTCATCAGTTAAAAACTTCAAAGCCCAAACAGCTTTATCAACGAAATCAACTCTTTTTTGATCCCCAAACATTTTCAATTGCATTTCAGTTGAAACCCTAGCCCTAACTTTGGACCCCACTTTCAAAACCCACCAAGATTCTCCTTTACCACCGTCTGATTCATAACCATAATCATCCTCATCATCATCACCGTTGATTTTAGATGTCTTAATGAAATTATACGAAGTGAGCTTATCAGAGACAATCCATTTGGCTTTGGGGGTGTTTCCTCCTACGTGAAGATAGAGCTTTACTGGGTTTTTGAGATTGGGGTTTTGATGTTGTTGAGAAGAATTGTATTTCAGTTTTAGGTTTTTGAGTTTAGCATCGATATCGTCAAGGCTTTTGAGAGTACCTGAAGAGGAAGTAGTAGAAGAAGAAGATTGGGTATTCTGGTGATCGCCTGAAGCGTCGTCGTATTGCTCCACCACCACCTCTTCTTCTTCTTCTTCATAGTCTTCTTCGGATTCTGAGTCTGTGATGCGATCTTCCCGGCTTTGAGAAGTGCCCATTTTCAGATTCTACTGATTTGCAAAAATGATTTGAGAGGAGAGTAAAGAGCAAAATTTCAAACTTCTTTGTAAGAGTTAGAGCTTATGATAGACGATTTCAGATAAAGGTGGAAGCGGTTACTCTTTTATAGGCTAGACTTTGGCACTTTAGTCACCGGCTATTACCCGTTAATACTTTTTTAAATGTGCCTTTTCTTTTTCTTTTATCTTTGTGAATTGTGATTTAACCTTTTTAAAAAAAGAATGATAGGTAATTAGTCAGTAAAAAAGAGGCAAAGAATTTGAAATGTAAATGTGATTATTTTACAACTGCATGTATTATGAATATAATGAAGTATTGGATTGTCTAACTTATCAATTAATCAAGAAAGCTCATTAATTCTAGCTTAATTGGGCTAAGTAGGACTTATGGTAAGAATATTCTATTTTCCCTTCTCATGTGAATGGAAAGAGACAATTCTATTGTAAACATTTCTTTTTTAGTGGTAAACTAAATTTTCCTCTTTAAAAGAAAAAGAAAGAAAAAAAGACAAATGGAGTCATATTGGAGGTTAATGATAATACCCAAAGCATTGCAGTGCTATATCCAATTTCAATATGGCAACTGAGTTAGAAGCTAGTAGTTTATGTAACACATAATTAAAATTCAAGGGTATTAGTATTTAAAATTAATAAAATAATAAATTTAATCTTGCTTTTGCCAAAGCCACCGGATATTACCGGTTAGCGTAGATATAACGTGGCGCAAAGTCTTAGCAGCGAAGCAAACGCCGCGTTTATAGTAACGCAAACCTTAGTTAGTAGTTAGTACATGTTTGGATCGCGGTGTAAGAAACTCCAAAAACACGGAGTTAAAGCTTTGGATTTTCCTACAAAAAGAAAAAGGAACTATGGGCAACAGCTTGCAACTTTGTATATAATATAAAGCAGGTGTATTAATATAAAATGGATTTTGTTAAAGAGTAACTTATGAAAATTCTTTAAAATTACTAAATATAATAATATTTTATCCAATATATTAAAAATATGAATAAAATTATTAATTAATATATTTAATATAATATTATTACTATAAATAATATATTAACTAACCTTTTAGCAAAATTCATATAAAATTTTATATGTAGCACCAAAATCCAAATATAACAGTTTATGTTTGAATTTTAGAGTACATAGAAATAGAATTACATAACCTGAATTTCAAGGTATTCTTCTCAATTGCAATTGCCTCTCCCACATTCTAACTAGAATTGTATAACCACAAGTACCCTGGCATTTGCATTTCTTCGCTCCATTAACCAAGAAGCAATGCCCCCCGAATCTATATTGTAATCACAGAACACTAATCTCCATTAGTGAAAGACGGTGGAAGCATAAGAAGCGAGAAAAACAACCAAAGTATAAAGATAAAGACAACAAATTCACCATTCTCATGAAGCATCCCGAGCAGCAATTCGGCATGTTATGGCATCTGCAAGAGCAGATACTCCTAGCTCAGGGCCAGATATTTTGTAGTGCTGAAGAAGAGTACCAGAAAAATGATAAATGGATCATCAACAGCTAGAAGAAGAGGATACAAGCTATGTTGCTTAGACTCTTCATTTTTCTTGAAATACCCGTATCCGACATCCGTGTCCGACGCATATTAGATATGAGTATGAGGATATGACGATCCTCCAAATACATGAAAAAACTTAGAAAAATTGAATATACCCGTATCAGACGCATACCCGTATCCGACACTCACACCTAAGTCCGAGTAACATAGGTTACAGGTGAGGTGAGGACAGAAAGAGAATTGGGAAATCAAGTTCACAAACCTTTTGTATCTGAGCTTGGTCTGCTCTTCCTTCCAACTCCTCTAAATCAATCTCTTTTCCATTGATAAGCTTCTCCACAGCTTTCATCTATCAGAATTCTAATATATCATGAACATGGAATAGAAGGGATATATTTGAAAATAGAAACAGTGAATAACCCCATGCAAAACATGCATATGATATAGTATCACCTCATGAGGAGAAGCATTAAATTGAGCAGCAAGAATATAACTTGAATTATCAGAGATACCACATCTTTTCAAGGACTCTGTAATCTGGAAAACAATTGTTAGTTTTTAGCGGTTGTTACATTTCAAATAACAGGAAATTGGGTAATATGAACTACAGTCATAAATGGTTGAAGAAGATTACATGCTTAGATCCAGAGTAATTGTAAACAAGTTCAGAATGGAGTGTTCGTGTAGTCAATGACTCCCGTGACTTGGTAATAAGCGTCTTATGTGCTGCAGCTAGAACAGGGAAAACATCTGGAATCTGTCCCAATCATCAATACATGTGAATATAGAGAAACTAAATGAAAAAAAGAAGCATCCGGACATCGAACACCAGCAAAATTAAAGTTGGCTAGAAATAAAAACCCAGGAATCATACCAGTGATGCATTAAGAAATGCAACTTCAGGATCCAGTTTCCCAGCTTGCATAGATTCTAGGAGTTCCCTGCAAAGTAACAAGCAAATTTAGGAACTCAGTGTATATACAAAGTCTTTCTCTAATCTATAGAAAAAGAAGAAAAAAAAAACTAGTTTCTTCCTTTCTCTTGGAGGCATTTTGTATCAAATTTGACAAGCTAATTACCCAATAATAGCACATTTAAAAAAAGTTAGTATTTTCTAAGAAATCCCATAATAAATAGGTGAAAATTCCCAAATAGCCTAATCAGGGTAATGGAATTAAAGTCCAAACCTCATATTGGTTGGAACAGCCTTAATAATTCATCATTGCATAAATTATCAACAAAATTTGAGAGTTTTCCAATATTTAGAATGATAAAAAAATAACAACAATTAGAAACTACAGCATAAATCCTTCATTAAACAATTAAATAAAGAGGATTGGCTTTGAGATAGGGAAGGAAAGGGAAGAGAGTACTTAGAGTTGGTGACGTTATCGAAGAGGGCAAACGAGAGAGTGTTGCCATTGATTTCAAAATCCTTCATCTATGCTTCACCTTCTTGCTCTGCAAAAACAATAATCAGAACCTTGGAAATGGAAACTAGGGTTTTAGTTTTAGGCTCATCTTCCTACCCAGCATATAAACGTAATGCGGCGCGTTGAAAACAAATTGCTCGCGCGTCAGGTAGGGGTCGAACCTACCACTTTATGCTTAGAAAATAGACCTCCACTGAGCTACAGACGCTATATTTATTTGCATAAAATAGGTGATTTTATCTTTTTCTATGTAAAATTTTGAAGGGTTTTGATAACATGTGTCTTTAGGGCATTCTTTAAAATTAGTTAATATATTATTTATAGTAATGACATTGTATTAAATGTAAAAATTGATAACTTTATTCATCATTTTCAATGCATTAATTGAAGATATTACTATATTTAGTAACCTTAAAAAGTGCCCCTAAAACACTCGTTAGCAAAATTCAATTTTGAAACATACCTCTCATTAATGATCTTCATTTATCTAGATAAATTAAATGTAACTTTAATTATAGTCATATATATGATTTTTAAAACATGTATTTATGTAAAGCTTTATTTGATTTATGTAAAAAAAGAAGAAGCAAAAAACATAATATATTACTTGTTAAAATTATGACAATTTTAATAATTGTGCGAGCATACTTTGAAATACGAGGTAAGTCTTACGCCACATATAACGGATCCTACACACAATCATAGGCAAGATTTACTATTATTTCTTTTATCAGAGACCAAAATTAAAATCATAATGTATGTTATTTAGATTTTTTTTTATTTATTTTTAATTATTTATGTGTATCATTTGTATTCGAAACATATTTGAATTTAAGTATGGAGTTATGATTTTTCAAATATATGAAAAAGTTAAAAATTTGAATTTACCCGTGTTAAATATATATCCATATCATATACATATTCATATCTGACATTAATCTTCGAGTTCGTGTAATATAAATCATGACAATTTTAATAAAAATAGAATCTTATATAAATAATACTTAGAAAAATGGATAGTGGATAAAAAAAAAACAACTAAATAAATAAAAGAACGAAGAGTTTTGAAATATACCAATAAAAAAAAAAAAAACCGTTATGGATATTACAAATTTTTTTTTTTAAGAATTTATTGAAAGAATTGGGGAGGTGAGTGATGAAGGATGGGGGTGACCAGCAGACCAGGTCAAGCATGTCCACCATGGATTCTGAATTGCATTTCTATCTTCATGCATAGCCCTTGACGTGTCAAATCTCTTCTGAATTAGAAGCAACCCCATATCCAAACCTTCCCTTTCTCTCTCTCTCCAACAAAATAAACAGAGAACTTCCCAAATTCTTCTTCTTCTTTATTTCCTGAAGGTTACCTTCCTCCCCTTGGCAATATGTCTCTCTCTATCTTCCTCCTATGGCTGGTTAGCGTTCCCTTCTTGGTCCATTCTTCCCCTGATCAGCCTAGAGGTATATATATATATATATATATATATCTACAAAAAAAAATAGACTTTTGTAATGGTTTAGGGTAAGAAATACATAAAAAAAAAATTTGAAAACTAATGAACAAAGTGACATAAATTAATATCAGTTACAATTAATAATATGTTATTCTTTTAGGAAATGCAAAAAAAAAAAAGTTTGATAAAAGAAAGAAAAAATAAGTACTTCCTCAGTGAAATTTTGGTTTTCACCATTGTTTGAGTTTAAAAGACCTGTATAAAAAGAGAGATGAAATTGTTTTAGGATATTTTTTTTTTTCTTATTAATGGCATTCATAGGTTTTAAGGGTCATGCAAGAAAGTTTTGAAAGGATCATATTCATTCATTTCATTTCTCTCTAAAGTAAGTTTGAAAAGTGAATTATTAGCTAGGACATAGAATCTGTTGGAAAAGTGGCTACAACTTGGTGGCAAATTCTTCACGTAATTTTGCATAGCCGAATTCAAAACCATTTTGATATGTTTTTGGAAAATTCAGGAAGCCACCATATTTAAAGTGTTCACACTTTTTGAAATGCCTATATAAAGGCATTGAGAGGAGTTGAGGAGCAGAGGAGAAATGAGCTGAGCTCCAGAGAGCTAGAGAGCTCCGAGGAGAGCTCCAAGAGCTCCCTCCCGGGTGAGGCATAGTGAGAGCTCCAGAGGGAGCCCCTCCCGGTAGAGGTGATGAGAGAGTTTAGAGGCAGTAGCTGCTTGTTAGATGCTTGTGTATTGAGGTGTTGAGTGTGTGCTAGAAAGAGCACTTGTAATATGTAGCCGGTTTGTATCCGGTTTGTACTCCATCTCCGATTAAATACAAAGCTTTGCTCCTCCTCCCGTGGACGTAGGTATATTGGCCGAACCACGTAAAATATCTGTGTTTCTTTTGTGTGTTCAGTTCCTATTTTCTCATCTCTTATTTTAGTTGTGAGACACTATTCCGTCACTCTGGTACCTAACAGTGGTATCAGAGCCATTGGTTCGTGGTCCTTATTCCGCTGCAGTGAAAGTGTTGGTTCTTAGTATGCTCTGTGGTTGCAGTATTGTCTGATCTTCCACATCAGAAAAGAATTATTCTTGTTGCTGGAAATAAAGTGTGGTAGTGTGAAAGTGTCTAGGGAAGTTCTGGCTAGGAAAGACTTGGTATTTAAGTGTGTCTATCAGTGACCCACCTCTCTTTCCTGGGAACCTACCTGGTGCACTATTCACGGGCTACGGTCACTGTTCCAGTATACGGTCACTGTTTCAGTATACGGTCACTGTTTTAGTATACGGTTACTATTCATACGTGTGGTTGTATACTTTTGCAGTAATTGTTAACGTATACTGGATTTGTTCTAGTGTACGACATACGTACAATACTGTTCACGTATACGGTACTATTCACGGTGAAATAGTGTAACTCGCTTCAGTTCGTGTACAACCATGGCAGCAAAATTCGAGATAGAGAAGTTCAGTGGGAGAAATTTTCTCCTTGTGGAAATTGAAGATCACAAGCAATCTATACATGCTTTTGGGAGAGACGTTGCAAGAGGCAGATGCATCAGTTGCAGCAGCCAGCCAAGAAGAAACGACGATGATGTGGCATCGCAGATTAGGCCATATGTCAGAGCGAGGCTTGAAAGTCCTTGCAGAACGCAATCTCCTGCCCGGGCTCAAGATGGTCAATTTACCTTTCTGTGAGCACTGTGTGATAAGCAAGCAGCATAGATTGAAGTTTGCTAAAGTAACTACAAGAAGCAAACACATACTGGACTTAATCCATTCTGATGTGTGGGAGTCACCAGAAATATCCCTGGGTGGAGCAAAGTATTTTGTATCATTCATTGATGACTATTCCAGGAGATTATGGGTGTACCCAATCAAGAAGAAGTCAGATGTGTTTCCAGTATTCAAGGAGTTCAAAGCACAAGTAGAGCTTGAAACTGGGAAAAGAATCAAGTGCTTGAGGACAGACAATGGAGGAGAATATGTAGACGGTAACTTTCTA
This sequence comes from Fremontodendron californicum, assembly GCA_030761205.1. Classification (NCBI taxonomy): domain Eukaryota; kingdom Viridiplantae; phylum Streptophyta; class Magnoliopsida; order Malvales; family Malvaceae; genus Fremontodendron; species Fremontodendron californicum. The sequence continues at coordinate 34,064,249 of JAULJL010000007.1, forward strand.
GCATTCTGTAAGAAAGAGGGTATTATGAGACAATTCACGGTTGCACATACGCCTCAACAGAATGGTGTAGCAGAGCGGATGAACATAACTCTCCTAGATAGAACAAGAGCCATGCTGAGAACAGCGGGATTGGCCAAATCTTTCTGGGCAGAAGCAGTCAAAACCACCTGTTATGTGATAAATCGATCACCATCAACGGCGATTGGTTTGAAGACGCCTATGGAGATGTGGAAAGGAAAGCCAGCTGATTATTCTTCTCTACATGTGTTTGGATGTCCTGTGTACGTGATGTACAACTCCCAAGAAAGAACAAAGCTGGATCCAAAATCCAGAAAATGTATATTCTTGGGTTCTGCTGACGGTGTTAAGGGGTATCGCCTGTGGGATCCCACTGCCCGCAAGGTTGTTGTCAGCAGAGATGTAGTTTTTGCAGAAAATGAACTGCAAAGTGAGCAAACAAATGACAACACTTCAAAAGAGACTGCTACAGTGCAGATGGATAGAAATTCTCAAGAAGATGATTCTTCTGAAGCAGAACCAGAGCATGAGGTACCAGAACCAGTTGAGTCCGAGGCTGTAGAAGTTCGACGGTCAACTCGTGAGAGAAGGCCTCCAACTTGGCACACGGAGTATGTTCCGGAGAGCAATGTTGCATACTGTCTTTTAACAGAGGATGGAGAGCCATCAACTTTTCATGAAGCTACTAGTAGCCCAGATGCTTCTCTGTGGATGACAGCAATGCAGGAAGAAATTGAAGCTCTTCACAAGAACGAGACATGGGAACTGGTGGAATTACCACGTGGCAGAAAAGCCATTGGTAACAAATGGGTCTACAAGATCAAGCGGGATAGCAATGATCAAGTAGAACGATATCGTGCTAGATTGGTTGTAAAAGGATATGCTCAGAAAGAAGGTATTGACTTCAACGAGATATTTTCTCCAGTTGTCAGACTTACTACTATCAGAGTAGTGTTGGCTATGTGTGTTGCATTTGATTTACATCTTGAACAACTAGATGTAAAGACGGCTTTTCTACATGGAGAGCTTGAAGAAGAAATTTATATGCTCCAACCAGAAGTTTTTGTTGAAACAGGCAAAGAAAAAAACTTGGTTTGCAGGTTGACCAAATCTCTGTACGGTCTAAAGCAGGCGCCCAGATGTTGGTACAAGAGATTTGATTCTTTCATAATTAGCCTTGAATACAACAGACTGAGTTCAGACCATTGTACGTACTACAAGAGGTTTGATGATAATGATTTCATTATTTTGCTGTTGTATGTGGATGACATGTTGGTGGTAGGCCCCAACAAAGATCGAATCCAAGATTTGAAGGCACAGTTGGCTAGGGAGTTCGATATGAAGGACTTGGGACCCGCAAACAAGATTTTAGGGATGCAAATTCACCGAGACAGAAAAGACAGGAAAATTTGGCTTTCTCAAAAGAATTATCTGAGGAAGGTCTTGCGACGCTTCAACATGCAAGACTGTAAGCCAATATCTACCCCACTTCCTGTCAATTGTAAATTATCCTCAGGTATGAGTCCTAGCAATGAAGCAGAGAGGATGGAAATGTCTCGAGTACCGTATGCATCAGCGGTGGGAAGCCTTATGTATGCTATGATATGTACAAGACCAGACATTGCACAAGCAGTGGGAGCGGTCAGTCGATTTATGGCAGATCCTGGTAGAGAGCATTGGAATGTTGTTAAGAGGATCCTTAGATACATTAAAGGAACCTCAGATGTTGCATTATGTTTTGGAGGATCAGAACTTGTTGTCAGGGGTTATGTTGATTCAGATTTTGCAGGTGATCTTAATAAAAGGAAATCCACTACTGGCTATGTGTTCACACTTGCAGGAGGAGCGGTAAGCTGGTTATCTAAGTTACAGACTGTTGTAGCTTTGTCTACTACAGAAGCTGAGTACATGGCAGCTACCCAAGCATGCAAGGAAGCAATATGGATACAAAGGTTAATGGAAGAACTCGGGCACAAGCAGCAGAAGATTATTGTGTATTGTGACAGTCAGAGTGCCTTGCACATTGCAAGGAATCCAGCCTTTCATTCCAGGACAAAGCATATAGGTATACAGTATCACTTTGTTCGAGAAGTAGTAGAAGAAGGAAGTGTGGATATGCAAAAGATTCACACCAAAGACAACCTAGCAGATGTTATGACAAAGCCAATCAACACTGACAAGTTTATTTGGTGTCGATCCTCCTATGGTCTATCAGAAACGTAAGCAACATGGAATGGCAAGACAGAAAGAGTGGTGTGAAGATATGATTGGTTTAATCAAATCTTCAAGTGGGAGATTTGTTGGAAAAGTGGCTACAACTTGGTGGCAAATTCTTCACGTAATTTTGCATAGCCGAATTCAAAACCATTTTGATATGTTTTTGGAAAATTCAGGAAGCCACCATATTTAAAGTGTTCACACTTTTTGAAATGCCTATATAAAGGCATTGAGAGGAGTTGAGGAGCAGAGGAGAAATGAGCTGAGCTCCAGAGAGCTAGAGAGCTCCGAGGAGAGCTCCAAGAGCTCCCTCCCGGGTGAGGCATAGTGAGAGCTCCAGAGGGAGCCCCTCCCGGTAGAGGTGATGAGAGAGTTTAGAGGCAGTAGCTGCTTGTTAGATGCTTGTGTATTGAGGTGTTGAGTGTGTGCTAGAAAGAGCACTTGTAATATGTAGCCGGTTTGTATCCGGTTTGTACTCCATCTCCGATTAAATACAAAGCTTTGCTCCTCCTCCCGTGGACGTAGGTATATTGGCCGAACCACGTAAAATATCTGTGTTTCTTTTGTGTGTTCAGTTCCTATTTTCTCATCTCTTATTTTAGTTGTGAGACACTATTCCGTCACTCTGGTACCTAACAGAATCTTGTCATTTTTTTGTCAAATTTGGTTACTTTCTGTTTCTCTTACATGCATGGTCGCCTTGATTGCAGGTCTGATGATAACCTGTGGCTCCTCCGTTAAACAAACTGTACCCGACACGGGTGTCACGTATATTCCTGATGATGGCTTCACATTCGTTGGAAACAAAACAGCTCTTGAGTCCAAAGATTTGCTGCCCATATTAACAACATTGCGATACTTTCCCGACAAGTCGGCAAGAAAATATTGCTACACATTCCAGGTGATTAAAGGAGGGAAATTTCTAGTGAGAACTATCTTCTATTATGGAGGTTTTGATGGAGGGAAAGAGCCGCCAGTGTTTGATCAGATTATTGGAGGGACTAAATGGAGCCTTGTTAATACCACAGAGGATTATGCAAATGGACTAAGTTCATATTATGAGATTATTCTGGTTGCCCCTACCAAAACCCTCAGCGTTTGCCTTGCAAGAAATAAGCAAACTGCTTCCAGCCCTTTTATATCAGCTATTGAAGTGATTTCTCTTGATGATTCTATGTATAATTCCACAGATTTTGCTAAATATGCGCTTGTTACTGTAGCAAGAAGTACTTTTGGAAATGAGGAAAGCATCAGGTAAGGAAACTAAACCATTAATTTTTTCCCCTTCAGTTTGAAAATTTTGAAGTACTGTATGTAGGTGATCAGATCATGAATTCCAAAATTGGGTATTTGGATTTGGATAGACTTTTAATTTAGAAATGAAAGAGAAGATAAAAATTACAAGAGGAAAGTAGAATTATTATAAGCTTGAAATTGTTCAGCTGGTAAATGTGCAATCTTTTGAACTTTAGCTTTCCAGAAGATCCACATTATCGATTGTGGCAACCATTCAAGGACAAGAACGCTGTTGTTTCAAGCCAACCCAGTGTAAGCACTTCAGAATTTTGGAACAAGCCACCAGCCGAAGCATTTGTAACTGCGATAACGACAAGTCCTGGGAAGAAACTTGAAGTCCAGTGGCCACCAGGGTCTCTTCCAAGTACCAAATACCACATTTCATTGTATTTCCAGGACAATGGAAACCCACAGACAAATACCTGGAGAGTCTTTAGTGTTGCAGTAAATGGGAAGACTTTCTACAGTAATCTCAATGTCACAACTGATGGTGTGACTGTGTATGCACCAGATTGGCCTCTGTCTGGGCAGACACAAATCAGCCTGACTCCTGATGCTAAAAGTTCCGATGGACCCTTGATCAATGCTGGTGAAATCTATCAGATTATGCCTCTTGGTGGAAGGACTCTTACAAGAGACGGTAGCTTATTTTCAGTCACTAGTTTCAGCATCCATCACAATAATCCATTTTTGGCTGGTTTTAATAATGTGTGATCTTTGAATTTCCCAGTGGTGGCAATGGAAGAATTGGCAAGAAGCTTTGACAACCCACCACCTGATTGGACAGGTGATCCATGCCTGCCCCAAGAGAACTCGTGGACAGGAGTTTCTTGTTCTAAAGATAATATGGCTAGAGTTGTCTCTCTGTAAGTAGTGATAGATTTACTAGTATCACCTGAAGCATACCCTTGATTGCAGTTAGTATCTCTAAAAAAAGTACCAACCATAAAATAACACATATTTGGTTACTTATAAACTGATTTGTGTCCTCTGTCTCCTTTTTCTTCCTTTATATTTTTTTCTCAACGATATGAAGGGATCTTACAAACTTTGGGCTATCTGGTGTTCTAGCTCCAACTATAAACAATTTAACTGCACTCCACCATCTGTAAGTAAACTAGCTTCTTCAGTTATGCTATCACACTCTCCTACCTCACCTGTTCATTGCTTGCAAGTTGCAATGATTGCTATTAATTGGAATCATCTTCTTGCAGTTGGTTAGGGGGGAATCAAATCTCAGGTTCCATCCCAGAGATGAATTCATTGGGTCAGCTTGAAACTCTGTATGTTCTCTGACAAAAAATGCTGGCTGACTGTGTTCCTGCTAAATTTTCTTCTCTGCTTTCTTCAATTTATTGCATTAACATTAATCTGGTGTTGTTCATTATCCCTGGAAGGCATTTGGAGAAAAACAATTTTACAGGGCCAATCCCCAAATCATTAGGCACACTTGGGAACCTTCATGAGATGTAAGTGTAAGCCAGTGGGAACAAAAATAGAAATTCTTAAGGAAAGTATCTACTTTTTTCATCTTAAACATTAAACCTGATGGTTTTATGCATGTTGACAGATTCCTTCAGGACAACAATCTTGATGGTCCAATTCCTGAAGCACTACAAGAGAAAAAGGGCATAAATCTTCAGTAAGAACAATTTCATCATCTCTCTTTTAAGACAGATAAAATTCTCAAATATAAATCTGGTTTGCTTCCTCCAAAGCTTACGGTAAGGCTTTATATATCTCCCTTTTTTTTGAATTGAACCAATGATTATGCTTCTGTTTCAGGGTGTCTCCTGGAAATCATCTATCAGCATAATGCTAATGAAGAAAGATATAAGAGACAGCAACAAAAATTTCAGCACCAAGTAAATGATGGCATTGGGAAGTTTTGGCCTTTAATTATAAATATGTTCAAGCAGACTACTGCAGACCGTGGAGAGAATCCCATCGGCTAATTGTTTCTTTTGGGAAGATTTAGATGTAATCAAGCAATGCTGGAATTGCTTGATCTTGTTAAATCAAAATTGAACTCAGGAAATACTGTAACTAAACAAATCCTATGTACAGTAAAAAAAAATTACATTACATAGAATTATACTAATACTAAAACTCCTTTGACAGTTAAAGATGAAGAAGAGTGAGATGAGTTATGTACTTATGTTAGCTGAAAGGCTGAACAATGTTGATGTTGTGAAGGAAAGTAAAAGCCAAAATATTGGAAAGGTTAACATGATCAAAAGAGAAGGAAATAAGATGCAAACCTTCAAGTAGATCTGGTAATTTCAGACAACACACGAAAAAAAATATGACACGACATAAATACACAAACGCGTCAAAATTTATATAAATATATAATACCTTGAATACAAATGACACGAAAAATAATACGAACATCACGAATACATGGTTCTACAGATCTACCTTCAAGCAAAACCTGGATTTTAAGTCAAACTTTTTGTCCAAACATCACAAACTATTAAATTTTGTTTCTTCCAATAGAAATTCTTTGAGGATAACACCATCTTCTACTTCCTCCATCCCTTTCCAAGGGAAAAATTGTGAAATCAATGAGAACTTCCTTAAAAAGGTGCATTTCATGAGACTATAACGGGTGGACTTTCCCTTGGGAATCAATTATTACCCCTTAAAAGATCGTCCCATGCTTCTGTAGAACAAGATGATAATTTTCAATAAAGCTTTTGGCAGCAAATGTAGAACATTAAATTGTTTCCCTTTGTTTTTTTAGAAAAAAACCAGATCTTAGAAAAGGGTGTCGTGTTGATCTATCTAGATAACATAGAAATGGCAATTTTCATTCGATAAATGGCTGGACTTTGAGCTGTTTTACCCTGTCGAGGAAAATAACCATTTCTAGCTAAAACTCAAGTCTAAACAGCATTTAAGACCAAAAAAAAAAGGGAAATTAAAGCATGCTTCTTATTATACCTTTTTCTGGCTTTTTGTTGACTAAGATCAAACGTAGTTAGTGTTTATTTATGGTATAAATAAATAGAAAGAGAACTTACCTTAAACTAGTTTACATTCAAAGCACCTAAGTAAAGAAAGTAGAGGTTTTCTTGTTCGAGATCCAACATTGTAAATCGAGCCTTGTTTTGAACACAAAATATAAGATAGATTCTTCTTAGATTAAGATTTAAGAGTACAAAAGACAAGTTTGCTAGCAAAATGGGAGACCAAAAGCGACACATACTGCCAATTAGACCAACATTTTCTCCACTAAACCATGAAGTTTGGCACTTGGCACATTGTCTTTAGCTAATCCCTAGTTTCTAACTCTCAAGTAATATCCCTCACTATCAAAACGAGAATTGAAACACTTGTCAAATTCCCATTTGGAGGATTGAATGGAAAAAAATTCCATTTAGATGAGAATGAAGAACCATGTGAAGGTCATCAGTAGGTGGGGAAAATTATTGATAGTCAAACAAATGACTAAATTAAACTTTTTCTGGTTTTGTTGTATAGGTAAGAGTTGAGAAACTTTATTTCTACTTAATTTTTACATTTAAGATCACAACCAGCTAAGGTCCACATGGGGCTTTTGGAAGTCTTAAAAGACTTGAACTTATAGATGGTTGGAAATGGCAAAACATAATCTTAAAATATAGGACCCCTAACATGGGAATTGGGAAAACCAGTTATGGTAAACTGACCATACAAACATAGACAAAGTACAAAACGAACATGTAAATAAATTCCAAGTGCATCAACAATGGCGTCGTCTATGAGATTCCGTATCACTCCTTAATGAATATATAATTCGCACCTTGATTAGAATGATTAGTATTAAGGGATAAACGATCCTACATCTAATAGTAAAAAAATTGGACTGTAACTTTGTAACTTTATAAGGGTGAATCCTTTTCTTATTGAATGCCTTTTTTCAGAAGAATAAAATTGTGAGGGCGAATCCTTGGGATCCAAAACAAACAATATCTCATAACAGACACAGTTCTATAATAATTCTCGTAGATCAGCAATGTTGATCCATTGGATCAAGGATAAGAAACTTTTTTTCTTTAATGGATGAATCTTAGAAAACTTAGTTGATCCTAACCCCAATCATCAACCGACTTTAAGTTGAGAGTAACTCTTTTATACTAACAAGTTCATTTTAAAAACTATGTACATATAATCAGTTTGATAGAGTTTTATAATCATTGGAACCTAGTAACCAACTTTGATTTTTTTTTTTTTTCTGGTGTGAAAAAGAATCATGTGTTGGCCAACACCCTAAACTAGTGAGAAACACTACTAAACTAGGGTCAATATATGGGCTTTGCCAGCTTATACATTGCATAGTTAGCCGTTAAATTAATGCAAAGTTATTTTTAGGAGGAAAAAGAGATCAGTTTACTCAATATTATTATTATTAATCACTAGATGACAAATCTAAGTAACATGAGATGTCCAAAGAGAACAATATAAATGCAAACATCTGCATGTGGATTCTAACAACTGTGTGAGAGAATTAGGAACAACTTTCCAAAAGTCTTATTTTTTGAGTTTTGTAGTTCTGAATTATCTATAGCATGCAAGGTCTGTTTAATTCCACTATGAACCCAAGAATTTCCTTCTCCAATGATTTTGCAGACCCTCATCAAGGGATCAAATATGAGAGCAACTATAGAGAAGCTCCTGTCTCTTCGGACTTCGAATTCTCCGTGAAAAACTACGCCATGATACCTGCAGATGAGATCTTCTTCAAGGGTACTTTATTGCCTTTGAAAGGTAATAATGGGACTGGCCAAGGCGGAAAGCTGACTTTGCGAGATACACTACTTGCAGATGACGATGATGACCACTTTGAAGACTCAATCCCGAGGTTGCAAAAGGGTTCGGGCTGGTGGAAAGAGCGGTTGGGGCTGAAAAGGACGAACGTAGTATCTAAAAAAGGAGATAGAATTAACCCATTTCTTGAGAAAGTAGTCGAAGAGAAGAGTCCTATGTTTCTCCATGATGAAGATCTTATCAGCAATAAAATATAGGTGAGATTTGAGATTACACTACAATATGCACTTCTTCCCTTATGTTTTAATTTGTAGATGCCTTTGCAACAGTTTGAGAAGTCTGAAAGATGTGTTTTGATCTGTTGTTTCTTTCTTGGTATAGGGAAGGCAGCACCATGAAGCTAGACAGATGATGTAATTGGCCTATTTAGGGGAAGGGAAATGTCAGTTTGCTAACTGTATAGGGTAAAACATATAAAGAGAGCTTTGGGCTTTGACGTTTGAAGAGAAAAATCCTTTGCAATTCTATTTGGTTCTATCTTCTATGTTATTCTTGGCTCCATTTTTTCTTTTTCTTTTTGTTTCAGTTAATTATGAAGAAACTACACCTTGTCCCCCTAGTATTTTGTCTTTTTTGTTCTATATAAATGTCTGTATTTAGGGATCTTCACTTAAGATCCATGTATTCTATTCGTTTGTTTCTATATTTTTCAGATTATTTTTTTTTCGAATTTCGTTCATCTATACTTGGTGTTGGACCACACTTCTTCTTTACCCTCTCCTTTCTTTTTCTTTTTTCTTAATTTTTTTTTAAAAAAAAAAACCTCTTTGCTGTACTAAAATTCAATGAAAACTACCATGTAGTTGGTGCCTGCGCATGCACATCTAATCGACATTGTTGAGAAGGAAAAAAAAAAAAAACTGCTTAAACCTTAAATCGCAACCGTAGGTAGAAGTTAAAATATTGACAATGAATTTATGTACAACAAACAGAAGCAATATGAATCCAAATTTAATTCAATTAATTCATGCAGATATCTTAAAAGATAACATTCAATAAATCTGAAATCCGAATCAAAACTGCAACATCTTTTGTAAAAAAAAAAATAACAATATGCACAGTACCTGATTCTTTTAAAAGAATAACACTGTACACCTCACTATTTTAGTGGGAAAGACCATGATTACAGAACAAATCTGTGAAGCTAAAAACTCGCTCATAAAATTACCAATATACATTACATAGTTACATTTTGTACAAAATTTAACGCCGTCGCAGCATCCTGTTCCGACGGGAAAGAATTAGTGTGATGGCTTTGATTAACTGTACACCTGGAACAAGCAGATTAAAAAGAATCAGGGAGTGGATTTCATGAAACCAGCTTAACAACGTATAAATTTGATATCAGGTCTGGACAATGGATCATAAACCGATTATAATAGCATGTTCATAACAAAGAATAATTACAATAAAATGTATGCTCAACTGTAAATCTTCTTTTCAACACCAAAGTCAAAGAGAATAACACATTACTAGTTATTTTTGGGTGGGGTAAAGGCTGAGCTCAACTCACATGAAAAATAGAATGCTCGCCATGCAAATTCGAGGTAAATGACAAAATCCCTGTTGCTGTTGAGGAAATGAAATAAGGAGCTGCAAATTTCTTCCGATGCACAATCGATAACCCATAGATCAGTTTCTACTGTTGAGCAAATACTGGATACTGTTTTACAAGATTAATTTGGATCCTGCGGCAGAGTGGGACCAAAATATTTCTCCATTGACTCTTTCTTGCGTTCAGGATCAAGGCTGAAAGCAAAAGTACCATCATTAGTTGTTCATTCCAGATTCAAAATGTCACCTGGAAATCATTTTGTCAGAACAACTTAAAAGAAAAGAATGAATATAAATGATAAAAGGAGGCAGAATGGGTTTTTATCAAGGGGAAGCCAAAGAAATTTACTGATATTCCTGCTCAATTAATCAGTACTTGCATATATAGAAAAGTAGGATAAGTTATAATCAGGGTTAGTTTGCATATACAGCATAGATGTTGGCAAGTTGAAATTTGAGTCTGAATATTCTAACACGTATCCAAGGGTTACAGATAAGAAATATCCAAACATATATGTTCCTTTCTTCTTTTCTGCATGATTACAGAAGCGAAAACTATGGTTAGGTTGCTCCAATTATACTCAGAAACACACAAGGGATTCCATATTTGAGAAAACTAGCACGCATTAATAACAGTGTTTACTTATGAAAATGAAGGGCATGTTAAAGTTCTGTCTTTCAGCTATACCATCCAAATTAAAGCAACTTAAAAGATTGGTTAGATAATTAAGGAAGTTCAAATTAAAATAATAAATCTTCAGAGTATTTTGAAAAGCTTAGTCAACTAAATTGGTCAACTAATCGGGAAGCTGAAGAAAGGGGGAGGACGTAGAGAGCCATGGCTCCTTTGACATAATCCTAGATCCATGATAAAATACCTATTTCTGAATCCAAGGAGAGCACAGTGTATTGCATTTGCACAAGCAGAAGCTGGAGCTATAGCAGCTGTAGGAACTGCCCGAACAGCAGTTGCCAATGCAGAACTTGCACTGGCTCCACGTTGGTATTTTTTCAATGGTGTCTGAACCAAAGCAGAAGCAGATTTCTCAAGCCCATCACTGATGCTCTCATAAGCCTGCCAAATTTAGACCATCAAAACCTTAGAAATATAATTTGCATAAAACATGTATTGACATTTTGTTGCCACACATCTTTTAAGACTAGAAAACATTTGTCTCAACATTAAAAAAGGGGGGAAACAGTTCATCTGAAGATACGTATCTAGTAATGCTCACCTGTTGAATTCCTTGTTGGGCATCTTTAGGTTTATTATGTCTCACATTTGTCTTTGTCTTTGTCTTGCCTTGTGAAGGCCATGATACAGGAGCAGGGATACTTGTCAACATATACTCGGTCTGAAGCAGAAAGTCACGAGTCCCTGCTGCCAAATGCACACCAAGTCCAACAGCTTCAAGTGATATACTTCGAAGGAATGCAATTGTACCTGAAAAGCACATCTTAGCTTGCACATAAGGGCAACCCAAGTTTAACTAAGCAAGATCAAAGAAATTTTGCTTAACACAACCTACCTCTTTGCATTCCCTTCAATACCCTCTGATCTTTCCTATAGCTCTGGAGTGGCAAGGAAACCAGCTTTGCAGCAGCAGCACCAACAGCAACCAAAGATTGGACGGTAGGAAGTCCACGCAATACTTTATGAATCTATGTTATAAAAAAGAAAGGGCATATTATGAATAAACATTTGCAAGATGGCCAACAAAATTGGTAGTCTCAATTTTCACAAATGCTGGTAAACCTGATTTTGAGAAATATCTTCCAACCACTCCCCTATAATTGTTTCACAAATGCTGCCCCAACCATAGACACCAACAGCATGAACATGTTTAAGTTCTAGCTCAACTCCCTGCATCAAAATTTCATTTCAGTATGATAGAGACATGCCAAACACATAACATCTCTTTGAACTCACACAGCTGAGAGTCAATGTGCATGTATGAGGGGAAAGGGAGAGAGTCAATTACATTTTAGTTACAAAGAGGTTGCAGGTGTAAGTTCAAATCAAGACAGTGTCATTATAGTTATATCACCAAAGAGAAAACTCAAAAACATGACAATGCAATAAGAAAAAGCAGTAACATCAATTATACACAGATAACACATAATCTTGGCAACTAAATTATGAACACGTGATTATCCAGGCAGCAGCTGGAATTACTATGAGAGTAACCATTACAAAGTAGACAGCAGAAGCTGCATTATTTTTGCAATTCAAGTAAAAAAAAATAATGTAACAAAATGGCACGAAGAAAGCACAATCCACAACATTCTTTTAAATAAAAAATCAATAAACAAAAGAAAATAGAAATTTAAAAGCACTTCTTTTGATATTAATAAATATTATTTATAGGATGATATAGAAAAGCAGTGAAACCACATAAGAAGGAGGTCTAGCATGTGTTTAGAACAATAACAAACTAGAATAGGAGACTTTACAGGGCCAGAACAGAAATCATTAGACAATGCCAATGCCATTGAAATCATGCATAGCCAGCATAAAGTGTGAGAGCCAAATATTGTCCTACTTTATTAATAGTTTAATTAAGAGGATGCGAATTATTCAAAAGATAAAAAGCCAAAAACAAAAGAAAAATGGAAACATCAAATGTAGCATTGGGACATACATAAAGAAAAGAAATCGCAGAAAAATGGCAAAAGGAGGAAACAGTTCACCTTCCATGGAACAATGTTTACAAGTTCCACAAATTTCCCACCTCTCAGTGCTGCCAGATCAACATGGTGGGGACTATAGTCAACTCGAACAAGAATGGGCCAAATATCAAACTTCTGAACAAATTTTCCTCAATCAGTATTCAGTAAATTAAGTAGACAAATATATAAATAAGTAAATAATCCAACCAATACCCTCAAGTTATACTATCCATAGATTATCCAGCAACAATTATTATCATAAATTAGCCCTGAAGCCCAACATTATTCATCAAAAATCATACTAGAAGAGTATCAGAAGAACACAAATAATGCCAAAAGGAGACAAGATAGGAAAACAAATTATCTTGCCAACTGTCCTACCATAACGAGAATGGTATGATAATAAGTGTTCATACATTCAGAGCAAATGTGCAATTTGCTACACCAATCACCAAGATGCCAACACACCAAAAAAAAAAGACTGAAAATGCAGATCCAACTTAGAAGTGAAGCAAGAATATGCAATAAAAATATGAATTGATCCACACTTGCCTGAAAATAAGGGAGCAATGCCTCATTTGCAATGGCATGGCCAGCAAGATTATGGCTCTTTCTTACCAACAAATCAGGACCTGGAGGACAACCTGTAGCCTGGTCAATTGATGAGTTTTTTTCACCAAAAAAGCTGATGAGAAAATCAAGTTGGCTTTGATGAAGATGTAACCGCATAGGAAGGAAAGCAATGCGTAACCTGAAAGTAAACAAAAAGCAAAGCAACAAAGTCGGTTCATCAAAAGCAAGTGATAGAAATTCAGAAACAGAAATACGAGAAGCAGAATAGTGACAACAAAGAGTGATTCTAATATTTGCTTCTGTTATAAATTGCATATAACACGATAATAATTACAGTGAATCCTGTGGTGGCAGCCTCCGAAATTTTGATAACACAAACTTTTTTCTTCTGAATAAAATTAGTAAGCAAAGCAAGGCTCCAAGAAAAATGCAGCAAAAAACTCAAAACACTACTTTATAGAAAATAAATATGTTGACTACTTAATGAATAATTCTGGACAGATAAAGAATTCTAGATAGTTTTGAAGAGAAGGGAAATTCACTTTCATATATTTAAGCTAGGAATACAATAGGGTATATAAAGAAGTTACTATTGACTTAGAAAGAAGAAACTAAGAAATAAATCATAATCTGCTACCTAAGGAAACTAAATATTTACAATTACTCATAATATATTCATGCTAACTTATTTGTCTAATTACAGCCTAATTATAGCATATTTCCAAAAATTAAGTGCTTCTAATTGTTTCCTTCCATTATTGTAATACTATGATAAATGAATTAGTGAGGGTATAATAAGTAATAACAAGAGGCAGTTACTTGGGTCCCAATCAGATCAGTATCTGAGATTCTGAGCAGATGGACCTAGACCCATGAGTGACACACGAACCCAAAACCTGAAACTATGAAAAGTAAAATGACCAATTCTACAAGATTACCAGTCCTCACCAATCTAATAATGACCAACTAAATTGATAATTAATTTAGGACATCATGGGCAGTGTTTTTCACGGAAAGGACAATACATAATTTCCCTCAATGGAACACCTCATAGAAAAGATTCAGTGCTAATTTTCAGTTATTCAAAAATATATATAAAGCAGTAAGTATACCGGTATTCCTCGAGAGGTGTAAAAGGATCTGGTCTGACAGCTTCTAGGTCCAGTTTGAATGCCTTTGAAGAGGATTCCCTAGGATGATCTTTTGAATCATAGTATCTTAGCACCTACAAGTTAAACAAGGATAAGAGAAATTCAAAATTTTGTTCATATAGGAGAGGTAAGGTAAATTAGTAATACTAGAAGTACAATGGTAAGGCGAACATTACCAGTTTCCAAGGTGCATCTGTGCTCTTGTCATAAAGATGAAAGTCATGGATTGAAAGAGAAAGCTTGGACACAGATACTCCACTAGGTGAAAAAATGTCATATTGAAATTCCATCCCAGATATTGCAAGCTCTAGACATACAGTTGTATCCCTTCCAATAATATTTTTGGACTGCTTATTACTCTTTCTAGTTTTGTGCCAGTCAGACCCTGCATACATTCTCCATCTAACATTAATGTTCTTAAGAAGTACACATCCTATGATGTTTACTGTATCATCAGGTACACCACAGTCACGATATGAAAGCTTGCCTTCCACAATTTGTTTCAAACCAGCTTGTCCACTTGGTTCTGAAATGTGATTTTCTACAATTCTTAAAGAAGCATCTTCATACCATCCACTGTTCCCTCTTCCAAGATCTCCCTCCCCCAGATGTATGGATCTGTATTTCAGGACCTCATGTGATGATTTTATTCCTGTAGATAATTCTGTAAGGGGGCGTAACTCAGATAGACAGTAACTTTCTATGAATTCTGGGAAGTAACCTTGTTCTAGAAAGGAAGTTTGACTACTTTCAAGACCTATCCCGTTAACAGGTAGATCGTGAGAAAACATCTCAGCATTTTCAAAGCTTAAGCTACAAGCTTCTTTAGCAACACTTTCCTCAATGGGAAGGTGAACTTGTAACTCAGAAGAATTAAACTGGAAGGTCTCATTTCCATCCAAGTGAAATGCATCTTCACATATCTCATCCATCAAGCCAGCCACCCCACATTTACCCTCTAAATCTACATTAGCAGTATGAATTTGAGAAGTTGACGAGCCCAAGTCCCAATTTAGGACTCTACCTTCATCATTCCTCTGTTGTGCCTGCTGAAAATTATTCCACCGTGTTTGTAAGTGCACAATAGACTCCTCCACATCAGGGGCAAATAGCTGTTGGAGTTGAGCAGCCAAGCGAATCAAACCAGATGTGGTGTCATGGCAGGTTTCCACATAAATTTGACATTTAGAACACCCTACCTCCCAGAGAAGGCCATTGTTACAGTTACTTTTCACAACAGCTTCAATAAGTGCCTCCCTAGCAACTTTAACATAACCACCCTGATTAAGTTGTTCAGCACTATAAGTACCCCCAAGTTTGTCACACTCAGAGACTGCATGAAGAAGAAGACCCAGATCTTGTACTCTAATTTTATATTCATTATACATGGAATCTGCCACCATTGAATTTGAAAGACAGAAGGAAGATGCAGCTAGCAGACAAGCTACATAGGGCTCAGACATGTCTTCTTTGGCGTTTGAAGAAGCAGACTCTGAATCAAAAACTTCACTATGAACAGCCAAGTTCTTTAAGTGGGGTTCATAACTCAAGGCAATATCAACCAATTTAAGAACAAAAGAAGCTCCACGAGGGGGTCTGTCTAAATCTCTCTTTGGTAAACTATGCTCAACAGATTGTTTGGAATCCACTGACGGCAAACTGAAAAAGGAGCATATCACATCCATCCAATCCAAACGACCACCTACCGCAACAATTGTGCTGCATCTCACAGTTATAGATGTAAAATCTTGGCAGCTCTCTGGCTCCCAGAAGTTTACAATATCTGAACCAGCCAACCTAGAAGATAAAGCATTCAAACCTCCTCCATCACCGCGTTTCATTGTAGAATCACTACATGAGATTAAAAGAAACTCCTGATCTTGAAGCCCAGAGACTGAACCCCATAATGTACCTTCACGGTGGGTTAACCATAGAAAACTAGAACCCCTAATACCCCCAATATTTGAGACAGATAGCAAATCAAATTTCTGAATTTTCAGTTTTAGACAACCCCATGAACCTGGAAGCTCGCTCTGCATGGGACCTTTCACATTTTCAACATCATCTGGTCTGATCGAAATTTCTACAGAATCACATTCCAGAAGAACTGACATTTGAGACGAGGAATCCTCTTCTTTGCTACCAGTTGCATCACATGAGAAACACGATAATCCAGTAATAATCTGGTTTAAAAGGTTATGCAAGCCACTATATTGTGAACTGTCTAGATCAACTATAACAGAAGACAGATGAATGTGAACAAAACATGTGGTGCTCAAAATTATCTCCTGGCGGGTTTGAGCACTTATATCATTAAGATCTTTCACAGTAGTAACAGTGGCAAATTCATAACCTTTTCCCATGGATTTATTTCCGCTCTTGCTTTCTTCTACCGTTGCTAAGAACTTGGCTCTCTCTGCTATCCAAAGGCCAGTCACAGGACCTTCCTGCCAAAAGATACTAATGAAAGAAAGACACGCAGTCCTGTTGCTGACAGATAAAATCTTTTGAGAAGAAAATTTACACCTCTGCATACCACCATGGTCAATTCCAATACCATCTTTATGTGCAGATGTGACTGAGTAAAAGCAAAGATTACCAAAGTTCAGGTGCAAAGAACGTGTGCCAGATGAGGGGAATCGTTTCTGCAAACTTCCATCAAAATGTGGACTATTGTCTTGCATTCCACTCTTCGATGCTGATGGTGAAGAAATATCAAGAACAATAAATTGATCCCATGAAGAGTATCCTCCATCATCTTCACCACTCTTAAAAGGGAAACACAGAATTACTCTTGCATTGGGGATTGATATGTTACCTCGCAAAGTTTCTGCTGAAGACAAGGTTGTAATGCAAGTGCCAGAACCTCTTTTCACATGTGTATGAGATGATTCACACTTCTCATAGCAAGCATCAGATGACAGTTTGTTGTTATTATTAACCATTTCAGTAGATTTTCCAACCTCCTTCAAGAGATCTGATAACATCTTTAGCAAGCAAAAGTTAAACCAAAAAGTAAGCGGTGGCAGTTTCAGTGAAAAAGATGTTCGCCCTGAAAAACCACCACCAGATGAACTGGAACTCACAGTACATTGGCAATGAGTGACACCTGAGGTTGTAAACAGCATAATTTTGACCATATCACCCTTGTCTCTGAGTGGAAAATCAGTAGAAACTAACCCGCGGAATACATCTGATGGTCGATTTCCAGTTGATGAGGAAAACAGAGGGAGAGCACGTTGGACTTCATCTTGCATATTTCTGATTGAGAAGGTTTTACTGTCAATGTTATTGCTACAATCCCCTCCATCCTTCTTACAGCACAAATCAGCAGCTTCAACATGCTCCATTGTTCCTTCAAACCTCATTTCTTGAGGACACACCTGTTGACCTTATGCATGTTTCGAATTAGTGTAGATATATCATGAAGAACAAACACAACATTATGTTTCAAAAATAGAAGGGAGGGGAAAAGTAATTCTCCAAGCAAAATATTACCTGCACAAGAAGAGAGATATCCCTGCACTCTATGCCCAAATAATGAATGTTGGAACTGATATTTATTAGATCACACAAATGATCCAGATCTTCATCATGAAAGGACAACACAATAGAAATTCCAGCAAAGGCTGCTTTAAGATTAGTTTGAACATGCTGCTGTTCTGTTTAGAAACAAGGGAAAGTACATGTTAAACCAAATTACAAGTGTCAAAGGCTGAAATAATTGTTTATGAGGAAGTACAAGAAAACAACAATGACAACAACAAATTTCCCACTACTTGGGTGTCAACTACATGGATCAGATTACGCTCTTAAGCTCTATTTATGACCATATGTGAGCAGAAACATTAAATCTCCAACCATGCTCAAAGTGCATTAATATCTCCTGGATGTTAATCAAAGGTCTTACTTACAAACATTAACAGGCGTTGTTGATTAAAAAAGGAAGTACATAACCCTAACTTATTTGGTTTTTCTTTTTCTACAACAGAATTATTACTTAAATCCCTTCAACTTGTTCTAAAAGAATTGAATTTCAATCAGGAACAGCGGAAGATGAAAACAGAGCACATACCAGAAGGAATATGCAAAGATCCAGATGCAAGGCTGGATGCAGCAGTTATTGCACTGAAAACAGAGCATGTCCAGTTCCACATTCCACTACTTCCCAAAGCTGATTGTGAATTTCTCATTCCATCAAAACACTCAAAAAATTGGTCCACACTATAAAAAGGCCAGATATTCAAAAGGTTAGAAGAATTGCATTGGAAAAGATTATAATACG
Source organism: Fremontodendron californicum (assembly GCA_030761205.1). Taxonomy (NCBI): domain Eukaryota; kingdom Viridiplantae; phylum Streptophyta; class Magnoliopsida; order Malvales; family Malvaceae; genus Fremontodendron; species Fremontodendron californicum. The sequence goes on from JAULJL010000007.1 coordinate 34,082,825, forward strand.
AGATATTAGAAGGTAAGTTTCAGCATTAAATTCTACTTCATTCATATGTCATACTCAGTAATAAAAGATGCAGAAGCATTGAAGTTAAAAAATTGTTCACAATTCATTCTCGTTTATAAATTTCTAGAAATCTTTTGTCAAGCAATTAGGTTTAGATGCTAATTTGAAATTCTTAAGACTCCAAAGAAGAAAAAAAGTAATAGATAAACAGAGATAACACGTAGAACACTAACTGTAAATACTACATGCAAGCTCGGATGGCGCATTTTTCTTCGGCATTCTCTAAATATTTTTACTTGTAGATATGATATATAGGTTGCTAAATAAAATCCTAGAAGCTTCTGACATAAGTTCCTAACATGTCCCTTTCACAAGAACTGTAAATAAAATTCAGTTGTGCAAAAACTGATACCAACCTTGCACCAAAATCAACTTCTTCTCCAACACAGTCTCTCTTGTTTTTGCCAACAGAAATTGGTACCCAATTAGGTATAAGATGTGAACCAGGTAGCACTTCAGCCACAGATTCTTGCACGTGCAAGGAAGTACAGTCTACAGAAAACCTGCCCTGATTTGCTATAACTTTATCAACGACGGTCACAGCAGAAACATGTGCTGGTGATTGGAATTGAGAATTAGAATTTAAGTATATAGAGTCTGCTGTCTCATAGTGCATAATATTCTTCCCAACCTTGTCAAAGTTCTTGCAAGTTTCCCATGAAAGTAAGAACCATTTAATTATGTTAGGTTGAAATCTTAATTCTACTGGATCAATAGAAACATCTGCATCCACTTTGCGAATGTCCAAAGAACCATTCTTCCAGGGAATGCTAAGCTTCAAATTCCCTGAAAATCCACCTCTTTTCCCTGACATGATTGGAGTAGCAGCATTTGATGGCGAACAATATGAATACAATCCAGAAAAAGCCATTCCTGATGTGCGTGGAGCACAAGATTGATTGTCAACATCCTCCATCTGAAGAAGCTCAAGTACTGCTCCTTGGAACTTAACAAAGTTTGTAAGTTGGCTAATTCCAAGAAAACTGTGAGCTCTAGCTTCATCACCTAAACCAGCATCTTCAGAAACACAAGTTCCGCATTCTGTTTCTGATATCCGAAGCACCAAAGTCCTATGGAAGTCCACTTTTTCACCCTTCTCTAGAGACGGATCAAATGCAACTATTAACTTTTTAATCTTTACATTAAAGCTTGTAAGAAACCATTTAACCATCTTTGCAATTGTCTTTACACCTTCATGGACATTATCAGGTTTCCCAGGACTTCCTGACATGTAATTTGAAAATTTCCCCAAGTCGCTGTGATTATAATGGTTACCATCATCGCTGGAACTACAAGTTTCATCTGCACTTGAGAGATGATTCTCCAAGTAAGGGGCAAGCAACAGCTCAAGTTCATCAACCTCAACTCGACAACCTTTACCCTTCCAAGGCATTTTAACTAATAAAGAGCCAATCGACCCCTCTTTTATAACCAAAGATGCTGCTGGACCAATCTGGAAATCAAGCACAGAAAGAGCAATATAACCATGAGAAAACAACTGAATACTACAAAAATTAAAAAAGATGACAAAATTGCCCTTAGTTACACTCTATATTTCATTAATACCCTTACCAAGAACCCCTAGTTACAAAGGCACACTCAAAACCTAGAGCCTCATGTGTCTATGACATACAACTTGCATTGTACTCTTACAATATTGCTACTTTTATCTAAAAGAAATACATATGAGTACTTGGTTCCACTGATCTTCATTTTGGATTCTTTTTTTTGCTCCACAGATAGATGTAAAGCTTGTATAATAAAAGCAGTACATGCTCTTTGGAAATTTCAAAGAAAACCAATACTGAATTTTACTTAATTACCGACTATTTTGTATTTCTTCTTTTCCTTTTTTTCCCTTCTTCAAATTACGCACTACTTATAAAATTTAAAAGCTCAACTAAACAACCGAAGCACCCAATATCAAATTTTTAACAATAAAAAGATCACAGAATATAAAACTTAATCATAATCAAGCATTCTTGCTCTTCAGTTTCATGAAAACTTTAAATTTAAAATAGAACAAAAAGAAAAAGACATAAAGCGTACCTTCTGGTTAAGATAATCGACGTTGAGGGCAAGATCAGAGAGCTGGATGGTGCCTTCAGTGAGCTGAACATCGAGTTGGTCCAAATCAATATCCCCTAAAATAAATTGCCCAAGTTTCTTCTTCAACAGAAATTTAAACACCCTCTTCACCGCCCACCGGGAAACCACCGCCTCAGCCGATTTCGCAATATTATTCCACGCGCCAAACATCTTGTCCTTCCTCAATTCGCTGCTGTTTCAATTCAAATTTGCAGCGAATTGGAGAAAGCGAGAGAATTTCTTTTTCTTTTTTGCTTCGGTTTGCAGTTTAGTGTGAAATTAGGGTTTGGAAACGGTAAATTCTGTGTTCGTGATGGAAGATTGTGACTTCCATCTAGAGCGCGAAAGCGAAGAGGAAGAGAGGGAATGGGAATTTTGTGAGGAGAGAGAAGAAAAAAGGATTTTAATTCGAAGGGATTTGAATTGATTGAGTTTGGATGAAATTGAATAAGTTTCGTTATAGTTTTGACGGTGTTTGAGAATCGAAGACGAACCTGTCCCTTTTGGACGTTGCAAATTGTAACATCCAGCTGTTTTTAACCTTTTTTTTTCTTCTTCAAATCAAGCCCTTTTTTGGAACCATAGTTGAAGTTGCGTGTGAAATTTGGATTTTAAAGATCCAAAAATACTGTAAAAATTTTGTATAATAAAATATAAGTAAATGAAATTTTCATGATTATTTTTTAAAATATTTATTTAGTAATGAATTTTAAATTTATTTTTATTTATATAATATAATAATATATATAAATATATATAAATGTATAAATGTGAATATTTTTTGAACAGATGAAAATATTCATTATTTTTTACTAAATTTTTAAATTATCATTATAATTTTTTTACTATTAATAAGATTGATCACATTTATAAGTAAGAATTTTAAGTTTATTAAAAGACACAAATAAATTTATTTTATAATTTATAATAATAAAAAAGAGTTAAAGTTTACCTTAAATTATTTTGTTTTTAAAGTTTTATAGCTTTTTCTTTTTACAAAGGAGGCCGTATTTTAACATCGAATAAGGGATTGCAAATACTGCGATTCGAATATATTTGAATAATGAAGGTAGGTCTTTAAAAATGCTAACCTATCCTTACTAATACATAATTTTTTTAAAATTTTGTGTAATTAACTTTCAAATTTGGTATATTGAAACAAGTTTTTATAATAATATAGATAATTTTAATTTTTTTTTTAATTTTTATGTAAATATTATTTGACTTGTGATATCAAATTCAATAAATTTTATAATAACATAGATTAATTTGAGATAATTAAAATGACCATATATAAAAAGTTAAAAATGTTATAGTAACAACAACTCAATAGTTAATATCATTTAGAATATGATATTAATGAATTAAAGTCACCATTTCATTCGTATTATGAGTCTCATAAAATTGCTTTAAGAATTAAAGGTGATTCCTTATTCACTGTTTGTAATTAAAAAAAAAGTATTTAATTCTCAATTCAAATAATTGGATAAATTAACCAATTCAGTTTTTAGAATAAAGCTTTAAGCCATACATTTTATTTTCACTTAACTCTATATTTGTACATGGTGAATATTATTATTCAAAAAAGAAGTTTTGCCTTAAATGTTTCATACTCCATAAAAGCAACAAGAGAAAATTTAAATTTATTGGCAATAAATTTATTAGACTTTATAAGTAAAGTTAGTAGTATGATCTAGATTTTAAGAGTATAATAATAAAAAATAAAAATAGACATGTAATAAGCTTTTAACCCGCATATAAAATTAAAAAAAAAAAAATTAATGTTTATGTATAAAAAAACTCAAAACAACAAGATAAAAAATAGTAACTTCTACAATATTTTTTTTTTGTTTTGATAAATTGTAATTTTATATATCAAAAAGAAGCAGTAGATTGCTACTACAAAATATTTTCTAACCGAATTGGCTTAGAAAATAAAAGCAAACAAAGCACACAAACAAAAATTACAATAAAGAATGACAGAAAGTCAAAAATCATATCAGTTAAGCCCCATGCTGAACACAAATGCCTATTTTCGAAATCGGCTTCGATATGTCTTTGTCTTACTAACCGTAGTCTGATGATCGTCTTCACATGATCGATAATTTGTTTGGAAGTTTGCTGCAATGTTCCATATACTCTATTATTTATTTCCCTCCAAATTTGGTAGATAAAAGCACTCAAAGCAATACGCATTACGATAGAGAGCAAGGGTTTACCCCTTAAGTATCTAACTGTCCATCTCAGTTCCTCCTCCCAACCTAGTGTAGCTCTTTTAAGCTGACAAAGATTTAGAATTTCCTTCCAGACAATCTTAGAGAAAGTATAATAAAAAAAACAAATGGTTTCTAGTTTCTTGCACTGTGTGACAGAGCACACATTCAGTATTGGTTTCTATCCCCCAAGATTGCAAGCGGTCTTTGGTTGGCAGCCTATCAAGTGTAGCCATCCAAGAAATCATGGCATGCTTTGAGATATGAAGAAGACACCAATTTAGTTTGTTCCAATCCACTTTAGGCTGCATAGGTCTGATTTCTTTTCAGACTTTTGTCATTGAGTACTTTGCACCTGGGAATTTCCAGACTAGTTGATCACCTTGTTGCCTAGTAAATTGAAGAGCTATTGGCCTTAGTTGCAGTATTTTCTTTCAGTTCGAGCTACTGTTTTGACTTGCATTCACCTACCATATTGACATGCCTTTGAGAACGTATGCATTAATCCATGCAATCCAAAGAGAACCAGCTTGAGACAACAAGGATCAAACGTGCTGAATTATGCAGGCCTTATTCCAGGAACATAAATTTTTTAACCCAAATCCTCCTTTAGAATTTGGTATGCAGATTGACTTCCACCCTACCCTTGCTCCCTTAGAAGATTTATCCTATCCGGTCCAGTAAAATCTGGAACTTAACTGGTTAATTTTGTCAATGACACTTTTGGGAAGAAGAAACTCAACTGGTTAATTTTGTTAATAACACTTTTGGAAAGAAGGAAGTGCCTGACCAGTAATTTTGGACATTGAACAACACTGACTGAATAAACTGAAATCTCCTTGCATAAGATAAAAACTTTGTAGCCCAATGGTTAATTCTAGCAGTGATCTTTCCAATCAACTTCTACAATATTAGCAACGATACGCTAGCTTTTATTGTGGCAACTTGCATCATTTCAATTTAATTGGATGATACTGATCTACTTAGTTATTAAGTTATTGTAACGAGAAGTCGATCTCTCCTTTTATATTGATTGAAGTTGGAAAGTGCACTTTTTGCTTCTATCCTCCATCGAAGTTTTGGATGAACACAATCTTCTTAGTCATTCTTTAGCAACAAAACCAACCATACAGCGACGGTAAAAAAGAAAACGTCCTTTAAAGTTAAAAACAGGCATCTTTTACTCTTTTCAGCTTTGCTTCTAAAGAAAGGATTCCTTCAACGTTAAAAGGAGATCCCTTAAAACAAAAAGACTAATGTCGTGTCACGACAACGACAAAAAATTAAAAAATAAAACCTAAATATTGTGTTTTCATCCAAAGGTTGCAAATTCTAAATCTAATACCGAGGTGAATAAAATATACAAAATTAGTGTTTTTTTGTTCATAGGTAATTTAGAGAGGTTTTTGATATTGAGTTCTTCCATCCTCTTCTTCAGATATGTGATGAACAAGACGGCTCAAACAATTACCTTAAAATTGAAGGGTTTGACTAAGTGAAGACCCTCTCCATTAACCAATTGTTTAACTTCTGCAAGCCCAACTAAAAAAATTCACAAATAAAGTCGTCAAATCAAATTAAAAGTTTCTTTTTGCGATGATATCAAACATTTTGAAGTTCCAGCTATACTTTTTACTAAAAATTAAGTATTACTGTTAGAAAATCATTATAATTGTAATTTGTGCAAATTTATTGTTTCGTATGAAAGGTAGAAAATCATTAAAATGGAAGAGGAAGTGAGAAACCATTACCAAATTCACTGAAAAAAAAATCCAAATTCTTTTTTGGATAAGAATTACTTTTTTATCATTTTAAAAAATATTGCATTTAATATATTATTTTTATTGAATTCAAAAAAATAATGATGCATTAATTATATTTTTTTTACTTTAACTAGTGTCATTATACATTAATTAACATTTCTCTTAATTAAGAGTTTTGATAAGGAGTGCCCTTAAAACACTTTTTAAGATTATCATATATATAGTAATATCTTCATTTAATGTATTAAAAATGATGAATAAAATTATCAATTATCACATTTAATACAAAATTATTATTATAAATAATATATTAACTAATCTTGAGCCGAGCACTTGTTAGTAAAATCCCTTAATTAATAGCTCCAAGTCATTAATTAATCTAGACTTAACTTTTTTTTTTTTTTTTTTGTTTGTAAAATGAGAGTTTTATCTAGAGTCAATCTCTTTCTGAGGAATTTTAAAGGCGTACTCTCTCATATGGATTTGAATGCATTCAAAATTTTACTCTCAAAATGCTTCCACAAAAAATCAAATTGACAAAAAAATAAAATAAAACTCCTCCACTCCAAGGAGCTGATGTGGGTAGACTTAACTTCTACTTTAAAACTGTGGCCAAATGGAATAAATCTTGATGAAAACTTCCTCACTTTCCAACACCATTGAAGTCCTGTCAATAGGCAAATAGAAACTTAAAAATATTTCTACAACAACTTCACTGTATAAGCTTACATGAACTGGTACACTTTGGATGACCCAAACATGTCATGGACGGCAAAAATATTATACATCGAGGGAAACATGAACTATCTATTGGGAAAACTTTAAAACAATGAGATGAGACAGCCAATGATCACCATGCGGCAGTAACCTCTTCCTCAAATATAAGCTCATGCTTCTCAGCATTTGCCTTAAGGGTTTCTATCTCCGTATCAAGCCTATGCATTGCCTCTTTGAGTTTCACAAGCTTCAGTTCAAGAGATTTTTTCTCTTCTTTCATGTGATCTTGCTCAAGACTTACTCTATACTTCTCTGACTTCACAGCCTCCCGTAATTCCAAGGCAAGGGTATTCAACCGGTTCAATCTAGCTCGAAGAAATCCAACATTCATGCCTAATAGTTCGAAGCCTTTCAGAGTCTTGTCCCACAGCATATAATCCGCTTGAGAGGTGGAAAGTTTGCAGGCTTTAATGGCCTCTGCAATGCTAATAGTCTGTGTAATTATTTCAGCTGCCAATTTACTGCTAATACTCTCGAGAAGATGATCATGGAGAAATGAGTTCTGACTGCAGCAGAGCTCGTAGTACTTAGTTCTATGGTACTCGGAAAGCTCGGAATCTATTCTCAAACCATTCACTATAACGATGAAGCTGTCAATGCTTTTGATCTCTTTAAAATCAATAACTGATGCCAAAGATCTGATACCATCAAAGAGACCAGAGCTAGGATCCTTGCTGTCATTATCATATTGATCAACTAAACACTCACTATTGGTGTCTAATACCATCAGGCTGTTATTTTCAACATTGTCATGTGGAGGGTTGAGTGGAAGAAGCTCCAAACACTTGGCCTTCTTAGAGGTTCTCTTTGTCCTTTTCATAAGAACTTTTATTGTTGTTTCAAGTTCAACATTCCAGGAAAAAAGGTGGACACAATTGGATCAACAATGTTAGGGAACTTGCAACTTATCGAAAGGCAAAAAAAAAAAAAGGGGGGGGGGAGAGAAAGAATAAGAAAGAAGTTTAAAGAGAACATACTTGACCTAATTGGTTTTGCATGAATATTCACATTTAGTGAGACAAAACATCCATCTACTTTGTTTGATTTGAATGCTCTGACTATATAAACCTACAAGAATGGAGTGGAAGCAAAAAGGAATAAGTCAAAAAATTTTGAACTCAAAAGTAAATAAAAAGTGCAAAAGTAGGGAAGGGGAGCTTTGCTTTCACAAAAATCCTGAAGGAGTAGTTTGCTCTATTACTATCCAAGTTAGTCAATTCAGTTTCATTGCAGAGTTTAGGATATGATGTAAAGGAAAAACTTCTGAAGAATTGCACCTCAACTACTCTAAGCAATTTGTTTCAGACAGCAATACAGAGAATTCTTCATGTGTTAACCTTTATATAGCAAGGCTCTAAAACATATGACAAAGGGTTTAAAAGAACATTATATAACATACAAATATAAGAGAAATAAATCAAATAGTACCTTAAATTTTGAAGAACTGACCAAATGGAAAACTAGAATATCCCCCTCGACTAATTTATGACCAGCCGAGAATGCTTTCCATCCAGCACTCAATGCTGTCCTTTCTGCAATATAAGTTGTTTTATATTCTTCCCCACTTTCATCTTCCAAAATTACTGTTGTATCATGCTTGGGCATATGCAATTTGCAGAATGGCATAGGAAGATGCTGTCACCATAAGAGTTAGAACATAGAACATGTAAAGCTTTCTGGCATGATGGATATCATCCCAAATTGACTTGTGAACATATTTCATGCTTACCAGCCAAAATCCATGTCTAACATTTGAGCGAACCATGGTCTTCATACAGCTAGGGAATCTGGCAGCTAGATTTGCTTGAAGCTCCTCCACTCGCTCCATAACAGAAGGCTTGACATGATCAAAGAATTATCAATTAGAGCTTTCTTTTATTTATATCATTTCATGAGGAATAAACACAAGGCAAATCCTACTTTGACTTCTTGTTAACCGAGACTTAAGATGATATCATTAACCTACCCGCTCTTGATTGCAAAAAAAAAATGTTCCAAATGACTAGCATTTGAACTTATGGTGCAGAACACCAATCGAGATACTTAAAAAGAAATTGGGAAGGAGGTCATTTAAGTTTGTAGCTGACCAGTCATAGACAAATAAATCAGCTCAATTTTAAACTTGTCACTTATGGGTCTATAGCAATTATACATTACTGGACAATTATTGTCAAGAATCCATATGAAGTGTGGAAACTATCCCAGTGTCATAAAAGAAACAGAAGAACCTGACAAGGGCTTACCTAGATAAATGAAACTTCCATGATCGGAAGAAAACATATTTTCAATCTTTTACTGTTTTCCTAATCATAACAGACTTACGGGGCTTTGTTTAATGCAATTCATCAATTAGTCCAGGACCAAAGTTCAATCCTGAGGTTCCAGGTGAGGCTCACTTTTGAGTTTGGAGAAATTCTGAATAATTTCTTGGCACAAAAATAGTGCGACGCAGTTAGCTGCCGGATCGGAAACGGAAAAGGGAAACCTTTTGCCAGAGTGAATATATATTGAGCAGCAAGTCTGGGAATGGCTAATTAGGCACCACCAGGATACTACTCGAGTTGCCATTGAAGTCAATAGAAATCAGCTAATCTAGCTACTAAAGTGGTTTGACGTCTTAGGAAAGATCTTCGATCCCGTCTTGTTTCTACAACAACAAACTCAGGGATGGAAAAGATACAGGTACTGCGTAAGCTTAAATCGAAAGCTAAGCCGAGGTAGAGTTGCTCCTGACAAACATCGAACAAATGACCGAGAACCATCTGCATGTACGGGTTTTGGGGCACATTATTATGAATCTTCCTATCTATTTAAAACAAATTCGGAATCACCAAACTCTGTAAATCCCAGAGCAAAAACAAGAAGCTGAAACAAGGACAGAACAAAAAGTGAAGCAAAAACCCAGGAATAATTCTTTCATAACCTAAACAGGAAAATAACATTTGACACTAATCTCACATCAAGCGGTGAAAAAAGCATGGCAGGAAGAACTTTCTTACTTGTGGGTTAATATTATCAGGAGGATCCAACGACATTTCAGAAATCTGGGGCTCCTCTATCTTGGTTCCCATTGGCTTCACTCTGGTAGAATCTTTGCTAGAACAAAATGATGCACAGTAATCAGTAACCTGAATCAAAGATACAAGGGAAGAAAGAACAAGAAAGCCTGGAAAGTGGCGAAATTTACAAACCTGGCACTGTTTTGAAGTTTTGGTGTTTGTTCAGGTTCTTGGTCTTTCGGGAGTCAGGACTACCGTTTCTTTTGGTTTTCCACGTTCTTCGTTATGTTCCTGACATAATAAGAAACCGAATAAGTGGCCCTGATGTGATGATCCAATGGGTCTAGCTACAACTTAATTACCATTTTCAAGATTTTAATCCAGGGCTGATCTTTTGGCTTTAAGACATGTTTCGGATGTTCAGGAATGCTATCATCAATTTACTAAAATTTAGTGGATTAAGACGATTAGTTTCGGAATTTTGTTTTCAGCTGACAAAGGAAAAAAGGGGTTTAGGAAAATCAATCTAAATTACACTCCGCAAGATCTTAAATGAACAAATTCACCACAAATAATCTTTTTTTTTTGTATAGAACTGTTACAGATTTTAAAATTTGAATTTTAAACTTATTAAATATCATCTGTCAATTTGAATCAGTAGAATTATAAAATTTTAATGTCAGTTGGGGTTTTTATACACATTGATTAAACAAATTTAGAAATATTTGAAAATTACTAGTATTCTAGTAATATGTTTGAAAAGAACTTAGACAGTGAAATTTATAATTGTTTAATTATTAAATTCACACATTTGAGTGCAATTTTACCAATATTCTTTATGTATATTTTTATTATCCAAAATTTTAATTTAAAAAATAAGGTAGCATGAAGTTATTGTTTAAGAGAAATAAAATAAAATCTTGTTTTATTATTGAGAATAAAAACTCAAGCTTCAGACTTTTATTTCGGAGATGGGGCATGGGGCATGAGGCATGAGAAATACTACCACTAAAATAGTTTCTTAGTCAAGGTTGAATTTTTTTATATACAAAGAAAGTCGTAGCTAGGGCTGTAATCGAGTCGAGCCGAGCTCGAATAGTAAGAAGCTCGAGCTCGAGCTCGACTCGAAACTCGCTGCTCGAAACTCGGCTCGAGCTCGACCGAATACTATTTTTTAAGCTCGAGCTCGAAATAAAATCGAACTATTCGAGCTCGGTTCGATTAAGCTCGTTTACTCAACTTACATACTCGAGCTCGAGTTCAAGCTCGAATTCGAGCTCGAATTCATATACAATTTTTTTACAACTATTGATTTCATCCCTCTTGAACCCAGACCGGCACTTGCAAGTTATGTGAATGATCTTCCTAAACAATCCATTACAGAACCAAACAACTAAGAAAGAAGAAAAATGAGAAAAAGAGAAACAATAAAATTGAAAATCAATTAAAAAACATCAAATCATACTATAGAGTAAGAATATAGATACAGAAAAGTTGGTGAAAAGGGTTTTTTTTTTAGTTCAAAGAAAATTGAAGTAGAAATCAACTTTGCACTGCACAGGGAATTAAAAAACAACCGACTCTTTCACTTATCTGCTTCTGGGCAGCAAAATTAAATGCTAGAGAAATTTTTTCTGGTTTAGGGTATGTAAATGAACAGAAAATCTGCAACTAACTGCAATGCAAGAGTAACTGCAATGCAAGAGTAAAGTTTCAGCGAAGGCCTATAATTATCAAGATTGCCAGCAAAGATGCACGGATGGTATTGAAGATGCGAAGATGAGAAGCAAAGAGTAGAAAAATTTGTGACTTGTGAAGGAGAGAAGATGAGAGGTGCGACTTAGAGAAAAATGAGGAGAAAAATTAGGGTTGGGTTTAAGTATATATATATATAGGATAAAATAATAAAATAATATTAAAATATTAAAAATAAATATCATTAAATAGAAAAGCTCGATTAGGCTCGCGAGCCGCTCGAATCGAGTATTGAGATACTCGAACTCGGCTCGCTCGATAGCTCGAGCTGCTCGAGCTCGAGCTCGGCTCGATAATGATCGAATCGAATTCGAGTTTTTTTCGAGCCGAACTCGACTAGCTTGCGAGCACAGGTGTCTCATTTACACCCCTAGTCGTAGCTAGACATAAAGAAAGAAATTGTAGATGCAGAGAATCGAACTCAAACTTGTTAAATGTCATCTTTTAAAAATGATTACATAAATCAACTGAACTAAACTTAGAATGTGCATTTTAAAATCTCAGACCAATTTATATGTTAAAATTATCTTGGTATCTTCTCAGACCTCAAACCAAAATTTAAGTGTTAGAAAGATGGAATATGTCAAGTTATGCCACCATTCAAGCAATGAAGACGTCAAGTCAAAACATAATAATTTTCAAATCATGTGTAATTGATTTTTTAATGTAAAAATTGTCAAATTATAAAAAAGAATTTAAGACCCCATTTCATAGTACTCAGCTGGAAAAAATATCGAAAGTTCATATACTTGGAAAATGAAATTGAGCTGCCCATCTAAAGAAATTTAGTCATCAAGAACATCAAAGAGAGAATTTTAAGCACAATTGAAAGAAAGAGTTCGACTATCTTCAACAATGCCCATAAATAAAGCAATTACAAAGTACATTCAGAAAATTAAAGCACTCAAGTCTAGACTATGATTATGATCTACCTTCAAGAACTATCAATTTTCCCAGCACTTAGAAGTTTATCTTTTGCATTGATCACCTAAAATTCCCTAACTATATAATATTGGGTTCAAAGTTCAAATTCAGGCACCCAAAACCTTGCCTAATTCCCCATGCTAAGAAAAAAAGAAAAGGAAGTATCAGTTAATATTTCCTAGTTGGGATTTGGGGAAGTATGTGATAAGTATTAATGGTATGCAGAATATATAGCGAGTAAAATGTTTCTTATCACCATGGAGCATTAGCAGCTGCCTCAAACATTAGTTTATACCTCTTAGCATTCACTTTCAGAGCCTCTATTTCGGCATCCAGCCTTTGCATTTCCTCATTTTTTGCCAAAAGCTCCAATTCAAGACACCTTGCTTCCTGTTCTGCATAGGCTCTCTCAAGTTTGGCTTCCTTGTACCTCCTTGATTTCACTTCCTGTTTTGATTCAAAAGCAAGGCTCAGAAGCCGGTGCACCCTGTTGCGTAAAAAACCAACATCCATACCCAGAAGCTCAAAGCCACTCAAAGTGTTCTGCCAAGCCACAAAATCAGCTTGTGGGGTGGAAATCTGGGAAGCTCTAATGGCATCTGCAATGTTAACAGTCTCAGTAATTATATCAGCTGCTAGTGTACTGTTTATCTATGTTGCTCCGACTATTCATTTTTTTTGAAGTATCTGTGTCCGATGCATATCCGGACATGGGTATGGGGATATGATTCCCCAAGGACCTTCCAAATACATGAAAAACTTAAAATAAATCGAACATACCCGTGTCCGACACTCACACCCGAGTCCGAGTAACATAGCTGTTTATGTTCTTGTGAAGATTTTCATGCAGATATGATTTCTGGGAACAGCACAGCTCATAGTATTTGTTCCTAAGCCTTTTAGAAAGCTTAGAATCTAGGGCTAAACCATTCACAAGAATAGTGAATTTCTCAGTACCTCTCAATTGTTTGAATTCAGCATTTACTTCTGGTGATGACCTAATGCCTTCCACTTCACTGTAGCCAATATCCAAACTGCCATTCTCTGACTGATTTTCTTCAGCCCTAAGATAAGACAAGCCATTCCTGTGGACTTTGTATTGATTAATATCTTGGGAAAAAGGCTCTGAATTATTCTTTCCTGCATTATCTTTTTTTTTTTTTCAATTCACAGTCAATGCATGGTAATAGTTAAAAACTCAAACTGAAATCAACTTTGTGGGGCTACATATGAATAGTAACGAAGCACAGTTGATAAGTAAATGACTTACTAATGCCTGTCTGCTTTGCACTACTCTTTAGTCTAAGTAGGCCAAGAGCTGCATCCACTTCAGCTAAGCCATTCACTCTCACAATATACACCTGTAAATTTGACAAAGGAAGAGATAGTGGAAATTTTGAACAAGCCAACAACACGTTAATCACTTCCAGAAATCAAACATTTGAAGTAGGAGGATTAGGCTCTACTCCAGCCAATATGTAGAGTTGGCTTCCTCATGGACTATGGCCTATGGGTCTTTATTAGGCAAAACAAAGTTTCCAATTTGTCTTTCTTCTTCTAAACCATTCTAAAAAGAAACAAAAAAGCATGTGCTAAAACAGCCACACCAGTATATTTCTCCATGCACTTTCATTTCAATATACAGATGATGACTTGGTTTTATAAATCAATCTCGAAAGTTCAGCAGGATTTGAATGCCTTCCATCCATTAATTGTTATATACAACAATGGAGGAAACTATGAGACAATACCTTAAATTTGGAAGGCCTGATCAAATGGAAAACTAAAGCATCCCCAACAAGTAAACCATGTTCTGTGGAAAACTTCTTCCACCCACCACTCAGCGCCCTCCTTTGAACAAGAAAATTTATTCTGTATTCTTTTCCACTTTCATCAACCAAGATTACTGTAGCATCATGACTTGGCAAATTCAGTTGGCAGAATTCCTTAGGTAATGACTAGCAGCCAAAGAAAAAAGAAAATCAGGGCACAAAAATCTGTCCAGGATTCCATAAGCTTGGGGAATGAATATCATACTTACCATCCAAAAGCCACGAAAAACCACTGATGGGATCATAATCTTAAAAAAACTAGGGAATTCAGCTGATAGATTTGCTTGAACCTCTTCTGCTCTCTTTATTACAGGGGATTTTGCCCAAGCTTCTTCTGCTTTCCTATTGACAGCTGGTAAAGCCTTGACAACATGATTGTTGGAATGCTTGTCCCTTGGCCTTTTCCTTTTGCATCCATAAAGATGAATCAGATCAACAGTGCTTAAAGACAAAGAAAATTTGCATACACTGAGAATAAATTAAAAAGCTACCGATGAATTTACCAACCTCGCAGCCTTCTGAGGATAACCATGAATTTCCTGCTCAACAAACCAGTTGTCCATTATTCCATGATTCGACTTAAAATCAATTTAGGTTTTGGGATACTCCAAAAGAAAATGAGATAGAATGCACCAACCAGATTCATGCATTCCAGCTTGCCAGACAAGTCAGAAACCAACTCAAATCTGGTTTTCTGGTTTTGGGTATTAATTTCCAAATGCATTCAATTCAAGTAATTTTATAGCCCAAATTTTGCACTTCCTATATGGTTTGGTTACTAAAGCAAACACTAAACAAGCAAAAGTATAAGTCGAAGAACGTGACACCACTTTTAGTTCATAAAACATTCTGGGGTTTCTTAATACATCCAAGATTTACAGAGATAGTTTGTTTAGCATGATCCTCCAATAAGAAATATGAAAAACAATCAGAAGTACAGAGGAGATAAGTAGCTTGAGAGAACCAACAATAAGAATGAACAAGAAAAAGAATAGTCTGTGAAACTGGTTGGATCCAAAAGGGCAAAGGCCTTTCTCTAGGCTTAAAAACACAGTCATTTAGCTACGTACAAAAATCATATACACATTGCACATGACAGGTTTTGTAACTTTCTTAATTTGTACCAAAACACGTTTTATGCATGTGGAGAGGGGAAGAGGTATACCATGGGCATAGACATGGAAGAAGAATGAAGAGATTGGCGTTGGCGTTGGCGTTGTTGAAGGAGCTGGAAAAGTTGAGAAATGGGGAGATGGTCATTTTCTTCTTCATTAACTAAACACTCTCCTTGCATTTGCGTGGGATCCTCCTCCTCTTTCACTTTGATTTTCATGTTGATGTTCATCATCTTTCATCAATATGCCAAAAACAATCTCTCTCTTTCTCTTTCTTTTTCTCTATTTCAGACTCGATCCAAAAGTGTGGGTTACTATATGAATACCCAAATTTTCTGTCTATCTATGATCACTCTCACTCACTATAATCAGTCTGTCACTCTCTATCTCGTTGCATTTGCATACATGATGTATGGATACGGTATTATCAAGATTCATGAATAATGGAATATCAAGGCTCAAGGCTGAAGCCGTTTTTACATTTTCTACAAGTTTACGAGGGAGGCTAAGCTAAGGCGTGGCCTGGTCTGGCGTAGCTTCCATATCAATCAGATGACAAAATAACGTGATACCAGAGTGAATCAGAGGAATCAGGGCCGTCCACTTTAATCATCAAATTGGTGTTTTGGACTTTGGAGTAATGGATCTAATATTTGTAACCAAGAACATGTACTGTCTGTATTGTATTTATGGGTCATCATTTCAAGTTTCAACGAAGCCTTACAACAAATAATGCAATTTTATTAGAGTTAAAAAATTGTCACATATTTATGAAATCTAATAATTTTACTATCAATGAATGCCATAATTTCTTTACAAAAAATGTGTAATTCAGACTCCTCTGCAAGTGAGAGACATTGATAGAAAAGAAAATGTAACAGAAGCTAACGGTAAAAATTGAGAGAAGAACTAAGTCTTACTATGAGCCTCATTGGTACCACATAGGTGCAGATTATTTTGTATTTGCTCTCATCAGGGTTTCATAAAAAAAATAGAGAAAGGAGGTGTGAAGATAACATCTTTGTAACATATATTGCTACTTTCCTGTTTACATCTTAAAACCCCCAAATCCCAGCCCAGTTGATGACCTTTTTCTTTCATCCAGGGCTTTCCATCTGATGATCATCATGACTGCTTCTTGGCCACAGATAAACTTTCAAATTGTCACCTCTACAATTTCATAAACCAGACATACATGCAAACAGTTCCTATACATATATTCTAATACAATAAATATGTTCATATTCCTGTACTACTTACTGTACACTTCTTGCCAGAGGATTAGATCACATATAAAAAAACAGGTAGACCACAACTTTCCAAAAAATGTCCACAGACCTCACTTCCAATACTTGCATGGAGAAACTATGCTTTCACTCACCATCTGGATGGGAATGTTTTGCCTGTAATATTATGATTTGACAGCATCCAAACAAACATTCTATGCTAATGAGATTCCCCTCAAATTCAATTCGTAAGAGGAATTACAATCTTGAATGACGATGATACCAAGGAGAAGGCCTAAGAGCAGATGAAAATGGCTGTCCCTTTACAGAACCTGAAAATCTAATATCCCAACCTTCAATATTCTTAGGAACACAAGCATCAAAGAGAATTTGGCCAAGGAGACTATGAGCCTTGATGCTAGGGGGTGCAGGTAGAGAGAATGGTCTTTCTCTTTGTTCGTCTTGTAGAGACCCAGAGACTCTACTATTGTGGTATTCAGCAGAACTTGGCAAGAAAAAGTGGTCACTAGGCCCAAGGGCTTGGTTTGAGTTGACTGCTGCTTTCTGCAGGTCAAGATTAACTCAGAGATCTAATCATGCATACCATTTCTTTCACCATGCTTTTGGATCCTATGGGAATAGACTAAAGTCGCCTTCTCAAGAAAACTGGTCACAGCAGCCCTGTACTGGATAGTACAATGCTTGTAGTGTTCTGAAATAGCAAAGAATGACATTAGGTAAGTTTTCATGTGTAACATACAAAGAAGTAACTGAACATTTCAAAGTACAAAAACAGGATATGCTTGTTTTTAATTTAGAGCAACACAGGCTTTTCATAAATCTAGAATAAGATTACATAAAATGAGCTATTATTACATAAATCAGCTGGTGAGTGGTGATGTATTTACGTTCTTATTAATCAAGCACATAAGATGTTAAAGTTCCAATTTACTCTTATCAATGCCCTTGATATGGGGTTGATATGCACAGACGTCCTATTTAGGTATCAGCCCTTCAGCTGAATTAACTAGATAAGTATAGCAAACCTCAATGGTAGATTGTAACCTAGAGAGGGAAGAGATACTCAAAACTTGATCTTAAACATAATTGCCAAACATTTTTAATTTTAGGGGTCTGCTGAACCAGTAGAATTTTCCATATCAGCTGATAGCAAAAACCATAACATAGTAAGTGCAAATACTCCTGATATTTATATATGGTAATTGATAATACTTTATGGAAGCTGCAATACTTGGTAGTAATAACAAACCAAACACGGTTTGGGACAGACCTAGGTGAGGAGAGCCATTCCACTTTACAACCTTAATATCTGCCCCAAGATCTTGTAAGCATTGAGCAAAATTGTTGATAACTGAATACGATGCAAGGTCATCATTCTCTGAACATAAAATGAGGTATGGAGCATCTAAGTCCTAAAAAAGAGGAGGGGGTAAAATTAACTGATTGAAGCACACCGAAAACAACTTAACCAGCTACAGGATTAATAAACTCACAACTGAGGAGTAAAGGGTCTGCCTATACTCAGCACGTTGAGACTCAAACCCAGTTAGATAGAGACCATCAAGACCACAAGCAACGCCTTTAGCAATCCAAGAAACAAGTTTTGATGCATTTTACATATGGAGGGATGTAAAGCAAATTGGGCTAACAGATCACTTGCAAAATCTACTGGGCTAGAATCATAGATTTGTCCAGAAAAACAATTTCTAACCAACTGGCTTCCTTCCTTTACAAAATGAAAAAAGTTAACAAAAAAAACTTCAGTATAAGTTATATAAAGTATAGATTTTAGAAAAAAATTATATGTGACTAGTAAATCACTACAAGAAACTAAGAGAGAAGAAAGGATACCGGATTAAGCTGACCTTCACCGGTTCCTTGAATAATCTACATCAAACATAGCTAAATTATTCCAACTGCAACAATGGAAATAAAAGCACAGAAAGTGTCTTGACTCATTTGGAATTGGAATAAGAAATAAATTTTCAATAACTGCACCTGAAAAACCTTGTACATACAAGCCTTAAGACCGCCATAGAAAGCAACAAAGACTACAGGACAAGTTCTAATCTTTAGCTCCTGTGAACCCAAAACCAACAGGTATTTTATGTTTAAGATTTTCGTGAAACGCCAACTGAAATTTTATAAGGCATCCTCAGAGATAGTAAACCTAATGAAACTGACCTCAAGAAGCTCATTTAGAAGAACAAATGCTAAGGACATAGCCCTCTCGGGATAATATCTGCACAAAGAATATAAAATGAAATTTTCAAATACATGAAAAGAAAACAAGAAAAGCATCTTGCTAAAAGTGCAGCAAAGAAATGCCAAGTTCAAGATCTTAAAATCTGAGAAATACCATCAACAGATGTCAAATCTCTAATCTGTACAAACCCACACATAACTTATACAGCCCACAACTACCACTCTTCCCACAAGCCACATCTTCTATGTGTTCTATGTAGCCAGCAACTCATTCTTCATAACAGAAGTAAACATTGTTTTCAGCCATTATTTTAGAAACAGACCTAACACCAAACGAAACAACTTCTTGCTGATATCCTTACTTTCCTAGATCTTCTATCTTCCCATCCTCAATAACTAAAATTACAGCTTCCTTTTCCACAAACAATTACTTTTGATTGCCAAAATACACTCCTAAAATAAACCCATTCAAACACCCCAATAATCCAATTATCACAATCATTAGAAGGAAAAAAATTAAAAAGAAACAATAAAAAAAAAAAAAAAAACTCTAATTGAACTTTAACAATTAAAATAGAAGCATAAGCTCACCTACAAACACCCATTTTATGAGAACCCTGATCCAGAGAACCACCAATAAAAAACACATCAGAAAAATAACTCTAAAATTCTCCACCAATATGATAAAATTTAGAAAATTAACATAGCTAAATTAAGCTTATTCTACTCTAATTTACTTTCTAAGTAACCAAACAGATGAAAAAAATATCCATGAAAAAAGAAAGAAACTTACACGTTGAGAAAATCGGCACGAGAAACGAGGGAATTCCAACCGAGAGAGGAATAGAAATCCACGTAATTTTGAAGGTGTTTCTCGTGAATCGAAATCCAAGCAAACATCACCGCTATTCCTTTCACTTGTTTACTCTCTTCTTTCCTTCCCCAATACAAACTTCCACCGCCCATCATATCTTCAACACTCCCAAATGAATTCCTAGGGTTTCCTTTTTTTATTCCAAGGATATTTCGAATCCAATTCTCACAGGGAATTTTTAAACAAGATTTTTGATTTTGTTGGTGAAATTTTCCGGGGTTTCTTATTTATTTTTTAATCTAACAGTGAATGAAATTTGTGTTGATAATAAAATAATAATATTGGTGGAGGACGCGCCGGGGAGATGCCGCAAAGATGCCATCTGCCACGTTGGATTTTACGCATCCCAGCGAATTTTAGGATAAGGTTATCCTGCACCGGATTTTAATTTTAGAGGTGAAAGGAACGACGTCGGATAGCAGTTTGGTGTTGCGGCCTTTGATATTGGCTTTTTGGGTACTATAGTACTATATATATTCAACCATTGTACTCTCGGCTCCGATTTAAGTACTTAACTGTCCTTATTTAGCTTACTAAAAAGAGAAAAACATATTATTAATGCTTATCTAAAGTCAATTAATTAACAATAAGGAAAAATGTCTTATTTAAATCATAACTAATGTAATCTATAAAATAGTTGCTAAGGTGCTAGAGAATAGATTTAAACATGTTCTCCCAATTTATATTGATGAATCTCAAAGTGCGTTCATACCTGGCAGACTAATCACTGATAATGTGCTAGTAGCTTATGAATTACTGCATACCCTTAAAAACAGACGACGTGGGAACGAGAGCTATTTTGCTCTCAAATTGGATATGAGCAAGGCCTATGATAGGGTAGAGTGGAATTTCCTAAAGGCTATGATGGACAAGTTAGGTTTCCATTCTAGATGGGTCTCATTGACAATGTCTTGTCTCACCATAGTTACTTATTCTATTGTTGTCAATGGCTCCATAACTAACAGTTTTTCCCCATAACGAGGACTTCGACAAGGGGATCCTCTATCTCCCTATTTGTTCTTGATTTGCAGTGAAGGCCTATCGGCCCTACTTGCAACAGTCCAAAGGAATGGATTGGTACATGGAGTTCGAGCGAGTCGGTATGGACCCCGAATCAATCACCTTTTTTTCGCAGATGACAGCTTATTGTTTGCTAAGGCAAATTTAACGTGCTACATAGATATGAGGAAGGCTCAGGTCAGAGGATCAACTTTGAAAAATTTGCGATTTTCTTCAACACTAACACAGGGGAGACTTGAAAGCAAAGTTTGAAGAATTTTTTCAATATCCAAGCTTCCTCTAATCCGGAGGAATACCTTGGGCTGTCTAGTATGGTGGGGAGAGGGAAGAAACGGGCATTCCGAGAACTAAAGGAGAAAATTACAGGCAAAATACAAGGTTGGAGCAATCGGTGCCTCTCATAGGGGGAAAGAAGTCTTTATAAAATCAGTACTCCAAGCAATCCCTGCCTACACCATGAACTGCTTTGAGTTATCGCAGACCTTTTGCAAGGAAATAGATGGTATTTTGAGCAACTATTGGTGGTCCCCAGGGCATATGAAAAATGGCATACACTGGGTTAATTGGAAACAAATGTGCACAACTAAGGTCATGGGAGGTATGGGGTTTCGGGAGATGCAATCTTTTAACCAAGTGTTACTGGCGAAACAAGGATGGCGACTGTTGAAACATACAGATACGCTTGCTTACAAAGTCTTAAAATCGAAGTATTTCCCAAACGTCAGTTTCCTACAGTCCTCGTTCGGAAGGAACCCTTTGCTTACATGGCGAAGCATTTGGAAGTCCAAATTTACTCTAGAAAGAGGATTGAGATGGGGGTGTGGGTGTGGGTGTGGGATGGAAATCTTATTCGAGTTTGGGAGGACCGATGGTTACCTAAGAGCAATGATTTTATGGTGCATTCTCCTAGAGGAACGCAGGAAAAGGTGACCTTTGTGAAAGACCTAATTGATCCTAACACATTACAATGGAAATCAGATGCCCTTCAACAGATTTTCAACCCGGAGGAAGCTGAGGCAATTTGGATGATACCAATTAGTAAAACGGGAGGCTGTGACATTCTTGTGTGGCATTTTCACAAACATGGGGTGTACACTGTGAGTAGTGGCTACAAGCTCTTACGAGGTGAACTCACAAAAAATGACAATGGGCACACAACGCAAGAACAAGAACAAAACAGAGTGGTGCTACAAAAAATATGGTATGCAGAGGTTCCAAGCAAAATCAAAGTACTATTATGGAAAGTCTTTCATGAGGTACTACCTACAAAAGCAAACCTTTTGCGAAGGAAGATAGTGGGCAGCGCAAGATGCTTTAGATGTGGAGCTGGGGAAGAATCGGTAAGTCACGCTATCCGAGACTGCCCAACCGCGAGAGAAGTGTGAAACTCAATTGGATTAGGATAGAGTTATAGCAGCCTACTGATAGAGCGAGCCACCAACTAGATCACAAAATTTGTCAAGATGTTAACAGCGACCAATGGCAGGTGTTTATGGTGACTGTATGGGCTTGTTGGAATAGCAAGAATTGCGAGCTACATGAGGGGAAGAGGAAGGATCCACAAGAATAAAAGAAATTCATCCTCGGTTATGTACAAGAATTCAGAGCTGCTACAAACCGAGTGAGCAGTAGCTTCGAGGTTCAAAATCGGCAATGACAACCCCCAAAACCAAGTGAATTTAAAGTCAACTTCGATGGAGCTATCGATATCATGACCAAACAGGAGGAGTGGGAGTTGTGATTAGGGATCACCTGGGAACAGTGTTGGGAGCTAGCTCGATGAGAACTGAAGGCGTGCAAGACCCATTCCAAGTGGAGACCATAGCTGCTGTTCGGGCGCTTGAGTTTGCTAAAGAAATGGGCTTTGCGAAGATCACTTTAGAGGGAGATTGCCGAGGGGTGCTGAGGAAAATTCAAGACCAAAACCAGGACCTGTCTACTATTGGACCTCTGATTGATGAGGCTAGGATCAAAGTTTTGCTATTCCAACAATGTGATGTAGTACATACTCTTAAGACAGGTAATTCTATTGCTCATTGTTTAGCCAAATGGGGAATTTGGATCTCTGAAGATAGATACTGGGTGGAGGAATGCCCAGATTTTATTTCTAGTGATGTTGCAAAAGACTGTAATTTCCAGTTATGAATAATTACATCTTTCCTAAAAAAAAAAAATCATAACTAATAAATTATTTAAAGAGTTCATCTTTGATATATTTTAACTCCACGAACAGGATTAAAAAACTTTCATATGTTTAATTTTTTTTAAATTAATATATATTTTTTTAAATCTTAAGAGTATGTATCACTCTACTAATTTTGTTTGTATAATCTAAAAACTTTACTGACGAAGAATAGGATCTTATTTAAAATAAAATTTTTAATTACTGAATTCCAA
Source organism: Fremontodendron californicum (assembly GCA_030761205.1). Classification (NCBI taxonomy): domain Eukaryota; kingdom Viridiplantae; phylum Streptophyta; class Magnoliopsida; order Malvales; family Malvaceae; genus Fremontodendron; species Fremontodendron californicum. The sequence goes on from JAULJL010000007.1 coordinate 34,106,094, forward strand.
ACTTTTAAAAATATACTTTTTTGAAATTTTAATTTTTATATAATATTTTTAAAAGACAATTTGCTTAATATAAAAATCAAACAGAGATGAACAAAGTAGAATGGAAGAACTACTAAATATATATATATATATAATGACGATTATTTTTTGAATCGGAGAAGGGAGATTCGAATTCTATTTTTATGGATTTCTAATATTGACATGCTGGTCAAACTGATAAAAGTATATAAGAAATAAATTGAAGTTTTTATCAAATTTGACTATTTTTTGTTCTCTTTTTTATTTCTATCCTCTCAAAACGTATATAATTCATATTTTTCTTCCTTTTTTTTTTCTTGTTCACAAAAAAATAGAAATAGTGGTACTTTTCCCTTTATAATAACATTTTTTTGTCTTCTTTTTTTTTTATTATAAAACATCCATGTTGTGGATAATACTATTACAGTTTTTTTTTTTTTTATATAAAAAAAATCTCCACCAAACAGAGCCTAAACAAGTGATAGTATTTCATTTTTCTGCAAGTGATATTCTTTCAAATTCTAAATTCTGTATTCCATATTGTTTTGGACTTCAATTTTTTTTAAAGTAATTTATTGATCCATAAACTTCCAACATTGTAAACCAAAATGGTTTTTCTGTCAATTTTTTTTCGTTAACTTTGAAGTTAATTGTGGGCTAGGAAATACTTATTTAATGATGTGTCCAACACTTATTTGATGATGTGTATATATTGCTTTGTTGGAATTTTTTAGTTTAATCTCAATTTTTAAAACTTTATTTTCTAATTTAGAAAAACATATTACACTAATAAATCATTTCTGTAATAAAATAAAAAAAATCAATTCTAATAGTTTTTAATATTATAAATTAAGCTAATTGTTTTTTTTTGAAAATTTTAATTTAATCTTAATTTTTAAAAAATATATATTTGCTATTTAAAAAAAGAAAGATATATTTTACTAATAAATCATATTACAATAAAAAATAAATACTAATGATTTTTCATATTATAAATTAAATTGGTTAATTTTTTATGTACAAAATAAAAGTATGTAAAAGTAAAAAAAGTATTCTTTTAGAAAAATAAATTTAAGTTATTTTAAATTATAATATTTTGCAAAATATATTTGAAAGAAAAAAATTAATTTTTTTTTCTCTCTTTTCCTCCTACCTCATCCCTGCCAACCAAGGGCCAGCCGTTATCGAAAAGGACCGAATCTGGCAGAGCTGACCATATGGTGATTGGTTGGAGCCGAATCGATTCTTTTTGCCGTCAATTCGACAAGGCGAAGAGATCGAGATTCGCTAGTCAATCTTTTCTCCCTTGTCAAATTGGCTGCGGTAGGGGTCGATCTACCTTTTGCCGCCCACTACGGCAAAGGCTAGATCGGATCTGGCCCTTGCCGATGTCGATTATCCCTTGGTTGGGCAACGAGAAAATGAAGAAGAAAAGAAGGGAAAAAAATAACAAAAGGAGAGAAAAAAAAAAAAAAAAACAGAAAAAGTTCTACAATATTTTTTTAACAAGTCAGTTGACACATGTCAAACGTATGGCCAATAAATTTTTTCATTTGTCACTTAACGACTGATTTAACAGAAATACTATGATGAAATGACTATTTCATTATAACATTAGAAATATAAAGGATTAACAAGTTATTTTTTACATTATAGACCAAGATAATATGTGGCCTATAATATATGGACCATGGATGTAATTTACTTTTTATAATAACAATAAACTGATTTAGGTAATTGTTAGTATAAAAAAGTGATATTAGTGCTAGATAATACAAAAAAATTTATTCAATATTTTCTTTCCTTTTCCCATTTCTTCTTTCTCTCCGAACTTTCCAACCTTTTTATAAAGAAATTTGCATAGTTAAGTAAGTTAGAGTCAATATAAAATAGTTTACAAAGTTTGAAATTAATTAATTATTGCTTATTAAACAATTGTAGTAATCTTTTAAGTCACTTTCCCCCCTTCCATTTGGCATAAGCAGAAGCATTAGACACCTTGGATATACTTCATTGCCAGCTTCTGGCCTGCTGCTTTTGCTTGCTTGCAGGCAGCAATATTTGAATTTGTATATCAATATATCTATTCATTTTTATAAATAATGCAAAAGTGCAAACACTAAAATAAAGTAATATGGGTCCGTCCATGACTCCATGATCCATTTTCAAGGTTGACCGAGGAAACAATAAATTAATAAAAATAAAAATAAAAACAGATTTTTGCAAACTTTGTCACGTTGTTATTAGATATGTCCGCAAATGCACAAATCCGGTTATTAATTCAGTTCAACATATCCGACTCAAATTAGATTGAATATTAAATAAATTTTTTATAATTGATTCGATTTGATCTAATTTGAATTACCATTTAAATAATTTAAATTTTTTTTATATAAAAGAAAACGTAAACGAGTGTCTATAGACACTAGTTAAGGTATTATATATAGAAAGAAAAGTATAGTTAATGCATTACTTTTTTTTTTAAATTCAGTAAAAGACTTTTTTCTTAAATTCAGTAAAAGTGATGTATTAAATGAAAAAAAAAACTTTCTTAAAATAATAAATAAATAATCTTTAATCAGTATCTATAGACACCGATTAAGTGAATCTTTATTTAAATTTAATTATAAAATTTTATATAAAAATATATTTTAAATAATAAAACGAGCTTTCAAACAATTCCAATCAGATTTAAGCAAACAATTTTTTTTACAATTTAAATTTTACAACCCATAAATGCTTCCAATTGATACTCGTCAGCATTGAAAGTTTAAAAGAAAGAGGGTGAAACAAATTAAAAATCAACAATCTTGAATAGATTAAATCAAACATCAAAATCGAAGCAATTGCCTTTTTTTTTCATTAATAAGCGACATTCTTTCTTTGTATCGCTCAAGTGTGACTGCAACAAAAAATTAAGGCGCATCAGATCCAAAGCAAACCACCAAGTTAGGAAACCAAAACTTTACTCCACCATTGCACGTGCAAACTCTTCTCTTCAAATTCCAACCTTTGGGTAGTAGGCTAGTATTTTGACATGACTATGACTATGAGTAGGGGTGAGCAAAATCCGACTCGACTCGAAAAAACCGAAAAAAAATTTAAATTTCGAATTAAATAGTTCGGCTTATTAGAGTTATTCGGATTTTCGGATCAACTCGACTAAGTAATTTGAGTTATATAGTTTAGCTAGGATTTGATTTATACAACTCGAATAACTCGAAAATCCGAATAAGATATTTCTATACGACGTCGTTTTACTCATTTGAGTTTGATACTAAGCTTGGATTTTGCGTTTTCCTTATTTCGTCTTCCCGTTTTACTCTTTAGCCCATTTTTGTTGGGTGATTTATTTTTGTTGTTTGTCACCATTCAGTAGAAAAATAAATCCACATGAGTTGTTAACTGCATACTTATTGTCTTAATGTTTGATCATTCATTTTTTTTCCCTTTGAAATTGACAGATGCTTCATTCAGTTAAAGATTGAAGCTTTTGGTTGATATCATGCACATTACTACCAAGCTAACCAAACGATAAAATTCAAAAGATAATGAATTCTTTTTTCTTAAAAGTCAATAGTAGGTTATTTATTTAGTATGGCAAGTCTTTGATAGTTATATTTATAAGAAAAGATAGAACAAAAAAAAAAATGATAAATATACATGCATTTACAAGATAACAGTAAAATGATCTAGTCAATTAACATTTACAAGATAACATTTTAACTCGAATAAATTATTCGACTCGACTCGAATTTGTTTTAACTCGACTCGATTCGCTAAAATTTCAATTTGAGTTTGGTTGACAAAATAGGACTCGTCAACTCGATTAATCCGAATTTTTTTTCACTCGACTCGATCGAACGCTCACCCCTAACTATGAGTGTGTTGAAAGCCAATTAGGAATTAGCCGAGCCCCCAAATGTGCATTGTACCTGTTTCTTCTGTTTCCGACAGTACCCTTCTTCTCTACCACTCTTTTTGGTTTTTTTTTTAATCATCTTCTGGCTGGCTGGTTGGGTGTTGCTGATAGCAAACTTTTTGCTCAGTCATCATCTCGCCCATGTCGATCGAATATTTTCTGTGAATCACACCAATGTGTGGGTTTCTTCACTTTTTAACGGCTATCATTAGCAGTACTTTCCTGCCAAAAAGTTGCCCCTCCCCCCTTTCTTCTGTCCCAAAGCGTGAAGAAGAAAAAAAAAAAAAATCGGTTGCCATACGCCAAAAGGGAATATTTCTCAACGGAATATGCAAATGCAATGATGAAACCAACCAAATTTACACATTCTTATCCCCAATAAAAAGAATCAACTTTCGTGTTTCCAAATGTATATTTTGGCCATTTCAACGGGGCAACAAGTTTCAATTTTAATTTGATAATTTGTATATATTTATCGTGTTTTATATATTTTTAATGTCAGTCTTATAAATATAAATATAATACATTTGTTTTATATATTTTTAATGTCAATTGTATAAATATAATAAAAATTATTAAAATATTAAACGCGAAAACAATAGGTATCTAAAATTACTGAATTTAAGAAAAACACCTAAAAGATTCAGATCAACCTACTAAATTAATGAAAGTTTTCATGCTTTCTTTATGATTTGCACACTGAAGATTGTAATGATTGACATGAGTTTAGGCATTTTGTATATAACTGATTCTTAGAAGATTAGGTATATAGTTAAATCTCAAAAATGACTTTGCTTACAGATGCTTTTCCTTCTTAATAATGGTCCCCGGCAGGCTGGCACGGTAATGTGAAGAAATCATGTTCTGATATTTCAAACAAGTAATATCTGAAAGTAAAGCGGCCTAAAAAGGAAAAAGCTCAATACAGAAAAGTTATACAAAAATAAATTAGAATAACAGTATTTAGTATATAACCAAAAAAAAACTGAAAACCTGCAGAAAGGGGAAGGCTGAAAAAAGAAATTAGAGAACAATTCAAAAACAGCCAAAGGAAACTCAAACAAAAAAACACCTTTCAAATATAGAACCAAATCCCCATTAATTCTTTGTAAAATTTTACTGACAGTTAACATAAAAATAATAATAAAAAAAAGACATTTACTCAAATAATGATAAAAATTACGAAATTTTTATTTTCAAATTGGTCTAACTTCGAAATGGATTTTCTCAGAATAAGCTGTTTGCATCGGATAATGGCAAAAAAAAAAAAAAAACTGTACAAATCAAGTGAATAACAAACAACCAGGCATCCCTTCTCTTTTTATTTTTTGGTCAAATGCAATCTCCGTGCTACCTCGTGTAACTCTAACCTCTCTCTCTCTCTTCTGCTTCAGGGCTTTAACTGAACCCACTGGTATCGACCGTCGAGAGGCGTATCCTTGACAATATCATAGTTGTACCTGCAGAAAATCGTGCAAAATACACAAAATTAAAAGTTTGTTAGTTAGTTAGTTAGAGATTGGGATTTCCTGATTCTACGAATGCTAAATTGCGCCATTGTGGTGACACTCCTTATCCTACACACCGAGGAAATGCAAAGAACAAACTTACTTCTCCGTGAATCGTTTTTGCTCGTACTTTTCAGCGACAGAGAAAAATTCGTCGATCTCCGCTTGTGACGGCGTCTGCGGCTGCTTCTCCAGGGAAGGTGGCGACTTTTTCTCGGGCGATTCCATTTCCTCTGAGTCTCCACAGAACTCACTTAATGGAGTTGTTTCTCTACTGAAAAAAGGAAAGGTGAAAATGGAGATTATAAAGACGGAGAGTTAAGGGAAGCGATTCAGTTTTTTTTTTTTTTTTTTGAAATTTGAAGCATAGAACTAGAAATAAATAAAAGATAGTAGTAATTAATGAAGAAATTAGTGAAAATTAACCTGAATTTGTTGATGTCGATGCACGTTGAGATTTCAGTTTCAAAACTCTTGGCCTGTAAAAGCACATTCATGAACTACGATTAGGTAATTAATTAATATATATCTAACAAATATTAAAAACGATCAATTCAAGCTCATGCGAAACGGCAATCTTTCGACGAATAGAGAGCTTTCGCTTTCTTCATTTCCTTTGTGTATGTGTGCGTGTGTTTTTCCAGCAACCAGAAGGGAAAACAGAAAAGCAGAAGAAAAACGAAACGGAAATTCGAACTTCACCTCTAGATCTACGAATCTCAAGCTATCCTTGACAATATCACAGGACTCATTGCTAGAACAACGAGAAGCCGAAGACTCGCCGGAGCAGAGTCTGGAACACTTGTCACCGGCGAGAACTACACCAGAATTCGAGGAAGTAGCAACGGTAATAGCCTTATCCTGCGAATTTGAAAGGAAGCGAGGTTTTTCGAGGTCAATGTCCGGTGAAGTTAACTCCAATTCCTGCAATTCTCGAGAATAAACGGTTTTTCTTCTCTTTGATAATAAGAAGCTTGTGCTCAAAGCTTCCATCTCTTCTGTTTCTGCACTTCGTTTATAGCTCCTCATACAATCATCCATTTTTGTTCTCTTTTCGTTTTGTGTGTGTGTTTTTTTTAAAGAAAATTAGCTCTGTTTTCCTTTTTTTTTCTTTTTGGTTTAGCTAGTTTTGGGTTTAGACGGAGGAGGGAGTGTTAAAAAGGCGATCGAGTGGAGATGATGTATCTGCAGCCGTTGATATCTTGGACGGTGGAGATTTGTTATTTTTTTTCCATTACTGTGTGTAATATACGTGGTTCTAACCCCGTTATTCGTGACACCGTCACCGACCGGTAACATGAATGACGCCGTTACCATCTTACGCTGCTTTGATCTGCCATGTCATCTCCCTATGGCTACAGCTGAACTTGAAGCAATGATACAAAATTTTCGAAATTGATGGTATATTGTATTGAGTCTGTCTTTAATATATTAAAAATATATATATTTTTAATTTTATAAATAAAATTAAAAGATTACCATATATTTTATTTTTTAATATATATATTCTAATGATATATATATTTTTTTATTAATTTCGATTGTGAAATTTAAAATTTTTGTTAATGCCATAATTTTTCTATTCTTCTTGTATACACAAAATTGTCTAAAGTTTTTTTTTTTTTTTTTTAGAGTTTTGATTGCTAATCAACCAAACTATATTGAGTTTAGAATTAGTGAATTAGGAAAAATGATGTTTTCATTTCATTTGAAAGAAAAAGGTATTTATATCTTCTCATAATTAAAATTGTTTTCATTTAGTTTTTTATGGTTTTTTTTTTCTTCTTTCAATTATAACTTACTTCAATACTAAACTTAATATTGATTACAAATTTGAAAAAAAAAATCCCAACTATGTTGAATGAAAATGTTTTAAAATCCTATATAGTTGAACATATATTAACTTTATCAAATAGTTAAAATAATAATCTTGTTAATTTTCTGATTACAAAAAATTACGTTTAAAAATATTTATGAGATGTACCAAAGCATTTGATTATATGATAGGTACATATAATCTTATTAAATTTAAAAGAACTAAATTCAATTTATTTTTCTCAACAAAAAAAAAAATGAAGAAAACACTATAAGCAATAAACCTAATATGTGGATGGATATGGCATATAAATGTTACCAAAAAATACTTTTTTTTGGGGTCAAAATTAGCAATAGATTTAAACTGAATTAAATGTGCCCTCATTTTTAAAAGTAAAAATCTAAATTGAAAAAAGAATAAAAAAAAAAAGAAGAGAAAGAATAAATTAAATTAAAACATGTCAATGCCTTTTACAAGTAACACTCTTATCTGACGGAATCAATGACCTGCTCGTGTTTAGATAGAAAAAAAAACGTGTTAATATAAACCAAAAAAGGGGGATGGGGGTGGGGGAATTAAGATTTTCCTCGTTTGATGTCTCCATCTTATTAATTTTAATTTCCTTGCATTTAAGTATGTGATCAATAGTTAATATATATGTATTACTTGCTTGAAAGATAAATAATTCAATTCTCTTAACTCAGATTGTTGATGTCTTTTGGGGTCGCAGATAGAAGATTTCGGGAGAAGATCGAGATTGAATAATAAAGACATGTCAAGGAAAAAAAATAGTCAAAAGGATGTTAAAGTTTAAATGATGCATTCAGATATTTAAGTCAACAAAAATTTTGGAAGAGAAAAAAAACAAAAAATAATAGAGGCAACCCAAATATCAGAGAATGTGATATAAGGTTTTATATCCTTACCTCATACATTTTATAACTGGATCATGTATAACTGACAATGGTTAGGATTGTTCTTCTCAAATCGATGGATCCCGCTTTTTTGGCCGCTGAACCTACTTTTGACTCTAGCCTAGTAGTTATCGGATATAATACAAATAAATAAAAAATTTTAATTTGCTAATTTTATGTACTGGAAATTAAAATAATTAATATATGATGATACAATAATTGAGAAAGACATGGTGGGTAGATGAAATTTTAACACATACAATAACTGTAAATTTAATAACTTTGTCTAAACATATATACTATAGTCTATACTATTTATGAATTGTAATGAAGAAATGGGATTGTACTGTAAAAAAAAAGTGCCTTAGTTATTAGAGTTGTTACTGGTCAGATGTCATTAAGAATTGTAACAGATGGATTATTAATACAGGAAAATAAATGCATGGAAAATCATCCAATCAAAATATAGAATGAAAAAGAAAAAAAAAAAGCTTGAATATCTACCTTAACAGAAAGAAAATGTATATTTTTAAGAGATTTGCTAACGAATGTCCTTAAGGCACTTTTTAAGATTAATTAATATATTATTTATAGAAAAAAATATTATATTAAATATAGTATTTGACAACTTTATTCATCATTTTCAATATATTGAATGAAAATATTACTATAAGTAGTAACTTTAAAAAATACCCTTAAGACACTTGTTAGTAAAATCTTATTTTTAAAGAACTCGAGACTTAACTCAATTGCTGAAATTTGAATTTTAATATCTGCAATCTCTTTCTCTATGTGTAATCTCTTTGTACCAAAAAAAAAAAAAGATATATCCTTGAATTCAAGGTTGGGAGTTTTGGTGGGTTTTTTTTTTTTATCAAGCTGCAGCCAATTGACTAAGGTTGGCCCTTAAAAATGAAGGTGATGAGCTTAATTATTAGAGTGAGGACCATGCATTACCCACCTCTGATTCAAATTTTAATCATCAAATTTCATTGGAACTAGCTACACCCAGAGTTCCCAAGGCATACATCAGAAACTTAGCATAGCTAGGCTGCAATCTGCATGGCCTTTTTTTTTATTTTTATTATTATTATTATTATAGGAGATGGAATTCATGATTGTCTTCATTCGTAATCGTAGGTATAGCTCTTTCTGTATATATATATATATATATATATATACGAATGTCGTGTGCGAGCCGGCGAGTTGGACTGTAGAGGAAGCCAAAGCAAGTAAACGGTTACTAACTTTTTTTTTTTTTAATTTTATTTTAATATTTAAGGTAGTTAAAAAATTAAATTTTGATAATTAAAATTAAGAGTTCAATATTTAGCGATAGAGGGTGATTAATTATCGATCTCAAAGCAATCCAATGAGCTTAATTAAACTCCAAGACTAGGAGCAGTGAAGAAAGGACCTGATAAAGACGTTGAGAAAAGAAAAAAAAGACAAAAGCAAATGAGAGACAAAATTAAGGTCCTCTCAATATCAAAAGCTATTTATGTTCAAAAGTTGATGACCCTTTTCATCAAAGTGAAACTTTGTGGCGAGCAACGTTGATTATTGCTAGTTGAGAGTTGAGAGTTGAGAGTTGAGAAGATAATCCCTTTGCTGTCAAGCCTCAATTGGAGAAAAGCGCAGTATAAAACATACAATTTAATTTGTTGTTGGGAAATGTAGGGCATGGCCGGTGGACGTGCATGGGGGCCAAGCCAATGAATGCTAAACATTTTAAGGAGAAAAATCTTATACTACCATCAAAGTATTTATGGCAAACCCGTAAACTTTATAATTTGTTTCTTTTTTCATGAAAAAAAAATGTCAGGGCAAACAGAATCTTTTGAGATAACCTTGCAAGTTGCAATGCATATACAGTTGAATGACAGTAAGAAGACTTTTTTTTTTTTTTTGGTTGCTATTCTCTAAAGTTTGATCTCATCTATTGTTGATAATTTATCCCATAAATTGCACATATTATGAAAAATTTTCAATTTTGAGTGGGCTCAGTGATCCCACTATTTACAAGGTGGGTATGCCCCTGATCCTGCAGATCATATATAAACCATTCTCAACCATAAACAAACGTTTGAAAAGATTCTATTTTACCGCCCTGAAACTGGAAGCCAGCAGGCTCGTCCAGGCCGCAGAGGGGGCAGGACATGCAGTGACTTCAAAGCCTCTTCATTAAAAGATGATCACAAATATGTAAATATATAGTAAATGATCATGTCAAATATATATATATATATATATATATATTCTCTTGGGTTGCAGCTGAATTGTAATTTGTAAACGACACCAACCCTCTTTCCTCGGCCCCCAAAACACTTGCCCTTCAATCCTCTCCCTCAAAAACCAAATAAATAAGAGTTTTGTTAACGAGTGTCCTAATGATACTCTTCAATGTTAATATATTATTTATAAAAAAAATATTATATTAAATATAGTATTTGATAATTTTATTTATCATTTTTAATACATTAAAAAAAGATATTACTATATATATAATAATTTTAAAAAATCTCGTTAAAACAAAAACACACGTTAACAAAATTCAATAAATAAATCGTGGTCGAGCTCCACATGCAAATAGGTTGAAAACTAGGACCCTACTACCTCAGTGTGCAAACCAAGTTTACCAATGGCTACTACCCTACTGGATCACCTACCAGTTAAATGAAGGAGTATAAATATATGTAATTAAGTCGTCCTTTTTTTGGGTACTAAAAACTTCACAAATTTTACAATTAGGGTTTAACGACCTATCTGTTCACTGCCAACTCCATGTTAGCAAATTATTAACCATGATTAGTGTAGAGGGTTTTTTATTGGAAGAGAAAGTGTTGCAAAAAAATTTATATAATAAGATGTGCCAAAAGATAGTAGAGAGAAAGATTAGAGTAGATTTTGAAATATAGAGTTCAGCAGCATGTGATGGTAGACAAAATGTAAAAAATAGGAAAATGATGGAGTAAGGTGAAAGATAAGGTTGGAAAAAAGAGAAAAATTACGAAAAGAGTTTGAAAGAGAAGGTTTATCAATTTGATGAATATATCCCCAATTGAATTGGGATAACTCATATATATAGATATTAAGAGTAACAATTATATAACATTAGTATTTAATAAGCATAATTGTAGGAATTGTCCATTACTATGTTAAAACTTTGTCCGATAGGTATTTAGATTATTACTGCTAGTGAATAGTGAGTTTAGAAATTCATTATCTGTTTTGAAAAAAAAAAAACTCATACATCAAAGAAAGATTAAAGAAGAATCTCTTAACTACCTTTATATTGATCTACCAAATCATACTTTTCATAACATCCCAATAGCAAAATTACTTTAAAAAAAATGTCATATTTCGAGATATTTCTACTTTTTCTGTTTGGTGAGGGTGTTGTTTCATAAAAGAGTTGTTTCATGAATTTCGTGAAAGGATTATTCCATCAATGAGCTGTTTTTCTGTAAAAGAATTTTTCTAAAAAAAAAAAAAAAGCTTTTAGCAAAGTAATTATCAACGAAACAACCTTATTATCTGTTTTGAATTACTTTCATTATTATACACAGTGATGTAATTTTTTATAAAATAATTTTATTAATTTTTGTAGAGATAATATATTAATAACTAAAATCAAATATTACATGTAAAAAATCAAAATACAGGTTATTTTGCTTGGCAGGCAGATGAAGTAGCCAAGGTAGGGACCTGTACTTGAATAACAAGACAATGGTGAAAGCTCCAAGCTGGAGGATCGATCGGAATCAACTCAGGGTATTTTATATGGGTCGGTGCCTACAGTTGAAGATTATTTTATTATCATTTTAAGAAAATTTTTTTATATATATTTAATACATTATTTTTACTGAATTAAAAAAAAATACATTAATTATATTAATTTTTTTAATAATATATTACCTTAATCGGTGCTTCCCACATAGAGTAGATATAGCAAAGTGCATTGCTTAAAGGCATCATTATTAATAAAATTCGCGGTTGACAGCAAGGACTCGAGCACAAAACAGGTTATAATTATGTTCTGAATCCTATGACACTGTTCTGATCATTGATTCTAGAGGTTGTTGCTTATATGATCTAGCGACTAGTGGAGTCAAAGCTGTACAACCAATTGATTTACTTCGAATAAAAGCTCATTTGTGGATGAGATTCATTGGACTGACGATTATCGAATTTACTGGAGTCGTATATCTACTTTCCTATGTTTTACTGATATTTATTTGCTCATTTTGTTTACTTAATAATGTAAATGTGGCATGACTGACAGACAAGCATTAACCTTTTGAGAATTTGAAGAGATTATTACCATTTACCAGCTCCTGCAAAGAGGCAGCAGCAGGACATATATGGTAACTATATACTAACTAATTCATATATCTGGTAATTTTGAACACGATATCGAAAAAAAATAATGTAAATACAACACGAATACATGAATGTTTTAAAATTTATATAACATGAATTATTAACGAATCAAAATTTAAAACACAATTATTACACGAATAAATAACATGAATACACAAAAAATTATCAAGTCTACAATTTCAAAGTCTGTGATTCGACACAATTATTGTTGCTACAGTTTGTGTGAAAGGATAAGAGAGTTAGGAGAGACATTAAGACCTTAACATTGGTTATTGACCCATCTTTTTAAGGTTCAGCAGTTGCATGCATGAAGGAGAGAATAATGAGTAGATGGAGTACTTTACTTAGATGCTTGCATTGCATTCAACCTAAGAACTTATGCCCTACATCAATCAAAGTAACATTCAAGCCTGTCTACAATAATAGGAATCAATTAATATAAATCCCGTAATCAAAGGATTCAAGAAATATACATTCAAGGTCGCTAAATAAAGTATATTTATGTTCTAACTGGGTGGTACTCTACCCAACTTTGTCTAGTTGTAATGAATAACAATGCATATGTAGATCGTAAAACAGTTTAATAACGGCTTTATGGCTGCTGGCAGTGGCAGTGGCAGTGGCAGCAGAGGATAGTGGCTATTTTTATCGGAGTAGGCGGAGCAGCCTCCTAATTATTCCAGAACAGTAAATGCTTCAACAAAATCCACTATTTATACCCCCACCAAATCACCTTACAAATATGGAGCTAAAGCTACCAAAATTTTCTTCTTTGTCCTTTTCTTTTTGTTCCTCCTATATCTTGATATATTGACTTGAAAAGGAATTATTTCAACCTAAAGAAAATTCCAAGTGATTGTTTCTCATCTTTATTATTTTTTATTTATTTATTTTTAAAATGCACATTGTTTGAAGTTTTGGAGTCGGCTTGGAATAAGGGAAACGGAGAATTTGGGTTATCAACTTGGTTTTTAGGTACAAAAAAGGTCGTAACTAAAAATAGAGAAAAAGATTGTCAATGTTGAAATTCGAATCCCAGACCTATTAGATATCATCTTTTAATGATGATCACATTCTGATAGTAAACAATTAAAGCACTGAAAGTTGACAGCAAAGGGCTCAACTCAACACTTTTACATTGTGGGATCAACCAGCTTAATAACAATTGTGAAAAGTATAAAGGTATTAGAATTAGATGAAACTTGCATAACTCAAAGGGAAATAAACATTGGCCGGTGATAACTTTAAGAAACCGTTTAGTCTAATTATAAACCCTGATATTGTCCAGATTTAGTTTCATGCCGCAAGGACTTCACTTCAATATTATATTATTCCATCTACTCAGTGTGACAAAATTGAAATAATGCTTTTTGAATATCTCGCAACCTATGTGAGAAATGGTATGAGATCATGTTTAAAGCAATTCTTAGAGAGTATTAGAGGGCCTTCTTTACTTGAAAAAAGTTAGACCGCTCTTTGTTTGCAGTTTCAACATCATCGAGTGAAGCCACCGCAACAGCAACTCCTTTATCTTTAACAGCATCAATGGCATTGGCAAATTCCTTAAAGTCCTTCAAACTGTGGGGCAATATGCAACAAAAATACGAGTGAAAAAATGGTTTAAATATCATAACCATATTTATTCAGAAAATAAAGTTTTAATTAATGAGCCATAAACCCAATAAGGTCAATTGAGCAATTGCAAGCAAAAAACTTATATATGACTAAATACATTCAAGAACTTATTTTAGACAAACATAACTTTTGAGGTTTGATTTTTAGATAAAAAAAAAAAAATACTAATAATATTGACAGTATCATCATTTCCTTATACTTCCCTTAATCCGCAAAAGAAAAGGTAAATTCATCATATAAGCATCAAAACCATATGCATCTAACCTACATCAAGTTGAAAGTTCAAAAAGGAGAAAATTTATGTCAATTCACAAATCAAATGACCATTATCTTCAATGCAAGTTCTCTATATGTACCAGTATTAGTTATCATACTTTCTGATATCACAAAGTCCCACAGTCCATTATAAGCATAATCCCAGCAGTAAATATAGATGATTAATCAATCATCATTTTACCTGGTTGATAATATTTCTTCTCGTCTCCTCTGCCTTTCTTCCTCAGTAATCCCCAATAAATATCGTACCAAACTAACAGAAAAGAGTTAAGTCAATATGAGGCATGATAATGCTTAGAGCAGCAGATAGAAAAACAGCAGCAGCAATAATAACAGTAGATTTAGAAATCTTAAAGTCTCCCATGAGATTTAACAATACCACTACCGCACTAATTTCACTGTCTGGTTCCAAAATTAATTACTTTCACAAAACAAAATGCAGAATTCAGGGGTAAACGTCATTGAATTGTATAAAAGACCATCTATAAGTTATAGAACAAAAGCCTACTGTTTAACATATGCTGCTGCAAATACTTTTAACATGATGAATGATGAAAAACCTGAGAAAACGACTGACATAAATTTCAGTTTTCTCATACCTACTATGATTTGACTTCACAGAAACATCGGAGGTTCGACCAAGTAAACAAAATATAAGGCAAAGAAGAAAAAAGGAGGTTGTCTCCATACCTACTATAACCTTTAGCATCTGGCAGCTGGTAGGCATCAACATCACCAATGGTCCCAATAATTGATTTGGTAAGTGTATCATCATCCATTTCCAATTCACGCAGAAAGTCACCAGTTCCATCATATACATCGAGTGTCTTTAATAAGTTGGGGTCGCGATAGGATAAGAAGGTGAATACACCTACATGAGAAAATCTTAAGGTAAGATTCTAAAAGGGGTATAAAAGTCTTTGCCAGAAAATACAGCACTTAATCTACCTGAATGAGTATCAAAGTTACAGAAACCCCCATAAGCTCCACCACTAACACGCACACGATCCCACAACCATGTGTTACTAATGTGTTTTGAAATAACGTAAGCACTCCCATTAAGCTGGTAACCACTGTCATATAAGTTAGCTGCTTTCCCAATGTAATTTACCTGTAACACGTGAAGGCTTGTAATTAATTATTCAGACAAATAAACAAAAGGAAAATGTCAACAAGACAAGATACTTTATTCACCTGAGTGGGTATCACAATGGCTTCATTGTTTGAAGGAAGTCGAGTACTCCAACTAGCTCTTTCAATAAGAGGGTTGCTAGGAAGCAAATCAAGGAATTTGCTAACAAACTTTTCTGTGCTTGAGAGATTTTTCCCATCAGCTGTCATATTTATCAAGCAACCTTCCCTGGAAAGTAAGGATTTACGGATCTCCTCAAGAGATGATGAAATTCCTGCCCAATCATTATCCACTTTCTCTTCCAGCGCTTGTAGGAATTCCAGGTAACTAGGGGGAAAAAAAGAGTACAATCAAGTTACAAAATCTCACTCATTATAATATTTTGAGTCTGAGAATTTTCACATAGGCATCCTTAACATGGCTTCAGAAAGAAAGCCAAATATTTAATTAAATAACTGCAAGCAAAATTGTATTTCATTGTAAAATTGCCACCTAAAGAAATGCTAAGTAATTATTGCACATTGTTGAACTTTAAAACTTCCAAACTGATACGGTATTGCTGGGCCTGGTAAAATGTAAGATTAGCTTGAAGAAGAAAAAACTTAAAAGGAATCCAAAATTTATACCTGACTCCACCCATTTGCTCAGAGACCCACCCGGCAACATTTAACATTGCATCCATCCTAGCTGCTGCAATTCCATGACCACCGCCTCTCAATTGATTCTGGAAACGAGTATAAATCATTAGATTAAATTAGGTTTCAGTTGTATTTCCACAGATACGCCTCTAAAAAATCCAAAAACATATATGATATACCTCCATTCCTGCTTTGCTTTGGGACACAAACTGCTTGAACCGTTGTTGGTCTGTAAATTGTACTTCTTGAAGGACGCAATTAATCTACAATTGAAAAGCATGAAAGAACCCTTTGGACAATCAATCTTTTGAAGGGAACAGATTTTCCAAAAGACAAACTATAATCAGCAGATTACATTAATCTACAATTTATTGAACCTTTGTTGGTCAGTACACTGAAATGTTGCACCAAATATAGGATCTGTCACAAAATAGAAAAGAAATATATACCAGATTAAATAGGTCATCAGCACGCCCAGCCATTGATTTGCCTCGAACAATTATATGGCTACAGGGATCTTGCTTGCCTCGTACAGATGATGTGAATGGATAAACTGAAATTCCTCCAGTTTTTCTTCCAATCAACTGATTAAGTT
This sequence comes from Fremontodendron californicum, assembly GCA_030761205.1. Lineage (NCBI taxonomy): Eukaryota > Viridiplantae > Streptophyta > Magnoliopsida > Malvales > Malvaceae > Fremontodendron > Fremontodendron californicum. The sequence goes on from JAULJL010000007.1 coordinate 34,122,931, forward strand.
GCACAAAAGTCAAGTCTTTTGTACCCATCTCCAGTAATGATTGACTGCCAAAAATTATGCATGGAGTAGAAATGTGAGATGCTGTACAAGCTCATTTAAACAAATAAAATAAAAACAGTCGTCATAAAATTATTTGCATTACAAGTATTATGGTCTAAAATCTTATTTCAGAGCAGACCCTTCTACTTCTCTCATATATTAAAGATAGACTTAAAGTGCAAATAGCTGCTGAACACATGCCACCGATTGACCAAAGATGCTATTTTGTAATGAAAAGGTTTTATTTTAGCAGAAACAGAACACACCACTTGTTAAAACCATGGCAACGTTAACAAGCTTGGAATCCTTCTAACGAAAAGTTTGTAAAGATGTTTTTAGTTATGGAAATGTAAGGCCAATAAATTCCACCTAACTAGGCAGAATGGCTGCTTGAAGTTTAGGTGCTTTATAAGGTGACTTAGGTTACCAAGCAATTGGAATGAAAAATATCCTGATTTGCAGAGAAAGAGTATTGAAGTAGGACCCTACAATCTAGAATGATGCCCCAAAATATAGAATTGCCCCTATGTTTGGAATAAAGGTAAGATTTACATTAAACATCCAAAAGCTGATGCACACTGATCACAGCTCCAGCATCTTGTGGTAAGAGACTTACTAAGGAATTCAAAAAACAATCTGAAAATTAGCAACGCTATGTAATAGATAGAAAGGAAAAACATAGCCATTGTTTATGTATAGCAAGTGAGTTTAAACTTTCTTGCCTCGTGTTAATCTCATAAAAAACTTCTTATGTTTGGAGCAGAAACAAATAGGAGAGAAGAGCATTCATAACAAGAAATAGACAACTAGCTTTCAAGGCAAGATCCATCTCACCAAAACAGTGGTACTAGAGGAAGAAGTTCTTGCTTCAGTGAACTCATATCAAAAACAACTTCAGTGTAAAGGACATCATTTGTGAAAAGATCATGCTGCAAGACCTTCACACCATTGATATCTCCAACCTACGGTCAGATGTATAGAAGCTTAGCACAAATAAAGCAGAAAGAGAACATTTAGAAGAGATGGACATTAAGCTTTATGTTAACCTCTGTGGGAACACGTATTGCTTCCTTGGGAATATCATGTAAAGATAGGCTTGGAACACTTCTTAAGGCTTCTGGAGGGTCAGGAGTTTCTTGCTTAAGTTTCAGATCCTGGGTAGCACGTGCTAGCTCTGCTAGATCTTCCTCTGTCATACTGGCTTTAACTTTCTCCAAACTTTCTTTTTCGGCTGCTTCATCATGAGAAGCTTTCTCCGGATCAGGCTGACGTAAAGAAGTTCATTGGTATGTAATTTAATTAAAGTAAAGAATTAAATAAAACATAGAAGGGAAGTTTTGGATTAGAGCATACCTGCATTTCTATGGTAACACAATGGGGATTGTTCAAGATGAATTTCTCTATTAAAGGAGAGAAAACAACCTTGGAGCCTTCCTCAGCAATTCTGGCTTTCAGGACCATTAAAGGTTTCTCATATTTCAATGGCTCAAAAGGATCCATATCATATATCCACTTACCCTGTAAAATATAAGCAAAATAAAAACATACATTTACAAAGAAAAAAAAGAGAGAGGATGGACAATAATTTAAAATTTAAATCAAGTTACGAATGGAAAAACTTACAATGGAGCGAAGCATAAGAGACAAGCCACGAGGAAATGACCCAGTATTGTTCTCTCTAAGTGAAAACTCAATTGTATTCATAGATGCCTCCACAGCATCTGTGTCAAAACCTTCTTCAGCTAGCTTTCTAAGAGAATTCATGATTAATTCTTCTACTTTTGGAATATCATCTTCAGAAACTCCCTTCAACCCAATGCTAAACTGAGGCTGAAGAAGTTCATCTTCCACCCCACCACCAATAATGGCATCTCCAAGACCACTTTCGAGAAACACTTTCCTCAAGGGAGAAGCAGGAGTTCCCAGCATAAGATGATCCAAAAAACCAAGAGTAAGTTCAGTTTGCAAGTCCAACGGCTTATCAGAGAGCAGCCAATTAAGGCATACCATGTGCTTCTTCTTCAGATCACCACCTTCACCAGCTGGATATTTCTCAACAATCCTCACTGGTTCTGAGAAAAGCTTCTGTGATTCAACTTTTGATTCATCTGGAGCTGTACTTGCATCGAACATATCTAAATATTCTGAGAGAGAGATAGAGAGAGTAAATGCTACAGTTTAAAAATTGTTTAAAAAATACAATATTACAACAGGTAAGACAACAAGAATAAACAATTGACACAAATATATGGTAAATGACTGAGAAGGGCTGCCAAAACAAGCACTATATATATATATATATACATATATGTATATATATATATATATGTATATATATATAAACAGGAGAAGAGAGAAAACATCGTAATACATTCGTCTTACTGTCTGATTTGCAAGGGCGAAGGAAACTGAAATAGAAAAGCCTTTTTATACTGGATTTCAGTCTAAGAACTTAAATACAGTACATAGTGATACCCAAATAATTGAAAGGGTTATAGTACTGTTTTGTGCAAAAGAAGAAGCGAAAAAAGAAAACCACCTATTTCATAACCAATTTATCTTATGGGGCTTCATTTTTTCATTTAATCGGCCAAGCTGGCAAGGTTTTCAAAGACTATTCTTTGTTTTGAGGCTTCCAGTCTCTACAATATCCATATATGTAATTCTACGCAGCATCACTTCCTTTTTGAACAGAGTGATCCACATATTTCAAGGGAGATAAGGGATTATATATTAAGCAAAAGTTCAGACATCCATACATGAATAACTGCAATGTTATTTATTACCGCTTAGGATACGCAAGCGTTCATTTGGATCATCATCTCCATAAAACCATATCCTGGCATTGCTGGGATGGTAATATTTGCGGTGAAATTCCTGTAATTTAAATTCAGAAAACGAGAGAAAACCATATTTAACAACAGCAACAATAATAACCACAAAAGAAACAGACAAACACATTTGTTCATTCCCTACATGCACGAGTACCTATACAAAATACAGAAGAGCCAGGATAAAACATACATCACAAACACATACCAATTACCATACTTGGAGAAAAAGACCAAGAATCTTGCCTTCTAACTAGCAGAAGTTGAAACAGAAAGCTAAATGCAAGAGACATCATAAGCCATCTCATGTTGGAACCATGAACTGGAGAGGAATCGGATTTGCATTAAGCTTAAGCTATTCGACCCTTGTACAGGTCTAGTTTGTACCAATTTCCTTCTCAAGTTCATATCTATTTAATTGTTTTTAAGTGGGGATATCCATTTAAATTTTAAATTATGCTTGTGCTAATGCCTTAAGTTTAACTTTAAAAAAAATGGTGACTGCATTTGCTCTATGATTTCTTTGGATGTGAGTGTAGATTTTGGTTTTAGCAAATAAACAAAAATATTTGTAGTAAATTATGTAATTGAATCAAAAAACAATATTAGATGAATCTTGATTTATTGGATTCTATGATCTATATATTATCAATATTATTTTATTAAATTGAAGTTTATTTTAAAACTTATTTTGTACAAAGAAGATCGCAATTTGAAAATAGAGAAATGAGTTGCAAATACTATAATTCGAATTTCAAATCTACTGAATATTACTTTTTAAAGGTAATTATATGAACAGGAAAGCCGGTGACAATGTCAATTATTGTTTAATTAATTAATTAACTATCAACTAGATAATGTCACACCCACTTTGTGGGTGAAAAAAGAATTATGTAAAAAATATATAAATGGTCAGTTTTTTTAATGAAGTGGTAGTTTTTCTTTTAGAAAATGGTAATTTTTAAAGGAGTGGTAGTTTTTTAAGTGAGGGTAGTTTTTTTTAATGGAATGGTAGTTTTTTTTAAGAGAGTGGATGAATTTTTTTTTTTAAATATATTATTTTTAAAAATTGAAAGACATAAATGCCCTATAATATTATTATTTAATTTATTAAAATTTGGTTTTTTAGTCAATTGTCCAACTGAGTTGGTGTCACTTGACTCAGTGACACCAACTCGGCCACTCCTATTATAATAGTACTAGACTAGATAAAAGTGTCATGTAAACAAACCAACAATTCTAATATGCAACAAGTGTTTGTAAAACTTTCTATTTTCAAACCCCATCAAGTCCACTGCATCTTCAAGACATGGAAATAAGCACTATAGACATCCAAATTCAACCATAGAAATGCAATTCCTGGTTATAATAAAGTTCTTCGCAGAAAAGAAGTTACATGACATAAAATTAGTAAAGTGCCTCCCCCCCCCCCCCCAAAACCCCAACCCCCAAAAAAAGGAGTTATCCCATAACTTAGATAGCATGAAGTTTAGATTGATGTAGTCTAGTTTCATACATAACAAATTGTACTCTTTACCAAGATAAAATGTCTCATCATGCACCACTAGAAGTTCAAAACACTAGAACATGTCTACCGAAGTAATAAATGCATCATACCTTAAACTCCTCAAATGTCAGCATAGGAATAACTTGTGGATCACCGCCACTGTCAACACCATAGGTATTGTCTGGAAAGAGCGCCTGCACAGAAGTTACATGGAACATTTGTAAATAGAAAAAAGATAAACTTATCAAAGTTCCCTACCTAAGTGTCATTAATACATGTGTGATGTTTTACATTCCTGCACACACAAGCATGCATGAGAGACAGCGAGAGGGGGGGGGCTTTTTAAATTAGCTATGAGAATTGAAATATTTTCTACACTCAAATCATAAGCACTTTGAATATGATATAGGCTGCTGATTACTGTATAGGTAGTATATTACAGAGTGTAATAAATGCAAAATAAGCAAGAAAAGAAAGGAAAACTTGCCTGTTGAGCTGTCCGCCCTAACAAATTATCAGGCTGAGAATAGACACCTTTCATCTCATTGAAAACAACTCCTACAAGAAAACACAAAGGAAAAAAATGTCATTAATAGTGAGAGACAAGCAAGCATTGCTGAAGGAAAAAGAATGTTTGACACACAAGCAGGGGTTCTAGAGGCTAAACACAGGAGTGTATAAACACACACACACACACCCCCACACCGACAACCACACACCTTTATAAGTTATATCTTCTGAAGGATCATTGAGCTCGTAGTGCCAACCCTCCTGTTGAAAAGTTTGGAGGTCCTCGATGCACTTGGGGAAGAAGACAGCATCCAGGTATACATCAACAAGATTATAGAAATCCTGTTAAGAAAATATAAACCACGTCAAAAGTGAAACTTAAGAACATAAAGTTTCCATTTACGACTCTACAATTAATTATTTTTCTTTCATATTTGTGTTTGCAGATTGCACATGTGTGCATGGGTGTTGGGAGGTGCAGTGCAGGGAAGGAGATCCCATTGGGTCTTCAATTATAAAAATTGCTCAGACCCCCCCCCCCCCTTTCTTCCCACAACACACATTTTTCTTTTATTATTGGTGCTATCTTGCATACTACTCCTGTATTAGGCTGCCCCCTGTATTGCCATTTCTCAATATTATCAGAAGCAAAAACTTTACCTTTGTATTGGTGGAAGCAACTGGATAGCAAGTCCTATCAGGATAGGTGAATGCATTCAGAAAAGTGTGCAAGCTCCCTTTTAACAATTCAACAAATGGTTCCTTCAACGGATACTTTCTTGAACCACATAATACACTGTGTTCCAAAATGTGAGGAATCCCGGTGGAATCCTTTCTGCATTTTCCACATAGGAGATCATAAGAACTCATGCAACTATTGATTCAAATCATCTCATTAACAGTTTTCTAAACGTCAAACATAGTTATTCAAACTACTGAATCGAAGTAATCCACTATTACCAATTTAAATTGTGAATTAAACATGTATAAAGCATTTTCTCGCAACATCAAATATAGAAAATAGTTAATCTAGTACGTGAAATACTAAGGTCAAGCTTTTCTAAATTCTCAAATTCATAAATTAAACAGGGAATTTGTAAAGGAATGCAGAACTTACGGTGGAGTTCGAAAAACAATTCCAAAAACCTTGTTCTCATCATCGTTTGAAACGGACATGACCTCAGCACCAGTTTTTTTATGCTTGAAAAGAACAGCTTTTGATTTACACTCCCCGATGAACTCTTCCGACACTTTCTCGAATCCAAGCTTCTCCGCAACTTCATCTTCAACTCCAGCAATACCTAGACAAGAAGCGAAAAACAAAATAAAGAAACTCGTTTCAGTTCATTCAATTTAGGTTCGTAGAATAATAGAAAGAAAATATTACCTGGGGAAGGCTGTGTAGGCGGAGAAGCAACAGCGCGTGGGGATAAAGAACTGAAATGCTTGCTTTTAAAACTGAAGCGAAGAGAGGAGTGAGAAGAACTTGCAGGGAGTGACCTCCAATTGTTGCGGCGGAGAAGGGAGCGGTTGGGAAGGAGACGGCGGTGGTACCTGGCGGCGGCTGAGACGGAGGATGACTTGGATAGAAATGAACGAGAGTATTTGGGAGCGGAGAAGAGGAATTTGTTGCAAGCGAGAGAGGAGTATGAGAGAGAGCGGAGAAGTGCCGTTCTCTCCATTGGTATTTTTTCTAGAGATGGAGATGGAGATAACGATAAAAATAATTAGTTTATAAAATTTTATATTTCAGAAACCCTGGCCTCTGGCTTTAGCCTTAGGGTTTTATATTGGGAGGGAAAAATACAAATATCAGAAGGTTGCTTGAATACTCTGAACTGTTGGTTAATTCTTATTTCTTACCCAGAAATATTTTGACAGAGTCAGAAAGACAGGTATAATTATTAATAAATAAATAAAATAAAAAATAAACTATTTTATATATATAATTATATATACTCCTTTCCTGTTTTCTTCTCTTGGGGAAAAAGTGAGAAATTTGTTCTGTCTAGTTTATCGGCCAAGTCGCTTGGCAAGTTTTTCTGTTTTTTCTTTTTTTTTTTTTTTTTTAAAAAAGCGTACTTCTTCGGTCTGAAAATGGAGCGTGTTTTTTTTTTTTTTTTCTTTTTTTATCAGGGAAGTGTTTGTTGTTCTTGTGATCTTCTATTGATGGACCCTTGGGCTTGGAAAGCGGCTCAAACATCCCACGTCTTTAGACCCATTCCTTTCAAACAAAATATGGGCCGTATTGGGCTTAAACAGTAAGCCCCTTGGTGCTGGCCCCGTTGACCAGCTAACGGTTTGTCAGTAAATGGGCTATTTGCTGGAGATTCTTTAACATACCAAAATGGAGACAATCCTATAATGACTCATGCCATGGAAAGAGAAAAAAGCCTTGAAAGAACTTACTAATAATACTAATATTTTGACTCACTATTGCTTAGTAAAACAAGAGTATAATTCAATCTAAGTATTTTTCACGTTGAAATCGCCTTTTTCTTTGCCTGGCACTTGCAATGTGTTTTCAATTAGATCACAATTATGTTACTTCCTTGTTTCCAAGGCCAATTTCTATTGACTATAGATTAGCCCCCAGAGCATCTACTAAGACGATGCCTGTAATATTAACACCCTCTAGCTGCTCTTAAGTCAATTTTCATGCCCATGCGGTGTGCTATATTAGCTCAGGCACTATCCCCAGCTAAAAAAAATCTTATGGAAATCGACATGTCTGTTTTAGCCAAACTTCAGGACTATTTCCATCCAAATAAGATGCAAACCAGTCCATTGCAGTCCAGGAATCATCATAAGCAACAGGGACAGAGTGCTCTGTTCTGCCTGCCAGTGCCTCTATCTCCAATTAGCACACAAATTACCAGCGAGTTATTCCTAGATGAATCTCCTGCAAAAAAGATGAAACTCAGGTAGTCATATCGAACAAACTAACTGCTTTCTACATCCAAAATTGAAAATACAATGATGCAATAATCACTTTAATTTCTTGCAGTGGAAGGGAGAAAATGTATGACTGACAGATAGCTGATTTGAAGCTGCTATATCAACTCCTTCATCTCATCAGATGCCACTGTGGATGACACATTTTGTTATTTTGACAACTCATTATGAAGCTAATCAAACAGACTCATATGAAACATGTTTGATTATAGCATCATGATGAACTTTTGGTTATGCCTACTAGAATCTGATGACTGCTTTTGTAACTTCATTATGATGATAAATCAAACACATTCAACTGAAGCATGTTTGATTTAACCATCATAATGAGCTTTTGAATTTAAGATCATTTTCTATAATCTTAACAGCTTTGATCAGTTGTTTAATCTCCATGAAGCATTTCTCATGTTACAAGCGATCATGTTAATTAAATTCCATAAATGGAGTCTGTATTACTTATAAATATAAATGGTGAAAAGTTGGTGGTTGGGACTTGGGACAATTTCCCCTCCTGGTTTCAAGATAAAGCTGCCCTGAATCCTGTAATTCTTAACCCTGACCAAACTTCATAATGGCATCATCAATGCAATTAAATATTTATGGTGTGGAAGGTAGAGTATGTTTTAGGAATCTTACAAGATATATACAGCTAAGCTAAGGCAATACAATTACAAAACAATCTCTGCATTTTAATTTATCTGGATTTACCATATTTTCTGGATTCAAATTGCAAAATAAAGCAGACAAAGTAAAAAGTTACAACAAAAATTTTTTAAAACCCCGCATGTAATTGTATATCTTTCATTGAATCTAGATAACCAAATACCAGCATTTTCATTGAAATAAAAATTTGTTCACCTCCATATGACTGATCAGAAGTCAGAGGTTGTTTATGCCTTTTTAATTGTTTATGTTATTATCAGAAGATAAAGAAGACTGAAGACATAATTCAACGACAATAACTCGGTGGTTCACCGAATACTAACCCAATTATACTACTACTTCTAAGGCTCTAAAGCCTTATCCTGGTTCATGAAAGCTGCAACTATTTTCAGCTTAGCCACAGCATTTTCGCAAGTGGGTTTGTTTAGGTGGAACACATGTTCCTCACCTTGAGCCTCCATCATCTCCACTTCTCCTTCCCACCCACTCTTCTTCAACTTCTCGCAGTAGTACCAGCCCCTGTGTCTCAGTATATCCTTTTCAGCAACGCAAACAAGCACCCTGGTGCACCCCAGGCTCCCCAAGCTTTGATCATCAATAGGGTTGATCCATGGATCATCGGATCCACTCGTTGTAGGAGAGGCCAAACGCCAAATCCCTTCTATTTTCGCCCTTACAGCTGGATCCTTAATCTCATCACCAACCGGTTCTTTGCCCCAGAAATATGGATGCGTTAAAACAATACCCACAAGATTAACACCATCCAGCTTTTCTTTGCCAACTTTAATGGCGATGTGGTGGGCTATGTTGGCACCAGCGCTATCCCCTGATAGATAAACCTTGTCAAAATCGACATAGTTATTCAACCACTCTTCAGGACCATTTCCACCGAAATGGGAAGAAACCCATTTAAGGGCAGCCCATGAATCATCGTAAGCGGCAGGGATAGGGTGCTCGGGGGCATTCCTGTAATCAACCGAGACAGCGACGATGTTAGCTTCTGCAACTAAGGGGTTTAGGTAATGGTGGTACGTAGGAGAGAAGGCAGTTTCAACGCAAAAGCCTCCACCATGAAAATACACGAGAAGAGGAAGTTTTTGTGTAGGGCTGACATCTTTTGGGATGTAAATCCTGACGGATTGGGCAGTTTCTTGTGAATACACAATGTCTTTGGATTCAACGTTTGTTTTGGGGTCAAGGCCAGGAGGGACGACCTCAGTGCCTAAAAGCCTCTCAACGCGACCATCCTTGTATACGCGAAGCATAGGAGCGGCATCGATGAGTATTTCTGACGCGGTGGATTCCATGGCAGAGAAAAAAGAGAGCCAAGCACGCAGATGGAAGGGCCTTGTTTCTCACAGGAGAATAGGATAGAGTGGCTCCAGTGGAAGACAATATTTTTTTATATACTAAAATTTGAGTGGGTGTTTTTTCCAAAAAAAAAAAATAATAAAATAAATGTTGAAATTATCGAAATAAAAATATGACTATAAAGAGTGCATATATTTTTAAAAAATATTTGTTTTTTAAATTAATAAATATAAATATAATTTTTTTAGTTTATTTTTTAATAAATTTTTTAATTGAATTGATGTTAGTGGACTATTTTATATAAAATTTTACTAAACGAGTGTTCTAATTTTAAAGTCACTTGCTAAAATTAATTAAATTATTATTATATAATAATATTTTTATATTAAATGTAATTAATTTAATGATTTTTAATATATTAAAAATCGTAATTTAAAAAATATCTTATAGACACTCATTAAAAGATAGAAATGATTAAATATTTATCAAAAATTTAAATGAAAGTGTTTATGTAAATAAAATATCAAAAGATATTCAAATTATTTAAAATTTTGTATATTTTATCTTATGTTAAAAGAAATGCCATTTTTAATCTATATTTTCAAATTTTCTAAACTTAATTTTTATTTTATCATTTTTGATTAAAAAAATCAAGAACTTTAATCTATTACAGTGGCTTTTACTTCCCAATGTCAAAGACTTTCTGTTATATTATATCTTTTAAGATTTGTTTAACCGATACCTATACATAATTAAAAATTATATCACTAATACTAATTACCATTTTCTTATCTTTTAATTTGGTGCAACCACTAGCTGGTTTTAGCAATAAGATAAAGGAGAAAGGGCGGAGAAATCTAAACTTTTATACGAAATCCAATGATTGTTTTGTCGTAAATGAATGTATGATTTTCATTTGGGAACTTTTCCAATCTATAATAGGACTGTAAGCCACTCTCATCAGGTTGTTTTTTCAGAAGAAACAAGAAAGTCTAGGGCTGTTGCAGCAGGAGTGGCAGATCTGATTAAGAACTTGAAGAGAAGGAAGGGGCCTATTGACAAAAGAAAGGCTCGAGGTAAGGCTTCTGCCTTGGGGAGTCACTCTCCAACTCTTCATTAATGAACTTCCTTGTTTGGAATGTTAGAGGACTCAATTGTCCTCTAAGGCAGAAACAGGTAGTCAGTAGAATTTCTAAGTTGCAGATTGATATTGTGTGTCTTATTGAGACTAGAGTAAAGTTACCTAAAGTGCAGAAGATTGTTGACATGCATTTTAAGGGATGGAACCTCCATCATAACTACTCTGAAGCTTCAAATGGAAGAATTTGGATCCTTAGTAAGGTTCACCTGGATGTAGATATGAAGGACTCAACAAAACAGTCCATCACATGCCAGATTAAACTGAACTCTCTGAGGTTTTATTTGACTGCCATTTATGGAAGTAATGAAGGAAGCAGACGGAAATTGCTTTGGTCACACTTGCATTCCCTCAGTGGAACTACTCAAGGTGCGCCATGGATTTTGGCAGGAGATTATAATGTGGTAGCTCATCCATCAGAAAGCTCATGCTTTAATGGATCCCAACACAGTACCTCAGATATGAAAGATTTCCAACTTTGCATTGAACAGAATGCATTGATGGATCACCAATTTGTTGGTCCAATCTTTACCTGGTCAAATCATCAAGAGAATCATCTTGCCAAGAAGCTTGATAGGGTCATGATCAATGATCAATGGCTCCTCTCTTTCCCACACTCCTATGTGGAATTTATTGCACCTGAAACCTCTGATCACTGTGCTGCACTAATCAAAACCAGCTTGGAGAATCACTCCCCTCCCAAACCATTCAAGTTTTTCAATTACTGGACTAGGGATGCAGAGTTCATGGATATAGTTGAGAGCTCATGGCAGGAACCTACCAGAGGTGATCCTATGTCCAATTTGCATATCAAATTGAAGAGAGTGAAGCAGAAGCTAAAGAATTTCAATTTCAAGAAGTATTGAGCTATTACTGAGAAGGTACAAGCCAAAAGAAGGGAATTAGCAGAAGTGCAGCTCCAACTACTAAGGAAGCCTGCAGATGTTGAACTGGCAGCAAAGAAAGATATCCTTTCCAGGGATTTCAATAATCTTCTCAAAGATGAGGAAAGCTTTTACAAGCAGAAATCCAGAATTCAATGGCTAAAGGAAGGAGACCAAAATACAGGCTTCTTCCATAGGATGGTGAGGGCAAAGTTGAGCAAAAATACCATACATTCTTTGACGGATGCACAAGGAAACAGACTTGAAAACTTTGATCAGATTGCTACAGAAGCTGTCTCCTACTTCCAGAACTTGTTGGGATCCAAAGACCATATGGTCAAGGGCTGTAATCAGGATTTGCTTGCTGAACTTCTTCAGACTTCCATCACTGAAGAGCACCAAGCTGAACTGGTTAAAAGGGTAACTCCTGCAGAGATAAAAGAAGCAATGTTTTCGATTCATAGTGACAAGAGTCCAGGGCCAGATGGATTCACAGCTCACTTCTTCAAAACAGCTTGGCAAGTTGTTGGTGAGGATGTCACAGAGGCTGCAATGTTCTTTTTTAGGACAGGAGTGATGCACAGAGCCTTCAATTCAACTAGTGTAGCTCTCATTCCAAAATGCCCTAATCCAAGCACAATGAGAGATTTCAGACCAATTTCCTGTTGCACAGTTTTTTACAAATGCATCAGCAAGATTCTGACTAACAGACTCAAGAGCAGTCTTCCATTGGTGATCTGTCCCAATCAGAGTGCCTTCATTCCAGGCAGGAGTATCACAGACAATATCCTGCTTGCTCAAGAGTTAGTCAGAGGCTATGGTAGGAATACTCTGTCCCCAAGATGTGCCATAAAAGTGGATTTGCATAAGGCATTTGATACTATCAGCTGGGAATTCATCTCTGCAGTCTTGAAGGCAATGCGGGTCCCTCAGCAGTTCCTAGATTGGATTGAAAGTTGCCTATCCACCAGCTACTTCTCTATATCTGTTAATGGAGGACTTATGGGCTTCTTTAAGGGGGCAAGAGGAGTCAGGCAAGGTGATCCCCTTTCCCCTTACCTCTTTGTGATTGCTATCAATGTCCTGTCCAAGTTGCTGGACTCAGCAGCACAGTATGGGGTCTTCTCTTATCATCCAAAGTGCAAAAAGCTTCATTTAACTCACCTGAGTTTTGCTGATGATCTGCTAATCTTTGCCAAAGGCAATCTTGATTCAGTAAAGGGTATTCAGCTAGTGCTAAGTCAATTCTACACCTACTCAGGGCTCCAACTTAATAGCACCAAAAGTGAGTTCTTCTCCTCAAGAATTGACAGAGAAGAATTAAGGCTCATCAGAGAGTCCACAGGATTCAAAACAGGCACACTGCCTGTCATATACCTGGGGGTACCATTAGTCACTAGAAGATTAACCATGACAGACTGTGAGCCACTTTTGGAGAAGGTGACAGCAAGGGTTAGAGGATGGGCAACAAAGTTCTTGTCTTATGCTGGAAGGCTTCAGCTTATCCAATCAGTTCTGTTTCACCTGCAGAACTTCTGGTGCAGACATTTTGTTCTGCCCAAGCAGTGCATAAGGAAGTTGATGCAGCTATGCTCAAGCTTCTTATGGAAAGGAAAGGAAGGCCAAGCTAAGGGAGCTAAAGTTAGCTGGAAGTCTATTTGCCTGCCAAAATCAGAAGGGGGACTTGGTGTAAAGGACACTGTCACTTGGAATCAGGCATGTATTCTAAGGATTTTTTGGGCTGTACTGATTGAAGCAGGCTCCCTATGGATAGCCTGGATCAAGACTTATGTGTTGAAGGATAGAGATCCATGGAACATCTCTATCCAGAGTGGGAGCAGTTGGAATTGGAGGAAGATCATGCAATTGAGAGAGGTGGCTGCCAGAATAGTTCTCACAACTGCTGATGGAAGCTGCAAATGGCCTTTCCCTGAGGGAAAGTACCAAGTGTCAGCAGTGTGGAACAAGATCAGACCTTCATCTGAGAAAGTGGCTTGGTGTAAGTTGGTATGGTGTAATTTTAATATTCCTAGGCATTCTATGCTCTCCTGGATGGCAATCCTAAATAGATTGGCCACAAAGGATAGACTTATCTCCTGGGGAATGGCAGTGGATGATAAATGTTTGCTGTGCAAACAAGAGAGGGAAACCAGGGATCATCTATTCTTCACTTGCTCCTACTCGAAACAGATATGGCAGAGAGTGATGGTACTTTGTAGGTTAAAAAGGCAGGTTGCATGTTGGAATGTAGAGCTTCAATGGGCCTCTGTCAACCTCAGAGGTAAAGCTCTAATCACAACGATATTGAGGCTAGCTTGGAACGCAGTTATCTACCTAGTTTGGAAGGAAAAAAACAATCGTTTGTTCAACTCAACTGAGCAAAAGGAGGAGCACCTCACTGAGCAAGTGAGAGACATGATCTCGACCAGGTTAAGTGATCTTAGAAAGATTAAAAGAGATTCAGTTAATATGTTTTTATGTAATTCTTGGAGGTTAAATGCAGACATGTTTGTCTAATGGCATTGGCTTTCTGATTTATTTAGCTAGGCTAAGCTAGCTTTATAACATGTAGCAGCACTGCTGCTTTTTTGGATAAATGAAAATTTACTTATCAAAAAAAAAAGTTTTCCATCTATAAAAATATCAAGATTACAATTTGAACTTTGAATAGTGTAGTGAAGACCAAACAAATTAATGTCATCATCAGGTGGAGTTGATTTTTTGGAAATTGGAAATTTACACACGTAACTTAGCAAGAAAAGTAATGAATAGACCTATCCAAGAATTAAATAGTTTATTCAATTTGATAAATTTAGTTTATTTTGGATTAAATTTGGATAAAAATTTTTATATTCGGATCGATCCGGCTTAACTCAATTTGTTATTTATTAAATAAAATATTTTTATTTAAATTTAATTATAAATATATATATAAGTATTAATACAAAAATAATTTTTTTAATAATTTATGAATAGTAAAATAGACTCTCGAATCCAATCTTAAATGTGTTTGGACAAGAAAAAATATTTTTTTTCGAGTTGCGACTCGACTCGACCTGGCTTATGGATACCTCTAATCATGAGGTTTGGATAAATATTAATTAGTGTCTAATTGTATTGATTAAGTTGATATTTATAGAAATAAAAAATGATTAATATATTATTTTTTAAAATTTAGTAAAAAATAATGAAATAAATGAATTGTTGAAAAGCATGTTCTTCTTTCATTGTGTGATTTTTTTGGTACTTAATTTGTATTATTGTTGATTTTACAAATGGGTTATGCTAACGAGTGTTTTAAAAGCACTCTTTAAAGTTATCATATATAGTAATATCTTTATTCAATGCATTAAAAATGATGAATAAAATTATCAACTATTAGAAAAAAAAAATTCATTTATTTATTTATTAATTAATGCATTTAATATAATATTATTACTATAAATAGCATATTAACTAACTTTAAAAAGTGTCTTTAGGTACTCGCTAGCAAAATCTTTTACAAATTACATTACATTATATTTATTATTTTTATTATAAATTACTGGTAAAAGGTAACAATAAAAATTAAAAACAAAATCAAATTCATATAATTAGATTAAAAATGAATAAATGATTAAACCAGTTTAATATATAAGAAAATTACTGTTATTTCGTTCTCCCAGAAAATTATATTTAATTTTAAATTCTTTAAAAGTATATTATTTTTTTATCTAAATGAATTTTTAAACTAATTAAAAAGTAAATGATAACAGTACAAAAATCAATGAAAAGATAATTAGAAAATTAAAACAAAAGTGAATTTAACAATATTTTCATATATTTAAGCTTGTCATAAATTGAACCTAATAATTAAAATTAAGAATCTAATATTTCTAGCAATAAATCATAATCATTAGTTACAGATTATTTTATAAAAATCTTAAATTATAAGAAAACTTAATTACATGGTCTTATTTCTAATTTGAACAAACACATAGCAAGAAATATAAAACATGACTTCATTTGAGGATAAATTAAATGTGGAGTAATTATGTTATATCATTGTAGATACTATAAGAACTTTTTTATTTTTAGGAACAAATAAAATTTATTTAGTTTTGAACTGCAAATATAAAATGAGACAAACATAAAATTAAACTTCTATTCGATAGCATAATAAAAAATAAATTTCATAATTTTGAACACAAAATAATATATAAATATATCTTAAATATTATATAAATATACGGATTACGAGATCTAAAAGAGAATAAATATCTCTACTAAGGATTTTTATTTCAACAGTGTAGACTCTGGCTGTATTATTGATCATGGATCAACGATTCAGGAACGAAGAAACTTGATTCATCAAATCCACAGCCTTCTGACAATCAGGGCTAACCAAATGAAACACATGGCCCTCTCCTGGAGTCTCTAGAATGTCTATCACCCCATCCCACCCACTCTTCCTTACAGCTTCGTAGTAACCAACTCCCCTGTCTCTCAAGAAATCTTTCTCTGAAACACAAACCAGAATCCTGCTGCAAACCAGACCAGCTAGCTCCTTAATGGCACTAGCTGGATTCAACCTAGGGTCATTGCTACCGCTGCTTGAAGGGAAGATGAACTCTATCAGCTCATCAGGCTCATCGTTCATGAAAAACGGGTTCATCAAAAGCATACCAACAATTTTGACTCCAATCAGGCGATTCAGGCCATCATCTCCAGCTTTGATTATCATGTTATGTGCAATGTTAGCCCCAGCGCTATCACCAGCCAAGAACACTTTATCAAACTCAGCATGATCATTGAGCCAGGGCTCGGGACCATCCCCGTTAGCATGTGAAGCTACCCACTTGATTGCGGCCCATGCATCATCATATGCAATAGGGAGAAGGTACTCTGGGGCTTTTTTGTACTGGATCGAAACTGCTATTACATTGGCTTTGTTGACTAAGGAAGTGAGGTAGTTATGGTAGGTAGGAGAGAAAGGAGACTCCATGCAAAACGCCCCACCATGGATGTAGATGAGGAGTGGGATTTTGGCAGTAGGATTATTTGGGATTTTGGGGAGAAAAAGGCGAGCCGATAGGGTATATACTGGTGTATCCTTGGATTGAACACCAGTTTGAGGGTCATTGGAAGGAGGTAACGTTTCTGTTTGGCGGAGTCTCTCGATCCGTCCGTCTTTGTAAACTCGGAATATAGGATATGAGGGGAAGAACTCATGGGCTATTTCTGCGATGTTTGAAGCCATTTTAGAGAAGATAATAAAAGCTAGCTAAGAAGCTCTAGAAATCAATAAGAGAGGAAGGAATAATAGAATTATAAAGGAAATTTCTATATACATATACATAGTTAAAGACTTTTCGTACTCTTTTTCATCATACCTAATCTAAACCTAATTACCATAAAAAATTTACATTCATTTAATACATACTCATTTTATACAGTTTCATCATAAAATTAATGAAATTTTAGTTGGGATAATATATTACTGTAATAAATAAATTCTTTAAATGAATAAGTTTTTTTATATCAGTAATTAAGTTACGTTATTGTATTACTATTTGTACAGGTATATTCATCATTTTCTTGATCAACATACAATTTCAAACAATTTTTTTTTATTATTTATTGAAACGAAGCATAATAATAAGAAGAGTAGATGGGCTTTTTTACTACAATATAGCAAAAAAAAAAATCCCCAAATTATCGTTGGTTTCGGATTAATTCCCAAAATATGGCTTTTTTTTTCCAAGCTGGAAAATCGCCATCCCCCATGGCGATTTCCCGGCGTTAAAATTTAAAAATTTGTAAAAAATACCAAGGGAAATCGCCATGGGGGTGGCGATTTCCCTTGGTGTTTTTTGCAAATTTTGCAAAAAAATACCAAGGAAAATCGCCACTCCCCATGGCGATTTCCCTTGATATTTTTAGCCAAATTTGCTAAAAACATGAAGGGAAATGGGGGTGGCGATTTCCCTTCATGTATATATATTTTTTTCAATTCTTAGAAAAATTTAAAAAACATGACTCAATAGTGAATTTATTATGAAATGGTATAATGAATAAAAGTTATTTGAAAAAGAGAAATGAATAATTAGAAATTATTATAAAGGATATTATAAAGTCAAAATTACCCTTAATGAAAAAACTTATTTTTTTTTTCTTTCATTAAGGAAATATTATTTTTTAAAAATTTTAATTGAAAATAAATTTAAAAAATAAAATATTTAAATAAAAAAAAGTAAATAAAAAATTTAAATTTTTTTAAAATTAAAAAGTTTTTATTTTCAGAATATTTATTTTTTAATTAAAAATTAAATTAAAAAATAAAAGAAAAAGGGAAGAGAAGAGAAGGTTTTTTTTATCAAGGATAATTTTGTCTTTACAATATCCTTTATAGAGGTGCTCATGGGTCGGGCCGCGGCCCGTATTTTTTTTCTATTCTGCCCAGGCCCGCCCGTTTAAGCCCGAATCACTGTTCATTGGAATAAAAAAAATATTGTTTTTTTATTTTTTTAATTAAAATTAAATAAAATAATATTATAATAAAAATCACTGTTCCGGGCCGGCTCGGAACATAAATTATCCTGCCCAGGCCCGGCCCGGGCCGGCCGGGCTGCCCGACCCGTGAGCAGGTCTAATCCTTTATAATAATTTCTAATTATTCATTTCTCTTTTTCAAATAACTTTTATTCATTATACCATTTCACAATAAATTCACTATTGAGTCATGTTTTTTAAATTTTCCTAAGAATTGAAAAAAAAATATGCGATTTCCCTTCATGTTTTTAGCAAATTTGGCTAAAATTACCAAGAGAAATCGCCATGGGGGATGGCGATTTCCCAGCTGAAAAAAAAAATCCGTATTTTGGGAAATAATCAAAAAGCAACGATAATTTGATAAATTTTTTTTTTTTGGCTATATTGTAATAAAAAAGTCGAGTAGATGTTTAAGTGAATTTTTTTTTTTGGTATAATTTGAGTTTATTTGATCCGAATTCCCATGTGGTGGTGGTTGCAATTCGGAATAAAGCGACAACTCATTCCAATTTCCATGCTGCAACAAAGATGGTGGGTCATTGCCTCTGGCAAGTGCTTTTACTCCATATAATATAATATAATTAGTTTGTGACTCGTGATAGACAAATTAATTTTATATATGTATATGCTCTTTTTCTCTAAATAATAAAAGAAAAATAGATTAATTTTATATAATTATTTACATGTTAAATATATATGTATATAATATAATGAAATATTAAATTATAATAAATTTTTTGATTATAAAATTTAATAAATAATATTTGAAAAAATAAAAATATTTAAAACATAGTATAAAGATATTTAGTTTTATATACAAATTTATATGAATGGAATATATACGTGCGCGCATGGGTTGAGTAACAATTAAATTTTGATATAAACAGTTCAGTTAAAAATATTTCTAAATGATATTGTGATTATGTTTTAGTGATTTTAAAAATATAAAAATATATAGTTTTTATCAAATATAAGTTAGTGACGTAATTAATGGTTAATATATTTAATTTGACCACTTCAATACTTTCCTTTTATTGTACGGTCCTGTCGTTCTTACACATGCATTTATGATGATATAATATGGCAAATTAATGGCCACAGAGGCTCACGATATCCCCATAGATTAGTCCTTCGCCCGGACAGGTTTTTCAACATTGGGACGGGATTAGAGGTGGTCATGGCCGGGCCGCGCCCTTTTTTTTTTTCTTTGCTCAGGTCCGATTTTGAGTAGTCCAAGTTTGTCCGTTTAGGTCCGAAACACTGTTTATTGAAATAAAAAAATATTTTTTTTTATTTTTTATAATTAAAATTAAATAAAATATTATTATTATAATAAAAATCACTATTCCGGGTCGGGCCGGTCCAGAACATAAAATATCCTGCCCAAACCCGGCCCGTGAGCAGGTCTAGACGGGATTAGGGTTGACAAGTAAAAAATTGAAATTCGATATTATTCGATTTTTATGAATTCAGATGATTTTTAGATTTAAATATTAAATTTATTATTTGTAGTAGATTTAGAGTAAATTTGGATAAATTTTTTTAAATATTCGATATTCGACTATATTTTGATTCGAATAGTATCGGATATTTAAATATGCTTTACTTATACAAATAACGAATTCAGATATCCTAATTCGATATCCTTTTACATATTTAATTCTATATTTTATCATTTAAAAAATAATTTAATAAATTCAAATATTTAACAAATTTAAATATCCAAAAAATATTACTATCTAAATCAGATGAAAATTCGAATAATAATTGAATTCAAAAATCATATAAATTAAATAAATTTAAATTCAAATATTTTAAAATTATATATATTTGATCTGCTATCATTCTTATATAAGATGTCATGAACATTTTCCTATAATTCTCTCTTCTTAAACATGTGGGCTTTTTGTTATTCAATGAATTAATTTTATTAAATTTAAAAGAAAATAATACATTGATTAATTTTTGGTGCAATTATAAATACTATCTTTAAAAAGTACTAAAAACACGGTTAAATATTTCGCTCAACGTGTATAATTAATAGCTGTAAGAAAAATATACAATACTCGCGTTTTGATAACTATTTATTTCATCGAAAGAACAGCGGCAGAATTCACTTTAATGTTGTGGTCCTTTGATGGTGGCATGCACCAGCACTATATATGTCCATGAATATCATATCCTTTTATCAAATCCAAATTTTCTGTCTCATTTCTCTGTTTCTATTCATGTCCTATTCTCGTAATAAGTTACACGTTCATTTTTTTTTGTTTTTTTTTCGTATATATTCGTTTTTCATATTTGATTTGATTATTTATTTAATAAAAAAACCGATTTCACTTAAAAAAAACACACAGATATAAAGATGATGCAAATAAAAGAGATGATGTCGTAAAATTCACCTAATCGATCACCGATAAAATATCGATCTATCGTATTTGTATTTCTTAATCTCTGTTAAATAGTTAAAAATAAACGGAAAAAAAAAATATTAAAAAAAATAAACTTAGAGAAGAAAATAAAGGCAGAAGATTTTTATTATCCTTCTATCCTCGCTAAGATCCGCACTCATTAAGCCATGGTTCAGGCCCTTGTCCATTTGCATGAGTAGCAAGTTAGCAACCCACTGTAGCCCAGCCCATGAATCATCATGTGCGATTGGTAAAAGTTGCTCAGGGGCTAGCCTATAATCAATCAAAATGACGATCGATGATATTGGCTTTAATTACTCAAAGGCTGATCCTATAGAAAAACCGCTGCCATGGTAGTGGACAAGGAGCGGACGCTTCTGATCTGGGGTTATGATTTTTGGCATGAAAATTCTGGCTATGACGCCAGGTGAAACCACCCACATCTAGGGGTGAACGTTCGATCGAATCGAGTCGAATCGAGTGAAAAAAATTCGAGTTAGTCGAGTTTACGAGTCCTATTTTGTCAACCGAACTGAATTTGAAAATTTAGCAAATCGAGTCGAGTGAAAAGAAATTCGAGTTGAGTCGAGTCGAATAAATTTATTCGAGTTAAAATAAATTTTTAATTATATTTAAGCATGATAAAACAAATTCTATAAATTTTCAATTATATTTAAGCATGATAAAACTAAATTTTGGGTAAATGAAATTGTTCAATTCTCTAAATCAAAATCAATGAAAATGTAAGCAAATGTAAAAAATTCAAGGCTTATGGTGAAATTTAAATTGCTTACTCAACTAAAAAAATTCAAAAATTAGATACGGATACGTGAATACATCTTATAACTAATATAATACCATATATAAATATTATTTTTCTTTATAAATTAAAAAAATTGAAAAAAAAAACTATTTACCAAATTCATTTTAATTATTATTAATTTCAATGATTTTGGATCATATTACTCGTAAAAGAGAGATAGAGACCGAAGAGAAAGAGAAAAGGGGAGGGAAACAGAGGGGGCACAACAGCGAAGGGAGGAGAAGAAAATTGGGTAAATTTGAAAAACATGCAGTCAATAACCAAATTATTGTTAAATGATATAATGGATAAAAATTATTTGAAAAAGAGAAATAAACAATTAAAAATTATTATTAAAGGATATTGTAAAGACAAAATTATCCTTAATGAAAAAATCTATTTTTCCTTTCTCCTCCATTAAGAAAATATTATTTTTTAAAAATTTTAATTAAAAATAAATTTAAAAAATAAAATATTTAAATATATTTTTTTTAAAATTTAAAAAAATAAAGAAAAAATAATGTTATTTTCAAAAAAAATTTAATTAAAAAAATAAATAAATAATTGTAAATTTAAAAAATATATTTTTTAAAATTAAAAAAAAAATATTTTCAGAAAACTTTATTTTTTAATTAAAAAATAAGAGAAAAAGGAAGGAGAAGGTTTTTTTTATCAAGGGTAATTTTGTCTTTACAATTTCCTTCTTAATAATTTTTTATTTTTATTTCTCTTTTTCAAATAATTTTTACTCATTATATCATTTAACAATAATTTGGTTATTGACAGCATGTTTTTCAAATTTACCCAAGAAAATTAAACCCTAGTTCAAAACGGCGTCGTTTTGGATTTTACTATTCGGATTTTCGGATAACTCGAACTGTGAAATCTAAAATCGAGCTAAATCGTATAACTCGATTTTTTTATTCGAGTCAATCCGAAAACTCGAAAAACTCGAATAATTATAACTATTTAAACCAAAATTTGAAATTTTAATCGGTTTTTTCGAATCGAGTCGGATTTTGCTCACCCCTCCACATCTTTAGACTGGATTCCGGTAAGGCCTGCCGGAGCAGGCTGTGTGACTATGTACCTCTCCAGTCGGCCATCGTTGTCGACTTTGAAGAAAGGTGGACAATCATGGAATATCTCATTGGTGCTTCAATCCATTGGCAAAAAGTAACAAAGATTGAATAGGAAAATGATTTATATTCTCGACAAATGGGTTTTGATTCTTTGAGGATTTATTTGGAGCGGTGATGAAATTAATTCAGGTGAAATGAAAACAATTGTAACGATTAATTATTATAGTTGTAAGAGGTCTTGTGAAGAAAAGGAAGTCAACCAAATACCTAAAATTTTTCATATGTTTCATTCTTTTAAATTAATTTTTTATATATTTTAAGCCTTAAAATAACTCGGATTGCTTTAACATTGCTCTAAATGTGGAATTTGTAATGTGAACTTCCGATTATGCTCGTCTTTGTTCTATTCGTGATCATAATCCTTTACTGCAGGGATTGATGCAGCATCATAAAGAAATAGCGGAATATTTTAATACTCGGGGTGTTTCGGCTAATTTTCTCTTTAGAAGGAATCTTTTGTACAGAATGATTTCAATACTAGAAAATCCTTATGATAGGGATGCTAAGCTACTTTAAGGTTATATTGTTCCGATTTTTCATTTTTTTTGAAACATTATTGTCTGACGTTCGTGTTCGACGTATATTCAGACATGAATATAAGAATATGATCTTTCAAAAATTCATCAAAAACCTTCTAAATACATGAAACTCTTAGAAAAAATTGAATATACACACGTACTCGTATTCTATACTCACACTAGTAACATAGCTAATTGAAACCCACAAATCTCATGTTCATTCACCTCGCGAGGTTTCTATCCCTTTCTTTCTCTTTCTCTCTCTCACACACACACAAATATCTACAGTTTCAGCTCTTATTATTGATTTCAGGCTGAGATACTTGCTAGTTACAAGCATGTGATCAATGCAACGTTGCTCATTCCAAATTTAAGGCAGGTCGAAGAAACAACTAAAAAATCTTTGGAGTATTTCAAAAGCATCCGGCACATCATTTTTTACTATGAGGATGTAGTAAAGAACCGCATTGTAAGAAAAGAAAAAATGTTAGAAAATGCTGATCTTTTGCGCTGCTTAATGAATCTTTTATCCAAGCGTGGGTTCTTAAAGAGAGTCATTTTTGTTCATTGTGCAGAAATTAGTCGAGGTTCAAGAATTCCTCAAGGTTCCAAGGAGGGAGTTAAGGAGTCGTCAGGTAAAGATACACAAGGGATCATTATCCGAATTGGATTGATGTAGAAAAGGCACTTGTTGATGTCTTTTCCGATCGATGCGGTTTCTTTGGTGGTCTGAAATTTTGTGAAAAAGAAAAAGAATTAGAGGATACTGAGAGTTGGTTTCCAGGGAGCATTTTGATACTTAAATTAGTGTATGAAAAAGAAAAATGAGGAGATAGTATCAATACGGAGAATGGAGTAGAGAGAGAGTGTGTACCGTTGGACGGTCTTTCACGGGGCTGTTTATACTTTCTTAGGTAACTTGTCTTTTGTCACGTGTTTGTCTCTGGCTAAAGGTTAGTGGTTGACAGTATGGGGCTCTGTACAGTGATTGGAGTCCCATGTGGCCTTTGAGGTGTTAGGCGACGTTATTGTGATTGCGACAGTTGGAGTCTCACGTGATATTTGAGGTGTCAGACGATGTGACTGTAGGAGTGCTGAGAAGTGTCCATGTGTCTTTTCGGATATTGGTCTAGGTTGCTAGGCCTGTTATTGCCGGACTTGATGTTTTGGGTCTCCTATCTATAAGATCCATTGGACTTGAAACGTGACGGTCCCATTGGGCTTTAACAGCACCCAATGGAACGCGGTATGAAAGTTATCTATATGGAGATTACAGGAAGTAAAGTACTGGCATGATGTACATTCTGTTATTGACCCTTTTGTCTCTTTTTTTGTTTCTATCGCAGGAACCAACAGGGAACCCAACCAAGCCACCCTGTTGGAATTTTGGCTACAGCATGCTCATTTTGCTTTAACTTAGAAACCTGATTTTTTATTTTTTATTTTTAGTTTTTAACCTCACACTTACTATTCTATTCATTCTTTTGCCCCCCTTGTTTTTCTCTTGATTTACCTCAAACAGAGAAACTCTGATGTATTTATGCCCCAATCAAAGGAGAAATTTACCTTTTTGCTATATATATATATATATATATATATGTTTGTGGTGACTGGTGATTAAGTTGCTCCCGAATTTGTCTTCCATTTTCTTGCAATTGCAGATAATATTGTGATGAATGTTTGGGAAACTATATTTTATTATTCCTGTCATCTTCCACCACGTGGAAAGGCAGAAAAAAAAGTAAGGTGACATTTGATGTTTAATGCAGTTGTTGTTATTGGCAAATTGGGCAAGTGGAGAGACAGGTGGAGTTTTCAGCCAACTAAACTGCTTTTGGACTTTGGCTTTGCTTCAATGATTGTTGCATTGTCACCATCATCTATGCTGCTGGCTGGCTATCTCAATAGTATTATTTGCAGTAGGCATTGACCTCAAACTTTTTACATGCATATACTAATAAATATTTTATTCATGTAAATTTCCAGTAACTGTATGAAGAAAGAGTAATCCAAAAGAAAATGCTAACAATGGGTATGAAGATTGAAGAGTGAGTAAGAAAATTTAGGTAAAAAGAGAAAAGATTTGTCTAAGTTCAAATCATTATTTTTATAATTTTAATCATGTATTCTAGTACTAGTATAGTAGTATACTAGTAGTTAAGTAAAAGCAAAACAGGATGTAATTGGACAGCCGGTTGCATCTAAACCGTCCATGTCAGCTTGATAACCACACCCCGACCACCGAGTGGGTCCCTGTCTAAACTCACGGGACGACGTTGTAACCGAGGCCCTCACCATTTTTACCCCATAACTCTTCAGTCAGATCCATCATCCACCGCCTCCCTTTATAAGCTTACATTTCCTTAAACCACCCTTCTCTCTCTCGTTTTCTTCTTCTTCTATTCTTTCTCTCGTTTGCATATTAACAGAGAGAGAGAGAAAGAAAAGAAAAAGACCCAGAGTCTCGGATTAGCTTGTTATCTATCTATATATATATATATATCTATATATATATATATATATATCAAGATGCAATCAACTAACGGTCCTGATCTGAACTCAAAACAACAACAACTACAACAGCCGCCACAGCAACAGCAACAGCCGCAGTGGGTGCCAAACCAGTGGATGGGAGCCATGCAATATCCGGCGGCTGCTATGGTAATGATGCAACAGCAGCAGATGATGATGTACCCTCATCATTATATGTCTTACAATAATCATCATTTCCAATATCAACAACAGTATCAACAACAAAAACAGCAAGGATCTAATACAGACGAGGTTAAAACGATCTGGGTTGGTGACCTTCTTCATTGGATGGATGAAACTTATCTTCATGGTCTCTTCTCTCAGACTGGAGAGGTAAAAAACAATAATAGTAATAGCATCAAATGATAGATATGTACTATTATGAATCTTAAAGTTAGATCTTTTTGGTGGTTTAAGGATTCTTTTGGTTTTATCACTTTGTTGTTATTTCTGGTTGTGGCCTTGTGGGGTTTTATATGCTGGGCAATGCTATCTGCTCCACCAACTTGTACCGCATTTTCATCCCGCTGGCAGATGATGAAATCAAAAGCTGAAGTAATAGCAGAGTCAGGGTTGTTCTAAAACTAGAAATGTAAAATATTTTTTTGTGTGTGTGTGTTGATTGTTAATTAGGGTGGTTGGCCAGATGATGAAATCAATTTTGCTTCAAATGCACTAAGCCTTTGAGAGTTAGACTTTTTTTGTTCAATACAAGATCTTTAACATAGATAATTCATTGATGAACACATGAAACAGAATACTCTTGATTTGGATTCTAAAGTTAGTGAGATGGTTATAGGCACCATTTTGAAGAAAGCACTCAGCTCATATGTGACATCTGTTTCAGAGAAAGTTCTCATTGTACCCATGATATCGTAGAAAGCTTTCTCCTTTTCTTTGCTTGTTTTACTTGAAAATATTCCTAGTAGAAAAGAAGCAGGGAGGAGAGGGGTTAAAAGGCCTTTTTATCTTTTACTATTTGGAACCAAGAAATCTCACAAAGGATTTTTTTAAGTTTTAGTTTCCTGGAAGATTAGCTGCTCACAGCTCATCTTATTCTTGATGTGTAATACTAATACCATTTTGAACAATTTACTTGATTATCCAGATAACAAGCTCTTGTAAGTAAATATGTTCTGCTTGTCATCATTATTTGCTTACCGACATTAGGCATTTTAAAATCCAGGTTTCTTCTGTAAAGATTATACGCAATAAGCAAACTGGTCAGTCTGAAGGATATGGATTTGTGGAATTTTACTCACGGGCAACAGCTGAAAAGGTTTTGCAAAGCCATAATGGCTCTCTAATGCCAAATACAGAGCAGCCTTTTCGTATGAATTGGGCTTCATTCGGTGTGAATGAAAGGCGATCTGATGCTGGTTCTGACCTATCTATATTTGTAGGAGATTTGGCTGCGGATGTAACTGATACAATATTGCATGAAACCTTTTCTAGTAGATTTCAATCTGTCAAAGGAGCGAAAGTTGTTATTGATTCAAATACTGGTCGTTCAAAAGGTTACGGTTTTGTTAGGTTTGGTGATGAAAATGAAAGGTCAAGGGCCATGACTGAAATGAATGGTGAGTATTGCTCAAGTAGACCTATGAGAATTGGTGTTGCTACTCCCAAGAAAGCATCCGGATATCAGCAACAGTATTCTTCACAAGGTACCTTAATATTTTTTCTTAGCAAATTTGTCCAGTTGTTCCCTTTAAATAAAATTGTGAGGGATAAAAATATAGGGTCCTTTTTGGATTCTGTATGATTTCCACCATAAGGGTGTTGGTGAGGTGATTGAAACTTGGGTGGCCTTCCATGTAACTCTTTCTCTTCCACCTTAGTGGAGCATCCTGATATTTTTCATCGGTGAACACTGGCATTTAAGTGGAGTCATATTGTGATTTTTATCCTTTTTATTTCTTTCTAATATTAAAGTCTTCATCTCAGGCTTGTTTTAATATGGTGAACTATGCTATTTCAAATGGTTCTTCATCTGGACTTCACTTGAAATAAATGACTGCTGAGCTAGTTATTTCTAAAAGTAAAATTGTCCTTTGAATGTATTACATTTGTATCTTAAAGCTTGGTGTGAATTTTAATTGAATCATTATATTTATATTCTCCTTTGTGTTAGCTTTGGTATGGGCAGGTGGACATGCATCAAATGGTGCTGTAGCCCAAGGTCGTCATTCTGATAATGACTCAAATAATGCTACTGTGAGTCCTTCTCCCTCCATTTGTGCTATATCACCCCTATATCTACCATTGATGACGAAGTTATGTTTCTTGCAGATATTTGTTGGAGGACTTGACTCAGATGTTAGTGATAATGATCTCAGACAATCTTTTTCCCAGTTTGGTGAGATCATCTCTGTGAAAATACCACCCGGAAAAGGATGTGGGTTTGTGTTATTTGCAAACAGGTGCCTGCCTCCCTATATGTACTTCACCACATTGTACTTTACCTTATGTTGAAGTATGGTTACTATTATTAAGGATTCTTATTTGGAGCTCAATCAGTGATAATACCTTCACAATTTTGACGGACATTTTTTAAATTAAGTGTGCAGAGTGATAGGTTTCTGACTGTTGGTATCGTGGTTAATGTCGTTATTTAATCATTAATGCCTGTAGTAATGTAATGTGTTTGCTTTCTAGGAAGAACGCTGAGGAAGCAATCCAGAGCTTGAATGGGACAACCATAGGCAAGCAGACTGTCCGTCTTTCTTGGGGTCGCAATATAGGAAACAAACAGGTAAATTTATGCTAAAGTGGATGTTCTTAGTAGGCAACTGTCTTATGGCCTAATGCTGCCTTGCCTTTTGCAAAATGCTTGGAGGGTTTATAATTCCTAGGTCTAAGCCCAGGTATATGTGGCATCTGACACTGGAGAAAAGGAATGGAAGAAAGTTACTTCATGCTGTGCACATCCTTTGGAATGAAAAAGAAAAATGGAAGTTCTTTGCTAAGTCCTAATCAATTTGCCATTGGTTGCATAATTCTATAGTATAGCATGAGTCTATGTTACTCGGACTCGGGTGTGAGTGTCGGACATAGGTATGTGTCCGACACGGGTCTGTTTGATTTATTTTAAGTTTTTCCATGTATTTGGAGGGTCCTTGGGGGATCATATCCCCATCCCATATCCATGTCCGAATATGCGTCGGACACGGGTACTTCAAGAAAAATGAAGAGTCGGAGCAACATAGGCATGAGTTATACTACAGTGTACTGAAGGTGGAAATGCACAGCCTCCTTTATTCCTCCCTCCCTTCTGCTATTGTTTTTCTTTGCTTCTTTTTCCCCTAAATAACTATCTCAGTTTCTCATCTAAGTTTTTACTTATTTATATATTGTAGCTTACTTCCTAGAACTGGTTTTGACAGTGGAGAGCTGATTCTGGTAACCAGTGGAATGGAGGATATTATCAACGGCAAGGCTATGGCGGTTATGGTTATGGTTATGGCTATGCTACACCACCAAATCAGGATCCAAGCATGTATGCAGCTGCGGCTGCTGTTCCTGGTGCTTCTTAAGAGAGGGGTGTGGTATGACAATATTACCAATGGCTTGTAATCTGAACTTGCAGAAGAAGTTTTAGTTTATTCAGTATTTAAGTAGGATGGGTTTTGCTTGCTTGCTGCTTTAGCTGGATCTTCAGGTTACAGAATTTTGTAGCTGGATTTAGTTTTTAAATCTTGGAATTGGTTTTTCAACTGTATTAATGTCATTTACAATTTTAATTTTGTGCTTGAGAGGTGGTTTTTGATGTGTCAGGAAGCTTTTCTTTTCTTTTCAATTTAAAATTTTTGGATGATTTGTTCAGAATTGAATTTACAGACAATGAAAAAGGTTGGACTTAAATCACCAAAATTTTCATGCTGGAGCAAATAAAGTATATATTTTTATGGTCAGTCTGATTATATTATTGGATTTTATATATTTTTTAAAATATTTGTGTTTGATATCTGTATCCAATACATATTTGGATATAAGTACGGAGTATAATCTCTTAAATATACGATTTTTTTTTTTACAAAAAATTAAGTATATCCATTATCGAGCATATACCCGTATTTTTTTATCTCGAATCCAGATAATATAGCACATAATCTTTTTTTTATTATCTTTCCTACCAAAATCAAGGAAAGAAAAACAGTTTTCCTTTCTCTTTCACTTTTTATTTTGTCTTCCCCCCCCCCCCTCAATTTATCTTCTTTTTCTATCAAATAGTGTTAAAATTGGGTGATGAAGATGAACAGTTAATCTCCAAATGGAAAAGAATTGGAGGACTAAAATAAGTATTGATGTTGGATATAACAGAGAAACTAGAGATGTTTTTAGCCAGTTTATCAATGAAGTTAGAAAGTATCTACGTTGTATTTGTAGGTGGCATCAATGGTTAATTATGATTACTAATTTTATTAGTTTCCCAAACTTTCTTTCATATTCTTCATTGAAGATGAAAATGGTTAGAATAGGCTCAAATACTTGAAAAATAAAATCGTTTTCCATTGAAATCTTTAAATAATAAATGAGTTGTTGAGCTTTGCATACCCAAATATAAAAAGTTGATCAAATTTGACATTAAAAATATTCAGAGTTGACATCAAACATTAAATCACATGTTGCAAATGTATTATTAATATTGATTTAAGTAAAATTGGGGTTTGCTTAATTGGATTATTCGTTCATACAAATCGTCATCAGAGGAAAAATGAAAACCATGTGGTTTAGATTAGAACTTAGAAGCAGCAGCAGCCAATACAGGAAGTCAATAACTAGACATGATTCATGAATACTACAATTTTCAGAATTATCTAAATTATTTGTTATTTGCATGTATTAAAACATACTCCTGCTTGATTTCTTAGTTTTTTTTTTTTTTTTTTCAATTTCTGCTGTTGATGGGACGAAGACAGGAAAATCATGTTAAAAAATTATAAAATAATATAATAAAAAAAAACATAAGATATGTGTCTGACACGACTATATTTATATATATTTTTTATATATTTGAAGGATCATAAAAAAAAAATAAAAAAATCGGATAACATAATCTGTCTATAACAGGACAAGGCAATCCTTCAAAGTTGTGATGGTTGGACAAGGATATTAATGTCTGTAAACAGAGTCTGCAGAGATTCAGACATCTTTGTTTGATATTTCCTCATGTTCTAGATTAGCAAATTGCTGCAAATATTACAATTGGACAGCCAGTACTAAATGTATGAAATGGGTTAGCCGCAATGTGGAATTCCATTTTTTGGGGGGGTTGGAAAAATTTTAAAAAGAGAAAGAAAATAATTCATTGATACCATAGTTTTATAATGGTAAAACAAAGATTGCATCAGAAAATCATTTATTTCGTCGGAAAAACACATTTTTTCCCCAACGAAACTTCGTCTTCTAACATTTTAATTTTAATGCATATGGCCTTCTAGGGGTTTATATGACAAGCAAATTAATCATCATAATTTCTCCTTTTCATTAAATCCACAAATAAAGATTTAAGGAAAAAATAAACAAAGAAATATTCTGCAGGCATTTTGGTAGCTTTGATTTTTTTTTTTTTTTTTTTATACGAGTAAGTTTCTTTTTTTTTTTTAATAAAAAAACTTGACATTTCAATTTGGGCATTTTTTTATTAGTACTAATATTTCTTAATTTAAGATAACAATGAGTTATCCCATTGACATGTGAAAAGTTCATAATCAATATATAACTTAGGCCTCTACATGTGAATGATAGATAATTATAATTAAATCGAACTCATTTCATGTAGTATAAGAAAACGAAGGTAGGGTTGAATTCAATTTTAAGTAGGTTAAAATATTTAAAAAAATCTTTAAACTATTTAATTTTTTAAAAAAACTCTTATACTTTTATTTTATCTAAATAAATTTTTAAATTTATCCTTTCATTTGTATTTAAACAAATCATTATTTAAAATGAAAAAATGATCTATGTTGAGTTTATTTAAGTACAAATTAAATATTAAAAACTTATTTGATACAAATTAAAAGTGAAAACTTTATTCGAATGCAATAAAAATATAATGATTTAAATAAAATAATAAAATTCATGGATTATTTTATTATTTTAACCTTCTAAATATTATTAATAATTAATTAAAATTGGTTCAGTTAAAGTAAAAATCATAAATATAATATAATCCCAACATTGAAAGGATGGATGCATTATCTTGAACTTCATTAGAATACTATGATTATGTTACGTACATATAACAGTAGGTAGATTTATAAAGGCGGCTCCCTCCTGAGTCCTGACTGAGTCATAATAGCCAATTTCCCCCCTTAAACCTTTAGTCAATTTTACTCTCCTTCCTATCTCCTTCCTCCCTTTCTTCCATATAAAATCCTCTCATTTCCTATCTTCAGATCCCAAGGCCCAAGCAGGCAAGAATGGAGATGGAAGTTGTGGTTCCGGTACCTGCAATGGAGTTCAACTTCGATAGCACATGTTCATCTCCATACATGACTGCTCCTTCAAGTCCTCAACGCTTTGGCAATTTCTTTTGCAGTGCTCCAACCAGTCCTACTCGTCTTTCTTCTTTCTATCGTGAGCTTAATGATTTGTCTCATGTCCAATGGGATGAAAAGCCTGCAGGTACTCCTAAAAGAAAAGGTTTTGATGGCAGATCAGTAGATGAGAGCAACAATGATGATGATGATCATGGGTGTGAAGATTTCAAGTTCGACTTTAGTGGGCAGTTAGAGAGAACTTCCTTGTCTGCTGATGAGCTTTTCGATGGTGGAAAGATTCGGCCTTTGAAAGTGAAACCCCTGCCTTGTTCTGAACAGTTTTCAAGCACCGTTTCTTCTCCAAGATCTCCAAAATCAAGAGCTTTTCGGAAGAAAGATTTTGATCCATTTGAAGCAGCGATCGAGAAGAGTCGTAAAAGAGTAGTAGTACTCAATGAACCACCAAAACAGAAGCAAGAACAAGAGCCAAAAAACATACAATCACAACAACGAGGGAGAGAAAGAACTTCTGGTTCTTCTTTTTCTTCATCTTCATCATCTTCAAGCTACAACTACGTTCACAAGAAAAGCAGATCTTTGTCTCCTTTTAGAGTATCTGACATTATGTTCGAGCCAGAGGAAAATTCGTCACAATCCGAAAAAACCATTGCTTCCACTACAAGCAATCCTAAATCTTACGTTTCTTCAATCCTATCAGCCATTTCATTTCCAAAAGGAAACAGAAAATGGAAATTGAAAGACCTTTTATTGTTTAGGAGCGCATCAGAAGGCAGAGCAGCAACAAGTGAAGATCCCCTTAGAAAATACGCTTTCGTGTCTAAGAAAGAGCCAGAGGATGTAAAAAATGCAAGCTTCCGGTCCAGTGAGAGTAATGGTTCGGTGTCCGGTTCCAGGAGGAGAGCACCAGTTTCGGCTCACGAGTTGCATTACACGGCGAACCGGGCTGTCTCAGAAGAGATGAGGAGGAAGACTTTTTTACCTTACAAACAGGGCCTCCTTGGATGCTTGGGGTTCAACCCTGGAATGCATGAGATTTCTAGGGGTATTGGGTCTCTGACACGTGGATGATCAAGATTTCCTGATCTCGTGTGTCTCTCTTGTTGAACATATAGTTTTCAAATTTTATTTCTTTTATGTTCCAAAAAAGATTATATATGGTTATGTATCAAAATCTATTTGTTTGTTTATCTATCCATGAAATGCACTCAAACTCAAAATTGTATGAAATTACATCACTGATAAAAGGACAGCTACAGATTAGATGCTTTAAACTACCCTTTTTGTTTTGTGAGAAAGTTATTTTACTAGG
Source organism: Fremontodendron californicum (assembly GCA_030761205.1). Taxonomy (NCBI): domain Eukaryota; kingdom Viridiplantae; phylum Streptophyta; class Magnoliopsida; order Malvales; family Malvaceae; genus Fremontodendron; species Fremontodendron californicum. Next base: position 34,156,520 of record JAULJL010000007.1, read on the forward strand.
TAAGCATTATTTTTTTTTTATATAAAAAAAACCTTAACTTGAGTTAAAAGAGAAAGATTGCAACTTACAAATGTTGAAATTTGAAATCTTACCATTTCACTATACTTATATAATTCAATTAGAATAATTAGAGTAAATCCGAATTCATTAGTTAAGCATCATGTTTAAACGAAAGGCGCGACCTGCTTGTTCTTAACTGTTTATCAAGTAATTTGACCGCCTGCCAATAACATTAATGTCAACTAGCAGCTGACAGTGTATTTCCAAACAGAGTCAACAATATTATAATTTTCTGAAATTGACAAATGATAAGAATGATTACTAATAATATCTTAAAGCAAATATTAAAAGATTTTGCTAAGGAAGTGTCTTTAAGACACTTTTTAAAATTAATTAATATATTATTTATAGAAAGAATATTGTATTAAATGTAACATTTAATAATTTTATTCATCATCTTTAATACATTAAAATAAAGTATTATTATATACAATAACTTTAAAGATTGCATTTAAAGCACTTGTTAGCAAAATCTAATATTAAAAACCTGATTATCACTGAGCAGAGGTAGGTTTTCAATGCATAGAAAACAGGTTAATTTTATAAGCAGCTAGCTGGTTTGGTTGAGTTGGGTTGGTTCCAAATTGCAATTTATCTGGTTGGTGTGTGATCTTTCAATTCAGATTAAATCAATCCACCGGGAAAATGGTTGTTTTTCTCTTATTAAAACATTAGTTTACGCATTCCAAGCTAGACCTCAGGAAAGTAGAAATGTTGGAGAATAATATCACAGAGCATGACTTGGCTAAAAGAAAAAGGGGAAAAAAAAAGGAATATTAGCACCACACATGGGAGTGGAAAAGCTATTTTCTATACCATAATCATTAAGTTTGTGGAATAATGATGTTAATGATGATGCTTATACAGTGTAAAGTAGTGTAAATTGGGTTTTTGCAGTCAAACAAAAGGTAGAAAGAATCAATCAAAACAGATAATCCAAACTGACAAAACCTGCCTTTTTCCCTTCATTTTGTAACCATGATTTTTCCATCAATCCAAGCTGCAATGATGAACTGTTGGCCAAAACGGCCTCTTTATTTTAAAAATCTTGGTAGGCTCAGCTCAATGCTCATGCATGTGCAATTGCCTTGAAAATTCAACCCTATATCTAACTTGCTGTTGTCTCTTGTACTTAAAAGTTTCAAAGAAATATTAAAGTTTAACAAACAAACAAGAGTAAAGAATGGTAAAGCAGGCAATTAAAAATTTCAGATCCGCACCATTTTTCTGTTTTAAAACTAAGAATGAAAAGGAAAGAAGAATTAGGTAATAAAAAACTTCCAAATGGCCACTTCAAACATTTTGTATTAGAAGTACATATAGTTTTCTAGCTTTCAACACAAATGTAATTGTTAAGTTGGATAATCAATTATCTTAAAAATTTAAGTTGATAGAAAGGGTCCGATTATTATATTTAAGTTTCAATACGTCTTCACACGTGCAAACCGGATGAATAATTAATGAATTTACACGTGAATGCAAATGTAGAAGAAATGTGCAAGCTAAAGAAGTATTAAAACAATAACGCACAGCTCAATGGACAACAAGATACTAAGTGAAGAAATATTAAAAAAAAAAAAACGATTGTCAGGATCCGAACTGAGAACTCTAATACCATATTAAGTTAATCGTAACCAATTATCTCAAAATTTTAAGTTAATAAAAATGATCCGATTATTATATTTAAGCTCTAACAATAATCATTTAGCAGGTATTGACCAACAATTGGATTTATTTATACATATGCAATAGCTGAAGTGGTAAAATTAGACTAATCTTTCTCGATAGTTCACATTTAGCAAAGGGTTCTTAATCAATGTAGCATGCAGCCTAGTAATTATAACTGTTACCAAATCATATAACTTCATTTTTGCTTCTTATTACAGCCTGATGTAATCGATTACCATAAGAGAAAAATGAGAAAAAGTTAAGGAGATCAGAGGTAGATAATTAGTCTACACTCTACACAGTGTCATGCTTTTGTAAGGCATGCATTTAAATATATCTTCCTGTAGGGAAAAGGCGGAGCGACCAGCCATGCATTACAATGCCTAGCTTTACACAAAGTCTAGCCATGTGGATTATATAGGAGACCCACAAGAAAAATCATGCAATCATGGTCACTTTCCTTTATCCTCTTTTAATTCTTTGAATGTGGTTTAGAGTGGAAAAAGGTGAAAAAAAAGAAAGGAGAGTTAGGATTGGCTATGGCCTATGATATGTGATGTAATAATGTCTCTGATCGTACTACACATTAAAAAAAAAAAAAGAAGAAGAAGATTTTACTAACGAGTATCTTAAAGGTATTTTTTAAAGTTATTATATATAGTAAATATATTAAAAATGATGAATAAAGTTATCAATTTCTGTATTTATTACAATATTTTTACTAAAAATAGTATATTAACTAATTCTAAAGAGTGGTCTAAAGATACTCGCTAACAAAATCCAAAAAAAAATAAAAAAATTTGTCTCATTTATATAATGATTTTGACAATGATGATGTTAAAATGGCAAGATTGGTGCCTGTTTTTTGTTCTGAGTTTTCAGCTTTGCATTGTGTTGATTGTGTTTTTAGGTTGAGTAGAGGAAGATCGAGGAAAAAAAAACTTCGAGGATTCAAGAAATTTGTGAGGATAAGCAAACAGTCAAAAGAGTGTTAAAATTGATATTCGAAAGCGTATTACAATGTTTAAGTCAGCAAATACCTCAAGCAAGAAGAGAAGAGAATAATAGCCTAAGAACCTGATGCAGATTGATATCGGAAATTCTTGTTATTTATTGGGAAAGTAATTCCTTTACTTTGAAAATGAAAATCATAGATGGGGATGACTAAAATCTTTCAAGGATTTTGTTATTCTTATATTCTTATATATATATATATATATATATATATTTCTGAGTTGCAGTTGTCATCAAGAAGAATCTTATATATATACATATATATATATATATATATATATATATATTTCTGAGTTGCAGTTGTCATCAAGAAGAATCGTTTCTTAGTTGATTTACTTGCTTAAATATATTACACATGATCGTTTGAATATTATTTTTATGCATGGAAAATTTCGTATTCTATAGCCTAGTGGTCGTTTTCAAGCATTAATTGTTTTCAAAGGAGAGAGAATCGTGTTTAAGTTTTATAATATCAAGTGATTAGTAAATTTTAACGAAAATTTCCCACAACTAATCAATGATACCGGAGACCCTAAAGTGCAAACGGCAAACTTTAGTCAATGGGAAAAATTTGGCACCCTTAAAACAAATTCTGATCATTAACTTAATTTTAATTTATTATAAGATTTTGCTAACGAGTGTCCTAAGAACATTTTTTAAGGTTACCATATATAGTAATATTTTCATTCAATAGGTTAAAAATGATGAATAAAGCTATTGTATTTAATACAATGTTTTTACTAAAAATAATATATTAACTAATCTTAAAAAATACTTTAAAGACACTCGTTAGCAAATTTTTTTTATTATAATGGCTCTGTCTAGTCCATATCTACTTTAGGTAGAAGAGCTAATGCATTTAATTTGCTCCAAATTCTTGCTTGACAAAGCAAGACATGTTAATGTTTTTTTTTAGAGGAAACTGATGAGAATTTAAAAATTGTCAAACAAAAATTGAAGTTGATCTAATTTTTTTTTGTGTTTTTTTTATTTTTATTTTTTGAATATTCTTTGAAACACATATTGACTTAAGTATTGTAGTATGTTTCGAAAATCAAATTTTGATGTCTTTTTGTGCTTGCAGATCAACTTCAGCTTCTGTCTGACAATCTTCATCAGTTTCATTTCTAAAAAGACATCAACAAAACATACTCATGCTTAATTAACAAGTATTTTCACTTGACTAAGCTTTGCCTTTACTTTCATCAAATTTTCATAATCAATTTCCCTTGTTTGGCGTGGAATACAATCTTTTGACTGAATTTCTTTGGGAACTTTCATAGAAAATAATTCAACTTCAAAGATTGGATATGGATGTAATTCTTGGAAAAGAGAGAATGAGAGAGAAAGAAAGAAAGAAAAAAGGATTTGGAAAGTTACAAAAGACAACTCAAAAGTAGTTTTATGATGCAAATTTGGAGAAACCACATAGAAACAAGACATTAAGTACCCTGTCCCAACTCCCACTTGCAATTATAATATCATTCTTTTTATTGAAAAAAATGTTAACCTTATTATTTTAACCAAAAACAAGTGTTCTAAGAACACTAATTAGCAAAACCCTTTAACCAAATGCTCGATACAGCTAAAATAATCATCTCTTAGCACTGCAAGATGATCATTATTCATTAGTGGAAGCTTCATCCCCATTTTCAATGGTAGTTAAACATTTGACTGTGATGATTAAGAAAATGCAAACAATACAATAAAAAAATAAAAAAATAAAAGTTATATACACAAAAACATACATACAAATCATATATATAATAAAAAATCGGACCGGAGATCGAACCAGTTGAACCTTCAATTTTCGGTTCAACTCTAGCAAAAAATAAAAAAAAAAAAATTCAAAAAAATTCAAAAAAAATTAAAAAATTAGAAAATAAAATAAAATAAATAAAAAAACACAAATAAATAATACAAATTATTATTTTTTGGTTTTAGCCTAATTTTTGACCTTTTAATTTTTAATCAATTGGGTTAAAAAAATTCAAAAACAATAAAAAAGATTATTTCCGGTTTTATTGGTTTTTTTCTATTTTTTTTTATTCCCGATTTTTTGCCGATTCTTACCAGTTCGACCTTTTTCCAATTCTATAAATGTTATTAAACCGTCGATTCAACCGATTGAACTGGTTGATCCAGTTTAATTTTTTAATCATTTTATATATATAATAATATAACTAGTTTTTTTTACTACAAATTTTTAACCTAATAAAAAAATACCATCACAAAATAATTATAATCTATAAAAAAAAAATTAGAAAGTCATGTGATAATATATAAAAATAAGAATTAATGGTGCCAAATATTTAGCAGTAAAAAGAAAGAAACAAAATTAGTTTTTATTAATGGTGGGAAGCAACTAGATCAATTTTGTTTTGTTATAGAAATTAAATCATATATTATGTTGTGGCTACGTATTTGGTTGACTCAAGGCACTATATTTTTGACTAAGCCCAAAATGTTTGACGTGGAAACCCAAATAGGAGTACCATTGCACGCCACGTGGTCGATTTATAATAATATTTAGTGTTATCTTACTCAACTGGCTGATTTCTTTGACTTCACCGACCAAATGGTCCAATCATCGTTGAAAGATATCAACAACTGCACTTGCATTTAAAGAATTTGCATAAAAAAAAATATTAATATGTAAATTTACCATTGAAGTATATATATATATATATATATATTTTATGATTTGATATTTTAAAAAAAAAAATCAAGATTAAATATTTGAATTTGTATTCTGTCAATCAAGTTATCTTAAGTGGCTAATGTCATTACATAAAAGTTCACGTGATTTGATCAACTAATAGTAAATCGTCACGTGTCAAAATCAACATCATGTTAGGATTTTTTTTTAATTTTTAAAATAAAACTAAAATCTAAATAAAAATAAATAAATAAATAATTGAAAAAAAAAGGGAAGAGAGAGCAAAGAAGAACGAAAAAAAAGAGAGAGGAAGGATCGATCGATCATCGGTCTGCTTTGGACCGGCAAGATCAATGACAAGTCAAAAAAGAAAAAAGAGAAAATCTTAAAAAAGAGAAAAGAGGAAGAGAGAGAAAAGAACGGCATAAGGGACGACGACAAGGGTTGACCGGCCGTCGATGCCCCTTCCTTTTCCTTTTCTATCCCAATTCTCTCTTCTTTTTCTTTTTTTTTTTTTTTCGATATTTTTTGAAAATTCAAAAGAATTTAAAAAATTTAATCCAAAAAAGATAGTATTTTTATTTTTTAAGTAAAAAAATGTAAAATTAAAAAATTAAAATGCTAATATGGTATTTATGACATGTAAAAATGGCCATGTGTAAACGTTTTTATTAGTAAAAAATGACATGTCATCAAATCGTTAAGCTCTAGATTAACGTGAATGATGGAAATAAAGTTTGAATACTTTCGTGATTTTTTTTTTTAGATACCAAATCGTGAAAAAGAATATAACTCGAGAATCAATTTGTATATTAACCCAGAAAACAAAAAAGGCAAGTATATAACAGGCAAATACCAATGAAGACGACCCAAAATTTCAAACAAAAAAACGTAGTAGCCTAGCCGGGGAGAGAGACTCTCCAGCTCCACTCCTTGTTATATATATAGTTGAAAATAGAGTGGAAAACTACGCTTCAAAAAAATCAAGCCCGATCTATCTAAAAAAAATTATTTGAAATTGGTCAATTCTTTTGAGTTTCATTATTGCGAATGTACTCTCCAAACATATACTTAACAAGTTAGTTACGGTACTATACGGATCGATACATACAATGCTTAGTATCCATCGTTTACGATTAAGATTACTGGGAGATTTAGATTTAATCCCATTTACTCCTCTAGCTTTCGTCTCTCAATATCAACGTAGCAAAATGCTTTCTCGTTTGATGTTTTTTTCGATCTCTACTCATTTTAACTGAATTTAATTACTAAAACTAAGACTTCATCACTCTACCAAGAACCGGTGGCAAACATTAATCTTTAATTAGACAAGGCTATTTCAAAAGTGGTTGTATGTTAAGCATAATTTACATTCATTCTCATTAAAGGGTTTTAAATTTTTAGAAATACTTGAGAGAGAAAGGCATTAGGCCACAAGGGAAAGTGGAAGACCTTCCATGAACAATCAGTAAAATTTTCATCCTTGAAACTTTTTTCAATGTTCATCTCAGGGCTCTTAACTTTGGCCTTAAGGTTATGGGTATAGGGAACCTCGTGCAGAAGTATTTGTTAATGATTTGGCAAAACTAAAGGCCAGAATCTTGAATGAGCTTCTAGACTGTCCTACGAATAAAAATACATGAAAAACTAAATTCCAAGAATTATATAAAGAGATACTCAAATTTTCTTGGTTAAAATGTTGCAATGTATAAAAATTCAAGCAAAGTTGAAATATAGCTTAAATTCAAAAATAAAAGCAAAAGTAGAAAGAAGGAATGAATGAATATCAGGAGTATACTAAAGTTGCACATTTCAAAATACTGGACTTTATATCAAGTATCAATTAAAAAGAAATTGATAAAATTCCACAATGGATCACAAACACTCACCGAGATCACGGACTTTTAGCACACAACACAAGCTCGATATTTTATGATAAAAGGAATGTGATGAGAGCTACCATATTGGTTCATTCTTTAACAGCAATACAGCATACATGTCACGTAATTTATCTGTAACATGCTAAGACATGTTCTCAGTATCTGCGAAGAAATACAATTAAAGTAAATCAATCTAATGCCATAAACCAGTTTGGTATTTCTAACTGTAACAAAGAGATTATAAAGGTGCTTGCTAAAGAAAATGATGACCACTTTCTCTCCATCCCATTCTTCTCACACAAAAATCTAAGGCTAGGGGAGCTGATCTCAGTGTTTTGTCCTATGAAGCACAATTTATTGGCTGCTAGTTTTATAAGACAACCAAAGGTATTTGAACTAAGCTAACTAAAACGCACACTCAATATTGACTCTAGATTTCTAGCTTAAAATATCATACAATCAACACAATAAGACAAACAGCTTGAACAACCAGTTTATACTACAGCCAAATTTGTGCCATCCACTCCTTAAAAGACATTTTGCTTCAGCAGTCAAGGCAAATAAGGATAAATGCAAAAACACACGAGGGCCATAATAGCAATCTAGCAGCAAGAGGGATTAGAGTAAAGACTTCAATTATAGATCGTACAATATATGGAATGTGGTCAAATTAAGTTGCCGCACTCCCCAAACTGAGAGAAGACAAAAGAAGTTGAGTAGCATGCTGAAACATACCCCTTGAATCAAGAATAGGCAGGATGCTTGCTTGACTAATTCCCAATCAGTGAGATCCATTGTACAGGCCAAGCAATGGTTTCTCTCTCTTTTCAACTCTCTTCTTCGCAGCTTCCCTTGCTTTGAGTGCAGCTTCCTCTTCTTTAGATATAGCCTTGGGCTTCTCATCTTGTCTTTTTCTCTTAACAGCAAGCGAGGATGGAGCACCTTTAACAGATCTCATGGGATTTAAAGAAGCTGAAACGACAGGCCCAGGTGCAGTCTCGTTTTGACTTTTAGCAGCACTTTTGATATCTGCAACTGATCCCGCCCCTGAAGTTGGAAATGGCTTTTTCAAATTAGGATCTCTTGATTTAGAATTTGATGAAGCTTGAGCCTTGGAGTATGCCTCTTCCCGTGTCACCCACCTGCCTGTTGCATTCCCTCTAAGTAAATATACCACAAACAACATTTAATCTAATAGATTATCTTAGAGAAGAAAGAAAGGAAAATAACTTTAAAGTCCAATTGCAGATTCATACCTATAGCATCAGAATAGTAAAAGCCTGACTTTGGATCATTGTATAAACCATTGCTTTGATTGTAGTAATAGCCTGAACTACTGTCATATTCCCAGTCTGCATCAAGCTGTAACAGTTAGAATAGTACTAAACTCAACATAAAAATGATAAATAAACCAATGATATCATATGCGTTTAGATATTATTAATGAAATATAATATATTGGGCATGGTTGAGATTAAGGCCACATATCCAGCAGGCCTGCTTATTGGGCATCAACTACCAAGTTAGCACAAAAAAAGGAAAAAAAAAAGTTCAGTGGGGTTTGCCTGTCAATACGATAGAAGATTAAAACTAAAATCTAGAGTAAGTTTTGAGAAAAAGAAGGGCAAACCAACAATGACAAAGAAACAGGCAAACTGACTTTGGACCAGAATGCGACCAATGAAAGTTCTTCGGGCTCAGCTATCTTGAATCATGTCTAGGATTAAGTATTGCCACAATCAAATGTGTTTAACAAGACTCATGCTCATGATTCTAATATGTTCTTTAAATAAACTATATTAGACATTCATTTTCCTGCTATAATTCAAACTCAAAAGCTCCACTGTTAAGCAAGGAAATTTAGCAATAGCACTACAGGTGGATGAAGCCAGCCTCGCTATCATGTAAATACTCAAGCAGACCAGTTAATCTCAGCCGAAATTGGTTGCATATAGCCTAGGTTTGATATTCTCCTATTTAAACAGAATACAGGACTGCATTAACCAAACATCTAACTTCTCAGTAAGTCACTCACGAGATAAGATGTCTAGCATCAGCTCAGTTTCATTAATAGCCCTAAGTAGAATGAAAAGGCTTTAAGACCATACAATCAGACATGTGATGACTGCAACCGAAAATTTCAAGAAAAACCAAAAACTTGTATTACTACCATAACTTTTATTATTTAAAAAAAAATGGAAGTTGAAGATGACTTGTACTTACCTTCTTGACCATCTAATGCTTGAGCATTAGAATCTCTTGCCTCAAAACTAGCAACGTCTTTCTGATAACTCCGATTAGCTTTCTGGCAAACATTGTTAAGAAATACTAATAATCGTTAAACAAGCATAAAGCAAGAAAAGCAAAACCTTATTGAAGGGTGGTTACTTACAGCTTCAATCTGTTCAAGAGCACGAGCTGCTTCCTTCTGTTCCTTCTCTTTGGCTGCACTCTCTTTTCGCATAGTAGTAAGCCTCTTAGCAACACTTTCTTTGTGCCGTTGACCAAGCTCATGGTTTCGAATACTTGATGGGTTATTCGATATATAAATTTTGCAGAAATCACACCATTTATTCCCCTGACTCACCCAATACTGAAACCAAAACAAAACAAAAGGAATAAGTTTGTTCAAATACAGCCAAATAACTGGGGAAAAAAGTAAACTAAAAAAGAAACTTAATTCATTGAAAATTTTACTGTAAAATAATCACGATAAACAATGTTATATAAAAAAAGATCAAGGGAATTCATCAAGCATTAAAGAAAACGGAGAGAAAAGTTGAGGGTTTTAATTTCTTTATTGATTGTAAGCGGATAAAACTAAAAGAAGCAAGCCTTGGAGATTACCTCAGTCATGGCTGTGAAAATCTGATTGTTAGGAGGCCAATTGTTGAAAAATTGCTAATTGCAGGTGATATTAGGAATTTCTTTAAACCCTAAATTCTTTTCTTCCTTGTTTCAACAGGGGCGAGGTATTGAAATAATTGAATTGAATCGAGCGGGTTTTGCTTCCTATTTTTGTAACGGGAACTGGATCCAAACCCGACGAATCTCGGACGTTACCCTTAACCGACCCGGATTGATGGTTTATTGGACCGGGCCCTTTTCTTTTTATTATTATTTTTTTTTATTAATGGATCAACTTTCATCATCAAGTGGGTATAGTAATGCTTAGAATATAATTTAATTTAATAACACATAAAGATGCATGGATTTTTTAAAAAAAAACTGGTAATTCGTAATAATTATTTTTATTAGGGATAATATAATTTTTTTTTACAGAATTAAAAAAAATGTAGATAATAATAATTTTTATTATGTTTAAATAATTTATTTATTAAATTACATAAATTTTTACAAAAAATAAAAAAATATATATCAATTTTATTATATTTATATTAAATTTTATTATTTAATTACATAATTTATTAAGATAAGATAATACAAAATAGTAATAAATTTTTATTATTTTTATATTTTTTTAAAAAAAATTATATTTTTTATAATTTTTATTATAGTGTGTAAATATTAAATGTTGTTATAATTATTTATTTTTATTATGAATAATATAAAATTTTGACCGTTATAAAAAATGATAATAACAAAAAAATTTTATATATAAATATGTTATATATTATTGTAGTAATTTATGTAAAAAATAATAAATTTTTATAACAAAAATAATAAATGTTATAATTACTTTAACAAAAAAAATTCAAATAAATTATAACAAATATTAATTTTACACATAATATCATTTATAATAAATAATTATAATTATTATAAAATATATTAAATCAAATTACATAATTTTATTATGTCATAATGAATTAATGATACTCTAATAATTTACATGTGAAGCCAGTTCATAACTAAAAAAAGTGGAGTTTGACAAAACCTAAGTAAGCAAAAACTCTCTTCTTCCCCTTCCTTCCTGTTATTGCTTCAACTGAAACCAAATTCCTTTTCCTTTTGCAAAAGATTTGAGAGAAAACAAAATGCTTTCATTGTCAAATTTCATGTTTTTCTCTACCTGATTCAAGTGAAACACAAACAAGCCCAAAGTCCCCCCCGACTTCCTTTATCTTTCTTTCCCCCAACCAAATCAAAAACCCTAACTCTTCCAAAATCTGAAACTTCTTCTTCTTCTTCCTTTTTTTTTTTTTTTTTTTTTCTCAATGGATGAAACTTTCTTGCTAATGTTATCAAATCTCCTCCACCTCCATAACTCTCTTGACTTCACCACGTCCCTCCTTTCCCCCGCTTCCTCTTCCTCTCCTTCCACTTCCTCCCCTTCCTCTCCTTCCTCCCTCCTCTCCTCCTCTTCCGCTGCCCCTCTCCTCTTCTTCACCCTCGCCTCCCTCCTTTCCTTCCTCGCCACCTCTTCTTCCAAGAAAGGACTCGCAAATTCCTCACCTTTGTCAAAGAAAAGGGAACCCAATTCCTCCCCTTCTCCTCCTCCTTCTGCCTCCCACTTCTCCGTCGCGGCTTTTCGTGCTCTCTCTACCGACCACATCTGGTCCATGGACGCCCCAATCCGTGACGCCCAATGGCGGTCCTTGTACGGACTCTCCTACCCCGTTTTCACCACCGTGGTTGAAAAGCTCAAGCCTTTTATAACCGCCTCGAATCTTTCCCTTCCCTCTGATTACGCTGTAGCCATGGTCCTTTCTCGTCTCTCCCATGGCTACTCCGCTAAAACCATCGCTTCACGCTCTTCTCTGGACCCTTACATCGTTTCCAAAATCACCAACATGGTGACTCGTCTCTTGGCCACTAAGCTCTACCCAGAGTTCATCAAGATCCCAGTTTCTCGTAGAAGATTGATTGAAACTACCCAAGGCTTTGAGGAACTTACTTCACTGCCCAACATTTGTGGAGCTATTGATGGGAGCCCGATAAAGGTCCGTGGGTTGAAACTTGATAGGAATTTGATGAATTCTTATAAATGCAAATACGGGTATGATTCAGTTTTGCTTCAAGTTGTTGCTGACCATAGAAAAATTTTCTGGGATGTTTGTGTTAAAGCTCCTGGAGGGGCAGATGATGCTACTCATTTTAGAGATAGTTTGTTGTATAATAGGCTTACTTCAGGGGATATTGTTTGGGATAAGGTGATCAATGTTAGGGGTCATCATGTTAGGCCTTATATTGTTGGAGATTGGTGTTATCCTTTATTGTCATTTTTGATGACACCCTTTTCTCCGGATGGGGCTGGGACGCCAGCACAAAATTTGTTTGATGGGATGCTGATGAAAGGGAGGTCTGTGGTGGTGGAAGCAATCGGGTTACTTAAAACTAGGTGGAAGATTCTTCAAGATTTGAATGTGGGACTTAATCATGCACCGCAAACAATTGTAGCTTGTTGTGTGTTGCATAATTTGTGTCAGATTGCAAGAGAACCTGAGCCTGAGATTCAGAAGGATCCCGATGAAACTGGGGCTCCGGCAAGGGTCCTTGAGAGTGAGAAGCAGTTTTATTATTTTGGGGAAAGTTTGAGACAGGCATTGGCGGATGATTTGCACCAAAGGCTTTCCTCCCGATAAGATATGCACACTTTTGAGAAGAGGTTGATTTTTTTTAACCTTGTCTTATCTGTAAGAATATGTTTTTGAAACATGGTTCAGATAACATTTGTGATTTCACGCTTATTGCATTTCTCATCCTTTTTTAGTAAGCAATAGAAGTAGATTTTATGGAGAAGTAAAGTTGATATTTGATATGTAGGGACTTTATTATTAACTGCCGTGGCAAACTAACCTGGTATAAGTTGAAAATAAGAATGTTTTGAGTTTAAGAAACTGGCAACCAAAACTATTCTTGCTCTTATTAATTTCATCTTATAAATTGACAGCGTTGATGCTTTTCTTATCTTTTGCTTGTTAAATTGTTATTTGCTTTGATGTACTGTATATTCATAGTTGTTAAATTGACTCTATAGCATTTGATAGAAAGAATCTTTTGCATTTCGCTGGAGTTTTAGTTTGGACATATATTGAGAGCAGTCGTGTATTGTGTTTCCATCTGCATTAGCATTTTATTCTCTTGTATCGTCCCTGTCTAACTGTGCTGCCTTGCCTTTGCTTTCTTTCTCTCTCTTGCTGTTTAGTATGAAATGCTTATTTTTGGCATAAATCTTTATGAGATGGGTCTGGTTGCTAATAGCACCATGTTATAGACTTCACCAGTAAAGGAAATGTGTTAAGGAAGCTAAATTTATGACTCATTTTTAATTTCAATGGCTCTGTTAGGACATTGGTCTTTGATTGACAGAAATGATCAGTATCATGGTTGTGATTGAAATATGGTTTTGGTTGTTTATTCTACCATGTTATATAGAAATCACTGGTAAAGGAAATGAGTTAGGCAAGCAATATTTATGACTCATTTGCTATTTCAATGGTTTTTTGTATGGCTCTTTGATTGACAGAAATTATAGATATCGTGTGGTTGTGAGTTCCAAGAGCCTGGTGGAGTTAGGAAAAATGCAAGCCTTTGGCTATATGATGTTCTTTGTTGTCTACTGTTCTTGGGGTTCAAGATTTTTTTCCCTTTGTTTCCTCCTCCTCCACTGGACTTACAGGGACTGCTACATACTGCAGTAGGCACATATTGTTTCTTAGGTTCTGTAAGAGGGAATTTATAAGCTTTTTCTTGCCCATAAATAAATGGCATCATGCCTTCCTGCTCGTATTCGGTTCCTTCATTTATCTCACGTTTTCCTTGAAGGTTTACAGTCTCTAGTAGGTCGGTAACATACGCTGCTAGGGTAGAAGTTTATCATTGTCTTTAACTTGAGTTGAGCTGGAGTAGCATCTGCCAAGATATGGTCTTGTATGATGTTCTAGAGAACCTAGTTTCTGAGGCCCTAATATAAATATGCATGAGTGAAGGCAATGGAGCTTCATCGACACCTTCATTAAGTAGTGTAGATGAAGTCAAATGTATTAGAAGTGAGACATTAGAAGGAAAATTGAGGTGGATGTTCTTTTCTGTCTTGTTGTAAGGAGATGTGCACTGAATAAATTACTTGAGAAATTGTTTGGAATCTGGGACAGTCAATGAGATCTTTCTTTTCTTTCAGGTTTGGGCTAGATTAGAAGCCTAGAAGTAAAATCCACCCAAAATTTGTCCTCTCCCCTCTTCAAATCTTTGTTGCCTGAATCTCAAAGGAACCTTTCATATGGATGCTTTCCTTATTACTTGTACAGTCAACACTTATTGAATAATTGAACCCCATCACGAGGACCAGAGCTAATCAAGGCTTATCGATTAATTCAAGCTGCTAATGAACATGTTGGCGTTTGACCAAATAATTGAACCTCATTACACTTTTACAGTATTATTATTACTTTTGGATCAAAAATAGAAATTACATAATTTTTTCCTTTAAAAAAAAAAAAAAAAAAAAACCTGCTAATGAACATGCAAGCATTCCACAAATTGTGAAGGGCTATGCCATTCAGCGTGCTCCCTCCATAATGTCCTCTATGTAAATGGGTAATAACATGCATGGCCATTACCATTTATGAAGTTCAGCCACTGTTTGGAAGGAGGCCATCCTTGGCCATTTCTGTAAGCACATTGAAAGCTGCATCCATGTTCCCTTCTTTATGGTTTATCTCAACAAGTACTTTAGCAAGCTCAGCATCAGTAAGCTTACAGCTTCTAAGTATGTTTGCTATGACTTGACTTAACTCCTCAGTCTTACCAACCATGAATAGCGCTTTAACCAGAGCAATAACAGTCACAGTATGAGGAACAAAACCTAAATTCACCATTTCCTTGTACAAATCATATGCCTTCTGAATATTTCCACCTCTACAATGACCATGTATAATAACATTATATGCAGCTTCATCGGGGTTATAGTTTCTTTGAAGCATTGACTCAAAAACACGATCAGCTTCATTCATCAAACCCTTCATACAAAATCCCTTTATAAGAGCTACCACACTTTTAAATTCAGTATTGCAACAGTTTTCTATCAGCGTATTATACGTGACATCACTTGGGACAGACTCGTCATAAAACAACTTGAGCAAAAGCCTTTTTGCTTCCCTTGTCCTAGCTTGTTTATTGAGACCATTGATAAGCACACTATAGGTAACAACATCAGGAAGGAAGCCCTTCTGAACCATTTCATCATGCAAAAGAAAAGCCTTCTTTATATCCCCCTCTCTGCAATAAGCATAAATTAAGGTAG
Organism: Fremontodendron californicum; assembly: GCA_030761205.1. Lineage (NCBI taxonomy): Eukaryota > Viridiplantae > Streptophyta > Magnoliopsida > Malvales > Malvaceae > Fremontodendron > Fremontodendron californicum. The sequence continues at coordinate 34,172,007 of JAULJL010000007.1, forward strand.
TATATGTAAATTCATCAGGAGTCACACCTGCATTCAGCATCTCCTGGAAAAGATCACAAGCTTCAGTAAGTCTACTCTGCTCACAAAGACCTCGAATCAGTGATGAATATGTAACTGCATCTGGTTTAACTCCTTTCTCAACCATCTCTTGCTTCATTTGGAATGCCTTCTCCAAATCCTGGCACTTACAAAATCCAGAAATAATTGTACTATAACTTACTACATCTGGAGCCAACCCTTTTTCCACCATATCTTGCATCATTTTTAAAGCCTCTTCTACCCTTCCAAGCATACATTGCCCATTAATAAGAGTATTATAAGTAACTAGCGAAGGTGAAAATCCGTTCCTACCCATTTCATTTAGTACACGAAAAGCTTCATTTAAAAGTCCTCGCTGGCAGAACCCATTTATCAAAGTAGTATATGTTCTCTCATTTGGACGAAGTCCTCTAACATGCATCTGATCAAAAAACCCCATTGCTCTGTTCATATTCCCAGACTTGCACATACCATTAATCAACGAAGTATAAGTAACGACATTTGGAGTCAAGCCATTACTCACCATCTCTGAATGCAAAACAAGCGCTTGATGAAAATTACCATCTTTACAATGCCCATTTACAAGTGTATTATAAGTAACCTCATTCGGAACAAAACCTTTCCGACTCATCTCGTGAAGAACCTCACTCGTTTCCTTCATCCTACCTTCTCTACACAACCCATTGATGATTACATTATAAGAAATCAAATTTGGCTCCAAACCCTTCAATGCCATTTCCCTCAACAATTTAAATGCATCATCAATCTTCTTCAACTTACAGTGTGCATCCATTAGCGTATTATAAGTAACCACATTAGGCAAACAGCCATCTCTCTCCATTTCACTGAAAAATCCCAAACCCATATCCAAATTCCCAGCCTTGCAGAAACCCCTAATCAAAATGTTATAAGTAAACACATTGGGTGAAACCCCATTTCTAATCATCTCCGCAAAAACTTCCTCAGCAAATCTAACAGGCTTTTTACATCTAATCACGGCGTCTAAAATAGCATTGTAAGATAAAACCCCAGGCATAAAACCATTAAATTTAGCTAAATTAACAACATTAAGAGCCTTATCAATTAATTTCAAATGGGCATAAGATTTTACCACCAAGTCAAAAACAGAGGAACTTGAAGCACACAAATGGTAGGTTTCCTTGAGGCATTGAAAGACGAAATTTCCATGTGGATCGGACGTATGGACGGCGAGGTCCTCTGCTAGGGATTGTGCTGATTTGTAGAGCTTGAATTTGGTGAGGATGTGGAGGGTGAGGCATTTGCAGCGAGGGGTGAAGAACAGGTGGGGTTGCGCCCATTTTACGAACTTTAGGATTAGGGTTTGGTCGTTTTGGGACTTGAGGAGTAAATAAGAAGCTGCTTCGGGGGTGAAATTGGAAGAGAGGGAATTTAGCTGGTAAGGGTGACGTTTGAGGAAAGTTAAGGCTTTGTCTACGAGGAGGGCGTCGGAAGGAGATGGGAGGGAAGACAGAGAACGGTGGATATGGAGGTTTAGGAAGGGCATTTGGGGAAATTGGGAAAGTTAGGGTTTATCAGAGGTTCTTTGGGAAGAAGCAGAAGAGCCGTTGAAGTTGAAAGTTCTCTCCTTTGCAAGTTATTTTTCTTTCAAGTTTGCTGTTTTTCCCTTTTTTATTTCTCTCATTTTGAATTAGACGGGGATTTTGTTTACTATTAAATAAAAAAATTTATTAACGACTGTCTTAATGATATTTTTTAAGATTATTATATATAGTAATATTTTTATTTAATATATTAAAAAAGATGAATAAAATTATCAGTTTTTATATTTAATATGATAATTTTACTATAAATAGTATAGGGTTTGTATTTGATACACTATCAGTGTATACGTTTATATATTGACAGTGAATCTTACACTAACACCTCATTAAAAAATTAATCACTAATTCTAATCACTAACCCTAACTACTAACCCCTAACCTTAACCCCTAATCCGACAGGTAACATCGTAAGATGCACTGTTAGTGTATAGACCTATACATTGATAGTGCATCAAATATAAATCCAATAATATATTAACTAACATTAAAAAATGCCCTAAAGACACTCATTAGCAAAACTCATAAATAAATCGATTCGCTTAACGGATGTCTATAGGCATTGGTTAAGGATTATTTATTTACCATTTCAGAATTTTTTTTTTATATTTAATATATTACTTTTATTAAATTTAAAAAAAGTAATTCATTAATTGGTTCGTTTAACCGGTGCCTATAAACACAGGATAAGGATTATTTATTTATCATTTCAAAAAAATATATATATATTTAATACATTATTTTTAGTGAATTAAAAAAATATAATATATTAATTTTATATATTTTTATATATAACACTTTAATCAGTTTCCCTAAAATAAATTTGTTGGGCTTTAAAATAATGGGTTCTAACTTTCTATCCATTTTCCATTTTTAAATTACCCACTTTCAATTTAATTAAATTAATTTTTTGCCATTTTTTTTCCAGATCTGAATAATTATCTAGCATTTCTTTATAGCAAAATCCATCAAGATTGCTATCATTTTATCATTAAACACTAAACTTATAAGGATCCGGTGTCGTTCTTAGCTTCGGTGAAAATCCTTCCCACGCGCATCCAAATGAAGAATAGTTCATGTAAATACTAAATCATGAAGAAAATATCTTATCTTTCCTTTTAAAAATGAAAATAAATCCTCCTTTAAAGCAAATAAACAATATTTACCATACTGACAGCTAAAATTAAGGAAATAATAAATAATCAAAAACGAGTAACAAGACATATATTTGCCCCATTGAGGCTGGCAAGCTAAACTATATTTTTTCTAGATTATGATTTGCTTGCCAATGATATCTTTGCTGCCTTTCAAACTCCTCAAAGAAATTAGCATAAAGTTGAAGCCTTATAATCTGAGAGCTGAAGCCTGGATGTAGGAAGCATGCTTCCCGAGTCCCCAAATTTAGAAAGATCAATCCATTTTTACAGCCACATCTCGTTGAATTGTGTTCGAGCAACATGACATGATTACTACTTCCTAGAGTCACCAACATCCCTTGCGACATCATTGTGCCTTCGCAAGGGCTCGACTGGATGGACCGCGCAACAATTTCACAAACCCGAGGAAACTTAACTTCCCATCGTTATGCCTTATCCAGTCATTAAGAACTGCATGAACTGGAATAGAGGGTCCAAGACCAAGTTCCTGAATCATTAATTTTCACAAAAAGATGATATCAATGGCCTGTTTAGATTGCATATGATGGATGATTCAATTTCTAATTCAGTGTCATAATACAGATCAAAAGCTATATTATTTAGTATCTAAAACAATTCCAAACTTACAGATGCTAGTTCCTCGATGATAATAGCCCTGTTTCCGTCCTTCTCAAAAAGCTCATACGCACAGCGGGCGTGTTGTTCCCAGTGATCAAGTGCCTCAAGCTGATGGACACTTAATGCAGCTGCACAAAATTCTTCAAAATCCATTCTTCTGTATTGAAGTGCATTTAGCTGTCACGCAATGAAAAATTAAATGAAAGGTACTTGGATAAGCTACTTCTTTATGACCATATAGTCAAGGAATGGCTACATAAAAGAAAGAATAACTGAGTTCGTACCGATAAAAGAAAATCAGGAATGTGAGACTCCTTCATTGCATCTGTTGCATTTTTCATTAGGGCCTGTTTGCAAGAAAACAAATGATCAGAACAAGTGCATTATCTAACACTATCTCAATCTATGTTGCTCCGACTCTTCATTTTTTTTTTTTGAAGTATCCGTGTCCGACGTATGTCCGGACATGGGTATGAGGATATGACCCTCCAAAAATCTTCTAAATACATGAAAAAACTTAGAAAAAATTGAATATACCCGTGTCGGACACATACCTGTATCCGACACTCACACCCGAGTCCGAGTAACATAGATCTCAACCACGTTTTTGGGAGGGGAGAGGGAGAGGGAGAGGGGGAGGGAGACTAACCGTCTTAATATTCTCCAAGGTTATGCTACCATTTTTGGGCTCTAATAATGCAAATTGCTCTCTCAGGTAAAACAGTTCATCCACAGTCAATGTCTTAGACAATGCCTGCAGGAATGATATAATAAGATCGCTAAAGGTAATAAAACGTAAAAACTGATGATTTCTATTAAGTATAATCGATGTATCGGATCCTTCCACCAGAGAATCATAAATGACATAACTAAGAAAGAGCACTCTCAGAGTTGATTTTAAAGGTTTACTTCTTTGTAGCAAATAAATAAATAAAAGCTCTTTGATTCTCCAGGGCCTTTGTGGAGTAAATCATTCAAGTAAAGGACATGCAGCATAAGAGATCATTTACAGCTTCTTACATCATACTAATAGGTTTCACTTGGCATCAAGTCTTCAATGAGTCATGCTTTATCTAATTTGCATTACAAATTACTGAGAGAATGAAGTAATAATGAGCAAATAAAAGTTAAAGTTAAAAATCTTAAATTCAGAGGCCAACAAAATAAATAAATAAATAAATAAATATATATATATATATATACATTGTGCAAACAATGATTGGTCCATGAGCATAGTGGTTACAAGACCAGATTGTGGCATAGGTAGAGTACAAGAAGAAGATAAAATTTTCCCATTAGCATACACACCTTTAAAGCAGCCTTTCGCAAAGTTGATGATCGCATATATGCCTTCATAAGCCTAAATATTAAAATATCGAGCGGTACCCTTACATCATTATGATTCTGGATCCAAGGATGACCTGTGAACAGAAGACTAAGGTCAGTTACTCTAGCTCAATGATGTAGCAACCTAACATTATGAGTAAAAATGGTGCACGCACTCAGAGCCTGAGCTGCTGTCATCCGTTTCCTAGGATCCTTATTCAAGAGGCGCTTCACAAAGTCCTTAGCTTCTGTAGACAAGGAAGGCCAAGGTGCTTCATTAAAATTCGGATCAGCTTTTAGGACCGCTCGAAAAATTCCAGACTCAGTCCTAGCCCAAAATGGACGACTACCACATAAAAGAATATATGCTATCACGCCTATACTCCAAACATCAGCTTCTGTACTATAAGATCTATGTAGTACTTCGGGGGCCACATAGTATGCACTTCCCACAATGTCATTAAGTCTCTCATCTGGAAACACCATAAGCATTAGAAATTTAAAAGAATCCCCAAGGTTGAGCAGAAGCAAGCTGAGTGAGCAGAGTACAAACCTTGTCTGACAAAATCCGACAAGCCAAAGTCTATGGCTTTCAGCGGAGAGTTCTCTTCCTTAGACGCATACAGAAAGTTCTGGTCCAGAAAAGTGCTAAATTTAGATTGCAATACGGAAAAACACATAAAAAGTCAGAAGTTATTTACACAATATCTACCACAGAAAGACGGACAGACTCGGGCATGATGATGTGGCATGAGAAATGTCCTAGAACTTTTAGCAGACAAAAATTTCCCCAAAAGCCCCTCATCAGGTAAATTTTCAGCATAATCGTCAAATATAACTTCCATTACATCTGTGTTATGCTTTGTGTTTATAGAAAAATATCCAGCATGTGTTTGATTTTGCACCTATTGAGAATCACTACCTAGCCATGCATTTATGCTTTTAAATATTGAGTAACAAAAAAGAGACTTTGCTCGACCTCTGGCTTAAGATCTCGATGCACCACACCCTGGAGATGACAAAAAGCAACAACATTTAGTATCTGTACCATTACAGCCTTTGCATCATCTTCTGAGTATTTTCCACCCCTACAAGCATAATAGACCTTCAAGTTAGAGGCTAACATTAGAAAGATATGAGAGCTACAATAAACAATTCTGAAAATTTGAGTTATCAACTACTAGAATAATCACCTTGCAAGTATTCTATCCAAAAGCTCACCTCCTTCACACAACCTGTAATTTCAATTACATTACTCAAAATTTTATCCCAGATCAGAGATTATGATTAACTTGTAATAAAGCAGCAAGTAAGAAATGACCAATTGCCAGAGCATTAAATTCTTGAAAATACTTATAAATGCCAGAAAGCAAAATTGAAGATTAATAATTTGTAAATATTGCACAAATGAAAAGAAAAAAAAAAAAAAGAGCTAATGGTTCTTATTGACTTTTCCACAATAGACTATTTGTGGTGCAAAATTAAAATAAGATCATATGAATAGCAGTGCATGTTTCAAGCTTACTCCATTACTATATAGACATTATCATGATCTTCAAACGCGTCATAGAATTTCACTAGATTGTTATGTCCTGTCAAGGCTCGCAGTATCTTCACCTCCCTTCTCACATCCTCAATTGCAATAGCTGTTGTCATCTGACAACATAAAATATTATTAACTGTCATGAGAAAAAACACATAGAAGCAAACCAAGAGAAAAAGAAAAATACAGTACAAGATCATAATCTCACTTCATCGAACATCAGTACTTAGAACCTGTTTTTTCCCAACAAACAAACTGCATCTAAGATAACTAGACATAAGTGTTTTCTTCACACTTTATTTCTTATTTGAGTTGAAGAAGCTAGAAAATGAAGTTATAATTTTATAACACATGTCCTTCTTTATTTCCCAGAATAAGTGGATACTTTGACTAGCCAGAAAAACAAATACTTTTAGCATGGAAAGAAAAAATTTACAGAAATGACAATTAACTAATATCTTTCCTCTGCTAAAGTAAGTCACATGGGAGCAAAAAGAAGTCTATCTGAAGAACTTTTCATCAGCTCTATTCTATTGCATGTTGTAAAAGGAAATCTGTCCCTATTCAGTCCTCAGATATTTTATTCTCCATCTCACAAGGGGCCATCACAATCAAAGATTAACACATGAGAGGAAGAAAGCAGGCTAGATAGCAATTTATTAGTTGTTACAACATCTTAAGCCATCTTGCAAGAAGGGGTAAATTGAATCAAATTTCCTTCTTATAACTCATAAGATCTTGACCAGCAGCTAAGATTTTGTCAGCTCTTTCTCAGTTGAAAACAACTCTAATCATGAATCATCTTATGTTTGGTATAAATTGAAGCATAAGAATGAAATGATACAATGTTTCTCTCTGCCATGTAAAGGTTCAAAGCACCACTTCAAGGTCAATTGACCAAATAAAAATTGGGCCCAATGATGTACCAAATCCAGATAATGGTGTGCGATCAACTATAACCATTTGTTTTTTCGGCTGGGCTGTAAGTATGAGCTGGTAAAAGACAACAAGGTATTAGTTGACTGGTTCTGCATGACCCGATATAAATTACAGGCCCAAAGTTAAGACCCCATTTGAGACCATGATCTTTTCAATTATTCAGTCTATTCATAACCATTGGATAGTGGTGCTCCAATAGCAGCAGTCAATTCTAAGGTGCAGAGAAAGTGATAAGTCAATAAGTTTACTGGAGAAATATCAATACAATATTCACTTCCACCAGCATCCAGCCATATACAACTTAATGATGCAAAGATGCACTTTTTAGGGCCAAGATGTGATTTAGACATAAAATATCCAAGTAAGATGTGGTAAGCTTAACAGATCAAACAATCCAGGGGGGTCAGGTGGACCAAAGTAATAAATTATCAATCCCAACCATTGACCCCAGAAAAATCAATAAACAAACAAGTTGGTCACTTTATGTTGTTTTCCACTCATGAAATAGAAACGTAAAGAACTGAATTTAACCCCGCATTTTCTCCATCTAGAAGGATTCTGAAACAGTAAATTCCCCCCAAGATTTCTTCTTCCTTCAAGATTCTCTCCATACCACAATCAAGCTAAAGTCTTCAGCCCACTTACCTTGAAGTTAACACTTAAATAGGAAATGCAACAAAAATACATATACAAGACTGAAAAGTGTGTATAAAACAAAAATCAAAATAACCCTTCTTTGAAAAAGGGAATAAGAAATCAGCATAAACAAAATAGAAGGCCAATTTCAGCCAGAATTCAAAATCTAATACTTAATAAAAAGTAAAACGCACGGCCCGTGAATTTAATCTTGAAAAAGAAAAAAAAAAAACCATTTTTTAAGCATATATAACTATCAACATTTACAAATACATAGATTTAATATGCATTGCAAAAATATATAAACTTTAAAAAGAGAAAGGGAAAAAGGACCAACCTTGGACTTGGGGATGACTTTAACAGCAACCTGCTGGCCTTTGAACTCACCTTTCTTGAACTTAGCAGAACAAGTATACCCAAAATGCCCTCTGCCAATTTCCTCTCCTACTTCCAACCTACTCCTCAGCTCCTTTGAAAACCCAAATCTTCTATCCAACTCAACTCCTTCCTCCTCATCCTCCTCTCCCTCCGCAATTCTCGCCTCAGTTTCCGCTTTCTTGTTAGCCTTCCGCCGCCTCAGCACTGCCCGGATGTGCTTGGCGGGAGAAGGAGGAGGAAAGGATCTCCGAAAAAACCTGAGAGGAGTTGAAGGAGTCTTGGGTTTGTTTGGGTGGGCAGGGCTTGGTGTGTACATGGGGAGGAAAGGTGTGGTTGGAGGCAGAGGAGGAGCAGGGGATTTGGGTGGCTGAGGAGGGGCAGGATAGTCATTCTGCTGGTTCTCTCTTGAGTCATATGGGTTTGGTTTTGGAGGCTTCGAAGTGCAGGTTCCCATTGTCAAGGAAGATCAAGAAACTGCTGTTCCTGTTTGCATTTCAGAGATTTTTGAGGTTCAGCTTATTGTAAGAAACAAACAAAGAGAGAGATATGAAGAAAAAAAAAACATACATGGAGAGAAAGTGAGATTTTGCTGTTGTTTTATTGTTGTAAGAAGAGGAGGAAGAAATAAGTGAAAGTGATTAAAGTATAAGGCCTGTACAAGCTTGCCTAGCCACGTGGCACGCACATGATTTTTTTTTTTTTTCTTGATCAGTGTGTAATAGAGTTGGAAGTTGATTGGTTATGGCTGGCAATGCCCCCCAAAATCCATTGTCCTTCAAACAAATGTATAAACCTTGGAAACAACCTTTTTTTTTCATTTTTTTTTTTTGTATAAATACTACTAATTCACTTTGGTGTCAATGGAACAGTTCCAATTTAGGTTGTTTATTGGTCTGATCCCTAGCTAATATTTCTTGCATGGATGGAAATTAATCTTATTCAGCTTGAAAATAGAGATAATAATTATATATATTGAAATTGAAATCTTAAACTGTTTATTGTCATCTCTTAAAGATAATTGTATGAATCAATTGGATTGAACAATATTTCTAATATTGTTTTCCTTTGTTTTTTACACATCTTACATATCTTTCCTTTACCTTATCCGTTCATTTACAAAATTTCTATAAGCATAATATCTCATAATTTGTAGATCACAATATAATGTATTATCACGACAATTAAAAATACTTTTTAATCATAAGAACTCTTATAAGATTATATTAAAATGATGATGGAAGTAATTATTTTAAGTGTTTAGAATAATATTGATCTTACTTTTTAAAGATTGGGTTTGCTTCTCTAGCTTATTATTTTAAAATTGCCATAATCTCATAGTTTAAGTTAAAAGCACAATCATATGCCAGATTATTGAATTTGATCTCTTTTAGAAGATTTGTCCATTTTTTTTAAATGAGCAAACTTAACAATTACATAACTTAGTTAGGAAGTTGAAATATCTTTTTACATTAATCAAATAGTTGGTGTGCAAAACAGCTCATTATTAAATTTCATGTGAGACAAAGTGAGGTAAAAAGGATTTATCTTTCACTTACTACTTTGGGGTTTGTAGCATTTGTGCCTTGGATTTTAAGGGTTAGTTTTAACAGTTCCTTGGATTGTACTCTAAACTAAGTTCATGCATTGGGACCACTACATTTTTGGTTCTAGTTGTAGTTTTTGAGCTAGTTCCATAGTCGAGTTATTTGTCAGGTTCGGTAGGTTCTGTTTAAATTAGATCGAGTTTGGGATAGATATTTTTTAATTCGAACGGGTTTGATTTGGCTTAAACTACTATTTGATCAATAATTTTTTTTATTTTTATTTAAATTTAACTATAAAAATATATTAATATTAATATAAAATATTTTTAAAATATTTTTAAATAGTAAAATGAATTTTTCGAATCCGACCAAGCGTTGGACAAACAAAATTTGTTATTATTTGAATATAATATGATTTGATCCGATCTATAAATAATTTTAATTTGAAATCACCATAAAAATTATAATGTTAGTTGCCTAGAATTAAAACATAAATTGTAATTTTCCCTTCTTTTTTTTTTTTTTTCTCATACATTTTCTTCTAAATTCCTCTCCCACTCTAGGAGATCATGGATGCCTTTGATTTGATGGATCTTGAAAGTTCACTTTCTCTCAATCTAATCAAGGTCAAAGGAAAAATAGTATAACAAATTTAAATTTTGATTTGTGGGGTTAATTATTTCATGTTATTTTCCACCTTAGATAAACCCAAACAAGTAAAAAGAAAAAAAATTCTTTTATTTTTCCTTCTACTTGCTAAGAAAGCTAAATCTTTTAAATAATTTTTTATTCTAAATCAATAGTATGTATTGTGCCATAAAAAAATGAAAATTGATTTAAACAATCCAAAATAGATGCACCTTGCAATACTTGCACATGCAGCCAGCAAAATTAAATTGACATGCACATACATTTCAAATTTTGAGATGATTAAAGAAATTAATTTAGTAAGCAAAACCCTAAGTTGGTTCACATTGAACAAAAATCACATTAATATTTTTAATTTCAACATAATTAATTATTCAGTATGAAAACAACATTGCCAAAATATTACTTAATTTATGGAAAAATATATTGTTTCATGGAACTTAATTAGAACCTTATTTATCTAGTTCACCAATTGAATTTGGGTTTAACTCAGTTTATGATTGTAATTCATACAGTTATCTTTAAACGGTGACATCCAATAAATCTGAATTCAAATTTCAACGTCTGCAATTTCTTGTCTTATTTTCAAATTAGTATTTTTTGTACCAAAAAATTATTTACAAAAATCATGGATTTCATGGATTAATAATGTCGATCTCAAAGGATTCGTATAAACTTAACTTAATTAATCATGGATTTGATTGACTTGGGCGATTAAGAGCAATGAAAAGAAATCCCTTGAGACTTCAAAAAGCAAGCATCATAAATAAACTCACATGAAGTCCATGAGTGATTTTTTTTTAGTTTATGCATCAACAGTTGAAATTGAATGAATTTATTAACATTAAGTATTATTTTATATTCATTTCTTACAAATATGTATTATTGGTTCATATTAATAACAAAATTTTTGTACATTTTTATTAACTACTCTAAAATAATTTTTACAAAGTAAATCTGAAAATTTACAATTGAAGGTAAACTAATAATTCTAGATTTGTCTAAATTTTTTTATTGATGTCTAATTAAAAAAAAAATATCACCATATGCGTAATACGGGTTTTACACTTATAATTTTTTTAAAAAAGTTATTCAATATCTAAAATATTATAAATTCAACCGTCCTCACACTTTTATTTTAATTTTTTTAAAAATGATTCGTACATTTTTAAAAAATACGTAATAAGAATTAAAAAACATTTTAAAATTTTAGAGTTATATAATGGTTTTTTTTAAAGTTATTACAAAATTAATGTGTTTATAAGAAATATATTTAAAAAATGTATCTAATACTCTCATTTTTCTTTTTCTTTTTTGTTCCTTAAAGAGTCCTCAAACTTATTCTTTCAAAGGAAAATAACTTTTTGAAATTTCTCTTCCTCTATCTCAGCTCAATGCCATCATTGTGAATCAACGAAAACAAGTGGGATCCCCACTAAATGGCTAAAAGAAAAGAAAAAAAATGTCATTGTTAGGAATTAAACCCAAAAAAAAATTCTCTCTTTCTCATCATTAAGATGTTTTTTTGACCATTAAAGGGAAACTATGAATGCATTTGATTAAAGATATGTTCTCACCTTCCTGTACTTACTGTGTTTTGGTCCCATTTACATGCACCAGCTAGCTTTATTACTTTCTCAGTATTTATTTTGCAATTTTTTTTTTCTTTCTTTTAATCAAATATGAGGAGGCAAGAGCAACAAGTAATTGAGATTCCAAACCATATCTTGACTATTATATTCCCTCTCCTCAGACCAAACTTACTATTTATTAAGGTAAAAGTATCAGTAAATTTTGGTTTTTGTAAACATTTATGATTATAACAAATGATTATTGATCATCAGTTTTTTGGCAATAAGAAAATATATAAGAAAAGTCAGTGCAGAAAGAAATTATATTGTCATTTAAGTGCTTTTTAAATAGACTTGGCAACTTTAGATACAATAAAAAAAATATGAAACGAACATGATAAATTTAATAAGCACGAAAACAGTATGATAAACACGACGTGTATTATATTCGTATTTAGGATTTTGATATATTTAATAATTGTGTTGCGTTTATATTTAAATGGCTAACATGAAAAGAAAAAAAAAATATGAGACATAACAGACATATATGGATTGCTAGATTTGCTGCCAAATGGGGAGACTCAGGACTTCAAGCTTTTTGAAAACAACTAGCACCAGCACCATGGATGACTGACTAAGAGAAAACCATAACCAGTACTCCATATCTTCTTAATGATAACTCCATAGATGATGATAATAGCCATTCCTATATGTCTGTCTACTTTGGGGGGCTCCCACACATCTATGATGATGGGCATACGTGTGATGCATAATGCACACGTAAATCATGCATCATATTCTCCTCTTTCTTTCTTTCTTTTTTTGGCACTGCTAAATTATGCATCATAGACTTTAGCACATCACTAATTCTCTATGGACTGCAATCACCTTCTTGCATTCATTGCAGTTATCAGTCTCTTTTCAGATTTCATCGATTACCATTAATTAATCCTATTCTTTTTTGCACAAAGTAAGTATAAAAGAAGCATATATCTTAGGCAGATGCAAAAAGTAGTTGATTTGTTTGTAACTTTGGAACTATGAAACAGAATTTGAGTCTGAGAAGGAAACAAGGGATTAATGCAATGTTAGAAAACATGTTTAGGGATGATTGAATGATTGATAACAACCGATCAAGAAAAACCAGATTTGGGTTTGGGGTGGGGAGGTGATACAATGATTTTTCATCGGAATTTCTACTTTTATTGGGACAGTGAACAGCTATTGGAAAGCTGAACTTGACAGCTCATTGACGGTGGTCCTTTTGCATATATCAATATCCATTTGATGCTCAAAGTTACATCAAATCTGAAATGGCTATTGCAGACCAGATGGGTGAAAGCTAACCATCCTAATCTGTATACACAAACTTACAGAGAAACTTCCAAGTTCCAAATGGTCCTAAACATTTTGGAAGAATAAAAAATAAAGAGATTCTGATAGATACAACAGCCATCAGAATATAGACGTTTTCTTTTAATGAAAATTTAGATGAGGATGACTTTACAAGCACAAATCAATTTATGGGAAAAATATAGATCACATACGTTAAACGTTTGTGGTGTAATTTATGCTTCATAAGGGTCAAAATCTCAATATTGCTTCCAAGTTATGGCATCCTTAGCCAATCCATTAGGAGTGTCCTTATTGATTTTCTTATCCGAACCTACTTTCTTTGTTAATTTGTGGTCCAAACCTATCCGAATTCATTGTATCTTCAGCCTTGATACACTTCTTCTATCATCATAACTAGATTGATGTTCATACTTCAGAAGATGACCCTTTTGGTTAGTCATTAGAAATTTTATGGGGGGATAAGTGATTTGACATTTTATAAAAGAAGGAAAAAAAATCCCATAATCCATGAGTCTAAACTCTAAAGGGTACAAAACTATATCATATGGTGTGGGATTTCTCATAGCAGTTCAATACTGGTTTCATGTCAAAGTTCAAGCTATAAGTTTACTTAAATAATAACATATGAACAGAGTTCTAATCATGACTTTATCCAAATGAAAATTCCAAGAGTATTTGTATGGTTCCAAGAACGAAAAATACATCAGAATTTTATACTCAGCTATTTGCCTTTCATTCGACTCCTAGACATCCTCCCAAATCAACAGTGAAATACAATGTACCACATCTTGGAACTTGGAAGTAGATCCATCAGACAACTGCATTGTGAAAATACAGAGCATGATTCAATAGCTATCTCCAGTACATTGCTCCTACAGCTCCATGGAGGCCTTAACATAGAAACAAAGGTTTGAGAAGTAACAAAGCAAGCACTCAATTTTGCATCCCAATTCCCAATTCCCAAGTCCACAAATAGTGGAACACTGCCGATATCAATGAGATTTCTTATCTCTAAGCACCAGTTTTCCAATGGATTCTTGGTGAATCTTCAATCAAAGTGAGGAGTTAGGATCTTCTTCATCTGAGTCAAATTCAACCTGCAAGCAAGTTATAGGAATAAATGGTAATTATTCAACAATCATAGACTTCTATTCTTTTATTTTTTTCCTCTTCTTGAACTTGAATCAAATCATTTTTATCAGCTCCAAAATTCTGAAATCATAGAGTACAAGTGACAATATACAAATATTGAAGCAATTAGCAGCATGTTTACATTATATTAAGGGAAAGGAAGCTCACATTTTCATCTTTGTACCATTTACCATGGCAGTCACGTTTCCAACCTGCAGATGTAAACTTAAGTTCTCTCTCTCTACGTTCCCGGAAATCCAGTTGCTTGTGTAGTAACTTGTCAGATGTTTCATTTGCAGGGAAAGAATGATTCTGAAAAAAGTCAGGTGCCACATTTTTAACATCATTCTGTCTCAGCACCATGTCATGGTTTTCATTTCTCAAATTCTGCTTGGGAATTTTATTACTAAGTATCTCAGAAGCAGCCTTGTGTGCCATTTGAATCAATGGTTTGCTAGCTAAACGAGCATTTTGCTTGGTGGTACTAGAGTTAACAGAGGAAGTAGGAGAATCAGAAAAAGCTAGTCTCTTGTTTACTTCATCTCGTCTCATAAGTTCCTTTTCCTTCACCTTGGACTCTGCAGCCGAATGACGTGATCCTTTGCAATGCATCTGCAAAATGACTACAACAATCAGGAACTAGTGTTTTCGAGGACAATCCTTAGAACCAACAAAAGAAAATTAGCAAACTATCTTATAAACAGACAGGTAACAAGCAAAATATTAAAAGCTCTCAATTATATGACCGAATTACATAAGTGAACCCTAAAATTGATGAGTTAGCTGCCTCGGAAACAACCTCCTCCACCCAAAATCCCAGGGAAAAAACAAAAAGTTTTGAGTCTATATTCCTAATTCATGCAAAAAGTTAACTAATTCAAGCTAGAAAGGAAAATCGAAAGATGTAAAATTGCCTTATCAAATGGATAACCTACAATACAGAAAAGGAGGTGACATTAACATAGTATAACCTATGTTAACTCTTCATTTTTTTCTAAAATACCCGTGTTTGACATGGGTATAGAATATGGTCCTCCATGTATATGGAATTTTTTCTTAAAAAATGAGAATCATCATGTCGGACTCTACGCAAATACCCGAATCCGGGTAACATAGAGTATAACCTAAGATAAAAAGGTTTTCTTCCCTCCATCCATCTAAATTGCCTAAAATCAGGAAGCTCTCAATGGAGTAATCTTTAGAAAGAAAAGAAAAAAAACTATGGGTTATATATTGAGTACATTTACATTCCAAATTCATCAAAGTAGTCAAGAAAATGCCTTCTAATCAGTTCAAATAACTAATTAAGCTACCCCAATAACTAAAATCCAAAATTTTTCTTTCTTTCCAATTAACAGGATTATAGACATGGGTTTTAAATTTTTTGTATTTTTAGTATGATAATGGAATTAAAGAATGAAAGAAAATTGAAAAGGAAGAGAATAAATAAAGTGATGCTTACAGAAAGCATGAGAGGTGTATCAAGGATGGGATTGTGAGGGCAGACAATGGTGTATGCCTATTTCTGAACCTCCAATGCACAGGGAAGCTGAGATGAAGAACAACTTTCGAGTCTTGAAGATGGAAAAGAATGAACTCGAGAGAACAAGAGAGAAAGGAAGAAAGAGTTGAGAGAAATGTATAATTCTTGCATAGCTAATCAATACAGGGATTACATGGTTTTATACTAGCTTAGTAACTGAATGCATTAACTAATAACTGACTAACAATCTTCTAACAGCTTTACAACAGTAAACTAACTTCCTAACAACCTCTAACTGTTTTCCAACTAACTCCAACGGCACCAACGATCACCAACGGTCATCCTTAGCTTCCATTTCTTTTGCACGCATCAATCCCTCACCCATCCAAAAACCTTGACCTCAAGGTTGGAAGTCAGGAAACTGCCGTTGTAAATCATACAAATATTCCCAGGTGGCATCCTCAGGGAATGAATTGGACCAATGAACTAAAACCTACGTGGCATGTTTATTTCCCCTCTTAACCATTCTCCTGTCCAAAACAGCCATTGGTTCCAATGTTGGAGACTGGTTTGGTAGAGGTAACTGTGATTGGACTGGTATGGCAGTACCCACCTTCCTTTTCAACTGAGATACATGGAAAACAGGGTGAAGTTTAGCACTGGCAGGAAGTGCTAATCGATAAGCCACAGACCCCACCTTGTCCACAATCTGATATGGGCCAAAATACCTTGGAGCTAGCTTCTGGCATTGCCTATCAGCCAATGAGTTCTGACGATAGGGTTGCAACTTCAAATACACCCAATCATGAATCTGAAACTGTCTGTCACTGCGATGCTTATCAGCATGAGCCTTCATCCTTTATTGAGCACGTCCCAGGTGATGCTTGAGAAGTTGCATCATGGCTTCCCTAGCTTGTAAGCTTGTGTCCACTGTTTGAACCTGAGAATCCCCTGGAAAATAAGGAACATGCAGGGGAGGAGGATATCCATAGAGAGCCTCGAATGGAGTGATACTCGTAGCTGAATGATGATTGGTGTTATACCACTATTCAGCCAGAGACAACCATTTGCTCCACGCTGTTGGTTGGTCCCCTGTAACACATCGTAAGTACGTCTCTAGGCAGCGATTAACAACCTCCGTTTGTCCATCTGTTTGTGGATGGTATGCAGTTGACATGTGCAATGCAACACCCTGGATTTTAAACAACTCTTGCCAGAAATGACTGAGGAAAGTAGGGTCTCTGTCACTAACAATGACATTGGGCAACCCATGGAGTTTGAATACACAGTCCATGTAACATTGAGCCACTGTGATGGTTGTGTAGGGATGGGACATGCTGATAAAGTGGGCATACTTTGTCAATCTATCTACCACCACAAGGATGACTGACTTACCAGAAGAGTAAGGTAATCCTTCAATGAAATCAAGGCTCACCTGAGACCAAGCTTCAGCAGGTATAGGCAGTGGCTGTAGAAGCCCTGGGGAAGCACTTGAATCATACTTAAAACGTTGACAAACATCACACTCACGTATGAATTGCCTTACCTGTTTGGCCAAACCTTTCCAGTAAAACATAATCATGAGTCTTTTGGTCGTGGCCTGGACCCCTGAGTGTCCACCTAACCCACCACAGTGATATAGTTGAATAAGTCTGGTACGCAGGGAAGCATCATTTCCCACTACCAGCCGACCCTTCCTTCTTAGCTGATCATCCTTCCAGGTATACAAGGTGTCTGTTGCTGGATGGAGGGTGAGCTGATGAATAAGTTCCTGGAATTAAGCATCCGAGAGCCAGCTGCTCTGAATTTGTGGCCATAAGTCTGATGAAACCCCTGTGACAGCCATGAGTAACAACTCACATGAGGGCATCCTTGATAATGCATCTGCAACAGTGTTTTCTTTCCTCTTTTTATAACTAATATCATAGTCATAACCCATGAGTTTAGTGAGCCATGCATGTTGACCTGGATGAGAAATTCTTTGTTGCAGTAGATGCTTTAAACTTTGATGATCTGTTCTGATGCTGAAATGTCTGCCTACTAAGTAGTGATGCCATTTGGTGACTGCATAGACAATGGCTAACAATTCTTTTTCATACACCGAGAACTCTTGATGTCTGGCAGAGAGAACTTTACTGATATAAGCAATAGGGTGTCCTGCCTGCATCAGTACAGCACCAATACCCTTACCTGCAGCATCAGTTTCAATAACAAAAGTTTGTGAGAAATCAGGCAGTGCTAGCACAGGTGCAGATGTCATTGTAGTTTTAAGCTCATGAAAGGCCACCTCAGCTTGTACATTCCATTGGAACTGATCCTTTTTCAACAGTTCTGTAAGAGGCTTACAAATGAGACCATAATTCCTCACAAAGCGTCTGTAGTAACCTGTTAGACCCAGGAAGCCTCTTAATTGTTTCACAGTCTTTGGGGTTGGCCATTTGTGAACTGCCTCAATCTTTTTAGGATCAGTCGAGACCCCATCAACTGAAATGATATGGCCCAGATATTCCACCTTGTGTTGAGCAAAGTAACATTTACTGCGCTTGGCAAACAAGGAGTGTTGCTGAAGAACTCTAAACACTGTCTCCAAGTGCTGTACGTGATCTCCCAAATGCCTGCTGTAAACTAATATGCCATCGAAGAACACCAACGCAAATTTGCGCAAATAGGGTCTGAAAATATCATTCATCAAACTCTGGAACGTGGATGGTGCATTTGTGAGGCCAAAAGGCATGACCAAGAACTCGTAGTGGCCATCATGAGTTCTGAAAGCTGTTTTGGGTATGTCAGGAGGGTGCATCCTGATTTGGTGATAGCCAGAACGCAAATCGATCTTAGAAAACCAAGCAGAGCCATGTAACTCCTCGAGCAGCTCCTCAATGATAGGGATGGAATACTTGTCCTTAACTGTACCCTTATTGAGCTCCCTATAGTCGATGCACATCCTCCATGTGGCATCTTTTTTCTTCACAAGAACTACAGGTGAGGAGAAGGGACTGTTACTGTATTGAATGAATCCTGTGGCTAGCATTTCTTTGCTCATCTGTTCAATGACATCCTTCTGAAGTGATGAATGCCTGTAAGGTCTCACATTGACTGTGGAAACTCCTTCTTTCAACACAATTTTGTGATCGTGTCCACGATGAGGAGGTAGTCCCTGAGGTTCATCAAACAACTCCTTGTATTGAGTTAACAGATGCTGAATTTCTGTGGGAAGTGGGGCTTCTTCTTCATGGCTGAGGTTGGTTGGACTGAGTGAAAACTCTGGTGTCTTATCCAAATCAATACAGCATAATTGAATCAAGGAGCACTGAGATGAATAGGGTAGTATCTTGGCCATTTGTTTGCTAGAAACTGCCTTGACTGTTGGATGATGCTGACTGCCTCTCAGCACATGTCTCTTCCCATTGACAGTGAACTCCATCCTCAACTGCTTGAAATCCCACTGTATCACCCCTAATGTTTCCAGCCATTGGACCCCTAACACCATATCACAACTACTCAATGGCAAGAGTAACACATCTGTTGTGAAGGTGGTGCCTTGTAAAGTCCAAGCTAGCCCTTTACACATAGCTTGGCATAGGACACTGTTGCCATCAGCCACTCCCACCTTCAATGGTCCAATGCTCACAATCTTGCTCCCCATTTTCTTTGCAAGATTTTCATCTAAGAAGTTATGAGTGCTACCGGAGTCAATCAAGATGTGCAGAGGTTTCTTTTTCACATACACAGTGACCCTCATGGTTCTGTAACCCTGTTCACTGTTGCCATTCATGGCATGTACTGATATCTGAGGATTATCATCCTCGAAATCTTCCAGTTCTGGGCTCACCTCAGCCTGGGAATCATCTTCAATCTCACTGAGCTCAATGGAATATAACTGCCTTTGTCTACACTGGTGCCCCGGTTCATATTTGTCATCACACCAAAAACACAAGCCCTTTGCACGCTTCTCATCAAAATCAACACTGGTTCGGAGATTGGGAGGTCGATCAGGTCTCTTGGTGGAATTATAAGGTGGTTTGGGGTATGTAGGTGGTGTAGACTGGGTTCTTGGTATAGGGGCCAGGTGTGGTTTGAAAGTTGATGGTTTAGGGGCAGGTGTGGAGGTAAAGAGTGGTGGTTTTCTGGACATATTGGGTGCTAGCTCTCTATGTAAGGTCTCTAGTGTAGACTCCTGTAGTTGTGCCAAAGCAAGGGCATGGGGAAGAGTCTTTGGCATAAACATTCGAACTGGTTTTTGGATAGCTTCTTTTAATCCTTTCAAGAAGAAGCTCATGGCATATTCCTTTGTAATATCAACCCTGCCAATCAAGAACTCAAAATGATCATGAAACTGAGCTACTGTACCTGTCTGTTTGAAGTTCAAGAGCTCTGTCATGTAGTCCCCATACAACTTGTTTCCAAACCTTGCTTCCAGAGCCTGAACATACTCTTCCCAAGAGGCTGCAACATTGCCTCCTTTGTACTTAATCCAGTTTTGATGCCATTGAAGAGCCCTGCCTTCCAAGTTGATGATAGCCAGTTTGATCTTGGCCCCCTCTGGTGTGCCATCCAACTCAAAAAATTGTTGGCATCTCAAAATCCAACCTCCCAGGTCATCTCCATTAAATCTTGGAAAATCCACCTTAGATTGTCGAGTGGCCATGTATTGGCCCCTCACTTGTTGTCCTGTCTGAGCACTGGTTTCTACATTATGCAACTGATCCATTAACAAATTCTGTTGCAAGGTAAGAGCAGTGATGTCTTGTTTTAGTGTTGCAAATGTCCTTTCTTGCTGATGTTCTTGCCCCTGCACTCTACTCAACAGTTCCTTCAGAGATTCCTTGATAGCTTCCTCAAACTTGCGAGCATCATGGGAGCGGGTGTTGTTAGCCATTGCAGGTGCCAGGAAAGAGTCTCTGATACCACTTGGTGTATGCCTATTTCTGAACCTCCAATGCACAGGGAAGCTGAGATGAAGAACAGCTTTCGAGTCTTGAAGAAGGAAAAGAATGAACTCGAGAGAACAAGAGAGAAAGGAAGAAAGAGTTGAGAGAAATGTATAATTCTTGCATAGCTAATCAATACAGGGATTACATGGTTTTATACTAGCTTAGTAACTGAATGCATTAACTAATAACTGAATAACAATCTTCTAACAGCTTTACAACAGTAAACTAACTTCCTAACAACCTCTAACTGTTTTCCAACTAACTCCAACGGCACCAACGGTCACCAACGGTCATCCTTAGCTTCCATTTCTTTTGCACGCATCAGACAAGACAAGCGTATTTGCCGGAAGATAGCTTATTGTAAGATGAGCCATGAACACCCTCTATAACAACTTCATCAATTCTTCTCTTTCTGTATTGTGCTTCTCTTCCCCAATTATCCCCTCCGAACACACTCATTTTTCTTTCCCTTCCAACGTTCAAGCCTTTCTTTTGTTTCCAAGACTGCCTCTTTAATTGGGTATTATATGATCCACCCCTTAGCCTAGTTAGTCTCGAATCCATTGGGCCTAAGCTCAAATCCTTTAGCTTTTTTTCTTTTAAATCCCCAAGCAAACATTGCTAACATTTTTTTTTTAATTATTATTTCAAGTCTAATAAAAGGAGAACTAGATTCCAAGCTTTTTATTTAATCATCATCCTTTTCCAACAATGTATTTTTCTTTCTTTTTGGTATTACTTTTGTCATATTGGATTATGTAATAGAAAAATTATCTTATTTATCGGGTATTTTTTAGATTACACAAGTGAAGTTAGTTGGATAACATATATCTTTAGAATATACTTTAAAAAAATTAATATATGACAGTTTCTTAATTTAACTTATAAAATTAAAAAAATTTATTATAAGTGTATCAAAAACGAATTTTAATATAAAATATCTTGTTTAAAAGAAAAATTATAATAAATGAACTTAATGCAAGAGATTTGGCATGAAATTTATAAAGTTGTGCAAGCTTTTTTATTGAGTAATAATAACACAGAGATTATTATCTTTTATTCTTTTTTTAATTATAAATAAGAAATTTTATTAATCATACAAACTTTATGAAAACTAAGAAAAACATTTAGACAAGCTAGAAATATATATTCCCATTGAACAAAAATTATTAACTTGTATTGTAGACTATAATTGAGACTCCATTTTTAATTTAAAAAGAAAATGCTTAAATATATTAAAAAAAAAATTAAATTAAAACTAAATAATCATTCAAGCCCTCAAACATCTATTTTCAATTAATTGAATTATTGATTGGACAAAAATTGATTAAAAACTATAATTAATTTTCGTCCAATGGATTCAAACGAATAAAAATAAATGTTTGAAAATTCAAATGAATAAAATCCAAAAAAAATCATCCCTTTAAACACAATCTGTCCCAAGCGAAGCTTTTGTTTATTCCAAGCTCATTTAGTATAATCACGAAATGAAAAGTATAATATAAAACAAAACTGACAAACAAAAATATATCAATCCCTACAAATACAATAATCTTGTTCACTAAAAAACCTTGTATAAAACAGCACCGCATCGATCTTCGCAGCTCTCGTCTCCATCGATCAACGGCGGTGCCAACGAAAAATTGGCACGACCATGAACTTCATACGACCAACCTTGCAATGGAAACCATTACGTTCACCACAAGCAAAGTAATAGGGCCTCCACCTATTGAGCACCAAGTGGAAGCCGTCGCCGCCGCCTCCTTGTGTCGGATCTGCAATCATCTTTGCTCTTTTCAAATCGCAAGTCAGGAAGCTCCATAGGTTTGGTAGCAAGTAAACGCTGTGAGGAAATGTGGTGTTGCTTGGTGGATCATATTTGAACACTGCAACCATCATTTTGTTAATTACCATATGATAGGGTTAGTTTAGTATTGCTATTGAAAAAGATTGGATTAAAAATAATTTGGATTGAAAAAAAAAAATGAAAAAATATGGTTTAAATTTTTTTAAGTGTTTGACATTTCTATAAAAAAGTGTTGTGAGAAATTGAAACGTCAAAAGAATATATATTTAAAATAATAAAAGTGTAGAGACGTAAAGATAATAAAATCATTTAATTCAAAAATCAGTTTTTAAAATTCAAAAACTCTTTTTTTTTTTTTTTTTGACTTTTTGGATTGGGTTGTCAAACCATGATTTCAACTTTCAACCGCAAAAATTATATTTTATTAACCCATTTAACATTGTGATTGCAGTTAAACGTAAATTTTTACTTCAAAACAGCAATTCTAAACTAGAACTTAACCATGTTCCTCTTTCTTAAATCATAGCAATATTTTGAAAAGATCACAAAGAGAAGATTTAACTCACCTAGAGTATCATTGAAGTAGAATAGACCATTTTGGAATGCCCATTCAGTGTAGTTGAACCCAAAGTGCCAATTTTCCGACCCACCGACATTGATTTTGTTGGGGCTTTCTGTTTGATTTGGGGGACGATAAGAGCCCCAGCCCCAGCCAGTGTGGTTAAAGCCAGAGCCCCAGTCCTTGTCGGCCATGCTCATTCCCCACAAGGAAGCTACCATCATTGCTAGCATGAGACTTCGTGAACCTGTAAAACCCATGTTCTTAAATCAAAGTTTTGTAACGGATCAAGCGATAAAAAGAGATTGTAAGCTTGAATGTTTCTGGGATTTTTGAGGAGGATTGGATATCTTTACATAGAGGAAAGAGGATTCTGACGACACAGATGAATCTAGGAATAGATTACTTTTGATCTACATATAATTCTTGAATCTAGGAATAGATTACTTTTGATCGACGCATCACAAATTATTATGAATTTAATATTATGTTTTATTTAGGTTGTAAAATTAAGAAATTGAGATATAAAAAAAAAAACTTTTATATTTTAAAATTAAGGATTCGTTTGTTTCGTCGAAAATAATTTTTGAAAAATAAATTTATATTTTGAAAAAGTTTATATTTTTTATTATTTGAATGATTTTGTGTAAAATATTTTCGTTATTTGATATTTTTTTCAAAAATTTGTATTCATATAAAAAGATCGATTCTTACATTTAAAGTATCGATCCTTTTTTACTTTATTTTAGCTTTTATTTTTAGAGGGGTCGATCCCCATACGTGAAGGATCGAATTTTTTGCTTTGATTCAAGAATGGATCGATACTAAATTTAAAATCAATCATTTTTGTTTTGCTTCAACTTTTGTAAAAATTAATTAATTTTCCGTTGATCCGAAAATTATTTTTTGTTAACTAAACTATTTTTTACAAAAATAAATATCAAAAACAAAAAATTTTCAAAGATTATTTTTCGCGAAACAATCATATGTTAAAGTGTGAACAAACTCGAAAAGACATGTTGGGTAATGGGTTAGTGAAGAATGAGTAAGACAAATTAATCTCTTTGATTAACCCAGAATGGATGAACACAATTAGTTTCCATAAAATAAAAAAGTAATGATTTAGTTTCGGTTGAGTTTTTTTCTTCAACTGGGTTTTCTCTTTTCCACCACAAATTTGGGTCAAAACATTGAGGAGGTTCTTGTATTATATTATCTAGTGTAAATTAATTTTTATACTATAAAATTATAAAATTGAGTAATTTAATTCTTATGTTTTTAAAATTGAAGCAAAAAAGTAAAATCACTAAATGAACTATTTAAAAAGCTGACGTGATATTTAACCTGTATTTAATTAATGGTGTGAATGTTAAATGCTGATATGACACTAATAAAACATATTATTTTAAGATAACGTGGATAAAATAAATAATATATTTTCAACAATTTATATGTTATTTTCAACAACTTGGTTATTTATTTTGTCCACATCATCTTAAAGTAATATATTTTATTAGTGTCATGTTAGCATTTGATATCCACGTCATCAATTAAACACATGTTAAATGTCATGTTAGTTTTTTAAACGATTTATTTAGTGATTTTATCTTTTTCTTCAATTTTAAAAAAATAAATATTAAATTACTCAATTTTATAATAAAATGATTAATTTACATTTCCAAATACTTTGATCACAAATTTGCCAGTTGACTCAAAATAAGATGTGAAAGTCAAAGGGTATGTACATTTTCACGCGGACACAACTGGTCACACGTTTATATGATGTAATAATGACGGTTTAG
The DNA here is from genome assembly GCA_030761205.1 of Fremontodendron californicum. Classification (NCBI taxonomy): domain Eukaryota; kingdom Viridiplantae; phylum Streptophyta; class Magnoliopsida; order Malvales; family Malvaceae; genus Fremontodendron; species Fremontodendron californicum. The sequence continues at coordinate 34,197,058 of JAULJL010000007.1, forward strand.
CAGTGGATTAAGATTGATCCTCGATCTTTAACAAAATATATATATATATTATCCTTTAAATATATAAAAAAAAAAATTTAAAAATTAAATATATTCATGTTGAACATATATCCGTATCCGATATTCATCTCGAATTTATAAATTGAAACGAGAGTTAAACAGCATAAATGATTTAGTCAAGCTAAAAGTTTAGGTTTTATGGTTGGATACAATTAATGTCGGACATATATTTCAACTGATCAAGCTATTACATGCCATATTTCTAGTTCCTCGTAAGCTTTTCATTTTAGTTATAGATGTGGACAGAAGGGGTTTATGGAGGCATATTGAGACTATGTTTCAATGTTTCTGTGGTTCCCGATGGATCATCGTAGATGATTTTAATGTTATCCGATTTCCAACAGAGAGTTCAGATTTTGACGAAAGTTAGATTGTCATTCCAGATATTGAAGATTCTTGTCTTAGAAATGCAGATACAGAGCTGTTTGATCATCCTTATGCTGGTCCTCTTTTCACTTTTAGTTTGGAATAAAAGAAATTGTCCCATACAAAATTGTACATTTTTATACCAATTTTGTAAGAAAGACAGAAGGATCATCTGGGACTAAAATTTAATCAATCTTAGTCTAAACATTCCTAGGTCCTAAAATTAACTTGTATGAAAACTCTCATTAGAAACAACAAATGTTTCAAGCCTCAGATTTTGCACAGTTGAATTTGCTGGAATGCTTCCTCTGCTTCCCACTGAAACCTGAGGAAGATTAGTAAAATCAACATGACACAAACTCTCTTCATTGTTTCCTGAATGAACACAATATACTGTTTCTTATTGTCTCTAATTTCCATTAGTAATCAAACAATTGCACCAGAAAGCAGAGGCTGAACACCCATACCTACTATTTTGTCCAAAAGGTAAGAAAAGCCTGAACCAGATGACACTATCTCACTATGCAATAGCAAAAGATAATTGAAGCTCTCAACCATCATGGTTATCAGCAGCTGCATTTGCACATTCCCAGATAACATCATGTATCATAATATCTCAAGCATCAATAAAAAAAAAAAAAGAATAAAAGCAAGCCAAAAGCAACACACACGACGTACCAGTTGAGTTTGGTTGGAACATCTTACGATATCGCCTTCTCTCCTCATTGCGCCGATCATTGATCTGCACACCAAGTTTTATTGCATAAACATATTTGTTTATAAATATTTAATGCCACAAGATACTATGAATTCAATTTTATCTACCAACCTTTTTCATAGCAGCAGCAAGCTCTTTCTTTATTCCACCTGAACAGAATATATGGCAAAAAGTTATCAAAAAGTCTCAACAAGTTCCACATATTAACATGTTGACAATATACACTGCCTTGTTATAGTCATCCCGCATATGTAGCAGGCATGTTCACCAAAGATAAGAAGATATATCCTTGGCCTAATTATATGTAGAAAATAAAAATGAGTCAAAGCCAGATAAAGTTAACTACACTTTCCAAGATCCCAATTTGAGAGAGTAATTTTACCATTTCACATCCTGCCAAGCCCTTAAATAAAGACTAAGTTGCTCCGACTCTTCATTTTTCTTGAAGTATCCGTGTCCAACGCATATCCGGACATGGGTATGGGGATATGACCCTCCAAATACATGGAAAAACTTCGAAAAATTGAACATACCCGTGTCAGACACATACCCGTATCCGACACTCACACCCGAGTCCGAGTAACATAGAATAAAGATACAGCTCAAAACTTCTAAAAAGGAGAATGATCGAATATTAAGTTCATTGTAGCCAAGTCAAAGTTCATTACTAACCATCATTTGGCTCCAATTGCAAAGCTTTCTTGAAGCTTTCAACAGCAGCATCAACATCATTAAGTGCCATGTGTGCCTGCCAGATAAGTATCACAATCATTAGGACAAGAATGTGCTTGAATGGACAGAAAGTACAGCATAAGGAAGATAACAAAAAGGCAAGCTGTAAAGACAGCTTCTAAGGAAGGTCTATGGTATGCATCTCAACAATTTGTCCCTTAAGAGATGACTAGCTTAGACCAAATATAAGCCAAAGCCGCCGGCATCCAAGAGATTAAAATCATTACCAATGAGAGATACTAACCAGACCTTGGCGAAACAAGGCTTTCACATTGTTATCTCCATCACTCATTGCAAATTCTGTGTCCAATAGTGCTCCTTTCAGATCCCCTAGTTTTAGTTTACAGGCCTAAAGCCACATAACCCATCAAGTATTAGAAAAAAAAATGTAAGATAACAAAGATTAGTCCAAACTAAAAGTTGACGGACAAGGCAACGATAAAAGATATTAAAAGATAAACAGAACATAAAACAATAATAGTCAATGTTTAATCACCTCTAGGATATCAAAGTAAAAGTTATTTTCTCACATGGCATCTAGGCAGCAAATCAGTGCTGCCTAGGTTGCAAAATTATTCAAACCTATAGTGCCCAACAATTGATAGAGTCAGTCAAAGAGTGAAGAATGAAGCTTACAGAGCTATTTGTGAATATCTGGGATTTCGTCTTTCTCAAACTTGAACTCTTCTCTGCAAAGCCACAACATAGTACATGCAGACCAACCACAGTGAATTGAGAATCATACAACTTTATTTAAAGTGAAAGATGATACCATTTACAGCAAAGAAATGTTGTCACCTTCATCAATCCCTTCTTTCTCCCAGCAGATATCTAAATAGCGTAGAGCCTTCCTATACTTTCTGAGAGCCATCTTATAGTCTTGTTTCTATTAAGGACATTGATTAGCAAAAATGAGACCTCAAAGGAGAAACTAAATGGAATGGGAAACAAGGGAGAGAAAGAATGAGCAATAAATCCAGGAAGCACCATCTTGAAATATCAAGTGTAGCAAGAACATTGTATAAGCACGATCCCATGTGACAATGAACCCATTACTTCATTAATAAACATGCATAAAGAATTACCTTATAATGTTCATTTCCAAAAGCCTTAATAGAATCCACAGCAGTCATCCACCAAGAAAGCTCATCAGGACTCTCATCAAGGTCAGCTGGCCAATCAGCATAAATATCACCATCACTGAAAAAATTGGATATCCCATCATCTGCGTCCTCTGGGATTTCTCCACAATCAGCAATTGTAACATCGACAGTGGGACAATCAGCTTCACCAGTTGTTACATGTTCAATTGAACGAACAACTCCCATTCCTTTGACAACCTTACCAAATACAACATGCTTCCCATCTAAATGAGGAGTGCGAGTTGTGGTGATGAAGAACTGGGACCCGTTTGTGTTAGGACCAGCATTTGCCATAGATAACATTCCTTTCCTTTCATGTTTCAATTCAAAATTTTCATCTTCAAATTTCAAACCATAAATTGACTCTCCTCCAGTACCATCTCCAGCAGATATATCTCCACCTTGTACCATAAATCCTTTGACAACTCGATGAAAACGAACTCCCTGAAATAAAAATACATGTATCATTCAAGCACAACAAAACTGAAATTTCCATCCGAAGGAAGGTATAATAATTAATCAATGAAATTCATATTGATATGTGTTTTATGCAATATGCTACTTGCATTGGCATAACCAATTTTGAAAACCACAAGGACATGTTTGGATCACATTTTTAAGTCAAAGAATGAATATGGAAGATCTATTCTGAAAAGAAAAAAAATTAAAATCAAGACCATGTAAATGATTTGAATCAAAGCCAAGCACCCCTAAGTTATTCTATTTCTAGGTGTCAAAAGCTGCCACTCCAGTGTGACAGCATTTCATAGACAGACCACTTGTAGCATTACAAATATTTAGTAGATGACATTTCTAAATTTTTCCATCTGTTAAAAGCTGTGATTTACATGGCATTAATTAAAAAAAAAAAAAAAAAAAAAAAACAATTGAATCCTAACTGACATGCTGATTGCCAAAACTATCAGTCAAGGAATGTTAAATGAATTCGTATATATCTTTGTTGTTGGGAAAGATCAAAGATTGAAGCTTAGACTATAGCATGTAGAAAAAAATCATAAACAACCTCCAAGTCTTGAAGATTATCACAACTGAAGCAAACAAGGCAAAAGTATCAAAGTTCCAAGTATTTCCAAATATTCCTATTCAAATGATCCATTAGCAAAATCAAGTAGCAATATTGATTAAGGTTGGCAATAATACTCAACATGCATACATACATACAACATCAGGAAAAAACAATGTAAATATCTCCAAGATTTCTCTCCTCTACTGAGACTCTTCCTACCCAAAAAAAAAAAGAGACAAACCAATTCAAAGAGTAAAAAGAAAAAGTCAATCTTTCATTCCAAGAATACAAAGAGAAGCAAAAAACTCCATGACTTCGGACGAGTTCAATGACATAAAAGTCATTTCATATAACCACAACCAAAACAAACATAAACCCAGATAAGCAAACCCCCTACATTAAAACAACAACAAAAAGAGAGAGAGGGGGAAAAGAAACCTTATAATGAAGAGGGACACCAGTGTTAGGACCAATGCCCTTTTCACCAGTGCAGAGAGCCCTGAAATTCTCTGCAGTTTTGGGTACAACATCATTGAACAGTTCCACTATTATCCTTCCTTCAAGCTCTTCTCCTAAGCTTATATCCAAATAACACCGTTGCCTCCTCTTCATCATATTCCTATTATATCTATCTCTCTTCAGTCTTTTCCTTTCTTTTCTTTCTTTTCTTTCTCTCTCTCTGTTGCTATACAGTTCTATGTTTATATATATATATAAAGAGAGAAAATTACCTAACTCTTTCTTTCTCTCTAGAGACTTCTCTTTCTTCTCTGTAAAACTCTAGTCCCGCTTTTTTTGTTTTAATTTAATGGGGACTCTTTGGAGTTTGTTTAGGTAATCGCTGGTTTGCACTTTGCTCCCCCTTCTCTTTCTCGCTCTCTTTGTTTATTGTTTTTTTTTTTTTTTTCTTGCTGTATAAATAATTGTAGAATACAGAATTTATTTTCATTGATAACCCTTTCTTGTATTTCTCTGTATTTTCTTTTCAGGATATTAATTTTGTGGGTTTTATAGTTTTACCCTATACACTCCTTAATCTTTTAAGTCTAGAACATTCATTGGTCAAACTTAATAAATTCTTTGTAAGGATGTATATAGTAGTATTTTTAATTTTCCATATGAGTTATTTATGATTGAATTAGATAAGATTTTTTTACCAAATATAATCTCATTTAATTTATGTTCAGGTTGCTCAATTCCTAATAATAATACACATTAATGAATGGTTACATCATGACTATGACTAGAATTTGATACATTCATGGATATAAAAAATATTTCTAACTATATAAGTAAAAAAGGTGAATAATTTTTTATAATAAATAGGTAATTTTTAAAAAATATATATGTATATAAAAATTTGAAAGATATATTCTATTTTTTATATTATGATTATGTTTCATTTTTTTTACCAACTAATTTAATATCATTTGATTCGTAATATTAAATTTAATCAAATATTTTATAAATAGTATAGATCTTAAATTGGATTTCAAGCCTAATTCCACCTTACGACGAGTGGTGGACTTGATAGTGGGTTTGGGTCATGAATTATAAGTTAATCAACTGTCTATATAACTACTAGTACTAATTAACTTCTTTTTTTTCTTCTATAAAACATTGATTAGGTCATGAATTACACTACAAAATCTTCACTTTGAGACGTAAAAAAAAAAAAAAAAACCTTTTTATTATTCTTTTTCACTTGGGATTTCAATTTTGTTGGATTTAATTTAAGGTGTAAGGAGTTTATATGAATCTACAATATATATCTGTTCTTAAATTATATTAAAATAAAGTATTTAATTTTTAGCACAAAAACAGAAATAATGATTCATACTCCTAGTCTTTGTTTTTTTTACAAAAAGCAAAAACAAAAGGAGGTTAAATGCAATAGGCAAATAATCATTGTAAAAAAAGAACATAATGGATGAGGATGCCAAAAAAAAAGGGAAGGAATTAAAAATCTTTAAGAAATAGTTATGTTTTTGAAACTTGTTATGTAAAAACACAACACTTACTTAAACAGTTGTTGTGTAAGAAAATAACTTAAGCTAACAGACAAGTTACAAGTTACTAATGTAACTTTACATTGTCTATAAAATGAAACTTTTTTATTCTACCATTTACACAATTCTACTGAAACGTTTATGATTTTATTGTATCGTGAAGGCATTATAAAATCTTAAAAAAAATATTTTTTACATCTCAAAGTCTATATCTAAATCTCTCATCTCCATTTATTTTTCTAACAAAAACAGCCTCAGATTGTGCGCACTACGCACATGTATGTTAATCTGTCAACATAAGTTGGTTAAGCTGTGCCATTTTGGGCTTTTTCTTTATTATAATCGTCACTTCACAAGAAACAGTTGCTTTGACAGCAAAATTTCTTGACGAGGTTGCCTATTTTCTTTGCGCACATATATATATATATATATATATATATTCTAATATATTAATAACAAAAAAACGAGATTGCCTATCTAAACATTTTGATTTTATATATAAAGTTTATTAACTTTATATAGTTTACTATTTGATTGGTGCGTTTCATTTAAGCGATCGGTAAGAACTTTCTTATTGGATCATTTATGCCGTTTTGATATTAAATTGATCCAACCTATTATTTGATTGGTGCTTCATTTTGAACGATCGGTGGAAGCTTTCTCACCAAGTCATCCATATTGTTTTTACATTAATTTTTAAGTTTTCATCGATCATCCAAATAAAACATGAATAACACGGATTAAAAATTAAAAGCATCAATGACAAAAAACAGTAGTACTACTATTTTCCTTAGGATCTAATCTAAGTATACCATTGCCAAAAGTCAACAGTATGCAATCCCAGGGGCAACCCACCCAAGCTCAATGTGGTCCACTCAAAGGCATAAACAATGGCTAACCCAATTTTCAATTATGGTGGGTGATTTCAAGTTACAACTTGCAGCCACTTAACCAATGATCATGATTCATGGCCTGTTTTTGGATGTGAAAATTGAGTCCACGCAAGCTTGACTCAGGCAGGCATAGCCATATATATATATATTTTTTAAGAAGAGAGTAGGGGAACAACAAACTTTCCACTTTTCATTGGCAAATGAACCAAATATAATTTTGTATATTGGATGTTTTATTAGATCACTTATTTGAAAAATTGTGGGGCTTTTGAGAATGAAAATATGATGCAAGTGATTGTGAAATATTTGGAAGTTTTAATAACAATAATAATAATAAAAAAAAAAAAACAATGGATTAGATTAGAGAGCTTGCATCAACCTCCACCTATGGGTGCACCTTGGGAGAAAAGGATTCATTGATTAGGGTTGTTTTTATCCTAAACCATTAAAATAGAGAGAAAAGAAAGGTAATCGGATTATATACTGAAAATGATATTTATATATTAGATTTTGACACATTCGATGGTTGAAAAAATAAAAAACATATTTTTAGAAAATAGAGAAAAAAGTTACTTGATGAGTGATGATTTTTCTTTAAATGCACGTAAACTTAAATAAATAAAAATAAAAGAAAATAAATACTTTTAACTTTATTTTTTTTATTATTCTTATAATTTTTTATTTTTAAGTAAATTTGTTCAATTAAATTAAATTAGTTTGATTCGTGATATCAAATTCGGTTAAATTTTTTTATATAAATATAAATAGATACATAATATTTTACAAAAAAAAATAAATTCAAATACCTTCTGTGATGTGTAAAGAGTTACCCACCAAAGGGGGGAAAAATAAAAATAAAAATCCATGAAATATAATAGAAGGCAAACTTTGAGGTAGATGAAACCACCACTTGACTTTCATAGAGAGATCATTTAAAGCACCGGATGGCGGATGCGGCAACCTGAATATGAATAATTTATGAAGGAAAAAGGCTTTTGTCTCGAAAAAAGGGAAGAAAAGAGAACAAAGATCATCTCATATTTTAAGCATGAGTTTCGCTAACGAGTGTTTTTAAGATATTTTTTAAGATTAATTAATATATTATTTATAATAATAATATTATATTAATTACAAAAATTGATAATTTTATTTATTATTTTTAATATATTAAATAAAAATATTATTACATATAATAATTTTAAATAATATCCTTAAAAAATTTGTTAACAAAATCCTTCAAAGCATTAGCCACAGCCCATGAAATCCCAAAAGTTTTCACCATTCCTGGGGGGGCTTACTGCTCTATATTCTACAATATTTGGGCAATGAAACTGTCTTTTGGATGTTAATATGGGCTTACGAAGAAGAAGAAACCACACAAACAACCAAGAAAGCCCAACTTTCCATCTCTCAGAGCCAGAGGCCATCAACCCAGCAACAGGATTGTAATCATTGGCATTTTCTTTCATTTTTGTTTGTTTTGGGTACAATTGGACTATTGGAGAGTTCAGAGTTGAGTTGGGTTTATTCAATATACTTGTTTTAATTAGGCAATTATGGATAAGATCAACTTCTACAAAAAAAAAATGACATAGGGATATTGTTTTTTATGTTAATCTTATCACCTGGAAACATACTTTATATAAAATTAATCAAAGAAGAGTATCAATAATCAGTGCTTATAAATTTAATTTAATCAACCTCTTAACAAAGTGGTTAACTTCTCCTGATTGTACTGGTTTGTTTAATGCAAAAGTTGCCGCTCCCAGGCCAGATTTGACTGACAACAAAATCCAGGAGCTGGACAGGAACTATATGGAAAGTAGTTGTAATCTATGTTATTCGAATTTAAATTTCGGTGAATATTTGATATGTGTTCAATACGAATATTTTATTTTTATGTTCGAATATGTGTCGACACATATGTCAAATACTAATATTTTAAAAAAATAAAAAATTATTGTATTATTATTAGAATATAAAGAAAGGACAGTTCAGATTTGTACCCTGTAAGAGTCCTAGGAAGGGAAGGGAGAGAGTTACCCTTTTTCACCATTGAGGTGATAGTTGATAATGGATGGAGGTGGCTGAGCTGAAACCTGAGACAAAAAGGCTGCCCCAAGGCCCAAATCACATGCTTTTTTCAAAATCAAATATATATATATATATATATATATATTGTGTGTGACCTCATAACCACGTGATGTTCTACTGAAGTACTGATATTGCCATCCTACAAAATGGGTTTATCTTCATTTATATGCAAGTCAAATTTGGGGCAAGAATTTTATTTTATTTTTTGGCAAAATTTTGACTAGAAAAAGGGGCAAGACAAAATTTTCTTGAGTCCCAACTTTGAACCCTCTTTTTCCATTAAAACCGACTTTCTTTGCTATAAGGTTACTGTTTCACGTGAAACAAAAAACATTATTTGCTTTGCTATAAGGTTTCTTCACATACCAACGACAATGAAAAGTTATACTACTACTAAGTAAGTTTGATTATAACATTTACCTAAATGGTAATAGTTAGTTTAAAAAATATATTATTGATTTTTTTTTTTACGGAATTTCATTTTTATTGATAGAATATCTAATTATTTTTGTCGGTAAAATTTTTTTATTCAATAAATATGATAGATTTTTAGTAACGAAATTTTAAATATTAATAACGAATTTTTCGTTGATAAAAATTTTAACATTTTCGATCGAATATTGTTGTTGATTTCGTTACATTCAACAGAAAATTTTGTCAAAAAATTTCATTAGAAATGATATTTTTTTACTTGCAAAATTCTCCCAAATAAAGATCAAAACCTTATTGAGAAGGAAAGAGATCTTCTCCATACCAACACATGATTATCATAATTATTAGTACAAAATAATAACTATAAACAATTTTTTAAAGAAATAATTATGTACCCTTAAGATCACATATATATAGTATTTGCTAAAAACTTTTTTTGCTTCTTTTCAATCGAATTATTCTCATGAATGAATCATAAAAGAACCCAAGAGAACAATGACATTAACACTAAAAATTAACAAAAGTCTACTAATAAAAGAACAGAATTCATTTTTTTTTGCACGTACAATGAGAGTATAACTATAACCATGAAAGCAAAAGAAAAATAAAACACCCAAGAAATAATAATCAGGATTCACTGCTACTTCCATGTTGCTTTTGTCCTTGAACTTGAGCAGCTTGTTCATTTTCTTCTTCTTTGATTTCTTGTTGGGTCTCCTCTACAGGCACCGCCACTGGCAGGTCCTCCGTGGGGCGCGGCGGAGGCGGGTCGACCCGACCTTCAAGGCAAGAAGAGCATTTCCTCTCAACCCAACCTTCAAAATCGTACTGAACATGGCCCATGATAGGACGCCCTGAACACAGCCTCCCAATCATGCCAGCTATGACTCCAAGGATTATGATCACTGCTAGAACGGCTATGACGGGTCCAACCGACCCGTGACCCGTGTGGGCCGTGTAGGCTTGTTGGCTCACTCCTACGGATGGTGGCTGCTGCTGCTCTAATGGTGTAGACATCACCAAAGAAAGAAGAAAAAAAAACTTTTTTTTTCTTTCAAATATATGTATATTTGAAGGTGCTTTTTTTTATATATATTTTTTGGGGGGTTTTGCAGGGTTTAAGCTTCTGAGTTTGCAATAAGAATGGATGAAAATGATAAGTGAGAAGTGGGGTTTTGCTTTTTGTGTCAAGTTTGGATCATGAAAAAGAAAAGAAAATAAAAAAAGATAAAAAATTTAGTGAGTTTTTAAAGGTTTAAGGGAGAGAAAAATGTATCGTTAAAGAAGGAGATGAACAAAAAAAAGTAAGGGTAAAAAGGCAAAACAATGTAAAGGAGTTTCGTGTTGTTCGGTGTTAAACTGTTCATAGAGTGTTGGATGTGCTACACCTTTCTTTGGTGTTTTTAAGCATTAATAATGTTTTCATTTTTTTTTTTTTTAAATCTCAAGCTTTGCTTGAACAGAACAAGTAACTTTGAGCCGAGTAATAGTAAAGGTATCTTAACGGAACTTTTCATTTTTTAAAAATTATTTACGTTTAATATTTATATCTAATATATATATATTTAGATATAAGTATAAAATATAATTCTTTACTTATATAAAAAATTTAGAAAAAAAATCAAATATCTACTCAAACATATATTTATATTTGATACTTATCATCAAATTCAAATAATATAAATTAAAATAAAAGAGAGTGGTAGAAAAATAAAGAGAGAATGTTTAGTGGGGAGAGGAAAAAGGAAAACCTTTTCAAATGGAAGAGCGTTCTTTCTTTGGAATTCTTATTGAGTACTTCAAGAAATAGTGAAAAATTAATAAAAAGTTACTTTGACATTTGTTTTTTAAAATATGGAAAAGCCCCCAAAGAAATTTTATGGGTAAATGTCCTATATATATTTGCAGTTGGAAGCCTTTGTACGAGTTCCTCCAAAGAAAGCATAGAGTTAAAGAGAGTTGTCTTCATCTTTCATCTTCATCTTTTCCTTTCATTTCTCCAGTTTCAGCGAGGAAATGCCTTTTTAATGCAATGGATGGAGAGCCTAAGCTGCCTTGCTCTCGATGAGGCAACTCATCTCATTATTAGTTTCTTCAATTTTTTATAGGAGCATTGGATTTGGATGGCTTTGCCTTTGTTAAAGGTCAAAAAGTTAATAACATTATATGATTTTTTTTTTTTGGATTACCAAAAAGTAGCAAATAATGTTCAAAACTTCAGGCCAATTGGTCCCATCTCTTTCTTGCTTTTTGTTTTACCCCCATCTCCCAATCATGCATAACTGGAGGAGTCTATCATCCTCAGTGATAGCTAGTAGTTTTAAATAGTTTATTTCAACTCTAATTAATCAATAATTATAAGTTATAAACACCCGTTAAAGACAAATGGTTTTTACTGTTTAGGACCCAAATAATTATAAATTTTTTTATTGTTGAAGCTTGAGTTTGTTGTAAAAGAGAAAGAAAGGGGATTATATGACTTGTACAAGTTATGGTCACAAATAGTAATTTCCAATATGTGGCAATCATGGTTCCAAGGGTTTAAATGCTGCCAACCATAAACCATCAGAAATTCAGAATCCCTTAATCATAAAGGGGAATGGTGATGAACCAACATATTATTATATTAATACTGCATTTAAAAGATGAAAGGGACATAGAAAATTTCATTTTCCAGCAAAATGGTTAAATCTTTTAATGTTTTTTTTAGCTTATATTGGAGTTCCCCCATGAAAGATGAATTTTGAAGCTGAAGGTGGTGTGTCTAATAGACACCACATAACAGGTCAGGAATCAGTGTGGAGAATCTAATCTGAAAGCAGAGAATACATCTATGATTGATGTTGATGATGATGATGATGATAGTTCATGATATACAATAGTTTTTGAGGCATTTAAATACACAAAACAAAAAACAGAAAAGAAGGATATTTGAGAGAGAAAAAAAAAAGATGGGTGTTTTTGAAAGACAAGGACATAGATCTCAATGGAGGTCAGGCATCTAACAGCTTTTCTTTATATTCCTTTTTGAATCCAAGCACTCCTTGTCGGCTTCTTTATTGAATCTATATGCATTTGAGCCTAATCTTCTCCTCAAAACTCAAAAGAAACCTGACCTTGATCCCCAAGTGAAAGTGGAAATCCAAAAGGGAAGGGAAAAGAAAAGGAAAATAAAAGCATAATATAAAATATGTAGCTGTCTAGCTGAGCTGGGTGGAATACAGAGTTTTTTTTGTGCTCATATGCCTCTGGGAGGTGCATTTTGTCAAATCTAACCTGCCAAGGTTATATATACATAAATCACCACTCTTTTCATTAGTATCTGAGTTTTCTTTTTCACTTTTTCTTTTTTGGTTTTATATATATATATATATATATATATATATATATATAAAACCAAAAAAGAAAAAGTGAAAAAGAAAACTCAGATACTAATGAAAAGAGTGGAGAAATAGTTAAAATAATAAAGTTGAAAGTTTGGTTTAAAAATTAGGATATTTGTATAATCTTTTATAAAGTAATTCCAATATGACTTTTGTGATAATAAAATGTTGCATGGTAGAAAAAGATTTAGGATAAAATTAAAAGTGAAAAATTATATAAATAAAAAATTGTAATCAACTAAAAAAAAAAAGAAAAAAATGTTATGTATTTGGTTGAATACTAAAATCTTATTGAAGAAATTAGAAAGTTAATTTAGAATTTGTTAAATTTACATAATTGTGATTTAACCATTGTGGCAAACCTTTTGATTTTAGGATTTGTGAGTTATGATTAGTTAGTACAATAAATAAAGAAAAATAAAATTATATGTTGTTCCCCCTCTTATTATGCATAATATATCAAATAAATAATCTTACCTAAAATTGTGAACAACTTTCTTTTAAAAAAATATAAATATATCAATTGTTAAACAATATATTTTTCATCAAAACAAAAATATATATTTCATTAAAATAATAAAGTTGAAAGTTTGATTTAAAAATTAGGATATTTGTATAATCTTTTATAAAGTGACTCCAATGACTTTTGTGATAATAAAAAGTTGCTTGGTAGAAAAAGATTTAGGATAAAATTAAAAGTGAAAAATTATATAAATAAAAAATTGTAATCAACTAAAAAAAAAGAAAAAAAAATGTTATGTATTTGGTTGAATACTAAAATCTTATTGAAGAAATTAGAAAGTCAATTTAGAATTTGTTAAATTTACATAATTGTGATTTAACCATTGTGGCAAACCTTTTGATTTTAGGATTTGTGAGTTATGATTAATTAGTACAATAAATAGAGAAATAGTAATGTGATTTTAACCATCTTAAATTACAATGCATAAAATTAAATAAAAAAATCACACAAATAAGCAAAATTAACAATTCTAGTTTAAAAGAGTCATTTAAATCTATTTATTATATATATATATATATATTAAAGGAAATTTAAAATTTTTGGGGGGCCAAGACCCATTCTGGCTCTTATTACGGTCTTCCCCTATCTATATTGTTCCGACTCTTCATTTTTCTTGAAGTATCCGTGTCCGATGCATATTCGAACATGGGTATAGAAATATGATCTCTCAAAAATCCTCTAAATACATGAAAAAACTTAAAATAAATCAAACATAACTGTGTTTGATACATACCCGTGTTCGATACTCATACTCAAGTCCGAGTGAGATAAGTAATGATCCACAGGAGCACCACTTTGCAATTTGCAGGAACCTTATCACTTTCAAATGCCACGGAAATAGAAAGGAAATCAATTTGGTAAGGAATAAGGACTATACTTCAATTGGAAAAAGGGAAAAAAAGAAAAAGAAGTCAAGCATGAGAGTATAAGCCACAGTGATTCAGAGCAATTTATTAAGAAAAAGAACCTTTGAACTCCATTATAGATCCTTTCACTGACACTCTCTTTAAGGGCTTATTGTTGAAATAAAATCTCATGAACACAGATTTCCCATTCAATTCTCTGTTTAAGTCGTGTTTGAAACTGCACCATTTTTATTGTTTAGAATATGTTACGTTACCACATTGAAAAAATAAGATTTGTTTGTGAGATTTATATAAATTTAAGCTTTTCCACCTCAATAGCTAATTTTTGGGAAAAGTTCATATCAACTGGTATCAGAGCCAGCCCTATCTTGGTGGGACCTACACTCGGAGTGGTGACTCACGGAATGGTGGCCTGGACCTAAAACAAAAAAAAAAAAATGATGCTAGCCGTGACCAACGATGACGTTAGTGCTTCCAGCGTGGTGGTTTGTTACGATGTCACATTGAAAAAATAAGACTTCCTTATGAGGTTTATATGGATCTTGGCTCTCCCACCTCAATAGCTCAATAGCTAGCTTTTGGAGTGTGATTCTCCAAAAATTCATTCAATAGCTAACTTTTGGAATGTGGTTCTCCGAATAATCATATCAGAATACAGGGCATAATCCTGCACATATAGTGGTAATTCACAGGTTTCACAAATAGAGAAAGAGAAACAGATGTAACCTTTCAATTGGATTATTCGGATACATCACAAATTTAAAAGCAGAAAACTGATCAATCCCAAGTCATATTCAACAAAACCCAGAAAAATGGTGTGCCAGGAAAAAAATGGCTATCAAATAGCTATACTAAACTATAAACCTTGAATTATTGATAACATATTATAGGCCAGACTACGAATGGCTACTAAATCATTTCCTGCTGCTTTTAAGGAAATGCAGAGCTATCTCAATAGTAGTTGGTTAATATAGATTGGAGACAAAAAAGAAAAAAAGAATGCGCCATCTATTACTCCAATGGTGAACTTAATGGCTTGCCTCGCCCCATGGTGAACCCCCTGGTTCCATCTGGCATTCTTGGGCCCTTAGATGTCTGTTTGACAAATGCTTCACATTGAACTGCATTGCTAGGTTGAGGAGATGCAGCAAGCAGGCCACGTCCACTGTGGTTTTGGACGCGCCCGCGGCCTTTCCCACGCCCTTTAGACCATCCTTTTTTTGATCCCACTGCATTATCTTCAGCCTACCAGAAGAGGATTTTTGTCGTGAGCTTGTAATGCAATAGTCTAAACAAAATATATGCTTCAAACATGACCGCAATCAGATCCCTTGATCTTATAGTAAAAAACCATATAATGGACATGGTTAAACAACATTGATGCTTACATTATTCTCAGTTGATTCAGCATTGTTTGTCGGAGAGGAATCTTCAGAGTATTCAGCGAGTGGTGAATCATCCTCGTCTAATATGCCATCAAATTCTGATTTTCTGGTTTTCAGAACAGATTTTGGCTGCATGTTCATTTCAAAATAGAAGTTGTAAATGGTTTCTATTAAGCAGAAGCATGTAAACAGATCATATGTGAAAGACACAATATTATGTGAATATCTAGTTTAGACATTACCGAGAGTCTAAGCAGCAACCTTACTCGGAGCCCCTTTCTCCAATTCCTTTCATCATTTAACTTCTCAACCTGGGGCGAAAAAGTAAGCTTTGAATGGCATTGCAAAAGCGGAAATTGAAGAACAGAAACAATTAATTACAACTAGAAGTTCTAGCAGCATTACTGCATTAACATACCGCTTTCTCAGCAATCTCTGTCGACTCGTATTCGACAAGTGCATGTAGCTTAAAGAAAATGGAAAGAAAAAGAAACCATGAGGGAAATTGTCTAATAATCTCTAGGCTTAAATAAGAAAACAGGTTTGATTCCAACCTTCATACCTTGTTACACATAAAAAAATCGCTTTTAGAGCGGGGAGAATTGGATTCCTGGGGATGACATATTCGGATGTTCTTCACACTGTATAAGAACACTATTAGTATGAGCTGCAAAAGAACCCTTCTGGACATACAAAAACATACTAGAAATTGAAATAGAAGTAATAAAAAGCAACCTCCCAACAACATTAAAAATTTTGTCAAGGTTCTGATGAGAGTGATCTTCAGGCAAATTCTCTACAACAACAGTACGAGACTGCAAGACAAGAAAAAGGAAGGTTTCAACTTGCATCATACGAAAAAGCTATGTTGCTCTGACTCTTCATTTTTTTTGAAATACCCGTATCCGACGCATATCCGGACGTGAGTATAAGGATATGACCCTCCAAAGATCTTCCAAATACATAAACAAATTTAGAAAAAAATGAACATACCCGTGTCAAACACATACTTGTATCTGTATCTGACACTCATATCCGAGTCCGAGTAACATAGCAAAAAAGTGGCAAAAAAAAACTGAAGGAAAACAGCATGATCATTTAGGAAATTCCCCATATCTTACCTGCACTTGCTCTTTGTCTTTTTCAGTGAAAAAGTGTTTACGTCTAACCTTCTTACCATCATCACTCACAACCTTTCCAGGTACATAAAAAAGAACAAAAGATATTACTTTAAAAACCACAATGAAGTAAATGCTGGTAGATTAGTTTTAGTTTTGCAGTTCAGCAAGAATAAAGAAACTAAAGAACTTACAAGCTTTGAAGAGGGCCGAAGTGCTTGGGCCAGCAACTGGTTGTTAGTGATGAGGGATTTGATTTTTTTTGTAGAAGCAATAAAAGATATGGGTACTAAAGCAAGGCCAATACTTATCAGTGAAAACTTGTTTTAATTGAAAATATAAGAACAAATGCTAGATAGAATCATAAGTTTCCTTACCATAACCTTCAGGATCTTTACTTATTTGCTTTGACAAGGATTCATTCGCTATAAGACTCATGTCACTGAACTGGTATTCCACCTGTTTTATACACAGAATTGGGATCATACTATTTTTCACAGCGTGAATAGAGAAAACAAATGGGGGGCCATAACCATTGCAAACAGCAATGTGGAAAATTTTAGTTGAGATTCCCACAAGAAAAAAAGGCAAAACAAACTTTCATCAGTTTGAATAGTGAAACATTTTGGTTATGCACTTAAGCTGTTTCCCTTTTGTACCAGAAGAAAAATTGCCAATCTAAACAAGAGAAAGATGTAAAAGAATCTAAATCAATGGCATGGGTCGATCCATTTATTGTTAAAAGAAATATGACAAACAGGATATGGGAAATTCTATCATTCTTGAACATGATCAATCAAAAGAAAGATGACCTGTTTGATGATCTTTTGGCGGAGATCGTCTGTGAGCACATTCTTGGAAGAACAATTGGGGATTGAGAGATTAGGATTAGAGATCAAATAAGTAGCAGGTTCTTGGTCACCAACAAAGAACCAATCAGAGCCAGTAGTAGCACCACCAAGATAGTGGAAACAAGGGTAATAATAACCCGAAATGGGCATTTGGGTATGCGATTTCGGCACGAATTCTGGTGCATGTGCATTGAATTTGAACGTTACACCATTGCTGCTGCCACTGCCACTGCTACTACCACTACTACAACTGGTTGTTTTTGCTGCTGTCATGGCATCTTTCATTTGAAACTTCTCTTGTGGTTCTTTTTTAGGCTTTTCCTCAGGTTGTGCTTGTGCCATTGTTTTCTTTCGTACTTTCTTTTGATCTTTCTACAAATTTACTCTCTTTTTCTCTGTCTCTGTGTCTGTCATTGTTTGGTTTGGTTAATGTCTTTGAAACTTAGATTTGATCTCTCTCTCTCTCTCTTTCTCTCCTGAAGTTTAGTAACTGTAAGTTTGATATTGATTCTTTGAATCCACGTTTGGCGGCCAAAGATGGAGAGAGAGAGAGGAGATTTCTTACACGTGACCGTTGCTTTTGTGTTTGACCGGTTCTTTTAAGGTTTGGAATTTGCCTATCACCCAACCACCAACCTTACTTTTCTCTTGTTCTTTGCCACTGTAAAGTGCAATCCCTTAAGCCAGGTGTCTTGCGAGAGTGATTTAGCTATTTGCAAAGGAGGATTAGGCACAAGATTATCACTTATCCTTAAATAAAATTACTACATTTATTTATAAAAACTTTAGTATATTTTTATTTTGATAAATTATCTCATCTAAAGTTGTAAATTTTTATTTCATAAGTGAGATTAATAAGACACATATTTTTAAAAAATAAATTTTAAAAAAAATGGTATGTGGATTATCACATTTTCGAAAAACCATAAAGATTATTGATAAAAATAATAATTTATTAAATCAATCATTTTCGTTTAGCGAAATTCAATACATAAATGAAAGAAGCAATATTTTACTAAAAACTTATTTTTTTTCTTTTAAAAATTATTACAAGTATCAATTGACTCAACAATTGGATCGTTGGAGTTATCGTATTATTAGCCTCGGGTTTATCTTTTTAAGCATAGAAATGGGACCCAAAGGAAATTTGGGTATTTATTATTTGGACCGTATTCATGATTTATTTACATACCCGAACAAATACAAATTTAAAATTAAAAAACTCTAATAATCAATGTATTAAAAATAAATTCTTTTATTTAATACTAATTTATCCTACACATGCAATATGCACCTGAAAATATGATAATAATATTTTTATCAAAACAAATGTACAGTTGAAATTATTATGAGTAGTTTGATTATTAAGCTTAAGTTATTAATATACATAATTCAATGATCAAGTTATTGAATCATGATTTTCAATAAAAACAAATATATAGTTGAAAATTTTTATTATGAGTAGTTTGATTCTTAAACTTAAGTTATTAATATACATAATTCAATGATCTTGTTAGCGAATCATGATTTTCAATCTCCAATTATTAACATTTTAAAATAGATGATGATATTTCTAAAATTTAAAAAAATATATAAATCAATGTATTTCCTATTAAATTTAAATAATAAATGATAAGATCCATAAATAATATAAAAAACATTCAAAACTAATTGTAAGTAGAGAGAGAAAAATAAAATTTGACATATATAGATATTTTATTAACCAACAATTGCTTAATTAGTTAGACTTTTATCAACCAATAAGTCAAATTTTGATTATTCGTTGAGCCACACTATCAATTAATCACTAAACAATAAATTTTAAGTCCTAATTCTCTATTAACTAGTTACGAAAAATTAAATTTATAAGTACATCCTAGAAAATGTATGAAGCAATTAAGAGAAAAAAGTGAATGAAATTTGTTGAAATCAACTTAATGTTAAAAATTGACTGTATTGTAAAAAGAAAAAGGAATGAATTAAAATTATATTCAAGGTGATTTCACCAAAAATTTTAAAAAAAAAAATTAGAAGAGAATAGGCAAAATGGGCTCAAGACACTTTAACCCAGGGAAGCCCAATTAAGCCTACATAGAAAGCCTTACACAGTCAATGGCTCTGTCCAAGTATGAGATAACGGAAGAAGTAACGAGATTTAAATCGAGACCTATTAAATAAATGTAAAAATCAATTAAATTAAACCTCGAATTTCATCGTTAATCTTTTTTTTTTATTATTTTTTTTTATAGTATAATAAACCTGAAATGATTATTAGTATTTTTCACAAAACCTCTTTCTTGGTGGTCTAAACATGCAATGGGATCTCCCTTATGTTAGGGAAATAGTAAAGGTCTAATGATCTTTAACTTATAGAATATGTTTACGTTTTATGTTTGTGTTGCATACTCAATTATTTTGAAAAGTCATTTTGGGGTTTTTTTTTTTTCTCACTACTTTTCAGTGATTGATAGATAACAACCTACCAACCATAGGCATGCAAAATATATATATCTTACCTTATGCTGGGATTCAATATCATTGTATGCTCTGGCATGGACAAGGTAAAATTTTCTTCACATTGATGAATACAAAGCAAAATACTAGTGATTTTGTGAACAAGATTTCCTAGCTGAATAGAATTTGAAGAAAGCTTCTGTTTAGTGTGTGTGTTCATGGATGGCCATGGCCCATGGGGGGTTGGCCTTTTTCACCAAATACTTTCCATTTTAAAACTTTCCTAATGTGCTTTAGCTACTCCACCATCTTCTTCTCTTAAAAGGAAACAGAACACTTATTTTGTATTTCAAAATGTAATCAGTTAACCCCTAGCAACATATATATATATATATATATATATATATATTATCTACAAGATTCTCTCTAATATTTTGCTTGTGAGAGTGACTGTTTTGTCATGCTCATGTGTTTTACCTAATGATGCATGCATGCATGCATATGATATTATATCATGAGGGCTAACAGCAGAAAGTTTTAATCAACTTCCTCAAAGATGCTGCTTCCATTTCTAGGACAAGTTAGAAAGTAACAATTACCAGACAACATCAAGAACTCTAATTTCATCTCCAACCAAAATTGCCCCACTTCTTATGGGCTTGTGTTATATACAGAAAAACAACTCACTGTTCCATCTTGATGAAATGAGTGGTCAGAAGCTTTGACATTGAAAAGCCATGGAAGGAGTCCACCTCGAAAAGTTCTTTCAGCTTATCATCACATAAAATCATCCTCTTATCAGATGGATCCTTTAGAAACACACAGAAAACCATGAATAAGATAAAGAATTCATGCTAAAGATTTGACAATAGGTTAGAATAATGTAGATAAAATTTCAAAAAGGAAAAAAAAAAAAAAAAAGAATTATGTGGATAATATGAAGCACCACAATTGATTGATTGCAGCAGTTGTATGCATTTAGTTAAACACAGATAAGAGGCTGAAAGAGACAATCTTGACGATTGGAAGGAAACATAGCAAGATGAAATGGAGCAATATTCAGTAAAGTACACTGGCCATCATCATCAATTTGGCCCAGGCTCAATTTCAGATTTTGAAGGGGGAAAAGAAATGAAACACAGTGCAGATAACCTAATGGCTTTTTTTAAACTTTAAAATCATCATTATGAAAGAAGAATTCACAACAACATTATGGTATTCAGTGCCAAGATGTAAATTGTGCAAGCCCAACTTATGAAACAGGTAAGTTACTCATTGCATGAAATGGAGATTTTATCATCCAAGCTTGTTACCAAAAATCAGAACCACGAAGTAACAATGATAGAAAACAACAAAGCAAACCTGCAGATCATTCTGTTTTATGTACTCCCACATTTTCTTCACAACATCAGCACGAGATAATGCATGTTCACCAGTAGCAAAAAATTTCACTAGAGCATCTGAAAGAGGAAGGGGAGCAAGAAAACCAGATGCTCCTTTCTTCTGCCTCTTTTCTTTCTGTTTTGGTTCATTTGCACCTGAACAGTTTAAAAAAATGTTAGATAAAAATCTGCACACCCATCATCAGTAGATCAAGGTATGGTATCCATTGCCTCACATGGGCAGCCAAAAGCAAGCAGGACCCAGCAAGCTCATAGCTAATAGACTTGAAAATTTACTCACCCCTCTCTCTTGCTTGTTTAGATTTTCTTTCCATTTTTGCTGAGTCAGTTTGAGCTGCCACATCAAGGAAAAAAACAATTTATTCAAGCAGTGAAGATATACTTTGTAGATAAATAATATTCAACAGAAACAACACCAAGTATAGCGCAATTCAAATAGTAATGCATAAGAACAAATCCACACAACAAATATTAAAGCTATCAAAGTTCAACAAAGAAAAAGAATTTAGGTAATGTTTTTTGGACAGCATGATTCAAATATCAAGAGTAAACCCTTTTGATGAAGATCCTATCCAATTACACATGTTTGCTATGAATGAATTTAAATCTTTCAATGAATAAAGCCCAAAGGAAAATATAAGCCCTTCAAGATACATACTCACCCTTCAAGCATAGGTATCTATGTTAAAAAATATTAAAGCTATAGGTAATGTTTTTTGGACAGCATGATTCAAATATCAAAAGGGTAAACCCTTTTGATGAAGATACTATCCAATTACACATGTTTGCTATGAATGAATTTAAATCTTTCGATGAATAAAGCCCAAAGGAAAATATAAGCCCTTCAAGATACATACTCACCCTTCAAGCATAGGTATCTATGTTAAACCTGACATAACAAGGATCTGTATACAAGGAAAGCATACAGGATATTGAACCTGCACTCAGCAGACATTTTGGAGGAGTAAAATTTTTTACTTTACTAAAGGACCCTAACATAATTTTTGTAGGTTTTGTTCCAGCTTGCTCAAACATTACCTACTGGTCCTTTTTTTTATACAAAATTTATATGGATTATGGATCTGCTGAGAGAAATAACCCAAAAAAAAAATCATGGAAAGAGAAATATCTTTCAGCTGGTTAAAATTATGGCACAGACGAAGAGATTGTATTTGGATACAGGAAAAGACATTACAAAAAGTGCAGAATGTGGAGATTCATGAAAAATAGCCAAATAAACAAAAAATGAACCGCTTCAACCAGGTTGAATGGACAATGTGCTCTTTAGAGATTCACAGATTTGTAGCTTGCATGAACTTCAAAGGCAGTGATGCCACAAACTAACTGCATAGTTTATACCAGACAAATACCTCTAAAACCTAAAGCATCAGTTTAATACACATCATGCAGGGAGAGGTAGTAAGTGTCTGAAACATCTTGATGCAACACCAACAATCCCACATAAACTACCAAGAATTTAATTATAAAAAAACTTGATATATAACTGAAATCTCAATTGCTAAAACCTTAGATCCCAAGTTTGAATATGTCAATCATCCAAAAAGCCAGCTCTCTCGACAATATGACAATAAACTATTTTTATGGGCTGCAGAAACCCTGTATTATTGCCGCATAAATATAAAGCCACTATAAAATACACCCAAACAAGGGCTACTTTCTGAATTTCTCTCTGAAATAAGTATTCTTCAGAATCTAGACAATTCTCCTTCATCACAAATCTATTGCCATGTAAGACTAACATGCATATGGTCAATGACATAAGAAAAGAACATCGTATGAAACATGTTCATAGTATATTTCAAACATGATAAATATAAAATTTAGCATTGGAGGAATTAGTTGAAGAAATAAACACTTCAATAACATTTACAATTAGAACTAATTAACAAAATATTACAAATCTATTATCCCATTTTATCCCAACCTTACATGCAGCATAATTGAGAAAACAAGTTTCCAAATATCAGTTGGTATCATATGAATAGAAGAATCAAAGGATACCTTTTAAAAGAAAACTTATCAACTTTGCATTGATACAAAATAATTTGAAGGGGCCAAACTTACTAACTTTGCAATTATACAAAATAATTTGAAACGGCCAAACTTACTAACTTTGCAATTATACGAAATAATTTGAAAGGGCCACCTAGTTAAAGACTTAAAGCACATGATAAAATAAAAGTTACTCCAAGTTCACGTACTAAGAAAGATTTAAAGGCAAGAAGAGCCATGCTAGGCTTTGCCAACAAGCTGACATGAGAGGTGAAAACAAAGATTGAATAGCATTTATATCAAAATCTCGTGAACTATAAGGGAAATCATGTTTAAAATAATACCATCTTCCTCATTTAATGGCCATATGTGTTTGGACAGAGCTTTGTTCATCTGAAACATGTTGATAGTATTTACGCGAAAAAGAACATGCAATGATTCATCACATAGTATATTTCGTCTGTTCTTTGGATCTTGCAAATTCTTCTCCCGGATATAGGCCCACAATCTCTTGACTACCTAGAAGTAAAGAAGGGAAAAACAAGGAAGAAAAAACATTTATTGAGAATTAATGTAAGATTTTAATTAGAAAAAGTTTATTTAGTTAATATAAATTAACAAGTTGAAAAGGAATTTTCTAAAACTTTCTGTGAATACCTCTGTTCTGGCCAGCTCAGGTTCTCCAATAAATGCCTGAAGCTGTGGAGAAAGGCTACACAACTTAGTAAACCCACCTCCTCTTCTCTTGACGTCTTTATCTACCTTAGATGACCTACAATAATTTTGTTAGAAACTTACATTAGCAACCAGTAACTTAAGAAATCTTGCCCTTCAGTAGATTCTCAATAGCAACATATTTCAGAATTCATCTGTTTTCGTTTATCTAATGGAACCAGGATACTACCAATAAGGACAACCTAAACCACAAAATCCAGGGATCCTTGCAACTTCACAACTTGATGAAATGTTACAAACCTTAAGCAAAGATATAACTATATAACAGAAACTAACAGTATATTTGCATTAAGAACTTGTCTCTCTATCTTACAATTGATATGCTAGTTTGACAAGGAACATGTATATATAGTAGGCTGACATTGAGCATACATAATATTTGACAATGAACATGTATAACTTGATGAATGGTTTCCAGAGTATAAGCAAACACCAACAAAAATTATAGTCAGAAATGAAAAAAAAAAAAAAAACCTTTTGTTCTTGCTTCCACATGCATTATCCTCTTGCTCCTCCTCCTCTTCTTCTTCTTTTTCTTCTTCTTCTTCTTCTTCTTCTTCCTCCTCCTTCTCCTCCTCCTCCCGTTCCCCCTCCTTTTCCTCTTCTTTCTCTTCTTCCTTTGCATTTTCAGCATTTATGGATACAGAATCATCACTATCTTCACATTTCGTCTCATGCTTTAAATTTTCTGAATTTATATTGATGGCACAGTGTTAATATTTAAACAACCACATAAATCATGCAAGTTCATGATAATGCCTTTAGAAGAAAGACACAAGAAACTTATAATATACCATTAGTGATACAAAATTGAAGTTCAATGTAGAAGCCTGTTTGTGGAAGTTGAAGTTGAAATTGCAGAAAAATGTAAACATCCTAAGGTAATTCAAGACTGGAAGAAATAGATTAGTTTGCAAATTGGAAATATTACATATCACATCCATTAGAAAGAAAAATTACCTAAGAAAGCAATGAAAATAATAAGCATAGAAATTGCTAGCAAGACATAATCCCTAATATTGAAATTCTCATCATCTTTCAGCAACAGGTGTTATTTTTTCGTACATTACATGATTCATGTGTAATTAAGTTTTTATATACGTTTCTATTTTATCATCTCCTAAACAACTATCGGAGATAGGTTAATAGCTTAGGCACTTGGGGCCTCAAAGTGCATGGAAAGTATTACTTCACCATTGTAACCATCTTCTACAAAAACTAGCAAACTATAATAGGAACCGACACAAACAACGTGGTTTTTTACTCGCGGCTTTAACTATAACCTCAGCTTTATTTATTGGTCTGAGTAAGATACGACTTATTTGAAAATTAATTGAATGAACGAACAATTCATAAAAACAAAGCTTTCTGTTCTCTCACCAAAGCTTATCATTCAAATCAACTACAATAAAGGAGCCATGATAAAGAATGATAGTTTTCCACACAGTACTTTTTAGTAATAAATGCAGAGAAAACCTTTTGGCAAATTCAGAACTTGAGATCCATGTGTGCATGTGTCCAAGTGTCTTTTCATAGAATAATTGGTTGATTGCAATGATCAATGTAGACATAGAGGGTCTGATCCCTTTAATGCAAATAGAGTTCAATATGTAAGTCACATAGGCAAAAAATTAGAGAAAATGAGCACTCATAGCAGATAAATATTAAGAGTGTCTAAAGTAAATACCATCTTCTGCACTTAACGGCCAGATATGCTTGGTCAGGGCTTTATTCATTTGAAACATATTAATAGAATTTACGCGAAAAATGGCACGGAGTGATTCATCGCATATAATATTTCGCTTGTCCTTCGGGTCTTGCAAATTGTTGTCCTTGATATATAACCAAAGTTTCTTCACAACCTAGGAGCATAGTAAAGGAGGAAAAAAAAGGTCAAATTAAGGATTCAAATATTCCAACAATACCATTGTGAAAAAATACTAAAAAAAAAACTACCAACCATACCTCAGTTCTGGCCAATTGAGACTCTCCTACTACTTTTTGAAGCTGAGGAGAAAGGCTACACACTATCTGAAAGCCACCTCCTCTTTTCTTCACTTGTTTATCAGCTTTACTTGCTCTCCTACATTAAAAAAAGGGGGGCAGCAACTATCCACAATATTAATACCAGCAACTTGCCGCCAAAAACAACTATATATACCAGCATTTTAGATGACAAATCTATTCATATATAACTGAATTGATTATTGCAAAGAAAATATACCCAACAAGAAAACCCAAATATAACAATCTTTTCTTAATTTCTTCTTCAAAGAAAAAAATACTTTAAAAAATGAAACTTGAGAAATCTTTCCCTTCAAAAATGAAAAGCACAGAGTCAGAGCGCCTTATTTCTATATAAAATTACCTATTTATTCAATAATAAAAATAAAAAACCAAAGAAAAAAAACTACCTTGTTTTTTGGCTTCCCTCTCCCTTGCTTTCTTCCTCTTCTTCTTCTTTTTCTTCTTCATCTTCTTCTTGAAGCTTGGCATTTTCAGATTCTGCTGCTTGTTCTTCTTTTTCATTTTCTTGATTTAGGGTTTCGAGGAAAATGTCTATTTGGTCCCTCACAAAACCTTTTCTGTCAGATAAGTCGACGCTGAAATCTTCCTCAAGTTGTCTCCTAACGCTACCAGCGGTGGCGGTGTCGAGGTCGGAATCCCGTAGGATTTCTCGGAGTCGGGCCACGAGGTCCGAATCCGACACCATTTAAAAAAAAAATATACACACAAAAAAAATCTGGTTTTCCCGGTTCGTGATATTTGCCGGTCTTTTGAGAGAGACTTTGAAAAGAACGGAGGAGAAAGGGGGCCGTCTTTTTCGAAAAATGGAGTCTCAACTCACATGCAAGTAAGGTAAGGTGAAAAAAAAAAAAAAAAAAAATTGTTGAATGAGAAAGGGCAGCCGAATAAGGGGCATCTTCGGAATTACGTTTCTTCCAAGAAAAGAAAAATAGAAAATGTACTTTCTATTTTATTTTTTTTGGTATCCGTTGTCCGATAATTTCACGTGCTTAGATAACCGTTGGAGAAACAAGTCAAATATGTTGGGTTTAGGGTAAAGTTTGGGCTCGAACCCGTATCAACCATTGGTTTGGGCTGAAGCCTACCAATTTCACTATTGGACCGATTCCCAGGCGACCAGTTTGATTGGCCTGCTAGAAGCAATCATCACAAACGAGTTTTAATCACAAAAGATTAGGCTGCTAGTGACACAGATTAAAATAATATATATAATTAATATATATTTTTTAATTTAATAAAAATAATGTGTTAAAGGGAAATGTTAACCAGTGTCTAGTGGCATTAGTTAAGATAATATATATAGAAATAAAAGTGTAATTAATGCTTTACTTTATCTTTTTAATTCTCTTATTTTTAATAGCTGACATTAATTTTTAATAGGATCGGCTTAACCAGTGGTGCCTATAGGCACTGGTTAAAGATTATTTATTTACCATTTGAGAAATTTTTTTTGCATTCAATACATTATTTTTACTAATTCAAGAAAAAAAATAATGTATTAATTGTATTTTTCTTTCTATATATAACATTTTAACCAGTGCCTATAGCCACCAGTTAACATTTTTCTTTAAAATAAATGTATGAATGTGGACAAATTAATCCGCGCATGATTATGATGGAGCATTCTAGTAATAAACAAATAATAAATGGGAGTTGCATAATTCATTGAATCATTAGTCAAGAGTTTTTGAATAGTTCTTAAAGAAGATAAGTTTTTAGTCTCCAATACTAAAAAATTGTGAAGTCATTTTAGATTCTCGTAATTTTAATTATTATTAATTAATGTTTAATTTAAGAGAGGTAAATGGGCTTGCATCAAAATTAGTATAAATAGGTGTCTTGGTGATAGTTGTAAGCAAGCTATTTCGAGTAAATATAATATTTTATTATAGCAACTCAGGATTGAGTTCTGTCTTCTATTCCCCATCAGATTGTGAAGTGTAACTAAAACACCAATTTTTCAATAATTAAAAAAAAAAAAAAATCTCTCCATCTCACTTTATCAAACGGACTGTAAGTAGATTATATATTAGCATAATACCTTATGCTAAAGAAATAACCCTTTAATTAAATAAGTTGTGATAAAATAATTTTCAAACCCTAAACAAGACAATGTGTTCTAACATAATTAATACATTAATTAATTTCAAACAGTAATGTTTCAATGACTGTGGGTTAAGCAAATGAGATAGATTAAATTTATCAGGGAGATGTGCTAACTTGATGAATAAGTTAATGTGTAATCCCTTTTTTTTTATATATACTTGAAGTTAATGTAGGCCAAAAAATGGGGTTCATTTATCAATTCTGGTTTCCTCTAGAATGCTCGACTGGCATGCTTGCAGCTTTCAGAACTGAATTAATTCAACTTTCAGACAGCAAAAGTATGTTCGAATCTAGAGATCCTTCTATTTCAGTTCGAGATTTATGCTTTTTGTCACAATCATATGTATATGTTGTTCCTGAAAACTGATCTGTTGGCATTAAGATCGGCTCAAGCCTGATTGCTAAGACTTCAATATCAGTTTTCATTTGTCACAATTAGCCAACATGTTCTTGACACATATTCGATCTCTCTAGATGATCATAAGGGAAAAAGTTGATTTCTGCATAATATGGGTAGCTTTTTCTTTCTGATGGGTTTACAATTAAGGAAAATGCGCTGGTTTCCCTCTCTGTTAAGGAAACCCTTTCTAGAAACACCAATAATTGGGGGGTATCATCCTTGTTGGCAATATATGTGTACTTGTAAGTGCAATCGCACCAACTCAATTAAAGCATGAAAAAGACTATTCTAAACTGATCACAAGGAAAACTATCTCATCTGCCTTTTTTTGCCTTTTTTTTTTTTTTGGTTTTTGTCAGTTTAACATCATTTATTGGATGTCTCCTTTATGAATTGCAGGTACTAAAATTTGAACCTCCAGCTAATTCGATGTTAAGTTTTAAAAATAACTGCATAAACTAATTGAACTAAATTCGAGTTTTTTAAATGATCTTTCTAGCAATTCCCATTTTGTCACTTATTTTTAAAGAAAATATACTCTCTCTACAGAGGAAACAACCAATTCTCAAACCAGGGTCGCCCGAACTTTTGTCAGGCTTTCAAGTTGGGAATTGCTCATGGTTCAATGATCATTTTGGAACTGATCATATTTTATGCAACAACTTGAACTTGACTTTAAGCTTTACGATACATACTTTACATGTAATAAATTGGTTTTTTGTAATCATTCTTTCATGTTTATTGCATATATCTAATCAACATTCAGCTCCCTCTTCTGGGTTGAACATGAAAATAATAATCTGCTACTACTATACTATTTAAAGCTCAACTTGATCGGACGACTTTGCTTAACTGAAAAGATTCCAATTCCTCTCCTTTTTGACTTACGAAATGGAGACCATTTTATGGTGGATATAATACCATGTCATTGAAATTAAAATCTACCGTGGGGGAGGATAATGCAGATATTAAAATTTGGATTCAAAATTAATGTTGGATATGAATATATTTGATTTTTTTTTTTTATATTTAAAAGATTACATTTATATATATATATTCGAATGTTCGTTAAACATAAATGTTGGATACAAATATTTAAAAAAATAAAAAAATTTGGATAACATAAATGTTAACCTCGACGATCTACACACCTACCGCTTACATTACATACCCAACTACCAAAATTCTTGTAATATACTACTAATCATCACTTAATTTTACTACTCAGTTAAAAGAGTTTTTAGTTGTTTTGCAATTAACACCGTTCATCATTAATTAATTAATTATAAAAAAAAAATTAAGTTTTGTACTATATGAATATGAATGACAAACTGATAAAATCTTTGTATCAATGTTAATCATTTTTTTAATTTAAAATTTATGAATTGATAATCCATCTCAACGATAGAGATAATTTCCATTTAAATCCAAAATTTATTTACTTTAGCAAAAGAAAAAGAAAACAAAAATGAAGAATGTTGTTTGGACTGTGTGATGGTCCGCAGCAAATCAAAGTCTTGTACCGTTAAGTGAGTTAGGGGTGAGCAAAATCCGACTCGACTCGAAAAAATCGAAAAAAATTTCAAATTTCAAATTAAATAGTTCGGTTTATTAGAGTTATTCGGATTTTCGGATCAACTCGACTAAGTAATTTGAGATATATAGTTTAACTAGGATCTGATTTATACAACTCGAATAACTCGAAAATCCGAATAAGATATTTCTATACGACGTCGTTTTACTCATTTGAGTTTGATACTAAGCTTGAGTTTTGCGTTTTCCTTATTTCGTCTTCCCTTTTTACTCTTTAGCCCATTTTTGTTGGGTCATTTATTTTTGTTGTTTGTCACCATTCAGTAGAAAAATAAATCCACATGAGCTGTTGACTGCATACTTATTGTCTTAATAATTTATCATTCATTTTTTTTTTCCTTTGAAATTGACAAGTCTAGATTGAAAGTTTACATTGAATTTTTGAGTTTCAAAAGGGGAAGGCTATCACTCAATGCTTCATTCAGTTAAAGATTGAAGCTTTTGGTTGATATCATGCACATTACCAAGCTAACCAAACGATGAAATTCAAAAGATAATGAATTCTCTTTTTTTAAAGGTCAATAGTAGGCTATTTATTTAGTATGACAAGTCTTTGATAGTTATATTTATAAGAAAAGATAGAACACACAAAAAAAATATTTGTAATTTCATAGAATTAAATTTCAAAATTATAGATATACATGCATTTACAAGATAACAGTAACATGATCTAGTCAATCAACATTTACAAGATAACATTTTAACTCGAATAAATTATTCGACTCGACTCGACTCGAATTTGTTTTAACTCGACTCGATTCGCTAAAATTTCAAATTGAGTTTGATTGACAAAATAGGACTCGTGAACTCGACTAATCCAAATTTTTTTCAATCGACTCGACTCGATGGAACGCTCACCCAGTGAGTCACGTAACTCCAAAAGAGTTGGCCTCGTGAGTTGCGAAACCTTATCCAGGTAAAACGCGGCCAAAACAACCAAAAAGGGCAAACATTTTTCAGACAAGACAGAGAAAATCACTTGTCCTTTACTCAAAACAGCCGGGACATTCCTGTCATTTCATTACACTTTTTCACTGATTCATAGACCAATCATCGTCCAAAACTTTCTTCCTCTGAAAATTCCCAAACTCAAAAATAAAATGTCTCTCTCGTTTTCCTCTCAGTTTTGGATAAAAGACAGAAACAGAAAAAGAACATAAAAAAAAAAACAAAAAAACCCAACCCTTTAAATTAAAAGTTAGTAAAAACTTTTTTTTTTTTTTAATAAAGAAAAAAAGATTGTAGCTTTTATAAACAGAGAGGAAATGAAGGTAAAAATTGCGATTAAAGAAGGAAGAGGAAAAAAGGCCACATAGTTCACGAGCTCTCTTCTGTGTTTCTTTCTAAACCTGTCCCCAGACAATCCTTCAAAAAAAAGAAAAGAAAGAAGAAGTTCAGGTGGGTAAAGATTTCACGGACAAAAACCCATTTCTTCACCAACCAAAACAGAACCAAAGCAACAAAAAAAAAATCAGACGGTTATTTTACTGCCACGTCACCTCACCACCATCACCGCCTAGCTCGATCTCAAACTGGGTTTTCTCTGAAACTACGATATGATGATGTGAAACCTTTGGATTTGACCTCTTTTTCTTTTTTTAATTTTTTGCCTGGGGTTTCTCTTTTTAAAGGGTTTAAGGTTTTTTTAAGTGAAGAGAAATGGATCGATCAGCAATAACAGTGGGACCAGGGATGGACTTGCCAATCATGCATGACAGCGATCGTTATGAACTGGTTAGAGATATCGGTTCAGGGAATTTTGGGGTGGCTAGGTTGATGAGAGATAAGCAGACTGAGGAGCTTGTGGCTGTTAAGTATATCGAGAGAGGTGAGAAGGTTAGTGTCCTTCGTTCTTACTTTGAACACCAAAATTTTTCTAAACTTTTTAGTGTTTTTTCTGGGTTTTTCATGTTTTAGAATTAATGGTTGTCATTTTGGTGGTTGAGCATGAATATATTTTAATTTGGTGAAGAATTAGGTGACTTGATACATGTAGGCTGTAGCTTTTTTAATTTTAATTTTTATTATTATTTTAGTTTATTGCTAGTTTTGGTGATCAACTTCTTTGCATTTCTTATTTGTGTTTATTCTGTGTGAATCATGCTTTTTCTGTATTAGTGATTGAGAAGTAATGGCCCGATCGGTCTTTGAATTTGTCTTTGTTGAAGTTTAATTTTGCAGCTGCAAATGCAATTTGTAAATTCTACTTTAGATTTCATAAATCATACATAATTGGTTTTAAATTTAGAAATTCATTTGAGACGTCATGTATGGAACTCCTCGATATGCTATAGTTGATAATTATGAACTTGCAAAATGTGTCTATGAAGAATTTCCCAGTTTGATTTTGTGTTTCTTTTCCTCTTTTTGTGTTGTGTGCAACAGATAGATGAAAATGTACAAAGGGAAATTATCAACCACAGGTCACTAAGGCATCCAAATATTGTCAGATTCAAAGAGGTCAGTTCCATTATTAAATGTTTACTATCTTTTGTCATCCTTGAGAAATTTTTTTAACTTGTGATCTGTGATATGACATAGGTAATATTAACACCAACCCATCTGGCCATTGTGATGGAATATGCATCTGGAGGCGAGCTATTTGAGCGGATATGTAATGCAGGCCGGTTCAGTGAGGATGAGGTTCTTATCCAACGGATTCCACCCCCCCTTCTTTTTTTTTTATTGATAGTGATCTGGAATTTTCTTTTATGTATCTTGGTATATTTGCAGGCACGCTTTTTCTTTCAACAGCTTATATCAGGGGTCAGTTACTGTCATGCAATGGTGAGTAACCTTGTTTTGTGCCTTTACTTATCTAAAACAGAATTCAAGTTGACTCAGCTGAGCTCCCTTTTGCTGAATTTCTCTCTGAAGCAAGTATGCCATCGAGATTTGAAATTGGAGAACACATTACTTGATGGGAGTGAAGCTCCTCGTTTGAAGATTTGTGACTTTGGGTATTCCAAGGTACAGGATATGCCTTTTTAGCATTTGCTTGTGCCATTGTAGAATTTGATTTTTTACTGTTCTGTTCTGTAACCAAATATGATTTGATCAGTGCAACAAAGGGTGTTTGCAAAGCATGCAACTTCTTCCTTTCAAGTGAAGGATCCCCCCTTTCTTTCCTTTTTCCCTTTCCCCTCCCCTTTTCTCACCTCATTGTCTTGATCTTCCATATACATTTATGTTGACATATAATACTTTTTCCAGTCCTCAGTGCTGCATTCACAACCAAAATCAACGGTTGGAACTCCAGCTTATATAGCTCCTGAAGTGTTACTCAAGAAAGAATATGATGGGAAGGTAATATTGCTTCTTATTTCCCTGATTTAACATTTCATATACTTGTGGGGTGCAAGTTCCGTCTAACTAAGAATGTTGTGTTCTACTGTTCTCAACTAACAGGCTTCTGCTTTATTACTTAAAAGAACTATTCTAGTCTTCCAGTATGTGAACCTTTTTTCCTGTAGTAAACCTTTGATAGCAGCTTTAATCATCTCTTCTGTTGTCAGTTATTAATTGTCTTATTCTCCTGTCTTAATTATTCTGGTGCTACATTGTTTTGTCGGCTTTGTGTTTTAAACTTCTTTGCCTATTATTTAGAGTGATAACTAACATCATGCCTTACTATAATGTGGTTGAAGATGAACAGTGCAAATCTCAGGGATTAGGCAATATAAACTGCCAGACACCATTTAAGAAAAGTTTGGCCAGTTCTGACAGGTTAAGAATAGCCACTAGCGAGAAGACAATCTGTATGCATCCTAGCAGTTGTGACAGGTTAATAATAGATATAGTAACCAGTTAGGACTGGTTAAGAATATCATTATTTGTTTAATTCAGTTGACTCTAAAGGAAGATGTAAAAAAAGACCATGTAGAAGGTGGGGTGTAGAATAATTTTGAAGTTTGAATCATCAATAATTGCTGTTATTGGATCGGATCAACGGATGGAGTAGGATTATAGAGGCAGATTAGAATTGTAGTCTGGCAGGAATGGCATTGTCAACTTACTTGCCGAGGCTTCAGTTCTAGCATTTGAATCTTATCACAAATTATTTTGAAATATCTTTGCTGAGGCTTAAGGTTTTATGGTCAACTTCCCAATTAAAATACTTCAATAAAGTATTATACATTCACCCTAAGCACATCCAAGCACACATGTTTCTCTTAGTAAGTAATATACATGCTAAAATTTTCTTTTCCAATTAAATATATCAGGTTGCAGATGTCTGGTCTTGTGGGGTAACCTTATATGTCATGTTGGTTGGAGCGTATCCTTTCGAAAACCCTGAGGATCCTAAGAACTTCCACAAAACAATTCATGTAAATTCGTTCCTCGTTTAATAACTGAAAGTGGCAACTACTTTAAAATGTTGACTAACGTGATCGATTGGTTCTTGCAGCGAATTTTAAATGTCCAGTACTCAATCCCTGACTATGTCCATATATCTCCCGAGTGTCGTCATCTGATCTCAAGGATTTTTGTGGCTGACCCTGCAAAGGTTAGTTCTCTCTTTGTTGAGACCTGAGTTATAACCTCATTTCCCATGGTTACTTAATTCCTAAATTCTGAGTCTAGGAACTTTGATTTGATTATTATTGCAACAGAGGATATCCATTCCTGAAATTAGGAATCACGAGTGGTTTCTAAAGAACCTACCAAAAGATCTCATGGAAGATAACACAATGAACAAGCAGTTCGAAGAACCGGATCAACCTATGCAAAGTGTTGACGAAATCATGCAGATTATTTCCGAAGCCACTATCCCTGCAGCGAATACAAATAGTCTCAATCATTATTTGACTGGTAGCCTAGACATTGATGACGATATGGAGGAGGACCTGGACAGTGATCCTGAACTCGACATCGATAGTAGTGGAGAGGTAATATATGCAATGTGAGAAGGGTGGATCATCCAATGTTCATCCAAGTTTATCCTAGGAACTTTGGGTCAGAAAAGACAGAGGAAGCTTATCATTGTATTGGAAGTGGGGGACAGTATATAGGTAGGGATTTCTCTATGTCAGCGAGAATCAAGTATTTTTATTGCTATTGCCTTTCAAAGTGAAGTGCTTATGTTCTCTGTTTCATTCACTTAATGTCCTGCCACTTTGAAGTTGCATTATGTACTGTTCTGTCGTCTTGTAACACATGTAATCAACTGTTGGCCTTTGTCTTTTAACTGCACTGGTCACTCCTTGTCTCCATTTCTATCAAGTTTGTTATAGACTTACAGTTCATGAAATGATCCTTTAGATCCAACCTAAATGAACTATGTTAACAAGTACCTTTTGGTTAGAGATGCAAAATCCGATCCGATCGATGGATTTTGTATAAATCCGTTCCGAATGGAGAGTTTTTTTTTTTTAAAAACGGGACGGAGTGGAGCGGGATGATTTTGATAAATGCTTGATTCGTTTCGTCCCGTTCCGTTTTTTGAAATTACTATCTTACCCCTTCAAATATTTTATATTTTTTCTTATATTTTTAGTATATATATTAGATATATATACTAATATTTTATATATATACTTTTAGTATATATATGTATATTATATATATTAAAGAATTATATATATTAAAATTATGTTCATAAATAAATTATAATATAATTTTTTATAATATTAAATTAAAAATAATTAATAAAAATTAAAATGTAACGGAGTGAAGTACCTTGAAACGATTATAAATGTAACTAACATCCATGCAATAATGAGGCAGAGGTGAATAAAGCAATTTTCGTTTTCGCCCCGCTCCATTGCCATCCACACGTGTGGATGAACATAAACTCTTAAAAAGGGCAAGCCTCGGACCCTGGCCAATCTCATGTGTGGTTAATGGAAGAAACTAAGCTGGAATGAGAAAAGAGTATGCATTTTAAATATTTATCTCCTGAAATATCAGTTTCTGGTAAATGGAACTGCCTGGAATGTGTTTTAACCAGCACCAAAAGGATCAAAGGTCAAAGTTTTCTGTCGTTATAATTGTTCGAGTTTGGGTAGCCTTATCACTGAATATCGGTAAGAACTAAGAGGGCATAAGAAATATCAACCCAAACAAAAAAAAAAAAAAATCACAAATACTAAAAGCTTAATTGATGTATTTAATTCTCAATACTGCCAACGCATACAACCTTTTAGCCTTAGTTAGGACCAAATCCTCATGATATATGTCCAGGCAAGAACATCATAGGGCATGCTAGTTCCCCAGTCTCTCCCAAAACTCAAGGTTTGAATGAAAGAAAACACAAAAAGTGATTGGGATATTTTTAGACTTCAAAGTTTCAAGCAAAACATCCCAAGCACCAACCTGTTTGATCTCCCAGCCAAAGCCATCACCAATTCTCATAAATTCTCCTAAACAGCCTGCTCTGGTCAGTTTCTTACACTCAAAATCCCACCTGGTATAAGATAGGAGACATTAGCTATAGAAAGTGAATCTTGATTACTCACAGTAATGGAAAACTAAAATAAAAAAGGTTGGTACGAATGCAAATAACTAACTTGACAGTTAAACTTCAGTAAATGGATTAATTAAAGGCATATCTGACATTTATCGTGTTTTCGGACGGACAAATTTGATTATCCCAACACTTGTCCATCATGTGATAATGATGAACAACAAAAGACAACTGCACAAATTGCCTATGTTACTCGAACTCGGGTGTAAGTGTCGGATACGGGTATATGTCCAACACGGGTATGTTCAATTTTTTCTAATTTTCCATGTATCTGGAGGGTTCTTGGAGGATCATATCCCCATACTCATGTCCGGATATGTGTCGAACACGGGTACTTCAAGAAAAATGAAAAGTCGGAGCAACATAGCAAACTACCATTCACTTTCTAAGTGACAGACACTATATATCAGGTCCAAGCACTTTTACCTGTTGAAATTACAGCTTATTCAGTTTTAGAATCACTGCCATTTACCAAACTATTTGGCAACACCGCTCCTGATATTCTGGTTCTTCTAAACCACAAAAACATAAACCATAGAGTCCTCCATAGTACCCCATTTGCAAAGTATGGAATGAGAATACGCCCCCAATATGGGTAATATGGGCCTTGCAATTTGATCAATGTGAAGAATATTGCAATTGCAATCAGGTGCCAGGGAACTTCTGCATCCTGAAAATCAAGTTAAACGATCAACAAAATGTTATGTCCTGTCAGCAAGGAAAATTTCCCATGAAATATCTATATTTGAATAGTTTCTATTAAAGGTGACAATAACAAACTTGTCCCGACACTTCTCTTTGTGCTCGATTTTATGGGAAGGAACCTCTTCCATAACTCAAAATTTATCAGAAACAGCAAGCATTAAATGTAGATAAGGCATCCTCACAGTGATGGGAAATTAATTCATACAATGTCAATAAGGCATCTTCATAGTCTTGTCAACTAGTGTCTTTAAGTTTCCAACATCCTGAAATGTCCCTAAACAAATCCCACATCGACAGGACACGGGTGAGGGACCTTAACTATAAGGGGTAGCACACCTTCCACTAGTGCGGCGCTCTTTTGTGGACAAAACCCTGAGGCTTTGCGGAGTTAAAACGGACAATACCGCATGACGTGGAAGTGTGGGGCTATGACAAGTTGTATCAGAGCCGCCTCCCGTGCTCGTTGGGCAGTGGTGGGGCAAACCTCAGCGAGGACGCTGAGTCCCGTAAGGGGTGAGTGAAATGCTCTTAGACAAATCCCATATCGACGGGACACGGGTGAGGACCTGGGCTTAGAAGGGGTGGCACACCTTCCACTAGTGCGGCGCGCTTTTGTGGACAAAACCGTGAGATTCTGCGGAACCAAAACGGACAATACCGCATGACATGAAAGTGTGAAGCCATGACACATCCTTTATGCATGAGTGACAAAAATACATACCTTGAGAAGAGAAGAAAGTTCCAAGGCAGTTTCTTTCAAAACCCCTGCGAGTACAAAGCCAATGAGTAGGGGAACAGAGATAATTGTCAACTTCCTTTCATGTGCACAGTAGGACATCTCACTAAGGGAGGAAACTGCCAGTAAAGGTAAACTTAAATATTTGACAACTGCCACTATAAGATCAAGTATGAGTTGAACAAAGTTCTCAAAAGCTCTGTTCCAAGGGAACCTCTTCAATGGCAGAGGAGAACTATCCCACAATCTTCCTGCCTTTTCTGTTATATGGTCAAAATCTATCTTTTCAGGATCACCTGACTGGCCTGTAGCCATATTTATTGCAGAACAGATATTTGGCTTAGTATTCCGAACGGCACGATTTTGTTTCATGATCAAACTACATCTGTGTGCTTCAAGATACCGAGACAAATCCTGCTACGACAAAGGGCGCACAAAAAATAAGATAAATAATAATGTCTAGAAGATAAAGAGAAACAGGCAAAAATAAGCAATCCATGGTCCTTGAAGAATAAACATAACTATCTTATTCCCTTGTACCAACATTTAATAAATAAAGATCACTGACCGTTAAAAGAAGAATATTGTTGCAAGATAATCTTGTTCAAAAAAGAGAGGATGCGTGAATTAAAAAGCACACAATGAAATAGCCAATTATATTTTTATTACTAAACAGATTGCAGAACCAAACTTCATACGCAAATTCACCAAAAATAAATCAAGTGAAAAGGAATTCATATCAGCGCAAACAAGAAGAGGTCCTCAAAGCACAAACAAGTCTTTAAAGTGATTGACTAAACTAATTAAGCAGCCAAAAAACGTCTCTTAGTCGAACAGAAGAAACCATGTGCAATACGCATTTCATTTTTCATGCTCCTTTTAACTTGCAAAGAATCCCACAACCGCCTATCAAATTACAAAATGTTTTAAAATCCCAGTGCTTCTTTTCTTTCTAAGAACATAGTCAGATGAGGCACAGCTCGCCGAGCAAAAACTTATATGAGCAGAATAACATAAAAGCAGTCGTTAAACGAGCCCGTTTAGTCAGCATTAAGCCCAAAAGGAAATGAAGGTGCATGGAATTTCAAAACCAAGATTATGGCTTTACAATTGTGCAATTCAAGACCCATTTCCAAAATCTAATTTTCCATTAGCCAAAGAAACATACAGAACAAAAACCCACAAAAATATCAATCCAATTAAAAAACAAAAACAAAACCCAAGATTCAGATTAAAAGGAATTGTCTAAACAACACATACAAGAACAAAAGGAAAAGAGAAAAGCTTTACCTTGAGCTTGTGAAGAACAGGAGAATGAATTTTAAGAGACATTTAGGGAAGCCATGGAAGTGGGTAGAAGAAGCAGATAACAAGTGAGAGGAACATGGAGTGGTTGTTGCCATTTTCGATAATCTTAAAGACCCTTTCCTAAGATTTATGTTAAACGTCTTGAAAATGGGCTTTTTATGAACTGCACCAAAACGCCATTGTTGAAATTATAATAGTGGGAGACTGGGTTTGGGAGGGATAAGATTGAATCTTTTGATAGTAGGAACTCTTCTCTTTTCTTAGAGCTTATAGGGGAGAAACAAACAGTTCTGATGATGGAGGAGATTGGAGGGTTTAAGGGGTGGAGGCAGGATCTGCTACTGCCGTGACTTTTTTACGCAATTGAATCTTACTTTGGTTGGGTTTATTATTTGTGTATTAGATTTAGATTCAGAATAATACGTTAATTACGTAATATTCTCAAAAACCGACATGAAAAAGACCACCACCAAAAAAAAAAAATTCAAGATTTTGTTACAATATTATATATAGAACTCTTTAAAAAACTATTATGTATATTTTTTAAGTATATCATTATATGGATGAGATTTTTTTTAATATTAATATTTTAATGACTCAAAAATAAAAAATATTTATTAATCGAATCAAATCGAGTTTAAATTCAAATAATTTTTTTTTTACTTGTTCACATTTGATTCGAATTAAGTCAAATCTAAAAATCCATTTTATTTTTAAAATATTAATTTTATATTAATATATATTTATATAATTAAATTTAAATAAAAATAATTTTTTATTATTTAAATATAATATGAGCCGATTTAACTCAAATTATTAAAAACTTAATCCAATCTAAACCTATCAAGATTCGTTTACAGATCTAATATAGTGAAAGAACATGAAACAATATAGTATACCATATGATGTGCTAAAGGAAAAAACAAAAGAATTTTATTGTTGAAAAAATTAGTGTATATATAACTTTCAAAAGTTTTTGTTTAGGTTTTTTGTAAAAAAAAAATTTAATTATTTAGTCATCAATTTTATACTAACTAAAAATCCATTTTAACTAACTAAGAAAGTAGCTTTGACAATGATCATAGAGGGTTGAAAATGGGGGAAGGGATAATTCCATGGAAATAAAAGCTAGTAAGTAATTATTTTAACAAGAGAACCCTAATCCTCCTGCTATCAAACTATCAAAAACCCAAGGAAAGCTAATTAATACTGAGGCTTTTAATTGGCAAATCAGGTTTATTTTAATTCAAACACAATTATTTATTTGAGATTGAAAAGATGGAAAATCCGGCCTTCCATAGGTAGAATTTTTCTTATTTTCCATAGCACAACACAGAGGAATTTAGCCCATTTAGCACCTAACAATCGATTTCCCAACAAAACTTTGAACAGCAATCTTCTACTTGCTCAGAAGACCTTCAAAAAATGGAAGCTTTTTGAAAAACAATTCCACTTCTCAACCACCTGTAGGAACCATTTAATTAGACCAAAAGAACAAGGAAGCTAGTGGCTGGTGCCCAAATTTTATGTTCATGTTTATGATTCTAGTATTATGCACAATAAATATGAAAAATGAAGCAATAAACTTACTTTTAGAAGGGGAAAAAAGGGAAAAGATTGTCATGGAAACAAGGACTGATAGAGAAGTCCTGTGTTTTCTGGATAACCCAGCATTATATTGAGATTTTGTAGCGCTTGACCCGAAGCTCCCTTCACAAGATTATCAATCTGCAGAACAGGTTTTAAGAGCTCAGAAAAACAATGAGACGACCGCAGAATTTTGTGCGTAGGAAAAAATCTTGCATAGGCTAAAGGACAATACATACCACCGATATGATTATTGCCCTTCCAGGGATTCGATCGGGAAAGACGTTCATAAAACAATAGTTAGAACCTCGAACATTATGAGTACGCGGCAC
Organism: Fremontodendron californicum; assembly: GCA_030761205.1. Classification (NCBI taxonomy): domain Eukaryota; kingdom Viridiplantae; phylum Streptophyta; class Magnoliopsida; order Malvales; family Malvaceae; genus Fremontodendron; species Fremontodendron californicum. Next base: position 34,238,523 of record JAULJL010000007.1, read on the forward strand.
AACTCCCTTGTCTAACAACTTCACAAATTCTTCATCCTGAAGAAAAAAAGAAGTGAAACAAGTTTTAAGATCCAATCACCAGAGAGTAGAACAAACAAGAATGTAGTAGGTATTTCAAGCCATTTAAAAACCTAAAATAAAGGTTAGATGCACCTGACAAATAAAACAAAGTATAAAACCAATCATGTTAGATAAGATATACCTCATAATATTTTCTTAATTGCTGGTATAAATCCTCAATTGTAACTCCTTGAGACATTTCTACATATATTGTTGATTGCATTCCACGGGTCTGGTATGACAATTAAGGAAACAAGAGTCACGTATTGTTAATTATTTTGAAAGGAAAGAGAACACAGAGATATTAACACCGAAGTGCAGTTGATTACATATCTTACCATTGGCATTAAGTGCGGCGTGAAACTAACAGTTACTTTTGAATGTGCAGCATCAGATAGTCCTTGTTCGATTTCTGGAGCTGCAATGCAAAACAGGACAAATATCACAGCCTCAGGTTTCACCTAAGAAGATAATTAACATTATAATCCTTAGGCCACCAGAGTTGCATTATACTATGTTGCTCCGACTCTTCATTTTTCTTTAAGTACCTGTGTCCGACGCATATCCTGACATGGGTATGGAAATATGACCCTCCAACTCCAAGGACCTTCCAAATACATGGAAAAACTTAGAAAAAAAATGAACATACCTGTGTCGGATACATACCCGTATCTGACACTTACACTCGAGTTCGAGTAACATAGGCATTACAACGAAAAACTCCACTACCATAACTATCATAGTTCCATAAAAAAAAATGAAGTACCAGTAACAGTTCCAAGTTAGGCATAAAGAATACAACAAAAATAAGAGAATGATAATTTTAAACAGACCAGGATCCATCTACCAATATTACAAGATGAAGACAACTAAGTAGACCTCAAAATCAAGATGCATAGGATTCCACATGCTCACCATGGCGATGTCTTGTAACACCATAAGAATATATGCCTTCAGCTATTTCAGAGTATAAATTAGCTTCCTTGGCTCCACGTCCTGAAATAATAACCTAGATCAGAAAATACATAAAGAAAAGCAGCAAGATATAAAAACTGTTGTTAAAAACGTGAACGAAGATATAGAAGACAATGAAGAAAGCCAACCTGCTCCACTCACACCAGATTTTGAGTCAATAATGATATTTCTGTGTTCAATGAGTTTAGCCTGCAAGTTGAAGGCAAATCAGTAAAATATTGGACATGCAATATTATTAACTAGTGGTAGATTCAAAAGGGGCAGAATCAGCAATACAACAATCATGCAAAAAAGATGTTCAATATGGGTTGACATATTACAAGCATCATTCATAAAGCATCTAAATCAACAAAGAATAAAAGATTGGCTCCTCAAGTCAATAAACATGCAACATTAAACAACTTAAAAACAAGGTAATGGACATAAACCTTTATCAAGGGAACAAGCGGAAGCTGAATTGATGTTGGATAACAACCAGGATTAGCAACTAGGCGTGCACTTTTTACTTCCTCCCTTAAAATCTCTGTCAAGCCATATACAGCTTCTTTCTGGATTAAGGTGAAAAATAACCGGTTAACATAAAGAATAACACTGAAGAAAGAAAAACAAAAACTTTCGAGGATGGAAATGCCAAAAACCCATATCATATGGCACCCTTTGTCAAAGAAGAAATAATGAAACTATCCCAAAAAAAATAAAAATTAGTCACAATTAGAAAACTGGTTGGTAGAATCAAATTTAACCAGAGCACATTCTCATCAACAAGCTCAAGTAAACTACATGAAATCTGAGGTGCTAAACAGAAATCTTTCCACTGGAACTTGCAATCATGTATAAGGAGTAGGTACAGTAACTTTTATATATGGTAAAAAGTAAAGGATTTATCTTGTATTTATTAAATAATAAAAAAGACCTGCAAGTCTGGAGCGCTATGTGGTTGACCATACCATTCCTCATATTCAGCAATATCTCTCAGCCGAAAGTCCTGAAAATTATTTCATAATACATTAAATGAGCAGAGAACTTTACACCAGGCATGTAAACAGATCTTTAAAAGAACAGAAACATAAGTGAACTAAAAGCATACCGCAGAAAGATCAACAATCTTCAAATGCCGGGGGAGGCCTTTGATGATTTCCTAAAATGTATTAAAATGAACGAAAAACATCATGATAATTGATAAGAATGACTCTGTTTTAAAGTAAAGAAGATAAAATGTCAGGTAATGACAATATAGAGCACCTGTGTAGTTCCATGAGGCAAACAACAAAACACGGCATGCACATCGGAAAAGTCTGCATCCTTAACCGAAACCATAGTTGGCAGATCCTGTAAAAAAAAAAAAAAAACATGAACTCAATCATTATCTGAAAGAAACACAACAATTACATACTTGACCAGCCTCAGATAATAGGCACATACAACCACTAATTTAGCATTTACAATCAACTATTATTATGATAACAAAATTCATTCATGCCCCCAAATCAAAGTTTATTTTCACCAACATAGAAAGAGTACTTGCTTACTTGTGTTATCAAATGAGGAAACACTGAGCCCATAGATTGGCCAGCTTTTCTGTCAGCAGTCATCAACGTAATGCCAAAGTATGGGTGGTTTGCTAGGAGCCGAACAATCTGTGAGAAAATAAATCAATAAATAAAATAGAATCAATTTTCATTTTACCAGTTAACAATTAACATAAAGATAAATAACACATAACAGAAAACTCAAACCTAATGACATACATAATATAAAAAGTCTCATACCTCAGCTCCGGTATAACCACTAGCACCAAGAAGACCAATTCGAACTTCTTTTTTGTTTTTCTCTGAAGATTTCATACATTTTGTTGATAAGGCTGAGGCTCCTCCAACATAAAGCTTTACTCTTTCATTTCGGTTCTTCACTTTTGAAATCTTCAAAACTTCATTCTAAAATTTTGAACACCCAAAGTTAGATTTTGGAAAAAGAAGATATCTTGAAACTAAGAACCTTGATTTTGTTTATTTTCTAGCATTTTCTCAGGAAACAAACAGAGAGCTTTTGGTTGAAAACAAACCTTCCACAAATATCCTTGATTGAAACAAATTGAACTGAAAGTTGCAGTGCTCATTTTCGACTCAAATTCTGTACCTCAAATTCAAAAACAAAAAATTAAAAAAAGGCTAAAAAAATGAGCTTTCATAGATAAAAAAATGTACATTATGTTTGAATAATAGAGGAGATTAAACGCTTACTACCAATTGTAAAATAAAAGTTAGCTGAGAATTTATTCCAAGTGAAAAAGGGATGAAAGAGATGATGCTTGAATTATTAGAGAACCAAAATCAATTCCCAAAACCCTAGAATCAGAGAAAGGTTTTGTCTTGTTTGATACTGTATGTTGAGGGTTCATGGAAACTCCGTGCAACTTCGTGACGTGGAGAAATTACAAAGAGCACGTGAGAAACTCAACGGAATTTGCTTGACTTAAGCAGCCAACGCTTCGAGGGAATCTGGTCTGGGAGCAGAGCTGCAAAAGGGAGACGGAAGAAGACGAGAACAAGTGGGAAAAAAAAAAAAAGAGAGAGGGAGACTAGGACTTTTTTGTATGAATTACTAAATCAAGGTTAATATATTGAATTTATTTTTCTTTCTTTTTTTTCTTTTTTTGTTATTTTGTTTGAATTTTGTTAACGATGTTCTAATCTTTTTAAGTTCTGTATAAAATTTTATTTTCATCTAATATATTAAAAATTACTAATAAAATTATCAATTATTATGTTAAATAAAAGTTTATTATTATAATTGTATAATTAGTTTTAATCTCATTGTTTGTAATTGTAATATAAACTTGATAATTTTTTATATGATACGAAAACATAAAACAAACACGACACAATTAATAAATACAAAAATAGAGTATTAAATATGATATATGTTTAAATACATATATTTAATATATATATATATATCATATTAATGTTTAAGATTTTAACACATTTAATAATTTTTATTATATTTATTTTTACACAATTAACAAACAAAAAAACATAAAATACGACACTTATACACAAATTATTAGATCTATTATAATCTCATTGTTATTTTTTTTTTTTTCATGTTAATCAAATTAAGGTTACGCAAGAGCAAGACCAAAATCGTTAATTGCACCCTCACAAACCTAGAAATTGATTAATACTCTATTTGGATGACTGAAAGCTTTTTTTATCACATCATCCTTTCGTTTTGTAATCAATTTTTTATTTAATTTTAATACTAAATAGTTTTCATTAAGCAATCAAAGGCTGTTTTTTCACAACATCTGTGCTTTAGATACAGGGGAAAGGAACCTGACCTCTAATTACAACTTTGGTGGAAATCCAAGGAAAGTGTATTATTAAGTTTTGGTCATAGAAGAGAAAAAAGAAACTATTATTTCATTACATATACAATACATACAACTCGTCAAGGTTAAATAAATTTGTGTCAAGAAACAAATCAAATAATTATATAATAAATGGTAAGCTCAAATTTTGAGAGTTTGGCTATCGATCTAATGTAGAAAGAAATGGAGCTTGGGATACCCTTTTCGGAGTATGACAGTTTTCATCTGTTCTTCTACTTACTGGTGGTGAAGTCTGGGGCATTAGTTCGGACAATCTGTTTCTTTCACTACAAATCCTATTCTGCAAAAGAATTTGTTAGTTAATTTATCAGTTTATTTCTGAAAAATGATTAACCCAACAGGTGAGAAAAATGATTATCAGTTTGTTAGTTTATCAGTTTATCACTACAAATCTTTCACTATAATAATTATATAATATGTATGTACATGTAATTTATGTTATCCGGACTCTTCATTTTCTCTAAAGTATTCGTGTTCGACACCTGTATGCAATACATATTCGGACATAAGTATGAGAAAATTAAGAAAATTAAGCATATTATATCCGACACTCACCCGAATCCAGATAACATGACATGTAATAATCATACAAACCATGAAATATATAACAATTATACAAATCAATGAATCATGGATATAGCATTTCAAGAGGATCAGATTTTTCTGTTATCCCACTTTAGTAGTAATCATGTGTTTGTCTATCAGGAACTGCATAAATTAGAATATTTCCTCTTGCTATGGTTAGAAATTTACATAGATTGATAATCAATCAAATAAAAAGCCATTTAGTCTTAGTGTAAAATTTTATAGGTTACACCAGTGTGTCTGTTGTTTACCTTAATTGTCAAACTTTGCAATTCTCTTTCAAGTGAGATGACTTTATTCTCTAGCTGCTCAAGTGCCTCTTCAGCAGCCGCAGGGCATATATCAGAAACAGGTAATGTTATACCAGCAGCCTGAAAGTTTGGTTCAAATGAGATAACAAAATTTATGGTTGTGATAAAGAAAACCTAAGAGGTCAATATCATTATTGACTATGTTGCTCCAACTCTTCATTTTTCTTGAAGTACCCGTATTCGACACCCGTGTCCGACACATATCCGGACATGGGTATGGGGATATGATCCTCTAAGAACCCTTCAAAATACATGAAAAAAGTTGAACATACCCGTGTCAGACACGTACTATTGACATACCTTTAAAACACTTGTACACAATCCCAGTAACTTCTGTGCCAGTTGCACCCGGTCTTCATCAGATTCCTGTAACCGATTTATAGACGATTAAACAAACTGTAACACTGTGCTAAGCCTGCTGTAAGAAATACCTCTATGGACTAACCCTCAGTTTATTGTTCAAACGTTGCTCCTCATCAAAATTAACGTAAGGGCTTTTCCCAATAGAAGCACGATAATAAGCAAGCTCTTCCCTGGCACGTGAAAGGACAACCTCTGTCCGCCGCAGCTTGGCACCAAGGTCTTCGTTTTGAATTTTTAGCATGTTATTTTCCTCCTATTGCATCATTCAAAAAAATTAAAAAAGGAAGACAGATCAGAATTGACATTGATTTGGAGGAGAAAATTCATCAGAAGAAGTTGAATAACACCAAATTTTAGCATAAAAAGGAAAATGTAAAAGTCTTACCTTAATTTTGGCATGATGATGAATTCGTTGTTGGAGGTTTTGCTGGCCAGACAGCTTCTTTACTTCTACTTCAAGTTGCATCACCTTTTTCTTGTAATTTATATTCTCCATCTACAGATACCATAGGGAGTTAGGTCCAAAAACCAAGGTTCAAGAAAGATGGAAAATCAGTCGGGCAATCTATACCTATATTACTCGGACTCGGGGGTGAGTGTCGGATACGATATGTGTCCGAAACGGGTATGCTCAATTTTTTCTAAGTTTTTCCATATATTTGGAGGCTACTACCCCCATATCCTTGTCCGAATATGTGCCGGACATAGACTTCAGGGAAAATGAAGAGTCGGAGTAACATAGATCTATACAAAGACTAACTCAAACTGACACTTGATTAAATAGAAAAAATTTAAGACTTTTAACCTTCAGCATTTCATTTTCAGTTTTAAGCAACTGATCTCGCTGACGAAGCTTCTCCAATGCTATTTGCGCAGCTACCAGCTCAGCCTGTTTTCTATCAATTTCCTCAATCCACCTATCAAAATAAGATGTGCAGCAAAACCTGAACATACTTAAAATATGAAATAGATAACTGAAAATAACAAATCAGAACTTTAGCTTATAGGTTGATTAGCTGCCCACATTGACGTCCAAGTAAATCATAATTTTTCTTTTTAAAGTTATGTTTGCTCACCCTCGCCTCTCCTCAACAAATTCATTGAGTTGCTGCTTAAGCATGACAACCTCATGTTCCTGTAGGCATGACATAATTCAAGTAATAATCAGAACAAATTATAGTGCCCAACATAAATTTAAAGTAGCCAAGCTGATTATCACATAATAGTGCCCAACATACCTTCACTTGAGAATCTAAACCATCAAGTCTAGCCTTCTCTGCTATTTTCTGCACTTGCTGATTATCCAACAATGACTGCATCAAAAAGAAGAGAATAATATGACGCACAAGTTTGGTTAGACTGCTATTTTTTGGTGAGGGCAGGGGGTATTATTCAAATTCTTCCAACGAGGAAAAGTAATTTTTTCTTTGATCCTTAATCAACATTTATTGAAATTGTGGATATAAGTAAATTTGGTTACCAAATAATTGGTCATGTCCAATTTGACTCCCAATAAATCTCGAATCACATCATGGGTCATGCTCTCTGCAGCTGCTAATCTTGCATTGAGAGAAAATATCTGTGGAAAAGAACATGTTTAGACAAAGTAATTAGCAAGTCCAAAGTCTATAAGAAAGCTGTAGAATCAACATCTATGTGGTAAAGCCTACCTCTTTCTGTCGATTTGCTGCTAAGGATTCTAACTCTTCAATATGCAGCCTTGCAGCAGTAAGATCCTCATCCTTCTCTGATTTTATTTGCTGTGCCAAGCCCAAGCCAATGCATTTGAATGGGGAACCAGAGCCTCGAGGCTTTGCCACATTTTTCTCTAACTTGTTCAATGAATGACTTTGGGCATGGGTGGAGTAACCTTCAGGTTTGACTTGTTCGGCCATGGCTTCCAATGCCTTGAACTGTTTCCGAATTTTGTAGTTCCCGAAATGGTTAGAAAATCAAGGAAAATGAACATATACTTTAATCCTATGTAGGCCAGAAAAAATGCAGCAGAACAGCCTAATCCAATCAAGAACCGTTGGCATACCTTCTGCTTATACTCCATCGCCTGGGCTTCTGCATGCAAATTTAGTTCAGAAATATGTGTTTTGCATTGGGCAATCTGTTGAACAATAATGGAGATTTATCAATAAAAACATCATCCATCTTGAAAAGTAAAAACCAAAGGCGTCAAGATTGTTTTAGAAAAATTGCATTTTCAGCATTATAAACTTAAAACAAAGTCACTGATAACTGAACCACAGCTAAACAAATAGCTTTCACCTCTCTATCCTTGTCAGATATATCTGTTTCAAGAATTTGTATATGATCCAGGGCTTGTTGAAGATCTTTCTTCTTCTCATCTAAACACCTGCAGATAGAAAGAAATCATATATTGCCAATTGGAACCATTTTTCATCATTCAGCAAGGGTATCGGCACTACAAATAAGATCAGAGCAATATTGCCAAACCTTTTCATGTCAGCATCAGCATTTTTAACATTCTGCGTCTGAACTTTTACAGCATGAAGCTCCAATTCTAGCTCCTCTCTTTCTAATCGTTGACGTTCAGCTTCCCCTTTGATAATGTCAACCTAACACAAGTTTGGGATTTATTAAACATGGTCATGATAGAAGTAGTACTTTCATGCAGCATTATCGTAGTGCAAAATCTGACCTTGTTCTCCAATACGTTTATAGTATATTCTAGCTCTTCAACAGATCTCTCTAATAGCTTCACCTCAGCTTCCTTGTCTTCAGCATAGGTCTTCCTTGATTCAGCCATCTATCATCAAATTTAATCGATAGAATTATATGGTATGATTAAATTAAATTAAAAGGAAGGAAGGAAGGAAGGAAATACTATTTTACGCAATGTTAAACTAGACCATACCTGTTGAGCTTCCATAGCAATAGCTTCACTTTGTTTCGCCTCAGCCTGTGCCTTTCCAAGCTTTTTTTCCAAGCTAAGCACCTCCATATGAAGCTCATCTCTTTCACCAGCAAGTTCATTTAAATTGCTACTCAAGGACTCTATGGTATCATTCATCTGGGAAAGGGCATTACTCATTTCTGACATTTCCACCTCTAAGCTTTCAGTGATCTTCTTTCTCTCTCTTAATTCATCTTCAAGAGAACTTTTTACTGCTAAGGCATCCTCAATATGAGCTTTCAACTCCTGATTTTCAGAGCAGAGAAGTTTTAAAGACTCATGTTCATTTGAAATATCCAACTGAAGACTGGAGATCATCTCTAGCTTCTCTTGCAGTTGCACTTCAAGCATTTGACTATGACTAACAGCCTCATCAAGTTCACTTGATTTTACAGCAAGCTCATCTTCTAAAGCCTCCAAAGAAGAAACCATTTCCTCAATTTCATCTTTTTGATCCTGGGTATTAGAAGCAGACTCTTGTAACAGGCTGAGATCAAATAATAGACCATCCAAAACCTCATCCTTCCTTGATAACTCTGCCTGGAGAGTCATATTTTCAGATTCCAGCTCTTCAGCACGATTCTCTAAGAACTCAAACTCTTCTATAAACTTTGATATTCTCTCTGCATTATCATGCAACTCCTGAAACATTTTATCTGCAATTGTAACACCTTTATTCAGTATGCCAAATAACCTGCTACCTGTCATATCTATAGTTTCCATAGAATCAGCACATTTTGCAGCATTCAAGCTTGACTTGTTGTAGGCTTTAAGCTTATTTTTCTCAATAGAACCAAGTTTCTTGCTCAAGAGAACATTTTCTTCCCTCAACGTGTTTACTCTCTCAACAGAAATTTGCAAATCGTGACTTTTCAAACCTAAATCCTCAATGATGATAGATTGAGAATGTCTGAGTTCCTTCAATTCATCGGCTTTCAGCGCTAGATCAGTTTGTAGACTGGTAATGCAAGTCTCCAAGGAAAAAGTTTTTTCTTTCAACTGGTGAAGTTCCAGATTAGAAGCGTCAAGGCAACTCAAAGAGGATGCAAGATCAGATTTCTTCTCCTCCAAATCCTGGAGAAGTAGACAGTTTTCTTTCTTCAACTTTCTTAACTCACTTTGTGCTTCTTCAACTTTTTCTTGTAGAGAAGACGACTCAATTTCCCGCTCCACCAATTGCTGCTCTTTCAAAGATGCATCTACTTTTGCAAAAATTATTTCTTTCTTTAAACCATCAAGGGCAGCATAAGCATTGGTAAGCTTTTTTCCAGAATCAGCTAAGTGGACAACCATTTGTTCCATCTCTGACGCCAAAATAAGAGACTCGAAGTCTTTTGTGCACAAGTCTACCATAAGCTCAGCCTGAGATTCCAGAGGCTCTTCTTTATCTTTGAGCAGTTGCTCTTTATCAAGAAGGGAAGCTACAAAATTTGTGTTACTCAAATCCAATTCCTTCATTAGAACTGAGAGCTGAGATCCCATATAGTTAGACCTTTGCAACATAACTTCCTCTTGAAACTGTAAATCAGATATCTTTTTCTCAAAAGTGACGAATTTGATACTAAGCTCACCAGTTTCCTCTTCCTTCTTTGATATTCGATCAAAACTGTTCTTAATATCAGCTAGAAGTTTCCCCTTAATAACTCTACACATTTCAAGCTCTCTTCTTGACTTGGAATTGTGCTCCCTCAAATCAGCCATAACAGCATTCGACTCAGACAACCCATGCTGAAGCAAACCATTCTCTGCATTCAGCCCTGTCAAGGTTTCCAACAAAATACCCATATGACAAAGGTGAAGCACTGACACTGCACAGTCTTTCACTATTATCTCCGACCAGACATCTTCAAGCCATGACCGTGCTAGCTTCACTGAATCAAACAGCAGAGACTTAAGGCAATGGCAATCACAAGCTACAGCCATGACATTCTGAGAGAAAGCAGTTTGCAACTCAGTGGTGAGACCCTCCAGTTCAGCAACCATATACCTTGTCTCTGTCAAACTTGAGCCAAACTGCTCTTCAAGGTCTTCAAGTTGCTGATCCTTCACAATATTAATGGATTGCAAGCTTTTTACCTGATTAATTAGTGCATCCCTCTCATTAAGTAGCGTGGTTTCCACTTGCTTCTGCCTATTAATATCAAGCTTCATGGTTTCATTAGCAATCATGAGCCCATTGATCATAATATCTGCTTCTATTATGGTATCTTGTGCCTCCACAAATTTAGCAAGAATACAAGAAGCCTCTGCAACTTTCTGAGTTGCAATTATCTTTGCGTCACCAACTTCAAGTTCAAGAAACTGTCCAAGAGGATTGGAAAAGGAAAATATAAGTTTAAGTATTGATAAAACTAAATATGTGTTACTTCTAGTTTATAGGGGTAAAGTAATGCAGGAATATGTTATTGTGATTGTCCAATGAGCTTTTATTTCTTTGACCAAACTGTCAATCTTGCTGTATTTTAAGCACTTGACTAAGCCTTTTTCTTTTTCAGTTCAAACATTCAACACTTATTCTAGTCAAACTGAGCCACACCAATCTATTCTTCTCTGGCAAAGTGCTTTTTTGTTGGCTGATTTGGGAATAGAAAGCCATGTGGATAATGAAATGGCCAAACCAGCCAAAATAGAGGGATGGCTAGCCTACAAACTAAAAATTTGACTCGAAACTAACGGGTAAGAAAAAACTAACCCCTGCACATGGTCACCTTTCAAAAACACTCCGAGAGACATAAAAGAACATCAGAAATGTTTTTTCATGGTTCTAAGAATATACATTTAAAAAATTTAGACAGTTTACCTCTTTTGTCTGGCACCAATGAGTTCTGATTTCTTGCATGGTTTGCTCAACTGTATTTATCTTATGATTGACAGCTCCGATCTTGAGTTCCAACAGCTTTCCGAAGTCATTCATTGTTTCTTCCAGAGCAAGCGCATGTGCTGCGAGGCACTGTAGGCTTTCCTTGCTTTGTTTCTCAGACAACCGAATCTCCTCTTTTTCATTGCATATTTTGCCCATCTCAGCTTGAACGTCTTTTAAGCTTTCCATGGCTGATTCTATTTCCTTTTTCAGAAGAATAATGGTCACGTCTCTATCACACACATTCTTGCAAGTTTTTCCAGACTCCATACATTTCTCATCAAATGGAGATCCATGCAGACTCTCTACGACTTTGAAGGAACAATCAGATGTATCAGTTTCCAGCCCCTGAACAGAGTGCAAGTCCTTGTCATCTGTCCCTTTGTTTGACTGCAATAACATCCAGGTGTAGCAAAAAATCGATCACCCTTTTCAAAGAATAACTACAACAAAAAAGTGAATATCTGCAGCGAACAAGCTGTCTATCAGAAACCAAGAGCATTATAGCTTACCCGTCTTTCATCTCTGCCATCATTAGAGGTATAAAGCCCTTCTTTAACACTTCTTTCAGGGCTTCTGTCACTGTCTCTATACGTGCCCATATGAGCCCTGAGTGTGGATACACCAGTTCTTAGCTTAGACAGCTTCTCCTGTGTCTTCAAAATGTCATTCTCTTCCATATCTTCAAGCTTTTGTTTAATAGCAGCAGCACACTGCTCCTCCTCCAAAAGCCTCTGCCCAAGTTCAGTGCAAGCTTCCTCTGACTTTGCAACTTCAGCTTTAAGGGAATGAATATGTTTTTCTGCTTCTTCAATCATGGTAGCTTGGTCTATTAGAAGAGCATCCTTACTCAAGATCATCTCCACTGATTCTGCAAGTCGTATTTCCTTACCCTTCAATGCATTGAGATGACTAAGGTTTTCCTCTGATAATCTATTCACAAGTACAAAAGCAACAGTTGCACAAGCAGTTGCATTTCTTAGGTCATCTTCAGCCACCTTCATTCTGTCCTCCAGCTTTGTCATGATTGATGTTTTTGCATTCAGTTCTTTCTTCAGTAGAACAATCTCTTTCTCCTTTTCATTGCATTCTTGCTGCTGTGCTTCATTGATAATCAGTGCAGCCCCTCTCAAAGACTTCAGCATGCACTCCAGCTCACTTCTTTTATCTGTTGCATCCTCCAGGCATCTTCCAAGCTCTTCAATCAGCAATTCCTTTTCTGAGAGTACTCTGACCACCCTACCAACTTGCTCAGAAATCCAAATCCTTCTCTGTGGAAAGGAACTGGAAATGAGGTCCAGTTGACTAGAGGCATCAACAAGTTCCTCATGACCATCAGCAAGTATATTTTCAATCTCAGAACCTAGCAGTTCCCACTCTTCCGATAATGTTCTTAGTTCCCCATCTTTCATTTCAAGCCTTCCAAGTAACTGTTTATTATCTTCAGTCAACATACATGCCTTTTCTTGCAACTCCTTCAACTCAGTTTCTAAAAAGATAGCACCCTTTTCAGCCTCCATCTCCTTCAAATGACAATCTTGGACTTGCTGCTGAAGAAGAGCGAGTTCTTCCTGCAAACAGACAATAACCTCAGCAGTTTCAGCTTCAACCTGCCGACGAATTTCAACCATTTCTTCTTCATTGGATGCCTGAAAAGCACGATCACTTTGGTACCAGATATTCATCTGCTTGGCGTTCTCAAGAGAGTCATGCATCCTCTTCAATTTCTGCTGTAGGGTGGATTCTTCACTCTCAATCTTTTTAGGTGGTGCGGGATCTTTAAAAGCTCTACCGGAAAGTTGCTTTTTCAAGGCAACAATTTCAACTTCTTGTTCACTCAAAAGCTTCACAAGATGACTTTTGCTTTTCCTCACGTCCTCCATCTCATTGATTGACAAAAATTGTTGGGACTCAAGTGCTTCAATTACAGACTTTGCCTCTTCTAGTTCACCATTGGCATCTTCAGTTTGTTTGTTCAGCAGCAAAAGTTTGTCTTTTGCCATCTCAAGATCTCTAGTCAAGCACATTGCTCTTTCTTCAACTTCAGCATGAGATGTTTTCTCTTCTTGGAGAATAATTTTCAGTATATCCAATTCCAACTGCAAATCCATAATCTGCTCCGCATTTGTCATTGCCTGAACTGAATTCATCTCCATTGGTTCCCCCTTTCGATCTGAACCCTGGAATTGATGTTTACCTCTTGTTAGCAGGTAGGTTGCAAAAATAAAAAAAAAGGCAACAAATGGCTGGTCAAGTATAAGCATATTGTTAAGAACATAGGTATTGATAACATTCGAGCGTCCTTAAATCAATAAATAAACTCAGCACCTGTATGTGTTTTTTTTCTTACCAATTTGAGATCCTATAAGCTAAAACAACAGTAATAGCAAAACTAATAGTACCTTTATGATTTTGTTGTTGCCATCTTGATGACAAGCTGAAGACTTGAGGCTATTTAACATAGTATGTAAATCGCTAATTTCTCTGCAGAAGATGCAAGAAAATTTGCCTCAGAAAGCAAGAAAATGCCTGCAACAACTAATGGTTTCAACATTCACATAAAGAAAGGCATAGTTTAGCTGAAAAGAAGACCAAATTGTCTGACCTACTAAGTTTTGCATTCTCCTCTAAACAAGAATTAAGGTTGTGCCTGCATTCTTCTAACTCATTGAGAGTGCTTTTCAACTGAAACAATGAACAAAAGAATGACATTCAAGCCCCAAAGACTAATCTTAATTGTATATTTCTGCCAAACAATGAACAAACCAACCTCAAACTGTAGGGAGTTATTTTCTTTGCTGATGCGAGCTTCCTGCATTAGAAGAAAAATAAAATAAATCCAAGGCATCCAATATTCATAAACTTTTAGGCCTCCGTTTCCATTCTAAAAATAGTAAATGTAAAGAAAAATCAACTTATCCTTCCCCACATAGGTTCTCAAAACAAACAAGTTTGGATGACAAAAACTACTAAATATTATAACAGGTAGTTATATAGAGTGAACCTGCAATTGATCATTTGAGCTTGGGTAGCTATGCTGCTTAGACTTCCCATCAAGAAATTGAAGCAGCTGCAAGTAGAAGGCCATAATTATGCATTTTCTCAAAAAATAAATCAAATGGAAGAATAACAAGATTTGGGGTCAGAATTAGAAATACCTGATCCCGCAGTTTGGATATTTCCTCCAATAGTATCTCTTTTTCTCCTTCTTCGTAGAAGTCTTGAAATCTACAAGTGCCACAATGAGAATGAATAGCAAAACAATTTGTAGAGTATTGGCACTGTCATCTGTTTTTAGAATCTACCTTCTAAGTTGGTCTAAAAGTCTTATATTCTCCAACGCAAAACGAGTTACTTCAGGATTTTTATCAATTTTAGCCTGAAGTAACTGAATCTCTTCAGAGAGTGCTTTATTCTCTTCGATCAAAAAAGAATCGGCAGGTAATGATCCACGAACAAGTGAATCCATTCTTTGAATCTTGTCTTCACGAAACCTAAGCATCATTTTACTGCTTTTGGTGTCTTCCTCTCTTTGACGAACCTGTAAAGTACTTGGTGCTGAAAAATTAAGCCAACAGTTTACAATGGAACAGAGTCGGAAGTCAGGAGGCAAAAGACAAAAAAAAAATACCAAACGATTCAATTGTTCAATCTCTGCTTCAAGCTTCTTGATAGAAGTTTCTGCCATTTTCTCCCTTCTCAAGGCACCAGCAAGTGTTGCCTCCAAAGAGTTTAACTGCAAAATTTTCAGAGTTCAAAAGAGATCATAATGTTAATACACTTAGTTTGACACTCTGTTAAAGAAAAAAAAATCACCATTGCAGCATATGCCAGCTACCTGCTTAATGGACATTCTCACAATGCCTTTGGATTCATATCCAAGTAAATCATCAACTTGTTCTTGACACATTTCGTATGTGTTATCATCAGAAGGATTTTCTTCCAATTGCATTGTACCAGTGATTGCTGCACCAAAAGACAGGGACCGGGACACGTTCTGACGTTTAAGAGCAGAAAGCTCTTCCTGTTCAAGGAAGTCGGTTCAGATTACAGATTATTTAAGTCACATGAATTTAGAAGAAAAATAAACTATAATGAATGTGCCACACCTTTAGAAGTCGTATCTGGTTTTGTAGTGCAATGACATCTCCAGTGGAATCTTCATTCACCACAGCCTACACCATCAACATGAGAAACTTTAATAGTGAAAAACTGAAGTATGTTAATACAATATGTAAGGAAACTACAACATACATTAGGAATAAACTCACATTGTTTTGTATTAATTTTGCTCGCTGAGCAAACTTTAGAGTGTTAAGTGTTTCAATTGCACAGCTGCAAAAAAGATAAAATGTAAAAATAATGGAAGGAAGTCAATCATAATCATCATAGATAGTCATGTTCAAGTTGAAATGCTTGAAGTGTCACAAATAGAAACCAACCAGATAGAAGGGCTGACATTAGCAATTATCATTGTTTTAGAATTTCCACCAAGTGAATCCTGTATTACATTTAAGATCAAATGTTACATCATAACCAGTAAATGCAATGCAGTAAAGACAAAGAATAAAACAGAATCAGATACTGACCTGAAGAAGAAAGGTGAGCTTTGAGTCTCTATATGGAATGTGTCGTGGCTTTCCATTAGCCACATCCACAAGAATCATAATTACATGACTGCAAATGATAACATGTACTCATAATTTTGACTAACAAGGACTAAAAGTAAAGCAAAGAAAATAGATTAAAAATCATCAATATCTGTTGAAGAAAATGGAAATGGTTTAAGTACCCTAGTGTTGACAGAGATTTGTTTATGCTAGCTGCTTCCTTTAAACGCTCACCCTCAGCACCAGAAGTTTTCTGCCTATAGTAGAATATCAAAAAGACAGGAATCTCATCACACAAATACAAGCTAAAATATATATATGTCTAGTTCAACAAACTGGTGTACACCGCACCTTTCTGAACCAGCAAGATCAACCAGGTTTAATCTTGCAAACCGTAAATTAGTTGTGGAATCTTTTTCCCACCTGCTCTCAATTACGCACGTAAAAACACTATGTGAACGACTGCTCTCCCTGTTCATATTTGTTGCTGCAACTTTCCTATTTAAAGAACCCTGTGCACAAAATAAACAGTGATTTAAAATAAGAATATATGCAACGGAAAGAAAATGTACAGAGACAGAGTGAGCAGCAGTTTCCTACTATCCAAAGTATTGATAAGGATTGTAACCTGAGTTAAAAGCTTCAAAATATCGCTCACGGTCTGAACTTCAAATTCAGTGAGATTTTCCACGTAAACTCCTTTCTTAACATCTTCCCTCAACTAAAAATTAAGAATAACATAATGAAAAATAGCTGGAAAAAAAATGAATGGCAAACATAAGAAAGGAATAAACTTACAAGCAAATTGGTAGCTGAGGGATCAAGAAGATCTGTTATTTGTTCATTATAAATCTCAAGGAAAGAGCACTTGCAATTGTATTTTAACTTCTCATCCCTTTGGATTTCCTCTTCCTGTATCGAAAGAGATAGAGAGAGAGAAAATCATTCACTACCATGGGTTCCAACCTTATGCATTAAACCAAAAGGTGACTAGCAAGAACTTTGGAAGAGAGACAATTACAGCTTGAATTCGTGCAAACAAAAACTCAAATATCCGTGGTGTCATTCCCCGTTGTGGACTTGGCTTGATTTCCAAATCTTCAATCTCACCAAGCATTGTATATGTCTTTCCACTTCCTGTCTGCATGTCCAAACCCAGTAATGTCAAGCTAACTGATATAGTTAAGAAGAAGGGAATAAAATGTTTGTTGCATCATTGCTTAAGTTATGAAAGTTGAATTAATCAACCAATTCCAAACTTTGGATACTACTGCAGGATATCACTTACTTTCCAACATATGTCTCGTGATAGAGAGGTATGATGCATGGTTGCATATCTTTCCACAATTTGCAATGAGCAACAAAAGCTAAATAACAAACAAAATGACTTTCCTTTAGACAAGACTAGGTTTTGACTTTTCTTTTTTTTTCCTTTTGACAACGTAGGGCTCCCAAGAACAATCCTAGTTCTCATAGTAGTTTTAGCACATGCAGACTACAAGTTTGAAACTCCATCATATTGACATTTAAGCTAAGGTACCTGGACAAGGGTGCTACATTATCATGGCATCATTTCAGACACAAACAAACTTTCAAGGAACATGTGACACTTGAATACCCAAGATTAGAATACCCAACACTGATGTAGCGATTTTGTTAAATAAGTTAATATTATCATAAGAAACCAAGTCGGGTGCTGCACCTATATTTTTCTCACAACGTAGGGCTCCCAAGAACAATCCTAGTTCTCATAGTAGTTTTAGCACATGCAGACTACAAGTTTGAAACTCCATCATATTGACATTAAAGCTAAGGTACCTGGACAAGGGTGCTATATTATCATGGCATCATTTCAGACACAAACAAACTTTCAAGGAACATGTGACACTTGAATACCCAACACTGATGTAGCGATTTTGTTAAATAAGTTAATATTATCATAAGAAACCAAGTCGGGTGCTGCACCTATATTTTTCTCACCCACACATGCCGAAATATTACTACTAGCTATTTCATGTTACCTAATTGTGTGAAGAAGAGTACGCAGTTGCTATTTTCTATTACCAACTAAAAGAAAAATGATATGAAATTATGAAAACATCCTAGGCTTCAAGAAAGTACCTGGCCATAGGCAAACATACAGCTGTTATAGCCAGATAAGCAATTTTCAACCATTGGCAGACCAGCCATCCTAAAAAGCATTTCCTGCAAAACACAATATGTGGAAGAAAAAAAACAGATTACAAAAAAGGAAAAGGAAAATCTTTCTGCATACAAATGTTAATTTGTCTTTAACCAAACCTGGTCTACTGTTTCACATGCCACATGATCAAACGTGAATCTAGTTTCTGGTTGCCCAATCCAAGCGATACTTTGAGAATTTTCTTGCTTTAAGCATCTATTATAGCCATGTGTGCTCTTCTCTATGCCATTGAGAGGACGGACACGAATAAGAACCTAGGTAAGTTTTAAGAATCATCACCACAAATAGCAAATTAGTCCAGAATTTTCCTCAATTATCACAATGAGCGATAAATTTGTGCAATTAAGACGACATTCTTTCCTATTTCTATATATTATATCACAAAAATGAGATATAATTATTATAAAAATGGACTTTATAATGATTTACCTGTACGTTGTGGTCCATCCAAAAAGAAGGGTCTTCCTTAAGGTCAAAGTGAGGAACTTCAACAGTATTCACAACAGTAGCCGGACCACAAGAAGAAGAACTAGGCACTCCTTTATACAATGCAGAAAAATTCCCTCCACGCATCCCTCCATTCCCATCAAATTTGTTCCTAAAAGCCGAAGACGAAGGCTTACTAACACTCTTTGTTGGCGTACTCTGTGTCGAATTGCTCTCTGAATAACAACTCGAAGTGGCCCTCCCTATTCCCCTACTCACCCTTGGCGTCATATTAGTTGTCCCTCCATTACGCAAATCCGATTCGGCCGCCTCATTCTTCGCCCAACCATACCTATTTTTCGACAAAAACCCATGTTTATCTGGGGTTTTAAGAGGCAAAGTCGAATCGGGCAGCTTAGATTTGGGCTTAGTTGGAGTTCTATCGATTCGGCTTCGAATGCTTCCTTCTGGTTCTGGTTTAGGGTTTGTCGTTGGATCTTGAATCGTGTTGAGAGGAGGCCTACTTGATCCATCATTGCTCGGTTGAGAAGCTAGTGAGTCGCTAGGGTTTACTGGAACATTCTCGACTTCCTCGTTCTTGCTCAAGTTTCGCCTCAAGAATTTGAAATCTCTCAACATTCTGGTAAATCAATGTAAACAAAAAAAAGTGTTGAAAAGCCAAGAAAACAAGATTTCAAAAAGAATGAAACTAACGTTTAAAATGCGTACCTGAAAGTGGAATTGAAAAACAGAATCCGAACTCGATTTCCTGCAATTGTTTTCTTGAGAGAAGAAAAAAAAAGTTAGGGTTTCATGTCAGATCTTGGAAGATTTTGGTAGAGTAAGGAATGCTGCTTTGCTTGTTTATGGGTTTTTGGTGAAAGGATTTGTTTGGGTGGGGAAAGAAGGGGTTTGAAATCGAGGTGGTGACTGGTGGTGACTGGTGAGTGAGATTAAGAAGATGGACGGTGGAGATTGGGTTTTAGATTTTGAAAAATGGATGTTGGCGGCGGTTCTTGGATTTGAATTTGAAAGGCGCTTTGGGTCAAAAAGGGAAAAGTACGAGGGTATCATGGGTAATTATGACATAGATTTAAATTTTTCAACGGCTAATATCATAACGGTTGGATTTTTTTTTGTTGTAGTTGAGGGGGAAGTAAGAAAGGATAGGTACCTTACATCTTAGTTTATTTATATTATATTTAAAAATATTTATTGAGTTGGTAATCACGACTTAATAAAATATTAATTTAATGGATGAATTAACAACAAAAAAAAAGAGATAAATTTTATAATATATATTAATAAAGTTATAATAAATAAAAAAATTTAAGAAAATCTAATGTTAAAATCTACTTCTTTCTATTTTTTCTTCATCATATAAATTTATTCATGTTTAAAATTTCACATTTAAAAATAATTATAATTTTTTATTTAAATAATCAAATTTTAATTTCATCCACATAATAATTGTGTATAGGGCTAGTAAAGTAAAAACGCTATCTTATTTTACTATAAGTTAAACACTATTTTTATAATGCTCCCTCTTGCATAAAAAATACAATAATATTAGTATCAAGTAAAATTCAAATGCAAAAATAATGAGATTATTTGCTAGTAGTACTCTTTGGCAATTTTCTTTCCATGTGCTTTTTTTTGAGAAGGATGTTCTTTAACATTTTCCTTTATATCTAATCTTAATTAGTTTTCTCAAAATGAGCTCTATTTTTTTTTAGTTAAATCAATTTAAAAATAAAATCATCATCATTTAAGTTTCATATGAAACTCTTATGAATATCATATTGAATCCTATACATTAAAACAAGATTCCACCATTTCAGTGTTATATGAAATAAAATAATGAGTAGCATGATGCAAATGCCTTTCTTACATATGAATAATTTTATGTTTTTAAGGAAATAAGCTTTCATTGATAGATTAAGATTATATTGCTACTAATCATCACCAAGCTATTGTCTCACCAACTAATTAATCAGGCACAAGCCCCTCTTAACTAGGAATGATTCCTTCTTTTGCTCTTTAGTTTATGGATATTAGCAGTCCTTTTCAGTTGTTGTTCTCCTTTTTAAAATAATTTTTTGTGCATTACTCACCCGTTTACCATTGAAAACATCAGTGCATCACTTCTCATTCGACTTGCATGTGTGCTTCTAGCATTTATTCTGAGTCGGGATCGAACTCTAACAAAAACAATATAGACAATTAAATTAGGACATTCCTCTTGACACTGTAAGCCATATTTTGGCAATACAATACATGAGAAGCAATGTTTATATTTATTGATACATGTCCTACAAGGCTACAACACTATACGTTTGAAAGAAAAGCAACTTAGCTCGAGCTTCATCGATCGATGAGTGGTCCAATAGGAGATAATAACTCAGTCTCCATTGTTTTTAAGCTTCTTGACAATCAATGCGTCTCACTCCTCTTGTTAACCCTAACTCATGAGCAAATTCCAATGCTTTAACTGCTGCCGTTGATGCATATGTGAATAAAATAAATTACATGATAGTAAAATTATGATGGATTTTATCGAGTAACTTAAGAATATTTTTTAAAATTAAGGAAATGTTAATTGACACTAGTTAAGATGATATTTATAGAAAAAAAAATGTAATGGACTTTTTTTTTTTAATTAAGTAAAAGTAATGTATTAAATGTAAAAAGCTTTCTTTAAATGGTAAATAAATAATCCTTAATTGGTGTCTATAAGCACCGGTTAAGCAGATCCTTAAAGTTATTATATACAGTAAGATCTTCATCCAATGCATTGTAATTTGTAAATGATGAATAAAATTTTCATTTAATACAATGTTATTTCTATAATGGATCCGATTATCTGGTGTTTATAGACACTGATTAAGGATTATTAAATTATTATTATTATTTTTTTTACAATTAATACATTATTTTTACTATATTCAAGAAAAAGTAATTCATTAATTGCACTTTTCTTTTCCTTAAATATTATCTTAAAACACTGGTTAACATTTTCTATTATAAATAATATATTAGCTAATCTTAAAAAATATCCTAAATACATTAGTTAACAAAATCAATTACTAATATTAATGTGATAAATTCAAACAAATAAGGCCTCCTCAAAGTTCATTAGGGGATCATAGTATTTGGTAGGATGACGCGATAATAAATATATTCATCGATCATCCAAATGTATCTTAAAAAATTATCTTTTAAATTTTACTGTTAATTTAAAGTTTTGCAACGGAATTGTATTTTTTTAAAATGTAAAGTGAGTAAACTGTAAGTAATTACTAATAATTAAAAATAAAAAACCAAAACTTCACTCTTATCATCCTACGAATTGTTACTGTTAACGGTGGATGATAAAAAATGCCCCCCCCCGGGTCCCCATAGAAGCATGCAATTATTTATTTACTGCATTTACATAGTAAAAATTTATGGGTAAGCATCAGATTTTTTCTCTACTATATGATCAAATATAATTGTAAAATAAATTTGACATCATTATCAGCAGTACCTAATTAATATTAAAAATCTCTATATAATTATTATTAATTAAAGGCATAATATAATCTTGAATATCTAATCTTATCCACAATGTATTAAAAAATTTGCATGATTGCCCTGCAAATTGGGAGTTTTATAAATACAAATACAAATATTTTTAAAAAAATTACATCATTGTACGGAATGAGGAATAAGCTAATAAGAAAATTGATATATCAAATTTGAAAATTTTGATGTCATTTTCAAAGTCGATAGCTTTTACAATTGCACCAATAGTTTATTTTGCTTTTCTCATATTTTGTCCCACATTTCTTTTTCATTTGGATAATATGTAGATTCACAAAATTATTGGTGCTAGGTATGCAACTATGCATGGTTGTTTAATCGCCATTGGTTTAGAAATCCAACTTGTTTTAATTATTTTGTAGGCTTAAAGTAGGACCCATTTCATTCATGATTATTATGTGATACTGAATTTTTTTAACTTCACAAATGGTGTTTACACGCTATCGTAATTTTTTATCCAATTTATATTTTTCTTAATCCGACCGTCGTATTTTTTTTCTATTCACGTAGATCATGCACGTCGAGTTTTGAGTAAATTAAAAATATTTAACTATTCGTTCCGACGTAAAAACTTTCAATCGCTAAATATATATTGAAAAGACAGTATTTTCGATCGATATGATAGGGATATCGAATAGATTCAAAAATTTACGTGCACGACGAGTATGATTATATTGTTAAATCCGACGGTCGGTTTATAAAAATAGAAATCGTATGAAAGATTACGGACGCGTGTGAACACCGCTTGTGGAGTTAAAAAAATTTACTGACGGTGTACCAGATAATAATCCATTTATTAATTATAAATGGATTCAAATCTATAGGTACGGAATAAAAATTATTTAAAATTTTATTATATTTTTTATTAAATTAAAAAAATAATACTTCATTATTATATATTTTTTAAAATATCACTTTATCATTGATTAATATTTTGATTATAAATAAAAACAATGATGAAAAATCATATTCAATTGAAAATCGAAGATCTATTTAATTCGATATGGTACATAAAACCAAAAGAAAACCATTTAATGGATCAAATTTTGATTTTTTTTAAATGGTGAAATTTGAATCATTAATCTTTTAATTTTATGTTAAAAAATTAAAATATCGTTAAATCAAATATATATTTTTATTAATTATTTATTTAATATTAAAAGTATTTTCTAATATTTAAAATTATTTTAATTAAATTAATTTATCCACCTAATCAGATCGATTGAATAATAATTAAAGATCACAATTATTTAATCTCTCATCCAATTTTTTTAATCTTAAAAAATTTGTCCTATTTATAAAGGGATTTCATCGGATAAACATTTCAAGATTATATATAACTTCAAAATCATTTTCCAAAGAAAGACAAGCAAAAACGACCTTTGGGTGTTCCCAAAGGCCATATTTATCTTTAAGCAATCATTTTTTTTCCTGTTGGCTACGCTGTTTCTTGTTGTGGTATATATAAATAGAGGCGTCTTAGAGCTGATAAAGAACAGAGACGCGGGAATTAGAAGAGTAAAAGAAAAAGTGAACATAAAGAAAGGGAAAAGACTAAAGAGCTTGCAAAAATGGTGCTTCAAAGATTGGAGATATGCGTGGAATTGGTGAAACTAGCCATCGATTTTGTCATGGTTGTGGCTGAAGCAGTCGGGATAGTCATTAATCAAAATGACAGGCCGGCGGTAATGACGGCTAGCCGGTCTTTTGCTGCTCCGGTTCCCTTTGTTGGGTTTCTTCCTTGATGATGATCAGTTTCATTTTTCTGGTTTTTTTTTTTTTTTTCCATTCGAGAAACAAGGATCGATCCTCGTTAAAATTAAAAAAAAAAAAATCAGTTTTGTACCCTTTGTAATTTTGTTCTTTCTTTGCTAGCTAGGTTTTGGAATTTGAATGTGTAAATATAGGCTATCCTGATATAATGTTTTGTAAGAGAAGTACCTTTCTCTCTGAAGTTCAATTTTCTGAATTTGATTCATTGGTATTTTTTTTTTTTTTCTTTGTACACTTGATCTTGCAGCATATCTTATTTTTGCTTCAATTTGAGAGGTCCTGAAAATAAAGGATTTATTAGTGTGTGGTTTTAATTTTAATGGAGTTTAATCGTGTTCTTGAAGTTTTTTCATTAAAAATTTACAAAAAATATTGGGAAATCCTTGTTCTTCTTATGAAAATATTTCTAACATTTCTCTAATTCAAGTAAATAAATAAATAATTAGTTTAGGATAAGGAGAAATGAAATGGAAGATGAGGTGGTGGGGAGAACCGGAGACAGCAACATTATTGTTTGTATTGTACAGTCCGGCAGGACATATGACTTTGTCTTTAGTTTTGGACAGAATTGCATTGATGAAATATTGGCTGATTTGTTAGTTTGTCCTTGCTGGCTAAAAAGCGCATTTCACTGTTTATAAAAATTAAAATATTAAAAAATTATTTTTATATTAATATTTTTATATTTTATAATTAAATTTAAATTTAAATAAAAAATATTTTTTATTTAATAAATAATAATTCGGATTGAATCCGACTTAATCCAAAATATTTAAATTTTTATCCAGACTCGATCCGATATGAGCCGAACGCGCCCGATCCTTGAAATGGTGTAGACAAAGCTTCTAGGTTTTGTTTTTTTGACTCATGGTTGTTATTATGCATATGCATTTTGGGGGAGATATTACTCATTGTCATAGATTGGATATTTTTCTATTTGTCAAAACTCCAACATTGAAACATGGAGGGAATGAATCATTTGTTAAGGCGGAAATTGAGCAAATTTTCCATTTTTTTTGGAAAGAGAATCAAATAAGCAAGACTCCCTTCTTCTAGTCAAGTTATAGGAGAACTACTTTTTTAATTGAGACATCATAACATTCACCTTTTTAAAGGAGAACAAGTTGCTTTTTCAGGGGATAAGCATACAATCTAAGCCATCCAAGTGAAAATAAAAAAAAAAGGTTATGTTTGGTTTAGATTTTTTGGGATTTTTAGCAGAGAAAAGATTGAATGAGATCTGTATAAAAGGATATTGGGAGCTTCAAGTTGTTGAGTGTGGGTAGCGGCTGTTCTTAGTCGAAAATGGACATCGAAACCGTGACTCAACGCGCGTTTGAAGACAATCGAGTTTCAAACGATGCCATATGATATCCCTCGAAATTAAGCAAATTAAACGCCAGCGTTTTCTGGTGATTGGGGCCATTGGATCAGACTTTTAGGTTCCATGGTGGCGGTAAAATTAAAAACAATAATTGTGGTAAAATTAGTATTGTAATGATGAAATTAAAATTTATGATGAAATATATCTTTGGATTTGAGTGAATTATAATAAAAGAAAATATCATTACAAATATTAAATTAAAAAAAGATATAATAAATAATTAAAATTATATTTATATATTAAAATCATATTTATGTTAAATAATAATAATTAAACAGCTATTAAAATTATATTTGTATTAAAAATTTAAAGAAAAAAACAATGGAATGAGATAAAAGGAGAATTTTCTCCTTCATTGAAGGTGCAGTGATCCATTAGATCCTGGAACTCCAGTCATCCGGTCCACCACTAATGGGGTGGCCGGTCAATGGAGGAAAAATTCCCCAAAAAACTCCATAAGATCCAAATAAAAATCTTAATTGATTGATCAATGCCATTTAATAAAATAAGCCAGTGAAAGGTCTGGTGTGGCTGATCGATGATCCCAAAGTCTATGGTGAAAAAACCTATGAACTAGTACAATTTTACAAGCTAAAACAGGGAAAAAAGAAGAAGATACTATTCTTTAACATTTCCTGAAGAAAAAAGTCAAAAAACTGAAAATTCTAAGTCTACCAGGTTTCCCAACAGAGCAGCATCAGGGGGGGGGGAATTTCTATTAATCTATTCTGAATGTTGGAACAAATCCATTTCTTGTTCATTTATATGATCATGGTCGTACTTGTACTTATCTATGCCTTGGCCGTTTTGATATGCACCAGAGTTGGAAAAAAGAAGCCCAAATCCAGCGATGGAAAAGTGACGACAACCACGACGACGACCCCAGTTTCGTTGCTGGAAGTTAAGGTGACACTTCCTATGAAGGTAATATTTGGGGACATAATAGTTGCCAAGAAATATGATCCACCAGAACTGGCTCAAATTCCAAAAACTAGGCTTGGTGAAGGTACTTTAGGGACATTGTTTAAGGTTGTTCTTAAATGTGGTTCGATTGTCACAATCCGAAAGATCCGAGAAGGGCTGACCATGGATGCAGTTGCTCTCGAGTTGTGGATTAACTTCTTTGGAGGAATCCGGGATGATTGGCTCTTGCCAATACATTTCAGTTTTTGGTATGGTGGAGAAGCTTTTATCTTGTACGAGTATTTGATCTTGGGAAGTTTGGAGGAGCTTTTACATGGT
This sequence comes from Fremontodendron californicum, assembly GCA_030761205.1. NCBI lineage: Eukaryota > Viridiplantae > Streptophyta > Magnoliopsida > Malvales > Malvaceae > Fremontodendron > Fremontodendron californicum. The sequence goes on from JAULJL010000007.1 coordinate 34,265,214, forward strand.
AAGCTATGATTTCTTCATATATATCTTAACCTTATTTTCAAATCCATTTTCTGGGGCATATTTCTGATTGAGCCTGATTAAACTAGCTCGTTAAACTATTACTTGAAATAGAGATGAGCATTCGGTCGATTCTGTCAATTTGGTTTTAAATTTTTAAAAATCGAATAAACCGATCAAACTTGAAAAAACGATCGATCCAACCTAATTCTATACAAGAAATCGAAATTAATCGGTTCGATTCGGTCGGTTTAGGTTTTGTTTTGGGTTTATAAAATTAGGTAATATGATTATGGGTTGGTATGAATATAAATATAAATAAAAATATATAATTTATTTAGTTTTTAATTAGGTGTTAGTTTGTTCAATCAGTTTGGTTTAAAAAATAAATAACCGCAAACCGACCAAATAAACCTATTTAAATCGATTTTATCGAAATTGACTAAATTGAATCGAATGAACCGATTATGATCGATTTTGGTCGGTTTAGTTGGTTCACTTGACTAGTGCTCATCCCTAACTTGAAACGCTTAAACATGTAAACTTGTAGCTTAACTCAGTTGGTTCATGTAACTATCCTTAATAGGTAGCATCCAGTAAGTATGAGGTTTAAATCCCAACATCTGCCACTATTTTTCTAATTCTCAAATCGTGGCTTCCTTTATTAAAAAATAAAAAACTCTTAAACATGTTAACAGATTGTGCTAGAATTATTAGAAGGGTAAAAGACATTTACCCCCTCAAGTTTCATAGAAAATTCACTTACCCCTTCAAGTTTGAAAAACACCCACTTACCCCCCTCAAGTTTGGCATAAAATACATTAACCCCCTAAAATATTATTTTTAAGTTAATTTTAAATGAAAAGACAAAAATACCCTTTGTTAAATATTAATCATTTTTCTTTTCTACTCAAAACTTTTTTAACTACAAAATAATGAGAATTTATTTAATTTTAAAACCATCTTTAATTACTATTAAACTAAATTCTAATTAATTTATATTCTAATTTAAGTTCATGTTAAATATTTTAAACTTATTTTTAATTCAATTATTTATAACTTTGAAATGAATTTATTAAAATATTTTTATTTAATTAATTAATTATCGTTATTTAAAAAAATTAGTGATAATGAATTGATTAAAGAAAAAATGAAAAAAAAATGAAAGAAAGGAGAATAAAAAAGTATATAATTATCTTTCATGAGATTTTATTGCAAATAAACTTACTCTATTACTTTGAAAAACACATTTATCTCTAGAAAAGTACTATGTTAACATTATGTTAATCAGATTAATATTTATTCAAATTTTACTTTAAATATTAAAAATATGAATTTTATTTTATTTTTTCAGTCTATTTTTTATTTTAATCAATTTTTTATCATTATTTTTTTTAAAAATACTGGCAATTAATTCATTTTTAAATAAAAACAACATAATATATTAATATTAAAGTTAATATATATAATTGAATTAAAAATAAGTTTAAAATATTTTTTTGATAGAAAAAAGTTTAGTGAGAGGAGGCTACCAAATCCATGGTCAGAACACGCTACAGGTCTTAGAAATGGCTAACAGTGGTACTTATAGATCACCCATCAAGTGAAACTGCTAGTAAGACTCGAACTCTGATGCTTGTCAAGACACTAATGAGTATTCAACCAATTGAACCAATCCATATTAGCATAATTTTAAAATATTTAACATTTATACTTGAATTAGAATATAATTTAATTGAATTTAACTTGATAGTATTAAAGATAATTTTGTAGTTAAAAAAATTTTGAGTAAAAAAAATAAAACAAAAATAAATTATTAATGACTAACAAAGGGTATATTTGTCTTTTTATTTAAAATTAACTTAGAAATACTACCTTAGGGGGTTAGTGTATTTTGTGTCAAACCTTAAAGAAAGTAAGTGAGTGTTTTTAAAACCTTAAGAGGTTAAATGTATTTTTTATGAAATTTGAGCGGGGTTAAAAATACTTTTTCCTTATTAGAAAAGAACATCAGATACGTTTGGCAGCTTATAGAAATAGTTACAAATAGATTATGTGAGTTTTAATTCTCTATCAGTTGCAAATGTGTAGGCAGCGAAGGGATTCAATTCACACCATTAAACTGGGGAATTAGGAAAAAGATAGCATTCTATGCAGCACAAGCAGTAGCTTCAATTCATAGCCGAGTAACTTCGAATGGTGAAGCACTTGTTTGTGGGGTGATTAAAGCTTCAAACATCTTGATCCGAATAGATTTTTCTGCATGTCTTTCTAGCTACGAAACACCTTACCTAGTACCCCCAGAAATGATAATCAAAAGAAATCCTGGTCGTGTAGCGCCAGAACTAAAGAACCATCGAAAAATGTTTACACAAAAATCTGATGTTTACAGCTTTGGGATACTGTTATTAGAGCTAATTACTGGGAAAAGACCTTCAATGACCAACCTGGGAGAGTACATACAAGAGAAGAAAATGAAAGGAGGATTGAACAGTATATTTGATAAGAAAATGGGAGATGAAGTGAACGAAAACATGGTCGGAATGATTGAAATTGCCTGGCTTTGCCTGTCAAGCAAACCACAAGATAGACCTTTCATGGATGATGTAGTGCAGATGATTCAAGTCTTGTAAGTAGAAAATATTGGGTGATTTTGTTTTCACTTGATATGAACAAATTATTATATTGTAAAGATACATTGTTTTGTATTTTAAATGTTAAAATTACAATAAAATGAAGAGAAAGATAATAAAAATGGTGAAACTTTTATTTCACTTGATGTAATTAATGACATACCAGGAATTTGTCTAAGCCTCAACATGTACCATCAGGAAGTGAACATCACAGGATGCAACAAATCTTTTAGTTCATTATTTCATTCTTCTGATATTGAATTGTAAAGCTAAAATTAAGGGACTGGTTGAGTTTGATGTCATTTTGACTCAGTAACATCAACTCTATATGGGATTTTGAGGCCGATTCCAACCATACCGGAACCGAATCCTATCTGGTCTGACAAGATATGGTATTTGCTTCATATGCCAATGCAAAATAAAGCAAAATTTGACTATTTAATATATATACAATATTTAGCAATGAACAATGTTGTTCTGGCAATACAAGCGCAAACTTTAAACAATAACATTGATTTGGCCACTTTTATACAATTCTCCAAAGCAATCCAATATCACACAGCTGAAAGCCTCACACAGTCACAGCCCCTGAAAACCCTTTTCGCCAAAAACAAACTGCCCACACTTTTATTTACAATGGAGCTACATTACTATTCAATTAATTACAAGCTTAGTTTATCAATAGGTTTCGTGGTCAGGTGCAGGAGAGTACCAAGCAGGAAACATACCTTTAGTTCTAAGCAATCTGGTAAACGGCGAATCAGGCATTCTTGCTCTGTCTTCCTCTTCTAACTCTTGTGCAGATTTAGGCAACCCATCTGGGATATGAAAGAATCGCTTTTCTTCATTTTCAGTATGCAATGGCTTAGCCATACTAAAAAAGCCATTGTTGTTGTTGTTGTTGTTGTTTCGCTTGTTGTGAATGGAAGCAACTCCATGTAAGCATCCAATCAAGGACTTAACACCCCCTACTTGAAGAATTAACTTCTCTACATCTTCTTTAGGTGTCTCTCTCTGATATGAAATTATAGCAAAACAAATTAGACATCATAATTACGCCATAAAAGATACTAGAAGGTTTTTTTTTTTTTTCTTCTTCTTGTTTCCTAGGAATTTCTCATTCATCCAAACAGGTGCAATATCTTGATATTTAAATTTTAAATAAAAAAAACTTGCCTCAAGATCTTTCAGTTCGAAATAAGCTCTCCAGCAACTATAAGAATCGTCTCCTTCAAGTGTCGAACAATAATCTGAAAATTACAAAATCATCAAAATCAATAAAAATAAGTACAACTAATCACTTTTTTTTTTAAAGGAAAAGTTGTACAAATTTTACGTACCAGCGAGCTCCTTCTCGGATTTCTCAATCAAGGGAGGCTCTTTAACGGCACGCTCGAATTTGTTTCTGCTAAAAGGCTCGAGCTTCGGTATGTAAGCGTCGTTGCTGGATGAACAGCGAATCGTCGAACGGAATCTCGTTTTCGACGACGGTGAAAATCCCGTACGGTGGATATCCTTAGCCTCGACGAGAATAGAAGGAGAATAAGAACAGAGTAGGATCGACTTTGCCGTCATAATTCGTAACCAAACGAACACAAAATCACGGAGTTTCTTTAGTGAAGAAGATCTTTTGTGGTGAATCTGGTGATGGGGTTAAAATTAAATAGTGGACCGAACTGGATAAGATAAGATATGTTCTAGGATATTTTACTGTTAAAAATGAGTTTAGGCTATTTTGGGTTGACTTTTGGAATATTGGAGTGACAGACGAATCGAGACCGTTGAGTTTAATGTGATTGGATTTGATCTTAAATGAGAGTCGTTGGATGCTACTTTATTTTTTATGGGTAAGGGGAATGACTCAGCTCCATTTGGATGGACGGTAAAATTGATTTCGGTGAGATTAAAAACAACAATAGAAGTAAGATTAGTTACTGTAGCGGTGAAATTGAGTACTCTAGCGATGAGATTAAAATTAGCGCTGGGATATGTGTTTGGATGTAAAAGCAGCGATGACGGTGAGGTGAATTATAGTAAGAAGAAAAAATGATTATTAAGGATTTTAGATTAAAATGTGTATATATATAATAAATAATTATAAAATATTAAAATTATATTTAGGTTAAATAAATAAAATATATATTAAAATTATATTTATGTTAAATAATAATAATTAAAATTATTGAAATTATATTTATATAAAAAATACATGAAAAATAAAAATAATTAAAAAATTGAATAAATTTTTAAAAAACAATAAAAATATTATTTATGTAATTATTTATTTTTAATTAATCATAAAATATATATTTATTAATTATATTAAATTAAAATTATAATATAAGGATAAAATTATTAAATCAAAGCTCTAATGGAAAAAAGTAGCATCAGTGCGGTGAACTGATGCTATGTTACCCAAATGGGTTTCTTGATATAGTAGGAGTCGAAAGTTGCACCAATCGCACTGTAACGTGATCCCGTTTGAATCCAAACGGAGTTTCAGTAGTTGGATTTGATCTTAAATGTTTTTTTTTTTAGTTTAGTAAATTAACTCAGTCGTTGCATTGTCGTTTCCTAGCATAGGAATGGTTGATATATGTTGAGTTGATTACCTATATTGGAACTTATATAATGTCTTGTTGAGCTTTTTTTTTTTTTTTTTTTGTTCAAACGAGTCGAGTCCGGTAATTTTCTGTTTAAGTTTTGAAAAATGTTGCATGATGAAACACTAACCTAGTATGGGTTTAGACTTTATATTAGAGGCATTAATTAGATTACTTGTAGACCTGCTCATAGATCGAATAATTCGTTCGATCTAATAGATTTGATCTGTATTAAATCGGGTTTAGATAAGTATTTTTAGGATTCAATCTGGTTCGGAAAATTGTTCACGTAATAAAATATTATTTTTTATTTAAATTTAATTATAAAAATATATAAATATAAATATTTTTTTTATTATTTTATGAACAATAATTCAAGCCCGTGAATCGATCCGAATCCGACCCATGAATGCCATTGTTGTCTGAGTTATGATCAATTACTAAGCCATTTTCCTTGTTTCCTTTAAGCCCGTGGCAATTGTCTGGTCTTTTAGATTGTGTAATCAAAGTTCGTGTCACTGACTAAATTTATCAAATTTAATTGATATTATTTAAATTAAATTTTGACACTGTTATAATGTGAGTGAAAAAAATATATATATTTTTAAAAGAAGTTACTTAATATAGGTTGGTAGTTTTGGAAGAAAAAAAAAATTAAAATAGATGAGAAAGTTATAAAAGTAAAAATGTGATAGTAATGTATAATTTCTTTAAAAAACATATTTTTTTTATAAAAATAAAAAGATATAAATATCCTTTTAATTATTTTATTATATTTTAATTTTTATGTAATTTCATTAACTAAGTTGGTGTCACTTGACTTGTGACACCAACTCAGCCATCCTTTTTAAATAAATATAGATAATTTTTAATTTTGTGTCATGTTATTTTTTATGTTGTGTTTTAGTTATTCTTTTCCGTATGTAGATTTTGACACATTTGGTTATTTGTGTCGTGTTTATATTATTTTTCGGGTCATGTTTTAATTATTTTTCCGTTGTTGTGTTCGTGTCGTATAATCATATTGTATCCGAAATTGTCAGGTCTAATTGACACTATTCAAATAACTCAAATTTTTGCGTGGCGTGTCGTATAATGATTGGAAAGTATTATTTGTTTAAATTAAATTTGATAGTTTTAGATATCTATATCTTATTTTAAAAGTTATCATCAAATGAGATATTTTTTATAATTTGATTCAATTTAAACTCTAAATTCGTATTATTTTTTAATTTCATAATCGTATTCAATTTATTATCATCAACAATAAAATCGAAATATCGCGAGGATTCCAAACCACTAATAATAATAATAATGGTTCGTTTAACAGATGTCTATAAACACCAATTAAATATTGTTTAATTATCATTTTTTTTATTTAACACATTATTTTTATTAAAATTTTAAAAATAACTTATTAATTATATATATATATACAGTAACCAGTGCCATCTGATTAATATTTCCTTAATAATAATCCTTAAAGAGTCGCATCCAAATAAAATTAAAAGGGGAAAAGGGAAAATGAATTCCCGGTTTTGTTTTCATTTTCCCGGGCTCTACAATTTTTTGGGATTATTTAAAAAAACTTTCGCTTCATCCAGCTTTAGGTGTCACTCCCCTATAGGTGTTGCGCCACTCCAATCATCTCTACGCATTCACTACTACCACTACTGAGTTCACTAATCAGACTCAGAACTCCTGATTCCAGCCAGAGAGAGAGAGAGAAAGAGCGATGGCACGCAAGAGAAAGAGTAGTAACACAGAGAAAGAAAATGGAGGATACGAGAAGTTGAGAGAGCAAAGGATGAAAGAGAACAAGGAGAGGATGCAGAAACTTGGCATTTTGGACCTTTCCCTCAAACTCAAACTCAAATCCAAGCTCCCTCCCCAAAAGATCCCAAGAAACTCTTCTGACGACAAAACCCACATTCCTCTTCCCGCTTCCCAGCCCTCTAGACGCTCTTCTCGGTATCTCTTTCTTTTTCCCATTTTACCGTTTTCACTTCTTAGTTTGATTATTATTAGTATATTAAATCTTTCTCTTTTTTTTTTTTTTTGGTTTGTTTTAAATGGGATTTAGGTTGAAGACATTGGCTCCAGTCAGCTATGTAGAAAACCGTAAATGCAAGTCCTCAGACAACGATGAGATTGAGACTAAGATTCACTTAGAACAAGGTTCGAAACCGGAGATATATACCGAAGAAGATGAAATGCTTTTGGGTGACTGTGAAATGAGTTGGACTCAGCTTGTGGATGGGTATGGAGATGATGGGAAACGCATATATGATCCAGTCCAAGGAGAGACATGTCATCAATGCAGGTAAATTTCAATTCATTTTCTCCATTTTGAGCCCCTTTTTCTTCAATCCGTGACAATGCATTGTTCTATTTTGCAGACAGAAAACTCTTGGCCGCCATACACATTGCTGCAAATGCGACTTGGTTCAAGGCCAACTTTGTGGAGATTGCTTATATACGAGGTGATAATTTTTATTTTATTTTATTTTATCTACCATTTTAGTAAGTACTGTTTAACTTCCCCAAAATTTATCAAATTTGGGTCTATTTTATACAGGTATGGGGAGAATGTGATTGAAGTAAACCAAAATCCCAATTGGATTTGTCCTGTTTGTCGTGGAATTTGCAATTGCAGTATTTGCCGCCAACAAAAAGGGTGGAAACCAACTGGTGCTATCTATAGAAAGGTTATATTATATATAACACATTGAAACTTTGTTCCTTGCTTTAGATTATGTGGTCTTTAGTCTGTAGTTCAGTATTCTGAAGGGCCAATAAAGCAAAAAAGAAATATATTTGGCATATGTGGGAATGTATGTAGTTGCTTACCAACTTGTGAATTGTGATGATGTTTTAGGTTAAAAGGCTGGGTTTTAAGTCTGTTGCCCATTACCTCATTCAAACTTATCGTGGTCAAGTGAATGCAGAAAGTTTGGTTTCTGCAGAACCCTCTGCAAATGAAGGATCACCACATTCTTTGCTGAATGAAGCTATAGCCATTGATGAACACCCTGATGGATCCCCAAGGCCTTTAGGTGAGGAATGCGAGCAAGAGGAGGAAAAGGAAGTGCATCACTTCGATACCAATAATGATAATGATTGTGTTAATACTGATGGCAAGCTAAACTAAAAGGAAGCAATGAACAGAATATGATTTTAACCAAGCTAAAGTATAAATTGGCTGCGAAAGATTGGGAGACTTCTTTCTTTTGAGACTAGTGGGTTCCTTTTGTGAGCAAAGGTCATAGTTTTGTGCAGTATATACTTAAAACTTTTTTGAGAGGTTGGAGTATTTTCTATATGCATGTTTCCTATGTACCTTGATGGTTTAAACAAAAGTTTTTTGGGTACAATGTAATGGCCACAGTATTTTACAGGTTTTTCAGTTCTAAAGATTGTTAGCATGATTTCCAATTTCTGTTAGATGGTATAATCATATGATTGTGGAAAGATGGAACTACTATAAATCCTGAACTTTTTCAGACTTAAGCAGTATCTTCATCATCTAAAGATAGTTGTTGGCTTTGCTTCAAGCAGCAAAACAAATTAAGATTTGAAAATTGTTTAAAAGGAAATGACTTTAAATTGTCCTGTTAACTATTCCAGGTAACAAACTATAGCTATGTTGCTTCAATTTTTTATTTTTCTTGAAGTACTCATATCCGATATTTGTATTTGACATATACTCGAACAAGAATATTGAGATATGATTTTCCAAAGACCTTCCAAATACATGAAAAAATTTAAAATAAATTAAACATAATCGTGTATAGCTGAATAAATTACAGGAATGCTGCCATTGATGGTAAGAAGAGAATTCTCGTCGACCTTCGGCCTAAAAACAGCTAGTTGGGCCATTTTACTTGCTAAGTCAAGGCGACTATCACAAGGTGAAAGCTTAACATTATCAAAGAAGAAAAATTCCTTCTTTGAAAATGCAAGACCAAATGTAAATCCATCTGATTTCTGTACTTTAGAATCCTCACAAGGACTAAAAACACCATTAGTATCATCTGCAATTGCAGCAACCATCATCATCATCGTCATCGCGATTATCATTTGTGTCACCATGATCATTCTGATCCTCATGATGGGCACACTTACCTTCTCCAATTCTTCTCAGCTCTGCAAAAATGGTGAAAATCTTAACAGTTTTTTCGCTTTTGGATACTCAATTAATTGGTTTATTTGGTGATGATAACAAATTAAATAACAAAAACTTAATGCTAATACTAAATTCCAAAGAAGAAAAACAAAACCCTTCACTAACAATCATTGATATCCCTATACGTAAAGAAAATTACATGTAAAAGGAAAAAGAAAAAGAGAGAGAAGATATAGACCAAATCTAGGTAAATTATAAACCAAATATACCGTGGCAATAATACAAAGATAAACAAAATTAAGGATCCAGAAACTATAACTTTAGTTTCAGCTAATGAAGGAACCAAAATTATAATTTTAGAAAGAATCAAAGACCGAAAGCATACCAGAATGTTTGTATAAAACTAAATATTTCAAAGGCACCAAAGATGGTCTTAAAACTCAATTGTAATATTTTTTTTTTTTTTATAAAAAAAATATATTGTGAATTAGAAGGAAAAATAGAAATGGGATGAAGAAAAAAGTTGAATTGATTGTGCTTGTTTGGTGTAATATGTGAAAGAATTGGGATGAGACAATTGGTGCGGCTTTTGATGTTCATGAGAAGAAACCTAGGACGAGCCAAACGGTTATATCGACAAGTCAGGTGGATCTTTGTTCCAGAAACGGTTACATGGAAGTTGGACGTGAAAACTGTACAGAAAGCCAAATCAAATTTTAATTATTTTTAAGTTTTAATTAGATTTTGACACACTTGATAGGTGAGTGAAAAAAGAAAAACAAATGTGTGAATGTTTTAAAAAATTAAATTAATTAAAAATATTTAAATTTCATTCTAAATGATATATTTTTTTTATATAAATTTATTATAATTTATCGTAAATTTTAATGTCATTTCACTAACTGAATTTGTTTTACTTGATAAGTGACACCAAACTCAATCAACCACTTTATTAATAAAATATAAATTAAACGTGTGTGTGTATATATATATATATATATATAAAACAATCCTTTACCTTTTAAGTCTTTAACCAGGTTAGACACAAGCATTAAGTGCAGGAAATCCTATTAGCCTAAAAAAAGAAATGGACAAGAAAATCAGTTGGTCCATGAATTATTTGATAATATTTCCATTATTATTATTATTATTATTATTTTTTTATATAAAAAAATCAGGTTTGCCATTACCTTAAATCTCACTACCATTTAAGAGCAATCAAATTTGTCTTTTTTTTTTTTTAATAAATCCAAAACCATTGAAATTCTTTCATATCATGCAATAAAAATAAACAATGCTGCGTACACATAAATATACATATAATTTTTTTTGATGATATTTTTAGAAAATAATAAGATAAAATATCTTTTATTAAATTAAAAAAAATGATGTAAGAAAAAAAATTATATATGTACATATGTACGTGTGTTTTTATATGTATATATAATCTTTCCTTAAAAAAATTTCTTCAGTAACATTTATGTACGTAGTTGGTAGTTTAATAAGAAAACTGTTTAATAATAACATTTTTTAAGAACTTTAAGTATTTGTTAATAAATGCAAAAGGTTGCATGCTTTCATATTAAAACTGATTTTTTTTTTTTATTGCATTTGATTCAGAAATAAAATTCATCATCATAAACTATTTCTTTATTTTTCCTTTTGGTTCATCAAATTAAGCCCTAAGCAAATTTTGTCTGGATAAGTTAAGAACATTAGTAGATTCTTCATCTTTGTTCTGCATTGGTATTTATTAAAAGATATATACAGTAAAATAGAACAAATGTTTAACTGAACAAAACATATCAAAAATAGAGGTCCAACCTTTATGAAGAAGATGGCAGATTTATTTCCTTGCATGCCTATTTTAGTGAGAGCCTATGGTTCAATACAATTTCTTGAATTATATAAACATAAATGTATAAATATAAGGATTAATATTTGATGCACAGACAGTGTATAAGGCTATACACTGTCAGTGCATCTTACGATGCCACGTGTTAAAGTTAAATTGTAGGGGTTAGTGGTTAGGGTTAGGGTTAGAGATTAGTGGTTAGAGTTAGGGGTTAGTAGTTAGGGTTATTGATTAATTTTTTATGAGGTGTCAGTGTACACAAAAATTTTATGTCAAAAATATGACAAGGAAAATTTGGAGTCAAATAATAATTTTATTAATCAAACTTTGAGGTTACAATCTCTGAATATTCTTAAAGAAAGAAATCCTTTGATTCTTTTCTTCAGTAAAACTTTGATCCAAGGGTCTTCACGACTTGATCTTGAATCGGTAAGATCTGCTTCAAGGGTCTTCTAGACTTGGTCTTGAAAAACAGGAATTATCTCCTTTCCTTCGATGAACAAGATCGGAGAGCAGCTTCTTAGAGAATTCTCAAGAACAAGCACCGCGTTCTTAGAATTTCTCTAATTTCTTCTTAAGAATTTTGAGAGGATTTGGCTCTTCAAAATCTTCTTCTCTTCAGGCTTTCTGAATTGTGAATTTGTGTTAAGAGGAGGTCTCTATTTATAGTGGTAGCTAGCCAGGTGAAAGAGAGTTTTAAAAGAACTTAACCTCCTTATTTATCTCTTAATTAATTTAAATTAATTAGAGATAATATCTTCTTATTTATCTCTTAATTAATTTAATTTAATTAGAGGTAAAACTTTATTATTTATCCCTTAATTAATTAAATTTAATTAGAGATAAAATTTCATTATTTACCTCTTAATTAATTTAATTTAATTAGAGGTAAAACTTTATTATTTATCTCTTAATTAATTTAATTTAATTAGAGATAAAAATTTATTATTTATCTCTTAATTAATTTAATTTAATTAGAGATAAAAATTTATTATTTATCTCTTAATTAATTTAATTTAATTAGAGATAAAATTTATTATTTATCTCTTAATTAATTTAATTTAATTAGAGATAAAACTTTATTATTTATCTCTTAATTAATTTAATTTAATTAGAGATAAAGTTTCATTATTTATCTCTTAATTAATTTAATTTAATTAGAGATGAAGTAATTATGACACATGGGTGAAATTTGATTGGGTGACCCATGAATCCTTACAATTTGATTGGTCAAGCCATGTGTACATATTTAATTAATTATAAAATAATTAATTATGATATGATAATTAAAATTTTCTTTATTAAAAGAAATTTCAATTAACACGTGGCAATTTGTAATTGGTCAAAAAATTTCTCCTTCTACAAATGCCCCCTCAAGACTTAATTACGTACACGATTTTTGTTGAGTGTAGCAAGTGGACAAGTCTTGAAATTTAATTTGCTTTTGATGCCAAAATTTATTTACACCTTTACATTGTCTTGAGAAAATTTGCAAACATCAATTGTTCCACATGATTTTGTATGTGACAAAAGAGCAAGTATTGAAATTTAATTTTGATTTAGCAAAAATAAAAACTATTTTTTTTAAGGCATTCGGCTAGTGCAACTTTGATAAATATCAACTTGAAATTATGCCAACCAAATCCAATTCACTCTCGTAGTCCAGCTAGGATTTGTCTCCTTTAACAATAATCAAAACAAATCCTTGTCATATAATCCCACCGAACTTGTCATTCCTTGGGATAAATTCTTCAAGTCATAGTTTAATAAGAATTAAACTCTTATTCACTCTCTGAGCTAGGATTTAGAAACCCATTCGGATTTGACTTCTAACCAGTATATAAAGCACCCCGAGGACTTTGAATTCTCATATTTCCAATAGCATGAAGCCTCGTAACTTCAGATGAGTTTTTTTTTTTTTTTTTTGCCGCAACTTTTTTTTTTTATGCAATCTAATTTTACATTCTCAATTACTGGTTGCAGGATGTAGATGCTCTCTCATCAAGAAGAACATTAGGAGATGATAATTGATATGGCCCAGTTTCACGTCAAAGACTTGTCTCTGGATAAAACTTTAATGAAGCAATCAACGGCTTTACATGATAATTCACAAGACATACATGGGTCTCATCTAGAAACTTTTGCATCAGCTTCAGTCTCGAATTGCTTTTCACTTTTTTTGAACATCACAAGCTGAAACAGTTTTTTTTTTCAGGAGCTGGTGTGCTGTCGAAACCCCAGGTAAAGAAGACAAAGAATTATGCTGCGGACTTGTAATGTTATTCGGCTGCATTGTTGATATCTTGGCCCAACATCACGGGAACCTCAAATTCATGGCCTCTTCAATCTGAATTAGGAGATGTGTTGCAACAATCACAAGCCCAGCGGCTCCTCAGTTGACACCTACCGTATATTTGAATATTTTTTGCTCTTTATGTCTGTTCCCAGTGCAAACCAGGGTAACGGGAACTCACGGCTTTGCAACTCGTTTATGAGTTGGTCCATGGTCAACTTCATCGGCCTTTCAACTAAACCGGTTATTTCAAATTACATGAATTAGATGACAGCATATATATATATATATATATATATATATATACACTTGTCACTTGTAAATTACATGCATGTTGACACCTTGCATTCTAGTTCAATGATCAACAATAACCATGCAAGTTATAGCTTTTCCACGCATGTCAACGCGTTACACGTTTCTCTTGCATGTTTCATCAACTTTACCTTAAATAAATCTCATGCATTACTTTTAAGGATAAAGAAACGTGTTCATGCATTACATGTTTTCATTCTTTTTCATGCGCCACTTGTCCAAGACTTTATTTTCAAGTTTTTTTTTTTAAACTCTCTATTTACTATAACATGTTCTTTTCTTTTGTAGAACCATAATGGTGTAGTTCAAAGATCTCAACAATTATTTTGTCTCATTCCGAGGATATGAAGACATTAGAAAAGGATTATATCGCTTCATCGACATGCCCATATCGGGTAGATATAAATCCACTTGAAAATCATTCGATTTTTCTGCCGCTTCTTTCCAAGGAAGACGAAGATATTAGGAAAGGTTTATATCTCTTCACCGACATGCCCATATCGGGTAGATATAAAATTCACTTGGAAATCATTCGATTTTTTTTGTCGCTTCTTTCCAAGGAAGACGAAGACATTAGGAAAGGATTATATCTCTTCACCGACATGCCCATATCGGGTAGATATAAATCCACTTGAAAATCATTCGATTTTTCTGTCGCTCCTTTCCAAGGAAGACGAAGACATTAGGAAAGGATTATATCTCTTCACCGACATGCCCATATCGGGTAGATATAACTCCACTTGGAAATCATTCGATTTTTCTGCCTCTTCTTTCTAAGGAAGACGAAGACATTAGAAAAGGATTATATCTCTTCAGCAACGTGCCCATATTGGGTAGATATAAATCCACTTGGAAATCATTCGATTTTTCTGCAGCTTCGGAAGATTGGTCGACAGAACTTTCTCAAGCTTCACCATCTTCTCCAAAGGCAAAATGTCTTCAATCTAATCTCCATGTTAAGGCCGCATTATTTTTGAAGAGGCATATTGTGGATATTCTTTCAAGACATTTTGAAGAACATTCCTTCAAGATTTTCAAGATTATTGGAGAACTTCCTTCAAGACTTTTGAGATTACTGGGTAATTCTCTTCGAGATTACTGGGTAATTCTCTTTGAGATTATGTAATTCTCTTCAAGATTACGTAATTCTTTTCAAGACTATCAGAGATTATTCAGTGTTTTCATTAAGATCCTCAAGATTGCGTAATTCTCTTCAAGACTATTGGAACCTTCTGAAGCCCATTTTGAAAGATCCTTGATGGCCAAAGAAGATTCATCCAAGATGTTGTTGTATCCACATGAAGGATTAACTTAGAAAAACTTCAAGCGCTTAAGCTTTGTCTTGTCTTAAGACTTAATGTTAAGCAAAAAAAAAACAAAAACAAAAAAAAAAAGTTTTTTTTTTTTGATCAATTTCATCAGTCAATTAAGCACAAGGGAAAAATACTATGATCCTTGAAGATTCAGTTGATGGGAATGATCATGAAAGACGTTGGAAGCAAATCAAACCAGAAAAATTCCATGATGACACATCCCGGCCAAGAGTGAAGCTTCAGTTTTTGATCCACATTAATTCAACAAACTTGCAGTTGAGATTGAAGATAACGTTTTAAGCACCATTGCCAACCAAGAAACTGTTTGTCTCGACATGATGATTGTTTGCTCTTCTTTTGATCGAGTTTCTTCACTTGTTGGAGATGTTTTCAAGATCTCCGATTCAATAGAAACAATCAAGTCAGTTGATTCATCTTCATTGAAAGGCATGGTGAAAGACTTCTTTACACAAGCCCAGAAGTTTAATGACCTTGAATCTTCACCTGAGATGAACTGAAAGGCTAGAAAGTTAACACTTTCAAGTTTCATGGAGAGATGAGTTCCATTGAGTCTTTTACTACCCATGAGAATGAAGCCAAAAGCTTAGATCTGTTGTGAAGTACGTTGGAAATTTCTAAAGACGACTTGGAGATTTTCGTGATACTTTCAAGTAAACAAAAGATAATATTTGAGTCAAGCAAATTTTTTTTTTTTTTGTTTGGACTGAACTTGGCAATGAGACCAAGCTGCCTACGTACCCTCTAATTTGAAGGATCAAGTCATAACGTAGTTCATCATTTTTTTTTGTGCCCTAACTTTTGCCTAAGTTGTCCTAGAAAGGATTTTCAACATAGCGGGTTTTTTTTTTTTTTTTTTAATGTGCAGTTTAAGCTCGTGCTTAGGAGCAACATACAACAGTTTAAGCTCTTGCTTAGGAGCAACATACAACAGTTTAAGCTCTTGCTTAGGAGCAACATCTTCTTTAAGCATAGTAACGTTTCAAAAACTTTCCATTGATCGGTCCAACTTTGACACCATCTTGGTCAACGATCTTGTATGCACCATTGGTATAAACCTCTCGAACAACGTATGGTCCATCCCATTTTGAAAGGAACTTGTTGCCAATACGATGTGAAGTATTTATGGGTCTTCTTACAGCAAGGACTAAATCTCCAACTTGGAAAGATCGCTGCTTGACTTTCTTATTAAAAGCTTTGGATAGTCGAGCTTGATAGCACTCCAAGCGTTGTTGGGCTTCCAACCTTTTCTCATCCAGCGCTTCTAATTCTTCCAAACGTAAGCGTACATTGTCTTCACTAGAAAGATCTTCCTGGATTGCAATCCTTAATGACGGAATTTGTCGCTCAAGTGGTAGAACAGCTTCTACACCATAAACAAGTGCATATGGAGTGGCTTGAGTTGGTGTGCGATATGTAGTTCGATAAGCCCACAGAGCTTCTCCTATCCTTTCATGCCAATCTTTCTTTGAACGGGTAACAACTTTCTTGAGAAGATTGCACAAAGTCTTGTTAAAAGCTTCTGCTAATTCGTTTGCTGGAGCATGGTACATTGAAGACTTGTACTGCTTGAAGTCAAACTGTGCACATAATTTGCTCATGTCAAACTGCTTCCCATTATCAGTTATGATGTGACGAGGTACACCATACCGATAAATGATGTTTGTCCTGATAAAAGTTGCAACAGTTTCTTTTTTTACTTCCCTGTAAGGTGCCACTTCTGCCCACTTTGAAAAGTAATCTGTAGCGGCAAGTATGTACATATGCCCTAGTGAATTCTTAGGTAATGGTCCTACCAAATCAAGTCCCCAAGCATCGAACGGCCAAGATGTGACTGTCGGATGTAATGGTTCAGGAGGTTGATGGATGAAGTTTGCATGAAACTGACAAGCTTGACATTTCTTGGAGTAGTCCATGCTATCCTTTACCATTGTTGGCCAATAGTATCCCATTCTTTTAATTTGAAAGTGCAATTTAGCTCCAGACTAATGTGCACCACAAATTCCTGAATGAGCTTCTTGTAAGGTTTTGGATACTTCATCTTCTCCTAAACATCGAAGGAAGACACCATCAAAAGAACGGCGATAGAGCGTACCCTTGAAGTAAATAAATCGAGGAGCTCGACTTTTCACTTCTGTTTTATGCCTTGGATCATTGGGTAGCCTCCCATGCTCTAAATAATCAATCAATGGTTGTCTCCAATCTTCTTTTTCAACTTCGCAAACTGAAACAACATTGGATTCCGTATTGTTATCTTTAAAATCAACTGGAGGCAAAATCCATCGTTTGCAAAGAGCGACTTTTACTTCTACACTTGGCATGGCAAGAGCTGATGCTAGATTAGCTAGAGAATCTGCTTGCTTATTCTCTCTTCTTGGTACATGTTCCAAGCTTACATTGTCAAACCATTCCAAAATCTTCTTTGCATAGTTGACATATGGTAAGAGGTCTGGCTTCTTAACTTCGTAAAGTGAAAGAAGTTGATTGATGACCAATTTGGAATCCCCAAACACTTTAAGTTGAGTGATCCTCATATCCACTGCCATTTCCAATCCAATGATCAGAGCTTGGTATTCTGCTACATTGTTGGAACAATTTTCAATGAGAGTAAATGCATAAGGCAATACATCTCCTTCTGAAGTGACAAAGACAACACCTGCTCCAGCTCCATCTTGACGGGCAGCCCCATCGAAAAATAGTTTCCATGGCCTGGGAATTTCGATGAAAAGAGCATCTTCATCTGGGAGATCTTCAGAGAATTCCCAATCATCTGGAATCGGATGGTTTGCAAGGAAATCGGCAAGTGCTTGCCCTTTAACGGCCTTTTGTGGAATATAAGTAATATCAAACTCTTGTAGCAAAAGAGCCCATTTTGCCAATCTTCCACTGAGCACAGACTTGGACATGAGATATTTGAGGGGATCTGCTCGCGAAATCAAACGAACAGAATGAGCTTGCAAATAATGTCTCAGCTTTTTAACTGCAAACATCAATGACAAGCAAGTCTTTTCAATGGGAGAATAATTTAATTCAGCGCCATTAAGAGTTCTACTAAGATAGTAGAGTGCAGTTTCTTTTCCTTCATCATTCTCTTGTGCCAATAATGCTCCTAAGGAACGTTCTTGTGCAGCAATATAAAGGATTAACGGCTGTCCTGGTATAGGTGCCTTCAGAATAGGTGGTTGTAACAAAAAGGTCTTAATGCTCTTAAAAGCATTACTGCAGGCCTCATCCCAGACAAAAGGGACATCTTTCTTCATTAGCCGGCTAAATGGTTGACATCGACCAGCCAAGTTTGAGATAAAACGTCGGATATATGCCAATCTTCCTTGCAGACTTTTAAGTTCATGCAGATTGCGCGGTTCAGGCATTTTCATGATTGCATCTATTTTTGATTGATCGATCTCAATCCCACGATGTCGTACGATAAACCCCAAAAACTTGCCCGAGGATACTCCGAACGCACACTTGAGCGGATTCATCTTCAATTGGTATCTACGCAATCTTTCAAACACTTGGCGAAGATCAGCAAGATGATTGGATTTTTCCTTTGACTTCACTACCAAGTCATCAACATAACATTCGACATTTTTGTGAAGCATATCATCAAAGATCTTTTGCATTGCTCTTTGATAAGTAGCCCCTGCATTCTTTAACCTAAACGGCATAACTTTGTAACAGTATATTCCTTTTGGAGTTCGAAATGCGGTAAGTTCTTCATCTCTTGGAGCCATACGAATTTGATTATAACCAGACGATCCATCCATAAATGACAAAGCTTCATGGCCAGTTGTAGCATCAACCATTATTTCTGTTATAGGGAGAGGAAAGTCGTCCTTTGGACAAGCATTGTTTAAGTCTCGGAAATCTACACAAACTCGAACTTGACCATTTTTCTTTCTCACTGGAACAATATTTGAGATCCAAGTGGGATACTTGACTTCTCTAATAAAGCCAGCTTTGATGAGCTTATTGACCTCAGCTTCAATTTGGGGGATCAAGTCGGGATGGAAGCGTCGTTGAGCTTGTTTGATAGGTCGGACACTTTTCTTGACAGCCAGATGATGCATAGCTACTTTTGGATCAAGTCCCGGCATCTCTTTGTAAGTCCAAGCAAAGATATCTCGATACTCTATCAAAAGATCAAGATAGGCTTTTTCTTCTTCTGGTGGTAAGCAAGCATTATTAAAGACCGGTCGTGGATCTTCACTAGTACTGATGTTAACCTCCTTTAGTTCGTCAATAGTAGCTTGATTTCCTTCTTCAAAAGATGAAGGGGCTTCTTGGGCTTCTTCCTCTTGAGATTTTTCACCAGTTTCCTTTACAGATACATGGTTAGAAGTAAAGATTTCTGTTTCTTCAAGTTCTTCTTCCTCTGAGGATGAGACTGATTTGGTTATAACCACTGTGTGCTTTCTAGCCTTTAAAACTTCACCAGTAGTTACCTTCCATTCGCTTTGCCTTTTCATTCGAGAAGGAATTTTGCTGTGAAAATCCCTTGATTCCTTTAAAGTGGAAGACTTTCTCTTTCGACCACAGTTAACTTCTTTAGAGTACAGACTTCCAAGCCTTGACTGAATGGAAATTGGTTTACTTACATAAACTTCACTGCATTTTTCTCCCATTCGTTCAAAAACTGACCTTCGTGATGATTGAATGCTCAAACGATCAAACACTGAACATCGTGTTGAGCGTGCCCCCAAACGATCAAACACTGAAAGTCCTGGTGGCTTCACTGCATCTTTTTGCTCCTCGGGAACTTCCTCCACATTTATGTACCTCGAAGTTTGTTTATGAATCTTCAATTTTAATGGAGAATATCCAAGCCCCTCTCTAGAAGTTCCGATGTGATCAATCTTCTTTTGCCAGACCTGTCGGATCTTGAATGTACTTTGCGGCTTTTCTTTGCTAGGCTCTTTTGTCTCGTGAGCCAATTTTGCAACATCCTCTTGTTTATATCCAGCTTTGACAAGCAACCTATAAGCATTAGGATCAAAATCTTTAGCTCGATGAGTAGGAAGATCCTGATGTTCGCAAAGAGATTCTTCTACTGGTCTAACAAATCCTTGCAGTGGAGGTATAATGCCTCTTGATTCTTCCAAGTTAGTGAGGGGAAGAGTCAGATCTTTTAAACCTTGAGCAATTTCATCTTCTCCAATTGTGGAAGAAGCCAAATTCTTTCCCTTTTGCTTTAATTCTTGCATCGGGTTGGACATTACTTCTTCAATAAATGTATCTTTGAGATAAAACTTTGCATCTGCGAAATGTGCTTCTGCTATAGTAAATGGCTTATCGTCTTGACTTGACCGTTTCTGCAATACTTGAGACATTGGTGCAGAGTTGAGGAGACTACACCATTTTGATGTATCCACGGTCGTCCTAACAACATGTTGTACGTCGTTTTGGCATCGATTACATGGAAAAGTGGACTTGACTCCATATCTCCAATGAAAAGTTGAAGTCTAAGTTTTCCAAGAGCTCTTTGTCCCCCTTGGTTGAATCTTTGGATCATCAAGCGGCTTTGCATCAATTCATCCAAAGGAACTCCCAATTCTTTCATTGTCATCAACGGGAGTATGTTGACAGCAGAACCATCATCGATCAAGATTCTATTGATCTTCTGTTCCCGAGTATATCCTATGACGAACAACGGCCGATTATGAGAGGTTGACCCTAGCAACAGATCCTCATCAGAAAAGTTAATTTTTGTAGCACAAGAATGCTCATCAACTTCAAATGCTACTGAGTCTGTGTTGTTTTCATTTTCTTCATTGCCACCGTTATGGTAACAAGTCATGAAAACCAAATCTTCATCTCTAAGCTGAATTGGCATGAATTCGTTCAAAGTGATTGGCTTCCTTGACTTCCTCCCTACTGAATTTTTGCCCTGAGATGGCATTTTTGCTTCTTGAGGCACATTGGGCTTTGGAGATTTAGATGGTTGTTTGATCATCTTAGTTCTTGTAGGCACTTTCACAACTTTCGGAAGATTCTTCTTTTTGCTTTTTCGGCGTGTGACTAGAGTCCAACCATCGTAATCTTGATTTTGTCTTTGAAGCAAATAGTTGCCCCCACTTCCCTGAAGATCCACTATCGTACTTGTACTTGGGGCCAGTATGATAGGATCAAAAGAGCCAAATTTTATGGTTCTATCCAGCAAATTGGATTGAGAAACCATATTGGCTGATGCCAAATTTGACGACACTGTTTCTTCTTCAAACTCGATTTTCCCTTCTTCATAGAGTCGCATAATTCTATCCTTCAAAATAAAGCATTTCTCCAGAGGATGGCTAATCAAGCGATGGTACTTGCAATAATTGGAGTCTTCTACTTTATCAGCTTCTTCAGGTCGCTTCATTTCTGGCAACTGAATCAGCTTAGTCTTTAAAAGTTCTTCAAGAATGCTTGAAACATCAGAATCAGGAAAAGGATACTTCTTTTCTTGCCTCTCCTTCAAAGTGATCTTGCCTTTACCTTTGTCTTGGATAGAAAAAGATTTCGTCTCTTGAGATTGTTTTGACTTGGGAGATATCTTAAGAGGCTTGGTAGTCACGGCCATGGACTGTTTGCTTTCTCCCTTGTTGGTAAAGGTTTTGCCCCCTTTGCGGGTATCTTGTTTTTCCTTGGCTTTCTTTGGCTCTTGCACCGGAGGTTCTTGATTTCTAGCAGCTGTCATACTCAACTCCATATCATGAGCACGAGTGGCTAATTCTTCAAAGGTCTTAGGCTTGATGCCTTGAAGAATGTAACGCAAGCCCCAATTCATGCCTTGGATGCACATGTCAAGGGCAGAAGACTCAGACAGTCTTTCTTTACAGTTAAGGCTCAGATTTCTCCATCTGTGAATGTAATCAATGACTGGCTCATCCTTCCATTGACGTGAGCTAGTGAGTTCGATCATGCTGACTAAGCGACGAGTGCTGTAGAATCGATTAAGGAATTCACGCTCAAGTTGTTCCCAGCTGTCAATCGTCCGAGGCTCAAGATCAGTATACCAATCAAAGGCGTTGCTTTTTAAGGAGCGAACGAACTGCTTCACCATGAGATCCCCATAAGTACCAGCATTATTGCAGACAGAAAACTCTTGGCCGCCATACACATTGCTGCAAATGCGACTTGGTTCAAGGCCAACTTTGTGGAGATTGCTTATATACGAGGTGATAATTTTTATTTTATTTTATTTTATCTACCATTTTAGTAAGTACTGTTTAACTTCCCCAAAATTTATCAAATTTGGGTCTATTTTATACAGGTATGGGGAGAATGTGATTGAAGTAAACCAAAATCCCAATTGGATTTGTCCTGTTTGTCGTGGAATTTGCAATTGCAGTATTTGCCGCCAACAAAAAGGGTGGAAACCAACTGGTGCTATCTATAGAAAGGTTATATTATATATAACACATTGAAACTTTGTTCCTTGCTTTAGATTATGTGGTCTTTAGTCTGTAGTTCAGTATTCTGAAGGGCCAATAAAGCAAAAAAGAAATATATTTGGCATATGTGGGAATGTATGTAGTTGCTTACCAACTTGTGAATTGTGATGATGTTTTAGGTTAAAAGGCTGGGTTTTAAGTCTGTTGCCCATTACCTCATTCAAACTTATCGTGGTCAAGTGAATGCAGAAAGTTTGGTTTCTGCAGAACCCTCTGCAAATGAAGGATCACCACATTCTTTGCTGAATGAAGCTATAGCCATTGATGAACACCCTGATGGATCCCCAAGGCCTTTAGGTGAGGAATGCGAGCAAGAGGAGGAAAAGGAAGTGCATCACTTCGATACCAATAATGATAATGATTGTGTTAATACTGATGGCAAGCTAAACTAAAAGGAAGCAATGAACAGAATATGATTTTAACCAAGCTAAAGTATAAATTGGCTGCGAAAGATTGGGAGACTTCTTTCTTTTGAGACTAGTGGGTTCCTTTTGTGAGCAAAGGTCATAGTTTTGTGCAGTATATACTTAAAACTTTTTTGAGAGGTTGGAGTATTTTCTATATGCATGTTTCCTATGTACCTTGATGGTTTAAACAAAAGTTTTTTGGGTACAATGTAATGGCCACAGTATTTTACAGGTTTTTCAGTTCTAAAGATTGTTAGCATGATTTCCAATTTCTGTTAGATGGTATAATCATATGATTGTGGAAAGATGGAACTACTATAAATCCTGAACTTTTTCAGACTTAAGCAGTATCTTCATCATCTAAAGATAGTTGTTGGCTTTGCTTCAAGCAGCAAAACAAATTAAGATTTGAAAATTGTTTAAAAGGAAATGACTTTAAATTGTCCTGTTAACTATTCCAGGTAACAAACTATAGCTATGTTGCTTCAATTTTTTATTTTTCTTGAAGTACTCATATCCGATATTTGTATTTGACATATACTCGAACAAGAATATTGAGATATGATTTTCCAAAGACCTTCCAAATACATGAAAAAATTTAAAATAAATTAAACATAATCGTGTATAGCTGAATAAATTACAGGAATGCTGCCATTGATGGTAAGAAGAGAATTCTCGTCGACCTTCGGCCTAAAAACAGCTAGTTGGGCCATTTTACTTGCTAAGTCAAGGCGACTATCACAAGGTGAAAGCTTAACATTATCAAAGAAGAAAAATTCCTTCTTTGAAAATGCAAGACCAAATGTAAATCCATCTGATTTCTGTACTTTAGAATCCTCACAAGGACTAAAAACACCATTAGTATCATCTGCAATTGCAGCAACCATCATCATCATCGTCATCGCGATTATCATTTGTGTCACCATGATCATTCTGATCCTCATGATGGGCACACTTACCTTCTCCAATTCTTCTCAGCTCTGCAAAAATGGTGAAAATCTTAACAGTTTTTTCGCTTTTGGATACTCAATTAATTGGTTTATTTGGTGATGATAACAAATTAAATAACAAAAACTTAATGCTAATACTAAATTCCAAAGAAGAAAAACAAAACCCTTCACTAACAATCATTGATATCCCTATACGTAAAGAAAATTACATGTAAAAGGAAAAAGAAAAAGAGAGAGAAGATATAGACCAAATCTAGGTAAATTATAAACCAAATATACCGTGGCAATAATACAAAGATAAACAAAATTAAGGATCCAGAAACTATAACTTTAGTTTCAGCTAATGAAGGAACCAAAATTATAATTTTAGAAAGAATCAAAGACCGAAAGCATACCAGAATGTTTGTATAAAACTAAATATTTCAAAGGCACCAAAGATGGTCTTAAAACTCAATTGTAATATTTTTTTTTTTTTTATAAAAAAAATATATTGTGAATTAGAAGGAAAAATAGAAATGGGATGAAGAAAAAAGTTGAATTGATTGTGCTTGTTTGGTGTAATATGTGAAAGAATTGGGATGAGACAATTGGTGCGGCTTTTGATGTTCATGAGAAGAAACCTAGGACGAGCCAAACGGTTATATCGACAAGTCAGGTGGATCTTTGTTCCAGAAACGGTTACATGGAAGTTGGACGTGAAAACTGTACAGAAAGCCAAATCAAATTTTAATTATTTTTAAGTTTTAATTAGATTTTGACACACTTGATAGGTGAGTGAAAAAAGAAAAACAAATGTGTGAATGTTTTAAAAAATTAAATTAATTAAAAATATTTAAATTTCATTCTAAATGATATATTTTTTTTATATAAATTTATTATAATTTATCGTAAATTTTAATGTCATTTCACTAACTGAATTTGTTTTACTTGATAAGTGACACCAAACTCAATCAACCACTTTATTAATAAAATATAAATTAAACGTGTATATATATATATATATATATATATATATATATATAACAATCCTTTACCTTTTAAGTCTTTAACCAGGTTAGACACAAGCATTAAGTGCAGGAAATCCTATTAGCCTAAAAAAAGAAATGGACAAGAAAATCAGTTGGTCCATGAATTATTTGATAATATTTCCATTATTATTATTATTATTATTTTTTTTTTATATAAAAAAATCAGGTTTGCCATTACCTTAAATCTCACTACCATTTAAGAGCAATCAAATTTGTCTTTTTTTTTTTTTTAATAAATCCAAAACCATTGAAATTCTTTCATATCATGCAATAAAAATAAACAATGCTGCGTACACATAAATATACATATAATTTTTTTTGATGATATTTTTAGAAAATAATAAGATAAAATATCTTTTATTAAATTAAAAAAAATGATGTAAGAAAAAAAATTATATATGTACATATGTACGTGTGTTTTTATATGTATATATAATCTTTCCTTAAAAAAATTTCTTCAGTAACATTTATGTACGTAGTTGGTAGTTTAATAAGAAAACTGTTTAATAATAACATTTTTTAAGAACTTTAAGTATTTGTTAATAAATGCAAAAGGTTGCATGCTTTCATATTAAAACTGATTTTTTTTTTATTGCATTTGATTCAGAAATAAAATTCATCATCATAAACTATTTCTTTATTTTTCCTTTTGGTTCATCAAATTAAGCCCTAAGCAAATTTTGTCTGGATAAGTTAAGAACATTAGTAGATTCTTCATCTTTGTTCTGCATTGGTACTTATTAAAAGATATATATAGTAAAATAGAACAAATGTTTAACTGAACAAAACATATCAAAAATAGAGGTCCAACCTTTATGAAGAAGATGGCAGATTTATTTCCTTGCATGCCTATTTTAGTGAGAGCCTATGGTTCAATACAATTTCTTGAATTATATAAACATAAATGTATAAATATAAGGATTAATATTTGATACACAGACAGTGTATAAGGTTATACACTGTCAGTGCATCTTACGATGCCACGTGTTAAAGTTAAATTGTAGGGGTTAGTGGTTAGGGTTAGGGTTAGAGATTAGTGGTTAGAGTTAGGGGTTAGTAGTTAGGGTTATTAATTAATTTTTTATGAGGTGTCAGTATAAAATTCATTGTCAGTATATGAAATCTATACACCGACAATGCATTAAAAACGAACTCTATAAATAATTGGTTTTTACTCACATAATTTTTTATTTTTAATTTTATTAAAAAAGCCATCTTATTTTTTTTATGTTTTAAAAAGGGCTATCATAATACAATTATGTGTATATTTATTTGTATGTTTTATATGTATATATAGCATTGTTCTTTCGAGTTTGACTAGAGTCGATAATTCATATATTCGTATCATGTATTCGTATTATTTTTATGTATTATAATTATATTTAAGATATTATATATTTATATAAATTATGATACGTTAATAATTCGTGATATATAAAATTCGCATATTCGTATAATTTCGTATTATATATTTTTTTAATTATTTTTTAATGTTATATTCAAAATTATCATAATAAAAGTAAAGAAATATAAATATATGACAAGTTGCCTGTCGCTTTCAATCCCATTTGAACATATCAAGAAAGCTGTTTTTATTCCATTTTTAGTGAACTTTGTGCATGAGCCTCAAAAAAGAGTTAATGATGAAGAACTAGATAAGCAGAAGCTGTTCTGAAATAGTCAGAACACTTCACTTACAACTTCAAAATTAAAGAAGTTGGATTAATTGATTCTATTATCACCAAACTATTCACGAAATTTTTACAGGCTAACTTGATATTATATGTTTCTGATAGAACTTTTCGTTTGTCTCATGTTTAACTTGAATTTAAACCTTGAGATATCCTTGTGTTTGTTTCTTATCTATACCAGTTTGTATTGTATTATGAATACCTGAATAAGTAACTAGAAATATTGAACCTGGCTGGCTCAATGTTGAGGAATATTACCCCTTATAGACTCAACACAGCTGTCTCTTGACCCAGAAAAGGTTATTAAACACTGTCACAACTTTAGTGAACTGCAAAAATCAGCAACCATTTTTGCAAACTCTTTTCTTTTAGTTTTTTTTTTCCCATCAATTCTCTCTCTCTAGTGCTCCCCCTTGTTGTCCAAATGCAAAGCCATTTGGAGTCAAAGAAGATGAAGATGAAGAAGAGCTCAAAGGATGTGGAAAGCAATCTTCCTGATCATGACAACCGACCTTGCTTCTTCAAGATCGTCCGACCTAATAATGGCAAAGCTAGCCATAGCTGGGTGATTTTTTCTGTCCCTTTTTTTTCTTTTGGTTGCAAACCAAGCACTCATGCATGTTTTTATAAATATATAATATGATTTTCTTTGCTATTTTATGGTTGTGGGAAAGTTTAGCCCTTGGAAATTAGAGGATGGTAGATATGTATGTAATGAAAAATTTCTTTTTTTTTTTATGTGATGTTTTCTTTCTTTCTGTTTTACAGATGTTGTTTGAGGTTTTGAGTTAAATGTTGAAATTTGAGATCTGCTGCTGTCTGTTATATATGTTGATATATAAAGTTAAGAAAAGCCTGACAAAAGTTAGTTTAAGATTTTGATTGAGTAATCCTAGAACTGGGTAATGACTAAATACTAATGCATCAAAGGAACCATCAAAAATGGTTTGTATACATATATATATATAGCATGATATATATCTTAGGCTCTACAAATTAAAGCTTCTGGAATTTCCAGTCCATTGGTTGTTTTATATATCTTTTCTTTTAATTTACTCAAATTTATTCCAGAGAATCCCACCACATTTTGTTAGAACTCATCTACCAAAAACAATGCCCACTAGAGCCATTCTGAAGGGTCCTTCAGGTGATTGTTGGAACATTACTTGGTGCCAGAAGGAAGGAAACATGATCATGCAACATGGTTGGTACCAGTTTTACCAACATCACTCCTTGGGGGACGATGAGTTCTTGCTTTTCAGGCACAATGGAAATATGTGTTTTGATGTCCAAATTTTTGATAAAAGTGGAGTCGAAAGGAAGAATTATGTTCCAATCACTGAGTCTGGGGCACATAAAGACTCGGCTTTAGAAATCAAGGAAGAAGAAATTGACATTATTGATTTAGTTGAGACAGAACCACAACAAGTTCAAACTAGAGGTAAAGGTAAGAGAAAATCAAGACAGGACAAAAACCCAGGCTCTTCTTCCAGGCAGCAGCCTCCAACTCCAGCTCCAGCAGGTAGAAAAAGTAAAAGAAAGCTTTGTAAAGCGGCTGAGGATTTCACTTCCAAGTTCCCTCATTTCAAACACTGCTTGACAAGGTGTAATGTGGAGGATCCATTCCTACTGGTATATATTATATGCTTCAACCTCAAAATTTGATCTCTTTTTGTAGTACTAATTAACTTTTAAATTACAATTTAAGTTCTTGGAGTTTTAGTTATAAATAAGGAAATTAAGTGTAGAGATTGATTGTCATTTCTGCAGAGCATCCCAGCTTCCTTTGTCAATGCAAAACATCTTCCTGAAGCCAGAACAGAATTCACTTTCCGGACTTCCAAACAGAAATCTTGGGAGGTGACTTTTTTATACAGTGAAATGAACAAGGTTTTCTCCGAAGGTTGGCGCATGTTTGCAAGGGATAACAAGCTGAAGATGGATGACAGTTGTGTTTTCGAACTTGTGGCACCTCATGAAATGAGAGTTCATATTTTCCCACACTCAAAATGAGAAGATATATGAGTGAAAGGCAAAGCAAAAGTAGTTGCAGAAGTTTGATCAAACTGCATGCAGTGACTGAATACCCTTATTTTTATTTCTTTAATCTCATATTTTTTTTAGCTATTTTGATTGGAATTGTGAACTTTAAAAATGTAGAATTTATGTTAAAGACCATCTCTTTTATGCATGATTGCAGTAATATTATGCAACTGTCTGTCAAACATCTTTCTTATGTTGATATATATAATAGCAAAATATACATTAATTGAGGAAAACCTATGTATACAAATTGAAAGCTCAGATTAACCACTCTATTTGATATTTTATTTTCCATTAACATCAGTTTTCAGAAATACTTGCAATCTCTTACGTTATCAAATGCATGTGATTTTTTTTTTTTTTCTAAGAAAGAAATGTAAAAGTAAATAAAAAGTAAAATTGGACAACAAAACATAATGGTGAAAAGTAAAAAAATGCATCTTTTATTAATAAATTTACATGAATGATTAATTGTATGACATGAAAAAACACATATACTTTTAGTTTTATATCTGTAATGAGTTTATTTGAATTTTTTAAAATAAATTCATCATCTGAGTTGGTGTCACTTAACTCGTGACACCAGCTCAATCATTCTTTTTATAATAATATAGATTACGATCTCTTTTGTATCAAATTAATAAATTATTTGCTTAGGTTAATTTTGTTTTTCTATTGGACAAATGCAACTAGTTTTTTTGTAAATTTCACATATTTCACATCAATGTAAACAGCAAATATGATGAAAAGACATTAAAAACGAATGATCTGAACCCAATTATCCAAATGGCTTAAAAAAAAAGTTGGGTTTGATTTGGAATAGCGGAAAAAACAAAGATGACTGAATTATTTGATTGGTGAAATTTGGAGCCCAACAACATTTTAGCAGTAATAATACAAGGTGGCTTCTTTTTAAATAGGATTATGAGCCAAGTCGGGATGGATAATTCAATTTTTTTTATTCAAATTCGATTCGAATCGATTAATAGATTTGATTTATTTTTAATAATTATAAAAAAATTATTTTTAATTTTAATTTTAATTTTATATTAATATTAATATTAATATATTTTTATAATTAAAAATTTAAATAAAAAATTATATTTATTAAATTAATAATAATTTCAAACAAAATCGAACCAACTCAGATAAAAACCTGTCCAAATCCAAATCTATTCAAATTAAACCTTAACCCGACCTTGGATACAATTCTTTCATTTCTTCATCTTTGTTGTGCATGTGATTCTTGGTATGGTCCCATCCACCCTGACTTGACACGTGTCCAAAACCTTGTCCTAGACGAAAGGAATAAATAAAAGAATCAGAAAATTGCCCGGTGGGGTTGACACTATCTTCTTTTGCCTTTTGACTCAGTGGTCCTTCCTAATATTTGCTGACTCAACCCAGTCATTAGAATGAGTTCAATCAAACTCACCGTTCTTGTTGTTCAGTGCTAGTAATCTATTGAAATCCATGACAAATTTTTGTTTAACAAATTTTTTATTTTAAAAATTTTTTATCATTAATAACAAATTTTGTTTTAATTTATTAATATTTTTTCTTGTTTACAAAATTTTGCACTTTGCTCATTTAAAACAAATTTTCTAATAAATATAATTTTTATGTGATTGATTTTTTTGATTAATTTGTATTACTGGTATAACTTAAATGTCTTTAGAAGAAAAAAATGTGCTAACAGAATAATAAATTATTTAGTTATTTTCAAAACTTGGAATATTATTTAAATTGCATGATACTATTATTAGCATTATTGATTTATTATGTTAATTTTATTTTTTTATTTATTTTATATATAGCACTATATGCTAGTAGTAGATGAAAATAGGATAGCTATGAAAAAGGTTGTACTCTTCTTTCAATTAGTATTAGAAAAAAAAAAGTTTTGTCAGAGTATTTTTATTTTTAATTAATAATAAAAAATTAATTTTATTTTATATTTTGCTAAATAATAATTAACTATTTAAATGTTTTATTTTTAAATTATAATAATATTAATATAATAATATCTTTTTAATTATAAAAATTAAATTTATGAAAATTATTTTTTTATAAATTACATAATATAAATGCATTTTCAAATGTTATTTATATATATTTTTGAAAAAAATTTAGACATTATTGTATATTTTTATTTATAGGAGGTAAAAAATAATAAAATAAAATTATTATTTGTATTTTATTTTTTCGTAAAGTCGATCTTCTCACATAGATTAACAGTAAGTTATTTTTTTTTCGAGCAAATCGGGTACGGATCCTAAATCAACATTCGAGTTAATGAACGGATCAACTATTTTAAATTCATCATTTAAAATTAAAATTAAAATAATTAGTAAAATAATTTTTTTTATTTTTTTCTCGAACGGATCGAGTACGTATCCTATGTCGACTTGCGAATCAACGTGAGGACTAACCCCTTTAAATAAATTATTTAAATTAAAATAAAAATAATTAATAAAAATATATTTTTTTTACTTTTTTTCGAATGAATCGGGTATGAATCTTAAATCGAACAAACAAAATAAAAAGACATTTTTGCCCTAAATAAAAGATAAAATAAGATAAACAAATTTTGAACATTTAAAAAAATATCTCTTGAGTTCCTAAAGAAGTTGTTGTGAAAAGTCATAAAATAAATGACAAAATAAGATAATAAAGACCTTTAACTAAATTCAAAAAATTTCTATGAGTCCATTAGGACTCAATTTTTATTATAATAGATAACGAGTTTATTTTTGATATATTTATAATAATTTTTTTAATCTTACAAATAAAATTAAAAAAAGGGTATATATTTTATTTTCTAAATTAACTTTTTTATGTTTTAAATATGCTTAAAATATGTATCATTTTATTAAATTATTTAAAAATTTAAAATTTTCATTAATTATGGATGAGATAATTTTTTTAACTTACTTATCATTAAAAAATTACGATAAAAATATATAATTAAAATGAAATTATTATGCTTTAAAATATTGTAAAAGTGTGCTGGTGAGTTTGGTGGATCAGCATAAAAAAAACCCTACTACTAGAAAACAAAGGGGGGGAGTTGGTGGGACACACATACGGAGGGTGCCTGAGTTTTAAGCAGGCGAGATTAGAACTCAGTGAGTGACTTAGTGAGTGAGTTGACAATGTTTCACTGATGAAACTCGGTTCAACTTCTAGGTCAAGTTGATGGTTTTTTTTTTAAAAAGAAAAAAAGGGTTTAAAAGCACTATTTGACTAGAAGGAGGAAAAAAAAAAAAACAGTGGGGAAGCAGAAGAGGAAGGGGAGGCCCAGATCTGGAAGCTCTTTCTTTCTCTTTCTCTCTCTGTGAGTTTTTTTTCTTCACGCTCTTTTCTATCTCTAAGCACTCAAAACAAAGTCTTATGATTTCACTCAGTGAGACAGAGATATATAGATACAAAAAAGAGAAGAATTAGATACATACAATACAAACATACACTTAGAAAACTAAAAAAAAAAAAAAAAAATCAACTCTCCCACAAACTCAACATCGTTATATGATCGGACCATTTCTCCAAAATGCAACGCCCTTTTTTCCATAAGCTTTTTCTCTCCGCTACTCTCCAGGACAAGAAACTGGTAAAATACTAAAACCCAAATTTTCTCTTCTCTTTTTTTTTTTTTTTTGTGTGTGTGTTTATGCTTTTATTTGTTGCTTATAATTTTGTTTGCCAAAATTAGGGATAGCAAATTTTTTTTTTGGTTTTGGTAATTTAATATTTCAAGAAGAGGTTTTTTTTTGTTGGGCAAAGCTAGTCTTAAAATTAGAGGATGATGGAAATAGATTATGGGTTTGGTTTGTTATGTGTTTTTTCATTTTTGGGTTTCTTTTGTTTTCTTCTGTATTTTGTAGTGTGTTTTTGAGAATTGCAGATGGAATTTGAATGGTAAGACCTGCTAGAGTATGTTTGGTTGATGGAATTAGATGAAGACTACGGAGAATTAAAAAGTTAGGTTAATGTTTTGGTAGCTGGTCTGATATGATTTTGATTAAGTAATCCTAGAAGTTTGTTTGGCAACTGGATGAACTGGGTATTGAAGAAACACAAGATCTTAATTTTCATGTAAAGTCTTTTTATCAGACAGGTGGTGTATTGGAGCTGTGGAGATTTTTAGAATCAATTAAAGATGCATGATGATGATATATTTTGCTTCATTTTAGTAATTCTATTGAGATATCTGAGTGTGTTAATATTATATCAGAAGAAAGAAATCTATTTTTCATGGTTCAATTTTGCAGGAAATAGTCTGCCTTGAAACAATTGTAACCAAATGGAGTGAAATGCTTGTTGCTGTATAGTTATTACTTTTTTTGCTCAAAATTTTTCATTCTGTTAAAGTGGTTTGTTGATTCATTTTAATGGATTTCGTTAGAAAAAAAAAAGTTGAATGGTGTAATTTTAATTAATTTTCTGTGTAACATTTTACTTTACCTTCCATGATTTCCCTGCATGTGAGTAAAAGCTTATTAACTTTCACCCTTGGACTGATCTTCCGCATTTTAAAGTTGGTATAAATTTCCTTTGATCTTTTATATGCTTTGTTTAGTGTAAACGGGGAGTGGGGAAAACCTATGTTACTCGAGTGTGAGTGTTGGACACGGATATGTGTCCAACACGGGTATGTTCAATTTTTTTCCATGATTTCCATGTATTTGGAGGGTCCTTGGAGGATCATATCCCCATACCCATGTCCAGATATGCATCGGACACGGTACTTAAAGAAAAATGAAGAGTCGGAGCAACATAGGTGAAAACACAGCAGGTCTATATGACCTGTAAAATAAAGTTCTTCATATCCCAGATTTTGTTGGGTTGAATAGAATACTTGGGGCTGATTCCCTTTTGTTTTTTGGGGTAAAAAGATGCATCTTTCTAATACAATTGAAATCTACGAGAACCAGAACATTACACGTGCAACAGGATCTATATAGAATATCACATATTCTAGAAGGGATCCCATAAAACATGGGTGTATTATATACATAACTTCAGATAATTGTAAAATGTAATCTGTATTAATTTTGAAAATTGCAAGATAATACCAGTTATGTTATGTATTTCACTCTTCATTCTTGGTGTATATTACTTAGATTGGGAATCTGTCGAGTATCATCCATACGTTGCCATCTGATTGTTTGACATTTCTCTTTGGGTTATACTGCTAGTGAGTTTCATCAAATACACATCAAATGTGTGGCTATTTCTTAATGGTGCTTTATGAACAAGACAAGAAAGCTCATCTACATCATATATACTGAATTTAATTTTTAATCTTTTACCCTTTTTTTTGTCTGTTTGGTCATAGGAAAAGTAAATATGGATTTGGTTTTTGATTATGATTATGATTATACTTACCATGTTTATGTGTGATGATGTATATTCTTTTCTTTGAAATGATTCAAGCTTCTCATTTGGATGCTAGTATTAAGTAAGAGGATGGAATAGTAGTTTTCTTCATGTAACATGAGGTTTAATGCCACAATGTTATGAAAGTTCATCTGCAAATTATTCACTAAAACCATTTGATTCCCAAATTTATTATTCATCAGATAAATAAGCCTAACTTGATTTGGGGTGTCTGCAGAGGATCCCTGATAACTTTGTTAAGAAATTCAGGGATGAACTTTCTGTTGCTGCTGCTCTCACTGTTCCTGATGGTCATGTTTGGCGTGTGGGAATAAAGAAAGCTGACAACAAGGTTTGGTTTCAGGAGGGTTGGCAGGAATTTGTAGAACGTTACTATATCCGTGTTGGCTACTTTTTGGTTTTCAGATATGAAGGAAATTCCGCTTTCAGTGTTAGTATATTTAATTTGTACAACTCTGAAATAAACTATCAGACCAATGCTCTCGTTGGTACTCAATACAATTTTGGAAAACAATATCCATTTGAAGAACTTGAAGATGATGAATGCATCTCTCCAGCACTGCAGAATTTGTTTGGTGGGTCTAAACTTAACAACTGCATAAACTGGAGTGGTGAAGTCAACTTTCACGCACCAAAGGGTGTTAATAATCAACCTATTCGGGGTATGGCTCTTCATTTACTGCATTTGAACTTTAAAAAATTCTGCTGATGAAGTGAAATTGCATTCTTCAGGTGCAGAGCTACCAAAACCAAAAAAGCCGGGGAGGAAAAAGCAGAAGTTTAATCCTAGTAAGTCCTCTTAACTAAGTTTTTTGTTTGTTTTGCAGTGTGTAAAGAATTGGAATTTCTCATCAGTTGTCCAATGAAATGTAGATGAACATGATTCATCTGTTGGACATGAAGATGATTTGGAAATGCGAAATAGATTTTATGAAAGTGCTTCAGCCAGAAAGAGAATTGTGACAGCTGAAGAAAGGGAGAGGGCAATTAATGCAGCCAAAGCATTTGAACCAACTAACCCTTTCTGCAGGGTTGTCTTGCGACCGTCATATCTATACAGGGGATGCATTATGGTAAGCATTGAATATAATGTGCTCTACATGTCCTTTTGGTTTCATCCTGTAGCACGGCTCGGTATACATTTTGATTTTTTTTCTTTCTATTGCAGTACTTACCATCGTGCTTTGCTGAGCAGCATCTAAGTGGGGTTTCAGGATTCATTAAACTTCAGCTTCCAGATGGGAAAGAGTGGCCTGTGCGATGTCTTTATAGAGGAGGCAGAGCTAAGTTCAGTCAGGGATGGTATGAATTTACATTGGAGAATAATTTGGGGGAAGGAGATGTCTGTGTCTTTGAGCTGCTCAGATCGAGGGAATTTGTGCTCAAAGTTACTGTATTTCGTGTAATGGAAAGCGCGGGACTCATGTACCAACGCCAGCTGAGTTAAACCAGTTATATAGTGGCTGGTAATTTCAGGAATGTCAAAACTCTGTTAAGTAACTCTTCTTTTCAGGTAACGTCTGACTGGTCTAGGTCCTTCATAAGAAATTTAGCTTCTGTGCCATTTTGATGTTCATAAGCTTTAATGGGACTTTTTTGCTGCATAGTAGAGTGGATACAAAATTTTGTGGCTTGACTAGGTCTGTAAATAGATCGTACAATGAAGTTGACATTGAACTGGATTGAAAAAATGGATCTGAGACTTGATTTTATGGTCTTTTTTTAGATTGGTTTAAATTCCTCTTGCTGCTTTCATGCTGTAGTCTTTAAGTTTATATATTGCTTTGACTTTTTCCTTCTGAGTTTACTGGAGAAAACATGTGGCACTTCTTTCACATTGCTATGGAGAACATAGTTCCTATCTTCATGGATGTGGATCAGTTGTTTTCTTAATTATCTTTGTATTTATCTTCCCCAGCTTATCTCATAATAGTGATAGTTGTCATTGATATGTGTTTGCATGTTAAAAAGATGTTTGCCATTTATCAATGAGCTAAATTACACAACGGGAGCAAACTCTCATTGTGTTTCATGATCTACTGCAAATATTTCAACATAGGATCTCAGGTTTTTTTGATCGAAGGAAACTAGAAATCATGTATATTTTGGAAAATCTCAGGTTTTACTATGCTTACCAAAAACAAAGGTCTTCGTAAAACCATGCATGGTGTTGACGCTTGTCTAGTGCTGGAAAGTCAAGGAAGTTGATGATTTTATGATAGGGGACTTCTTGAGGGAATATGAGTCGAAGTAATAAGAACAATATTTCTAGTGCAACATTTTTCACTATCCTAGAGATAGAAGGATAAGTAATTCATCTCATTAATATCCGGATCATGAATGTTTGGAATTCATATTATGCAATGTGATATTGTTTTTGTTAATTTAAACTAAAAGATGATATAAAATTGGTCTATATTCAACATCATATCCATAATTGACGCATTCAATCACAGTTTGAAGCTTCAGTTTTATATCAAGGTCATGATTGATATTGTCACTGTTATCAAATATCGATATCATCAATAAGAATTTGCTTAAACCTTTAAGCATGTTATCTAAGAACTTGTTTAAAAATACTGTAATGAAAAGAACATAAGAATTTGTCGTTAGGTATTTGATCAAATAGGATCATCCACTAAAATAATTTTAGAGGAAGATAGGTTAAGTGACGCGAAAAGCGTTTTTCATATGAGACGAAAAATAAAAACTATTAGTCCCACAAGAAATTTGTGAATAAGTCATTGTATGATAATGAACAAAGAATATTTGTCTTTCTTTTAAATAGGATGTATTCTAGCATAATTTGGGATAGAGTAATCTTGTTCTATTTATGTAAAAAAAAAAAAACTCCATCTTAAAACTTCTAATTAATATATGAGTGCAATACAGTGGTTGCACAAAAAAAATGTTTTTACATCAATGTAAGTAAAGTTTGAAGGTCTCGGGTCGCTTAAGCAAGTGGTCTTGAGTTCGAATCCTTGTAAATGTAGAAAACTTTCTTGAAAGAGGTTCCCGCCTTGGCGCTCGACAGTACCTTGAAAAATTAGTCCTAGACGAAGCCTAAAGATACCTTGGGTAATAAAAAATAAATAAATAAAGTTTGAAGGTTTTATAAGATTAAAAAGATTTGTTGAGTGCCTCATGAAATGTCATAATAGATTCGAACACTTGTCCTGAACTGACTTCCAAATCATAATTGCTTTAATGAATAATTAAAATAAATAAATAAAAAATACAAAAAAAATGAATAGATGAGATATAGAAGAAAAAGAAATTAATTATAAGCATCTCTCGTAAGTACATTAATTACTTAACTATTGACGGATCTCTTTATATGTATTGTACTAAAAAGATACTCAATGATTGTTCATTCGTCGCAATCAAAAGTATAAATTTTGATAAATAGGGATCTCGGAATTTTTTTTTTGTTGAGAATTGGGTTAAGTTGGGTCATTTTTCAATAATAATAACTGAGGGACCTGATCTACCACTTGATCTAAGACCTACAAGCCGTTACTCACAATTTCAATAACCATATCAGTTATAGAGGAGATCTCACACAAAACATATATATATATATATATATATATATATATATATATATATGGAAGAGGTAGTAACATCTATAAGAATAAATCTGGATTCTCTAAGTTTTACTCTTATTTTTGGTTAAAGATTTTCACCTTGTTAATTGCCTTATATATACAATCCAATTTTGCTAGTGAACTTGATTTAATGATCCAAGAATCAATACTCTAAACTCCAATTCCAAAGTGTACGTACGTTTGGTAGTTTGATTGATAAAATTCTTTAAATATTTTATTAACGAATATCTTAAAAATATATTTTTAAAGTTATTGAATATAATAACATCTTTTATTAATATATTAAAAATAATAAATAAAATTATTAATTTTTATATTTAATATAATATTATTATTATAAATAATATATTAATTAACTTTAAAAAAAATATTTATTCGTTAACAAAAACCCATTCTTTAATAATTGTGGTAGGAATTTGGGGTCAATTACTGGTGATTGATTTGATGATCAGGTCTTAATTACTTCTTGAAATTTGAGGGCCCTTTCACTGTGGAAGCGGTTAAGGTTGTCGACGTGGATGCCTTCGGTGACTCAAGACGGCATTGAAGACTGTTCATTATCCACTCAATTTAATTAAATTATACAACAAGTCAGTCAATTTCTTAACGAGCTTAACTTCCAATAGCTGATATCAACGAAAAAAAAGAAAACCTTTCCAAAAGCTGATTGTGACTGTTCATTTCACGACGGTTTTCTTTCTGTGATAATCAAAATGAATTAGGCTCCTGTATATGAAATTGAAGTTTTAAGGTTTCTGACATTATCTCTTACCAATCGAGTAAAAAATTTAGTGAATTTAGGCTAGTTTAATATTGTTGTTAAAAAATTTTGGATGAAAAAATTTATTTAAAAAGTATGATAAAAAAATATTATGAAAATATACATAAAATAATAAATTATTTTAAGATAAAAAATCAGTTTTTAAATTGTAAAAAATATTATATTTTTTATTTTTTAATGTAAGTTGTTAAGTTATAATTTTAACAGTAAATTTTTTTTTTATTCTTTTAATATTACGACCGTGGTAAATCAAAGCTCTGATCAATGAATTCTCTCTGTGGATTCTCGCCAAGGTGGAGATTGTTGAATAATGGCTCAAATATTAACCAAGGTTCCACCAAAGCCACCAACCAAGGTCAATAATGGAGGAGCCACCAACCAAGTTGGTGGATGGTAGACCAAGATAGTTGGTGGATGGTGGCTACTTTGTTTGCCACTAGCTATGTGCTCCCACCATGATAGGTGGTGGATGGTGGCTACTTTGTTTGCCACTAGCTAAGTGTTCACACCATGGATGGTGGCTATAAAAAGCCATGTAGAGTGAGAGAGAAAAATGTGTGAGTTAAGAGTTTAAGAGTTGAAGCAAATACTCTGAGCTTATTAGAGTTTTCTGGTATTGTTGAGTTGTGAGTTCAGTGCTAGCATAGCACCTTGAATTGTGTATATGTTTGTACTCCATCTCCATTAATACAAAGCTTCAAGCTCCTCCTCCCGTGGATGTAAGCACACTTGCTGAACCACGTAAAATATCGGTGTTATTTCATTGTGTTTAAATCGGTTTTAGTAATCTCGATTTAGTTCCGCACAACAAATTGGTATCAGAGCCAAATTTTACGTAAAACCGAGTTTGTTCGATTCTGTCCGTTTTTCAAAAGTGCTCAATTTTGTGTTTTGAAAATACCAGGTTGAAGAGGTCGTCGAGAGGAGTGCAGCAGAATCAACCGGAGCGCCAGAAGCCGCCGCACGCGCCCGCACGCGCCGCCAGAAGAAGCGCCCACGCGCCTCACGCGCCCACGCGCCGCACGCGCCGCTGGAGGTTGCAGACGCGTGAAGACCACGCGCACCACGCGCCGCACGCGCCGTCCAGAGGTTGAAGACGCGTGACCTCACGCGCCCCACGCGCCCCACGCGCCGATCACCAAACAGCCTCCACGCGCCGCACGCGCCGCCGCACGCGCCCCACGCGCCGCCGCAGCTCCGACCAACTTTTTCGGGCCATTTTTTGAGCCGTTTCCGAACACTATTCCGAGACTTTTCCGAGCCGGTTGAGCTAAACCGAGTCCATTTTGAGCCACTTGTAGCAGAATATTCGCAGAATATTCACCGTGTGTCCAAAATTTACACAGTTGGACCCGTTCCTGGCTATTTCGACTATTCCGGACTCAACCGCGGCATCCGTTTTTCCATACAGGTAACGGAAAAACTCTGAGTTGGTAATTTTGTTTTATTACCATGGCAGAATCATTAGAGACACATGAAACAACCAGCAGCGCACCATCAAGTTCTTACAACAGAAAGAACTCGATGACCACTGCAAAGTTCGAGGTGGAGAAATTTGATGGCACCAACAACTTTGGCATGTGGCAGTGCGAAGTTCAGGATCTGTTATTCCGAGAGGGGTCATATATCGCTCTGGAAGACAGGCCCAGAGATATTTCGGAAGATGACTGGAAGTTTGTCAACCGTCAGGCTTGTGGCACAATCCGGTTATGCCTAGCCAAGGACCAGAAGTACTTTGTCATGAGAGAGAATAATGCAAAAACTCTCTGGAAACTACTCGAGGACAAGTACATGACAAAATGCATGGAGAACAGACTCTATCTGAAGAAAAAACTGTTCCGCTTCCAGTATGTGCAAGGTATCACCATGCAGGAGCATCTAGTAAGTTTTAACAAAATCCTCGCTGATCTTGAAAATCTAGATGCAAATATCTCTGATGAAGATAAGGCTCTTACTCTGTTAAATTCCTTGCCTGATAGCTATGATCATTTAACCACTACACTGTTATATGGTAAAAATGAGATAGAATATGCTAATGTTAGTAATGCTCTGGTGAATAATGAGTATCGAAAAAAGGATCAGCATGATCACCAGAATACTGCACCAGAAGCTTTAACTGTGTACAGAGGCAGGACGGACAACCGAGGAGCCGGAGAAAACAAGCGAGGTAAATCCCGTTCAAAGAGGGGATCATCAAAAACACGACTCTCAAGGGACGAGTGTGCCTATTGCCATGAGAAAGGGCACTGGAGGAAAAACTGTCCTAACATGAAGAAGTCGACTGTGAATGTAGCTCAAGAATCTGAGGGAGAAGAAGACTCTGCATTTACGATTTCCACAACAAAACACTCTTCAAATCGATGGATTCTGGATTCCGGATGTTCCTACCACATGTGTCCGAACCGAGAGTGGTTCTCAAACTTCAAGGAGTTTGATGGAGGGATTGTCCTTATGGGCAATGACAATACTTGTCACACTAGAGGCATCGGAACGATCCGACTAAAAATGCATGACGGTACAATCAGACAACTTACAGATGTAAGGTATGTCCCTGATCTCAAGAAGAACCTCATATCACTGGGGGTCTTAGACTCAAATGGTTACAAGATGACCATTCAGAATGGAGTCCTGAAGGTTGTACGTGGAGCATTCTTAGCAATGAAGGGTACTATGAAGGGAAATCTGTATCTCCTTGATGGAGAAACTGTGACCGGCAGAGCAGCAGTCTCCCACAACAATGGAGGCGATGAATCTGACACTTCTCGACTTTGGCACATGCGCTTAGGGCATGTTGGAGAGAAGGCCTTGCAAAACCTGATAAAGCAAGGTGTACTGAAGAATGCCAAAACTGGAAAACTTGATTTCTGTGAGCATTGCGTTCTAGGCAAGCAAACAAGAGTCAAGTTTGGCACT
Organism: Fremontodendron californicum; assembly: GCA_030761205.1. Classification (NCBI taxonomy): domain Eukaryota; kingdom Viridiplantae; phylum Streptophyta; class Magnoliopsida; order Malvales; family Malvaceae; genus Fremontodendron; species Fremontodendron californicum. The sequence continues at coordinate 34,306,618 of JAULJL010000007.1, forward strand.
GCAATTCATCGTACGAGAGCAACACTGGACTACATTCACACTGATGTCTGGGGGCCTTCCAAAAATGCTTCATTGGGAGGTAAACACTATTTTGTGACCTTTATTGATGATTACTCTAGATATGTCTGGGTTTATACTATGAAGCACAAAGATGAAGTTATAGATATCTTCGTAAAATGGAAGAAGATGATCGAAACCCAGAGCGGGAGAAAGCTCAAGAGACTAAGATCTGACAACGGTGGAGAATACAAATCAGATCCACTGAAGGAAATCTGTCAGAATGATGGGATAATCCGACACTTCACTGTTCCTGGCACTCCCCAGCAGAATGGAGTTGCAGAAAGGATGAACCGAACTTTGGTTGATAAAGTTCGCTGCATGTTATCCCAGTCTGCCTTGAGCAAAGCATTTTGGGCGGAGGCTTTATTGTACGCCTCCCACATTATCAACAGACTACCCTCCACTGCAATTGATGGGAAAACTCCCATAGAGGTGTGGTCCGGACATTCTGCCACTGATTATGATCGGCTTCGTATTTTCGGATGCCCAGCATATTTTCACGTAAGTGAATCAAAACTGGATCCTAGAGCCAAGAAAGCTGTCTTCTTGGGCTTTAGTGAAGGAGTAAAGGCATTCCGACTGTGGAACCCTGAGTCAAAGAAAGTCATCGTAAGCCGAGATGTTACCTTTGACGAATCTGTAATGCTGAAACTGTCAACTCCAGAGAATGAGAACCATGATTCTCTAAAGCAGGTGGAGTTTGAATCTGAAGATGCTGGTCAAAATTTCGATGAATCTGAACCAGAATCTGATGACACCTTATCTGAAGTGGAGGAGTCATCACCGGAAATCTTTCAGCAACCTGAATCTATTGCCACCAGCAGACCGAAAAGACATATTCGAAAACCTGCTCGGTATACAGACATGGTGGCATTCGCCCTTCCAGTAATTGATGATGATGTCCCGATCAATTACAAAGAAGCTGTAAACAGCCCAGAGCATGCCCAGTGGAAGGAGGCGATGGATGAAGAGATGACATCACTTCATCAGAATCAGACTTGGAAGTTGGTTCCACTTCCAACACTCAAAAGAACAATTGGGTGCAAATGGGTCTTTGCCAAAAAGGAGGGTGCTACCGGCAAAGACAGCATCAGATACAAAGCCAGATTGGTAGCCAAAGGTTACGCTCAAAAGGAAGGAATAGACTACAATGAGGTATTTTCACCTGTTGTTAAGCATGCATCTATTCGGATCTTATTGGCTTTAGTAGCACAGTTTGACCTAGAGTTAGTTCAACTTGATGTAAAAACTGCATTCCTCCATGGTTCATTAGAGGAGGAAATTTATATGACTCAACCAGATGGTTTTAGAGTCCCCGGTCGTGAAGATTGGGCATGTAAGTTGAACAGGTCTCTATACGGTCTGAAGCAGTCACCGCGACAGTGGTACAAGCGGTTTGACACCTTTATGTTGGATCAGAAGTACACACGCAGTCAATTTGATCACTGTGTTTATTTCCGGAAACTCCAAAATGAATCATTTATCTACTTGCTTTTATATGTTGATGATATGCTAATCGCATCTATAAGCAAGGTGGAGATCGACAGGCTGAAGGCTCAACTAAGCTCAGAGTTCGAGATGAAGGATCTTGGAGAAGCTAAGAAAATTCTTGGGATGGAAATCAGCAGAGATAGAAAAAATGGTGTGATCAAATTGACCCAGGCTCAGTATCTGAGCAAAGTACTTCAGAGATTTGGCATTAATGATAAGACCAAATCTGTAAGTACTCCTTTAGCGGCACATTTCAAACTCAGTGCATTGATGTCACCAAGTACAGATGGTGAGAAGAGACAGATGGATCATGTTCCATATGCCAATGCAGTAGGTGCCCTAATGTATGCAATGGTGTGTACGAGACCTGATATTTCACATGCTGTCAGTATGGTAAGCCGGTACATGCATAATCCTGGTAAAGGCCATTGGGAAGCTGTGAAATGGATTCTACGGTACATTCATGGTACTGTGGAAACAGGCTTAAAATTCGAGAGAAGTAAAACTATTGATAAACATCTTGTCGGATATGTGGATTCAGACTATGCTGGAGATCTTGATAAGCGTCGTTCAACTACTGGTTATGTGTTCACCATAACAGGAGGACCAGTAAGTTGGAGATCAACTTTACAGTCAACGGTAGCTCTGTCTACAACAGAAGCAGAGTACATGGCTGTAACGGAAGCTTTCAAGGAAGCAATTTGGCTTCAAGGATTGATTGATGATTTCGGGATAGCACAGAAAAAGGTAGATGTTTTCTGCGATAGTCAGAGTGCCATTTGCCTAGCTAAGAACCAAGTTCATCACAGTCGGACCAAGCATATTGATGTTCGCTACCACTTTATCCGAGAAATAGTAGATGAAGGAAACATTCTACTACAGAAGATCGGGACTGCAGATAATCCTGCAGATATGCTAACAAAAATAGTTTCTGGGATCAAGTTTCAATATTGTTTGGACTTGATCAATATCTCTCGAGTTTAAAGCACCTGAAGGAGGAAGGAGGAAGCTCTGATCAATGAATTCTCTCTGTGGATTCTCGCCAAGGTGGAGATTGTTGAATAATGGCTCAAATATTAACCAAGGTTCCACCAAAGCCACCAACCAAGGTCAATAATGGAGGAGCCACCAACCAAGTTGGTGGATGGTAGACCAAGATAGTTGGTGGATGGTGGCTACTTTGTTTGCCACTAGCTATGTGCTCCCACCATGATAGGTGGTGGATGGTGGCTACTTTGTTTGCCACTAGCTAAGTGTTCACACCATGGATGGTGGCTATAAAAAGCCATGTAGAGTGAGAGAGAAAAATGTGTGAGTTAAGAGTTTAAGAGTTGAAGCAAATACTCTGAGCTTATTAGAGTTTTCTGGTATTGTTGAGTTGTGAGTTCAGTGCTAGCATAGCACCTTGAATTGTGTATATGTTTGTACTCCATCTCCATTAATACAAAGCTTCAAGCTCCTCCTCCCGTGGATGTAAGCACACTTGCTGAACCACGTAAAATATCGGTGTTATTTCATTGTGTTTAAATCGGTTTTAGTAATCTCGATTTAGTTCCGCACAACAAATCGCGATTTTTTTAATCTAAAAAACTATGCCTTAACAAATATTCTAAGGTTTGGATGTGTCCCAAATGGCAATCGAATTCAGCAAACACTGCAACATATAACATTTACAGAAGAGCCAAATTTCGGGAAGGAACAGTTTAAAAAAAACTTTCAAGGAAAGGAGCCAAATTAGAAAACAGAACCTTAATTTGACTTTGTTTTACTACTAGTTCATATCATTTTTTTTTTTTTTTAGACAAGTTCTTGATTCCAAGTCTCTGACCTTTGCAGGTATTGTATATTTATTGAGGATAATGATCTTAGACTTTTTACAACTCCAACGCCTAATTAGTAAGAAAACAAATTCATTCACACTCATAATTTCCCATAATTCGTAAGTGTTAGATTCATTTGAATAGACGGTCAAATAATTTTGATGAATTTAAAAAATAAAGATGAGAGTGAGATTAATTAGATGTGATTAAAATCAATAATAAGATATATAACATTAATGATGATGTGAGAATAGAATGCTAATTAAAAATATTAATCCTTAAAATATATTGATAAATTATTTATATTTGATTTATATAATATCTTTATTTAAAAATAATAATATTTTTTTAAAAAATAATAATAATACATTTGCGCATCTTAAACTATAAATAAATAATAATTATTAAATAATCATATAAATAATTTGTTTAAAACAATAATTTAAATAATTTGTTATACAATTAAAAAATTAATTTTAAAAACTTTAAACATAAAGAATAAATAACAAACAAAGTCAAAAGCTACAAGTGACGGCGACATTTTAATCCATACGATGTAGTTTTAAGGATAAAAAAGAAACAATATGAGTATAATTGAAAATAAAGTCCAGTAGGAAGAATTTTTTTTTACTTAAGCTAAAAACTCCAATCAAAAATGAGATTGTGGCCTCACAACCGAGCCACACCTCGTTATCTTAAAATTAGGGATGGCAATTTGTACTCTAGATTCAGATATTTGTGGATATTCAATTTGTTTTTTGTGAATTCGGATAAAAGTCGGATTCGGATATTATAATTACTATCCGTAGCAGATTCGGAACGGATGCGGATATATATCCTCGGATATCCATTATCCGAATCCGATTTTTGTAAAACAAATAAAATTTTGCTCTTGAAAAGACTTATAAAGTTATCCACCAAAGACTTAACCAAGTGAACTAAGCTTCAATTTTGAAATAATATGCTACTAAAATTAAATTATATCAAGTATATTGAAATATAATAATAATTTAAAAATATTTTTTCAAAATAAAATATAATAATAAATAAATTAATTATGTTAAATACCTTTAAATTTAAAAAATACATGATACTTTTATAAAATAATATTTGATGACTTAATCAGCTTAATTAGTTAAATCACTCTAATGACAATATTTATTTTATTTTTTACAAAATGACCTTGTAACGAAGTTATGTACTTTAGTACTTATGTTAATTAAAATATAATTTTTTTTTCTAATACTACATAAATATATATATATATAGAGAGAGAGAGAGAGATGTTTTAAGTATAAATTTTAATAATCAAACTTTTATTAGCTTAAAAAATTATACATAATTTTTTTTTATTCTTTAATTTCATTGGACAATATAAAAGTAAATTTTGTTTAATACGACATAAATATTTATATATATACATATATATATTTTTAAGTATAAATCTTAAGAATCAAACTTTTGTTAAAAAATTATACATAAAATCTCTTTTATCTTTTATTCTTTAATTTCATTGGACAATATAAAAGTATAATGATAAAATAATTATAAAATAAAATTAGTTAATATACGTTAAACGTTTATAAATTCTAAATATACATGATATTTTTATATAAATGTATAAACCTTAACAAATTATATACATATATATATATATATATTTCTTTGAAACTCTTTACACGACATGAATACGATTAAGGATGACAACGAGTCGAATAATTAAAACACGATATAAAAATAACACAAACACGACATAAATACACGAACGTGTCAAAATCTATATAACACGAATTATTAATGTGTCATAATTTATATTAATATATAATACCTTAAACACGATTATGAACGTTAAAGTACACGATCATGAACGATATGAATACACGTATTGACAGGTCTAAATAAAATACACATATCATTCTCAATTACCTATTTTATGTATTTTATTTTAAATTGTATGAAAAAATATTGTATGCATTTTGTCTAATCGTGTTCCATGTCAACTTGTTTGACTTGATTCGGATCAAAGTTTTGAACATAACTTTTTAAATCATGTTTGATTTGACTTGAATATTAATATAAAATATTTTAATAATATTTATCAATATTTTTAGTATTTTAATATTTATCAATATATTTAAATAAAATGATAAAATTTAAGGATTTATTTATTTTAACATTATAAAATAGCATAATAAAAGAAACATTCAATATAAAATAGCATAATAAAAAGAAACATTCAATTTTTTTATTTAAGGATTAAAAAAGAAACATTCAATCTATTATATTTCATCTCAAGAGTTAAATTAATGTTTAATTTTTTCTTTATGTAGTATCCAATTCAGTTGGAGATTCAGCTAGCACATGTGTTGTTGAGGAAGGGGAGTAATCTTTCATAGTTGATATAACTAAGTTTTATGTTTGTTTTTAGTTTATGGAACTAATTCCTTGTATTACCTAAGTTTTTGTTTTTATTTCTTTTATTTTGGAATTGTTATTTTCTTATTTAAGTTGTTGTTCTTGTATTTTAGAATTTGTTTGTTGTTAATTATGAGTGATTTTGAATTTAAAATTAATTTTTGTTTGATTTTATAATTTTTTTTTTAAAAAAAATTGACTTATCAGATTCCGATTTTTTCAGATTCGGATATCCAACGGATAATGTTAATTAATTCGGATTCGGATAGTAATATTCGTATTATTGCGGATAATAAACGGATTTGGATTTCAAAGCGGATTTGCGGATTCGAATAATACAGAAAATGGTAGATATCCTACCCGCTGCCACCCCTTCTTAAAATGATAAACCGCATCCAAATGCAGCCTTAACCATGTCAGATACATCAACCATTATTGACAAAATAATAGAGTGTTTGATTTTAATCTTACTTGTTATAGTAGTATTTCTTGGACGTTTGCCAGGCATTTTCCATTGATGTTAGCCACAAACTTAAAAAAATTTGGTGTCAATTTGATTCTAGAATGTCGTCCTTTAATATACAATGGACTCGACTAAGTTGTACATATCTTTAAGCATGCTGATGATTAGTTTTCTAGTTCTAGATTTGTCGCTAGGAACAAGAAAGGTAAGCAGGAGACGCCAAGTGCTTTTTGTCTCTAGGAATTGAGCCGTGGACTTGGGTTTTTTTTCTTCTTTTCTATCAACATTTGGAAGGGTACATTTGGCTTTACCCAATCTGAATAAAATTCTTGTTTGGCTGAAAAAGTTAGAAGGTACCAAAAATAAATTTAAGCAAGGGGAGGGGTTTGTTCATTGATTTCTATATTTTCTTCTTTTTCAAAATTAAAAATAATAAAAACTTCATATGCACATTACCAAAAAAAATAGTAACATGTATATATTTAAAAACATATATATATATATAAATAGAATTTATATTTGATGCACTGTCAGTGTATAGGTTTATATACTGATAATGCATCGTACGATATCACCTGTTAAAAGTTAAGTTATAGGGTTAGAATTAGAGTTAGGGTTAGGGTTAAGGATTAATGGTTAGGATTATGGATTAGTTTTTTAATAAGGTGTCATTTTAGGATTCACTGTCAATGTATAGACCTGTACACTGACAGTGCATCAAATACAAACCCATATAAATAAGTAACACACATCAGTAATAAATCAATTAAAAACAAATTACACCCGAATTTCGATTATTACAAATTAGAATAATGTTCCTACCTATATTACCCAAATTCTTGAATTTCTCTAAAGTATTTGTGTTTGACATTTGTATCCGACAAATATTCAAACATGGATATGGAGTATGATTCTCAAACTATATGAAAAGTTTTTTTTTTTTTTTTTTTAAAGAATAAAATACTCATGTTAAATATATATCTATATCCAATACTCATATCTGAATTCCGATGACATAATTTCCTACAAATGGTCTATAATTGATTGAAGTTATAAATCAATATGAAAAAAAAAAAGCCCATCTATGCTTCTTTTATGTAATTAGAGTTGGTTGCAGTACAATTAGTGGACAACAGCCCAGATATCTTCACCCAGCAATCTGATTTTTCTCTTCACTTCAATTTTCATCTGCGTGGCTGTAGAATTATTATCGTCGTCCATGGATTTGTGGTGAAGAAAAACCATGTCACCAACTCTTACATCTTTACCGCAAAGAAATTGAAGCCAACCAACGGAAACAACCGATGATTCGATGCCCTCATTTTGCTGAATGAAGCATGGAAAACTCCAAGATTTTCCAGTCTTATCAATTGCATCGATATTAAAAAATTGACCTTCTTCGAAAGGGAGGATACCGAAAGAACAAGCAGGGATCAGTAAGCTCTTGTCGATGTCGTTTTTCGTTAGCAGCTTTGAGATCAACATTGTCATGCTGCAAACTCTGCAATTATACAAATGAAAGAAAGTTTCTGAATTTTACCGCTGCTTTGCTGATCGATTCTTTAAGTTGCTCTTCTCACTTCAGCAGTTGGGTTGATTCTTATTTATATATAGAGAGAGAGATAAACAAGCGCGTTCATTTGAATGTTTCATACATGCATGCATGCATTTTTCTGTGCTGACTGAGTCAAATGAAGTTTCAATGGCGGTTCCAAGAAATTAGAGAATATATAAAAGCAGAATTAACTAGACAGAACACCACTATCAGCTATATATAATGTTCATGGCACTTTCCAATTTCCATTATTTTACTTTCACAAACTCTTTGCTGGTTCTAAGTTTTAGTTGGTCAAAGGGTTTTTGTATTTTCGCATACTGTACGTACATGTGATTTTTTCTTGAAACTAAACAATAGCTACACTTTTAGATAATTAGATTACACCTTTTCTTTTTTCTAAGTATCAAATTTTTAGACTTTTGGATTAGAAATATATATATATATATATATTAATTTCAATTACTAGAACCAGAAAAGCCAAAACGTAATGCTAAATAATTTGTCTTAATCAATTATTTTCTTCTCAATCTTTTACATAATCATTAGTTTTCGTTTTATAATAATTAAGATACAAATTAATTTAAAATTTTATTTTCTGTGTTCTATTTGCACCTTTGCATTTAGTTGTACATTATTCTATAATCTGTACAGTTACGATGATGTGGGTGAATTTTTTAAAAATTAAAAAAAAAAAAAGTTATTAAGGTAATTTTTTATGATTAAGGTGAGTAATTTTTGTACTTTTTAAATAATAATAATAAAAAAAAAAACATAAATGCCTCTACTCTTATATTTTCATTATTATTTTATTTTTTATATTTTGATAATTTTTTTGACTGAATTGATGGTGACATAAAATTCAATCAAAAACTTTAATAATAGTTATAAATATAATGCTCAACATCATTATTATCCCAAATTATAATTACAATCATTTAATTGTAGTTCTCAATGTCTCTAAAACATTGCTAAATTCATGCTTTTAAAATAAACTTCTCTAGTTAATTTAATTTTTAATTTCTATGTAAAAAAAAAAAAAAAAACTTCACAAGTATATATTCTGCTATGTACCAAAAAAATCAAAATTTGCATTTTCAATTTTTATGTGATATATTTTCTCTTTATCTACATTTTATGAATGTAGAACTAAACATTGCTATTGAATCTTGAGTAGAAGACATTAAGAACAACAAATTAAAATGACACTAAAATGTAGTAAATAAATATATATTTAATTGGAACCACCGCAGGCTTTATTTAATTATAATAATAATATTGTTTTAGCATATGAAACACATGGTGGGTACCCTTCATAGTACTTGTTCTTATTATTTATTTAAAGTGGCTCCTTTATTGAAGAAAATGGCATAAAAGCTTTCCGCAGTTACACCATCAAATCACCCCAAATGTCTTGCCCAAACAATCTGATTTTCCTCTTAACTTCAACGTCGAACTTTTTCCAAGGAGCTTGGTCGTCGTCGTCGTCGTGGTGTCCCACGAAAACAACTTCGTCGTCGGCTTTAAGGGCTTTTTCGCTCACAAACAGTGGCCAACTTATGGGACCAACAGATCCCATTTCTCCATTAATGGAGAGGAAGGAACCCAGAAAAACCCACTCCTTCCCGGTGCTATCAACAACGTCCAAGAAAAACAGACGGCCTTGATCTTCAAAACTAAAGTTACCTTTCTCCACATCGTTCTGGGTCAGTCGCTTCCAGAACCTTTCTGGGTTTTGCATGTTTGCAAAATGTAGTAAATACTGAAATAAGATTAAAAACTCCAAATTGATTTTCGAGGCTGTCTCTGTGATTACTACTTATAATTAAGTAACTATTTTAGTAGGAAAATCCTTTATATATTTGATGAAAATATATGTCTTTTAGAAGACAACACTTGGTGAATAGATATGTAATTGTAATTGTTCAGCAACGAATTAACATAGCTTTCCACTTAATTAATTAGTGAACTAACATAACTTTTCATTGCAATTTTTTCAATTAAATTAGTTTAATTTTTAAAATAAAATTCTTTGTCACTAATTTAATTACTTAATTATTCCATAAAAAATACTTCATGAAGTGACTTCTTTGAAGAAAAATTATACTACAAGGGAATAGATACAGAGTATATATATATATATATATATATATAAGAGAATGAAATAATCCTTTATCTTTTGTTTGATAATGAATAGTTTATCCTTGATTAATTAAATTTTCTGTTTTTATTCTACCATAATCAAATACCAAAATAAAAATAGAAAGAATGAAAGAAGAAAATTCTTATATATTATTGTTCTTGAAAGCAATGAGCATACCTAAAAGAATTGAACATGCATCTATATTAATTATAAAATTTTTAATTGAATTGATATCACAAGTCAAGTTTGATTGAAAATTTACTAATAAAGCTAATATGGGTTCATTGAATATATAACAATTATTTCACATTGATTTTCTTTGAAAATTATGTATCTTAATTTCATAGAATGAAGATGCAAATTGATAATTCAATTGTATCTAATAAATTTATAAATTTATGATAATAAAAACTCAAAGTATGCAAATTAAATGATTTATCACCCATTATTGAAATTAGATTTCTAATTATATTATTATGAAAAACATATATTTGATTTTATCGAAATTATAAATATATTGAGTTTTTGTAAATAGTTTACATGTAATAAAAGAGTTTGATTAAGAATTCTTTAATTGTTATTTTAAAAATGATTTTTTTTTTACATTTAATGCATTATTTTCATTTTTTTTTAAAATATCACCTTAATGGTATCCGTTAACATTTTTCATAATAGAATTATAATTAATTTGCTTCAAACTAGTAGTAGTAGATGCTTAAAGGCTTAAAGTTGTTTTTGGACATTGGGTTAATTTGCAATAAGCAATCAAGTTTATTAAATTGCCAAAGGGTACAACATGATCTCAGTTTAGTAACAAGATTTTGACCTAGAAATAATATTAAGGGTGGTTCAAAAGAGAGCAAATTAAAGGACAGTATTAATACAAAGTAGAGGTGTTCATGAGCCGGATCGAGCTGACCGGACCCATGTATGGTATCAACATTATATTTACTTGTCTAAGTTCGGTCCGGCCCAAAATATGGGCCTCAAATTTTGTCCAAGCTCGCCCATATTTATAAATGGATAGCCCAAACCCGTTTAGGCCCGCCCATATTTTTTTTTTATTTTTTTAAATATTATTTTTATTTAATTTTATATATATTTTTTTATTAAGTTCTTAAACATGAATAACTTAACATATATTTTAATGTTTACACTATAATATTATATATTTAATCTTTATATGACATAAATTATATAATATATAGAAAAAAAATATTTTATTTAATTAAAAAAGGGGTCGGGCCGGGCTCTGGCCTTGAATGTTGGAGTCAAGGCCCGACCCATTTTTTAAACGGGCCTTATTTTTTTGTCCAGATCAATTTTTCGGACCTAATATTTTTGTCCAAGCCCTCCCAAATATGAACAGACATTCGGACTTGGACGAGTAGTCCGACCCTTGAACATGTCAATACAAAGAAAGGAGAGCTAGAGCCCAGAGCCACGGCCACCCCATCGGCCTGACACAAGACAGCAGTTAAGGAACTTCAGCCCAAATATCGTGGCCGAATAATCTGATTTTTTTCTTAACTTCAATTGTTAGGGTAGCTAATTATCGTTTGCATGATCTATCTCCTCGTGAAAAATGACCTTATCGTTGGGTTTAAGATTGCTTCGTTGAGCAAATTCAAGCCAACCAACGGAAATTAAGGACCCCGTCGGCTGTCGACGAACGGTGCGGCAAAACGTCCATTCTCTATCGCTCTTATGAGTTATGATCATAAACAGTCATTTCACAAATGATCGCCGTCTCCAAGAGGCAGCAGATTGCCAAAATCCGTAGTTGGGACCAATAAATTGCACTGAATATCAGTTGAAGCAAGGACTTTTGAGAAGATTATCGCCATTAATTGTTGATCTTCAAGAGAAATTAGTACTTCAAAGTTAATTTCAAGAAGATTATCTTTGACAAGCTTGCTATATATATAGCTGAGTGAGAGAGTTTCTTGCAACAAATTAATATATAGAGAGATGATCGAGAGACTAGAGCTGAACGCGTTAATTGACCCTTTCTTTTTGTTTATTATATATTTCATTATTATTCTGTGATGATTCCCTGAAATTTTGGATAGAACAAAATATTATCTATTTCTTTTTTTTATGTTTGTTATTTTTTATTATAAAAAAATATATATTTTTCATATTTGGTGTAATGCCCAAACTAAAAATCAATAAATAATTTTTTTTTTTTTTTTGAAAAAAGTTGATATTTTTTTGTTTTGTTTAGATGATCCTACATAAAATAGATATGAATATTTTGATCTATCCAATTTTTTTTTTTTTTACTTTAGGTATTGAAATATTATGATGGTTAAATTATAAAACATTTATGTTAAATTATGTTAAGTTATTGAGTTTATATTTTTATTGTATTATTATGCGCATCTTTATGAAAAATCATTTCAACTTAAAAATTTTGATCAATTAATTTAAAAATTATTAAAGATAAAACTATTTTTAAAAGTTTTAATACTATAATATTTTAAAATTTATAATTATTTAAAATAATTATAAAATATGATAAAACATTTTAATCAATTAATTTTTTTAAAAAAATTGAAAATTAATTAATGTTTCATAACGTGAGAATTTATTATTAAAATTTTTATATTTTCTATGATTTTTATGAATACAATAGTGATGATATTAATAAAAAATTAATGCTAATTATAATTAATTATAATTATATTGTTCAAATAAAATGATTCATTCTTTTGTAATGAACTTTTCATTATTTCTTGAAAAATTTTAAAATTTCAATTCATAATAATAAATATTTTTATTAATTTCTATTAATATAATATTATATAATATATTATTCAATTTGAAATTACTTTTTTATTATTTTTTACTATTATTATATAGTTTTAGTTAAAAAAAAGAACATATAAACTCAAAATTAACCTCAATTTCTTGGTTATGCCACTATACATATATAAAACCAATGGTTTTGTAAGTGTTGTATTAAGTAATAAATCTTATAAATAAAAAAATATTATTATAATTGACACAAGTTTCTGGTACAGATATTGTAATTAAGGGGATGATATCAACACAATTAAAGTTTGGGAGGTTACTCAAGACATATGGCAACATATATATATGTAAGGTAATTTATTCTTATATAGAAATAATAAGTTTTTGTGGCTATAAAATTATTGCCTTAAAAATATGTTATATCTATTTAAGAATGGTAAATTTTCCAATTTTAAATTAATTCATATTACATTATTATGATATTACCTTTTAAAAAAATCAATAAAGTTGCAAACTATATATACGTAGTGAAGAGGGATTCATTTATATTGTGTAAAACTAAGTTAGTTTTACATACTTTCGTAACTTTTTATACGATTTATATTTTAACAAATCGACCGTTGGATTTAACAATATAATTGTACTTGCCATGCACATAAAATTTTGAATCGATCCGATATCTCTATCATATCGATCGAGAATACTGTCTTTTTCAATATATATTTAACGATTGAAAGTTTTTTTTACATCTAACAAATAGTTAGACATTTTTAATTTACTCGAAACTCGACGTGCATGATCTACGTGAATAGAACATGAAATACAACAGTCGGATTAAACAAATATAAATCGTATAAAAATTTACGGAAGTGTGTAAAACTAATTTAGTTTTACACTAGTGTAAGTAGATCCCTCCTCATAATATATATATATATATATATATATATATATATATAACCCAAGATCTCAATTTCAATCATATAACAATTACCATTATTTTTCAATTGATATAATGGCAAATACCAAATTTCTTTCGGCTTATCTAATTCTTTTATGTATTATCTTCGTCGGGAACTTGGATCTTTATGAATGTATGTATACTTTACTATTAAAAAATTCTCTCATTTATTTTTATATCAATTCTCTATTTTATTAGAAAAATAAAATCTAATTACCTAGTTGTGTTTTTTTTTGGGGGGTATATTCCTACTTATTACAGGCAAGAACATGAAAATTGGTGGAGATGAAAAAGAATTGGAAGCAAATGGGAAGAAAATAGAAGTTGTTTATGGAATATCACCATGTGTTAGAAAGGTGTGTGATGGCGACTTAATCTACTCTTATTATTGTGAATCAGAGCCAAACTTAGGATGTTATTCTAAAGAGAGCGACTGTCTCAAGGATTGTCCTCCTTTAAAATCTGTCAAACCTGCTACTTTTGGAGGATTACTGTAATTTTGCCTAATTCCCCCATTTCTCAATGTATTATTAATTAATTAATTTTAATAAATTCATGAAATGGAAAATAAAAAGTGGGTTTCAAATATGTTCTACTATATATATTTGCATTCAACTTCTACATTTTAAATTAAAATTAGAAGAATTATATATATATATATACTGTAATTAAGGACAATTTTTACGAGGTAAGTTTATTTTTACTTTTTCAACACAAATGTTAATTATCGTATTAGTACCCGTTTGGGGAATGGCTCCAACTTGTTTTCGGATCAAACATGGTTTCAGTTTGGTTTGCTGGTCTAAAGAGGGTGATTGCAATTAACCCTAACTTAAAATTTAAATTGAGTTACCAATTAAGCCTGAACAAATTAAATCAATGTGCTTGATATATATTCTCTCTTGGAGCAAGGCCCCTATAACTTAAAACAGGTAATTGATAGTTTTATTCTCCATTTTTGGATGTCCTGAGTAAAGTACTTATAAATAAGAAAATTGAAGCTTTTACTGACTTAGATCTCATTGTAGACAATCCTCTCAAAGTTCTTCAAAAACTACCTCTTTCTCTTATAGGTCCAAGATTAGCATTTTGAGACAATTGCTTGTGGTTGAATTCGTAGAGAAAATCATTTATCTGTAGATATTGCAAGTACTTCAACTAAAGAAGATGCATTCAACAGGAAAATTTTTGGATGAGCTATAGATTTTTTAATTAGACTAATGTTTAAACCTGAAACTTAATTCAATTGATTCGTACAGTCAATATTAAGAGGTGACATCCAGTAAATTTGAAATTCGAACGTCAACATCTATAATTCATTTCCCTATTACCAAATTACAACGTTCTTTATACAAAAAAATAGCATATAATTAATAATACTAATAAACTTTAATTTATACTCTTTTAATAATAATTTGAAGAATTGATTGCACATATGTGACTGATATGTCGTGTTTTAATAGCTGTCTAATAAAATAAAATTTGATTTGATTTAATTTAATTTAATTTAATTTAATTTAATTTAATTTAATTGATAATTAAAATAAGTGATTTTCTTTTATTTTAATAAATTAATAAAATATTTACGTCAATCACTTTTAATATTTTTGGAACTCGTATTTTATATAGAGAATATAAGATTGAGTTGTTCAATTTCTTTATTTCTTACTATTTATTGTGGTTAGATACAATGGATTTTTCTTATTTGTTTCCCATCAATGGAAAAAGTAGTAATATTATTGTCTTTCAATATAGTGTTTTCTTGTTATTGTTAAAATTTATCCCAAAAGGCTCAGGTTGAGTTCATGTTTTATATATAAGTTTGTATTTGATGTATTAACAGTGTATAAATCTTATACATTGTCAATAAATCACAACAAGACACCTCAATAATGAGTAAAACAAAAAATAAAAAAATGCTTATAAATAAATAGTAATGAGGTATCTTGATTCTTTCTATATTGATTTTTATAAGCCGGCATTTATTTTTTGTTTTACTCATTAATTGGAGTGTCTTGTTGTAGTTCACTGATAATGTATGAGACTTATGCACTGTCAGTGCATCAAATATTATATATATGAGTTTATATTTGATGCACTGATAGTGTATAAGTCTTATACACTATCAGTGAATCACAACAAGACACTTCGTTAATGGGTAAAACAAAAAACAATGAAGGGCTTATAGATAAATATAAAAATAGAAATAGAAAAAAACAAAACACCTGATTAATATTTATTTATAAGTCTTTCTTTATTTATTTTTTTACTCATTAATAATGTATGTTGTTATGGTTCACTGACTATGTCTAAGATTTTTTTTTTCTCAACCAAATATAGATATTTCATTAATATAACCCACAGGTTACAGGATACAAAAATCTCATCAATGAAGGTCCAAGCCACAAACAAATCAAAAACTGAAACAATATCATAGTAGGACAATTAAAAACTCCAAAAGAGTTAAGAACCTATCACCGCCAATCATAAGATTTCTCAATTCCATCCACACCTGCAAGGCCATTCTAATGGCCATGATTTCAGCATCATTCGACTCCTGAATACTTAAGAACTCGTAGAACAATGATAGGATCACACCAGTTGAAGCTCTTAAGACACCCTGTAACCTACTCGATCTAGCTTAGCTCCAGTCATCAACAATGAAGTTCAGGCTTCACCAGACAGAACATATCCAGTATTCCCTTGTTGATCCGGAAGACAAATTTCTTTATGGAGCGCTGCAGCGAATTTTTAACATGAAATGGACCATTTTTATCCAATTTCCAAATGAGCTAATCTTTGAAATTAGCATCCAAATGTAAATCTTCACTCCATCCAGCAACTCTTTAAAAGAGTCTTTTTCCCATTCGAATAATTGTCTTCAAAATACATACGTCTTTGAAATTCATTCGAATAATTGACTTTGAAATTAGCCATCCCTTTCATAACTCTTTGCCAATGTTATGAAAACGAAGCAGCCACTCCGACGATACCATGAATCTATCAATTCTGCTTCTTTTTTTTTTCTTTTCTAAATCAAAGAGATTAATACAGTAACCAAGAGGTTACAAAACTAGGCAAAAACTAGTTAAACATTCAAAACAAACAAACAAAACACCACCTAGAACATAACACAGAAGCCAAGCACCCATAACAGTTTCAACTCCTCCCTCTAAAAACCTTCATGAAACATATAGCTACAACACCTGCTGATCAGTAAACTCATCACGGTGTGGCCAGAAGAGCTTATAATGAGCTTGGTAGAGAAGATTGAGAGAAAAGTATCCATAGATGAATCAACAGAAGAACAACAAAGCTATAAAAGAACTATTGGAGTGAAAAGACTGGAATGAAGTACAGGTTTTGGCCATCAAGTGGCTTTGCAGATTCACTAGTAAAGAGGTTGATTGGCTATAAGCAACGATTGATTAGCTAATCATGCATTGAAACCAAATAGAGTTTTAATTTTAATTACAATACCAAATACATCATATATATATATATATATTAGGTATAGCAACAACTTGACAAACACACCCTGACAGATAAACTGAAACTTGGAGGCTTAAAGCTCAATAAAGAAGCTAGCTATGGAGTAGACTGACACAAGTATCAAAGTAGTATCAACTAGTAAATAGACCATCAAACTTGCAATGAAAATGAAGACGTTTAATTTAAGCGGTTAATTCCGCATCTATCTATATCTGAGGAATGGAAATTATACCATTTTGAATTTTGATCATATTGGGGCCAAGTCTCTAGAGATCAGCCCAATGCTCCTGACCGAGTAACTTTATGTTTCTCTGTGCCTGAATCCGAGCTGATCCTCGTTTCCATGCACGAGGAAAATCACCTTATCTCCCACTTTGAGCTCCATCGTTTTCACAAAGTCAATCCATCCTTTAGTGAGGACAGGCTTCGGGTGGTCGTCTTTCTTCCTAGTGTAGAGGCGAAAGGTCCAGACTTTCCTATTCTTGTCCCTGACTTGAAAATCCAAATACTGACTCCCTTCCTCGAGTCTGAAATGTTCTCTCATTGTAGCTGTTGGGAATGAGAGCCTAACCCCAACATAAGTAGGCGTTAATATCTTAGAGCAAAGCTCCATTACTGGTTCACTCTGACTCGACAGCATTTAACAAGGTTAAACCTAGTGAGCCGAGTTTTCTCAGAGTTCGCCAATGAGTTGTTAAATTCTGAGACCCATTTATAGATGCTAGATTAGCCGGCCTTCCCATTTCAGAGCAGTTCTAAGAAAATGTATCAAACTTTTTTCAACTTTCAGGTGTAGTCAAAATCACCCAAAAAAAAAAAAATTAAATTCATAAGAAGCTTCAAATTAAGTTTATTTGATAATGCACACCACGTGCTCGATCGCTGGCTCTAGATGGGTTGATGGAGAGATCTTTGAATTTCAATCTTCAACCCCATTGGTTCTATTAAAATTATATATAACAGATTGTTATACTATGTTCCCATATCAAAATTGTGACAGGACTAGTTTTATTATTTGCTTTTTGGATATGTTATTGAATTTGAATTGATATTTTATAATAAATTTAAAAGAAAAAAAGCAAAAGGACTAAAGATAATTTTAAAAAATAATAACTCTTATCCTTATATGACACCTGGTATAAAATTGAGAGTTATTTGAATATGGTCAATTATATTCGATAATTTCAAACACAACATAATTATACGATACGAACATAATATAAGAAAAATAATTAAAACAAGACATGACACGAAAAATGACATGAACACGATACAAATACACGAACGTGTCAAAATTTATATAAATATATAATACCTTGAATACGATTATGACAGGGAAAATAACACGAATATGATAACATACGACATAAAATTGAGAGTTATTTGAATAGTATCAATTAGACTTGGCAATTTCGGACACAACATGACTATACGACACGAACACAACATGCAAAAATAATTAAAACACGACACAAAAAATAACATGAACACGACACAAATACACGAACGTGTCAAAATTTACATAAAATGAACGTGTAAAAATTTATATAAATTTATAATACTTTAAACACACAATAAAATAAACGAACATATTACGAACATACAATTTTTCTCTAAATTGAATCATTATGACAAATTATGCAAAATATGGGATGAATTAAGACACGACACGAAAGCACAAATTTTTCTCTAAATTGAATCACCATGACAAACTATGCAAAATATTTGGATGAAATCGAAGCACAACACGAACATATGGAAAAAATAATTAAAATACGACACGACACGAAAATAACATGAATACAACACAAATACACAAACGTGTCAAAATCTACATAAAACGAATTATTAACATGTAAAAGTTTATATAAATTTATAATACTTTGAACAAACGAAAAAAAAAACACGAACACAAACACAAACACAAACACAAACACGACACGAAAAATAACATGAACACGATACAAAGAAACGAACGTGTCAAAATCTACATAAACCCAAAATCAATTTAAAAATTAGCCTTAAATCAGTCCAATAAAATGACTTAATTAACCCTAAAAACATTGATTAAATCATTGCTTAGTTAGCTATTAAAATGACCTAATTAACCCTATAAACATTGATTAATGTCTTTGCTTAGTTGTCTATTAATCATGGTTTCAATTTTTTTAATTTTTTTTTTCATTGATTTGGAGATTGTTTTTATAGTAAGTTATAGATAAGAACAGTTTGGATAAGATATGGAATGCTATCCGAGGTTCTAATTAGTAGCCGGCCTGGAAATTAGAATGTTCTATAAGCAACTCCCCAGATAGATATTGGAATATGACATGAAACATAGAGGTGACAAAGTGAATCTGAATCCGGAAAATCTGAACCCGTCCAAATTTGATTTGATCAAAAAGTCAAAAACTCGAACTCGAAAAAACCTGAACCTGAAAGGGCTCGAACCCGAAATTATCCGAACCCGAAAAAATTTGAACTTGAAAAACCCGAGCTCGAAAAAACCCAAACCTGAAAATACCCAAGCTCGAGACCGACCCGAACTCGAATTTAATACTAAAAATAAAAATTATCAAATTGTAATTAAATAATTTTTTTTATAAAGCAAGAACTTTGTTTATCAATTTTATTCTAATTTCTTTTTTAATAATTTAATTAAAATTTAATTTATATTTTATATATATATGATAAAATAATAATTGTATCAAAAATAAAATTATATTTTGTACTTATAACTTTAACGTCTCATATCTTGATGAATCCACCATCTAATAATTCTAAACTCATTAAGATTTTAGAGATGTGAATTTTTTTTGACATAAAGTATTATTTATCCTTTGTTTATATTATTTTAAGAGCACCCTTACAATAGTATAATAGTGTTTCCTATATATTAAATTTAATTAACAACAATTCATTCATTTTAACTTATCTTTAGAGATGCTCATGGGCCGGGCCGGGCTTAGGTATGATATCCACACCATATACACTTGTCCAAGCCCGGCCCGACCCGAAATATGAGCCTCAAATTCTGCTCAAGCTCGCCCATATTTGTAAATAGATAGTCTAAGCCCGTTTTGGCCCGCCCATATTATTTTTTTCTAAAAAAAATTAAATAAATATTTTTTATTATTTAATTTTAATAATTTTATCTCTTTTTTATTTTTTTAAGTTCTAAAACATGAATAACTTAGCATATTCTTAATTTGTAAATGATTTATTATTTATTTTATTTGGGATAAGTATTTTTTAAATTATTATTATTTTATTACACTTGATATAATTTACTTTTACTAACATATCATATCAAAATTCAAGATTGATTCACTTGGTAATATCCTTACAAATAAGAGTTGAATGTGAAGTTGTATTCTTTACATAAGCATAAAATTTTTACATTTTACAAATATATAAACCGATAGTTGAATGCCAGGGTTTGTCCCTAAAGGTCTTTTATTTTGTAGGAAATATAAATTATAATGTATTTACATGTCAAAATTTGAGTTCATCAATTATTTTAAATATTAATATGATTAATTTATAATATATCATATTTTTTATAATAAATTATTTTAAAAGATTATTTTATATAAAAAGTTAATTTTATATTTTTTTGGTGCTAACAAATTGATTTTAATAAATAAATATGATTCAAAATATCATATTATAATAAAAGGTTACTTTTTAAAAATAATAATAAATGTTTTAACTTATTTTAAAAGTAAATATTTAAATTACGTAAAAATAATTATTTTTAATATAAAATAAAAATAATATAAAATATATTCAAATCCGAAAAAATTCAAATCCAAATAAATCCGAACTTGAAAGAATCCGTACCCGCCCATTGTCACCTCTAATGAAACATGATCTTTTAATGTGTACTTTATATTTTCTTCGAGAATTCATGCTCACCTTTTTGCTATTTCTAGTCCATAATGAAACAGCAACAGTACTCAGTAGCATTGTTCATACCTATAATTTCGCTGCATCTGGATAATCGTTGAAAAAGATTTTTATCGCGTCATTATGTGTTTTTGACCGAAAGCTCTCCCACTTAGGTAGTTAAAGTTTTAGCCCACAGGCCACAATTGATTTGCATTGACCCTTCACTCTTTGACAAAGTGGGTGTTTAAATTTTGGATTATGCATTGATTGGTGCGGCGGACGACAATCAATGTTAACAATAAAACATAAAATTGACAAAAGATAAGATCCCCCGGCCCGTACGTGTTTCCGCCAATCCAATCAAAGAAACCGCACATGATTATACTGAGCAATAATGGAATAATAATAATCAAAATTTGAGTAGTAAATTGGTTGGTTGTCGGCAAAAGTTAGGGAAACACCAATTTTTTTCATTGTTAAAAAAATCGAATTGAAAGTCGAATCGATCAGATTTTTTATTTTCATTCAATCGATTCAATCGATTTGATAAAAAAAAAAAATTTAATACTTAAACATTAAGTTATATATTAAATATAGTTAATAATTAATAAAAATATGCATTTGGCTTAATAGTATGATCTTTAATATAATACTAAGAGGTTAAAAGTTCAAATCTCATTAATTACAAATAAAATTTTGAAAAAAATAAAAAATATTTAAAATCGGTTTTTTAGAGGTTCAATCCGGTTTTTTATCGGTTGAACAAGTTCTTTACCGGTTTGATGTAAATCCAGTTCTAATAACCTTTCGGACCGGACAGACCACCGATTCCTGATTCAACCGATCCGATCAACCGATCCGATTCGATCCAATCCGATCCGATTTTTTGATCACTGCATATTTGTGGGGAAAAATATATATATATATATATATAAATATGATTATATAGTTATATATAGTTATAGTTATAACTTTATTTCTTACATATTTGAAATTGTTAAATTTTGATATTTGATTATTGAAATTAAAAGTTCAGTATTTTATTAATATATCACACGGTAATAGTTATAAACTTAACTAAACAACAGTACAATATTGGTGATTAAACAATCGTACTATAATATTGTTTTACAGACAAATGTAATCATAAGATTTTTTTTTTAAATTTACGTGGAAATTAAGAAACAAAAAACATATATATGTGTATATATATGTATTTCATTTATAAATATATGTTTCAAACGTTAATTATCTATTGACATAATCACTTTTAAATAGATCTACTCTCACAGTCAGACTATCCAACTAGCTTAGCTCAAATTAAATGGGTTTTTGGGATTTAATTTTTCATAATTCAAATTAATCCGAATTATTATTTAAATAATAAAAATATTTTTTATATAAATTTAATTAATAAAAATAAAATAAAATTTGAAAGATAACGAAGACGGTGACACGTTCACATTCACTGAAACTGAAATAGTAGCCCCAAGGCCAAAACCCCAGAGAAGGGGTCTTTACTCTTTAATTAATTAATTATGCTTTAATTACTAGATCTACAGTAATGGATCCGGATCTTTAAAATAAAATGAACATATATAGTTTGATTTTTTTTTTTTTAAATAATTTAATTTTCTTTTATGAAAAGTCATAGTATAATAAACTGAGTAACTGACTGTTTAAATAATTAATTTTCACAACATTTATTTTCTCAAAAAATTAATATACATTTGTTTCGGAAAATTACACCTTCAATAATAATTAATTTCATCAAATTATTCACAACTGAAGTGTGAAATAAATATTGGTAGTTTGGTACATGCTTTTTAAATTTGCGTTTGTTCTACTTCTACTACTATTTCATGAATTCTTCAATACTATTTGTTCCACTTTCAGTCTTACCTTTTATCTTGTATATATATATATTCTTGTTCCTTTTATCTTCATTTTATGATTGATGGAAGATTAATTTTTATCAGATTCAGAATATAATGGTAAATCTCTCTTAACATTGATGACTTTCAAGATTCAAACCTTGATTTTTTTAAAGGTTATAGTCATTTTATCATTCCAACTAATCAAATATTGAGAACGTAAAATTTTATTTTATGATGATATATATATGCTCGCTACTTGCTAATGTGTGGGTACCAAAAAGGTAATCGATCACATGCTTGCTACAATTTTTATTGGATATTGGGTTTTATTCATTTATAATTATAATAATAATAGTATTAATTAACAATCAACTGGTCCCCATGATGAAGAATTTGACAAAAGAAGAAATAAAGCAGCTGCTTGTCTAATTGTTCAGGCTTGTTTAGAATTTCTCTTCCAAATCAATTGGAAACAAAATTTTAATATGATCGAATTAATTGTTGAAAATAACGTGACAGTCCATAATAAATATTAATCTACAATATGTATTTGAAAAAAAGAGAAAAAAGCTAACACAATATTTTTAACGTGGTTCAGCTTCTTTGGCCTACGTCCACTGATCCATAAAAGGGATAAGTTACTCCACTAAGGAAATTACTCTACTAAGGAAATATTTCAACTTGTAACTTTGGCACGGATAAAGTTTCAAACCCTCATTACAAATATTGTAACTTTTGCACAGATAAAACTACAAACATTCCTACAACACATTTGTAATTTTTGCATAGATAAAGCTACAAATCATCCTCTCAATATTATGACTCACCAACCAAAGAATCCCAATACATCTTATCTCAAGTGGAAACTCTCTCTCACAAGTGGTGGTGGTAGTCTTTTTCCTAAAGGCCAAGGTTCTTATTTATAGGTGAGCACTTCTTTTGGCTCATCAATACTAATCAATATGGGATTAGAATTTCTTTTTGTTTAACTAATTAGTTAATTGATGTGGGATGAGCACCCCTACTCAATGTGTAATTTAGACTCTACTCAAACTCAATGTTGGACTTAAACTCAAACTCAACATTAATTTGTAGTAAAATGAGACCATATAGAATGGCTCAAATAAAAAACTTAAGAACTTCGATTCTAGTATTTTTAAATTTTCATAGTAGTAGAATTTTGACTAAAATAATAAAAACTCTTAAACTTTATCGCTTTATTTAGACAAGTCCTTATACTTTTATTATACCCAAATAAGCCCTTAACATTTAATTTGTATCCAACTAAGCCCTTAACCTTTAACATGCACCTAAATAAGCCCCTAACCTTTAATTTATACCTAAATAAACCCTTAACATAAATTAGACCTGCTCAAGGGCTGGGCCGCAAGCCGGATTTTTTTCTACCTTATCGAGGCCCGACCCGGATCACTATTCAAAAAAAATTAAAAATTATTTTTATATTATTTTTATAATTTAATTTAAATAAAAAAATAATTTTTTAATGCATGAACAGTGATCTGGGCCGAACCGGGCAGACCCGAATCACCAAAAATCATACCCAATCTCGGTCCAATACGGGTCGGGTGGGCTGCCAACCCATGAACAAATTTAACATAAATCAATCTTTTATTTGAAATAAAAACTTATTTAAATGAAAATCAAAAGATAAAAAATTATTTAAATATAATAAAAATATAAAAATTTATTTAAAAAAGTGACGTAGTTCAGAAACTTTTTCAGAATTTTAACGTAGAAATTTTTTATCTACGAGATGAAAGTAAAATTTAGGCTCACGTAGATCTATGGGCCATCTTCCACAGAAAAAGTGAAAAGCTCAAAGAAGCTAGAAACAGGAATATTGGCCCAACTAATCATCTATTGTGATCCAAAAAATCGAATTGATCCATGACCCATCCTGTTTCTTTATCCCTCTTGTTGCGTTCTTATGCCCAATGACAGATAAATTAAAGAAAAGCCCAAATTGGGAATATAGAAAGTAACAAGAGAGCGAAATCATGGAGGGCACCTACTTTGACTGAGATTCCTTTTAGAGTTTGGTCTTCCAAGTAAAAAAAAAATGGCCGCCGACGCCGCTGCCACTGCATCTTCTTCGGTGACGGAGGAGGAGCTGACTCTGACTGTAAAATGGAGCGGAAAAGAGTACACGGTTCGAGTTTGTGGCGATGACTCAGTGGCCGAGTTGAAACGAAGAATCTGCGAACTCACGAATGTTTTACCCAAAAGACAGAAGCTTCTTTACCCTAAAATCGGAAACAAACTCTCCGATGATTCCCTTTTTCTCTCTCAACTTCCCCTCAAGTCCTCTCTCAAGATGACCATGATTGGGTACTCTCTAATCAAATTCGTTTTTCTATCTTTTCTTTTTAATTATCAAGTTTGATTTTTTACTATTGGATTTCTTATTTTGTTAGAAAAATTGGGTACCCAACTTTTCTGTTGTTGAGTTTTTTTTTTATATTATTTGTAGAATGACATTTATGGAAAAATTAACTGTAATTCTCATAATTAATCACAGCTATCTCTCAATGGTTTTAGTTTTTTAAACATGTCATTCTGAAATTCTAATAACCTTTGGAATTCATGGTGTTTCTGTTGTATGCTTTCTGTGTATTAGAGCTGTCTTCTCTTTTTTGAATAAAAATGTATTATCTTTGCAATGCTAAATGCGGCTCTATTCATAGTATAGAGATTAACTAAAATTATTGGTACTATGAATATCCAGCACTGTTGAAGATGATATAATTGTCGATCCAGTCGAGACTCCAGAGATAATTGATGACTTTGAACTTGGACAAGATGAAGCTGTTGACATTAAAGATAAAGAGGTCAACAAGCAGAAACTGAGGAGACGCATAGATCAATATAAGGTTAGAATATCTTTTTTGTACATGTATGATTGCAATGTAAAGTTTAAGGGAAGCAATGTGATGTGAACCATGTCGATATGTTTTGGACATTGCTTGGTAATTGTTCCAGGCAATGTTGATCCGACTCTTCATTTTTCTTGAAGTACCCGTGTCCCATATCCAGATATAGGTATGGTGATATGATCCAACAAGGGACCCACCAAGTAACCCTCCAAGTACATGGAAATCTTAGAAAAAATTGAACATACCCGTGTCCGACATATACCCGAGTCCGAGTAACATAGGCTCCAGGGTGTTTTACTGTTTATGTTCTCAATCTTCAAAATGATCTTTCTTAGTTGACGTTTAATGAATTAGGGATGGAGTTTTTCAATTAAATTAGTTTAATTTTTAAAATAAAATTCTTTGTCACTAATTTAATTACTTAATTATTCCATAAAAAATACTTCATGAAGTGACTTCTTTGAAGAAAAATTATACTACAAGGGAATAGATACAGAGTATATATATATATATATATATATATAAGAGAATGAAATAATCCTTTATCTTTTGTTTGATAATGAATAGTTTATCCTTGATTAATTAAATTTTCTGTTTTTATTCTACCATAATCAAATACCAAAATAAAAATAGAAAGAATGAAAGAAGAAAATTCTTATATATTATTGTTCTTGAAAGCAATGAGCATACCTAAAAGAATTGAACATGCATCTATATTAATTATAAAATTTTTAATTGAATTGATATCACA
The DNA here is from genome assembly GCA_030761205.1 of Fremontodendron californicum. Taxonomy (NCBI): domain Eukaryota; kingdom Viridiplantae; phylum Streptophyta; class Magnoliopsida; order Malvales; family Malvaceae; genus Fremontodendron; species Fremontodendron californicum. Next base: position 34,333,185 of record JAULJL010000007.1, read on the forward strand.
AGTCAAGTTTGATTGAAAATTTACTAATAAAGCTAATATGGGTTCATTGAATATATAACAATTATTTCACATTGATTTTCTTTGAAAATTATGTATCTTAATTTCATAGAATGAAGATGCAAATTGATAATTCAATTGTATCTAATAAATTTATAAATTTATGATAATAAAAACTCAAAGTATGCAAATTAAATGATTTATCACCCATTATTGAAATTAGATTTCTAATTATATTATTATGAAAAACATATATTTGATTTTATCGAAATTATAAATATATTGAGTTTTTGTAAATAGTTTACATGTAATAAAAGAGTTTGATTAAGAATTCTTTAATTGTTATTTTAAAAATGATTTTTTTTTTACATTTAATGCATTATTTTCATTTTTTTTTAAAATATCACCTTAATGGTATCCGTTAACATTTTTCATAATAGAATTATAATTAATTTGCTTCAAACTAGTAGTAGTAGATGCTTAAAGGCTTAAAGTTGTTTTTGGACATTGGGTTAATTTGCAATAAGCAATCAAGTTTATTAAATTGCCAAAGGGTACAACATGATCTCAGTTTAGTAACAAGATTTTGACCTAGAAATAATATTAAGGGTGGTTCAAAAGAGAGCAAATTAAAGGACAGTATTAATACAAAGTAGAGGTGTTCATGAGCCGGATCGAGCTGACCGGACCCATGTATGGTATCAACATTATATTTACTTGTCTAAGTTCGGTCCGGCCCAAAATATGGGCCTCAAATTTTGTCCAAGCTCGCCCATATTTATAAATGGATAGCCCAAACCCGTTTAGGCCCGCCCATATTTTTTTTTTATTTTTTTAAATATTATTTTTATTTAATTTTATATATATTTTTTTATTAAGTTCTTAAACATGAATAACTTAACATATATTTTAATGTTTACACTATAATATTATATATTTAATCTTTATATGACATAAATTATATAATATATAGAAAAAAAATATTTTATTTAATTAAAAAAGGGGTCGGGCCGGGCTCTGGCCTTGAATGTTGGAGTCAAGGCCCGACCCATTTTTTAAACGGGCCTTATTTTTTTGTCCAGATCAATTTTTCGGACCTAATATTTTTGTCCAAGCCCTCCCAAATATGAACAGACATTCGGACTTGGACGAGTAGTCCGACCCTTGAACATGTCAATACAAAGAAAGGAGAGCTAGAGCCCAGAGCCACGGCCACCCCATCGGCCTGACACAAGACAGCAGTTAAGGAACTTCAGCCCAAATATCGTGGCCGAATAATCTGATTTTTTTCTTAACTTCAATTGTTAGGGTAGCTAATTATCGTTTGCATGATCTATCTCCTCGTGAAAAATGACCTTATCGTTGGGTTTAAGATTGCTTCGTTGAGCAAATTCAAGCCAACCAACGGAAATTAAGGACCCCGTCGGCTGTCGACGAACGGTGCGGCAAAACGTCCATTCTCTATCGCTCTTATGAGTTATGATCATAAACAGTCATTTCACAAATGATCGCCGTCTCCAAGAGGCAGCAGATTGCCAAAATCCGTAGTTGGGACCAATAAATTGCACTGAATATCAGTTGAAGCAAGGACTTTTGAGAAGATTATCGCCATTAATTGTTGATCTTCAAGAGAAATTAGTACTTCAAAGTTAATTTCAAGAAGATTATCTTTGACAAGCTTGCTATATATATAGCTGAGTGAGAGAGTTTCTTGCAACAAATTAATATATAGAGAGATGATCGAGAGACTAGAGCTGAACGCGTTAATTGACCCTTTCTTTTTGTTTATTATATATTTCATTATTATTCTGTGATGATTCCCTGAAATTTTGGATAGAACAAAATATTATCTATTTCTTTTTTTTATGTTTGTTATTTTTTATTATAAAAAAATATATATTTTTCATATTTGGTGTAATGCCCAAACTAAAAATCAATAAATAATTTTTTTTTTTTTTTGAAAAAAGTTGATATTTTTTTGTTTTGTTTAGATGATCCTACATAAAATAGATATGAATATTTTGATCTATCCAATTTTTTTTTTTTTTACTTTAGGTATTGAAATATTATGATGGTTAAATTATAAAACATTTATGTTAAATTATGTTAAGTTATTGAGTTTATATTTTTATTGTATTATTATGCGCATCTTTATGAAAAATCATTTCAACTTAAAAATTTTGATCAATTAATTTAAAAATTATTAAAGATAAAACTATTTTTAAAAGTTTTAATACTATAATATTTTAAAATTTATAATTATTTAAAATAATTATAAAATATGATAAAACATTTTAATCAATTAATTTTTTTAAAAAAATTGAAAATTAATTAATGTTTCATAACGTGAGAATTTATTATTAAAATTTTTATATTTTCTATGATTTTTATGAATACAATAGTGATGATATTAATAAAAAATTAATGCTAATTATAATTAATTATAATTATATTGTTCAAATAAAATGATTCATTCTTTTGTAATGAACTTTTCATTATTTCTTGAAAAATTTTAAAATTTCAATTCATAATAATAAATATTTTTATTAATTTCTATTAATATAATATTATATAATATATTATTCAATTTGAAATTACTTTTTTATTATTTTTTACTATTATTATATAGTTTTAGTTAAAAAAAAGAACATATAAACTCAAAATTAACCTCAATTTCTTGGTTATGCCACTATACATATATAAAACCAATGGTTTTGTAAGTGTTGTATTAAGTAATAAATCTTATAAATAAAAAAATATTATTATAATTGACACAAGTTTCTGGTACAGATATTGTAATTAAGGGGATGATATCAACACAATTAAAGTTTGGGAGGTTACTCAAGACATATGGCAACATATATATATGTAAGGTAATTTATTCTTATATAGAAATAATAAGTTTTTGTGGCTATAAAATTATTGCCTTAAAAATATGTTATATCTATTTAAGAATGGTAAATTTTCCAATTTTAAATTAATTCATATTACATTATTATGATATTACCTTTTAAAAAAATCAATAAAGTTGCAAACTATATATACGTAGTGAAGAGGGATTCATTTATATTGTGTAAAACTAAGTTAGTTTTACATACTTTCGTAACTTTTTATACGATTTATATTTTAACAAATCGACCGTTGGATTTAACAATATAATTGTACTTGCCATGCACATAAAATTTTGAATCGATCCGATATCTCTATCATATCGATCGAGAATACTGTCTTTTTCAATATATATTTAACGATTGAAAGTTTTTTTTACATCTAACAAATAGTTAGACATTTTTAATTTACTCGAAACTCGACGTGCATGATCTACGTGAATAGAACATGAAATACAACAGTCGGATTAAACAAATATAAATCGTATAAAAATTTACGGAAGTGTGTAAAACTAATTTAGTTTTACACTAGTGTAAGTAGATCCCTCCTCATAATATATATATATATATATATATATATATATATATATATATATATATATAACCCAAGATCTCAATTTCAATCATATAACAATTACCATTATTTTTCAATTGATATAATGGCAAATACCAAATTTCTTTCGGCTTATCTAATTCTTTTATGTATTATCTTCGTCGGGAACTTGGATCTTTATGAATGTATGTATACTTTACTATTAAAAAATTCTCTCATTTATTTTTATATCAATTCTCTATTTTATTAGAAAAATAAAATCTAATTACCTAGTTGTGTTTTTTTTTGGGGGGTATATTCCTACTTATTACAGGCAAGAACATGAAAATTGGTGGAGATGAAAAAGAATTGGAAGCAAATGGGAAGAAAATAGAAGTTGTTTATGGAATATCACCATGTGTTAGAAAGGTGTGTGATGGCGACTTAATCTACTCTTATTATTGTGAATCAGAGCCAAACTTAGGATGTTATTCTAAAGAGAGCGACTGTCTCAAGGATTGTCCTCCTTTAAAATCTGTCAAACCTGCTACTTTTGGAGGATTACTGTAATTTTGCCTAATTCCCCCATTTCTCAATGTATTATTAATTAATTAATTTTAATAAATTCATGAAATGGAAAATAAAAAGTGGGTTTCAAATATGTTCTACTATATATATTTGCATTCAACTTCTACATTTTAAATTAAAATTAGAAGAATTATATATATATATATATACTGTAATTAAGGACAATTTTTACGAGGTAAGTTTATTTTTACTTTTTCAACACAAATGTTAATTATCGTATTAGTACCCGTTTGGGGAATGGCTCCAACTTGTTTTCGGATCAAACATGGTTTCAGTTTGGTTTGCTGGTCTAAAGAGGGTGATTGCAATTAACCCTAACTTAAAATTTAAATTGAGTTACCAATTAAGCCTGAACAAATTAAATCAATGTGCTTGATATATATTCTCTCTTGGAGCAAGGCCCCTATAACTTAAAACAGGTAATTGATAGTTTTATTCTCCATTTTTGGATGTCCTGAGTAAAGTACTTATAAATAAGAAAATTGAAGCTTTTACTGACTTAGATCTCATTGTAGACAATCCTCTCAAAGTTCTTCAAAAACTACCTCTTTCTCTTATAGGTCCAAGATTAGCATTTTGAGACAATTGCTTGTGGTTGAATTCGTAGAGAAAATCATTTATCTGTAGATATTGCAAGTACTTCAACTAAAGAAGATGCATTCAACAGGAAAATTTTTGGATGAGCTATAGATTTTTTAATTAGACTAATGTTTAAACCTGAAACTTAATTCAATTGATTCGTACAGTCAATATTAAGAGGTGACATCCAGTAAATTTGAAATTCGAACGTCAACATCTATAATTCATTTCCCTATTACCAAATTACAACGTTCTTTATACAAAAAAATAGCATATAATTAATAATACTAATAAACTTTAATTTATACTCTTTTAATAATAATTTGAAGAATTGATTGCACATATGTGACTGATATGTCGTGTTTTAATAGCTGTCTAATAAAATAAAATTTGATTTGATTTAATTTAATTTAATTTAATTTAATTTAATTGATAATTAAAATAAGTGATTTTCTTTTATTTTAATAAATTAATAAAATATTTACGTCAATCACTTTTAATATTTTTGGAACTCGTATTTTATATAGAGAATATAAGATTGAGTTGTTCAATTTCTTTATTTCTTACTATTTATTGTGGTTAGATACAATGGATTTTTCTTATTTGTTTCCCATCAATGGAAAAAGTAGTAATATTATTGTCTTTCAATATAGTGTTTTCTTGTTATTGTTAAAATTTATCCCAAAAGGCTCAGGTTGAGTTCATGTTTTATATATAAGTTTGTATTTGATGTATTAACAGTGTATAAATCTTATACATTGTCAATAAATCACAACAAGACACCTCAATAATGAGTAAAACAAAAAATAAAAAAATGCTTATAAATAAATAGTAATGAGGTATCTTGATTCTTTCTATATTGATTTTTATAAGCCGGCATTTATTTTTTGTTTTACTCATTAATTGGAGTGTCTTGTTGTAGTTCACTGATAATGTATGAGACTTATGCACTGTCAGTGCATCAAATATTATATATATGAGTTTATATTTGATGCACTGATAGTGTATAAGTCTTATACACTATCAGTGAATCACAACAAGACACTTCGTTAATGGGTAAAACAAAAAACAATGAAGGGCTTATAGATAAATATAAAAATAGAAATAGAAAAAAACAAAACACCTGATTAATATTTATTTATAAGTCTTTCTTTATTTATTTTTTTACTCATTAATAATGTATGTTGTTATGGTTCACTGACTATGTCTAAGATTTTTTTTTTCTCAACCAAATATAGATATTTCATTAATATAACCCACAGGTTACAGGATACAAAAATCTCATCAATGAAGGTCCAAGCCACAAACAAATCAAAAACTGAAACAATATCATAGTAGGACAATTAAAAACTCCAAAAGAGTTAAGAACCTATCACCGCCAATCATAAGATTTCTCAATTCCATCCACACCTGCAAGGCCATTCTAATGGCCATGATTTCAGCATCATTCGACTCCTGAATACTTAAGAACTCGTAGAACAATGATAGGATCACACCAGTTGAAGCTCTTAAGACACCCTGTAACCTACTCGATCTAGCTTAGCTCCAGTCATCAACAATGAAGTTCAGGCTTCACCAGACAGAACATATCCAGTATTCCCTTGTTGATCCGGAAGACAAATTTCTTTATGGAGCGCTGCAGCGAATTTTTAACATGAAATGGACCATTTTTATCCAATTTCCAAATGAGCTAATCTTTGAAATTAGCATCCAAATGTAAATCTTCACTCCATCCAGCAACTCTTTAAAAGAGTCTTTTTCCCATTCGAATAATTGTCTTCAAAATACATACGTCTTTGAAATTCATTCGAATAATTGACTTTGAAATTAGCCATCCCTTTCATAACTCTTTGCCAATGTTATGAAAACGAAGCAGCCACTCCGACGATACCATGAATCTATCAATTCTGCTTCTTTTTTTTTTCTTTTCTAAATCAAAGAGATTAATACAGTAACCAAGAGGTTACAAAACTAGGCAAAAACTAGTTAAACATTCAAAACAAACAAACAAAACACCACCTAGAACATAACACAGAAGCCAAGCACCCATAACAGTTTCAACTCCTCCCTCTAAAAACCTTCATGAAACATATAGCTACAACACCTGCTGATCAGTAAACTCATCACGGTGTGGCCAGAAGAGCTTATAATGAGCTTGGTAGAGAAGATTGAGAGAAAAGTATCCATAGATGAATCAACAGAAGAACAATATGAGTATAATTGAAAATAAAGTCCAGTAGGAAGAATTTTTTTTTACTTAAGCTAAAAACTCCAATCAAAAATGAGATTGTGGCCTCACAACCGAGCCACACCTCGTTATCTTAAAATTAGGGATGGCAATTTGTACTCTAGATTCAGATATTTGTGGATATTCAATTTGTTTTTTGTGAATTCGGATAAAAGTCGGATTCGGATATTATAATTACTATCCGTAGCAGATTCGGAACGGATGCGGATATATATCCTCGGATATCCATTATCCGAATCCGATTTTTGTAAAACAAATAAAATTTTGCTCTTGAAAAGACTTATAAAGTTATCCACCAAAGACTTAACCAAGTGAACTAAGCTTCAATTTTGAAATAATATGCTACTAAAATTAAATTATATCAAGTATATTGAAATATAATAATAATTTAAAAATATTTTTTCAAAATAAAATATAATAATAAATAAATTAATTATGTTAAATACCTTTAAATTTAAAAAATACATGATACTTTTATAAAATAATATTTGATGACTTAATCAGCTTAATTAGTTAAATCACTCTAATGACAATATTTATTTTATTTTTTACAAAATGACCTTGTAACGAAGTTATGTACTTTAGTACTTATGTTAATTAAAATATAATTTTTTTTTCTAATACTACATAAATATATATATATATAGAGAGAGAGAGAGAGATGTTTTAAGTATAAATTTTAATAATCAAACTTTTATTAGCTTAAAAAATTATACATAATTTTTTTTTATTCTTTAATTTCATTGGACAATATAAAAGTAAATTTTGTTTAATACGACATAAATATTTATATATATACATATATATATTTTTAAGTATAAATCTTAAGAATCAAACTTTTGTTAAAAAATTATACATAAAATCTCTTTTATCTTTTATTCTTTAATTTCATTGGACAATATAAAAGTATAATGATAAAATAATTATAAAATAAAATTAGTTAATATACGTTAAACGTTTATAAATTCTAAATATACATGATATTTTTATATAAATGTATAAACCTTAACAAATTATATACATATATATATATATATATTTCTTTGAAACTCTTTACACGACATGAATACGATTAAGGATGACAACGAGTCGAATAATTAAAACACGATATAAAAATAACACAAACACGACATAAATACACGAACGTGTCAAAATCTATATAACACGAATTATTAATGTGTCATAATTTATATTAATATATAATACCTTAAACACGATTATGAACGTTAAAGTACACGATCATGAACGATATGAATACACGTATTGACAGGTCTAAATAAAATACACATATCATTCTCAATTACCTATTTTATGTATTTTATTTTAAATTGTATGAAAAAATATTGTATGCATTTTGTCTAATCGTGTTCCATGTCAACTTGTTTGACTTGATTCGGATCAAAGTTTTGAACATAACTTTTTAAATCATGTTTGATTTGACTTGAATATTAATATAAAATATTTTAATAATATTTATCAATATTTTTAGTATTTTAATATTTATCAATATATTTAAATAAAATGATAAAATTTAAGGATTTATTTATTTTAACATTATAAAATAGCATAATAAAAGAAACATTCAATATAAAATAGCATAATAAAAAGAAACATTCAATTTTTTTATTTAAGGATTAAAAAAGAAACATTCAATCTATTATATTTCATCTCAAGAGTTAAATTAATGTTTAATTTTTTCTTTATGTAGTATCCAATTCAGTTGGAGATTCAGCTAGCACATGTGTTGTTGAGGAAGGGGAGTAATCTTTCATAGTTGATATAACTAAGTTTTATGTTTGTTTTTAGTTTATGGAACTAATTCCTTGTATTACCTAAGTTTTTGTTTTTATTTCTTTTATTTTGGAATTGTTATTTTCTTATTTAAGTTGTTGTTCTTGTATTTTAGAATTTGTTTGTTGTTAATTATGAGTGATTTTGAATTTAAAATTAATTTTTGTTTGATTTTATAATTTTTTTTTTAAAAAAAATTGACTTATCAGATTCCGATTTTTTCAGATTCGGATATCCAACGGATAATGTTAATTAATTCGGATTCGGATAGTAATATTCGTATTATTGCGGATAATAAACGGATTTGGATTTCAAAGCGGATTTGCGGATTCGAATAATACAGAAAATGGTAGATATCCTACCCGCTGCCACCCCTTCTTAAAATGATAAACCGCATCCAAATGCAGCCTTAACCATGTCAGATACATCAACCATTATTGACAAAATAATAGAGTGTTTGATTTTAATCTTACTTGTTATAGTAGTATTTCTTGGACGTTTGCCAGGCATTTTCCATTGATGTTAGCCACAAACTTAAAAAAATTTGGTGTCAATTTGATTCTAGAATGTCGTCCTTTAATATACAATGGACTCGACTAAGTTGTACATATCTTTAAGCATGCTGATGATTAGTTTTCTAGTTCTAGATTTGTCGCTAGGAACAAGAAAGGTAAGCAGGAGACGCCAAGTGCTTTTTGTCTCTAGGAATTGAGCCGTGGACTTGGGTTTTTTTTCTTCTTTTCTATCAACATTTGGAAGGGTACATTTGGCTTTACCCAATCTGAATAAAATTCTTGTTTGGCTGAAAAAGTTAGAAGGTACCAAAAATAAATTTAAGCAAGGGGAGGGGTTTGTTCATTGATTTCTATATTTTCTTCTTTTTCAAAATTAAAAATAATAAAAACTTCATATGCACATTACCAAAAAAAATAGTAACATGTATATATTTAAAAACATATATATATATATAAATAGAATTTATATTTGATGCACTGTCAGTGTATAGGTTTATATACTGATAATGCATCGTACGATATCACCTGTTAAAAGTTAAGTTATAGGGTTAGAATTAGAGTTAGGGTTAGGGTTAAGGATTAATGGTTAGGATTATGGATTAGTTTTTTAATAAGGTGTCATTTTAGGATTCACTGTCAATGTATAGACCTGTACACTGACAGTGCATCAAATACAAACCCATATAAATAAGTAACACACATCAGTAATAAATCAATTAAAAACAAATTACACCCGAATTTCGATTATTACAAATTAGAATAATGTTCCTACCTATATTACCCAAATTCTTGAATTTCTCTAAAGTATTTGTGTTTGACATTTGTATCCGACAAATATTCAAACATGGATATGGAGTATGATTCTCAAACTATATGAAAAGTTTTTTTTTTTTTTTTTTTAAAGAATAAAATACTCATGTTAAATATATATCTATATCCAATACTCATATCTGAATTCCGATGACATAATTTCCTACAAATGGTCTATAATTGATTGAAGTTATAAATCAATATGAAAAAAAAAAAGCCCATCTATGCTTCTTTTATGTAATTAGAGTTGGTTGCAGTACAATTAGTGGACAACAGCCCAGATATCTTCACCCAGCAATCTGATTTTTCTCTTCACTTCAATTTTCATCTGCGTGGCTGTAGAATTATTATCGTCGTCCATGGATTTGTGGTGAAGAAAAACCATGTCACCAACTCTTACATCTTTACCGCAAAGAAATTGAAGCCAACCAACGGAAACAACCGATGATTCGATGCCCTCATTTTGCTGAATGAAGCATGGAAAACTCCAAGATTTTCCAGTCTTATCAATTGCATCGATATTAAAAAATTGACCTTCTTCGAAAGGGAGGATACCGAAAGAACAAGCAGGGATCAGTAAGCTCTTGTCGATGTCGTTTTTCGTTAGCAGCTTTGAGATCAACATTGTCATGCTGCAAACTCTGCAATTATACAAATGAAAGAAAGTTTCTGAATTTTACCGCTGCTTTGCTGATCGATTCTTTAAGTTGCTCTTCTCACTTCAGCAGTTGGGTTGATTCTTATTTATATATAGAGAGAGAGATAAACAAGCGCGTTCATTTGAAGCTTCAAATTAAGTTTATTTGATAATGCACACCACGTGCTCGATCGCTGGCTCTAGATGGGTTGATGGAGAGATCTTTGAATTTCAATCTTCAACCCCATTGGTTCTATTAAAATTATATATAACAGATTGTTATACTATGTTCCCATATCAAAATTGTGACAGGACTAGTTTTATTATTTGCTTTTTGGATATGTTATTGAATTTGAATTGATATTTTATAATAAATTTAAAAGAAAAAAAGCAAAAGGACTAAAGATAATTTTAAAAAATAATAACTCTTATCCTTATATGACACCTGGTATAAAATTGAGAGTTATTTGAATATGGTCAATTATATTCGATAATTTCAAACACAACATAATTATACGATACGAACATAATATAAGAAAAATAATTAAAACAAGACATGACACGAAAAATGACATGAACACGATACAAATACACGAACGTGTCAAAATTTATATAAATATATAATACCTTGAATACGATTATGACAGGGAAAATAACACGAATATGATAACATACGACATAAAATTGAGAGTTATTTGAATAGTATCAATTAGACTTGGCAATTTCGGACACAACATGACTATACGACACGAACACAACATGCAAAAATAATTAAAACACGACACAAAAAATAACATGAACACGACACAAATACACGAACGTGTCAAAATTTACATAAAATGAACGTGTAAAAATTTATATAAATTTATAATACTTTAAACACACAATAAAATAAACGAACATATTACGAACATACAATTTTTCTCTAAATTGAATCATTATGACAAATTATGCAAAATATGGGATGAATTAAGACACGACACGAAAGCACAAATTTTTCTCTAAATTGAATCACCATGACAAACTATGCAAAATATTTGGATGAAATCGAAGCACAACACGAACATATGGAAAAAATAATTAAAATACGACACGACACGAAAATAACATGAATACAACACAAATACACAAACGTGTCAAAATCTACATAAAACGAATTATTAACATGTAAAAGTTTATATAAATTTATAATACTTTGAACAAACGAAAAAAAAAACACGAACACAAACACAAACACAAACACAAACACGACACGAAAAATAACATGAACACGATACAAAGAAACGAACGTGTCAAAATCTACATAAACCCAAAATCAATTTAAAAATTAGCCTTAAATCAGTCCAATAAAATGACTTAATTAACCCTAAAAACATTGATTAAATCATTGCTTAGTTAGCTATTAAAATGACCTAATTAACCCTATAAACATTGATTAATGTCTTTGCTTAGTTGTCTATTAATCATGGTTTCAATTTTTTTAATTTTTTTTTTCATTGATTTGGAGATTGTTTTTATAGTAAGTTATAGATAAGAACAGTTTGGATAAGATATGGAATGCTATCCGAGGTTCTAATTAGTAGCCGGCCTGGAAATTAGAATGTTCTATAAGCAACTCCCCAGATAGATATTGGAATATGACATGAAACATAGAGGTGACAAAGTGAATCTGAATCCGGAAAATCTGAACCCGTCCAAATTTGATTTGATCAAAAAGTCAAAAACTCGAACTCGAAAAAACCTGAACCTGAAAGGGCTCGAACCCGAAATTATCCGAACCCGAAAAAATTTGAACTTGAAAAACCCGAGCTCGAAAAAACCCAAACCTGAAAATACCCAAGCTCGAGACCGACCCGAACTCGAATTTAATACTAAAAATAAAAATTATCAAATTGTAATTAAATAATTTTTTTTATAAAGCAAGAACTTTGTTTATCAATTTTATTCTAATTTCTTTTTTAATAATTTAATTAAAATTTAATTTATATTTTATATATATATGATAAAATAATAATTGTATCAAAAATAAAATTATATTTTGTACTTATAACTTTAACGTCTCATATCTTGATGAATCCACCATCTAATAATTCTAAACTCATTAAGATTTTAGAGATGTGAATTTTTTTTGACATAAAGTATTATTTATCCTTTGTTTATATTATTTTAAGAGCACCCTTACAATAGTATAATAGTGTTTCCTATATATTAAATTTAATTAACAACAATTCATTCATTTTAACTTATCTTTAGAGATGCTCATGGGCCGGGCCGGGCTTAGGTATGATATCCACACCATATACACTTGTCCAAGCCCGGCCCGACCCGAAATATGAGCCTCAAATTCTGCTCAAGCTCGCCCATATTTGTAAATAGATAGTCTAAGCCCGTTTTGGCCCGCCCATATTATTTTTTTCTAAAAAAAATTAAATAAATATTTTTTATTATTTAATTTTAATAATTTTATCTCTTTTTTATTTTTTTAAGTTCTAAAACATGAATAACTTAGCATATTCTTAATTTGTAAATGATTTATTATTTATTTTATTTGGGATAAGTATTTTTTAAATTATTATTATTTTATTACACTTGATATAATTTACTTTTACTAACATATCATATCAAAATTCAAGATTGATTCACTTGGTAATATCCTTACAAATAAGAGTTGAATGTGAAGTTGTATTCTTTACATAAGCATAAAATTTTTACATTTTACAAATATATAAACCGATAGTTGAATGCCAGGGTTTGTCCCTAAAGGTCTTTTATTTTGTAGGAAATATAAATTATAATGTATTTACATGTCAAAATTTGAGTTCATCAATTATTTTAAATATTAATATGATTAATTTATAATATATCATATTTTTTATAATAAATTATTTTAAAAGATTATTTTATATAAAAAGTTAATTTTATATTTTTTTGGTGCTAACAAATTGATTTTAATAAATAAATATGATTCAAAATATCATATTATAATAAAAGGTTACTTTTTAAAAATAATAATAAATGTTTTAACTTATTTTAAAAGTAAATATTTAAATTACGTAAAAATAATTATTTTTAATATAAAATAAAAATAATATAAAATATATTCAAATCCGAAAAAATTCAAATCCAAATAAATCCGAACTTGAAAGAATCCGTACCCGCCCATTGTCACCTCTAATGAAACATGATCTTTTAATGTGTACTTTATATTTTCTTCGAGAATTCATGCTCACCTTTTTGCTATTTCTAGTCCATAATGAAACAGCAACAGTACTCAGTAGCATTGTTCATACCTATAATTTCGCTGCATCTGGATAATCGTTGAAAAAGATTTTTATCGCGTCATTATGTGTTTTTGACCGAAAGCTCTCCCACTTAGGTAGTTAAAGTTTTAGCCCACAGGCCACAATTGATTTGCATTGACCCTTCACTCTTTGACAAAGTGGGTGTTTAAATTTTGGATTATGCATTGATTGGTGCGGCGGACGACAATCAATGTTAACAATAAAACATAAAATTGACAAAAGATAAGATCCCCCGGCCCGTACGTGTTTCCGCCAATCCAATCAAAGAAACCGCACATGATTATACTGAGCAATAATGGAATAATAATAATCAAAATTTGAGTAGTAAATTGGTTGGTTGTCGGCAAAAGTTAGGGAAACACCAATTTTTTTCATTGTTAAAAAAATCGAATTGAAAGTCGAATCGATCAGATTTTTTATTTTCATTCAATCGATTCAATCGATTTGATAAAAAAAAAAAATTTAATACTTAAACATTAAGTTATATATAGAGGTGGCAATTGGGCGGGTTCGGGCGGGTTCGGGTCGGGTTCATTCGGGTTCGGGTTTATTCGGGTTCGGGCTCATTCGGGTTCGGGCTCATTCGGGTTCGGGTCCATCCGGGTTCGGGCTCATTCGGGTTCGGGTCCATTCGGGTTCGGGCTCATTCGGGTTCGGGCTCATTCGGGTTCGGGCCCATTCGGGTTCGGGCCCATTCGGGTTCGGGCTCATTCGGGTTCGGGCCCATTCGGGTTCGGGTTCGGGTTCGGTCTGGGTTCGGGTTCGATCTGGGTACGGGTATGTTTTACATTATTTTATTTTATATTAGATGTAATCATTTTTACGTAATTTAAATATTTATATCTAAAAACAAATTATTAATTTATTATTATTTTTATTTTTATTTTTATTTTTATACTTTTGCTATTATATGATATTTTTAATTATATTTATTTTTTAAAATTAATATTTGTTAGCACCAAAAGAATAAGAAATTAATTTGTTATATAAAATCAAATTTTGAAATAATTTATTATAAAAAATATGATATATTATAAATTAATATATTGATATTTAAAATAATTGATTTGATGAGCTCGAATTTCAAAATATAAATACATTATAATTTATATTCACTATAAAATAAAAAACTTTTAAAAATAAATCCTGGCCTTCATCTATTCGTTTATATACTTATAAAATGCAAAAAATTTATGCTTATAGTCAAGATATATATATATATATATATATATATATATATATCGAGTACTTATATTTTTTTCATCAGTATAAAGTATAAATTATAAAGTAGTACTAAAAAATATAATTTATATTTAAATTATACGTAATAAATATATAATTAATATGATTATTTATTAATATATAATAAATATACCCAAAACCAAAAGGCCATAAAACCCAAAACTCCATTAAATCCACCCGCTAAAATAAAATCACATGAAAGCCATAATCCAATTAAACCCACCCTAACCTAACCGCATAAGTATAACTAGAGCTGCTTATGGGCCGGGCCGCGGCCCAGTTTTTTTTTATTTTCTCTGCCCAGGCCTGGCCCTGGGTCGGCCCGGCCCACCCGTTTAGGCCCGAAACACTGTTCATTGGAATAAAAAAATAATTTTTTTATTTTTTTTATTTTTTTTATAATTAAAATTAAATAAAATAATATTATAATAAAAATTACTGTTCCGGGCCGGGCCGGCCCGGAACACAAAATATCCTGCCCAGGCCCGGCCCGTGAGAAGGTCTAAGTATAACCCAAAAGGCCAAAATAATTGAATTATTGTCAATTTTTTTACCCTTATAGATTAATTGAATTATTGTCAAATTTTTTTTCACATCTTTAAAATTTTCAAGAATTTAAAATATTTAGATTGTAAATTCATCATGATATGAGACGTTAAAGTTATAACTTATAAGTACAAAATATAATTTACTTTTTGATAAAATTATTATTTCATCATATATATATAATATATTAAATTTTAAATTTTAATTAAATTATTAAAAAAATTAGAATAAAATTAATAATTAAAGTTATTGCTTTGTAAAAAAAAATAATTGCAATTTGTTTATTTTTATTTTTAGTATTAAATTCGGGTTCGGGTTCGGGCCGGTCTCGGGTTCGGGTCCATTCGGGTTCGGGCTCATTCGGGTTCGGGCTCATTCGGGTTCGGGCCCATTCGGGTTCGGGTCCATTCGGGTTCGGGTCCATTCGGGTTCGGGTCCATTCGGGTTCGGGCCCATTCGGGTTCGGGTCCATTCGGGTTCGGGCCCATTCGGGTTCGGGTTTTTGACTTTTTGGTCAAATCGGGTTTGGGCGGGTTCGGGTTCGGGTTTTCCTGGGCGGGTTTTCGGGTTCGGGTTCATTTTGCCACCTCTAGTTATATATTAAATATAGTTAATAATTAATAAAAATATGCATTTGGCTTAATAGTATGATCTTTAATATAATACTAAGAGGTTAAAAGTTCAAATCTCATTAATTACAAATAAAATTTTGAAAAAAATAAAAAATATTTAAAATCGGTTTTTTAGAGGTTCAATCCGGTTTTTTATCGGTTGAACAAGTTCTTTACCGGTTTGATGTAAATCCAGTTCTAATAACCTTTCGGACCGGACAGACCACCGATTCCTGATTCAACCGATCCGATCAACCGATCCGATTCGATCCAATCCGATCCGATTTTTTGATCACTGCATATTTGTGGGGAAAAATATATATATATATATATATAAATATGATTATATAGTTATATATAGTTATAGTTATAACTTTATTTCTTACATATTTGAAATTGTTAAATTTTGATATTTGATTATTGAAATTAAAAGTTCAGTATTTTATTAATATATCACACGGTAATAGTTATAAACTTAACTAAACAACAGTACAATATTGGTGATTAAACAATCGTACTATAATATTGTTTTACAGACAAATGTAATCATAAGATTTTTTTTTTAAATTTACGTGGAAATTAAGAAACAAAAAACATATATATGTGTATATATATGTATTTCATTTATAAATATATGTTTCAAACGTTAATTATCTATTGACATAATCACTTTTAAATAGATCTACTCTCACAGTCAGACTATCCAACTAGCTTAGCTCAAATTAAATGGGTTTTTGGGATTTAATTTTTCATAATTCAAATTAATCCGAATTATTATTTAAATAATAAAAATATTTTTTATATAAATTTAATTAATAAAAATAAAATAAAATTTGAAAGATAACGAAGACGGTGACACGTTCACATTCACTGAAACTGAAATAGTAGCCCCAAGGCCAAAACCCCAGAGAAGGGGTCTTTACTCTTTAATTAATTAATTATGCTTTAATTACTAGATCTACAGTAATGGATCCGGATCTTTAAAATAAAATGAACATATATAGTTTGATTTTTTTTTTTTTAAATAATTTAATTTTCTTTTATGAAAAGTCATAGTATAATAAACTGAGTAACTGACTGTTTAAATAATTAATTTTCACAACATTTATTTTCTCAAAAAATTAATATACATTTGTTTCGGAAAATTACACCTTCAATAATAATTAATTTCATCAAATTATTCACAACTGAAGTGTGAAATAAATATTGGTAGTTTGGTACATGCTTTTTAAATTTGCGTTTGTTCTACTTCTACTACTATTTCATGAATTCTTCAATACTATTTGTTCCACTTTCAGTCTTACCTTTTATCTTGTATATATATATATTCTTGTTCCTTTTATCTTCATTTTATGATTGATGGAAGATTAATTTTTATCAGATTCAGAATATAATGGTAAATCTCTCTTAACATTGATGACTTTCAAGATTCAAACCTTGATTTTTTTAAAGGTTATAGTCATTTTATCATTCCAACTAATCAAATATTGAGAACGTAAAATTTTATTTTATGATGATATATATATGCTCGCTACTTGCTAATGTGTGGGTACCAAAAAGGTAATCGATCACATGCTTGCTACAATTTTTATTGGATATTGGGTTTTATTCATTTATAATTATAATAATAATAGTATTAATTAACAATCAACTGGTCCCCATGATGAAGAATTTGACAAAAGAAGAAATAAAGCAGCTGCTTGTCTAATTGTTCAGGCTTGTTTAGAATTTCTCTTCCAAATCAATTGGAAACAAAATTTTAATATGATCGAATTAATTGTTGAAAATAACGTGACAGTCCATAATAAATATTAATCTACAATATGTATTTGAAAAAAAGAGAAAAAAGCTAACACAATATTTTTAACGTGGTTCAGCTTCTTTGGCCTACGTCCACTGATCCATAAAAGGGATAAGTTACTCCACTAAGGAAATTACTCTACTAAGGAAATATTTCAACTTGTAACTTTGGCACGGATAAAGTTTCAAACCCTCATTACAAATATTGTAACTTTTGCACAGATAAAACTACAAACATTCCTACAACACATTTGTAATTTTTGCATAGATAAAGCTACAAATCATCCTCTCAATATTATGACTCACCAACCAAAGAATCCCAATACATCTTATCTCAAGTGGAAACTCTCTCTCACAAGTGGTGGTGGTAGTCTTTTTCCTAAAGGCCAAGGTTCTTATTTATAGGTGAGCACTTCTTTTGGCTCATCAATACTAATCAATATGGGATTAGAATTTCTTTTTGTTTAACTAATTAGTTAATTGATGTGGGATGAGCACCCCTACTCAATGTGTAATTTAGACTCTACTCAAACTCAATGTTGGACTTAAACTCAAACTCAACATTAATTTGTAGTAAAATGAGACCATATAGAATGGCTCAAATAAAAAACTTAAGAACTTCGATTCTAGTATTTTTAAATTTTCATAGTAGTAGAATTTTGACTAAAATAATAAAAACTCTTAAACTTTATCGCTTTATTTAGACAAGTCCTTATACTTTTATTATACCCAAATAAGCCCTTAACATTTAATTTGTATCCAACTAAGCCCTTAACCTTTAACATGCACCTAAATAAGCCCCTAACCTTTAATTTATACCTAAATAAACCCTTAACATAAATTAGACCTGCTCAAGGGCTGGGCCGCAAGCCGGATTTTTTTCTACCTTATCGAGGCCCGACCCGGATCACTATTCAAAAAAAATTAAAAATTATTTTTATATTATTTTTATAATTTAATTTAAATAAAAAAATAATTTTTTAATGCATGAACAGTGATCTGGGCCGAACCGGGCAGACCCGAATCACCAAAAATCATACCCAATCTCGGTCCAATACGGGTCGGGTGGGCTGCCAACCCATGAACAAATTTAACATAAATCAATCTTTTATTTGAAATAAAAACTTATTTAAATGAAAATCAAAAGATAAAAAATTATTTAAATATAATAAAAATATAAAAATTTATTTAAAAAAGTGACGTAGTTCAGAAACTTTTTCAGAATTTTAACGTAGAAATTTTTTATCTACGAGATGAAAGTAAAATTTAGGCTCACGTAGATCTATGGGCCATCTTCCACAGAAAAAGTGAAAAGCTCAAAGAAGCTAGAAACAGGAATATTGGCCCAACTAATCATCTATTGTGATCCAAAAAATCGAATTGATCCATGACCCATCCTGTTTCTTTATCCCTCTTGTTGCGTTCTTATGCCCAATGACAGATAAATTAAAGAAAAGCCCAAATTGGGAATATAGAAAGTAACAAGAGAGCGAAATCATGGAGGGCACCTACTTTGACTGAGATTCCTTTTAGAGTTTGGTCTTCCAAGTAAAAAAAAAATGGCCGCCGACGCCGCTGCCACTGCATCTTCTTCGGTGACGGAGGAGGAGCTGACTCTGACTGTAAAATGGAGCGGAAAAGAGTACACGGTTCGAGTTTGTGGCGATGACTCAGTGGCCGAGTTGAAACGAAGAATCTGCGAACTCACGAATGTTTTACCCAAAAGACAGAAGCTTCTTTACCCTAAAATCGGAAACAAACTCTCCGATGATTCCCTTTTTCTCTCTCAACTTCCCCTCAAGTCCTCTCTCAAGATGACCATGATTGGGTACTCTCTAATCAAATTCGTTTTTCTATCTTTTCTTTTTAATTATCAAGTTTGATTTTTTACTATTGGATTTCTTATTTTGTTAGAAAAATTGGGTACCCAACTTTTCTGTTGTTGAGTTTTTTTTTTATATTATTTGTAGAATGACATTTATGGAAAAATTAACTGTAATTCTCATAATTAATCACAGCTATCTCTCAATGGTTTTAGTTTTTTAAACATGTCATTCTGAAATTCTAATAACCTTTGGAATTCATGGTGTTTCTGTTGTATGCTTTCTGTGTATTAGAGCTGTCTTCTCTTTTTTGAATAAAAATGTATTATCTTTGCAATGCTAAATGCGGCTCTATTCATAGTATAGAGATTAACTAAAATTATTGGTACTATGAATATCCAGCACTGTTGAAGATGATATAATTGTCGATCCAGTCGAGACTCCAGAGATAATTGATGACTTTGAACTTGGACAAGATGAAGCTGTTGACATTAAAGATAAAGAGGTCAACAAGCAGAAACTGAGGAGACGCATAGATCAATATAAGGTTAGAATATCTTTTTTGTACATGTATGATTGCAATGTAAAGTTTAAGGGAAGCAATGTGATGTGAACCATGTCGATATGTTTTGGACATTGCTTGGTAATTGTTCCAGGCAATGTTGATCCGACTCTTCATTTTTCTTGAAGTACCCGTGTCCCATATCCAGATATAGGTATGGTGATATGATCCAACAAGGGACCCACCAAGTAACCCTCCAAGTACATGGAAATCTTAGAAAAAATTGAACATACCCGTGTCCGACATATACCCGAGTCCGAGTAACATAGGCTCCAGGGTGTTTTACTGTTTATGTTCTCAATCTTCAAAATGATCTTTCTTAGTTGACGTTTAATGAATTAGGGATGGAGTTTCATGTCTGGAAAGTTTTGTTTTTCCTTCTTTCAACCTTCATGTACTTCATATGTTGTTTTGGCGGTAGAAAATGTTTGAGCATCAGTTTGTGAAAGATGGATATGAGAAATTGGTTTGGTGAAGAAAAAAAGGTATCATACATTGTTATGTTTGATTCGGCTGAGGGTTTGGTATAACCCTGTTGTTACCAATTGCTTTCACTAAGCATGGTTTTCCATATGTATTACTCAAGACCAAGTAATTCTTGAATTCTAATTTCATATTTAGGAACTCTTTCATTCAATATTAAAAGTTACCATCTTTTTCTGCATTTGTATGGGCTAGTTAATATTGTGCCTTTTTAAACACTCCTCCCTGCATACAATTTGTTGATGATATTTTCTTGTCATGTTTTAAATCTAGATTGAACTAAAAAATCCATGCCGTAAAGGAAAGAAACTGCTTGTTTTGGATATTGACTATACTTTATTTGATCACCGGTCAACAGCCGAGAATCCACTTCAACTCATGCGGCCTTGTAAGTCTATTGTCACGCTGTTTATATACTTTATATGTTTGGTATGTTTTGATAGGAGCTAATGCTGAAGATACTTTTTGCAGATCTTCATGAGTTTCTTACAGCTGCTTATGCAGAGTACGATATCATAATTTGGTCTGCAACCAGGTTAGGTTTTATAAATCAATTTTCTTGAATATGTATACTTTTACCAAAGAAACCTATGCGTTGCAACGTCTTAATTTTTTATCTTTTGGAGATTCATGTCAGAGTTGTCACATCTAAGCCTAAAAGTTATCATTACTCAAGCTTTAACGTAATAGGGTTCTCATCATTTTTATCATCATATGTGTTAAGTTCTTTTTGGGTATCTGGGTGTCTGCACTCTGCTTGTGCATGCTATAAATTTTCCGTGTATATGCTATAAATTTTCCGTGTTTATAATCCAGCCTTATTAAGTTTATTATTTTCTCTTTCTCCAGCATGAAATGGGTTGAGTTGAAGATGGGACAGCTTGGAGTGCTAAACAATCCAAACTACAAAATCACAGCCCTTCTAGACCATTTAGCAATGATCACTGTTCAATCAGATTCTCGTGGAATCTTTGATTGCAAACCACTTGGTTTAATTTGGGCTCTGTTTCCTGAGGTATATAACAAAATTAAATTTGCTGTTGTTTTGCTTGCTTCATTACATTGTTGTGTGTGAACCAAATCGATGAATTGTAGCTGGTTGACCGACATGTGGTTTCTTTACGTATTTGCAGTTTTACAGTTCGAAAAACACTATAATGTTTGATGATCTGCGAAGAAATTTTGTGATGAACCCACAGAATGGTTTGATAATTAAGCCATTCAGGAAAGCTCATGCAAACAGAGACACTGACCAAGAGCTTGTAAAGCTCACCCAGTACTTGTTAGCCATTGCAGATCTTGATGACTTGAGTGCCCTTGACCATAGTAATTGGCAGTTATTCACTGAGGACAATACCAAAAGGCGCAGGCATGCATGACTGACAATTGACAAGCAGAGAAATTTCATGTGTTAATAATGTTCACTTTTTTAGGTATATATCTCATGTTTTTGGTTAATTCCTCGCCATTTCTGCAAATCCTTAAACTTTTTTCCCCCTTCTTCTAGGTATAAATTGCCCTAAGTTGTCGCTTCAAGAGCAAGATTTTTTAATGTCCCTAACAATTGTTCCATCTTTTTCTGCTTGGTAATTCAATATGTATATTTATTCCTAACAAGTATCTCCCTTCTTTTCAGGGATTGCAAACATTGGGCCGTGATACTGTTAAATGCTAGCCTTTGCTACTACTCCTTGATGAGAGCGTAGCAGCCACTTGAACCCATGAATGTCTTTTATTTGGCATTAGTTCTATATATATATATATATATATATATATATATATATATATATATATATATAATGTCTTTGCTAAGAAACTCGAAATGAAACTGCTTTCTTAGAAACTGACACAGGTACGAGATATTTGCATGAAAGGAAGTTGCCTTTTATAACACTCATCGTTAGTTATTACTCAATTCTACCTATGGAAGTTTGAGTAAGAGGCTTGTTTTCTTAATGAATCCTAGCTGAACCAACTTTTTAAGCTTCTCTTAACGTGCTATTAAAAATTTAGCTGTCTGAAAACTTAATTCTCTACTAGGGTGTAATTGAACCAAGTTGACTCGATATATAATATATTGTCAGGTTGAAGTTTGGCTTGATTTGAAATTTCGAGACCGAAGTTCAGTTTGAGCCTAACTTTGAACCACTTAAGAGTATTTGGGATTTAGGTTTTGTTTAGCATTGCTTTTGATACAGCTTTTAAGGTCAAAAGATGTTTTTTATCGTAAAACGTAATGTTAAACAGATAAAAAAAATTATTTTTTGTTATTGAATATGGTTTGAGAAGTTAAATAAAAAAATTCAAAAAATATAGCTTTTGAACTTTAAAAGTTAACTTTTGATAAAATGATTTTATTGTACTTATATTTTTACACTTTTATTATTTTAAATATATATTTTTTTGACATTTTAATTTTTTATAATATTTTTTTACAATAATGTTAAACATTTAAAAAAATTTAATCTATATTTTTTAAACACATTTTTTTCGACTCAAATTTTTTTTAATCCAAGCTTTTACTAACAGCAGTGTTAAACTATTTGGATTTGACAATCTATTGAATCGATATATTATTGTCATGCGCAAGTTTGGTTTGATTGAAAGTGTTCGAGACCTGAAGTTCAGTTTGAGCTTAACTCGTAATTTACTTGAATCATAACTCGAGTTCGATTGATTAGATAATAAAAGAGTTAAAAGTTTGAGTATTCACTGAAAAATTCTTCAATCTTTCAACAAGTCTAGATCAGATCAGATGAAATATAAAAATGACCTGTTAAGAATTTGCATACTAGGAAACAACAACGTTAAAATCATCCCATGTTTGTAAAAATAAATTGCAACCTGTTAACGTGCCGTAAAGTATTTCAACAAAAATAGAAACTAGCTCGAGAGACGGACATACAGTTATGGTTGCAACTTATTTCAACAACTTTTAATTATATAATTATAATTCTATTAAATATTCCTTGATAATGGAAAGGGGGGAGGGGGAAACTATTATTAAATAATAAATAGTAGGAGGGCAAACTCCTTGATTGTAAACCTGCACAAATCAAACTATCTTCAAGCTGAAGAGGAAAACCAGGCAAATTATAAGTTATAACCAACATAACCCAGAAAGAAAACATGGATTTCATTAAAAGCATTTTACAAGAAAATTTTTCCAACCATTTTATGCATTATAAATAATGCACATCCAAACAGCCTACAGATCTCTCTGCACTAAGGTGGTAGGTAATCCACAATTAGAAATGGAGGGAAAATGGAGCACATCAAATTTCTGAATCATAACCACTGATGAACAGACAGAAGGGAGTGAAACAAGGAACCTGTTCTTATGTTTATCACCTCAGGTTAAATCATATGCCTGAAATCCAATTTTCTAGCAATGACTACCAGGTGCACATCAAGATATTAATTGGTTGAAAGAAAGAAAAAAAAGAGGGGGGGGGGGGGGGTTAAGTGTAAGTGATGACAGAAAAATAAAGAGAAGATCAGGGAGAGGGAAGGGCACCAAGACTGGATGAACTTGGCTTTATCCAAGCACTAGGGAAAGCATGGCATCGCCATTTAAATGCGGAGCGGACCAGTTACAGGGTCATGACCAGAATTGGCATCTTTATGATTCAGAGAGAGGTTTGTGAATAGAGAATCAAGATCTCTACTGCTAGAGCGTCGATGGCCGCTAGATGATAGCTGCTGTTGTTGCTGTTGATTTTGCTGCTGCTGATGCAAGACTCGTAGCCTACTAATCTCCCTCTCCAATACTTCCTGCTCAACTGAGCACAATCATTGCAATAATTTAGTTTTCATTCAATAGAATTTTGTTTTAATCAATTAAAATAATTACTGTCCATCACAAGACATATCAATGATGGCCCCTTAGACACATTGGCCTTTTCTACATACTTATTCATGCTTTCAGAAGATCCAATGCATTGTTAAGGGAACCTGTGCTCCCAAGGAAGCAGGAAAATCACTTTTTTCCAGCATAGAACACAATTACACAACCAAGAACAAGACATGGACCACACCACAGCAACTAAGCACAGCAAGACATTTCTATCTTTTATTAGTGTAACAAACAAAAATCATGACCAGAGAAACCTGTGCTGTCTTATAAGAATTTCCCCATATGTTTTCTTCCTTCTTACCAACCATTTTAGAATGTAATAATAAAGTTCACTTTGTCTAACCAGCAACGCTCAAACTATCTCAAACCAACTCTCCAGTAATTTTTTTGGTCAAAGTTTCTATCGCCTACACTGATTTTCCTTTTAAAGCATCTTCATCAGCAACTTATGGAAGATAAAATCTAACTGGATCTATCACCCCTATGATTCCAACTCATACAGGTCCAAAATATGGAAAGCAGAAAAAAAATGGTTAGTATGCAATATGTAATGCAGAAAAACAACAAATAATCATAGCATTAGAGGTCATAGGTTAGACACGTACGATATTTGATAACCTTCTCCTGAGCTAAACTCTCTGAACGTTGCTTAAGAGCTTTGTTCTCCATGCTAAGAATAAGATTCTGCTGGCTGAGAAATTCAAGCTCAGCTGAAACTTCAGATCCTTCTGCCTGTTAAGTAAGAAACACAGTTAACACTTCATTGTAAGAGATACTGTTTCATAACTTTAAGTCAATTGTAAAAATAAGTAAATGTTAAAAAACTTCAGTTTGGACTAACACTTGCCTGCAAAGCTTGTACATTTCTTTCCAGATCAGCTATGTACTGAAGTTTACGCACCCTTGACCGTTGAGCAAACTGCCTGCAATAGACAGTAACAAAGTACTGTAATCAAACATTTTCTACCAATGTAGAGCATTGGTATAATAACCAAATATGAATTTTGATAAGAAAAATCCAAGAACCACACAACAAAAATAAATCAAAGTCACTAGTTATTAACAAAAGAAATATCAATTAAATTAAACAGAAGGCAGAACAAAATAAGAAATTTGAAGAAAGAAAGAAAGAAAGAATGAATGTGATATGTGATTCCATTTAAAAACAAAAGAAAACATAAGAATATATTTTGATGTTATCCTTTTGTATGTTTATATGCAGGAAAAACCTGCAATACAGACTACAGAGAAGCACCAGCATACTCCTCATGTTCCATAACATGATTATCAAAGAGGATTCCAGGAAACCAGAAGCAAATGTATCTGCTTTGTGGCTGAAAATTCCAGCCAGAGAACCGGAGGTACAAGGCCAAAAAATGCATAAAACTAATAGAAAGTGAATGCAACCGCAAGAAACATCTCATCAATGCAATCATTCCTAGGGCACCTCCAGATCCATATCCTATCATCATTTGCAAATCCCATTGGAAATTAATTGACAAGCTCCTAGTCGATTTGACATTATAAGCAAAAAAGTAATTAATTACTAACAACATTAGCAACAATATAAGGAATTGCAAGTATTCCTTGAGCTCATAAAATGTAACTTTTAAAAGATACTGATAACAGTGTGAGATTTGGCTCAACGCATGCACATGCAAAAAAATAAAATACAAAAGAAAAAAAAGTAGAAGACAGGACCATGCAACCAGGAAACGTTATATGTTTATAATGTTACTTCAATATAATAGTTCCATAACCCCAACAATTGAACAATAAAATAGGCAACTCACTGCTTGGCACGTTTTGTATCGCTGTCAGATGCAGAAGACTTAGCGTGAGAATTATCCTTTTTCTCAGAAGAAGTTTTTGCATCAAGAGGGGTAGATTCAGCAGAATCTTGTTTTTCATTTGCTGTTGATGGAGCACCCTCTATTTCTTGTGGTGCACATGATGATCCAAAACCCTGAAGAATGGTATTTTCTTTAAGAGAAGGAAGCCCGCTTGGATGAGTCATAGCATTCAAAGATGAATCCCATGCCCTGTTCTTTTGCTTTACCAAGTTCACATCAGTGTAGAAAGAGGTAAACCGAGCATCTTTACGACTGTGATAATCAAATTCCTGAGATGCCCAAGATGGTGCAGAAATCATATTTTTATATCTGTACTCATCCTGAGCTGCATAATCTAGGTTAGGAGCATTAGATGCATCAATGTATGCAAAAGAGTCGCTCGAAGAACGTCGATGACCTCCTCTGCGCACAGGAGTCTCTGGCTCATTAAGGAGATCATCAAGCCAAGAAGGCTGTTCCTCTATCAGAAGGCTTTCAGAGGAAGTGCGCTGGTGGTGTGTATTTCCCTCTCTAGGCTTTTGAACTGCTTTTGATCCAATTACATTGTTGGGGACATAATCAGTATATGTGGGGGAGACTGTAGGAAATGGACTTTTTGGAGGAAGTAAAGCATGCTTTCCAGCAAACATAAAATTTCTTATGTTTGTTGACCCCTTGGAATTCGCCATGGCCAAGGACAACCAGTTCCTGCAAAGAGCATAGGAGAGACAAATCATGAAATAGATCAGTTATGATCAGAACAAAGGCAAACACAGAAGTCCCAAAAAAAAGAGTTGCAATGACATTTTCAGTTCACAAACCAAAAGACAATAAGCCCTCCATTCAACAGAGAAAATCAGAAAACAATATATTGTATCATGCATCAAACCTACTATTATATAGCAGATAATGATCTAAACATAAAAACATCCATGTCTGGTAGACATCATATGCATAACAGGGCAACTGTGCATAAAAGAACGTCATGAATACTATTAGAAAACACGAGTCATAAAAGAATGTCTCCCTATCTCCACGAAATACTCTTGTCAAAAAGACCTGTCCGATGTGTGATCATGTTCAAAAGTTTTCACTGTTGCATATGTAGTAAAGTCTCTCAGAGCACTGTAGCAAAGACCTATTTACAAAAATCCTACTTTTACCAGGAAGCAAGGAAGTAATCCCTTCATTTGCATGGCCCAGCCTTTGAACAAATTACAATATCAAATTAGAAAACAGTGTAAAAGAAGATAAATCCCCCAAATGCATAGTCTCAAATGAAATTGCCGCAGATAATGCGACTACAGGAATCAGATCAAGACAATCCTCACAAAAAAACCTCTAAACAATCTAATTCGTTACCTTAAATGACACTCTTCAATTATTCGACAAAACTTGAAAATGCAAAGCAAAATCTCTCAAATTAACTTAAAACAATGATTCTGGCACTATTTATAGCTTCTCCTTCCAAACACAAAAACAACCTCAAAAATCCTACATTAAATTGTGTTCTAAATAATAAAAAATAGATAAATGATAAAATATCTAAGCTAAGCAAAGGTATATAATAGTGAAAATCCAAATACTGAAAACCTTTGATTCTTTTTATTTTCCACATTTCCTCAGCAACCAAAAAAGAGCCCTAAAAAATATTAAATAAATAAAATCCGAGACGCAGCTCATGAAATTAAAAAAGAAAAAGAAAGCCTAAGAATTGGTATTAGGTATACAATAAAATGAAATGTTACAATGTGAGAGATGAAAAATTAATTAAAACTAACTTGAAAAAAAAAATTATGCGAAGATAAAAAGACAGATTCGTTTTGAAAGTTAAGAAAAAGAAAAGGGAAATAAAAACAAACAAAAGATTTTTTTTATGTTAAATTTATAAATTATAAAATATATACAATTACAAAAAAAAAAAAATGAAAAGCTTACCTTTCGGAGATTGAAGAATTGAGATCTTGAAATGCAATGTTTCTAAATCGGAAGCTAACTATTTCCTAGGGTTTTCTTTTTCGTTTTTCCGGTTTTTTTTTTTTGTGGTGTTTTTTTCGGTTTCCCGTATTATGAAGCCCTCTTCTCTCTTTCTCTCTGTACTTTTATTTATATTTCCCTCTCTCTGCGTTGAAGTCTGGAAGTGGGAATCAATCAGGGACTGGATTAAAAAATAAAATCTGAAAAGGGGAGAAATATTTTCACCTTTTAACCCCTCTAAAATACTAATATTATATAATACCCTCGCCAATTCTTTTAATTTTAAATGTTTACTAATGGATTTTTTTTTTTTTTTTTGTATACTTCTAAATATGATAAAAATTCATATAACTTTTTATTACAAATTATGGTATTTCTTTTAACTCATTTCAATTAACTATAATTATGGCATTTTATAGGCTTGGTGTCTACGAATGAATGATTTTATATTTTAGATGACTAATCAAAATTTAATATAATTATGCATTCGAATATTTTATTTAATAATTTATCCATATTTTTTCGATTCAAAGAATTAAATTCGAATCTTGTATTTTTAATATAAAAATGAATATAATTATTTATAAATATCAAATCTAAAGGTAGATTAAGATCAACATTAGCAAGTAAACTTTTCTTTTTTGGGTCAAGAAAATGGTTGGATTTTGTTAATAATGAGTTGGAGGTGAGTTTATTACACGTAAAGTGAAGGGAATGGCGGTGCAAGTTGTTGGTTTAAAATATTATTATTAATAATATTTAATTATCAATGAGAGATGAAGAAAGAAAGTGCACAAAGGCAGAAAGACAACCAAACTCCATACATCAAAAGCACACAAAGTGACAACATTTTTTATATTATATGCATATATATAATATATGAAAAAGGATTCAATTATATTAATATAAAATTAAATTAATTTTATATATTTTTATAATTTTTTATACGATTTATATTTTTTAATTCGATCGTCGTATTTCATGCTTTATTCCGTATATCATACACGTCGAGTTTTGAGTAAATTAAAAATATCTAACTATTTATTCGATATAAAAAAAATTCAACCGTTAAATATATTGAAAAATACAGTAATCTCAATCGATATAATAAAGATGTCGGATCGATTCGAAACTTTACGTGTACTAAGAGTACTGTTATTTTGCTAAATCCAATAGACAATTTGTAAAAATATTAATTATATACGAAATTATAAAAATATATAAAACTAATTAATTTTACACTAATATAAGTGATTCCTCCTCATATATATATATATATATATATATAATTTCAATATTCCTCAATCCCCTTTGCCTTATTGCCGGTTTTGTATTTGCTCACCTTCAAGCAAGAAAAAGGTTTCATCTTTTATTTTTCTCAACTACAACCATACTTTAACTTACTTTAATTCAGATCTTGTTTTTAAAGCACATCTACTTAAAGTTTTACAGATTTCAAAATTGATAGAAATTGAAAACAAAATTTATAGTTAAAATTTTGTTATTTTCTTTTAATACAATTAGAGATGTTTAGGATTGTCGATATTAATTTCTCTTTCTACGAACAATTTTAATATGTATTCCCCACATCAATTTCGTTTAAAATGTTACTCTTAAAAACGCATCCATAAGAATAAAATTATGATTAACAAATAAAAAAAAAAATTGATACAAAGGAGGTCGCAACCAAAGTTGGGGAAGAAGTTGTAGATGTTAAAATTCGAATTTCAGATTTGCTGGATGTCACCTCTTAAGAATAATTGCATGAACCAACTGAAATAAGCTCCGAATTCATAAAAAAAAAAATCTTTCATTACCATCTGAATTAACCTTTATAAATGTTAAAAACATGTATGCAAAAGTTAAAGCGATTTAAAAATAACAAGCTCGGAAAGTATATTAATCAAGCATGAAAAAAAAGTAAATGGAGTATTTGTAGATCTATTCATGGATCAGATTCAAAATAGTATTTAACAGACTTACGAATGCCCAAATCTCTCTATTGTTCGGGCCTCATTATCTGCCCAACCTCGATCCTAAATGCAAAAGGACAGTCTCTGCCTATCCAGACCCACCCAGATTTTTACATAGAAAGGATCAATCACTTTCTAAAAGAAATCGATCCATTTTTAAACAAAAAAAAAAAATTCAAAAAATTATCAAGCTAAAAGAGATCGATCACTTAATTTTTTGAAAATAAAAATTTTAGTTTGCATGCATAAAGAGATTGAATCTTTTAAAAAGAATCGTTCATTTTAAATATTAATATAATATATTAAAAATATATAATTGTATGCCAAACCGAATTTGGACCTTAAATGCTATGATCAATGTCTGATCAGTTTAGAAAACGAATCTCCTATTTGTATTCAAACTCATTTAAACCCTTTCAGATATAAACAGTGATTAAAAAATCGGACCGAATCGGTTGGTCGGGCCGATTGAATTGAGAATCGGTGACCTGTTCGGCCCGAAAGATTATTAGAACCGGATTTACATCAAACCTGTAAAGAATCGGTTTAACAGGTAAAAAACCGGATTGAATCGCTAAAAAATTGATTTTAAATATATATATATATATTTTTCAAAAATTTATTTGTAATTAATGAGATTTGAACCGTTAACCTATTAGTATTATATTAGAAATGATACCATTAAGCCATATGCATATTTTGATTAATTATTAACTATATTTCATATTTATTTAATATATAACTTAGTTTTTAAATATTAAAAAAAAAGTTTTATCAAACTGGCCGATCCAACCGGTTGAATCGAAAATCGAAAGTCTGATCGATTAGACCTTCGATCCGATTTTTTTAACATTGGATATAAACAAATCTTAATATTTGAATGAATAATCAATCCATAAACATATCTAGCTGCAAGCAGTACATATAAATTTGAGTCAAAAAAATTTCGGAAGTCAACTACTAAAAAATAATAAAAAAGAATAAAACTTGAATGCAAACAGTAATAGATTTATAAGGGTATTTGCACATTAATTGCAAAATAAATGGGTGCACTGCAATTTGCAAGCATAAAAGGGTTTTGGACAGCGATTTCAATATGGTCCACCTACCATTCCATTACTAGGCCATTGTCTTGCATTGCCCGATGCTTTTTTGTTTCTTTCAATTTTCATTGATATTTCCAGAAAAAAAAGAAAAACATTATTTATAATCTTATTTTGCAACAAGTTGTAAGCCCAACAAGATATAGTAAAATAGGAAGAGATCCGACTCTCTCCAATAATTTTGTAGTACTACCTACTACTTCTTTTCTAATTTCTAATAGCCAATTATATTTTTAGCACATGTATTTTAAAAAGAAAAATTATTTTATTATTCACACTGAAGTTAAGATTTTAAACTTTATCAACAGAATTAAAAAATTGTTATATACCCATATATTAAAAAAATTAAAAAAAACTAATATAATAAAAGATACATCTATTACTATAAAAGATTTTATTAACAAGTGTTCATTTAATATATTAAAAATAATAAATAAAATTATTAATTATTATGTTTCATACAATTTTTTTTATAAATAATATATTAATTAACTTTAAAAATATCTTTATAGTATTTGTTAGCAAAACCCTACTATAAATTAAATGAATCCCTTCGATTGGAGGAAATTATTCTTCCTCTACTTGTCACGTGTGTATAAGCCTTTTTTTTATGAAGAAAAAAAAGAGAAAGAAAGGAAAGGAAGAAAAAAAAAAGAAAAAAAAAATTGTGTATTTATATCGTGTTCGTATTATTTTTTCGTATCATAAGTGTATTATAGTTTTATATATTTATATAAAATTTGACACATGAATAATTCGTTTTATATAGATTTTGACATGTTTATGTATTCATGTTATTTTTTTGTGTCGTGTTTTAGTTATTTTTTCCGTGTCATCTAATCAGATCGTGTTTGCAAATTATCATGTCTAATTGGTACTATTCAAATAACTCTCAATTTTGTGTCACATGTCATATTTTTTTATTTTTGAAAAATAAGATCATTACTTTTTTTTATTGAATTAAAAATTACTGTATTGATAAATGATTGATAAAAATTAAAATATTGAATAATAATATGATATGGTTGATGTAAGTGGAATTCTTTTTAAACTTTAGGTATTGAATAAAAAAAATATTATGATGATTCAATGATTAAAAAAAAACTATATCAAATGACATTATAAATTATGAGTTGTTATATGATAATTGTTGGGTTTATATTTTACCATTTTTTATAAACTTTATGAATATGAATGATGGATATCAACATAACCTAAATGAATTAAATTTTAATATCCATCATAAATTTTTACATATAAAGTACATATTAAAATATGAAATGCATTTAAATCTCAAATATCGATAATAATCACATACATTTAATTTGCAACAAAGTTTATAATATTTATTTTCTTGCAAAAAAAACTCAAGAAATAAGATAAAAGGAATATAAAAAATAAAATTTTGACAACACTTTTGTAAAAGATATCAAACATGTCAGTTCCATATATAATTTTTGATTTTCTATCATATATGCTTTTGTCTTTTTGAACAATCTACTTTTGTATTAAAATGTAATGTAATCTCATTTTTAGTTTCAGTTTCAAAAAATGAAAAATGTAATCTTCTTTCTTTTTTTTCTTTTTTTAAAATCTTAAATGTTAAAATTTTCATAATTCAAATAAGCACAATCATTCAACAATTTTTCAAATGTCAAATATAAGTAAAAGATACATCCATAATAAATAAAAAATCAAATAATATAAAGTTTAAAACATCTAATAAAAAGTATAATATTTTATATATATTTCGGGTAATTTGGTTAATGCTGTTATTTTCGAATTTCGAACCGAATTAACCAATAACCGAAATTTTTAAAAAATTTATACCGATAATCGACCAAATTTTTTTTTTGGTTAACCGAAATAAATTCAATTTCGATCGGTTAAATCGATTAAAACCGAATTATACACACATCTAACGACACATATCTCTCACGATATATTTAAAAAAAATAATTAAAAAATTAAACATATAACATTTTTTTTAATCTCACTTATAAAGATAAAAGACTTTACTATTAATATATCAAAAACGAAATCTTAATTAAAAAAAAAAGAAAAGATATTGCACACCTACAATGTGAGTGAAAAAGAAAATAAAAAGAATTAAAAAATATTTTAAAATAAATAATTTAATGAAGGTAGTTTTTTTTAAAAGAAGTTATATGATGTGGATAATTTTTTTTTTTTAAAAATAAAAAAGATGATGTCACATGTGATGTAGCTTTTTTTTTAATAGATTACATAAACATCCTTAAATGCATTTTATATTATATTTTTAATTTTTTTAATATTTTTTCAATTGAGTTGGTGTCCGGTTAACTCGTGACACCAACTCAGTAACTCCCTTTAATAATAATAATAATAATATATATATATTTATATGCATTGTCTCACCAAATTGCTTACATTACTTACAGTTGTCTCACCTAATTGCTTACATTACTTACAGCCAGCATAAAAAAAAATCGCAACCACAAGCGAACCCTAATTTTATAATATTTTTAACCTCCATTATGGAATTCAAAAACTACATTGATACACTAGCAAATGATTTCATTATTGATACACTAGCAAATGATTTTTTTTTTTTTTAAATCCACGGACAGGTTAAAAAACTACCATATATTTAATTTTTTAAATATCTCCGCTGTTGGTGAATGAGATAATTTTTTTTAAAAATAACTCATTCTAAAGGTATCTAAAGACTAATGTTTATTGCACTCATTAATTACTATATTTTTTGTTGTATGAAAATAACATTTGAACAGACTTCTAGAAGCATTAAATAGTTTACTATATTAGAATTGCGAAAGTTACCTAAGATCTAAAGTTGGTGCAAAATGGGGCATCCCCAGAGTAATAATAATTCATGATTCAGATTGTCTGGGGCATCTAACACACCCTAAAGGAAGTAAAAAAGAACCAGCTTTGGTACAAAACCCTGTCATTTACATAAATTTTGCAGCAATTAAGTTGAAATAGTTTGTCAAACAAGACTGACCAGTGACCACAAATATCAGAAAAAAGCATGAATGTTGGGAGCAATAATCATATGGTTGAGACAGGAAAGCAAGCATTTTCAGTTCAGAAAATAACATACGGTCTGCTTACCCTACAAAATTAATTGGCAACCGATTCATTCGTGGAGAAAGCTTGGTTCTATGTTGCTCCGACTTTTCATTTTTCTTGAAGTATTCGTGTCCGACACCCGTGTTCGACGTATATCTGGACATGGGTATGGGAATATGATCTTTCAAGAACCCTCCAAATACATGAAAATCTTGGAAAAAATTGAACATACCCGTGTCCAATACTCACACCCGAATCCGAGTAACATAGGCTTTGTTCTCATTCATGGAAAATAATCAGAATAAATGTAAAGTAGCAATCAAGATGCACATTGATATGGTACATAGATCTAACAGGAGGGAAAGGAAACATAAAAAAAACATCTGACCTTCACTTTCCCCCAATCTCAAGCAATGTGTCAGAAAACTTAGATAATGTCCCTTGATTCTGTATATACTTCAATGGCAGCCCATTGCTGGGGTCAATAAATAAGCTAATATATTTTTATAGATCTGAATTAGAAAAAAAATACCGCTGTAGTTGATGATGAGGACGGCTTCAAGAAGCAAGAGCTTCTTCCATCTGGCATATCCTAGGACAAGCATGAAAATCAACACACCCCGCTGTAATACCTCCAACAAAGATTTCAAATATCCCATTCGTTTGGTACAATGTCAAGGGATGTTCATATCAAACCACCCTGCTATCAAAAGTTTCAATAGCTATAGCAAAGGATGCAATGGTTAATGGCAATTGAAGTTGAATGAGTTCATTTCGTTCGTTGTCAAGTTGGATATTGGCATAGTCTTCTGTATCATCAATATATTCACGAACCTGTAAATCCAACACAGGATATGATACTTGGCATCAAGTCAAGGAAATGAAACCAGAATGCATTCATTCGAACCGTAGTAATGACAAATACTCACAGATAATATCTTGTTACGTGTTCCGTCCAGCTGCATGAAATAAGCCTCAAGCAACATCTTCAAATCCTCGACATCATTGTCATCTAAATTGTGGCTGCTCACCGAATTTGCACTCCTGTTTGAACCAAGTCGAGGTAGACGGAGCAAATTATTACTGATGCTATTTGAAACTGCAGCTCCCAACGGAGCCCAAGATTGCTGATTTTGGATCCACTTTCTTGTTAAATACAATTGTCCCATATATCTAGGGATGGCAAAACCTGATCCGATGGATGGATTTCGCATCGATCCGCTCCGAATGAAAAGGTTTATTTTTTGAAAAGCGGGGACGGGATGAAGCAAGGTGATTTTGGTAAATGCTTGCTCCGCCCTGCCCCGCTTTTTGAAATTACTATCTTACCTCTTAAAATATTTTATATTTTTAGTATATATATTAGATATATATATATACACTAAAATCATATATATTTTAATATTTTATATATATTTTTGGCATATATATGTATATTATATATATTAAAGAGTTTTATATACTAAAATTATGTTAATGAATAAATTATAAGTTAAAAATAATTAATAAAAATTATGGTGTAACGGAGTGGAGCACCGTGGAGCAGTTATGAATGTAACCGACATCCATGGAAGTAGATGTTTCCAACATCTATGCAAGAATGAGACGGAGGTGGATGTTTCCAACATCTATGCAAGAATGAGGCGGAGGTGGATAAGGCAATCCCCGCCCTCGCCCCGCTCCATTGCCATCCTACTGATATATCTTCATTGTCATCAAAGTAGATGTTCAATTTCATCCCTCACCTGACATTTAACAGGCCCCTGTTAATATTTCACACATAAAATAAAATAACATATGGATGAATGATGCAGCATCAATGGTTACATCTTTTACTGAATCATATACTTGTTTTCATTGTAAATTTGTCCATAGAAATAGTGGCCTTGGGAAGTTATATTCCATATTCTAATTATTCTGACTCTTTTATTAGATAGAAACTCTTTTGGCAGTATGAAATAGGGCAGGTTTCATGTAATTTGGTCGTCACTCCTCTCTCCTTCATACAAGCACTCATGCACACATGTTCGTTCACTTCAAATCCAGATAAGGAGTATTCTCCTCATTAAGCATTAATTAGGATATTGAAAGAAACAACAGGCATAAAAAAATACCTCTGTACACGTGCAAGAAGACGAGTGAGGTTGCTTTCCAAACTCCGCACATGTTCGAGATTCTTGGTGCTGACATTTAAAGGATAAAAAAGACAAA
This sequence comes from Fremontodendron californicum, assembly GCA_030761205.1. Classification (NCBI taxonomy): domain Eukaryota; kingdom Viridiplantae; phylum Streptophyta; class Magnoliopsida; order Malvales; family Malvaceae; genus Fremontodendron; species Fremontodendron californicum. Next base: position 34,370,166 of record JAULJL010000007.1, read on the forward strand.
AGTAAAGCAAAAATAAGGGGGGAAAAATCCATACTGGGTGATAAGAAGGACATCAATTGTTGAAGGATCAATCTCATCGAAATATGGCAAAGCAGCCATACCCGAGTAAGCAGGATGAATTCCACAATCAAACTATCATTAAAAGAAATTCATAGGAAAATTAAAATTAAATAAGTTAATGACAAAATCCCAGGAGTAAAAAGAAAATTTTAAAAAAATTAGCAAGCATACCAGTAGAGTTTTGCTTTTATAAGACATGTAAATACAAGAACGATCAACTTCATTGCCGGCGCCTAAAGGGGTTATAGTGAGCTGATCCCCTTCTCTTGTTAATGGCGCATCTATTCTTTAAAGAGACGGTGGCTGCCCTGTTGAAGCCATTTCTCTCAGTGGAAGAACTTACTCTCGAGTGTTTCGCTGTGAATTTTAGCAGTACCCTAGATAGATTAAAGAAGCAAAATTTCTTTAATTTTACAACAAAGAAAAATACTTTGTTTTATTACGAAGTTCGAAGAAAAGGAAGAGAGAGAGCTTGCAAAGTCACAGAGCTCTTATCGGTACCGCACCGGTATCGATCTTACCGATTAGTCAGTCTCTTTTTATTTTGATTTTTGTATGGGCCCATATTAGTAGTATCGGACCGTATAAGTTTGTATCGATCAATATCGATCAGTATCGATCCATATCGATTGATACAAAATTTTGATTTTTTTAATTAAAAATTTACTTATTTGATTTTTTAAACAAATTTTAATATTTTTTTGTCATGATCATTTTTATTTTTTTCATAATTACATTTAAAAATAAAATATATTTATTAAATTAGATTATTAAACATAATTAATAATAATTTATTATATTTTTTATTTTAATATTTATTTTACTTATTTGATATTTAAAAATTTTAGATATTAGATATTTGAAATTTATATTTGCATAAAAACATATATATGCATGTAATAGATGTAATAGATGTAATAGATGTGTATATAACATATATTTTATTAAGAAACTTGAAAATAGGTTATACAGATCAGTGTTATCGGTACTGTACCGGTAAGTACCTTTTTTAAGGTAAACCGAAACGGTACCAGTCTCGTTCCATTTCGGTTTTTGTACCGGCTCGTACCGGTCTGTACCTGTCAGTACTAATACGTACTGATCCGAACCGGTTGGTGCAAGATTTTGATTTTTTTAATTTTTTTTTAAAAGTCATTTATTTGATTTTTTAAATCAATTTCAATATTTTTTGTATCATGATCATTTTTTATTTTTTTTCATAATTACAATTTAAAAATAAAATATGTTCATTAAATTAGACTATTGAACATAATTAATAATAATTTACTATATTTTTTTATTTTACTTATTTGATATTTAAAAATTTTAAATATTAAATATTTAAAATTTATATTTGTATAAAGACATATATATATATGCGTGTAATGGATGTATATTTGCATGTGTATATAACATATATTTTATTAAAAAACTTGAAAATAAGTTTTACATATAAATATATAAAAAAATATTTGCAAAATATTAGTAAACTCGAAACGGTACTACAGAACACACCAATACGTACCAGTATCAGAACAAAAATAGTACGTTCACCGGTACGGTACGGACTACCTTGATACATATAGATATATGAAAAAATATTTAAAAAATATCGATAAATCCAAAATCTTACACCGATATCGATACATACTAATATCAAAACAAAAACAATATCTTGTCTAAATCCCTAATTTGGTAGACCTAAATCCGATACCGAGGAAGTGACAACCGGGGTGATAACGGCACAGACAAGAGTTTAAATTAAAACCCAAAGCCCAAACATTCACCGAAAAGAAAATAAACGACCACAGTGGGAGTCGAACCCACGACCTTCTGATCCGAAGTCAGACGCGCTAATCCACTGCGCTATGCGGTCTTTGAATGATTTAGGTGAGTATTATTTTATATTTATATTAATGCAACTTTAACCTGCTGGCTGGTGATAAGTTAAGGTGTGGGGCTGGTTTAATTTTCGTGACTACTACTCCATTTCCTTTGAATCTTTCCATACAATATTGATACGGACTAAGTCCTTATTCCTCAGGTTAAGTATGATAAGAATTTTATGTATGGAGGAAAATGCGAGTGACAAGTTTCAAGGTTGCTGCGAAGCTTCTGCAAAGGATCATCATGTCACCCAGAATGCTATCCTAACCTTTTCAGATGAAATCCTGCTCAAACTTACAAGGTTCCCTAATCCGTTGACTCGACTCGAGTTCGAAGTCATGGTAACTTTCTTTGCAAATACAATTCGAGACTTTACAACAGTCTTTTTGCAGAACCCAACCTCAAAAATCATTATAAACCGACGCATACAGACTGAAACTTTACATCCGTCTCAACTCTCAAGTACCTCAACGGCTAGCGTCAGAGAAAAAAAAGAAAATTCCCAGTCTGCAACAATGAAAGTTTTATCCAAAAAGCTAAGACAGACGTTGATGTGAGGCTATCTTTTCCAATTAAGGTTCTAAATGCTTTTGAATTCCCTGAAGGGAAAGATAAAGTTGAATTTGAAGTCACAGATAGCAGCCAAAAATCATGGAAATTTGATCTCTCCAAAAGGAGCAAAGCTCGCCACCCCCACCCGAAGCCGGTTCTGTCTTCAGGTTGGCGTGCATATGTTCAAGCAAAGGGTCTGAAAAAAGGAATGATAGGGTCATTCTTCACGACCAGAAAGACAAATTAGCTACCAAAACAAGATTCAAAATTTGGGCACAGAGAAAAGCCCTGCACCCTTCAAGCTATTCGGCAAGGAGATCAAGGACGTCGAGCTTTGGGTTGATGCTGAGAAGTTGAAGCCAGAGGTTGCAGCCTTGAATTCTTTGCACCAATGAGAGTTTCCAGACAGAAATGTTAAACGCCAACCTCCATGCATAATTTTCTCCAAGAAGAAGACAGATTCAATATAGAATAATGAGAGATTCCCATATTTTCACCAAGAAAAAGAAGAGGCAGAAACAAAAGGCAAAATCAGATTTCAATTTGTTGCTTAAATATGTACTACAACGTAGCTGCAAAAATTCTAGTGCAAGCTCTAAACCAAATAAAGGATCCTACAAGTTCGAACTTTCACAGTCACAAAATCGAACAAAGACAAAACAATCAACTATTTACTATGACAGATAACAGAAACTGCTATATGTAACCCTTGTAAAAAAGAGTTAACGAGTGAAAGAAAAGACACCATGACTCCTTTGCATGTCCATTCTCCCAATCATCTCAAAGAACCATTTGAAATATTTAGTATCTTCCCTGCAGAAACAAACAACTTCGATTAGAAAATGTTGCCCAAGCACCTGATATAACTCAATAGAAAGAGCAACTTGGGAAAAGGGTTCAAGTTCAACATCAATTTATGAGATTTTATCCAAAAGTTCAAATTGATTAAAAAGGAATGCCTAACTTGTTGCATCCCTCCTCGCCCCATTGATCCGGTTGGCTCTCCTTGCACATTTTTCTGCTCTGCTTGTGAGAATTCTTGACCAGCTCCATGCCCTGGGTAAGTCTGTCCATACCCAGGATTTGCCCTCTGCCCAGAGCCAGCAGTTGCTCCTGGCCCATAGTTCTCACCAAATCCAGGATTTGATCCTTGCCCGTAACTCTGTTCATATCCCGGATTTGCTCTTTGCCCGGAATTCTGCCCATAGCCAGGATTTGCTCCAGGCACAGAATTCTCCACATAGCCAGGATTTGCCCTTTGCCCATAGCCAGGATTTGCACCTTGCCCAAAATTCTGTCCATAACCGGAACTTGGTTCCTGCCCATAATTCCCACCTTGTGAGGGAACATAGTTCCTATGATCTCCTCTGAAATCCCTTTGCTCAGGAGAAATATGATTCCTCTGCTCTCCTTGAAAGGATTCCCTTCGTTCTTGGGAATTATAACCTCCAAAATCCCTTTGCTCAGGAGGCATATAACTCCTCTGCTCTCCTTGACAGAAGTCCCTTCGTTCTTGGGAATTATAATTTCCCTGCCCTCCTTGGTTGTAACTGCCCTTGAATGAAGGATCACTCCCTCTAGGAGCATAATCTCTGTTGCTCATTGGTGGCTGCTGACCGTAATTTTGTTGAGGTGGATAATTTTGTGGAGGCCTATAGTTCCTTCCATCCCCTTGCACAAATCCCTGCTGATTGTATGGTGGATTCCCTTGCTGGTTTGGCATAGGATTTCCTTGTCGATCATATCTTGGTTGATCAGGATTTCTATTATGTTGACGGAACTTACCACCTTGGTTTCTACCATACTGAATAGGGGGCGGTCTTGGTGTGATAACACCATTCTCATATTTGTCTCCTGGCAATCACAGCAAAATATTCAAATCCAGGGTAAAATATTATCACAATACAGTACCATTTAAATAAAATCAACCCAACAAGTAGTAAAAAAGGATGGGGGTTTTCAGAATATGAAAACTCCTAACCTCCATATTCCTTCTTTACTGGATCAATGTAAGAGTCTGGCAATACAAAAACAACCCCAGGTATATCTGTTTAATGCAAGCAAAACCTTCAAAGTCAGAAACTTTATTCATTGTCTCTCAGCCACAAAGATCAGAATCATTAAAGAACATAACTTTTTGGGAGTAATATGATATCAAAAGCTGTAAAACACTTACTATTGAACTTTTCAGACTCTTCTTCAGACATTAAAACCTGAAACCCTTCATAAGTAGTTGTGCTACACGCATATATTCTTTTTTTTGCCTCTTCCACACTAAAACAAATTAACCAAAATCAGCACACCCATTACAACGCACTAGAAACTACAGATTTAAACATCAAGGCTACGGGCTACCCAAGATAACCAATCAAACAAAATGTTCAATAACAATAATAAACTACTTCAAATTTATTTTCCAATAATTGGACAAAACTATAAAATAAAAATAAAAATAAAAAACCTTCAAAGAGCACCTGATGCCGAGGCCTTGAGCACAAATATTCTCGTAAGTACGAACCATTTCTTCAGGAGGAGGTTTATTATCTTTGGGGAAATCGACGACAATGAGCCAATGGTTGTAATCACAGCCTTCGAATAGAACTGTATCTTCGGTGATCTCATCCCCTTCCTTGTACAGTTTGTACTGTCTCGAAAGCGGGCCTCCTGATGATCTGAACCATCGAGATTGAAAAATACCGAAAGATGATGATGATGCACATGGGGTATTGGTGGAATTGGAAATGGGAGCTTTAATTGTAGGGATCGTAGGGATGGGAACGGAGAGAGTGCGGTGGAGGGTGGTCAGAGTAGTTAGCGTTCGACGGAGGCGAAGTAAGCGCAGAGTCATGACTAGGGTTTCGGATTGAGAGGGAAGGGGCTAGGGTTTAGGGAACTTTCCAGTAACCAATTCTAGAATACTTATACTGAAAAATTGGGTATCATTATATATTAGTTCTATTTTTTATTTCAATGTACAGATTTTCATTATATATTCTCTAAATACCCTTAAAAATAATAACCCAAAAAAAAGAGTGGGCCCCCACCAATCCCCCTATATATACATCTCTTCTGCGGCCCATTTGATAACCAAAAATAATAATAAAAAGGAAAAGGTTAACGCTAAGGTGAGGTTAAATTAAATGATTAATTTAGGAAAACTTTTGAGTTGTTGTAAATTTAGATTAAATTTATTATTTGTATCAAATAAGGGCTAAATATTGATGGGATGCGTCAAATAAAGACATTTTTAATCGGAAACACAATAGTAAATTACACGCACCGTTATGTTATTAACTATAATGGTTGATATTAATGAAAGTTATCAATTATACTTAGAATCAAAATTTTATTAACGTATGAAGATAAAGTTTTAACAAATTATGGTTGATAAATTAAATCCATCATTTTAGATATTGACCGTACAATCAATTTTTTATAATTTGTTTTTTTTTTTTAAATAATTATTTTTTATATGATATCGCTTAATAGATTTTTGGATTTATTAGTTCTTAGTCTAATTCTCCCGAAATAAATTCGAATAATAAGAATAATTAAATTGAGCTCTGCACATGAATTAATATTTAAATTCATTAAAGATCTTGAAAAATAAAATTAAAAATAAATAAATAATTTTTTTATTTTTTATTTTTTTGTACTCTGCATGCATGAGCTTATTATTTACTTTGTCAAAGCTTTAATTATTTTTTTGACAACTGAACTTAATTTTGCTAAAGTATGTATTATTTTTTTTTAAAAAGGGGACAAGATCTTCAAAAGCACCCAAAAACTAAAAGAGAGAAAAAGAAGAGGACTTCTCTCCCATGTGAGTAGTTTGGATTTGGTGAAGCATAAAAAAAGAAGAAATTATTGCAATTCCATTGATTTTCAATGCAAAACGAAGATGGATCTGTTTACAAAATCACATACAAGGACAAAACAATAAACATTAAACTAATGTTCATAACACTCCCCATGTTCTCTCAACTAAAGAGCTTTGACAAAACGTTTCACTTTCCTTCAACCCAATATTAATCTTTCCTCCCTCATTTCCTTGTTTCCTGGATCTTTCTTTTTCTGCCAACTGGGTTCTTCATTTTTTCTAAAAAGCTTTCCTTTTAAAAAAAAAATGGTGTTGGCATGAAGTGAGAAAGTTCAGGTTTTTGTTGATGTAAGAAATATGGAGAAGATGATAATGCAAGGAAGGTCTTTAGCGGAGACTCCAACTTATACCGTTGCTTCTGTCATTACAGTTTTGGTTTTTGTTTGTTTTTTGGTTGAACGCTCCATTTATAGATTTGGAAAGGTAAGTATCAAGTAAAAAGTAGTTCTTTAGTAACTCTGTTTTTGGTTCTGAGAAAGAATGAAAATGAAAGAAACTGTTTTTTTTGTTCATTTAAGTTTGGGGTCCACATAGTATGTTGACAATTTGGTTAGGACTGGAAAGGGTTTTTAGAAGGTTTGGAAGGCAATTATAGATTTATATGATATGTTTGGTTTCTGAGAAATTGTCGAAAACATGAAAGAAACTCTGGTTATGGCTGCTGACTGCTGAACCACTACTACATTGTTTAGCTTGGTTTTTAAAAGTTTGGGAGGTTAGCTATTCTTCAAATTTGGTTTGCTGGTAAAATGAAAAGGTGTGCTTCTAGTTTTGGAATAATCTCAGTTTGGGATCCACATTTTTATTTGGCGTGGTTTCTAATCATTTCTGTTTTGCTTCCTGGGAAAGTAGGAAATCCAACTCAAACATTATTTTGGGTTTTCCCTTTTTTTAATACTGCTATAGGCCAATGTATCTAACAATGCACTCTTTGATTGCTTATAAATTGTTGGCAAATGAATGAAGTTGCACTTTTTAGCTTTTATATCCCTCATGCTTTTGGAATCGACATCATTGGCATGCATTGTTGAGACAACTTTTAGAAGGTTTGAAGGAAAGCCAAACTGCTAAAGAAAAGTATATGAAAATTAGAGAAAGCAGAATTTTCAATAATTGATATTGGATGTTAATTGATAAATGGAAACAAATTGAAATGAGGAATATGGTCTTTACTCTTTTGTTTCACTCTCTATTTTATGTGCATTGTCCAGTAAAACGAGAGAGAAGCAGAGAGAAATAGAGAAACAGGAATTTTAACAATTTGGTTTTATCTGTATTTGATTTTTATTCTGTATAGTGGTTAAAGAAGACGAGGAGGAAAGCTTTGTTTGCTTCTTTGGAGAAGATTAAGGAAGGTGAGTAAGTAATTCATCTTTGTCAAATCATCCGTTGATAAAGGAAGAGTTGTCCTATATATTTTGGGCTTTGATGTGATCTCTTTTTAAGTATTTTCCATTTACAATGTTCACTTTTTTATCTTTTTCCCCTTTCTTCATGTTAGAGTTGATGCTGCTTGGTCTTATATCTTTGTTGTTGGCACAATGGGCACGAGGGATCTCTGAGATTTGTGTAAATTCATCTCTTTTCACCAGTCGCTTCTATATTTGCTCTGAGATGGATTATGGCATAAATAAGAATATGTTGCTTGAAACTACTTCCTCTTTCCCAAATGAGACTGTTATCCCTCCGAAAGGACTAAATACTCATACATCACATCAATGTGGTCAGGTAAATTACTACTCATCTAGTTTTAGTTTTGGTGTCAGTGAATTAGTTGTCTCACTTTATGTTACTCGGACTCGGGTATGTCTCCGATATGGGTATGTTCGATTTATTCTAAGTTTTTTCATATATTTGGAGGGTTCTTGGGGGACCATATCCCCATACCCGTGTCCGGATATGCATCGGACATGAATAGGTCTCACTGATAATGGTTGAATGCAGGGCCGTGAACCATTTGTATCATTTGAAGGTCTTGAGCAACTCCACCGGTTTTTGTTTGTTCTTGGCATCACTCATGTCCTATACAGTTGTCTGGCAGTTGGCTTGGCTATGAGCAAGGTACAGCCTTCTATCTTTCTAATCACTTTTAGTTTACCAATTAATGCTACTTTAACAGGTGAATTAACTGAACCAGAGGGCATTTCTGCTTATGATGAAAACAAATTACACCTCATTATTTTCATCCTTGATTGTGTTTCAAATAAACTAGAAGTTATAGCAAGCATGATAGAATATGAAATTCCAAATTCTTCTATGGAAGTTTAAAAATCGCCATGTTCTTGCCATGAAATAGACTAATTGAAATGATTTAGCTTGATTTATTTATACAGTGATTTTTGTTAGTTTTGTTATTTGCATCGATTATATATTTATTATATACTATGAAATGCCTCAGAGGGATATTATATGATTTTATTTTCATGATATCTGTGATGCTTCCTTCATTGGACTAGTGGTTTATGCTAGTTTTGCACTCCACATCTATGCAGATTTATAGTTGGAGAAAATGGGAAAACCAAGCCAGCTCCATAGTTGATGGAAACTTGCAAGGTATGTAATGAAATAATAATAAAGATGGCCCAATGCCAGTTCCTTGAAACAACTTTTTTGCTTTTTCATTGGTATTTTTTAGCAATATTATCAACATATTTTCAATAATATGAGTTTTTCGATTATGATTTTCTTTTTGCATAGCAAAGAGAATCAAAGTGATGAGGCGACAAACTACCTTTGTTTTCCATCACACATCTCATCCATGGAGCAGGAGTCGAATTCTCATTTGGATGGTGATTTTCATGCTCAACTATATATTCTGCATTTTCCTTATTCCTTGATATTTTCATCTTTATATCGCTTTGCGCTCTTCGTTTGAATCTTTAAATTGCTGAAATGTGTCTGGTAACTAAGCTCAAAATTCTGTTATCTGAGGATCCAACTTTTAAGCTTTAAGATGTGCCTGTTTTTAGTTTTTTAGGCATATTCCTGCCCCACATCTATGTAGCTCCAAAATATATTGTTTGGAACTATGTTGCTTCACTCTTCATTTTTCTTGAAGTACCCGTGTTCGACACTCGTGCCCGATGCATACCCAGACATGAGTATGAAAATATTATTCTCCAAAGGATCCTTCGAATACATGTAAAAATTTAGAAAAAATTAAATATACCCGTGTCGGAGGACACATACTCATATCGGATACTCATACCTGAATCCGATAAACATAGATTTAGAATGGTGATCCTAACTTCTCACAAGCATATATCTGAGTTTCCAAAACTCAAGAATGTTAACCAGGATTGAATTTTATGTTTTTTCACTCTTATTATAGTAGTCCATTGCAACTTTCTTCTTTTATTTCCATCCCTCTTTTTGATATTGTTTGATTTCTGCCTTTTAGTAATTGGTTTTCTGGTTTGTACATACAGCTTTGCTTTCTACGACAATTTAAGAGCTCTATAAAGAAGTCAGATTACCTTGCACTACGTCTGGGTTTCATTACTGTGGGTATCTATTTTTCCTTTTGATTACCTATTTCACTTACCTTGCTGGTTTGCTATTGAACAGTCTTGTTATAAGTTTTTAGTTAATATTCTCCTCTTCTTCTTATTGATTTTCCAGAAGCACAAGCTACCACTTTCCTATAATTTCCATAAATATATGGTTCGAAGCATGGAAGATGAGTTTCATGGCATTCTTGGTATTAGGTAAGTGCTCATACAAATTGGATTGATTAAGTTTGGTAGTAATATTTTAAAGATATAACCGGATTTTACTAAGGGAAATGGAGCATATTATAACAAATCAAGGAAATTATTCCATGGAAAACATAAGTTCAAGCGAGATTTTATTTATGTCTTTCAGAAAAGCTGTTCATTGAAATTATTTCACGTAATTTCATAATGCTGCTTTATGAATAAGCTAGTGATTTTGAAGAAGATGACAAAATGCCCTCTACAAGTAATATATATGTTGCAATTTTGATTTGTAAATTGTACTCATAAATGAGAAGATCAGAACTAAAATCACAATGATATATTAGACATGAGAGAGGAAGGATAATAGACGTCATACAAGCTGGAGAAAGAAGGAAAATTATTACTGGAAAAAAAAAAAACTAATTAACTACTACGAGCTACGTTGCTCCGACTCTTCAATTTTCTTGAAATACCCGTGTTCGATGCACACCCGGAAATGGGTATGGGGATATTATCCCCAAAGACCCTCCAAATACATGGAAAAACTTAAAATAAATCAAACATACCCGTGTCAGACACATATCCATGTCCGACACTCAAACCCGAGTCCGAGTAACATAGAGTACAAGTATTGCTATTCTGGACCCTATTCTGCTTGCAATGTTTCAATACTGGTTATCTATTTTAATGAGGTACAGAAGATACATGTCAATAACTCTAAAATTTCTGATAAAAATCAATTGTAATAGAATTTTATTTTGATTTGCAGCTGGCCACTTTGGGGATATGCTATAGCTTGCATCTTTGTAAATATTCATGGTAACTAGTCAACTTTTAACTCTTTTCTTTTTGTTTCTTTGTATATATGTTTTGGTTTTACATTTTGGGATTCACAAGTTCATAACCTGAACAAAGGCAGATTAAGAGAGGACAAATTCCCCTGACTCGATTCTTTACAAAGAAAAGCCTATTGTGAGGCATACTGATAATAATATTTGCCTATTAGTTTAACCAGATTTGATATCCAGTTATCAATCTTTTTATTCTGCCTTATGTGCTTCAGGATTGAATATTTACTTCTGGCTGTCTTTCATCCCTGCTATTGTAAGTACACTGGCTGTTGCTGGAAATTTATTTCAGAAAGAAGATAGAAAATTTTAATTGATTTTAATCATTGAAAGAGGAATGATTAATGTACTGTATGTCTTACAAAATTGTTTCACATGTCAAAGCTTGTGATGGTGGTTGGGACAAAACTTCAGCATGTTGTTTCCTCATTAGCACTTGAAATTAAGGAACAAACTGGTCCACCAACTGGAGCTCAAGTCAAACCACGCGATGATTTGTTCTGGTTTGGAAAACCGGAGATATTACTCCGGTTGATACAGTTTATTATTTTCCAGGTAAAACCCTTTGCTTTACATGTAATCTCTTATGTATGATTCAGATTAGTATCTAATATCTATATCTGATTTTATTCCTCATTCTGTTCATGCAGAATGCCTTTGAGATGGCAACCTTTATCTGGTCATTGGTAAGATTTACCTTTCTATCTCTTTTGTTCTGTCTGCCTGCCTTCCATTCAACAGCGAATAAATTGTTGCATGCCATTTGCAGTACTTTCATCTTCTTCTTTCTTTTTTCTTTTTTTCCTTTTTTTTTTTCTGGTAATTTAAGCTGGCTAATTTTCCTGTTCTCCATTTGTTTAGTGGGGACTTCAGCAAAGGTCGTGCTTCATGAAAAATCATCTTATGATAGTCTTTCGATTGGTTTCCGGGTATGTTTTCTTTCAATTAAAGATCTTCAATATGAAAATTTAATAAACATCCAGAACTTCTTTACCGAAAAACATGAATCTTAATTTTGGTAAATGCAGGGTTCTTGTTCAGTTTTGGTGTAGCTATATCACGGTGCCTTTGAATGTAATTGTTACACAGGTTTTCCCCAGTCTTTAACGCTCAAAATATTACTTCTTCATTACATTGCACCACTCATCTTCATATTTGCTTGTCCGAACCTGACGAGTATTCCTTAGTGCATGCATCTCTTTTAATGTAATATCATAGATTTTCGAACTAAATGCGGAAGTTCTTCGCCCCTGCTCTCCATTGTTATCTTTCAATATTTTTGCTTTCAGATGGGATCGCGATGTAAGAAAGCCTTAGTTGCTGAGAGTGTAAGAGAATCACTTCACAGCTGGTGTAAAAGAGTAAAAGAGAAATCTAAACGTGAATCTATGCACTCACATACTGCAAGGTCTGTGTGTTCACTTGAATCAATAATTGATGATGAGAGGGATGAAATCACAGTTGCATCCGGCACTTTATCAAGAAGTTCATCAATGGAGTCACTAAATCAGGTAACTATAACATCCTCGGAACAGGCGGAGGCCATTCTCGGGACTTCCAACCCTGCCCAAGGTGAATTCTCGTCGCGGGTGGCAGAGTACTTATCTGAGTCTATAAACATTAGTACATCACAGCCTCTGACCATTGATGAAGAAGAAGAAGACAATGAAGGCATTGCAGAAGAAGGGAAGGTTGACACTCTTTATGAGTTGTTTCAAAGAACCTGAATCAATGTAAGAATGTTTGTCTTACATTAGTCCAGTTTCTCTTTTTTTCTTTTAACTGTTTAACATCCTTGTGACCTCATATTTAGCCTTTAGATGGAAGTTATATCAGAAACAGCTTTATCCGAAACATGTTTTTGATGGATCTATAAAAAGCTCATAAACTAAATAGTATCAGAAGAATCATTTTATGTTCAAGTGAATCGAACTTGCTTGAAACTTTGGTAAATGAGTTAATAATGTTTATACAGCTTTTGCCTGTTTTCTTTCACCTGGATTGGATTTCAACCCGAAAAGGAAAGTAGTAGTAGCTCATGGGCAATTTTTATTGCATTAGTTAAGCATTCGAACTAAAATATTTTCTTAATGCACTTGCTTATACATAGTATCTCTAGCAACCCCACTGGTTTAAGGATGAACACTGTTGAAAAAAGTTCTAGTCTGACCCTAAAGCTTGAACAATTCCATGAATAAAAAAATTATGGGTAAATGGTCAGTTGGACTATCCCTTTTTGTTTTGCGTGTTGGAATTAATCTTTTCATGAACCTGATTTAATTCACTGCGAGTCTGCATTATTCATGGTGGATCTTCACATTTGATAAAACTAGTCCAGCCTACATAACAATATACAAACACAGAGAGAGAGAGAGAGAGAGAGAGAGAGAGAGAGAACAAAGAGATTCTGAGCAAAACATGTAAGATTATTAGGGCTAAAACAACAATTTCATTTGTTACTACAAATGAACAAAAAAACCTTAAAACATGTAACAACATTACAGATTACTCATTCAGGGGCATAAACAGTAACATCTCTTGACCACACTGAGCCCAACCAATAAAAGCAAACAGACTGAGAAAGAAAAGATAGTCTAGTTAAACCAGTTTTATATTTTAACCGGTGAGCTCTTCCTCCTTGTGTGTCTCAATTGTAACATCACTTGTTGGGTAAGCAACACAAGTGAGAACAAAACCTTCAGCAATCTGGTCATCATCAAGGAAGCTACCATCAGACTGATCCACACTTCCTCCTTTAACCACTCCAGCACATGAAGAACAAGAACCAGCCCTGCATGAGTATGGAAGATCAATACCTTGTTCCTCAGCATGGTCAAGAATGTAGACATCATCTGGGCACTCAAATTCTTGAGTTCCCTCGGGAGTTATCAGTGTTACTTTGTATGCAGCCATAGTAAGACGGCCCCCTCTCTGGGTTTTTAGGCCAAAAAGTGCTTGCCTAAAGTTAGGAAGGGAGGTTAGGCTTGTCACTGGCTGGCGGCGTACAAAGGAGGTGCTGACCATGGCACTGGAGAGAGAAGCTGTGGAGGCCATTTTTCAATGTAATGGGGGGGAAAGAGTGGTGAGATTTGGGGGGCTATAGTTTATGGCTGGTTAAAGGTAGTTGGGGGAGAGCAGCTGGGTTGATAACGGGGAGGATTATGGGGAAGGTGTGGCTAAAATGAAGTGGCATGGAATGGAGGCCTATCTGCCACGTGGCAAACCACCGTGGCTTGCGTTATCTTTTTATTAACACCACAAAAGGGTCACCAATTAATTGGTGAATGTGGTGTGGTTGCCACAATCCTCTGACGATATTTTGATTTCCCTTTGGCATTTTGTTAAAGAAACTATGGGGTTTTTTTTTTCTTTCTTTTTGGCTTGACTGAAAGTACTACTACGAATACGTACATACCAAGGTGTTATAGTAAAAAAACTAAGCCAGCAGAAAACAATTTTAAAGCTTTTTGTTTTTGCTTTTATTTTTGAATGTTTGGGGCTTGCTGGAGCACCAAATGGTCATTACCACAAAGATTATGGAGGCAAATCATACAAATTCGGACGTCAAAAATACGGAGTGATATTGAACTTCTGAAGACACCAAATATGCCCACCACAACCGCTGACCATCTTTCTCCATCGTTCAAATTCTACTTCTAGTTGTTTTAAATTCATTTATAAGATTGATGGGATAGTAAAATATTCCAAGAGCAATTACAAACCCAAATTTGGAAAAAAATAAAAAATTATGAACACCATAACTTTCTTGCTACTATAACAGTTTCTCTCTGTATTTATGCTTCGGTTTTAATCCAAAAATTTTGAACTAATTTCCCTTGTAATTTATTTGTTTTGTTTTTTCTTTTAAAATTCACTGCTGGTTTCCTTCAAGCTCCCAAGTCACAGTACCTAGGCACTTTTTTTTTGTTTTTTGGCTGAGTGGTATTTAGGCATTTTTTGGGGGAAATTGAAACTTGGCATAAAAATTAGTACTGCAAAACAGATGAAACAATTCATCTCAAAAAATATAAACTGAGAAATATGCATACAAAGTTGAAAAGGAAAAGTGGAAAACACTACCATTTACTGAGTTAGTTCCTTGATGACAAGTTCCTTATCCCCGAAAAAAGTGCAAATAGGATAACAAATCCAAAGGGAATTTAGCCATCAGTTCTTACACGGGACGGGACACATCTATATGCAAAGGGATCAAGGACCACAAAACTATAACAAAAAATGACAGGAGTCTAATATTTTAGCTAGCTTCTGAATTATAAAACAATATCTGAATTCTAAATCAGATTCAGGGCCTTCCAATTACAGCCGGGTAAAAAAAAAAAAAGGCAAAACAAAATTCTCAGTGCTTACCCTAATCCACAGAACCAATAATACATCCCCTATTGTCAAACCCTGTGATTTCATTTGTAGGCTTTGTTGGGTCCCCATACCTGATCAGAAGCTTCCTCTCGATCTTTTGTTGCCTCGACCGACAACTAAAAATGCTCGCGGAAGCACTGATTAGTTCTACTTTCCAATAGCAAAGTTCTAGTCACACTTGATGTTTCTGTAGATCCTCCTTACGAACAAATTAGAACCAAGATAACCAACAGCTCCTGCATATTGAAAGGGAAATCATTAAAAAACCCACACGAAGCAGAAACAAATGATGCCTTAAGCTCCACTACTATCTGGCAGAAATAAAACAGTGGTAAACAGCAACATAGAAAACAAACAAACAGCCATTCTTTATAACACGATCCATCCCCCAACCCCCTTCAATAAAAAAGAGAGAAGAATGCTACGTATTCTGCAAATCCTGTATAATCTACAGACATTTCAATACTTCAACAGTTCTGCAAAAATGTCCAAAATTTCAACCAAGGAAAACAATCCAGAACATTTGGGCAAGTTTTCAAGTAGACAGAAGCATTACATGTTTAAGGAAATATTCGGTGTTCCACTGAAAAAAGTCATGAGAAAAAATGCTTATTTGGAATGAGCACATAAAAAAGGCTAGATAACATTATTTATAGGTATGATAGATTATTTATATATTTAAAAACTCACCACAGAGGATTCCCAGACCAAGACAAAACATCAAAGTGTATCCGAAGTAGAAGCTGGTTTGGAAGAAGCCTGACATCTTTGTTTTCACAAGGTAGTAGTATACAGAGTATAAATACACATAGACTGCTGTTGAGGCAGCAGAGAAGAATGATGTCCACTGCCAGTGATAGTTCTCAGCATTTAGCAAGAAATATGTCCCCACAATTGTCACACAAACGTTTACAATGATGAGAATCAAGAAGACCAGCAGCATAAAACCATAGACATAATAAACCTGCAAAACACAAAGGCAAGTATATTCCGTCTGAAATCACTAGAATATTGACGCACAATTTCCATGTTATAGAAAAGAATGAAGAATATGTTCTAGCAGTCATCAGTACATAAAAATAAAATAAAGTTTAGTTATTTCCTATTTGTATACCATATCTAAGTTGGACTAAACAATCCAATATCTACCTGCATACAGCTTTTATTCCCTTTTTTAATACAGTTGCAGATTTGCAATATGTTAAACACTAAACCATACCAATTTTACAACATGAGAATGTGAAAGGCTGCTCCACCAGTTTGAGTTTGCCTATATTTTTCTTTTTGTTTTTTCAGATAGTACATAACTGGCACACACATTAGATGTATTTTTATGCATTAAGCCGGTCTCCATACGGTCAAGATATAGGTCCACATGACCGTAGCATTATGGAGTAAGAGCAACTCCTATATGTTATTAAACGACATACATCCAAATCATTTATGACTCCCCAAACCATGCAAATTATCGACCAAAATATTTGGTATAAAGAATTGGAAATGTGATTCAATCCCCAAGGATGCTTTTGTTTAGTTCATCATAAAGCACTTAAAACCTAGGAAAAAGAATTTCACCTTGTAATTCCAGAAGGATGTGAAGACAAAATACATTTCAATGAATATGCTACCAAACGGCAGAAGTCCTCCCATCATAGAGACCACGGAGGGAGTAAGATACCATTTCTTCTCCGGAATTGGGCGAGGAATGGTCTTCACACGGCACGGATTATTTGGAGCACCACTCCAGTTTCTTCCAACAACTGTACCAAGAAGAGCCAGGGGGAATGAAATGAAAGCCCAAATTACGAAAACAACCACCATTGTACCAAAAGGAATAGCTGCTAGAGATCCATAAAATATAGCAATAGTATTCAAGATGAACCCAATCCCAAAGCACATAAATGGGAACAGAGATGCAGTAAGGATCATTGACTTTATCCAACTTTTACCTGAAAAAAAGAACAAGAAAATCCACAACTTTTAGAATGAAAGATCCACAACGGAAGGGAACAAATGCAAGCGAGAGTGGCTATGGGATAAAGCACATACCCCCATTGCTTGAGTACATTCCACCACTCACATAACCAGAAATGAATGATGTAAAAGCATAACATAGTATAAAAGTAGTAACAATTGCTCCTCTCCTGAACCAAATAATTAGTAAATAAGATTATTAGCAGTCAAAAAGCTGAAAGATGAAATGCCAAAACTAACTAACAATCTGGTTCATCAATATGAATTAAAATGAGGGGAAAGATAAAAAAACTATGGTCAAATTTGACAATGCTATATAAAAGAAAAGCTAATAAAATAGAAATTGTGAAGAGGAATCCCATGGAGAGCTCCATCCATTTATGCTTGACTTTATACACATAAAAGTGGTGTCTAAAAACTAAGATAGGCAACAATAAATAAATATGTTCACAGCTCTCACAAATTGAATTTCATGCTAGCTCCTCAACGTACCCGACATACAACGTTCCTACAATTGCCAATAAGATGACAAGAAGAACAAGCAATGCTAGCTGAGCACCTGTGCCGACAACAGCATAAAGCAGAATCAAATTACGAGGAGGCCGGAAAACATCACCATGGACAAGTTTCCAACCAGACTCATCACTCACATCCCTTTCCTGAGAACATAGGTGAATAGCAAGTAGAACATGAATTTTCAGTAAACAGAAATTTCCTAAAGAAGAGGAAAAAAAAAGGGTCCAGGTATTATCACCAAAGTTTCCAGATCGTCATCTTCCCGAGCATACTTAGCATAATCATTTCTCAGAGTTCGCATCAAGATCATTGACACTAAACCAGTGAGGAAGATAACCATCATGAATGAATTGAAAACAGAGAACCAATGGATCTGCATATTGCAACATGTTTTTAAAGCTCTTGGAAAATTAAAAGAAAACAGAACAACCAAAGGCAAGAACTGTGAAGATAAATGAGATATTTTGTTGCAGAAGGAACAAAAAAGAATTTCATGAAGAGGAAAATTATCACCAATAATGCAACTTACTTGGTGCTCAAAGAAAGGATAGTCCAAATAAACATCAAAGCGACGAGCAAAAGTGACATTAGTTGGAATCCATTTGATAGAGTATGTCATGTCTAATACTCTCCCTGCTTCCAGTGGTTTTGGATTCTCCTGAGTGAGATTGACATGAATAATCTGCAAGATAGAAGTGTGGTAGTCAATAACAACAGCAGATTCCAAAATATGGAAAGGAAGTCAAATATAAGTTAGGACCACAAACCTGATCCTTATTGTATTTAATAATAATATTCTTATGAGCGTAGAGGACATGCTTGCCATTATCACTGTTCTTATCAGGATGCAGCTCGCCAACAAAGCCTAAAAAGTTAAAGATAAATTCTTCAGTAACAAGCTATAAAAGGACTAGCAGATCAGATAAAATGAACAGGAAGTAGACTGATGCATACCCCATAAAGGCAGATCATCTGAACTTTCAGCATCGTGAAGAGCACAAGACATGGCATCAACCAAAAGGCAAGAGAAACAGTAAGTGCTCCAACAAAGTAAACCATATAGGCAAAATAATCCCTTAATCACCTGCAAACAAACATACAATACCAAGAGAAAGCACCCATGTATGCATCTCTCCAGATCTACTTACATGATTTCATTGTAGATCTAGCTTGCATCTAATAAAGAATGTGAACTTCATATGCTCCGTAAGAATTTTATAGCACAGATAAGAAACCTTTGTTTTGTTTGATTTAGGCAAAAAAGAAAACCTAGGTGATTAGGTTAACATTATTTGAGAACTTATGATTAATAGAAGTATTAATTTAGATATAGATAACAGAGAGAAGAAAGCTTGTAGGCCAAATTTTACCAAACACAAGTTAGCATTAAAGTTATTTTCATCTATTATATGAGTACATGCATGTAATGTAGCTGTAACTTATCCACATCCAGCATCTATTATGTCTCCGTAAATTTCCTTGTAATCCCCAACATGCATAGAACATTTTATTTAGTTCATTATGGAGTCTGCTACGCCCAATTACATACATGGCATCAGACTTTCACTGGCCACACAACCCCCAATCCCCAAATAGAACAACACACCTACTATTCTAACAAGAGATCCAAGCTTCCGATGCTTTCAGATCCTGGGATTTTCTGTACCCAACTGAGCTGTCAAGTATCATTATCTTTGTAGCTCTCTTTGTGCTGACTTACTACTTTTATATAAAAGAATGAAAAGCTAAACATACCCACGAAGAATTCAAACCAATAACTGTTCTCAATTGCATCCTTGAACTGTCTGACCTTGGCTTCATCAAGTTCCAGTTGACAAATGGTACCTTTGTCAACATTCTCTATTGAAGAATAAAAAGGAATATAAAAGTCAAACATGGAAATAATTATTAAAGAAATTAAAGCAATTAAATTAAGAGTCCAACCAGGAAAAAAAACGAACTTTGGAACTTTATATCAATGTGGCTATCAATCAATTCATTTCCACCAAGAACTTCACCAAGACCACCCCACTTGTGAGCAGGATTGGTACCCGGATGACAAAAGGGAAGGCTGTAATAGTTATATGTTTCTTGTGGATTGTTGTATGGACCAACTTTATTCACCCATAGGATAATTGGATCATCTGGTTGATACTGCAAGGAAAAACAAGAGAGAGTTGATAAAAGTCATAGCTATTGAAGTAGAGAAGCACGAAAAATATTACAGAACTCTAACAATATACAACAACAACAAAATCTAAATATCTAACGCACATTAGAAGAAAAATTATAGTCTTAAGTTCTCATTCAGAAGAAATGTGATTTAAAAGCAAGGAAATGCACAAGACAGGATGATGTAACATTGATCTCAGGAAGAATTGGCATTCAGATTGATAGTTTGAGAAAGTCTGTGAAGCCTAGACCCAACAAACTAAAATCCATGAAATTCAAATACTCAGCTTACCAGACACCAATAGTAAAATATATGAATGAAACTAAGGTAGTAAGACTATCTGCTTGGGAACTGATTCCAAGAATATAAGTCAATTCGACACGTGATAGAATGATTAGTTTTGGTGCAAAATACGTCTCTAACCCAGCACACATTATATAGAATGATAAGTGAGTTCAAGAAGCAGATCAAATTCCTTGATCAAGCTCCAGAATGATTGTTGGCTCAATATGAATCATCAGACATTGTATAAACAAATTCTCCATCTACTCTCCCAGAGTATTGAAGGAATGCAGGATCATATACTTAGTCAAGATTAGAACCCCCATCTTGCAACCCAGGCATGAAGAGAGAGAGAAAACAAAAAAGGACTTCAACTATTGATAATATCCTTTCGCACCATTCCCAGCTGAGACATTTACCAGCTATTATTGAAAGCCAACTAAGACAGCTTAATACTCAACGTACACCCTCTTACAATGGCAAAGGGTAGGATATTAATGATGCAAATGCAAGACATCTTAGAGTTTCCACAACTATTCTGCAATTAACCCTGTCTAACTCTTTCAAGCAGATCCAATCAAACCCATCAGATCCAATTGAAAACCAATGCTAGAAATAATAGTATAATAATTAATCCAACAAAAGGAAAACTTGGAAAATGGTAAGATCTATATTTAACACATGAAAGAATAAAATTGGGCAAAAAATCTCCACGCCAGCTTCGTCACAATCTGACTTACCTCAAATGTAACTTAACCGCCTAACTTAAACTTGGAAATGATACAAACTCAAGTGTGCATACAAAACTTTACAGTTCATATATAGACATGCACGTAAATTATTTCGATCATTTCATAGATAATTTACATTAAGAGACTATCCATCAGAGATCCATATCTTACACCTGACAATGGCAACATAGTAACAATTTTTGTATGACAAATGTCCCCAAATGACACGTAAATCACGAATTGCACAAGTCAAAGGCAACACTCAATCTAACCCCGAAAAAAAAAAGAAATTAACAACAGAAAAGTGTGCAGATCTGAGTCAAAGTCGAGGAAGAATTACACAAAAAATGACAAGATCTAAAGCGTCACTATTAGGGTTAGGGCTGAAATAAGAGGAGAAAATTAGAGAAATTACCTTGTGATCTGACTCGGAAGCGAAAGCGGGAGAGAGGAAGAGGAAAACGAAGGCGAAAAGAGAGAAGGATCGGACGGTGGAGAAGGCGGAGGATGACATGGCGATCGCCAGATGATGCTCGGATCTGAAGGTCCGGAGGCCGATTCGAAACACTATGCTGCTGAGTTCTCTCCCCTTCCTTTTTTTTCTTTCTAAATCTTGTTAAATATTTGGGAGAGAAATTCTTTTTTTTTTCTTTTTTAACTTACATGAACTAGCTTTCCTCTATTCTCTTCTCTTCTGCTTTCTAGATTGGGTGACTTTTGGGTTTTGGCTAACGCACTGTTCTCTAATTTTCTTCGTTGAAATTAAGGGTCCTTCTAAAATGATAATTGATAATTTAATCTCTTATTAATAATTAGTATTAGTACCATTGTTGTTATGGTCGGTAGTCAGGCCGTCGAGTCGAGGCGATGATGAGACTTGAAGGGGAGGATGCCCTTGGGACGGGTCTATCTAAAGAGTGCCCATCGGATTATTGATTGGCTCGCTAACCATAAAATTCTGTGCGGCCCAGCTTGCTTGGTTTTTACGCTACTCGGCTCGCACATGAGTAACGGCTTAACGCCT
Organism: Fremontodendron californicum; assembly: GCA_030761205.1. Classification (NCBI taxonomy): domain Eukaryota; kingdom Viridiplantae; phylum Streptophyta; class Magnoliopsida; order Malvales; family Malvaceae; genus Fremontodendron; species Fremontodendron californicum. The sequence goes on from JAULJL010000007.1 coordinate 34,392,168, forward strand.
TCTTATAAATGTTACAAATGATGGGGGCTTCATCCAGTGTCTTATAAACAATGAAACATCTGTTTAAAGCAAATATTGACCAAGTGAAGTGAACCTTACATCCCAGGTATAACCCGCATGTGCTGCCGTTACTCTGAAATTAAAACTACGAATTCTTTATTTTTTTTAAAAGAGAAAAGTATATTTATTCTTTTAAAGTTTGATAAAAAATATATTTATTTTTTATAATTTGAAAAATATCTATTTATCTTTTAAAATTTGACACAAAATACACTAACTTCTAAAATATTTTTTTCTAAGTTAATTTTAAATAAAAAGACAAATAAAATTTTATACTGTAACTTTCCATTTACATTTCCTCCAAATCAGAAATAAATTTGAGAGCCATTACAGGATATGTTAAAAATAATTAAAATATAATGTGATACAAAAATAATATAACTATAAATATATTTAAGGATAATTATTCTGTATACCGACAATGAATTTTTTAACTTTACAAGCGAAATTAAAAAATTATCACATATTTTTAAATTATATTTAAAAAACTAATAAATAAATAAATAAAATATGTGACAGTTTTTTAATCTCACTTGTGAAATTAAAAAACTCCACAATCGATGTAGAGAATAATAATCCTATATTTAAATGTATATATTATTAAAATTTATATAAATAATATAATATTTAAACAAAATGGTAACAACAAAAAAAATGTAAAGACGATATAAACACTCGAAACATCAAATTTTATCAGGACAATACCGAACCCCATCCATGGGCTATCCGTCAGGCCGAGTTTTCGGCTAAAATTGGACTTTAGAAATGTAATTTCGAGCTAGACTTATAAAATAAAAATAATAAGTTTATTTTATTAAATTTTTAATTACTTTTTTAAATATATATATATATGTCATTAATTTTTAAATGTAAGTCGATGAAGTGGCTCGGCCGACACTGGATTTGAGTCTTAATCTGATCCGGCTGGCTCAAATCCATAAACGGCCCTTAGTAAATACTACTAGTAAACCAAGAATGCTTAAAATTAAAACTCTTTGCTCGCTTTTCCCCTAAATATGTTTACTCCACATCATTATTATTGTTAATATAATAATTCGTCTTGCATTTGGCTTTCCCAGTGAAAATAAAGAAAAGCCAAAACAAATCCTTTTTCATTAGCCTAAACACTATTTACAATACAACATGTTCTATTAGAACGAAAATAAGAATAGGATTAGGTTCCATTCCATCTACGAGACTCTGTTCACTAGAGTTAAATGCAGGCTTTTTTACAAACATTATTTACATTACAGGTTCATTATTATTTTCACAAATCTACAAATCTAATCACATTTTACCCACCAAGGTTTTTATATACCATGGACCATGGACGCTGATAGAAACCGTGGCTGCAACCACCAACACCTCGGCTGCTTTCACCACCCTTTCGGTCAGGGAACCAGCTCCGACTCGCCGGAGGGCCATTTCCGCCAACTTTCTACCATGGCTACCACTCCCCCCAAGCACAATCCCTCTAAAAGCTAAATAAACAGCACGGGATACCTTTTCAAAAACTGCATCCTCAGCTTGCAAGCTCTTTGCTAGCATCCTGGCCATCATAGCTTTCCTCATTTGAAGCTTCTCGTCATCTGTTACTTTGTCACCATCTCTTGAGAACACACTGATTGTTTCAACAATCCCTTCAATTCCTGCATCTTCGACACGGTCTAAGAGCTCCGAGAGTCGTTCCGTGCAATTCGATATTATTCTTTCCATGTCAGTGGAGTTAGCTACTACTTGCTCGCTCAAGAGGATTTGCCCACAAATAAGAATGCTGCATGTGAATAATCAGATATTATATTAAATCATTTTTTGCAATTAAGATCATCATCCAAAGCAACGGAGAAGATAATCTAACAAATGATTTGTTAGAGAGACGGTGAAAGGGAGGAGCCGAAGGGCATATAAGCAAGAGAGAGATCTAACAAAAATACCTTGTGGATATTACAATGATCTTCTGAATCTCAGCCTGAACACTCCTCAATCTAGAGAAGTTAAGCATGAAAGTTTCGGGCAAAGCATCTGGTGTTAGACCCGAAACTCCACTTACTAACTTTAGCAAACCAAGCCTTACCAGTACATCAACTCTCTCTCCCTTACATTCTGGTTGTTGATGACCTGACCAAATAACACATAAGAATCACAAGGATGTTAAAAATGATTGCATGTCTCTAAGCATATTAGCTTTTGATTTAAGAGGAAGTTAATGTTTCTAGAAGTTTAAATCCTCAGAAACAAGTTTCCCTTCAAACAATTTAAACAGTTTCACATCCAAACCTGAAACATAAGAAGCATTAGGGTTGACAAATGCCATTTGGCTTGCATTTGCTGAATTATAGCTTCCACCAGTTTTAAGCGTGATGGAAGTAAGAAGTCCCTGAGATGAACTGTCCTGTGCCTTCAAAGTTGACAGAGAATTTTGGTGTTCTTCCCACTCTTGATCTTTGCAGTTCCGGACAGATGAAAGCCACCGCATGGTCAATGGTAAAGATGAGTAAGCATCATCAGGAGACCCATAACGGTTAGCAAAAGCTTTCATAAGGTAATCCAAAGCAGCAGGTCCCTTTAACAATGGCTCCATCATCCTTATACGAGCTTTGCTTATCTCTCTCTTAAGATCCTGTCAAGAAAATGCATATATGCCTTTGAAACAGATGATACATGAAGAACCCATTCTATCAAAGAGGAAAAGAAATGGACATGGAAAAACACCTGAATCTGCTCTAGGACAAAACGTAGACCCTTGATCATTGCAAGGGCAGGAGAATTATTTGGCTTCTCTCTGGCTTCACATATCTCAGCTAACTCTTTCAATAACCTCTCGTTAGCAGCCTTCATTTTATCATCATTGGCTGAAGAGGAGAGCTTTTGCAAAGTAATCAATGCAAATTCCAGAATCCTTCCAAGATAATCAATGTCAAGGTTACCTGACTTCAGCACCTTTGAAAGGGGGGAAAAGTAAAAAAATTTAGGATTTAATAGATGAGAATACTAATATGGCAATCGTAAAGCGTGCTAGTACCTGGGAGAGAATTTCCAAATCAATAGCATCAGTTATTTCTTCTCTCCGACTCCGAGAAGCCATCTCACAAATTTCATCCCTCACTTCCCTCACAAGCTCAATAATTCGGTCATAATTGGGCTCATCCTGTCTCATGGATTCCATGATCCCGTCCCAGAAAGCCTTCTCCATTATTTCTCTCACCTTTGTCTGCAGAACATAAAAGACATTACCATATAAGTATTGAGCATGGCAGCCAAGAAATTGATCGATTTCTAAGGCAATTTCCTATCCTTGCATATGTCATACAATCCCATCAAACCATCATAACAATTATGCAAGCCTACAAAAGTGCCAAAAATCCTAAAGATCATTCTGAGTGTCTGCTTCTTCTACCACAGATAATAATAATAATAAAAATGCACAAACCTTTATGCTGTTTTGATTTTCATCAATGACACTGAAGCTATCAACAAACCCGCGCTGTCCATGAAGAAATTCATTAACAATCAATTCATTCTCAGTGACCAGCTGCTTTTCAATAGAAGAACCCAACTGAGCATCTGAATGGCTGCTGCTAGGCACAGAGGAACCAAAATTTTTAGATGAGGATGTTCCATCTTCCTTAAACAGAGAGCGGACAACACGGTTTGGCATCTGAGTCAGATCACCTCTATTATCTGTTGGAGCAACCGGAGAACTAGGGGAACCATGGGTGTTTGGAGATAGGAAGGACGTAAGCGGTGACCCCATAGGGCTCCCACTTTCCTTTGCTTGAAAAAATTTAGTCCGTGTTTCAGATAGTGCACATTCCATTCTTTCAATCCCAGCATCTCCACTCAAATGTTGCACTTTCTCCCTTAGAAGTTTTTGATCTTCCGTAACCTGAATTAAAGAAAACTCAATGAGGATCCTCTGCTTCATAATGAAAATCAAGGTAGTGACTTTGATTATATCTTAAACTTTAAAACAAGCAAAATTAGTTTATATTTAAAAAGTTCAGTAAACTTCTGCATCATTAAGCTGCAAGCATTTTTATGTATAGTAGTCAAACTGATCTGTATTGATAAATTTGCAGTGATTTTCACTGATAGTTCTATCAAGAAAAAGACCAAGAGTGAGACCTGTCTTTGAATAGCCTTCATATCATGAGTAAGAGCAGTGTTATCTCCTTCTGGAGTCAACTTGCACTTTTGAATCATAGAGAGCTCGAGCTGGCATGCCGCTCTTACCAAGTCCTCCTCCAACAACTGAGCATCCTTAACCTTCCACACCACAAAGCAATTCAGGTAGGAGCACCATGCTTTGTCAAATGCTGTGAGCTGTGACCTAAAGGTCAAACGTTTAGGCAATGCAGAGTCAGATTCTTCATCAGAACTCTGTATGGGACCCTCTAAAATAATCTTTATCAACCACTTAAACTCTCGAACAAATGCTTCTGCAGACTTGACCAAAGCAATCTCTCTCTCTCCATGACCACTTAAAACCGCCTCAGGATGGCCCAATATCATGTATGCACAAAGAACTATTCTGACAGGATATCTTGATAGTTTAGCAAGACTTTTGGCAGTCTCCCTCACTGAGACAACTCTCTTAGCCTCTCTGCTTCTCATAGAAGTCCTGGGAGTGGTCCTTCTCTTCGGAGTAGCAACTCTTTTGAGAAGATGATCAATGTTATCCAAACTGGATAGATGATCAGTAGCACCACCTACCCTAGAGGCCTTAACACGGTTCTCAATTCGGTCAAGCAAAGCTTTCACAGTTTGAAGGGTAGTTACTGATTCGATCAGAAGAGCAAGTTGTTCAAATGGCATTGACTTAACAGATTTCTCATTGATTTTCAAGGAATCAAAGGCTTTTGCCAAGTCTAAAGTAGTTTTTCTCTGCCTAAGGAACCGCCTCCAGCACCTGAACAATACAAAAGTATTAGATACTAGAACATTTGTAGTTTTAGCCTTTCAGGTATTCACCCAAAACTATATTTGAAATGTGTTTGTGTTGCAAAAAGCGATTTATAATCATTTCCTAATAATAATATTCTCTACCACTGCAAAAGATGTCTTTTGAAAGACCTTTTGAAGATCGCAACAATAGATAATAACTAAGAGCATGTCCATGGAACAAATACAATTGTGAATGATCAAATACGAAATGCTGGTCTTATACCTTGCTAGTTTTCTAGAAAGCAGATCAGCTTGCTTGTGCATCCTGGTACAATTCACTCGAACAGATTCATGCGGCCTTCCTCTCTGCCTCAAGTACTCTGCTCTTTGTCTCTTTGCCTATTTATCAAGAAATTAGTAAGAAAAACATAACACATGCAATAAAATATTAAAAAGAAAAAAAAGCCACATTTGCACTTAAGGATGGAGGATCATACTATAGAAATTTATAAAACATGCATACCCTTTGCAGTCTGTTTTCCAACTGGTCTCTCATTCTCCTTCTCTCAACCTCACGTTGATGAGAGATAGACTTAGCCACTCGTCGAACTTGCAAAAACCTAGCACGGGCTTTCTTCTTCTCAGCTTCCAGCAGTCCCAATCGCTTTTTCTCAGCAGCCGCACGCTTTTGATGAATAGCAGCACGCACACGCTCCTTATATTTACTTTCTCTAACCATCCTTCGTAACAATGATTGTGATGATCTCTCGTTTAGGGTTGCCCTTCGCTGGCTGTAAGCCTTAAGGATAAGCATTCTATTTGCCTCTGCCTGCTGAAACCGCGATTCAACTTTCGTGCCAAGCTTCTCACGTTCCTTCTCAAAACGCATTTCTACCCCAGTTTTTGCTGCTTGCCGCAACTCATCTAACTTGGCTAGGCGCATCTGAGCCTTTGCCAAAATCTTCAACCTATTGATCCACCAGCCATGAGCTTTCAAATTATAAAAATATCAACACCAAAGCAGAATTTGAATTTGTTATATCCCTTAAAAAGATGTAGTAGAATAATTTTCGCACTGTCAAAATCCATATAAAAGAACATAACAACAGCACAAATTAATCATACAGAGAACTTTTGGAAACAACAAAAATGGACACAGCAGACTTTGAATGAACAGTAAAAAATGTTATAAAAAATGTGTAAAGAATGAGAATGCAACGAGAATGCAACAACTAATTAAATCATCAGAGGCAGCACGACACTAGACTTGACTTTTACCTTTTCTGCTCGGCAGCTTGGAGCCTAGCTTCAAGGCGCTGACCAAGGTCTTCCTCATTTGATGAGGATCTGGAAGGGCTTCTTAGCTTTGATCTTGCCTTGCTTGACACACTTTCATAGAATTGCTACAATCAAAATACCACCACACAAAAAAAGTGAAGAGAAGTAGTCCATGTAAAAAAAAAAAGTTCAAGCTCTAGTTAATTTGCCATACATTTTGATATAATTGCTGTAAATTGGACAGTTAAAAGAAATGTAGAATAATGGAACCTCAACTGCGTTTGGTTGGCATGTAAAGGGAAATATGATGAAACAATTGATTCAAAAAAAGAACATGGAAAATTAAGCTTTGCAAGAGAAAGACAGGCTTGCACGTGAAATGAAGTACCTAAAAGTGCAAAATTAATTCAGGCAGGAACACCCACCCCACCCTTTTACCTAACATAAAGAAAAAACCTTCAAAACAAAGATTTAGGAATGGAAGACTTTTCAATTCTAAAATCTTTTAATTTGATTTCATTTAAATATGACCCATGACATAACAAATAGAATCATAAACTTTATATTTTCCAGATAATAAAACCAAAAATAAAATAAATATGAAAAATAGAGAAAAAATGTAGCAAAATTAAAAATCGGTTGATTTGCTCTTTATATTAAAAAAAAAAAAAATCATGACTTAATCTAAACCACTTAGTTAGGTGGAGTCGTAGGTAAATAATTCTTGAAATTCAACATTAAAAAAATTTCAAGAGAAGAAAATTTCTTGATCCTTCTTAAACTCTGATAATTTGAATTTTTATTTTTCAAACAAAAAACTCAGGACTTGACTGAACCAATCAGTTATTTCAGTTATAGCAGTATCTTAATCGCCTAAGTAACTCATAAAATAATTATTTAGAAATTAAAAACTCTTCAAATATTCTCTCCGTTACTTTTGTTTCCTCTTAATTTCTCACCAACCAAGCAATATAAGAAAGACTTTTTACAGAAATCAATCAGAACCAAAACCTTATTTGAAGAAGAAAACAAAATGAAACTCTGAGTTTACCTGTCTACGAAGATCGGCGTGTCGAAGCTTGGCTTCGATTTCTTCAACAGTAGGAGTCTTGCACTCGGAAAGAAGCCTCTTCCGAATCCTCCTCGGCACACGCGAAAACGATGGCGTTTCACTCGCCGGAAATTCCAACGCCACCGCTCTCCCACCCTCCGGCGTCCCCATCATCATCAATTATACATACACCAAATTTACACCCCAAAAAGAAAACGATCTGTACAATTCCACAATCACGATGATCCGAAAATTCCAAACTCAACAAAAAATAACAATCAATCACATAAATTTTTTATTATTTATAAATAGTTAAGGAAAGAAATGAGAGTCTTGCTGTTCTTTGCTTCTTCTTGTTGTTGTAGTTGTTCTTGTTTTGAAAGCTTTAAAGAGAGAGTTCGGCTTTGGGCTTTGGTTTTTTTTTTTTTTTTTCTTAATTTTATGAGAAATGTTTGTCAAACATAAAGCGTCTTGGAATTGTGTGTGATTGTGTAATATGGAATTTACTTATCCTGATTCCTGATTATCCGGTGTTTGCCACGTCATAGCCTCAACGGCACTCTTTTTCTATTTTACCTGCCTTTGCCCCTCTGCCTATCCAAAATGACCTTATTGCCCTTTTTTTTTTTTTTTTTACATTTTTCAATTTTGTCAGGTGAAGGGAAAGAAAGTACTTTCGGTTTGGTAAAAACTTAAATAAAAGTTGGGTTAGGTGAAATATATAAATTTAAAATATATATATATATATATCACAGCCAAAAATCTCACTTTATTTTTTCTAAACTACATAGTAGTAGTAGTATAAAAATAATTTAACCTTTTAATATGATTTTTAATCGTGGTTAATTTGCCTGGTTTAATAATCAATCATGTGTTGAATACGTAGATGATGATGGGATTTTTTACTGGAGTCTTTGCTTTTAAATTTTTAAAAAGGCTTTGATCAAATGAAAAAAATTGTACACTCGTGTTATAAGTAAAAGAAATCTTTTGGAAGATAAAAAAAATATTTATAAGTAATATTATTTTAAAAGTGAGTAATTATTTTAGAAAAAAATAGGTTATTTTTTTAAAAAATATATATCATTATTATATAATTTGATATTATAATTTTATAAAATTTTTAATTGAATTGATTTTTTAATTAAATTGATGTTATTTGATTTGTGAATTATGATCTTAAATTCAATCACTCTTTTTATAATTACAATAAATTAGTTGTTGAATTATATCTAAAAAATGAGCAAATTCCATTACATATATTTAATAATTCCTTCTGGGTATTGAATAGATATAATGAAAATAAAATAATTAAATAAGGAAAATTTTAATCGGAGTCTATAGATATTGGTTAAGATATTATATATAAAAAAAAATTACAATTAATACATTATTTTTTTAAATTTAATAAAAATAATGTATTAAATATAAAAAAATTAAAATAATAAATAAATAATTTTTAAGTAGTATCTATAAATATTGATTAATCGAATCCATTAAATAATTAGCCTTTCACCTTTAAAGAACACAACTTTGAACTTTGAGTTGTCAAACCAAAGAGGGATGAAAAGCATAAAGGCACACTTTCAATGTGGGGGGGGGACAATGCAATCAAATAAAGAAAAATGGCTATCCAAGGCTGACCAATGTAGACCACTTGTCAAATACATATTTATTTACAATCATATATTCTGAATAAATGATCCATACAGATTAATTCAGTTTGTAAATATTAAAAGTAAATAATCTCACATTTAATTTGTAAGAATTGGATTATAATTTTATAATGGTTGCTTTTTTTTTTTTTTATGGAGTCGTTTTTTATTTTCAAAAGACAAATAATGAAGGCTGACTTCAATCACTTAAAAGTTAAAATTATGGTGGTGGTTAACATTTCGATATTAGTGATATCGATCGATACGTTTAAGTTTTTAATTAAATTAATACAATTAATTTTTCGTTCTGTTTCAATTTTGGTACCGGCCCGTACCGGTTGGTACCGATCGGTACAAGTCAATACCAGTCAATACTGGTACATACCGGTTGGTACAATATTTTATTTTTTTAATTTAAAAAAAAACACTTATTTGATTTTTTAAAATTATTTTTAATATTTTTTGTGTCATGATCATTTTTATTTTGTTCATAATTACATTTAAAAATAAAATATATTTATTAAATTAGGCTATTGAACATAATTAATAATAATTTACTATATTTTTTAATATTTAATATTTATTTTACCTATTTGACGTTTAAAAATTTTAGATATTAAATATTTAAAATTTATATTTGCATAAAAACATATATATGCATGTAAAGAATATATATTTGCATGTGTATATAATATATATTTTATTAAGAAACTTGAAAATAGATTATACATATATATGAAAAAATATTTAAAAAATACTGGTAAACTCGAAACAGTACACCGAAACACACCGGTATCAGTACATATCAGTACCAGAACAAAAACAGTACGCCCACTGGTACGGTACTTACTATCTTGCTTAAAACGCTATAATATTTTATAACAAAATCAACTAAACAATAAATAAATAAATTATCAATCAAAATTTAAGTTTTGTGAAAAAACATTTAAAAGTGAAATTTTAAATATATCGAATTAATGTTGAAAATATACACTTAAGAGCATTAAAAAAAAAGTACGTTCTTCATATCATTCGAAACAACTAAGGTTAAGTAAATCTAAAATACTCGTAATCATATTATTTTAAAAATTTAAATGGAAATATGGAAAACTGACTTGAATTAAAGTTTATATTAAAGATAATTATTGAATGCTTTTTAGAATATTTTCCATCACATCATTAAAAATCTAATAAAATAATGGATTTTTGCTCTTCCCTTTTCCATTTTTTAAGCAATCTTTTTTCTACCTTTTTGCATGTGCTTGCTACTAATTTGGGCATGAATCCTCCATCATTGCTTATAATTGATAAACTTTTGTAAGAAAAACATAATATTCAAGAATGCATTGCACGTTATTGTGATAATAAATTGATAATAAAACTAGAATATTTGAATCTTGAGTATTATGTTGGTTACTAATTGGAGATATTTTATTTATCCCATACTTTGATTTTCCTACAAACATGTAATTATGATGCAATGAAGCATGTGAATATGTTTTTAAATATTTTTAATGAGTGAGTAGGGTTTGTAAGTGTTTATCAAACTAAATTTAGTATCATTAAATAATTCATAATTTTTGTATACGAATCAAGTGATATTAATTTTAATTGAAAAATATATAAAAATATATTCATAATTTTTGAAAAAAACCTAATTCTTTATTAAATAATTTTCTATTTTTAAAAAATATCATTAAATAATTCTTCTATATTTTAAAACATTTTTTACGTAATTAATTTTGTGGGTGTATAATTTTTTATTTTTTGTAATGTAGATGGTCTTTTTCAAGTATTTTTTCAACTACGTCAAATAAAATTGAATTTAAGCATTCACATATTTAGAAACGGTTTGAAAGCTCATATTTTGTTGACAATTTATATAAATTTTCAAATGGGTCATTTGGTAGTTGGGGGTTATTTATTTTGCACAAAAATATGTCTTTATAAATATTTGTTGGGATATATTTAAAAAGAAAATAAGTAATTTTGCATTTTAATATTTTTTACTCGAAAAGAGATTCGAATTTTATTTTTTAAAACGATCACTAAATTAAAATATTTAAATGTGTGACTATTTAATTTAATTGTTCGTACATAGTTTAAATTCTTTAAAAAAAGAAAATAAATAATTTTCATATTATTAGTTATTTGTTCTTTTATCTATTGAATATATAATTATTAAACCCTCATCAACAATTAGGATGAATGTTATTTTCAATTTAAAACTTGTTTGAGATATTATGAAAATATCATTTCTGGAATTAACAATCAATTACTTTCTCTTCCTTATGGAAAGGTTACTGATAGCTTGAAATTTTGATAGGTAAAAAATTATGTCAAAATTGAACCGTTTCAAACATTAATTTCAATCACTTAAATCGTAATACAAAAATAACTTATATCATTCACATTCTAATAAAGGAATATTAATATTTATGATCATGTGCGACACATGTAAATAATAATTATTTATTTATTTTTAATATATAATTATATATTTTATAAATAAATAAAAATAATAAATATATATTAATAAAAAACTTGCTAACATGTAAAATTTGTTTTATATGTAAATTAATTGTTTTTATTTTCGTATTTTTATTATTATATAGATTTTTCATAGTTTTTTTTAATTGATGTGATTAATTAAAGCAGAATCTCACAAAGGCTCGGCGGCCGCCTTTAATTCCATTTATTATTAAGCGCTGAAATGTGGGGACGGAAAAGGACATAAACTTAAATAACTTTTGTAATTTCGTGATTCGTCATTTAAACATTTTGAATTACTTGCGTTGGTAGCCAAGCCAACAAAGCTGCTGCGACGCCTCACGATGACGTGACACGTCCTTTCGGCAAGCGCTGCCACGACACCCAAACAAGCTTCGCTTTTTTCATTACTCGAGTAAATTCAGGAACTTTCTAACACATTCTCGCGAGTATGTTTATCAAACTCCACTCGCTATGGATTTCACTCACCTGTCCATCAAACTATTTATTCAACGCCAAAACGTCAAGGCACCTCCTAGAAAACGGTCACGTGTCGCCCAGTTTCCGCCAAACTATTGGCAGGAGCAGGGGACCTACAATGGTTAGAGAAGCAGAGACGTATAACTAAACTTGCTCAGGTCGAATAACTCGTTCGATCATACATATTCGATCTTTATTAAATGGATCCGGATAAAAAAAAATATATTTCGAATTGATCCGATTTGAAAAACATTTTTTATTTAAATAATATTATTATATTTAATTTTAATCATAAAAATATTAATAAAAAACATTTTTTATATATTTTAAATAAATAAATAGTATTCACGAGCCGACTTGAACCCTCCCAAAATCGGATCTGGACAAAAATCGTAAAAAAAATTTGAGATTCGGCCCGATTCACTTCGGACTTCGAATAGCTGGCTGACTGTCACAAGAAACACGTGTGAGTTAAGCACGTGTCAAGGGGGCTAAAGCAGACGCAGAATCCCAACCATATAAACGGGTTTGTCGATTTTGGGCCTACTTGTGGGATCATCTTTGAAGAAAAACAGTGAATTAAAGATTGATATGAATTGTCAATTGAGCCGATTAAATTGAAATTTTATTTGATTTAATATATTATTAAATAATCGAATTTTAGTGAATTGGTTAAGAATTAGTTAAATCGATAAAAAAAAAATTAAAGCTCCTACTCAAGTGTTAATGTTGAATGAATAATTGAGTGTTTACACCTACTCTCCTATAAATAGACTAACTTAGCATAAGTTGTGAGTGAATTAGCATTGGACCTTACTCTACCTACCACATGAATATTATCATTTTAAAAAGTATACAATTTTATGGAACATCTATATATTATATATTTCCCACTCTTATACGAGTAAATAGGGTCAAAATAGACATTTTTCTTTATATATTTCACACTCCTATTTGGAGTAAATAGGGATAATTTAGGGTTTTCAAAAGAGTTAATTGAATAATTTTGACATTTTCAAAGTATTTAATTAATGTATCATTAATATTAATATTTTAATTTCTATTATAAATTTGTTGGTGGAAAACGTTAGAAACTCAGAATTAACTTAAATAAATAATAACCAAAATCATTAATAGGTTTGGAATAATTTTAAAATTAAATTATTGACAGTTATCTATAAATTTCACTTTAACGGCATTGGAAGGAATTGTTCCAAGATCAAGAATTTGAGTTTCTCTAAAGATTTCCAGCTCCAACTTAGAATTAAAGTTTTTTCCTTTCCATCTAACGTTTTTTTCTTTATTTCTTCTTTACCGTTACATTTTTTTTTGTATATAAATAGTCTTTGAAATCTTTGAATTTTTCAATCCTCTCATGTTTTGATAACCAAAATCATTAAGGTTTAGAATAATTTCAAAATTAAATTTTTGACAGTTATCCATAAATTTCACCTTTTCCTTAAGGTTTAGAAATAAAGTTTTTTTCCTTTTCCTTTTCATGTAACATTTTTTTTCTTTATTTTTTTTACCCGTTACATTTTTTTGGGTATATAAATCGTCTTTGAAACCTTTGAATTTTTCAATCCTCTCATGTTTTGAAGATCAAAATTTATAGGCACTCTACTCTTTTTAAATCATCGGTTGAAATTCTTTGAGCTTTTTGTATTTACCTGGAAGTAGTTTCAGAGCTGTCACAACACAACTTATATGATGCATAATGCAAAGGTTTCAACTCCATATACTTACTTTATTTTTATTTATTATTATTATTTTTGGATAATTACTTTATTACTTTTGTGTGTATATCTATATTCTATATTATCTTATCTTATATTCCCCACTCCTTTGAAGTAAATAGGGTTAAAATAGATATTTAATTTTAGGATATTTTGTTTAAAATATGAGTTTTAGTTCTACTTTATTTAACATTAATTTTTTTTAATTTATGTTATATTTGGGAGTTATGTTACACTTAGGGAATTATATTACATTTGGGAGTTATATATAAATTGATATTTTTCTATTAAAAGTTTTTAAACTTGATTTTGAATATATTAATTATTATTGGTTTAATTGTTTTTACTATTACAAAATTGTATTTTGTATAAAGAACTCCATTTGTTTGTAATTGTTATAAGTCTAATGTTTGTTATAATAACAATAATGTGTTCATCTTTGATTTATTTGTTTATGTAGTTGTCAAAAATTATCATTTTCATGACAGCACATCAGTGTTTTAAGGGTGTACCAAAAGGATTTTTTGGTGCAGATTTCTCAAACTTTAGGGTGCCAAATTGAATGCAATTTTTTTAAAAATCTTTATTGGGAATTTAAATAAATGGAGATAAAATGAATAGTTTCAAGAGAATTAATTAAGGTTTGTTATTTTTTAATGATTTTATTATTACATTTTAATGTATTTAATTATGTTTTAAATTTTATCATATAGTTGAGCTAATTAAGTTTAGACGTTACAAATTATTATTTTTTGATCGTTGCACTTTTAATTTGTTTATAAGAAATCTCCATTCCCATGGTATATTTCATTTTAGTGGAAGTTGGAACTTGCAAAGTGTTAAGAGAAGCAAAATAGAATGATTGGTCTGTCTAATTTATTTGCTCTCCAACAAATTAAAAACCTTTATCTCCATTGGTAGACTTAAACCTTCATCTGCAACAAACAATTAAGCATTCGTGATATTCAAGGTAGATAGGCATCAATATAAAGATTATGGTATCTTTATATTTTTTTTATTTTTGTTTCTTCAATCTGCTCAAAGTGTCAATATAATATTCCTTATTTTTTTATAAATATAATATATATTGGAATAATTACTTAAGTTATTCGAGGCTTTGCTTCTCTTTCTTTGTCTGAAAATATTCCCCATCTCGTCCTGCTACTACATCTCCGATCAGGTAAATTTCTTCTTCCACGCCGGTTTAATTATTTCCCGACAAAGCTAAATAAAAACACTATCAAACCCAAAATTTACATGGTTGAGAAGTTTTCCACGCCCACTCCTCGCTAGCGAGGACCATTAATTTATCGCCGTGGTTTTTCATTTCCTCGGTTCCCTCCTCCCTTATCCGTCCAAATCGCCGATCCAAAAATTCCCAGATTCCGACCACTCCTACTTTTGCTTTCTCCACTCCAAATTTCCTCAGATCTCTTCGAAAATCCAGCTGTAAGGGTCAAGATCGTTTTTGGCTTCAAAACCTTGGGTGTTTTGCGGTTGTTCCTCAATCCTTGGGTGGCTGCTTTCTTACAAACCCTCTGTCCCTCCCCCGACTGCCAGGATTCAACATGAAGGGAGGTAAATCCAAGTCAGATACCAGGAGCGCCAATCTCTCCGTGAATAAGATTTGTCGATAGTCTCTACTTGGTCTGGACCCTCTTGCTTCTAACTCTTCTAAGGTATGGAAGATTGATTTGAGAAAAACCCAGATTGATTTGAAAAAAAAAAAAAAAAAAAAAAACAGCGGCTGCCTTGAGAGATTGGCTGGGGTTCCGGTTTATGCTTTGAGTATTTCAGAGGAGGAATTCGCGTTGGTTTCGGGTGTTTCAACTGAAAAATCACTTCGGTTGTGTTTCAAGAAAGAGGATGCTGAGGCTCTTTTGGAACAGATGAAGAGTATGGATCCTGGTATGAGAAAAGAAGGTTCTACAGTGGTTGCTGTTGCTCTCAACAAGGAACCAGGTTCTCATGATCTCATCAATGGTGATCCAAATACTGAATTATCCAATGTTCGAGAGGATCGTGAGACAGTTACGGAGTGCTTGCACATTCCAGAAAAGTTAGTTACAACCACCTTTGCTGACGTGGCATCAGTCAAGACCAATTTTGATTGGAAGAAGCTCTTCACAATCTCCTCCGATCAATCGTTGTTGTTTTTCCCACCTCAACACTCAAATGGATCCATCACCGTCAAACCTCCAGCTGAGGTTTTTGAAGAAGGAGCAACTGTGTGGATGAACTCAGTTGTGGCGCAGTTTGTTGGCAAGACACCAAACTTCAGCACATTTCAGAGACTTCACAACATGTTATGGGGAAAGAATGGAGCAGTGGTGATCAAATCTGCTGGCCTGAACTTATACCTAGTTCAATTTCCGAATGCTGACACCAGAGAATGGGTTCTTGAGCAGGGACCTTGGCACATTCAGAATAAGCCACTCATTCTGAGAAAATGGGAGCCAGGTATGAAATCATTAGAGTTTAATTTCAAGAAATTACCTGTTTGGATCCATTTGGGAGGAGTTCCTCTGGAATTGTACACCAGACGTGGCCTCAGCTATATTGCTAGTGCCCTAGGAACTCCATTGTATATGGATAGAATCACTGCTAGCCAACAGAGATTGGCCTATGCAAAGGTATGTGTGGAGATTGCAGTGGATGTTCCCATCCCAAAATGTATTAATGTTGAGTTATGTGATGGCACTATTGCAAATGTTGTTGTGGATATCCCTTGGTACCCTCCAAAATGCAAGCATTGCAATTTGTTTGGGCATACAGACAGAAATTGCACCAAACAGCCTGTAGGGGCTACCAAAGTTTGGATTCCAAAGGAGGGGCCTAAAGCAGAACTGTCAAAACATGATGCACAGGCTACAAGCAGTGTAGAAGTTGAAAGCAGTGCCCTGCCTATGGCTCAAGAACAGAAAGAGGCAAGTATGAAGGAAACAGAAGTTAATGAGGGCAGTAAAGGGAGAGGAAGCAGAAGCATACAGAAAAACAAGAAGTCAGTATTAGCTGGTTCCCAAAACAGATTTGACATCCTGAGTGACTCAAAGAGGACAAATGTAGACCCTGGACAAACTAGTGGCTCTGAGCAATGGAGAGAGGAGGAACAATTGGTGGAAATCCTTCCAAACTCTCCTAAGAAGCAAAGGGCAGCAGCAGCAGGAGTTGCAGACTTGATGAAAGCCTTGAAGAATAAGAAGAAAGGGCCCATTGACAAGGGGAAAAGAGGTAAGGCAGTTTTACCTGCCTCTGGAGTGACCCCCCCTCAACTTTCATGAATTTTATAGTATGGAATACTAGGGGGCTAAACAACCCTCAAAAACAGAAAAGTATTATACAGAGAATAAACTGCCTGAAGGCAGACCTTGTTTGCTTACTGGAAACAAGAGTGAAACAACAAAACATGCCAGCTATAGTAGATAGGCTCTTTCAGGGATGGAAGCTTCATCACAACTACTTAGAAGCTTATAATGGGAGAATATGGTTCCTATGGAGAAATCAGATGCAGGTTGATCTTATTGCAACATCTGATCAGAGCATTACATGCTGCACCACTTATAATTCTACCAGGTTCTACATTACAGCAATTTATGGAAGCAATGAAGGCATAAGTAGAAGAAGGCTTTGGCACCATCTTCAGGACATTCAAGGCAGAATTGATGGCTCTCCTTGGCTTTTGGCTGGAGATTTCAATGTTATAGCAAGACCACAGGAAAGCTCAGATTTCAATGGCTCCTACATGCTTACCTCTGATATGAAGGATTTTCAGGACTGCTTGACACAGCTATCAGTGTTTGATCATACCAGTACTGGACCAGCATTCACTTGGTCCAACCACCAAACTGATGCTTACTTGGCTAAAAAGCTTGATAGGGTTTTGGTGAATGATTGCTGGCATACACAGTTTGCTCACTCATTTGTTGAGTTTTTGGCTCCAATGGTTTCTGATCACTGCCTAGCATACATAAAGATGAACTTGATTGCTCATTCTCCCCCAAAGCCATTTAGGTTTTTTAATTTCTGGACTATGAATCCAGAGTTCCTGAACATTGTGGAAAACTCTTGGCAAGAGCCTTTCATTGGCAATCCTATGACCACTCTATTCCACAAATTGAAGAGATTAAAGGCAGTACTGAGGGCATTTAACCTGGCCATATATGGCAACATTTCAGGGAAGGTTCAAGATAAAAGGCAAGAATTGGAGAGCATGCAGATGATCAATCTGCATCAAAGGCCATCTAATACTCTTGTTGAAACAGAAAGAAGACTCTATGCAGAATTGATGGAACTCCAAAAGGCTGAGGAAAGTTATTACAGGCAGAAATCAAGGATAAAATGGCTGCAGGAGGGGGATCAGAACACTCATTATTTCCATAAAATGGTGTCAGCAAAGCATAGCAAACAATCCATCAGAGTCCTCTATGATGATGAGGGAAGGAAGTTGGAAGATTTTGGCCAAATCTCAAAGGAGGCTGTAAGGTTCTTTCAGAAGTTGATTGGGACTGAGGACAAACAGGTCACAGACTGCCCTAGGGAGCTTCTTACTGAACTTATTCAGCCTGCCTTGCCTGCTGAAGCTAAGGACAATTTAGCTAAGGCTGTTACAAAAGAGGAGGTGAAAAGAGCCATGTTTGAGCAGAATGGGGACAAAGCCCCAGGGCCAGATGGATACACTGCACAGTTTTTTAAAACTGCTTGGCCTATTGTGGAAGAGGATGTCACTGCAGCAATCTTATCCTTCTTTCAATCAGGGAGCAGGATATCAGTCTTTAACTCTACATGTATTGCTCTTGTCCCAAAACTCCAGAATCTTAATCATATGAAGGACTTCAGGCCTATTTCATGCTGCTCTGTCATTTATAAATGTATTACCAGGATCATCACTGCCAGGCTCACTCCACTCCTTCCTGCTATGATCTCCAGCAATCAGAGTGCTTTCATACCAGGGAGAAGCATCTCAGATAATATTCTCATGGCTCAGGAACTGGTCAAAGGGTATGGAAGAGCAACCTTATCCCCCCGTTTTGCAATGAAGATTGATCTCCAAAAAGCTTTTGATTCATTAAATTGGGACTTCATTCTCACTGTTTTATCAGTTTATGGATTGCCTGATAAGTTCATAGGATGGATCAAGGCATGCATCACTTCCCCAAAGTTCTCAATTTCTCTTAATGGGGGATTAGTAGGGTACTTTGAAGGAGCAAAGGGGTTAAGGCAGGGAGACCCTCTCTCTCCTTATCTTTTTGTCATTGCTATGAATGTTTTATCCAGACTTCTGGATGCAGGGGCTCTTCATGGAGTTTACAGCTACCATCCTAAATGTCACAGAATCAAGCTTACTCACCTGTGCTTTGCAGATGATCTGCTGATTTTTGCAAAGGGTAACTTGGATTCTGTTGTGGGCATACAGGGTATTCTCCATTACTTTTATACCATTTCTGGTTTGCAATTAAACCCTTCCAAGAGTGAAGTCTTCTCCTCTGGTGTTAGTAGGACCACTCTACTTGAGATGCAAGAGTTGACAGGGTTTAAACTTGGCAAACTACCTGTTAGGTACCTTGGGGTCCCTTTGGTCACAAGAAGACTCTCTGAAAAGGATTGTTCTCCTTTGATCGACAGAATTACTCAGAGAATCAATGGCTGGGCAACACGCATGTTATCCTATGCAGGAAGGCTTCAGCTCATTCAATCTGTTCTTTTTAATGTGTCCAATTTCTGGTGCAGGCACTTTGTATTGCCTAAGGCTGTTCTTAAAAGAGTAAATCAATTATGCAGCAGGTTCTTCTGGAAAGGAAGAGATGACTCAGCTAAGGGAGCAAGAGTCAAATGGAGTTCCATTTGCTGTCCAAAGTCAGAGGGGGGTCTTGGATTAAAAGACTTGGGAATATGGAATAAGGCTTGCATTATTCAGCACCTATGGGCACTTCTCTCTCAGGCAGGTTCATTGTGGATTGCCTGGCTTCATGCCTATGTGCTGAAAGGAAGAACAGTGTGGCAGGTTCAACCTTCCCCAGGAAGCAGCTGGACATGGCGTAAAATGCTTCAGCTGAGGGCTTTGGCTTTGAGGTTCACCTCCAACCAGAATGGTGCTCTAACTTGGAAGTTCCCTGGGAACAGATTTATGGTGGCTAAGGTCTGGAATGATCTCAGGCCTAGGCAGGACAAGGTGAAGTGGGATAAACTGATCTGGTTTCCATTTCATATTCCTAAACATGCACTGGTAGCTTGGATGGCTATATTGGACAAACTGCCTACAAAGAACAGATTGATGTCATGGGGCATGGAGGTGGATGGCAAATGTGAGCTATGTCAAACTGAGCAAGAAACCCGGAATCATATATTTTTTGAATGTGACTATTCAAAGGAAATCTGGGGGCATATACTATGCTTATGTCAACTTCATAGAAGCATAAGGAGCTGGCAAGCAGAGCTGCAATGGGCAGTAAACAGAATCAGAGGAAAAACTCTCATTTCTGTTATTTTGCGTTTATCATGGAGTGCCTTTCTTTACTTGATCTGGAGGGAAAGAAATAATAGGTGTTTTAATCGCCTTCAATCCACACAAGGAGCCATCATTGAGCAGATAAAAGAGATCATCAGAATGCGATTGTTGGGGCTCAAGAACATTAGTCCTGATGAAGTGAACCGAAGATTGGATGCAGATTGGGGACTGTCTCTTTTTTCCTAGGATCTTTGTCCATTCTGGTTTAGCTTTAAGTATTGCTGAAGTATGTTGCTATTGTTCCCTGATTGATTAGTGGTCTTAAGTTTTGTTCAAGTATTGTTTAAGTATGTATAGCTTTAAGTACATGTTGCACATGATATTGGATGTAGCAGTTTAACTGCTTTCTGGATAAATAAAACACTTACTTATCCAAAAAAAATAATTACTTAAGTTGTGGTTATATGTAAATCTTATTTTATCCCTATTGTTTTTCTATTGATTTGGTTGGTTCTAATTTATAGGCTAATTACCTAGCTAGCTTCATCAAATCATGAGGAAACACTACTGAAGGTTGCATGTAGACCTGCTCATGGCCGGGCATCCCGTCCGGTTCGTCCGATCAAATCCGTATTGGATCGAATTTGGGTTTGATATTTTGTTCCGGGTCGGTCCGGAATAGTATTTTTTTAAATTATAATAATATTATTTTATTTAATTTTAATTATAATTATAAAAATATAAAAATATATTTTTCTTAATTGATGAACAGTAAATTCAAGACTAATGGGCCGGCCCGACCCGATCCAGGGCCGGACTTAGGCAAAGAGTATGAAAAACAAAACCGGGCCACGGTCCGGCCCGGCAGGTCTAATTGCATGTGAGTGAGAAGGTT
The DNA here is from genome assembly GCA_030761205.1 of Fremontodendron californicum. Lineage (NCBI taxonomy): Eukaryota > Viridiplantae > Streptophyta > Magnoliopsida > Malvales > Malvaceae > Fremontodendron > Fremontodendron californicum. Next base: position 34,413,142 of record JAULJL010000007.1, read on the forward strand.
TTTTTAGAGACAATTGTATGGGTGTGGCTGTACTCTTATGGCTGGCTATGCTTATAAAGAAGAGGACTGTAGCTGCATATTTAAAAAATTGGATTTGGTGGTGACTTCTTTTTATGAAACATGTGCTATGACAAATTGACAATCGCACTCAAATATTATATAAAGAGATTACATTTTATATCTATATTTCTATATTATATTTTCCACTCCTTTGAAGTAAATAGGGTTAAAATAGGTATTTAGTTTTAGGGTAATAAAAATTGTCTATAATTTTTTTTAATTATGAGTTATCTTTCTACTTTATTCAACATTATTATTATTTTTTAAAATTTCTGTTACATTTGAGAGTTATGTTATACTTGGGAGTTATATTACATTTGAGAGTTATATATAAATTGATATTTTTCTATTAAAAGTGTTTTAAACTTGATTTTGAATATATTAGTTATTATTGGTTTAATTGTTTTTTACTGTTACATAATTGTATTTTGTATAAATAACTTCATTTGTTTGTAATTGTTATAGGTTTGTAGAGATCCAATTATATTTTTAAGATTTAGCCAATTGTTTGTTGTTTTTTCCTCTCGGTTTAGAGTAAATAGGGGTAGTTTGAGAATTTTTTAAATGAGATGAATAATTTTGAGCAAAAACTTAAGTTTTCAATATTTGGTATTTATTAAAATTTAATTACTTTGAGTTATATTTTTGTGTCTTAAATTGTTTTTAGGAGTTATAATTGTTTGTCTTAAATTATTTTGGAGGTTAAAATATTGTGATGTTATAATTTTGTGTCTTAAATTGCTTCTAGAGGTTATAAATTTTGTGACTTAAATTGTTTTGGAAGTTACAAGATCGTGATGTGTATAAAAAACCATTCTTTAAATTGTTGGGTGCATGATAACTTCTTTTCAAGACTTTGTCATTTGTTTTTTTTCATCATTTTGGTTCATTTCATTTTAATTAACTTTTTCTCTTCGTAATATTCTTTCAAACAAAAGTTCATTTTTTACCTTTTCAATTCTAAATATGTTCAATTCATTGTCTTTTAAAAAAAAAATTAAGTTAGTAATATTATATTTCTAACTCCAAACTAGAGTAAATAGGGTTAAAATAGGTATTTTAAAATTTTGTAATTAATTTTTGTATTATAATTAAGTTTTGACTATTTGCTCTTAATAGTTTTATTGTTACATTTTAATTTAATTAATCATGTTTAATTTTTTTTTTTTTTTTACAAATTACATTTTGTGGTTTTTAATTTCATACAAACAATCTTTCTATGTGTATCTAATAGCTGGGTGACAAAAATTGCACCACTTTAGAAAGATAACGTATCAAAATTTACATTAAACCATAATTAAACTTAAAATTTAGATTAAATTAATCTGTTCCAAAATATGTGGACTGATAAATAATAAACATGCTATAAAGAAAATGAAAACTCAAAATCTAATAAGAACATAAAAAACATTTATATCTCAATATTACTACTTTGCGCACTAATATCTTGAGCATTGAAAAATATATCTAAATAGGGGTTTAGTAAGTTAGTAAACTGATGTATATATATTAAGTCCGGTGTTCAAAATCCTATTTCTTTTTAAAAGATAATGATTGATGTTAATATTAGATTGATAATGACGAGAATGATAAACGATTATAGATTTTAAAAGATATATTTGGACATCAAAATAAACAAGTCAATACCTTAAGTAAGTTTTATTTATTGGGATGTAATTTGAGTTTATGTTGGGGTGATTTATTATAATTTATTGAATCTTACTTTTTTGATTTAAGGAGTGTAGTAGTTAAAATTTTGGTTAATATCTACAAACATTTTAGAAGGTTTTTTTTTTTTTCAAGAGTTGCTTTAATTTAGTTTTTTTTTTTTTTTTTGAAAATTTTGTTATCCACATTTAATCTATGCAAACAGTATATTAAATAATTTGAAGAAAGGGATTAGGATGAAGAATTGAGTTTGCATTGGATCTGAAATTTTATCATTGTTTTTATTGTTGTTTTCTCATAACTGGTAATAAAATTTTATTATTATATGTTATATTTATCCTATTACTTTATTCTATTTCGTGTATATATATATATATATATATATATATATATATATATATTAGTATAACATATTACTATAATATTTGTGTAACGACCCATTTTTATTATTACAATTATTATTGGGCCAACAAGTCCCAAACCCTCATGATCAAGGTCCAACAGGCCAAAAATTTCAACTGGCCCAACAGGTCCCAAACCTCACTGGGCTTGATGGCCCAGCATGATCCCACAATCCCAAGGCCTACCAACAACCCCACAAACCCTAGCCGCCTCTCCACCGTCAACCACCTGACACCACTTGCTTACACCTAGCCCCTAGCCTAGCACCAACCCACCCCTACCATGCCCAGCAGCTGCCAGGCACCCCTTACGCAGCAGCCACCCAGGCGTTGCCACCAAGCAGCCAACAGGTCACCGACCCTGGCCACTGACCAAGCCCCACCGCCACAGCCCTCTATATAAACCCCAACCCAAAACCAGACCAAAAAAGAAAAGAAGAGAGATCCGAAGCAAAAAAAAAAAAGTGAAAATCATCAACAAAAAAAAAAAACCAAAAAGAAAAAAAAAACAAATAAAAGAAAAGAAAATAAACCCAATCAGCAGCAAAAAAAATAAAAAAAAAAATTGAACTTTGATCCTAGATCTAGAAATTTTGTGGTGGTTTTGAGAAAAACTAATCCAGTATTTGGGTAGAGGAGAATTAGGAGGGTGTTTTGGTATATTTTTGGGGCTCGGGAAGAACTTTGGCATGGCGGCGATGGTTGGGCTTCGGGAGAGAAAAATCAGGTAATTTTTTTTTTTTGGTTTTAAATTAAAATGAACCAAAAAAAAATAAAATAAAGCAGCATCGGTCGAGTCATGAGACCCGCGCGTGGGTTCGCGCCTGGACTCGACCCAGATGTTGTTTCTTCCCATTTTATTTATTTATTATTATTATTATTTCCATTTATTATTATTATTTTTTTATTTTAGTTTTCTTTTCTTTGCCATTATTATTATTATATATGTATTTTTATTTTTATTATTATTTATTATTTATATACATATATTTTTATTTATTGTTATTATTATTACCTTTTTTATTTTAATTTTTCTTGCCACCATTATTATTATTATCTTTTTATTATTTTTATTTCCATATATTTATATACATATTTTTATTTATTATTTTTCATTTTTGTGCATTATTAATCTAAAAAAGAAGAAGAGGGTTTCTCATTTACTTTTTCTGAATAATAGTTCTTTCGCGAATAAAATCATGTCCTCTAAATTAATTTCGTTAAAAGAAATTCTCTAAAAAGCGAACTTTTTCTCGGAATGATCGGAATATCAATCGTTCCTCGAAAAGGTTTGTGTAACAAAATAATTATCGAAACATTATCGAAAGTATCGGAGTGGTTCTGAAATTATTATTTTTACATAAGTAATTTCTCTTATTCCGGAATTAATTATAAAAGGATATTTTATTTTTATCAATTTCTCCACAAATAAAAATGTCTTTTTAAAATTATTTTTAATAAAATGAAATCTCCTAAAAATGAATTATTTATCAGGATGGTCGGAGTATCAATCATTCCTCGAAATGGTTCGAGTAAGATTAGTCGTCGAAACATTGTCGAAAATATCGAAGTGACTCGAGAATTAATTTTACACAAACAATTTCATTTATTTTTGAAATTAATTTTAAAAGGATATTTTTATTGTTTTATTTTTATTTTTACTAATTTTCTATGATTTTCCCACAAATAAAATATATTTTTTTAATTATTCTCGGTAAATGAAATTCTTTAAAAACGGATCATTTCTCGGGACGGTCGGAGTATCAATCGTTCTCCGAAACGGTTGGGGTAAAATTAATTACCAAAATATTATCGAGAATATCGGAGTGATTCGAAAATTATTTTTACACAGATAATTTCGTTTATTTTGGAAATTAATTTTAAAAGAACATCTTTATCAATTTTTGTTCTCTTCCCGTAAATAAAATATATCTTTTAAAATTATCTTTGGTAAATGAAATCTTCTAAAACAGATTGTTTCTCGAACGGTCGGAGTATCAATCGTTCCAAAAAACGGTTCGAATAAAATTAGTTACCGAAACATTATCGAAATTATCGGAGTAATTAGAGAATTATTTTTACATAGATGATTTCTATTATCTCGAAACTAATTATAAAAAAGACGTTATATTTTATTTTTGTTATTATTTATCCACAAATAAAAAATGGTTTTTTTTTTTATAAATTATTTTTGGTAAAGAAAATTCTCAAAACGGTTCGTGTAAAAATAGTTATCGAAAATATTGGAGTGATTCGAGAATTATTTTTACATGAGTAATTTCTTTTACTTCAAAAATGATTATAAAAAACATTGTTTCTCATTCGTTTTAAAATATACTTTTTGAATAAAATGTACTAAGGAAATTATTATTAAATATTAAAAATTAAAATCATTTTTTCAAGTTTAAAGATAATACGCGATTAACCGGTACTGTTTTTAAAACGGGCGTCATGGGGGTACTAATCCTTTCCCACGCGTAACCGTACTCCCGAACCTGTTTTTGCTTCGCAGACCAAAAAATATATTTTTTAATATACTTTAGTTAATTTTAGGATATTATTAAGAGGATAATTTTTCATAAGTGATCAATCACACTTAACAAAAAAAATATTGATAGCGACTCCCTGTATTTATTTTAAAAAACGTCGAGTGATCGAAAAAATTGTTATGACAATTACTATTTTTTTATATGTTTAGTATATTTTATATTTAAATTATAACACATATTTGGAGCAGCAATGCATCATATTTTATGAAAAATTATCAGAAGTAGTAATAAAATTTAATCAAATATATATTTTTAAGTCAAATATAAAAAAAATATAAATATAGTACTAAAACATTAAATTAAATTAAATTTAAAATGTAAAATAAATTTATAATTATTTTAAAATTAAGTATTCCTAGTATCATCTAAAACCTTCTCTTCTATTCACATTTATAAATTAAAAAAAAAAGGAAAAGAAAAAGAAAAAAAAAGGGAGGGATTATTTGTGACGATGAAATCCATGTATATTCTCATGCCACGTTAAAACTTAAACTTTCGTCTATATATATATATATATATATATATATATATATATATATATATATATATATATATATTTTTAGTAGTGCAACTGAAGAATTAAGATTTGGGTTAACCCGAAAAGCAATAAAATAAAGTGTTTGCTTAACTGATGTTAATAGACATTAATTAAAGATTAATTATTTATTATTTTAATTTTTTTATATTTAATATATTATTTTTAATAAATTTTTAAAAAATAATATATTAATAATATATTTTTATATATATAATATCTTAACCTACTGATTAACATTTTTAAAAAAATAAAAGTTGATGATTATCGTTTTTGGGCAAATTGGGTGGACTCAGGGCTTAACCAAACCCATTTGGCAATCTATGCCGCTGGCTGGCTTTTTTTGTACCCACCGTTTGCTTTGCCCACTTTTGGACCTAAACAGAAACAGCCCATTTTTAATGTTTTCTCACATCTCACTTCAATTGGGATTCGGGAACTGCAAATCTCTTTTCAGGTTTCACAGAAAAAGGAAAAAAAAAGAAAAAGTGGTAACCGATAACCGAGCTCCCCAGTCACCCTCCTCATCTAACCCATTGCCATTTTTGTCCTGGAATCCAACGGTCCCCGTCGACCCCACCCCTTCCTTCCAGTTTCGTCAGTCCCATCTCAATTCCGAAAGTCCCGAACCCGAATCCGAATCCAAACAAATAGGTAAGAGTTAGGGTTTCGTATAAGTATAAGCATAGAAACCCAGAATTTCACACTGTTCCTGTTTTTTGTTACCGTTGCTCTCTTCCTTAATTCAGCCTTTCTTTTTATGTGAATTCTAGTTCCATGGATTTGTCGTCTCAATCGACTGAAACGTCATCAACCCTCTCTCTAGGGCTAGTATCTCCATCGCCGCCCTCCCACCGTAGCCTGATCGCCGATGATTCCATTACCCTCCAGCTGGACTCCAGGGACCCCATCCACCCGGTCCCACCAGTCCCTCTCCAACTCCTCGAACCGCACCAAAACGGGAACCCAAAAGAAAGGAAGAGTTACGACGATGATGATGAGAGTAAGGAAATCGAAGAATTCCATATACTAGGGCATCCCATGTGTCTTAAAAGACGGAGAGATAGATGTTCTTTGTTGTCGTCGTCGTCGAAGCGAACGACGCTGGAACCGGATCTTGAGACGAGAAAAGCGGCCGTGAAATCATGGGGCAGCCAGCCGCTCAACGTGGCGGATCCCGACGTGTTTGGCATGATGGAACAGGAGAAAAAGCGGCAGTTCATGGGAATTGAGTTGATAGCCTCCGAAAATTTTGTGTGCAGGGCCGTTATGGAAGCCCTCGGAAGCCATTTAACAAACAAATACTCCGAAGGGATGCCGGGAGCAAGGTATTATGGCGGGAATCAGTACATAGATGAAATCGAAACCCTTTGTTGGAAACGTGCATTGGAAGCTTTTGGGCTTGATGCCGAGAACTGGGGAGTCAACGTGCAGCCTTATTCGTGTACATCAGCGAATTTCGCGGTTTATACCGGGTTGCTGTTGCCCGGAGATAGGATCATGGGATTGGATACGCCGTCTGGAGGGAATACGAGTCACGGATATTATACCCCAAATGGGAGGAAGGTGTCGGGTGCATCGATATTCTTTGAGAGTTTGCCTTATAAAGTGAATCCGCAAACTGGGTATATTGATTATGAGAAGTTGGAGGAGAGGGCACTTGATTTTAGGCCCAAGATATTAATTTGTGGTGGGAGTTCGTATCCGAGGGAATGGGATTATGCAAGGTTTAGACAGATTGCGGATAAGTGTGGTGCTGTTTTGCTGTGTGACATGGCTCAGATAAGTGGACTTATTGCTGCTAAGGTGTGAAACTGTGATTTACTACTATTTAATTTGTGCCTTTTGCTTTATGTGTTTTACTGCTGATGGTCATGGAGTTCAATTACATTGCTTGGCTATGGTTCTATGCTGGACCAGCACTATATCCACTATTCCATTTTACTGTTTGAGTTAAAATTTGTGAGCAAATCTACTTACTGTGCCATTGTTTTCTTAAATTTTGTAAGGCTAGTCTTTTAGAGGACTTTATGTGCTGTTGACTTCTTAAATATAAAGGTTGGTATTTAATGCAATTAATATTAACATAAGCAATATCAAACTAGTGCAGACTACCTATTGAGACTGGGGTAGCTATTCTGGTAAACTGGTAATTTAGATGTTTATATATGGAGATATTATTTCTAGTTTGCTTGATGTAAATGCACTCATGAGTTTTTAGTTTAGTCATTGTGAGGTATGGTAGAGATGGGAAATAATGAGTAACTTATTTTTTGGACATGCCTATGAATTTATCTTCGTTGTCTTCTTTCCAGGTTATTGAGTTTTTAAAATTTTAAGACAGCTGTGGCTTTTATAGGAAATTAATCCCAATAATATTGTACTTGATAATTTTACAGGAATCTGCCAATCCCTTTGACTACTGCGACGTTGTTACCTCTACTACCCATAAAAGCCTCCGAGGTCCCAGAGGAGGTATAATTTTCTATAGAAAGGGTAAAAAGCCAAGGAAGGGAGGGATGCTTCCGAGCCAAGGAGATGACAATGAGCAATATGATTTTGAGGAAAAGATAAACTTTGCTGTTTTCCCATCTTTGCAAGGTGGACCTCATAATAATCATATTGCTGCTCTTGCCATTGCGTTGAAGCAAGTGGCTACACCAGAGTACAAGGCCTATATGCATCAAGTGAAGAAAAATGCTCAGGCTTTAGCATCTGCATTGTTAAGAAGAAAATGCAGGCTAATTACTGGAGGCACAGACAATCATTTGTTACTCTGGGATCTAAGACCTTTTGGGTTGACAGGTACAATGCTTGTTGGCAATCTTCTTCTCATTCAAATAATTGTTACTATATGATATGAAGTTGAACCTACATGTGCTTTGCATTTTTGTTTTTCATTTTACATTTTCTTGTTAAATTTTAAGATCCTTAAACAATCAGGACTTGACCTTATATTGTGTGTTTATTGCTAATGTTGACTGTCTTGGTTCAGTTAACTGAGGGATTGATATTTATCATGTTTCTGGTAATTTGTGCTTGCAGTAGATGTTTTAATGGTCTGTAAGAGATAACAAACTCCCATGGCTGAGAAAAGATGACTATATGAGTACGGGATGGGTTAACTATTTTGATTCCCTTGTTCTGTCTTCCCCTCTATTTTATGTATTCTTTTTTCTGGGAGGGGCTGGGGGCCTGTTTGTTGTTCTGTCTAGTGACCCAAAGTAAAAAACATTCTTACTTGACTTTAGCCAGGGGATGTATTTTGTCGCCTACTTTCGTAGAAAATAAACATAATGGTTTTAGATCTCCATAATTCTTGTATATATATGCATGTAGAACTTTTCTATTATTTCATTGCTTCTGGTGATTGGGGAATGCGATGGTTAATGGTTTAAATGCCAAAATCGTTCAAGTTATAAAAAGAACTCAAGTTTCAAAGTTTTAAGTGTGTAGAATATTGGATCTCCTCTCCTCTCTGCTTCTCTCTGTTACACATACGAAACTTACACATCTTTGTTTGTTCCTGTACTTTTATCTGTTGCAACATGTCTTTTGGCTTTGCACTTGCATGCAGTAAGTTCTCTGTTAGTTGATAGAAGGGTCAAAGTATCTAGGAAGCCCCTGTACTATACCATCTAATGCAAATTAGTCCCTCTACTATAAAATTGAGTAATTTAGTCCCTGTACTTTTAAAATTGAAGCAAAAAAGTAAAATCATTGACTAGTGTAACAGAAACTGTTAAAAAAGCTGACGTAGCATTTAACTTTGTGTTTATTTGATGACGTGGATGTCAAATACTGACGTGGTACCAATAAAATTTATTATTTTAAGCTGACGTGGACAAAATAACAAACTAAGTTGGCAAGAATGCTACATCAAAATATTTTTTGTTAACTTAGTTTGTTATTTTGTCTACGTCAGCTTAAAATAATATATTTTATTGGTGTCACATCATCAAATAATACAAAGTTAAATGTCACGTCAGTTTTTTTAACAGTTTTCATTACACTAGTTAGTGTTTTTGCTTCAATTTAAAAAGTACAGGGATTAAATTATTCATAGTTTTTTAGTAGAGGGATTAGTTTGCATTAGATGATATAGTATAAGGACTTTTCAGGTACTTTGACCTTGATAGAAGTATTTCTACACATCCCTACTCTCTTTTATGTCAGAGTACGCCTAATCTTCCGAGTTTTTTTGTAGGTAAAATTTACGAGAAGGTGTGTGAGATGTGTCATATTACTCTGAACAAAATTGCTATTTTTGGTGATAATGGTGCCATTACTCCTGGAGGAGTAAGGATTGGTGAGTGTAGATCTCATTCAATTAAAGTTTGCAAGTGTCTTACCCTTGATGGGGGGAGGTTTAGGCTATTATAATGACTTTTCATGTTGATTTCTGCAGGTACTCCTGCTATGACATCGAGAGGTTGCCTAGAGTCCGATTTCGAGACGATTGCTAACTTTCTCCTTAGAGCTGCACACATCGCAAGTGCGATGCAACGTGATCACGGGAAGTTGCCGAAGGCCCCCGTGAAGAGTCTCCACAATAATAAGGATATTTTGGAGCTCCGAACACGAGTTGAGACTTTTGCATCTCAGTTTGCAATGCCAGGTTTTGACATTTGAATGAATTGTGAAGGTGCCTCATACCAAAGGATTACATTCCAATGACTGCAGAGGAATTGTCGTTCCTCAAAGGAGGAAGCAAAGATTGTTTTCCTGTAAGCAACCCACACCATCGTGTTTTCTAAAATGGTGGCTGAATGCCTGAAAATATTGCAACAATTTTGGCAGTTAAGGTGGTCGAGTTTTGAAACATTTTACCCTTCATTGCAAGTCTCCTAGTTGTATTTGCAGATTTGTTGAATTTTGATTTATAAAAATTTAAGCCCAGAATTCTTTTCTTTTCATCGTTTGGTTACAGTGAATCCAGTGTAAGATCAACAATTCGTTGATATTGCCTTTGTCAATGTAAAATTTAAATGCAATGATAATTGAGGTCTGAATATTCCAAAGGAAAGTATTTTAATCTCAGTCACATTATCTAATGCCAAACTAAACTAAGTTTTAATCAAATCTTCGTTTTTGATATACAAATCGCTTGTGGAGTCTAACAAACGAGTCTAATAATTTCATTTACGTGATATATATATATATATATATTTTTTTTTTTCAAAATATGAGTGATTTCATTTCATACTCCTGGAAAATCCCATGCAATCTTATTCTTTTTGTTTCTTTAGAGACACGAGTAGATTTACCTATATATAAATAATAAATTGCTTCTCATAATTAAAAACCTCTGATATACTGAAATGAAATGCAAATTTCCATCAGAATCAGAATAGGTACTGGATTAGTAATCTAGGGGATTAGGGGTTTCAATATTTCATCTTTCATGTCAGTATTCACGTGAAACATCATTTTGTTCAGAGTCCGGTTCTCCTTCGTTATTTTTCTATGCTTATTTAATATAACTTTAATCCACCATTTACTTATAATTTTTGTAATTTATGAGTAAATTTTATACATATAAAAGATAATGATGAACATATTAAACAGTAATGAACAAACAAATTAATGGATAAAATTCTTCAGCCGCTTTCTTTTTCTTTTCCTTTTGCAATGCTTCGGCTGATTTCATGGACCATGATTTTGAATGTAAAACTAGAGTCATACTATAAAAAAAAAAAACTTCAATTTGTGTTTTGGTTGTCAATGTTGTCTGGCAGACAGTGCTTTTTGGCATAAACTCAAAACTGTCTAAAAACCCATAATCTTATTGAAAGCTGCATCAAATCCAATGGAAATTCTCAGCAAACATCCTTTTAACTTTAACAGCTTCAGTACCAAACATTTTACACTTCAAAAAGGCTAAAAAAGCCTATCAAAGACGAGAGATTCTAGTTCAACGATTACAAGTTCCAATATCTAGTCGGGGATACTTTTTCGAGTTAGATGTCTAGTTTTTATTGGGTTTAAAATGGAACAAAATCCTTAAGATATCATGCCAGAAAAAGGATGTCTATCAACTGGCGCCCAGTGCCAACTGCACTTGTTCATGATGCATATATGTACTAAATCTAAAAAAGGTTTAAAGTGTGTTAAGAGTGATAAGACGAGACAGAATCCAAATTAAATTGAATTCGGAGTTTAATATATTGATTCATGTAATTATTTAAAAAAATAATATTTAACAAATTTAAAATTCGAATTTTAATATTTACATATTTTTATCCTATTTTTAAATTAGGATCTTCTTTGTAAAAAAAAAAAAATCCAAACCAAATTTCTTTGCCTCTCTCTTAATTTTGAGCTTTGCGTTTGGGGCTTTGTTTCAAAATATTACTCATTTATGCAAATTTTAAGTTGTTTCCAATTATTCATTGTTCATAAGGTGGTAGGCAGCACGCAGCTTAATGTTGTTGATGTTTTTCTTCATTTGTGGAAAATATTCAAAGATCTCATTCATGGGCACTGCCCATTATGTGGTTAAAGTTTATTTCCTGAAGGTATTTTAATCCATGATTTTTCAGCCAGGGCATGCTATGTTGTTTACATGAAGGCATAAAATGGTGGAAACTAGAAAGAGCCAAAGAGGTGGTAGTGGATGTACTTAGACAAAAATTGTTCATTGATTTTTTTTTTTCTTTTTTCCATTTGTCTATAATTGAAGGCATATTATTAGAACATTACTATCAACTATGTAATAGTAACAATTGCCAGCTTAAAAAGTCTGTTACTTGCCGATGAGACTTTATCTCTATGATAAGGAGATATCTAAATTTGAGAATTAATATTGAATACGGATATATTCAATTTTTTAAAAAAAAATTATATATTCAAAGGGTTATATTCATCTATATTCGAATATATATCAGATACAGATGTCGGATGCGAATATTTTATAAAAAAAATTAAAAATCCGGATAACATAAGTAAAGCATAGATTTTGAAAATTTTATATCTCAAATGTGAATTTCGTTCATTTATATGTTGATTTGGTTTATTTTATTGGTTTTTTTCAGTATATTTATTTGATCATAGTTGTATTTGTAACTAATTGCCTGATACAAATTTTCATCAATTTCTCTAATAACTAGAGTAAACCAATAAGTTAATTACCTATTGTGTATATAAAAGCCTTATGAAACAAATAGCAGGAGTTAATGTAAAAGAAAAAATTGGGAAATTAAGCAAGGATCTTAAATTTATGTGGATCTATAAAAAAAAAAATATTTTGACAAAATGGGATCAAATTTTGTGTGAAATGCATCAATAATTGAAACCCCAAAATTCAATCCTCTCTACACTTCATTAATCTTAGTTATGAAATGTCAAGGATGATCTTGATCAATTATTTTGTTTATGATGCTATACATGATAAAGGGGCAACTTAAATGAAAAAGAAAAAAAAAGGAACTAAAAGAGAAGGAAGTGAGGAATCAAACAACAGGAAGAATATTGGTAATGATTTCATTTAGTTTGAGACAACGAAACTTTGAAGGGAACTTTCATCATCAGCAACAGCAACTAAAATATTAATCGGTGTCTACTCATATTAATTAAGATAATATTTATAAAAAAAAAATTATAATTAATATATTAATATTTTTTACAATTTAATAAAAAAATATATTAATTACAAAAAAATTCTAAAATAATAATTAAATGATTTTTTTTTTTTTATATTTGAAATTATCAATGTTCGATTTTTTATCACTGAAATTAAAAATCTAATACTCTATTAATAAATCACACTACTATTGAATTTAATTGATATTTATAAACACACATTAACAAAAAAAAAAAAAAAAAAAACCTTAGGAATCTTTCTTTATTATGTCCTTTCCCCCCACTTCTTCCATTATTGTTTCACAACCGAAATGATTAGTCATTTACTATAGTCAACTCTAGAGAATGTCATACGGAAATTGCAAAAGATATGTTTGAAGCAAACATTTCCACATTTATGAGAACACTGTTTTTCTTGCTTTAAGAAAGAAAAATCATCAATATAGCAGTATTAAAGGATTTTTTTTCCCCCCCACTAAACTTCCATCAAAATTCAACTTTTTGCCTTATATCCCTACCAAAAAATTTTATTAACTTTGATATATACTGCTAGATTTCTAACTTCTCATATTTTTTGCTTAGCATATGTATATGGGTAATAATGCTATTTCAGGTAAATACAAACTTTGAATAGAGCTTCTTTCAAAGTTCTTTGAATTATAATTAGATGTTTAATACATGATTTTTATAGCATTTTAAACCAAATCAAATGTTATTTAGAAGTCTGACCCACATATGTAAACAAAAAAGTTTAGTCCTGTCAATATTTGTGAGCATGAGTCATTGTCTCATTAGTGTTTCAGAATGTCTTGTTAGAGGATAGCATAAAATCTCTTTTTTAGGTATAATCTTTCTTTTTAATTGACATGAGAAGGATCTTTGTTTTTAATAAGAAATTCAAAATTTTTTTGCATGAAATTGCTGTTTAATTTCTATGTTATTAATGTTCATTCTTCTGTCTTTTATTTTATCTGTCTTGTATGGTTTTGTTGCTTGATTAATTCTAGGAATGCTGAATCATTGTCCCCCCATTATTTTCTAGAAAAGAAAGTAATGCTGTGCAATCAAGCTGCAATTGCAGCAGTGATAGCCATGCAATTACATTCATGATCTCAACATAACTTTTCCATGACTAAATTTTCAAAACTTTTAATGCCAAAGACTTAAATCTTTAAAATTTGTAGTACTAATTAACTGCAATCCATAGTAAAAGTTCCTCCATGATTTCCAGAAATTATTAAACTATGCTCTAGCAAATGAAAAATCCACCTTAGAGATCAGTACATAAATTGACAATTACTATACTATTTATGAAAAGTGGCAAAATCTTGAGCATTTTAGCTTGATTTGCTTCTAATATGTGATCTTTTTTACCATACAAATAAAGAAGAATAAATGCAAGTAGAAATTTCTCATTAAGAGAAAAAGGGGCAAATAAGAAGCATCATAATTTTCTTAATTTACCTCAAGTTTTTAGATAAAAAGAAAATTGATCATCAACTTCATGTACATATCTCTGTAAATTGAATACAAGATTAGATTCTAATTTTTGGACAAGCAAGAACTCAAGGAGCATCATTTTCCTTTTCCTCCTGGATAACATTTTCTTTTATCTAACAGGAGAAGAATCTGCCCTCTGGCTCTGGATTTAAAGATCTTGCCTTCTGTAGAAGCTCATGGCTGTCTTATATATTCTTCTTGTTTTTCTTATCTTTAGATAGTAATGTTGCTTTTCTTGGAAGCAAGAATCATATGCAAACATTTGACTTCAACAGAAACAATAAGTTGAAACTAAAAACATGTTAAAAAGGGCCAAAAGAGAAATAAAAAGGAAAAACAAACAAAGAAATTGACTGACTTGATACTACTTTAACACCTGATTCTTTCAGTTTCACATCTTTTCACTTTTTTTTTTGGAATTTTTTTTTCACTTTTCTCTCTAACTATAGCTGCTGCACATGTCCAAACTTTATCATTCTACCTATGACTGCACATGTCCAAAAGCTTTTTCCTTCCTTCAACTATTTCATCAAAGAAATCATCAATCTGTCCAATTATAGTTTCCACCCCACATCCCAACAACCCAAAGCAACTCTTCAAGTTGTCAATCTTGTCTTGGATCTCAACTTCTGATCCATACTTGACAATTCTTTCCAATTCCTCTTTAACCTCTTCCATGGCAATCTTGGCTTCCCTAAATTCATACAGCATAATTCCTGGCTGCCCACCAATTTGTTCCATTTTATTAGATACCCTTTGATGCAATCTTGCAATTGACACCATGAAAGCTGACCCAAATATCACATGCCCCTCATGCTCTCCATGGACAAAGCTCAATTCAGGCCAATAATATACAAGCCCGCTAAGCAGGATCATTAAAATCAATGAACTAACATTCCTCATTGCATAAAGAACACCTCGAAAACCATTGAAACCATTCAACTTTGATTCTATAGGAACATTTTCATCAAATCCTAATGACAGTTGTCTTGCTCTTGCTTCCATTAGATTCCTATTTTCCTCTTCCAACCCTACAATTTCCCTTTGGCAGCCAACTATTGCCCGTATAACCTACACCAACAATCAGACAATCATAAAATAACTTCATTGACATTAACTAATATAAACAAAGAAAGAATACCCTATATCAAAACGTTCTGTTTACTACTAATGATATGATTTGGTTGCGTTTTTTTTGCACTGACCTGGCGAGAAAATTGAGGGTTGAAGTGCTGATGATTATCAAGTGAGGAAACAATATTGGTAGCAGAAGAATAATAAGTTTCCATCCCGGAAATGCCAGATTTGAGAACAAGACAGGCTTCCCAGAGCCTTGAGCTTTCATCCATGTATTCATCAAGCCATTTTTCTCCTACAGGGAGGTGAAGCTTTTGAACCAAAATGATCAATTGGGAATGGAAGGATCGGAGTGAAGAAAGAACTTTTTGGAGCAATTGGATTGACATGAAGTTACCAGAAAGGAAAGAGCAATCAAGTTCTTCAATTCCTCGGGTGACCAAGTTGTAGAAGCCATTGACAGAAGAAGTAGTGGTGCATGAAAAAGGATCCATAATGGAATTAGTTGAGAAAATTAATAAAAAGAAAACAACAAAAAGATGGTGTGGTGTGGGAGAAAAAAGTTGATGGAGATTGATAGATATTTATATTGGAAGATGAAGAAAAAGAAGGTGTAGAAGTGATGAATAGGGTAGCTTAATAGCTCAGGTTTCTATGGTGAAAACTGAAAAGGATTGTTGGGTGCAATTATGGGTTTTTCCTATAAGAGTGGAGGCGATGATTGGGAATCTGTTGGCTTCATTTTTTAAATTATAAGAGAAAGCAAAAAAGATGAAACATGAAAACTTCATGAACTTGTTTATTTCCTTTATAATTGCAGTACTCTCCCAAATGGAGATTTTAAAAATAAATAAAGATAATTTTTATTTTGAATGAGATTTATCCAAATTTTTTAATTTTATATTTAACAAATTTTATTAATTTACTTAATCTTTAAATATATATTGTATTTTAATTTTAAATAAATTTTTTTTATTAAATTTTAAATTTTATCAAAAAGTTTATCTTAAATTTTAAAAATGATAAAATCTGATAAAATTTATATTTAATAAATTTTATCTATTCATTTATTAAAGATATACTTAACAAATTCTATTTTAAATGTTACTAATCATATATAATGTAACAACTTACAATGTTATCGATTTTGGAATGAAATGAATGTTTACGTAAACATTTATCTTTCTGACATGAAAAATAATCTTTAAATTGTATTGTTAATTAAATTATTTTATTTAATAAATTATTTAAATTTAAATTTAAATTCAAAATCAAAATCTATCATCTTTTAAAATTTAAAAAAATTTCATCCCGTCATAGTTGAATTAGGATTCAATCCATTAGTTTCAATACATTGGTCATTATCATTTATATATGTTATGTAAGTGAAAATTGAATGATAATTAAAAATATATTAATAAATTAATAAATTTAAAAATAATGAATGAGTGCTGGGCCTGTCATAGTCGGGGAGAATTTTGTAGCTGAAAGTAAAATCAATCAAAACAAAACAATCTTTGCAGCAGCTCTTTATTCTATGATATGTTAGATTTTGTTCCTTGGGCTGTAAAAGTTTGACTACTTTAACTGAGATTCTCCTTCCAATTCTTTCATTTTGATTTGGTTCTCCTTTTGAGTTGAGTGCCCTTTGCCTTTGGTTCCTTTTTTTTTTTCTTCTTTTTTTTAACCTTTTCTCCAACATGTTGTTTTTCCCATAATATATCTTCCTAAGCCTACCTATCAAGCTTCAACCTTTGGGCTTTGTTGTATTCCTATGTCTTTGGTCAGTTTTTATTCTAAGTGGGAAGAGAGATGAGAGATTAATTACTTTACGTTTACACTTTACTTTACAAAGTGGGTTTCTTTTTCTCTTCCAAGAACCGACATTCTATTTTAGGCATCAAATTTTTAAGATTTTTGTTGTTGTTCTGTTTTAACTTTTGAAAGGAATAATAATATTATAATGTTTAAACATTTATGCTAACTGTTGATTCTTTGCAGTGGTATATCGGAGATGGGCCATGGCAGGCACTGTATAACAATGAAATGAATTTTTTTTTCCAATTAAACAATCAGTTTCTGATATATGTATGAATTTTTTTTTTTGCTTGCAATTAGATTTCATAATTCATGTATTCGTATTGTGTCTCATATTTTTTTTTTATGTTAAATATGTAAACATGAACATCTTACAAACTTAATAATTCGTGTATTTATATCAAATTTTATATTTTTTATATTAATTGTGTAAACATGAACATCTTACGACGTGCAAGACCAAAGCTTTTTTTTTAAAAAAAAAAAACTTCAAACACATCCTTTAGCTAAAGAAATGATGATCAAGTGACAATTTTACATAGTTTATTTGATTTATTAAGGATCTCTTATTGGTTTTATTATAATCTTGCATTGAGTACATGCACTAATTAAAGATCATTATCACTTTGAATCAAATTTGATCATTCTCTGATCAAGCTATTTGAAAAGATGTTTTTAATTTCAAACTAAGGGAAGAAAAACATTTCCCTGATTATGTGAGTCAAAGTATAATTTACAATTGTATAAGATTGTGCTTTCCTTCTGGAATATGCACTTAACTGAAGAAACATTAATCTGTCTGATATATCCAATTAAGTTAATGGAGGCTTTTAACCAACTCTTATTACATATGGTAATTTATTGGTTCTTCAACAATGAAAAGCTTATCGTTATCTCTAATCACTTCAATGGAATCAATTTCAGCCCCTGCTTCATCTGTTATAATCACATTTCTTGCATCAATCCCGAATTTTTCACCTGTTAGAAATGATTTAAGTTAATTGCTTGACAAGAGAACAATATATAGACAATATGTTTAATTCAGCTAAGTTACAAACCTGCAAAGTTCTTGAGCTCCTCAAGTGAATCTGGCAAACTTATTAGCTTCCCAGGCTCCATAAAACAAGATTCTTTCCTCATTAGAGGATGACCTCTATAAATGCTCACCCTTGGATGGTCTAATCTTATGCTTTTGTCGAATTTGCCTACATGTTCCCCTTCAAGCTTCTTCAATAGTACTTCACTAGATGTGGTATCAGTTACAGTAATTCGGTGGCCAATCTCTCTCTTTTGCAGCATTTCATTCAAAGTTGTGGAAGAAAATTCATATGTATTTGCATTGATGACATCTGCTCCATTCATTACAAGTAGGTTAACCATGTCTTCATGTTTCTCTTTCATGGCAATCTGTAACGCTGTTAATCCATGGCGATCCTTTGCATCCACACTTAACCCGTGTTTCAATAGTTCTTGCATCACTGTCAGATCATTTCTTTTTGCAGCAATGCATAAGAGATCACCAACAGTAAACGGGTTGGAAATGGCAGCACAATGAAGGATCCTAAATATTGAATGGTGCTTTGAGGATATAGCATCCCATAGTGCAGTGTTGCCATTCATATCTGCCACATATATGGTATCAGAAGATATAATCTTAAGAATTTGATTCATTCTCAGATCAATTTAGTTACAGTGTCGACATCTTATTTTACCTCGTAAATGTACATTGCAAGCATGCTTAAGGAGTACCAGCACACATTCTTCATGCCCTTTTGATGCTGCTATGTGCTGAGGAATCACACAAAATAGGAGCAATAACTAATTATAGATAGTTTTTATTAGTTGGATTTATTCTGCTCAGAAGAGTTCATGAAGAAAATAATCAATGCTCAAGCTTTTGAGTCTAGCTCAAGGTCCTATAGAAGAGAGCTAGGTAAGACATAACAATTTTAATCTATGTTGCTCCGACTCTTCATTATTCTTGAAGTACCCGTGTCCGACGAATATCCAGACATGGGTACGGGGATATGATCCTCCAAGGACCTTTCAAGTACATGGAAATCTTAAAAAAAATGAACATACCCGTGTCCGACGCTCACACCCAAGTCCGAGTAACATAGATTTTAATTGCTAATGCATGAACATTCTTTGAGGAACATGTTGACTGGGCAGATAATAAAAACTTACCAATGGGGTTCTCCCTTTAGAATCTCCTATGTCAGGATCCAATCTTGCCTTCAGAAGCTCATCAAGAAAAGCAGCATTGCCCGTATCGGCCACATTCAGCAAATTAATAGCAATGTTTTTTGGATCACCATCTTCTTCTCCACCCTCCACTACTAAACCTCCAATTTTAAGATCCTCCAGCCTCTTGTTATGCTGCAATACATTACATATTCAACCTTTAGTCCTCTGGAATAACTAGATTTTAGCAAGTAGCCCGAAAGAAAAAGAATTCTCAGACAAAAAAGATAGCAGTTTAAAGAAATCAACAAGAGAGGAATAAACTCTTGGAACTAGCAAATCAACTGACTTGAAGGAAGTTTTTAAGGACAGCAACATTATCTTCTTGTTTGGTCTGCATTGATTCAATCAGATCAGTGGTTTTGAGCCTCAAGAGTTGAGAAAGTGTCTTTGTTCGAAATGTAAATCTTTGAGGTCTGCAACAAAGTGCACCAATTTCTCCAAACATGTCCCCAGAATGCAGGGTTCCAACAACTAGCTCTTTCTCCATCTCATAGTCAATGATTTCCACTTCTCCAGACACAATGATGTAAACATCATCTGGTGCTTCATTCTGCATAATCACATCCTCTCTAGGTGGTATATATTCAGCTTTCATCTTTGCAACCTGATCATTATTTTGAAATTCCCAAGGTTTAATTTTCTTCTGCTATAACTAATGTACATTACAAATTTGACTAGGAGCAAATGCAAAATTATGTTGCTCTGACTCTTCATTTTTCTTGAAGTAACCGTATCCGACATCTGTGTTCGATGCATATTTAGACATGGATATGGGGACATGACCCTCTAAATACATGGAAAAACTTAGAAAAAAACTGAACATACCCGTGTCGGACACATACTCGTATCCGACACTCACACCCGAGTCCAAATAACATAGATGCAAAGTATAGTACGCCTACCAGGTGCAGCAGAATTTCCCTTGATATATCATTGAAAAGGTATACTTTCTCAACTGTTGGTAAAAACAAATGCTGGCAGATGTTTGTATAAATGGATTTTGGTAATTGTTCAATGAGTTGCTGCTGGTTCAAGCTCTCAGCCTTGAACCTCAAACACATGTAAGCCAATATCTGCTCTTTCAACCTTGGGGGCAACCGGTTTCTAGAGACAAAATTTGAAGCTGCTTCAATACTATTCCTCTGCACCAATATCAGCCAAAAATGCCATGAACCTCAATATATATATGTAGCCTAATTGAATCGACAAAATTAGATTGGCAACATTGGAAGTACTTACAAATTCCATGGTACGACGAGTTCCTTCAACCACTAAATTTGTCATGTTACCAATTATATAAGCAGTCAAGCCAAGGTTGAAGAGCATGTAGAAAATTATAAAGATCATTTCCACAATATTTACTGCATGGAGATCACCATAACCAACTGTGGTCATAGTTGTGATGGACCAATATAAAGCTGAGATATATCGGATCCAAAGGCTTGTTTCCCTAAAATTTGGATTCACTGACCCCAGCCATGTTCTTCCCTGGTGTGGATATCTGTCAGCTAGCAGGTAGTAAAGGCATCCAGCACAATGCACTAGAAATGATGTCACCTGCATTAGTGTAAATTGAGTCAACTTAAATTTGATCATTTTGGCTGAATTCTGAGGGCAATTTTTGTTTCTCTTTTTTTGTTTGAAACAATTCCCATATTGATTATTTTCAACCATGAATACCATTTACAGGCTGATGGGCTAAAAGACATGTCTTAGTCTAATGCACCAGCCTGTTTTTGTTGAAAATTATACCAATTAATTATAGTTCTTTTTTTTTTTTTTTTCTTCTTGATTTGATCAATCACCAAAATTTGATGAATTTTATTATTGGGGTTTTTCTTTTTCTTTTTTTCAAAAGGAATGAAGGTTGCAAATTTCACTCACAGCTAGAAGTCTAGCACATCGGATCCAGAAATAGCTGAATCTGATGTCCTTCTCCAGCCTACAAAGTAAATATATATAAAAAAGAAAACGTAAGATTAATGGGTGATAAGAAATTTGATCAAAACTTTGATTTTTTACTATAAAACAGAGAATAACGAAGAAAGATAGACTGTAGTAGCAATAAAATGAAGCAAAACCTGGTGAAAAGCTGCTTGACCCGCCTGAGACGCCAAAATCTGAGTAATCCTAAAAGGGAATATGAGATGCCCACTTTGCTTTTGCCAGTGAACAAGTAGCCTAGTGCCTCAAATGGAATAGTTGATGCCACATCCATTAAGAACCATGTTGAAAGGTACCTATCCACACCCAAAACACCCATAAATTTTATTATTTTTTCTCTCAATTTCCTTTATTTCCAAATTGAACTTGTAATTCTAAATTACCCATTTGGATGAGGTGTTTCAGTTTTCTGTATTTTTTATCCTAATCAAACTAAACTACACAATCTTTTCGTCTTTTCAGCCCTTAATTTACCACCCAATAAACACTACTTGTTTTCAAATCTCTATACAATTTTTTTTTTTCTTTATTTTGAACTTACCATTTACTTAAGTGCTATAATTACAGATTATATATTCAAATCTTACTTCCTAACGCTACTATAATCTGTGCTCATAAATGGGTTTGGAGGCCAAATATATTATCTGTACTATTATTTTTTAAAAGAATTCATATTTATATTTGATATATATATATATATTCAAACATAAATATAAAATATAATTTTTTAAATATATAAAAAATTTAAATATACTTATATTAAATACATTATTCATATTTTATACCCGAATTCAGATAATATTGGACCGGACAGCAAACATTATCCCTATTCCGCACCCCCACCCACTAGGCAAAAGTTTCTGTAAACAAATCCACTTTAGTTTGACTGAATAGGCTAAGCTGGCAAGATGCTACAGTCCGTATAGTTTATGCTGGAGCAATGATGAATGGATGGAAACTCTGGAGCAAATCAGATTCTTGAAGGCTGAAGATAATCGAACAGATTTTCTCTGCTTTATTGATATTTTTTTTAGGTCAAAATATTTGAAAGATTTTATATTATATTATTTAATGTAAATTAATTTTTATATTATAAAATTGAATAATTTAATTTTTATTTTTTTAAAATTGAAGTAAAAAGTAAAATTATTAAATGAATTATTAAAAAAATTGATGTGATATTTAACATGTGTTAAATTGATGAAGTAGATGTCAAATGCTGACGTGGTATTAATAAAATATATTATTTTAAGATAACATGGATAAAATAAATAATATATTTTCAATATTTGATGTGATATTTTCAACAACTTAATTATTTATTTTGTCTAAATCATCTTAAAATAAAATATTTTATTAGTGTCACATCAGCATTTGACATTCACGTAAATAATTAAATACAGATTAAATGCCACATTAATTTTTTTAACGGTTCATTTAGTGATTTTATCTTTTTGTTTCACTTTTAAAAATACCATAATTAAATTACTCAGTTTTATAATAAAATGATTAATTTACACTAAATGATATAATATAAGAACCTTCCAAATACTTTGACTCTTTTTTTTTTTTTTAATACTTTTTTCAATATTTTTTTTTATCATGTGTTTAAAATTATTTTTTATTTATAAATAATTAAATATTAATATTTTTTTATTTTAACACATAACAAAAAATATTAAAAGAGTATGAAAAAACACTAAAAAGAAACAAAAAATTACTAATATTTTCATATATGGCTTCTAAGAATCTAAAGGTTGCTTTCATTTTAATTATTAGAATAATTATGTGTCCTGGTCCCCTGTCCCAAATCAGAACTAGAAATTGTAAGAACATTTTTGTTGTTGTTAGAGTTTATCTTTTTAAAGATCAGTACAACCATAGCCACGTGGTTGCGGGTCAAACAACTAGTTAGAGACAATATATATATATATATATATATATATATATATGTGAACCAAGCCAGACCTTAACTGATTATTAACTTATCATCGGAATGGACTAATTCTTCTTTCATTACCAAGTTAATTGGAAACCTACCTTGTTCGAAACCAACCATTTATTTTTCATTTTAATATTATTTAAAATGAATTAGAATGATTATGGTAATTGAATGTATGTCGAATATAAATATATGTCCGATGTGTGTATATTTAATTTTTTTTGAAATATCATATTTTCATATCCAATTCGAATATATATTAAACACAAATATCATACACGAATAATTTAAAAAAAATAAAAATTTCAGATAATATAAGTTTTTAATAGATTGGTCTCCTTCATTGCTATATAATTAATTAAGAATGGATTTAACTAACCTTGTAGCAATTTTTTTTGAGTCTTGAACAAGCAATTGGGTTCTTGAATCAATATAAGCAACGAAAAATGTCAAGATAATATCAACTGCGAAGAATAGATCCACAATGTTGTCGGCAATGTAAAGTTTTTTAGGTGGAGAGGAACTGAAAAACGCTACTTCAAAAGGGTAAACCCATGCAGAATAAAATACTAAAATCACCATAAATGTTTCCCAGCACCTGCATATACAACCACAACACTCATTAATCATTTGAATTTGAATTTGCAGCTGTTCCTTGCTTATTGCTTAATTACTTAAATTCAATGTTTTTATTGTTGCAAATAACAGTTATGTTGCGAATACCCGTGGTTATTGATAAAATATTGAACTCTTAATTTTAATGACCAAGGTTCGTAATACTGTTAATTATTGTAGCCATTAATTAGATTTGATAAGGTTTGATCTGCATTTATTCAAGTTTATCACTTTTGCCTTTTTCCCTTCTTTTAGCATAAACTTTCTCTAAAAGCTAGTATTTTTCAGTACCAAAAAAAGAGAATAATTGATATGGGTTGGTGGGATATGCTAAAAGTGATTAAGGAGTAAACACACATAAATGCTTCACATTTAGCAAAGTATAATTAAGAAATGGGCCATGCAGGGAATAAGAAAACAGAAAATTCAAGAAAATTTTGAGAAAATTGAACTCAGCCAACAAAATTTGAGGGTTTTTTTTCAAGTCTCAAAGCTTATTTCTGTTTTCACCAAGACTGTAAAAGGTTAAAATTATGCAAATGTCTCAAAGCCAGAGCTAGGTATATCAAGTCAACTCAAAGCTGAACTGAGTCAAAGTACATGTCAAACCCAAGATCAACTCAAAGAAAGGAGTTAAAAGGTGAGAGACTTTATGCTAGAAGTAATGTTAGGAATAATAATTTAATCTCCAGCAAGCTGGGTAAATGTTTTTAACCTTCTATTTCTATCTCAACTGTACCTTTTTTTTTGGGTGCAAGTAAGTTTGGTGAGCTAAACCAAACATGAATATCTGCATGCTTATGTTATAACAGAAGTAGAACATAAGCAGGTTTTTTCATGTACCAACAAATTTTACTGATTCACATAGGAAAAATCAAAATGTTTTATCTTTATTTGACAACATATATAATTAATCTGTCAGCTCTAGCATTAATATTATTGTATTACGTGTATACCTGTATATTGAATCCATAGGAGAGATGATCCATCCTTTGGACTTTATTTGATTCTGGTTACAGCTTGAAACACCCAAAGGAGGAATTATAAGCTTTGACAAGCTACTCAAACTGAGAGATGTATCTTCTTCATGATCTGAATCAGAGTTTGGAGTATTTTCATCATTCTGGCCTTTCTTTTTTTGCTGCTCAACCCGAACCCGATTCATGCTAGAGGTTAAGTTGAATGCTTCTGAAGTAAGTTTCATTTCCATTTTTCTAAAGACAATTTTGAAGGTGTGGTTTTAAAGACAGTTCAATTTGGCTTGATTTTTCAGAGGGAGGATTGATTGAATGGAAGGAGAAGATGGGAGAGAAAGGCAAGGCCAAAAAGGAGAGTAGTACTAAGAGAGTTGATATTATTATTGTGGGTATGGGAGAGTAATTGGTGGTCCTATCAACCAGAAAATTAAAAAGAAAAAAGAAAAGAAATTAAGTAGCAGGATGAAGCAGTGACCCTGGAAGTGAAAAGAAGCCTGTAGGAAATAAAGTCTAGCTAATGGAAATGGGTAATGAAATGGAAACCACTTGCATTGATTGATGGATTTGGGATAAGATACCAAAATAGGAATGGATGAAATTCGAGTTTAATTCAATTTGTTCATCCAGTCATTTTTAATAACAAAGTTATTGTCTCTCTTCGGATTTGATATAAGTCCAATATTATAATTATTATTTGATGTGAGAAAATGGCCACATTTTCACATTTTTTGTTGGGATGAATTGTGATAAACATGTAAGCCAAAAAAGCGCCAATCAATCGAATCTAGATTTTAGAATGTGGGTTATAGACAAAGGTTGAAAGAGTTTCTCTTGATCATAATGACAAGCATTTCAATGTCTAAATGATATTTTTTTGTTCGATTCCATCCATTCGGAATTGGCCGTCTTAAAGCTCACGTCTATAGCTTTTTATCTCGACTACTACTTACTTATCCCCACAAATGACTGTAATTTAGACTTTAATGGTTTTGCTAATTGCAATAATTAACATTGCGGAACTAGTTTTAAATGCCCCCTTTCACACCATCATTATTATTATTATTATTATTATTATTATTATTGTTAATGGAAACATGAGAATAATGTGATTGAAAATTAGTTACTACATGCTCATGCAATGCCGGGGGAGGGGTCGACTTTCTAGTTCTTATATTATATATGCTAAATAATGGACTAATTTATTTAGCTGTTTTTATTTTAATTTCTTAATTATTATTTTTTTTCTTCTTTGCATCTTTCCTTTTTAAGAAATATTAAAATCTTGTTCAAAAATCAATAATGTCCTTGACAAAATAAAAAGTTTCTCTCATGTCTTATTTGAACACATGTCATCACCAATTATGCTCATTTTTATTTTCTTTATTATTATTATTGGTTGAGGTTTATGGTTGATTTGCCTTGGTGTCACAAGATGGATTTAATTTATATTCTCTTTTCTTTAGTGAGGCACAAATATTGATAATTGATATTATTTTAATTTCTTAAATTTCCACACTTTTTGGAGAAACCTTGAGCGGTCAAATTAATTTTTTCTATTAGCACGGCAAAAGACATGATGGTATTAGATTTATACAAAGGTGAAGTTATCGGTCTAAATTTAAATGTTCGTTCAATTTTTTAAAGGATTTATATAAAAATATAAATGTTTGAGAATGTTATACCCATAAAAGACTGTAAGGATATTTGAGTAATTTTATTATTTATAATCCTTATATATATGAGGTGAGTGGATTAGGATCCAGTCCATTACTTTTTTTTTTATTACTTTTCAATACATTCATTATTACCATTGATATGTGTAGGGTCCACTCATTAATTGCAAAAGTTTCTCTTGTGAATGGTGATTAAGATGTATTGAAAAGAAATTGATTGAAAAAATAATGGAGGGGAGCTAGACCCGAGGTGAGTGGGGTAAGAAAGGTTACATTCTCTCTATCTCTATACTCTTTATTTATTTTGTCTCTCTAGACTTAATGGATAATGATTGACTTGAGCGTCGGAGCGCGCACTTGAATACCAACTCCGACACCCTTGATCGTCTTTATTTTGCAAAAATTTTCATCAAATGATCATGATCAATTTTGGACATCAACAGAGAAAAAATGAAATTCGTTTAAAAAATTGTTTGGACTTTAATTCTAACATTTAAGATTCAAGCCTATCATTTTTTAATTATATAATATATTATTTATATTATATAATTTATAACATATAAAAGATAAATATATATAATATTGTATTATAAACATTAGAAATTATTCTAAATTATTCATGTTTAAAATTTAATAAAAAATAAAATTATTAAAGATTAAATAAAATCTAACATGTTTTTATTTTTAAAATATTTTTTAAGAAAAAAGTAATAAGGACAAATTTGGATTGTGCAAAATTTGAAATTGGAATTGTTGGATCGAGTTGGATTTGAATAAATATGTATAGTGCCAATATCATGTTTAACTTTGACCCTAATGTAGCTCGACCTATGAAGACCTCTAGATGATATCTGATCAATTTTACATATTCGTGTGGTAAATATAAAAATAAAAAATTATAGAAAAGCACTTTCTTGGTGGGATGTTAACTGTAAAAGAACCATTAATTCTTTCTTAATACGGTGGTTTGTAGTTATAATTACTACTTAAAAGTAATATATATATATAGAGAGAGAGAGAGAGAGATAGAGAGAGAGAGAGAGAGAGAATTATAGAGCATAGAAAGGTATTTATGCTAAAGTTATTACGTGTAATTGAAGTCTTTATGGATGTTTTAATTTCAAAGGAAAGAAAATAGAGGGCAAATGGGTTAATTAGATAGTAAAGAGTGTTCTTGGCTTATGAATCACTCATAAACTCTTCACTCATAAAAGGGCAAAATTTTCTAATGAATGGTTTTAATTTTAGTAGCAGGCAATTTTCATGTCTAAAGAGGCAGCCTGTCCTAAGTAAATTCGAAATATATAGGCCTGGCCGTCCTTCTAAGTTGGGTGCCTGCAAGTAATAAGCCAGGACTAACATAAACTTGTTCTTTCATACTTGAGTTGCTCTCTCTCTTTCTCTCCCTCTATTTCTCTTTTCTGATTTGAACTCGATTGGACCCGATTTAAAATATTATTTAATTATTAAAAATTAATTTTATTTAATTTTAAAATATATAAAAAATTAATAATATCAGATTAGATTGAGTTTTCTAAAAAAAAGAATTTAATTTTGTTCGAATCATAAACACTTTTATAATGCAGAACCAATTATCCTGTCTCGCATTAATCTTAACGCTTAAGAAAATGTAGTATTAGCTGATGCACATTCCACCCTGTCAAGTTTGGGGAGCAAATACAAATGCAAACGTCTATCTCATCAAATCAATCTATCTAAAAATTGGAAATGCGCCACACTTGCATTAATGCTGCAAACGTGTAAACGTGAATTGGAGCAGCAACCTAAGATGTTGTAAATACTCATAGGATATTTCACTATTAATAATAAGAATAACAAAAAAGTAGGGGTTTTCTTTGGAATGTAAATTTTCTTGGCCACAAAAAGAGTTCCAAATGCTATCACAGTACAACCAAGTTCTTGAACTTTTTTCATTTGTACATCTCACTTTGCTCAATATCTTGGGGAAGCCATCGTATTTTTGTTTTGTATTTTAAAGTAACGTATCGATGGACGTATTTTTTTATTTGTTTTTGTATTGATATGTATTGATATTGATATTGATATTTTTCAACATACTGTTTTGGGTTTATTGATATTTTTCATATATATTTGTAAAGCTTATTTTCAAGGTTTTTTAATAAAAAATAATATTATATACATATATAAATACATCTCAATTACATATATATATGTTTATATACAAATATATATTTTTAAAATTATAAATATTTAATATCTAATTTTTTAATAAAAAATAAATATAAATAAATATAATAAATTATTATTAATTAAATTCAACAGTGTAATTTAATAAATATATTTTTTCAATGAAATTATGAAAAAATAAAAAGTTATTATGACTAAAAAGTAAAAAGTATGAAGAACTGGTTAAAAAAATTAAGTGGAAAAAAATCAAAATTAAAAAAATTAAAATCTTGTATCAATCGGTACGGACTGATATAAAAATCGAAACAATACAATATTAAAATCATTTTATTTTTTTTCAAAATTGATACGTATTAATCGATACGATACTGATTACCATGCTGTATTTAAAAGGGATATATAGTATGTTTCAAAATTTTATATGCCAAATTACCAAAGTGAAGAAGAGGTGATTTTAATAGGGAAAAGGGACATTTTTTTTATTGGAGCCCACGTAATTTATAACTGGAGCAATGTACAACGACAAATCCAACCTGTTTGGTCGGTAAGAAGTGAGAAGCCTAACCAATTTGATCAGGTGTGGCATTGCCAATGCCATTGAGCCAACAGCCATCGACTTCAATGTCTTAAATTTGATTTGGTGGACTTAGACCTATTCACGGATTGAATAGTACGTTCGATTGAGTCTGGACATAAATATTTATGATCTAAACCGATCCGATTAGGATCATTGTTCACATATTAAAAAATATATATTTTAAAATTTTAATTATAAAAAAATAAAAAATATTTTTTTATTAAGAGATGAACAATAATTCGAACTCGTGGATCAACCCAGGCCCGGCCATGAGCACTGCACAACAACCAAATAGGATATATCTTTGGCTTCATATAGCATATTTTGTTAGATTCTTTCATGAATTTAAATGAACTATTTTGACTGCTTAACTAGTTTTGGCATTTATTTTTTTTCTAAATATTTAATCTACTCTTAACTCTCCAATCCGTATTTACTTAATTTATCTGAGCATGACATTACGTGTTTAAATTCTCTCGAACCCACAACTTCTAAAACTCTGTTTAACATATATACTATGCCATCTGAACTAATACTCAATTAATAAATTTGAAATAAATCTTGAACCACTAGTCACAACTAAAAATAATTATAATTTTTATTTATAACAAAAAAAAAGTATAACCTTGATCCTGATCACCCCATCTCAATCATGAGAAACAAGAACATATGAACCAAATTAGACTACAAATTTTGGCCTCAGTAAGAAACGTATGTTTCTAGAGATTACTCAATTTTAAAATCCGATTGGAGCGAAAGGGTGTGGCTGTGGCCCCAAACTAAGAAAAAGTCGATAGGGACAGCTAAAATTTTCCACTTTCAGAAGGATCCTTCGACGAAATACACATTAGAATTGACTGATCAATCTTATATTGGAAAGTAATAATAAGGCATACTCCTATTTTAGGCTTTTGAAAATTCATTATTTCACCTAACTAGACCTAAAAATTGAACTTAGATGTAAGAAAGGTTTAATTAATTGGCGATTGAACAAAATAGGGTAAATATGCTCAAATTAGGCTACTAATTTAGATTGAAATTTGGGTATTAATCATACCCTTTCTAGAACCGACCCAAATCTTTTATTTTTGGACATTATAGCCAAATTGAACCAAACAAAAGTTTTATGAATTTTGGTATACTAATTATAATTTGGTGGCATTTACTCTCTTTAAAATTGTAACAAAATATATATTTCCTTCTTGACATATTGCCAAAAATATTTCCATTTTTAAGGTACAAACTTTTGGATATATATTTGTTAATTTCCACATTTTTATGAATGGTCCATAGTCTAGCACTAGCTCCTTTGTATATATATCTTGATGCAAAAGCCTTGTTAAGATGTATTAATATATAGCTGCTGAAATAGCTTGGTTAAAATAGGTGATTTTTAGCCCAAAAAAATTAGTACAATACATATATGGTTAGTTTCTATTCGGACTAATACATGTATAATTTTCATATATTACAATACATATATAGCCCAAAAATTTGTAATTTTATCGATAGTTGAAATAATCACTTTCTAAAACCAGTATAAGATATGGGAAAAGCCTCTTAAATAATAAAATGACAAAATTTCATTTAAACTATGTAACATTTCTAAAATCAAAAGACCTAATTTAAATTAAAATATATTTATTGTTTGCTATCGATTTGAAAGTTTTGGTTTGAATTCACATATATGAAAAGTATAAAAATTTTAAAATAGAGAAAGTTACTTTTATAATATAATCTAAGTTAAAATATAAAAAATTATTTTTATACATTGACGTCTAATAAACCTGTCCATGGATCGGATCACGACACGAAAAATATTTTTTTTCCTTGTCCAAGCCCATTCGGGCCGGGCCCGAGCCGATATATATAAACTCATTTTACTATTCAAAAATATTAAAAATTTATTTTTATATTAATATTTATATATATTTTAAAATTATATTTAAATATATTTTTTTAATAAATAGTAATTCGAGCTGCGCCGGACCGGCCCAAATTACAAAATACTTTATCCAAACCCGACCCAATACGGGCCAAACCTACCGAGTCGGACGGGCTACCTTACCCGTGAACAGGTTTAACTATAAAAGATAAAAACTTTATGAATAGCAGTAGAGGGTTACCATATATCTTATTAAAATATATTCAAAATTAATAAATTTATATAATAAATAAAAATACATGTGAAAAATATTTTAATTTTATCTATGAAGTCTAAAAATTTAAACAAGATCGTCCATACTTCAAAATATATATATATATATATATATATATATATATATATATATATATATATATGAAAAGAAAACTTGCTATCCCACGGGCCCATGGCCCATTATAACAACTCAAAAGCTCACAACCTTAAAGAGTCCAAATAAGTTTTTGTATTGCTATTTAGCCCATGCCTAAGGCCCAAAATATAACGTGTTTCTCGCTATTCTTTTTCAAGGCCCATCCATATTCAGCAACTTCAATGTCCCAAATCCAGCAGAATCATGCTGCCCAGCTGCAATAAGACTCCCAAAAGAAGAAGAAAGACCTCCAATTCCAAATCCTTCTTTTATCAAGGAATTAAATCTATAAAAATTCCAGCCTAAAGGAACAATGGAAGCAGGAAGAATCAACAGCAAGAAATCTTCAGAACAATAAAAGAAAAAAAAAACCTCTTCACCACTTTCTGGCTTCTTAGCCTCCAAACCCACAGGTGCATAGCCTAAGACCGCAACCACCATTCCCACAACTCAGTGCCCAAACCATACAATCCAATCCCACCAAATTCTCATCCAAAACTACCCAATGAAATCATCAATTCACAACCAGCAACATCAATACTCTGCCCCTCTGAAACCACCACCTAAGCCACAAAAACATTACCGAATCCCACACCAACCAGGAGGCTGATCATTCTTAGCAGAAGTACAGAGGATTGGCAAAGAGGAGTTTATTTTATTTTATTCCCTTTGAATAGAGATTTCTTAAAGACTATGTTGCAAAATCTTGCTTGGTTAGTGTTGGCATTAATCTTGGGTTTAATTTGTTTTGTTTTAAAACAAAAATGATCCTCAACCTTCACTCTTATCTTCAAAGGTACTATTTCTTGGCAAATCCATCAATTACTTCGATGGAAGCCCCAATATGATACATCTTGCTTTAACCTTCATTGTTATTGGTGTTAGCCATTTACAACATACGTCGGAGCAAATAGCGAAAAAAAAAAAACCAACTAAACTGAAGCTTAAGCTATTAGTTATTACTAGTGAAAACCTAAGCTTCGTTGTGAGAAATAAACCCTTTTTATTTGATATTTGTTATTATACTGTTAAGGTATGTTCAATTATAACTAAAAATTAATTTATTAAAAACCTAAAAAAAAAAAATATTAATTTCGAATTTAATTAAGCCATATATATATATATATATATATATATATATATATATGAGGAGGGATCTATTTATATTAATGTAAAATTAAATTAATTTTACACACTTTCGTAATTTTTTTATACGATTTATATTTTTAACAAATCAATCGTTGGATTTAATAATATAATTATACTCGTCGTGCACGTAAAGTTTCGAATTGATCCGATATTTTTATCATATCGATCGAAAATACTATCTTTTTCAATATATATTTAACGGTTAAATTTTTTTTACATCAAACAAATAATTAAATATTTTTAATTTACTCAAAAATTTGCATGCATGTTTTTCAAGGTCTAAGCTCCGATCCATTTTATTTATATATTATGTAATTTATATCATACAAAATAATATTAAAATCTATCAAAATCATAAAAAGTTATCAGAACCATATCGAAAATTACCAAAACAATTACAAATGTTATCAAAAGTTATTGAAATTATATTAAAAGATATCAAAATTATATAAAAAATTATTAAAATTATATCAAAAATTATCAAAATTATATCAAAAGTTATCAAAATTATATCAAATATTATCAAAACCAAAATTATACCAAAAATTAACAAAATCATATAAAAGGTTATCAAAGTTATATCAATGTTGTCAAAATTAGAGTAAAAGTTACTGAAATTACATAAAAGGTTATCAAATTTATATCAAAGATTACCAAAATTGCATAAAAATTTATCAAAATCATATCAAAAGCTATCAAAGTTATCAAAATCATATAAAAAATTATCAAAATCATATAAAAAATTATCAAAATCATTTTAAAGGTTACACAAAGTATATCCAAAGTTACCAAAATTATATGAAAATAAAAAGTTATAAAGAATCATATAAAAAACTATTAAAATCATATCTAAGATTATCAAAATCATTTCAAAAGTTAACAAAGTTATTTTAAAGTTGTTAAAATCATATTAAAAATTATCAAAATTATATTGGCTTTCAAAATTATATCAAACGTCATTAAAATTATTATCAAAATTATATTAAGTGCATATATATATATATATATTTACTATTTGTACTTTTGGAGTTGGTCATCGAGCATGAAGTTCGCGTGCGTAGTGTTCTGTATTCTCACATCCCTCTCTTCATCCTTCAAAGCTATTGAGCTTGCTTAATATATGAAAGGTTGTGCAGTCATTTTTAAGAGAAAACAAACAATAAAAGAAATATTGAGACTTTAATAAACTGAAATAAACCCAAACTCACTATAAATATGACAGAAACCACTTAACCAGTACAAAGCCTACAAGCAGGAGCTAAGCAAGTTATACAAGGACTATACAAAACCTATATACAGAAGGGATAGCATAGCATGACAAAAAGAATGTTTTTCTTTGAAATCTTTGCGCATTTAGAGCCCGTTGTTGTCGTTATCTCTCTTCAATAACCTGCAGAATTCATAGCTGTCAAGCTTGCCACTTCACTACAATGATAAATGGTTTTTCAAGTCCAAGTTACCATGTGCCAGGTTTTGGAGAAAGAAGAGAAATAAATCCAGTATATGTACATTTCAATGTATTGAAGTGAAGCAAAAATCTTAATGATCAAGCAGAAAGTCCAACGTGATTCATTGTTTTACCAAAAAAATAAAGGGGGAAAAAGAGCCAAAAATCTTCAGCTGGTTAGAGCAATTTCCAGATTCTCTCATCAACCCAATGTTCTTGGCAGCCAAATGAGGTCAATGCTTGCTTCGTGGAACCTGATGATTAGATACACCAATCTAATACACACATCTTTAGATCTTCATTTATATCAATGAGTCTTTTTAAGCCATCCAAACATGTCTTGAAATGTTCTTACACAATATTATAGCATTGCAATTCTATGACTATGAAAGAATATTTTACTTTATGAAACACTAGCTGTCTAGGACCTGACCACTTATGTTCCAGATATCTTGTCTGAAAAGCCTATAAAACCAGCACCACGAAAGCATCCTCCTCAAACATGTCTTCTGCTACAAATAGTGATGAAAACTAATAAAAATTCCAGATTACCTGAGCATGTCTCCTTTATGCAGTTGTGGCCCGCTTAATGTCGGTGAGATGCTGAAAGCACTGCCATCACCATAAAGCGAAGGGTGGCCAAAAGGCATTGGTCGATCTGGAATAGGGGGAACTTCAATATCACCTTCTAACATTTTCAACGCATCCGAAATGGTAGGCCTTAAGGCTACCATTACATGAGCACACAAAATCCCAACCTGCACAAATCTCTCCATTATAGCCTTTGGATTTGAATTCAAAGAATCCTCATTATTGATCAAGGAACGATCCAAAGCCTCCTCTACTTTTCCTGACTTCACCAATGACCAAGCCCAATCTGTTATCAAAAACGCACGTGGTGAGCTTGATGAAGACAAATCAAGAGCTTTTCTCCCGCACATTATCTCCAAAACAACCACACCGAAACTGTAAACATCACTCTTCTCAGTCAGCTGCCCATAAAGAGCATATTCAGGGGCCAAGTATCCATGAGTTCCAGCCACTCTAGTAGTGAGGTGAGACTGACCTTCCCTACTCTGCTTCGCCAACCCAAAATCTGCCACTCTTGCTCTCATCTCACCGTCGAGCAATATATTCGTAGCCTTAATATCTCTATGATATATTGCAGGCTTCACTCCATAATGCAAATAAGCTAACCCCTTTGCCACATCCAAAATTATGTTCTTCCTTTGAGGCCAACTCAATGGTATACTTCCCGTTTTTGACGGGAACAAATGGTCATCAAGATTTCCATTTGGCATATAATCATAGACAAGATACCTTTGACTCACCTTCTCATCATAGTTTTCATCATCATCGATCATACAGCACCCTCTAAGAGGTACAAGATTCCTATGCTTCAAGTTGCTAATAATCTCAACCTCATTGCAAAACTCTTCATCTCCTTGAAACTCCGATTCTATAATCCTCTTAACACCGACTACTGTCCCATCTGGTAAAACCCCTTTGTAAACAAAACCGAACCCCCCTCTACCTATAAAATTCTTCTGTGAAAAATTATCAGTAGCCTTCTCAAGATCATGAAGTTTGAACCAAATTGAACCTGTATTGGGCCTCAATTTTGGCCTAGACCCTTGCTCCTCTAAATCATCAAAATTAGAATCAGATCTACCAATGTTTTTCTTTCTAAATCTTTTTTCATACCAAAAGTACAAACCCAATAAACTAAACGTAACAAAAACTGCAACCCCAGCTCCAGTCAAGCCAAAAACAAGGACTGAATGTCTCTTACTGGCTGAACTAGATTGTTCATTCAAAGTTAATGCAAAAGCACATTTCACAGCCCCATTACTTTCAGGTCCAAGCTCATTAACAATTCCAGCAGCATAAAGAACAATAAAATCAAAACAATCAGTACTGTGAGTTTTATTACCATCAATAGAGACCAACTTAGAATGAACTTCGTTACCAGCACGAAGGCAAGTATCACAAGCAGTAAGATCATTGAGATCAGACCTGCAACCCTGGTCAAGTGCAGTGGATTCCCCTAGCTTGGCAACCCAATCTCGAGTTGTTTGTATGTTGGCACAAAGATTAGGTGTAATCACAAACTGCATAGGATCAAAACAAAGGGAAACAAGATTACCAGGAAGAGAAAGAGAGTTGAGCTTTGACTGGTAATCTTGGAGACAAGAAACAGAAGTGGGCAAATCTGGTAGCTGAAAAAGAGAGGTTTCTTTAAGATGTAGGGCAAGTCCAATACCAAAGACTGATAATAGAGATACGCAACAGTTTTCTTTTGCAATTTCAGCTTTGGAGGTTGAGTTTGGGTGGAAGTTGCGGCAAAGAGATG
Organism: Fremontodendron californicum; assembly: GCA_030761205.1. Lineage (NCBI taxonomy): Eukaryota > Viridiplantae > Streptophyta > Magnoliopsida > Malvales > Malvaceae > Fremontodendron > Fremontodendron californicum. Next base: position 34,449,718 of record JAULJL010000007.1, read on the forward strand.
AGTTCCATGGGATTCTTGTAACATAGTTGAGGTCCATTGGACATTTTGTAGATGTGTTGGTGGAAGCTGGAGATGATGCAGCTAAGGTAGAGGAAAGGGCAGATAGGAAAACAAGACAGGCAAGCTCTAAACTAATCTTCATTAATTTCTGTCTATGCATTTTTTTGGGTTCAAGATTGATAGATTTTGTTATCTGGGTTTTGGTTTTTCAGGCAAAGGAAAGCTGGAAAGGAAAGATATTGGGTGATGACAAGAGGAAGTTGAAAAGATCGAGGGAATGATCCACTTGGTCAAACCCCATATATTTCACTCTTCTTCGGCAGCTGAGTTTTGTTTCTACTTTCATCCATGGCGCTTGTCCATCACATCAGCAGAAGGAGAGGGCTTTGATTGGAGCGTTGATTACACGCTACGTAATGCACGGTGATGGACAAGGGTTTGTTGCTGACAGAGTGCAGATGAATTTCTTTCTATAAATAATTATCGGCATTTCGAAATTTGTCTAGGATTTGATAACCTCAAATATTTATATTTTATACACTAGATGGGACAGGCCGGTCGCGGTTTGAAAATTTGTTTTGGGTAAATCTGAAAAACATACTTTTCAAAAACAAAATTATTAAATAGTATAATAGCTAAAAGTTATTTGTGAAACAAATTAAAAAAAATAAAAAATTATAAAAAAAGACATTATCAAAACAAATATACCCTTAATCAACAAAAAATTAAAAAAAGCAAAGACCCCTTTTTCTTCCCTGTCTTATTCCTGTGCATTCTCTCTCTTACGTTTCTCTCTATATTGAGATTTTTTATTTTGTGCTAATTGATTGCAAAGAATGAAGCTTTTTTTTTCTCATAAAAGTCTTTTAGATTTTTCAAAATTGTTGCCAACTTGTTCAAAATATTAGGTTAAAAAAGATTGAATTTTTGGTTTGGTCAACTATATTTCTTATTTTAATTTCAATATTTCTTTATGAGTTTTTTCTTTGTTTTTACTCATTGTCCATTAAATTTGAGATTTTGTGTTTTGATAATTAGTTTTTTCTTGGCAAAGAGGGAGAGATTTTTGTCTGTTACCATTTGTCACAGCTTGTTATATGTTCTTTCTAAGCCTCCTCATTCTTTTTTTTCTTCAAAAGCTTTTGGGAGAAAATAAGAGTTTTTCATATTGATGAATTTTTTCTTTTTTTCAAAGTGTTAATAAATAATTAAAGAAAGAGAAACTCAATTCAAAATTTGCTAGAAAGAAAAAAAAGAAGGTAAGGTTAAAATTGTATTTTCCTTTTCTTGTTAACAATTTTAAAGTCTTACGTTTCTCTTTTACAAATTATTTTTATCCATTATACCATTTAATAAATTGTGTTTTTTACACTGGATGTTTTTCAATTTTTCCCATTTGTTTTATTATTAAAAAATTATTTTTATATTTTTATAATTAAATTTAAATTATTTTTTATATATTTTTTATAATTAAATTTAAATTATTATTTTTTATTTAATAAATAATAATTTGAATCGGATCGATCTGAATTATCAAATTTTTATCTAAACTCGATTCAATTCAAACTAAACACTAAATAAATAATTCGATTCATTAACAGATTTTGATATAAAATGAAAATTACTATCAAACAATGGTAACCTTAAATAAGGGAATATACGTGAAAATTAATTTTCCATCCGAAAGAAAATAAAGTCAACAATCTTGACATTATTATCAAAAATATCTTTGACACAAAAGACAAAGAGCCAAAAACCTAAGCAATTCACACTTTAAAAAGTTACTGAATTATAAGGAAATCATCCTTGAATTTCCCGTCCATTTTTTAATTAATTTTAAGATGAAATTAATTCTGGCTTAATATTTTTCTTGTAATTTGATTTTTTTAGTTTTTTTTCTTTACTTCCACAATTCCAGTCCCAAAAAGGCATTTCATGATCCTCATCTATTGCTTGACTTTTTTACAAGAAAATGATTGATACTCATGTGGATAAAAAGTTGAATCTGATTAGTCAGTTAAATCAATTGAATCAAAAATAAATGATCTGTTTGATAATAAATATAAATAAATTAATTAAAATTTTAGTGAATCAATCAAAAACCAATTAAATTAGTTAAAATCGAATTAAACAGATAATTGAACAAATTCAGGTTTATTATTATTATTATTTTATTCATTAAACCGGAAATAGCATGGTTTTAACTAGATCTGACAATATTGAACACGACACAAACATGGCATGAAAAATATAATTAAAACACGACACGAAAAAAGAAAACCACGAACACGACACAAATGGCCGAATGCACGAACATGTCAAAATGTATATAATAACACGTCAAAATTTATAAAAATATAAAATACCTTAAACACGATTATGACACGAGAAAATACACAAACACGATATCGGATACACGAATTGCCAGGTCTAGTTTTAACTTACCTTCCCCTCTTTCAAGAAGTACAAGCAGGACGAGTACCACTCCTATTATATTCTCTCAACCACTGCCAGGAGAAAACCTCCCCCAGAAAGCAAAAATGCTCGAGTGCACCCTGGAAGAACTGTGCCATGGAGGGCTGAAAAAGATCAAGGTCGTAAGAGATGTCATCTCAGATGAAGGGTACATTACTCTCCTTTCATACATCATCCTTTTCCTCAGTACTTGTAATGTTTAGAGGTAAACAGAATTCATAATCTGTAGCATTAAGTCAAAGATCTGATACAATGTTAAAGAGTAAAAGGCTTATAAAATAAAGAATTTAAATTGTTGCATGGAACTTTAATAATGTGTTTTAATTTAACTTGATGCAAAATGTCGACAGAATAATCGTCCAAGAAGAGGAGGCTATTATATATGTCCTATATCCTATGTTGTTTCGACTCTTCATTTTTTTTTTTTGTTGAAGTACTCATGTCCGACACCCGTCCCCGACGCATATCCAGACATGAGTATGGAGATATGACTCTCCAAAGATCCTCCAAATACATGAAAAAACTTGAAAAAAATTGAACATACCCTTATCGGACACCCATATCCGACACTCACACCCGAGTCCGAGTAACATAGCCTGTATCTTTGTCTCTTTTTTTATTTATTTATAAATGCCCTGTTAATCTTTCTTCTTCTACAAAATTGTCATTTTATTCAGATAGCTTATCATCTATCTGTTATGCAAAGCCATCACAAAATGGTATTGCATATTTACTCAAGTTCTCCCATCACTATATATAAAAATAAAAAGGTGCAAGTTTTCAACTCTTTATAAATATGAGCTACAGTAAACAATTATTATCATTTTTTCAAAAAAGAAGTGTACAAGAAGAAAAACGTGTTCATGGCATATCATTGAAGAATGAAAAGGGATCGAGACATTACGCAATAGTGATAGTTATATCTGTATGATTTCTGTTGAGTCAAGAACTGGAGTTCTTTACTGGAGGAGATTGCCGAGAAAGAAAAGGAACATGCACCACTGTCCCAATAATATCTTCTCCAACAATTACAGTGTCTCCACCTGAAGCTGCTTGCCTCTTGATGTAGCCTAAAGCTAAATGGTCAGATTCCTTTCTTCCAGTTGTATAGCTTGTCAGCTTACCCACCTGCAGGAATTTAAAGAATAGCTTTGTGTTAATAGTTCCCAAAAACACCTAAAATATAAACCATAGGTGAACAAATTGCCTCTTAATTTCAATATATACATGTATTTCAATCTTACAGATCACTTTAGGGAAAGAGTCAGACTAGAACCTTTTTCCCATTAACTGTAATTGGGCTGCCAGGTTCTGCTGGTGCTGACAAATGAATTCCCCATAGTCTCTGTTTAACTCCATCATATGTAATGAGTCTTGATATTGTCTCTTGTCCCTTATAACAGCCTAAGGATAGTAGAGTTAGATACAGCACCTTTGTATTTTTTTTTAGCAGATATTCAATGTAAGGATTAGCTACCTTTGTTCAAAGAAATTGAGTTCCAAAGACCAGCCTCCAAAACATTAAATTCATTAGTGAGTTCCTTACCAGGAGCTGGTCTTCCTGCAAAATTTAGATTTTCCTAAGAATGTGTTACAAAACAATTATTCGGGAAGAAAAGAATATTAAATTGATTAAATCACAGAGCTACTCAATAACTATTTTCCTAGACTGCTTTTTTAACAAGAATAGTAACAAATGCTCAAAATGCTCCACTAGAAGTGCACTGCACTTAGCAAATGCTAGAATTTGATATTCTGCATTAGCAAATAAGTAAACCACGTAAGCCATGACAAACCAACAAATCAAGAATTACCACCTTGTGTAATCCTTAGTTTTTCCCAGGCATTAAAACCCAACGGAATAGCACCCTGAGATAAAAGAGTTTTCCAGACTGATCCGGCTGTCGCTGGTGACATCAACAATGAAAAACCTTCTTCAGAAATGATATTTCCCACCCCAACAGTTAGAGGCATACCATTCACCTGAAATTGGATAACAATCCTATTTTTTATTCACTAAAATAAACATTAAACAGAAAAAAGTTTTACTATTTTCTTATTCTAAGTACTATTTTGACATTAGAGAGTCTTACAAGTATAGAACTTACCTCATACTAATACAAAATATGAAAATACAGAATAGTCCAAATGTACAAACATTTACAACTTGGCGTTGACAAAATACAGATATCTTACGCTATAATGACGATTTGTGCCATATGGTTGTCCAACAAGATCACTGAGATTCAAATTAGCCATCACCTGTTTGCACATTACAACAAAAATCATTAAGATTATCAAACTAAAACCAATAAAAAGAGCAATGTAATGGAAGAATAACAATTTATACAAATTTCCTTACTTGGGTGCTCTTCGGACCTGCTAGAGCAAATAAGCAAGTTTGCTTGGTGATGTCTTGAATCTCTACCTTATCAGCAAAAAATATGTACCTGCATAAGAAAAGCTTAGCACCACGGACCTAGATTTCTACTTTTTTTTCTTCCCTTTTTCTTGACAAAGCTATGCAGGACAAAAAAGCAAAGACGGGAAGGATCTCCAAGAGATAGATGAACATACTTATTAAGCATTTCAGTTATGTTTCCACAGGTCTCTGGTGAAACCATCAATATAACTGCCTTTTTCTGTGAACGTAAACAAAAGCCTAGTAAGTCAAACAAATCAACTAGAATCAATCCATTGCTAAAAAGGCAAACTAAAGATCATTAGAAATAGTAAAGAAGACTACCATAATCCATGCATAAGCAATATCAATTGTCCTCGCTGTTGGCGTAACGAAAACTGTATCACATCCCTATGAAATTTCATTGAACAAAATCCAATCAATTTGAATCAAATGAAGCAAAAAAAAAAAAAGAAGCAGAAAAAAAGGGTATATCTATCTACTACTCCCCAAGAAAATACATACCTGCCCTTCACTAAGACATTCAAAATTTGCAGTGGTTTGGTTGTGAAGAAACTGAATCCGGTCATCTCCACTAACTTTAACAATTCAATCCAATAAATGTAAAGAATAAATCATTGTAAGTAAACCTCAAATGAAGTGAAGTAGGAAATAAGCAGAGACACGTACCTCTTATCCTTCCAAAATTTGAAAGGTCCATAACCTAAAAGATCCATCAAATCAAAACAAGGATATTATTAGAAACTAGTAAGAGATTGAAGACATTGAATGTAAAGTAGAATCTTAATTATCCAAAAAAAAAATTTAAAGTAGAATCTTACCACCACCCCATTATCGAATGCATCCAAAGCTTCATCATCATTGTCAAACGTTTCTATTATTCCTTCCTCTGAAACCTTTGCTCCTTCAGCTGTAACTGTATCCTGTAAAGAGTCAAATTAAAAATCCCACAACCATAACTTTTTCGAAGGATAAAAAATAAGGTGGGGAAGGGGGGAGGCTATACTAGGAAGTCGTGATCGATAGGGGGAGGGGAGAGTTCGAAAGGTAAAGCGGCGATAGTAGAGAAAGATTTTCTCGATGAGAGCTTGTTCTTGGTGGAAAACGCTGCGTTTCGGTAAAGAAGAGGAGCGGCTCTGGAGTATTGAAGACGAGCGGTGGAACGGCCAACCAAGTTAACCAGGCAAGGCGTTGCCGTCGCGGTCACAGTCGTCATTCCTTCGTTTGTAGCAGCGGCTGCCGGCTGGAAAGTGGAAAATATCTTAACAACCTCTTTAACTGTTGAGTTGGAAGTTGGGAACTCGGATGCAAAACCCGGTTAATAAAGTTTCTGCTCTAAATTATAATCCTCTCATGTCAGAGAGTACAAATATTTTAAGATAAAATTGGTGAACAAATAATACTACTCATATATTAATGGTGTAGTAAAAATATTAAGAATTATAGGAATAAATATGATAAAAATAATTGAAAGAAGTAAATATACCATATTTTGAAGATTTAATTGAGTATTGAAGATTTTTTTTATACAAATATTTTCATAAAAATCTTTAAAGAACAAAAAAAAATGTATTTTGTTAATACGAGAGATGTGAAATAAAACAATATAGAATTTAGATTTAATCTAGTTCATTCATGCAATTATAAGTTAAAATCTGAAAATCAACATGTGTAACGGTTCCTTTATCCCCAAAGCTCAAACTGCAATCTTTTTTGTAAAAAAATATAAAAATAAAGCGGCAACAATAATTATCATTATCAATTTTATGAAGAAAAAAAAAACATAAAGAGTTCGAATATATGACAATCAAAGTAATTCAATTAGGCACATAAAATTTTATCTTAATCAATTCCCCAATACAAAGCTGGTTTTCAGAAACTATAACATAACAATTACTTTAGAGTTAATTGCATAAAATACCTTTCAAAATGGCTAAAGCCTATTTTGACATCCATCCATGTCAACTCTGCTTTCTTTTTACAGTTTCCTAGGTGAATATGGAAAGTGTTTATCTGTAACATATTGGTTTTGTACCAAATAGTTATGCAAATTCATCTTCGCTATATAAGATTAGAACATTAGCTATACAAACATCTAACACTAAAACCTACCATCTGATCTCCATCGCTTTCAAAAGTGGCACTGGCTATTGGACGTTCTGCGTTGCACGATTTTCATGCCTAGGGGAGTCGGTATAAACCTGCTCTTGTTCTCTCACATCTCTAAACATGGAAAGAAATGAATTGAGACTTTCAGATGAAGCACCTCCCAGGATCCATAATAACAACGAACTGAATGAACTCATAGTCCCAGGATTAGGACCAGCTTCAGCTTGCTGTAGCTCAGGTTGTCCGGGAATCTCCATAGTGTCGCCACTCTGGCCCATGCTGTCATTTCCTGAGTGTCCTCGAGGTCCAGCAGCTTCTCCGGCTCCATTTGCCGGCACTGCTTGGTCAGATCCAGGTCTCAACCCTAGACCAGAGGTTGGATCTGTATTAACCGGACCCGGATTCCTGGTGTTCAATCTTGTAATGTGTAGAGTAGATGCAAGTATAGTTGAGGAGGTGATATGGAAGTCTGGATGCTGCTGAAGCTGAGACCGACGATTTTGCATAAACCTTTGAAGTGCTGGTACCTAGAAGTAGTGTAACATGTGTATAAGAGCTAGAAATGTACAATTTTCATTTTAATATAATAAAAATGGGAAATTAATTCTTTTCCCCAACCCGCCACTTGTGCCACATTAGCATTCTTATATCTAACATAATCTAATATAGGAATAACAGTAAATAAACATCCAATGTGGATAGTCTCATTATCTGACAAGGGCATTTTTTCATTTCATTAATGTTCAAACTTAAAATCGCAAACTGAATTGATGTCAAATATATCTTTCCCATATTTGTTCAAAGCCCTAAATCTCTGAAGCAAAAGCGGAAAAAAATCCCGAGCAATCAAAAAATTGACACATGGACTTTTCCAAATAAGTATATATACATCTTGAATCATAGGAGGCAAATATTAGTTGCTCCGACCAATCTGCAACACCTCCCTAATCCTGCCTGTCGTGGCAACGTCATAAAAAAAAAATACATTGTTTTATTTCCTCTCTCTTTCTCTCCCTTTATTCCTTCATTCTCTCACAAAATCGCAACTTTCTCACTTCTCCACTCTGTCATTTCTCCACACTCACCTCACTACCTGACGATCTTCGCTACCACCAATGTTTCTCTTTCACACCCAACCCTCTACTATCTTTACCCTCCCAGTGCCTCTCTCTTAAATTTGCATTTTCACCAATTTAACTCTCTCAAATCTCACAAACCCATTTCATTCACGCAGACAACATACAACCAGTTGAGACTGGCTTTATTGTTCTGTGATTTGTTGACATTGTTTTTGCTCAGTTGTTTTGACTTTGGGTATTTGGGTATGGATTCTTTGTGGGTGAAATAGGTTATCGATAGGTGTCTAGGGTTGTGTATTTGTTGGTGAGGCTGTTTTCCTAGGTATAGTATGCTGGAGGCTACAGACTTTTATTTCCTTTCATGAACTCTTCTTAAAATTAAGTTTGATTTTTAGGTTTAATTCTTGGGCTTGAGTTTTAAGTAACTTTATGTGATAAGATTAGAATCCAGACTTTTAGATTAGAATCTATAAGCAAGGCAAGAAAGAGGAGGCTGGTGGTGGCAGATTGGTGAGAAGGAAAAGTCTAAATTTGGTAAGCATAATAAGGATCAAGAAGATGTTGAGTATTTGACAAAAACAAAAAGAGGAATTCAAGGCGAAAATAAAAAGGGTAAATTTGAAAAACATACATTTTTCAATACAATAATTATTAAATGGTATAATGAGTAAGAGTTATTTGAAAAAGATAAATGAAAAATATAAAATTGTTAGAAAAAAAATTGTAAAGGCAAAATTACCTTTGATAAAAAAAACCTTCTTCTCTCTTTTCCTCTTATTTTTTAATTTATTTTTTTAATTAAAAAATAAATTTTTTTTAATTTAATTTTAAAACATAATTTTTTATTTACTTTTTTTAATTAAATAAATAATAAATAACACAAATAATATTTCTAAAACTAAATTTTTTTTTTTTTTTAAATTTAAAAAAAATATATTTAAATATTTTATTTTTTAATTTATTTTTAATTAAATTTTTTAAAAAATAATAATTTTTTAATGGAAGGAGAAAGGAAAAAGAAGTTTTTCATTAAGGACAATTTTGTCTTTATAATATCCTTCCTAACAATTTCTAACTCTTAATTTTTTTTTTTTCAAACAACTCTCAACTATTAGACCATTTAACAACTATTCAATTATTGAAAGCATGTTTTTCATATTTACCCAAATAAAAATCATGTCTGCTACAATGTTTTGATAACATGACATTTCCACATCAGGTGCAGTGAGGGAGGTATTAGACCAGGCAATACTGGACACGACACGAAAAAAAAACTAAAAACACGATACGAACACAACACGAAAAAATAACACGAACACGACACGAATACACGAATGTCTCAAAATCTATTTAATATGAATTATTAACGTATCAAAGTTTATATAAATATAAAATACCTTAAACACGATTATGACACAATAAAATACATGAACACGATACGGGTACACGAATTATCAGGTCTAGAGGTAATATAAATTGGTGGCATCTAGCATTGCTCATATACATAACCCTTTTTCCTTGTCTTGCTCATATGTCTTCGTTAAATAAATTGTTATATTCGTTATTCATCAGTTAATTACTATTATCACTGGGAATGCTATAATCATTCCTAATCATAAATATTTGCATGATATTGGAATTTGAAGATTGTACTTTGTGGTTGTTCCCTCTAAATCAAATTTTAGTTGTCTGTGAGTATATTGCCACCTTATTGTGATTTTATTAAACATATAATAATATTACATGCATTGATTAAATATAAGATTTAAGGTTCTCTACTAGTGTGACATTATTTTATAGGTGGTTAAGGATTCAGGCCTTTTATTAGTGTTTTTCTTTATATTTTCTTCTTATGCTATAAATTTCGTTTATTATTACATTTAAGTAAAATATAAAAAGAAATTAAAGTGAACTTCATATGTATTTAAAACAAATAGTTCAACGGTTATTAAATTATGAATTCACATGAAAAAGACAAAAGAAGTAATCAATAGGAAATTAATTATTCAAATTTTAATTTAGAATGAAAAACCCGTGTGAATGACGGTTTAAAGCTAAGGCTGTTGAATATTAGCAGCTACTAATAGAGTAGTTAAAAAATGATACCCAAATCATAAAAAAAAAACATAAGGAAATTGCAAGCCTGTTCAATGAACATTACCTCAAAACGATTCCAGAAGTACAGAATAAGGTGCTGCATAAATGCTGCAGCAGTAGAGAGAGCCAAATATGAAAAACCTGGAGAAATTAGAAAAATAGACTTCAGATAAAAGAAAAGATTTCCAGCAAAGCAAATCATACTATGAACAGTATAGGATCATACCATATGCATAGGAGAAGAAATAAATGTGAAAAACCAGAAAGTAGAGCAAAAAGAAGCGAGGAAAGAACTTCATTGATATCGGTGTCCGAACACTGCAATTTAGTGACAGAAACAATCATATTGAATAGGTATTGCATCAGAAAATATAAAGTAAACTTGTTTATTGTACATATTAACCCAAACCCGATCAAAAAGCAAAAGAAGCTACAATGATAATCTAATTAACATGAGATGATTTCTAACATATAGTAGAGACTAGAGAGTTTGAGCAAGCCATTTGCTCAAATAGAAAAAATACACAAAAGCTACCTACCTAAGAAACATGCATAATCCAACTCTTACTAATTTAGAGAGAGAGAGAGACCTGATCAGTATAAATAATTCACACAACCAGACAAGAATTAGAACCATGAAAGCCAATAGCTGATCATCATAGAACCCAAATAGAAAAAATAGGATGCCAATCATAATCTGCAAGACAATAATAACATTCTGTAAGGCTAGTGGCATACACTTGGAACTTCAAATGAAAAGCCAAGAGATATTTAAAAAGGCTTTGAGATAAGATTTATACGTACTGGTACAAATACAAGCGATTCAATCACATGCGCAAATATCAACTGAAATGTTGGAAGCCTATGTCGAGCATGGTGTTGAAGCTGCACTGCAATAGTTTGAGAAAAGGAGATCCAATCACTTTTGAAGATTGAAGGAATAATGATGCATTATGACAACATGAAAGTGCTGCCACCTCACTCTAGCCACGGGATTCATCCATCAATAATCCAATTGAATGACTACTCCGAGGCAAAAAAGCCAAAAAGTTCTAGAGAGCTTAACCAAAAGCGAAAACCCTTGAATTTCAAAACTCTAGGGGTGATAAATTGGTACCTATTTTTTAAACATGAACTTCTTCAACAAAGATGGAATAAACATAATCCTATGGATGCACAAACTTTGCTTTGCTTGCACCATGTCACATGCCCTGCAAAGAAAATGGAATTTAACAAACCTGTGAACCTCAGCATGCGAGTCTGAGTTTCCCTCAATGTAAATGATACTGACATGGTGGTTGTGAAAAATACGAACAAAGACATCATGAGCACGCCACACTTGGTGACAAGATAGTCTGCATTGAAACCAGATAAAAAATATGTAACTTACCCAAGAAAAATTCCCACTTGTGACAATACAAGATTAAAGAAATGAAATATGACAACCATATATTATCATCTTAGCCATTTTATAATTATTGAGTTTCATTTTTCTCTCCATTTCTACCTCTTTCTTTCCTTTCTTGTTATTTCTATCTTTATTATGTTATTTAAGTATGTGCTCCAAATTACAATTCGCATCTTTCTTTCCTTTCTTGTTATTTCTATCTTTATTATGTTATTTAAGTATGTGCTCCAAATTACATTTTTCTCTCCATTTCTACCTCTTTCTTTCCTTTCTTGTTATTTCTATCTTTATTATGTTATTTGAGTATGTGCTTCAAATTATGTTATTTAAGTATTTGCATCTTCAAGTGCAAATGGACCAAGTCGTAATACCACACCCTTGGACATGGGAATGGGATAGCCACATTTAGTATAATTGCTTCTGCACAAGTCCGAGTACCCATTCCAAAAACACCATGAAACATAAGGACAAGATGATTACCTAAATTGCAAAATAAATAGGGCCATATTACATGCACAGTTAGATCGGATGGCCAGGCTCGTTAATAAAAGGTCTTAACGTGTTAAAAGAAGTTAAAACTACAAACCTCCAAATCTTGCAGAACCATTTGGCAATGCTTGAGCATAACTAAGATTATAAAACTCCTTTGTCTGAAAATTATAAAGATAACCTGCAATACAGTTTCCAAACATGTGTAAAGAATATGGTGCGATATGGTATAGACAAACAGGCAAAAATTACAATTTTGCTGTGTTAAGTGACTAATAAAATGAAAACTTAGTACGGAAAGATAAAACAATCTTAAAATGAAATCGGCAGAGACATCCAAGGAACTGTATCAAATATTGTGTGATACACCTCGCCCAAACACATTTTGTCTCATAGTGCAAAACTCAAAAAGCCACAAAAGAAAAGTGTGATCCTGCACCACCTATAACAAAGTATTACCTTGTCCAGGCTGATGCAATAAAGTATTCATCAAAATAGTGTCATACCCAACAAAACTATTTATGAGAAGCTGCTGCCACCTGCAAATAAGATGGCATTCATTAATATATGGCTTCCTTATTTTGTTTATTTAAAGCATTTAGATAGAGAACAAGCTGATAAAGGCAACCCAGCAGGAAATATGGAAATGTATCAGTCTAAGAACAGATGAAAATGGCAGTGGCAAATAGTAAAGTTCAGCACATATAACCTGTTCCCAAAACAGGGATGTCGAGCTGATATGCTAATATTAATAGTACGTATGTTATGCTGAGACTTAGCCACTTCAGGCAGCAAGAAATAACCCTGCAGCAGTAGCATTTTTATACAAAATGTAAGAAACTAAGCTTCAAAAGATGGCTGATTTTTTATCCACAACAAATTAATATCTTTGAATGCAGCAAAGATTCAACAACACAATACAGAAATTTCAGACAGAGAAAATACCTTTTCCATAGTATAGAGATAAGTTGGTTCAAATGTTTTACTTCTTTTCTCAAGCCAGTGCACTGAAACCGATAGCAAAAATTTTTGTTAAAATTATAAAATGCATTGTAGACCCTAGGACACCTAAAATATATGCCAAATTAGTTAAATACACACATAGACACATGTGCATGTGTGTGGAAGCAATTAAGTAAATATTCTTAAGTTTAGGTTAGGCTAAGAATATATTGTGTTATCAAATTATTGACAACACAAAGGTAAAGAAGATTCTTATTAGTGAGTACCAAATTTGAGTACAATGGCAGTGGCACCAGTATTGTCGTTTGATATTCATGCTCAATGAACCATGAAACAGAAACATTTACAAGAAAGAACCAAAATCTTTCCACATCAAGAAACCTAAGGATTCATAATTATCTCTGTATAATCATAATTAGCACCAAGAGAACAAAGAGGAGTGGACAGAAGGATGTTATTTACCTGCATATGAGTTAAGCCTGTCGAGGTGAAGTATATGCAACCATTTAGGAACATCAAGGTTTAAATGTAAACCTGTTATATTCTGCACTTGAGAAGTTCAAACTCAGCAAAGAGAAGTTTAAGCAATGAAAAAAGGGCATGTTTGTTTCCTTATTTACTCACCCACAACTTCTGGAAACTTCGAAAGATCTGAATTACATGTCTCCAAATGAAAGATAAACGTCTGTACCACTTTTTGCCAAAGTGAACGACAGCTGCTTTAAATGTCTGTTTTGCTGATAAAGAGAAACCACTACGTGTCTCCTCCTTCTCAATTTTACAAACCATATCATCAATAGTTGGCTTAGAGCTTTCACAGTTGGTAGAGCTTTCTGCTTGCTGCTCAATAAGTTCACCATCAGTCTTCCAGAACTTCAATGCCATTTTTCCCCTCCTAGCACTGGAACCAAACCAGTTCAACCAAAACTTGGCAGCCAAGAACATCAACCCATCATCACCAACATTTGCAACTTCTACATTTTCAGTTACAGTTTCCAAATCAGGATTATTTAAAATAGCGGGTTCAGACTCATTTCGTGACCACAAGCCAGCACTGGTTATCTATAATAAAGGGCAAATTTGAGGTTTTAGGTGCAACAGTTTGATATTAAACATAACTCTCATTCTCTTGAAACTTTACGTATCATATGTTACAAAAAAAAGAAAAGCTGATAGCCTACCTTAATCTGAAAAAGTTGGACTTCATTTGACTCTACTCCAGAGAGCTCACTTGAACAGCCAGGCTTCATATGCAAAAAAGTACCATAATTCACTTAAGTTTTCCTTACATGTCAAGATTTTAAGAAGAGGGGAAAAAAATCACATGTTGTTCATCCCTCTCCCACTGACATCCTAGTTCAATTCCTTTGGAAATAACCATCCGTTGCATGATGATATTAACAATTCTGCTCACACTATTGTCAGAAACAATGAACCATCTCCAACTATTTCCATTATTGGAAAAAAAAAAAATATATATATATATATATATATATATATATGTTAAAGGGCGTTTAGATCCTCGCAATCATGGATTATACAATTAACTTCAGTTGATCAAACGTTCAGGAGTAAAGAAACAGTTTTTCAAACTTTGATCATATAAAAGAGTGAGTAAATCAGTTACTCAAGTTTATCTTTGATAATAATAGAAACGCACTCATGAATTGAAATAATGAACGGTACTAAACCAGAATGGAACTATTAAATAAAAAGATATAAAAATCAATTAAATTAAAACAGTTCCAAATACCCAAAAAGTTTTTTTGCTGAAATTACATCATCTAAACTCTTATAATCCCGATTAAACAATTTCCAAGAAAACCCCAAATCAGAACCCCTCTCCCCAACAATTTAAAGAAATCCCAGGCACAAAAAAAAGGTAAGAGATGAAATTACCTGTTGAACATAATTGGCATGCATAACAACAAGAATACAAAAGGAAGTAATGGCAATGAAGAGATAGATATATTCCAAAGCTACTCTCACTCTTGGCGTTAATATCTGAGTGAATCTCTCTTGAACCCTTATAAACGTTTGCTCTGGATCCATCTGTCTCTCTCTCTTTCCTATCTCCCTCTCCCTCTCTATAACTCTATTCCACAACTTTCAGATGAAACAACCTTTCATTTTTTTTTCTCTGTTTCCTTTTTGAGAAATTGTTTTCTGGGTTTATCTTAAAATAGCTGTTGGATATTAAAAATGTGTTCTTGGCGTTCTGATTTTGACCGGCATCGTTCGTTTCTTTTTATATATATGGATCTTTTTTCCTTTTTTTTTTTTTTTTTTTTTTCTTGATGAAATTAACCAGGGATGATCATGGAAAACGACGACGCTGGCATATATGGGTTGGTCTTGTTGTTGAGACGGTGTTCTTCGTTAGACAGCGATTTGTGTTCGATGTCAAGAGTACGGTCATATCTATACCTCGGTTAATGACAGCCATCTAAATCTAATATATAATTTTCATATCAAAATGAAAAACCATTTAATATATAAATTTATAAAAAAAAAAATATTACCTACAAAACACAAACTAATATATTAAAAATATTTTAAGGTTCCGTTTGAAAATTTAAATTTTAAATAATGGATTTAAATTTTAAAAATAATATAATTATATAGTAAAATATATGTAAATAAAACATTCATGATTATTTTTTAAATTCATGGATTTGTTAGATGCCTATGTAATGGTGAATTTGAAATACTTATAGGTATTTGTGAATTTGAAATTCATATTTTATACCTTTCAAATATACAATCATGTTAAATTTTAATTAATGTATGCATTTCATTATCACAATTTATATATAGCAAATGAGATTCAAATCTAAATTTTCAAATTCATGTTCCCAAACATAGCATAAAAAATAAAATAATAATTTAAAAAAGTTCAGGCCTGGTCTATATACGGTATTAACACCATATTTGCTTGTCCAAACCCAATCCAGCCTGAAATATGGACATCAAGTTCTGTTCAAATCCGTCCATATTTATAAATGAATAATCCAAACCCATTTAGGCCTCCCTAGATTATTTTTTTTAATTTTTTTTTATTTAATTTTTAGTAATTTTATATATTTTTTTTATTAAGTTCTTAAACATGGACAACTTAACATATTTTTTAATGTTTACATTATAATATTATATATATTTAATCTTTATGTGATATAAATTACATAATATATAAAAATAAAAATAATATATTATATAATTAAAAAAGGGCTCGGGCTTTGAATGTTGGAGTCAATGCATGAGCTATTTTTTAAATGTGTTTCATTTTTTTTTTAATATCATTTTTCGAACTTAATATTTTTATCTAAATTTTTTTTAAATATGAATGGAGTTTCAAGAAAAGCAAAATCTACCTCTATTTCTTTACAATTTTGTTGGCAATATTGCAAACTTGGGTAATCATTTCTTTTGCAACAAACAAACAGGTAATGTTTTGTTTTCATTCCCCAGTTTGTCCATATAACACCTAGACACCATCTTAAGCATGTATCCAAACAAAAATGGCATGACATTGTCCAAGGTAGCGATGCTATCTAAATCGAAAGACGAAGAATATGCCAATGAGCTACAGCATTGTGAGCATTGAGCAGCGATACTACCTAAACTCCAATCTAGTCCGAGTCGCCAATGGGTATTTATAGAAACTGTCTTCTAGGAAAACCCAATGCAGCATTCTCAAGATCAAAGCCATTTCCTTCATTACATCAGATTGACAAGCAGAAAGCTACCAACAAAGAGAAAGAGAAAGAAAAAAAATGGTGTCTCAAACGGATTCGGTCACAAGAGAGAGTGTAATCGTTGTGATAGATGCTCATAGAAACAAAGGAATGGTGGATACGCTTGACTGGGCTCTTAAACACGTTGTTCGCCCCAAAGACACTGTGATTGTTGTCGGAGTTCTAGGTGATATAGGAAAGAAGAACGCTTCTTGCTTTCCAATAAACATGGGGATTAACATCTCTGGAATATGTGAGCTTTTATATCCCTCCTTTTACTACTCTATTTGTTAGAATAGAAAACATTTTCTCAAAGATATTCTTTCTGATCAGTAAAATATGTATTTTGTTTTGCAAAACCTGCGAGTTTTGATACATTGAACATATGAGTTCTTGAATTCTTTGTTCTTTCTACTAGTTTTGTGACAGTTGACAGTAAATTAAAATTTTAATTATAGACGAACACGGAGCTTAGCTCAGTTGGTTTATGCAACTACCCTTATGAGGTGACATTTAGCAGGTTTGGGATTCGAATCTCAACATCTGCACAACCCCTTCCCTTATACAAGGCTGCGGCCTCTTTTGTACCAAAAAAAAACTTAATTATAGACATAGTGAAGTACAATGTTACAAGTGCTCCATTTATGTCATAGCCTCTTAGGTTTAATTTCATAGTGAAGACTGAAAAATAATGGAATCATAGCTCTAGATTCTTCAGGCTGAGAAATTATTTCTAAAAACTGGGTCCAAAATGCTTGGTATATAATGGTATCTGACTAGGCTCTCATGCTGGCATCTCGTTTTACATATGCTATGGAGTAGGGTGTCATGGACTGGTATTAATTCTTCCAATCCTTTCGATACTCAATATATTATGAAAGGTGGAATTCAGCCTCAAGTTCTGCAGGAAAAGTAGTAGTCAGATGCTGCAGCCTGCAGATTGCAGAAAATTATGGGTTAATAATTCATCAATGTCCAAAATAGGCATGCTAAATAGGTACAGATGTTACATTGCAGTGGAAAAGTTGGAGTTTTCATCCGGACATGCAGAAGTGAATCCTAGAGAGCTTGGAGAAGAAATTGAGAGAAAAAGGGAACAATACCAGGCTAACCTCCAACCATTCTGTCGACAATGTAAAAGAAATGAGGTTAAGTGAATCTCATTTTTTTATCGGTAACAAAAGGATTTTACTGGCATCTACTTTGAAACATTTACTGATTCAGGTGAAGTTGGAGGTCAAACTTGCAGCAGGAATATGTCCTGAAGAAATAACACTCAAAGAAGCACAAAAAGCTAACACTCGATGGATTGTTCTAGACAGGTATTCATGCCCCTTGTTCCATCACAACATTAATCCCTCATCCTGCTTAGTACAAAATGTTTATTGATAAGTATTGATAAAGAGTATTGATAAGTGTTCTGATATTCTTGACAGCCACTTAAAGAAGTACAAAATGTTTATCTATTGGAATGTAGAATGCAATGTTGCAGTAATGAAAGGAAAAGATGTTGCCACTTTGATGCCATCAAGAGCTCCCAAGCCTGATTACTCTCCTGCAAGTTGTGAAATAGCTAATGATGAAACTTGCCCCGACGACAAGCAACCCTTAAATGATCAGAAAAATGGAAATCCGAATGTGGTTGAGGAAGGGGAATCATCATCAATACCACAACCTCCACAAGATCCCTGTTGGTATCCGTTGCAATGGAGAGCCGGTTTTCCTCGAGAGTTTTCTCTCAGTGAAATTGAAGTGATTACAAATGGCTTCGCTGATATTACTTGTACTAAGGAAAATTTTATAATTTATGAAGGGGTATTGCAGAATACACCTGTTATGGTCAAATCTTTTCAAGACGATGAACGGTTTTGGTCAATGCTTACGATCCTTTCTTGGGTACGCCATCGCAATATCATGAACATTGTTGGATATTGCTGCACTGGCACGAACAGATTACTCATATCCGACTATCCATGTTTGTCTAATGTTGCAATGAACTTGCAATGTAAGATAACCTTCTTCCCTTGTTTTCCCCCCCAACTTTTGTCAACTTCTTGGCTTTTTTTTTTTTTTTTTTGTCACTTTTGGATTCTACTGCTTTAGAGCAAAACATTCTAAACTTGTCTTAATAATCTGCAGGTGATATATCTGCTAGTAACCTGCCTTGGAGAGCAAGGTGGTATACTGCCATAGAAATAGGTGGCAGCTTGCGCTATCTTCACGAAGAATGTCCTGATGGGCCAATTGTTCACCAGTCTGTCTGTTCATCTAACGTTGTTTATTCTCATGGTTACTCGGCGATGGTAAGTATATGCAAAACCTATGTTATTCAGACTCGGATGTAAGTGTCAGATACGGATATATGTTCGACATGGGTATGTTCAATTTTTTTAAAGATTTTTATGTATTTGAAAGGTTCTTGGAACATCATATCCCATACCCATGTCCGGATATGCGTCGGACATGGGTGTCGAACACAGATATTTCAAAAAAAAATAGTCGGAGCAACATAATAGAAAACTATATGTTGAGATACAACTTAAAGACTGAAATTCATGTTCATGTGAAAAATACCAACAAAAGAAAAACCTAATCCAATCAACTTGCTATGTCTCGAATAGAATGTACAATTCTTTCAAGAATTTTTTTTTTATTTCAAATTTTATTGTATTAGAATTTTGCATACTTACTAACTGCCTTGTGGTTTTGTATTACCATATTCAAGCTAAACAATTTCCTAACAGCCAAGTGGCACAAGGATGATGTTGCCTGTAATGGGAACTCAACTGGCAAGTAAGAAAACTTTCTTAATATGATTTTCAGCTTGAATTTTGACGCACTCAGTTTTAGCTTCTTAATATATTGGAATTTTACACGTCTGCCATGTTACAGTATTTGTGCTAACTCACATCCTTATCATTTGAACCTATTTTGGTGGATGAAGACGCCCAAACCCTGAGGAAGACAAGCAACTTTATGTGGATGTACATGACTATGGATTGTTACTTGTGGAGCTTATTACTGGAAAGGTTGCAGATTGCTTTCCACATGAAAGCGAGGGTCAATCCTTGATAGACTGGGTAAGATGTTTGCACAACTTGCTTCCTGTGGTAACATTTTAAACTTTTTTAAGGAGTAATTTGAAATGAAATTTTTTATGCATTATGCTATTATAGATATGCATAATGATTCTTGGAAGTTTCTAGACCTCTAGAAATACTAAACAAACATAAGCTATGTTATCCGAATTTAGGTGAATGTCGGATACAAGTATGTATCTGACATAAGTATATTTAAATTTTTTAAAGTTTTTCATATATTTAGAAGATATACTCATACTTATGAACACTTTTTAAGAAAAATAAAAAGTCCGGGTAACATAGAATATAAACCATTTTGGACCTTGGAAATAGATGTATTGTAAAGTAAATAAAAACCAAAAGAGAAAAAATAAAAGAAGCTCTTTCTGATTTGATTTCTGGTAAGAGAAAAGTAGGAAGATTGTTGTATTCCAAAGTTAAATTTGGAAACAGGAAGGTATATGATTATGACCCATTGATATTTGATACTTTCCCTACTGTAAAATTTTAATACAGGCGCTGCCACTTCTAGAAAGCAGTTCAGTCACTCAAGTGATGGATCCCAGATTGCCGGATAAGGATGATGATTCAAAGGTTGTTAATTATATGGCTCATGCGGCTTTGCTCTGTTTGAAGAATGATTCGAGTCGCAGGTTTTCCATAAGCGAGGTAAGGTTTTCGTTTTATATTCATATATTCCTGCTTGCAATAATAATAATACTTGGAACTCCCCCTATATAAAAGAGTTTCTTGTGATTAAAAATAAAAATTACGTGCTTCAGAAGAAACCCAAAGGAGCTCTGTTCTTGTTTTTCCTCCCCTGTCACCATAGTCTAACTCATTCTGCAAATTTGGCAGGTCTTAGCTGTGGTTCGAGGTGATCAGCGTGCAATAGTGATGAATCAATCCAAGAGTTTGTAAATTATTGTTTGCCCGTATTCAGGAAAAAAATAAAAAAGAGAACTCTTATTTGCTAGTAAAAAATAATATTGTTTAAGGAATAAAGAGCAGCATTAATATAATGCAAATTGTTTGCATATGAGAGGGGAGGTTTACAAGCAGATTATGTATTTATTATTACTTATTATATATTTGTGTTAAAATTATTTATATCTAATCCCATATGGTAATATATATTATTGTAATTTAATATAATTTTATGATCCCCTGTATCCTCACCACTTTCTTTCATATTTCCTACATACCATCATTTTCTTTACGGATTTTTGTATGGTTTTGTTTTCATTAAGTCATCTTCAAAACACTAGCTCTATTAACTTAGCAAATTACAAGTGTCTAGGAAGAAAGAATAACTCAAGACTACAAGAAACTTAATACAAAGGAATTGAATTTCTTAAAATCAAAACTAAATACTTATATCATTACCTGCAACTAGATTATTTGGTTTGAATTGTTCTAATTCAATTTACACTGTTTTGTTGAATGCTGGACCATCAATGATCTAACATCTAGTAGACCGTGAAACTTTTGACATTATATGCTGCTTGGACAATATCTCTGCAGTTAGCTGGCGACCAAATAAGTCAGAGTTCTTAAGAATCAGGTTTCTTGTCACTGAATCAACAACATATCCTTGACCTGGCATCCATTGCAGCAACTGCAGAAGTAATTCCTTCTTCTCGGGCTGAGCAAGATAACGCGATACGGCCATCTGAAACAGTCCCTGGGTGAAACCAAATAAATGAAAGGATTTGATCATATTAAGAATCTATAATCCACAAGAGTCAAAGTTGCAACAAAATCAAGAGATATTGCTCCATTTCCATGAAAATCACTCTGAGCCATGGGGAAGTAGGACTGGGTTTGATTGTGTTTCAAAAACTATTCCCCATGCTTTAACTTCACCATCTTTTCTATGGCAATATAGATGAAAACTAATGCAACTACAATACAGAGGGATCCATGCTATGGATCTCCAGGGTATTATTTTGAGGGAAAATTTGCCATTTTCCAGCTATATATTTTGGAGCTGTAATATTAAAACTTGGACAAACAAGTTGAAGTAAATTCAATCCAGCAGATGGATAACAACAATAATAAGATCCTTTTGGCTCTTAAAACACCTAGATACACCAATCTTCTGATTATCAAATGCAGATGCAGAATTTCAGAAACATGCAACAATTCTGCAACGCAGGCAAGTGTGTGCCTTTTATAGAAAAGTAATTTCAATTCACGAATCAAATTAATTGAAGTCCATAACTACCTACCTGATCAATCTTGTACCCAGAACCATGAATAACCTTCAGGACATCGTTTATCAAGTTGATATTACCCAACTTAATGAATGAGGTTGCAAACTTTTTTATAGCAGGTTGAGAGATGGATTCTGCATTATCCTGATAATAAAGTAATTTGAGAAAAAAAAATTAATAGTATAGAGGGGACTGATAGATCTAAGAATTTTCAAAGCTACATCACATACCTTGACAACTACATACGCATCTTTGAACAGTTTTCCAGCTATTAGAATACGCAGAATTTTTTCGTGAAGGGCTTTGCACATTGTTCTTTTGCTAAATCTCAACATATTGTAAACAGCAAATGCTTCAGAATGGGCCTTCATTTTACCGAGTTGAAAAATTAACGAGGAGCAAAGTTCCTGCAAATAAAAGAGATACGTTTATAATGTGATTTTTTTTTTTTGGACAATTTATAATGTGATTCTTTAGTTTAACTTGATTCCATAAAAAGATGCTGCCTGTGCCAAATATTGAAAACTCATTAAAATAAAACTAATAACTGAGGTAAGTTTGCCAGACAGCTTTTTATATGACCCCTGTTATTAAGTAACATGTCTACTGCCAAAGCAGCAACTCCAATAACCAAAAGTTGAGCAAACAAGATTGACAAGAAAGCGCCTGTATGCACATTTGAGGAAAAAAAGTACAGTTGGAGATTAGAATTGGTTGGACAAAAAGAGTCGTTTCAAAAATTCTTATTATGGCAGGCAACCAAAGTATATAGTCCCATCACTGGAAATATAAAACATTGCTATGGAAGAATGAACCAAGTTCTAAGAGTGTTCTACACAATGTTCATAGTGAAATAAGCTCATAGGATTAGGTTAGTTATGCTCTACTGACTATGATTGCTATGCCTGACTATGATTACAATTCAGGAACTAAACAAAAGAGTTGCACACTAGCATAGTAGCATTCTTAAAAACATACAAAGATTAGAAATTCCCATACCTCCTCTGGATGATAGCCTTTACCTTGCATGTCCTCCATGGTCCTATAAGCAAGAAGATATAATTTCTCCTTACAGAAATATTTTATTAGGATATGAAAGGTGTTGTAATCTGGACTGATTGCAAGTTCATCCATTTTTTTCATTGTTTGCATTACACTCTCCATCTCACCTGCTCTGCAGTAGGCACAAAGCATTGTATTTAACATAACCAGGTCATACTTGTTATACTTGGCCTCAAAATCTTGGGCCAACTCCTTTGCCTCTTCAAAAAGCCCACTTCGGCACAGAGCTGAGATCATGATGCTATGAGAGTATCCGTCTGGAGGAGACAAATAAGTTTCATATACTTGGGAATTGGAATCAAAACAAGGGGACATGAAACTTCGACATAACAAGGTAAGCATGCCTTAAATCCTTAGGTAGTGGTCCTTCATCACTCAGTATTTAACACAGGTAGGCTCATCTCTTAAAGGAAAACTTACCGGACTTGACACCTTTTTCCTGCACTTCGGCAAAAACTGATCTTGCTTCATCTAGACGCCCAGCTTTTGAAAGACCATCCATCAATAAACAGTAAGGCATCTACATATGAGTAAAGATATTTAGTTATAAAACTATGCAAGGTATTCAATGACTACTGCAGCCAATGAAGCTTAATTATACATCAGCCTGTCATAGACCAAAAAGATGAAAAATTTAAACTCACATCTTTATCAAGGTTCACATCTCATATTTGACCAGGCACAAAATGAGAGGAAATTATTAGAAGTACCTCATCTTTAGCATAATCCAAAGCTTCCAATTCAGATAATAATTTTCTTGATTTCTCAAACAAGCCTCCTCTAACATATACCTTTAACAAAGTTGTCAGTATAACCTGCAAGCATTTGCAAAATAAGATAAATGAACATCAATTTATACACAACTAACAGTAGCTAATCCCCTAATGCAATTTTCTAAATCTGACAAGATAAACACAAAAACAAACCTTATTTGGTGCTAACCCTGAAGAATTCATTTCCTCCATCAACTCATCAGACTTACGATAATTTCCATCATAAGAGTAAGCATTAAGTAAAGCGCTGTAATGATATAAATTTGGTGAATGGCCTTCCTCCCTCATCTGGTTAAAGTAGTTTTGAGCTTCTT
The DNA here is from genome assembly GCA_030761205.1 of Fremontodendron californicum. Lineage (NCBI taxonomy): Eukaryota > Viridiplantae > Streptophyta > Magnoliopsida > Malvales > Malvaceae > Fremontodendron > Fremontodendron californicum. Next base: position 34,473,939 of record JAULJL010000007.1, read on the forward strand.
CACAAAGACCATTCGAAGCACAAACAGCCAAAAGAGTTCCATACATAACACTGTCCATTTGCAAACCATTATATTTCAACTCCATAATCAACTCTAATGCCTTAGAATACCCATGTCTGATTTTAATGCAACCTGCCAGCAACTAAGGATGACAAAACAAAAACAACCATTAAAGTTTCATAATAGCTAAAGCATGATTTCAGTTGCATTATGAGCCATACCGTATTATATGTAACAGAATCTGGGGTTAGACCATCCTGCTTCATCTTATCAAACAATTTGATACCGCTTTCCAATTTTCCATTCCTAACCAGACAACTAAGAAGAGAATTACATATAAAAACATTAACTTTGGTTGGTTTATCCGGAATACTGTTGTAAATTTCCAAGGCTTTAACAGGGCTGAGTTTTTTCCCCATAATTTTCATATAAGTACTATAAGATGAACCATTGGTCTTCCCATGCTGTTGCATCCAATCAAATAGCTGCAAATTATCCACACAAAAAAACCATAGAATCAAAGTCCAGTCAAACAAAATATGTACTTGATATTGAGGATACGTAGCATACAAAATTTGGGTACCTGAGAAAGATGATGCCATTTGCCTAACTTCCCGAAATGTCGTATAATTACATTTAAGTCTTGCGGCTTTAAAATCCCACCGAATTCTTGAAGGGAAGAGTTCAAATCAGAAGATTGTTGGACTTCAAGAAGAGCGGATTTTCTTTGTAAGTAAGACTTGGAGTGAGGACGAGTGGGATTGGGTTCTTTAAGGGGAGTTGCTGTTGTCGATGTTGCGGAGGTGAGATTAGAGACGCCGGCTCTTGGGGTGGGAGGGGACAAGGAAGGAATTATGGGAAAAGAAGAGGGTAATGGATGGGTGACAATGTTATTGTGAAACCTAGTACCAAGAACTGACGATATCTCCATTAGAGAGTTTGTTCGTTCATCACTGTTTTTCTTTCTGGCTGGTTCACTTTCGAACGTTTTAAAGCTTGTTAAGGTCGGTGGATATTTTGGGAATTTGAAACACCCAGGGTAACCGACTATACCCGGTTGGTTCGGTAACCCTCTCTACAAAATACTTCTTTTTTATTTTAAATATATTATTAATTAAAATTAAAAATAAAAATAAAAAACTTTTTGAAAAAAACCTTGATTGAATAAAGAAGTTTTCAAATGTATTTTAATAAAAATTTAGTTTAATAGTTAAAAAAATTTTAATTACGTATTACTTATATATATATATATATAAAAAGTAAAACCTGAAAATTGTTGGCAGGGAGCCATCTGGTGCAGTCACTCACACCGTATTAATATATTCCATTAAGGTTCCATTTAGATGGATAGTGAAAATGGTTTCGATAAAATTAAAAACAGCTGTGGAGATGAGATTAGTAGGTATTGTAGCTGTAAGATTAAAATCAACGGTGAGATATGTGTTTGAATTTAAAAGCAACGGTGACGGTGAAGTGAATTATAGTGAGAAAGAAAAATGACTATTAAGGACATTAGATAAAAATGTGTATATAATAAATTTTTTAAATTATTTGACATTTATAAAATTAATAAATAAAATTATATTAACATCAAATAATAATTTTATTAATAAATATTGAAAATTAATAAAAAAAATCATAGTAATATATCAAATAATATTTTTATATTTATTTATGTAATTATTATTTTTAATTAATTCATATTAATTATATAATTAAAAATATTTATTAATTTATCATATAATAATAAATTTTAGTTATTATATTAAAATTTTAAAAATATTTTACATTTTTAAATAAATAAAAAAAAAGAATGGCAGGGACATTTTTTGTCCCTGCAATGCCACTATTCCATTTCCATAGATATTTTAAAAAATAAATAAATAAGGATACAATTGGAAAATGCCCTCCAGTGGGAGGGCATTTTCCTCACTGGAGCATGATGCTCCAGTGTAAATTTGAGTGGCCAGTACAGTGAAATTGTGTTGCATTCCAAAAGCAACGTGCGGGCATTTTCTTCACTGGAGCATATTTGAGTGGTACAGTGAAATTGTGCTGGTTTTGCATTTCAAATGCAAGGTGCGGCCCGATTGGGGCCAAAAAGTGCCCCAATCGAGCCGCACCGAGCCTCCCTTTGGAAAGGGAGCCTAAATAAAGAAATTCACATTTCAACATCCTAACGGATCCAAAGCAGAGGAATTATTAAACGGCATAGATTAACCATTAAATTAACGTCCACTCACTAGTGGTGGACCGCCAGTATACAGGACAATTATCTTTTGGTTTTAAATTTTTAATTAATGAATACGCTTTTGTTAGCCGTGGAAGAAACAAAACCCGGCCCTGGCAATAGCAAAATCCCGAAAGCTTACCGCAACAAAATTGAAAATTCACACTGAACCGACTCAAAACCCTCTTCCAGAAAACCAACCCCCGACCCGTGTGATGGAGGAGAAACGCCGGGACGCGGGAAACTCACCGGCCGGACCTAGCTCAGCCGAGCCGGAGCCGGCCACAACTCGCCGTCGAGCTGGAGCACAGAAGAGGAAAGCTAATTCTCTTTTCGGGTCCAGCTCATCATCAGCGCCGTCGAAACGGGTTACTCGAGAGAAGTCTAACTTGATCTCCCACCCTCCGATCAACCATAACGGTCCTTTAACTAGGGCTCGACAAGGGGCGCCAATTGGAAACCTACCCTTGGGTTTGGGTACGGGATTGGGTGGCGCGAAGCTTGAGGAGAGGAGTTTGGTGAAAGAGAGTGTAAAGGCTGAAGATTTGGAGGAATTGAATAAGGCAAGTGAAGAGTGGGAGGCTTTGGAAGCGAAGATTGAGGCTGAGTTTGAGGCTGTTAGATCTCGTGACAGTAATGCGCATGTGGTTCCTAATCATTGCGGTGAGTTTTTCTTCTCTTTTTTTCCTTGTTTGTTTGCTGGAAAAATGGGTAAGAAAGGGAAGGAAAGTTGAATGTTTTCTTTTTCAACTTTAGTGAGCTGATTTTTTTGTTGGGGCTAGTGAATTGGAGAAATTATGTGGATTTTTTTTTTTTCTGTTGATTTAGGAGTTAAATTCAGTTTGAATTGAAATTTTTGTCTTAATTAAATGGAAAACAAGAAGAAGAAGAAGAAGAAGAAGAAAAAAAGAGTGGATTTTTAATTTTCTTTTGTTTAGGATTTTTAATTTTTTTGAGTGGTTAAATAGGGAGTTTTGTTTCTTTATTTGTTTGCTCTATATGATAATATGAATGCTGCTATAAAGTCCTTATTGTTTCGCATTTGGGAAGGATTTATTGCTTGTTTTTCGTTTGGACACCAGGAAAAAACAAATAAGGATTTTATTATGTTCATGTGAGTGCTTTCATTCAACTGTAGTCTTAAATGTCAATGCAGTTTCAAACTGCTATGTATGATCGAAAAAGAGAAAGATTTGAAATGGAGAGAATGTGAAAATGTTAATCCTGTCGTAATTCCTGATTATTATGTTTTTTTCACAAGGAAATGATAATAAGTATTCATCCAGTTTCTTGTGCTCACTGTTTGTCAGCCTTGCAAGAGAATGTTGATCTTAGTTTTCATTAGCAGAGTGCAAACTAGGGCTCTGAATAAACTGGCTTCATAGAAGCCTCTTATTTTGATGCTGTAAAGATTGAAGGAGAAGAAAATGAAATATTAGAATCTTGGGTGTTTCCTCCTGTTGTCAGTTTTTGTATTCATCTCTCTTGTACTCACAGGATGGTTTTCATGGACAAAAGTTCACCATGTGGAGGAGTGTGTGTTGCCTTCTTTCTTCAATGGGAAATCCCCAATGCGTACCCCTGTTGTGTACATGGAGATACGTAATTGGATTATGAAGAAATTTCATGCAAATCCAAGTACGCAAATTGAGTTGAAAGATCTGTCAGATCTTGAAGTTGGTGACTTGGATGCAAGGCAGGATGTATTGGAGTTCCTGGAGTACTGGGGTTTGATTAACTTTCATCCATTCCCTCCAGCTGGTTCTGCTGTACTCAGTGCCGATGGTGATGGGATGGCCAAAAAGGATTCTTTGCTTGAAAAATTATTTCACTTCGAGGCAATTGAATCACGCCCACCAGTTGTTCCCAGACCTAATCTTTCAACTCCATCTGTACCATCTCGGTTTCTTCCAGAGTCTGCAATTCCTGACGACTTGGTGAGACCTGAGGGGCCAGCTGTTGAGTTACTTGAGTACCATTGCAACTCTTGTTCAGCTGATTGCTCTCGGAAGCGCTACCATTGCCAGAAGCAGGTTAGTGACTGACTAATAAATAATTGTCTGAACCTCAAAATATTTAGTGCACTATGCAAGAGAAAAGTAACTGCACCAGTTATGTCTGTTCGAGTGGTATCAATCTTGCCTGGGTGGAATTGTTATATGGCATATATAAGTAATTTAGTAATTTGTTTTATGTTTATTTATTGATTTATTGTTCCATTTCTTTATGATGCTAACTATGTTTGTATTTGACAGGCAGATTTTGACTTATGTACTGATTGCTTTAGCAATGGCAAGTTTGGCTCCGGCATGTCTTCTTCAGATTTTATTCTCATGGAGCCTGCTGAGGTCCCTGGTCTTAGTGGTGGCAAGTGGACAGATCAGGAAACCCTCCTTCTCCTTGAGGCAATAGAACTTTATAAAGAAAATTGGAATGAGATTGCAGAGCATGTTGGTACAAAAACCAAAGCTCAATGCATACTGCACTTCGTTCAAATGCCAATCGAGGATGTATTCTTTAACTGTGATGATAGTATAGACACCAATTCCAAAGAAACTGCTGGACCTGCTGCAATGAGTGATGAAACATCTGTCCCTAAAGATGTCCCTGAAACAACAGAGAGTAAGACTACTCCTCAAGAGGATCAGGCCCAGACTACACCAATGGAAACTTCAAAACCTGAAGATGAGAAAGAAGTGAGGGTTAGTGAGGAAATGTCAGAAGAAACCAATAAAGCAAAAGATGGACAAAACACAAATGAAAATTGTGCAATTATGGCTCTAAGGGAGGCATTTGAAGCTGTTGGTTATAATTTAACATCTGAAAGCACACTCTCATTTGCTGATGTGGGAAATCCTGTCATGGCATTGGTAAGTTGTATGTGTAAGTGCCTAAATTTAGGTTTTATCAATCGATGAATTTGAAGGGAAAACTAAGTTCATTTAACATTTTAAATTTATCCATTTTATACATGGCTTCTGAAATAATCTTCTTATCCTAAAAAATATCAGGGAATCATTTATTTGTGTTTGAATAATTTTAAATGGCTTTATCAAGTTTGCTTCATATGAAAAGTTGTGTTGATGGATTTACTTCAATGTGTAAAATATGCTAATTGGAAAAAGGTTGAGGACATGACTTGATGTAGTTGTATTTATACAGTTTAACCTGACTTCTTAAGCTGCCAATGAATCAATTAAACCAGTCTTTTGATTCTATTTAGGTGACTGTTTGTTATTGTTTTTAATGAAATTGGCACCAAGCATCCTTGGACTTACATTCAGATTTTCCCAACCTTCAATGTAAAAGTTATGGTGGCATGCTTGGTCATCAAATTAATGACCAAACCACAAAATGCTGCATTTTGCTTTTCTGCTCAGTGGCAACAGTTTTTTCATGGTCATTTTTTCCTCTTTTTTTCTTTCCATTTTATGAATCCACTTCCTTTTAAATGATTGTTATGCTATACTAAGTCCTTTATTTATCTATTGAACACTCTTATACTTTTTATGAACTATCTTCATCACTTCTGTATAAAAATTTTGCTTCATTAGACTTTGCAGCTTTTCTCTTGAAAATATTTATCCTTGACTTATTCCACTATTCATTATTTACCTCTGTCTATTCGGTGGTGATATGTTACAACTTATTGTTGCTTCCTCTGCAGGCAGGATTCTTTGCACGCCTGGTTGGGCCCAACATTGCTGCTGCTTCAGCCCAGAGTTCACTTAAATCATTATCTTGTAGTTCTCCCAGCATTCAACTGGCTGCAAGGAACTGCTTTCTTTTGGAAGATCCATCAGATGACGAGAAGGAACCAACTGGTTCTGAGAGGTATGTTAACCTTTTTCAAGCTTTCATTTCCTTAGCGATTTGTGACTGTTAATCTGATGTGAGTTAGAGATTGGCAGTATTGTCAATGATAAGGGTAATCAGGATGCTCAGAATGTGGAAAACGCGGAAGACAAAAGCCTCAAGGAGTATAAGTCCACCTCAGTTTTGGATCAGAAAAGTTCATTGAGCAACCATGCTGACCAAAACGCTGAAGTTTCTCTTCCTGAAAAAAAGGTGACATCAGCTTCCCCTAATGACCTATCCACGGATAAAAAAGAGCCAGGCACTTCTACAACCAATAAGGAACTTAAAAAGGCTAATTTCAATGAATCCAGCATTATTGATCAATCAAAGGGTCATCAACCAAGTGTAATGAGAGAATCTGATAACTTGGCATCCCAGGTTCCACCAAGTTCTGTGGAGGAGACAGGGGGGAAGGAAACCTCAGCGGAAGAACCTTCTCAGCGAACAAAGGCAGTGAAGGAAGTAGATATGTCTGATTCTGTTCCATTGGAAAAGAATGAGCCTTGTGATGCAGCTGCATCAAAGCCAGTGGGAGAGCTATCTGAACCAGCAGAGGCATTGGAAAATGTAGAGACAGTTTCCGGTTCTCCATCCAGAGCGAAGAATGAGCAACAACCAGTTAAATCAAGTTCTGGTGGAGAGCCTACTCAGCCTACAGAGGCATCAAATGATGTTGAAATGGTGTCTGATTCACAACCATCAGAAAGGAGTGAGCCTCAGCAACCAGTCACATCAAATTTAGTAAATGAAAATGGAGCAACCACAGGTTTCTCTCCTGTTCTTCTGTGAATTTCTTGTTTAGAATGTGGAAGTTACAGGAACAGAAGCCGATTGTACTGAAAATGCTAAGTAATATCTTATGGGAATATGTAGAAATATTTAACGAGTCTGATTTAAAATATATATGGAGGGCTAGAAGCAATACTTGGTTCTATAAGGTTAAGCATATTCTATCTTTCTTGGTTTTATGCAGAGCAGCTTGGAAAATTGAACCTTGATACATAGCGATGTTTTTAAAATGTCTAGTAAAACATAAACGGTATATTAGAAGAACCACCAGATGGCAAAATGCATACTTCTTTTTTATCGTCTCATTTATTTTATGGTTCTCTGCAGACGAGATTAAAGAAGGTAAAAGCGAGAACTGTGCCTCTGCAGAGACAAATGGTGATAGTAGCATTGATAAAGTAAAGCGTGCCGCAGTTACAGCACTCTCAGCAGCAGCAGTGAAGGCAAAACTTCTGGCAGACCAGGAAGAGGACCAAATCCGACAACTTACTGCATCATTAATAGAAAAGCAGGTAGTTCAGTTGCAAAATCAAAGCAGTCTCCTTTTTCTATATTTGCAACTGGAGCAAAAATCTAAGTTATTGGAGGCTTTAATTCAATGCAGTTACATAAGATGGAAGCCAAATTAGCTTTCTTCAATGAAATGGAGGGTGTCATGATGAGGGTGAAGGAGCAATTGGACAGGTCAAGGCAGAGGCTTTACCATGAGCGAACACAGATAATTGCAGCTCGACTGGGCTTGCCAGCTTCCTCCTCAAGAGCAATGCCACCAGCAAATACTGCAAATAGAATTGCAACAAACTTTTCAAATTCAGTTGCAAGGCCTCCTATGAGAATGACAGCCGCAAGGCCGCCAATGTCAAGACCCATGGGGCCTATGGCTCCTACCCCTTCCAATCCATTTGTATCCACAACAGTTGCAGGAAGTTCAATCCGGCCTGCTAGCCAGGACAACTTTTCTTCAGTCAGAACAAAGTAGTCTCTATTTAGATTACTTGTGAATAGAAATTTTCCATCCATTCTTACATGACTGTCATCTATCATGAGGTTTACAAGGTGAGTAGCTCTTTTTTCAGTTGTGGTTTTTGTTCTTGTTAGTGTTGCCCGTCATTTTCGTTGCTTTTAAGAACTTGAGATCTTAGGCTGATTTCATAGCAAATTCATTTTGATGTTTTTCGTGTGACGATTACAGCGACAGCATTTACTATCTCTGAGCAAACCTAGAAACTACTGTCTACATTACATATGGAGCTGGAATCTCATCATCATAGGAGGAAGGAGCAGATGGTTATTGTTCTCCCTTCGATCCTATTCTAGTAAAAAATGGTTGAGCCTTCTAACTTGCAATTTTCTTCTGTGTTTGTATTTTTGTAAGGCTAGTAGTTGGTAGTTGATACTTTGGGTACTCTTTGATGAATTTAGTTAGTGCAAAAGTTTAAACATCCATAGTCCTTACCAAATTCTTGGGTATCTTAAGGTGCAAGTGTGGCAGATGTAACCGATGTATTCTATTTTATGAATGGACAGAGATGTTTTAATGTTATAAATGACGTAAATCTTTTGATTGGAGCTCCTCTATCTCTGCTGTTTTCATTAACGTAATGGCTGGCTTCTTTAGTCTCATTTTAATAAAATGGGTATCTGACCATATTTGGCGACGCTCAGAAAAAGAAAAAAAAAAAAAATTGTCAAAATCACGAGGGATAAAGATATGAACCGCTATGATTTTGGGAGCAAAATGTGGATAGGAAATCGTCAGTGAATCAATTAGCTTCAATCAAGTTTTGACAATTTTCTCTCATTAGCAAATATCTAATCACCCAAGTGCTGATCACCAAGCATTTCTGCTTCTTCGAGTTGATGCAAATACATAATAATGGAAGTAAATTCAACTACTTCCTTACTACAATATTGAACCGATGATCCAAAAATCATATCGATTTAACTTTCGATCCAATTTTATCAACTTTAATTAAAGCAGCTTTAGGCTGCAGGTGAAATAGGAGACAATCTAGTTTGAAAATATTGAAATACCCAACATAATTTTAAGTCTACTTGCAAAACAATGATTGGGTAGTGCTGAGCAAAAAACAAGAATGTTAAACAAATGAGGAACTTTAACATTACAAATACTCCAGACAACTAAATCCAACCAGACCAGAGCATTAACAGACCATTTTGTTTCTCACAAAAACAATAATGTACACAGACTGTATCCCGACATGAATCTATAAAAATGGTTCGGAAGGCCAAATTATTCGTAACACTTTAAAGGTATTTATTTCGCAACCAGAAAAAAAAACACAATGTCAATATATATTTCAACATTCGCATCCAGTTGACCTTGGTTGGCTGCTGCTTGCGACGTCAATGGTGTCAGGCAAATATCTTCATGAACGAAACATCCACCACAAGAACATGAGAAAATAAGAAAGAAAGAAATTATAGTATTAATCAGACAATTCAAAATTAAATAAAACTACTGAAAAATGAATTCAGTACCTAAGCTGTTAACAACTTTCAATCTGCAACTATGGATCCTCAAAATCAATATGCCATGCAAATATTGTTACTTCTCAGTTACCAAAAAGAAAATTCGCTTCATAATTTGCAATAATAAAATGTAACATAGAAAGATAATTGAATAATGCATGAAATAAGCTAAAATTCAGAGCAAATTTAAGACGCAGTTATACTTCCAGCTGCTGACACTGGAGTTTGTTCATTCAACTATCGTATTGCATATCTATATGTTGCAACTGATTAGTGTTACAGCTGACACTACGAAAGTATAGCTTAAGGTTTTTCCCATAATTCAAAATTACCTAGGAATGTATGTGTGCAGGAATAGAACTGATTATAATTTTTAACTTACATTTCTTCCTCTTCCCCGCTCTTTAGGGCATTCTTTGCTATGCATTGGAAAGCTTCTTCCACATTAACTCCCTCCTTGGCAGATGTCTCAAAATATGGGATATTTCCTTTTGCGGCACACCATGCTCGAGCCTTTTTCTCAGACACCTAGAGAGTCCACACAAAGCAGATAATTGTATCTTTGTAGAGAGAGAGTATCTAATGCTACTGTAGAGGAAGAAAGAATTTATAAAAAAAAAATACCACTCTACTGTTTCCACCATCCACATCAACTTTGTTTCCCAAGACAACAAATGGGAAATTCTCTGGATCTGAAGGGCTTGCCTGCAAGGTTTCTCAAATCATCAATTCCCTACTGAATAAACCCCAGAGAGTTGGTTGACGGTTTTCAGCAGCATTCAGAAGTTCAGAATATATACCTGAATAAGAAATTCTTCTCTCCAGTTGTTAAGGTTATCAAATGATTTCATTGAGTTGACATCATATACAAGAACACAGCAATCAGCACCACGGTAGAAAGCAACACCTAGACTCTGGAATCTTTCCTGGCCAGCGGTATCCCAGATCTGGGAAAAAGAAAAAATGTTGATGAATATTGAGCAAAGTGGCCACTCAAATAACAAAAAAAAAAAAAAAAAAGCTAAAACAAAACCTGAATCTTTTTAGAATGTAATGCTACAATTTGCTAGATAAATACTCAATGGTGGTCCATAGGGTTGTCTAATGCTAAATCACAGAACCCTGCTTGATGAAGACAAAATTAATGCAGTGATCCACATAAGTCCAATCAATGAAAGGAACAACATAACTCCCTATTCAATCATCACAAATTTGCTCCTTGTCAACAATATAACTAGAGAAAAAAGAAACCATGGAGTTTTCAAATGAATGTAAAAAACGGGTACCACTGGCAGTTTTGGGTTAATAGAGATCATAGTGAAAAGTAAGATTCATTTGTTACAGATCTTAAATGTAATTGAGAAATCCTGGTTAAGCTCTAGTCCATCAAAGCTAAAGCTTGGTTCATGAGCTAGAGATAAAAATCAAGCCTCTTCTTTGTCAAAAACACATACTCAGCATTGGAAATTAAGATCCCAAAAAACAAATACAACAGCTGAAGCAAGCTCATCAAAATGTTAAAATGCTTGTATTCGAGCAAAATAAAAAAGGATATTAACATTATACTAAATCAAATATAGAGCTCAGTATGAAATCTAACCTGTAAGGTAAAAAGCCTATCCTCAAAATGCACTTCCTTTGTCAAAAAATCGGCCCCGATCGTGGCCTTATACTGATTGCTAAACTTCTTATTTACATATCTTAAAGCAAAATGTAAAGGCAAACAAAACCATAACTCGTATTAATAATAATTAAAATTAATTAATAACTAATACGACTTCAATTTTTTTTTAAATAATTAGAAAAACGACGGCTGCAGGATACTGATTCATCAAAGACGTCTTCCCTACCCTGCAAATCAAAGATCAATCACAATCACAATAAAAAACATTTCGATTTCAAAATAAAAATTCTAAAGAAAACCACAGGCGAAATTAACTAGAGCTAACGACAAACGAGACCAGTAATTCGAATCGAAAGACCTCGAACGATCCGTACGGAAAACCCTAGAAACGAATTTTCCAAAAAAGAAAAATACATGCGTATCTACACGCATAAATATACGGACATGTTTTAAAGAAAAATAAACTAACTAACCCGCTGTCGCCGAGGATGATGACCTTCAAGAGGGTTCTACGGCGAGACGGCATCGTAAGAAACACTAAGGAATCGGCGGATGTATAGATCGAGAGAAAATAAAATTAAATTTTTCTATATCTAGAAGAGAGAGAGTGAGTGAGGAGCTCGTGGACTTGTTTGTCTGACACGAAAATCGGAAGGGAAATTGGCTGAACTTTCTAGCGTTTTTTTCAAAGTTTCTTCTACTTTTTTTTTTCTCTCTTCTACTCTTATTTTTTGCTTTCTCTCTCTGTGGAAAAAGCTGGACTGACCTGTAATTGGGCATCTTTATATTTTTGGGTTTTTTTTTTTTTAATGTGTGGAGAGGAAAGTTTGCGTGACAGCTTAGAGTGCTGTTTCGTTCAACGTGAGTGTCCCATCTGAAACTGATTTTCGGTGTTAGTGTGATGATTGGTCTGTTATTTCTGGAGAACATAGTTAAGGTGACGGTATCTTCCCAAGCAGCTCACTTGGTTAGAGCAAATTTCTGATTTTAGTTTTATTGTCCTTTTAAGGTGCCAACATGGTTTATGTATTTTTCACACAAAAAATTCTGGCAATATTTCACAAATCACAATTAACTTGGTAAAATAATTTACTATTATATTACATTATGAATTTTGCTAACTAATATTTTAAATATAATTTTTAAAATTAATATATATAATAATATTTTTATTCAATGCATTACTGAAATAATTTTTTTAACGGTAAAAAAAGAATTTTTAGAACTTTAAGATTTTAAGTTCAAATCTTATCATAGATGAATTTTATTTAATTTTATATTAAATTTATCAAATTATATGCCGATAAAATAATTTATCTATTATTTTATTAGACTCTTTATACAAAACGTAATATTTGATTGTAATTATACTTATAACTTTTATTTGTAATGCAACCTCACAAAAAAAAAAGAAAAAATATAAAATTTGAGAAATATTTTCATGTATTATTCTTTCTTTTAAGTTTGAATTTTTGACGAAACAATTTTAAAATTGTATTGATGCTCCAATCTTCGTAGAGTCAATTCCCATTAAATACAGACATATTCAATTTTATAGTATTGGAAAAATAGGTTAAAATATTGAATTTTTTGAACTATTTATTTAAATAAATCTTATATTTTTATTATATTTAAATAAATTATTTTTTATTTATATCCAAATAAATTATTATTGAAAATAAAAAAATTAATTTATGTTAAGATTTATTTAGGTATAAATTAAAGATTAAGTGTTTATTTTAATATAAATTAAAGATTTATTTAGATATAAATTAAAAATTAAATAATTTATTTGGGTATAATAAAAGTATACATATTTATTTAGATAATGATAAAACTTATAAACTTATTGTTTTTTTAGCAAAAAAATTTACATAGTTAAAAGATACGAGGGCATTTAAGTCATTTAAACAAACTCACCGTCAACGGTAACAAACATCGTTTTCCGCATCTACCTCACGATTTAAGAAATCATGATACCCAGGGGTAATTCCGTAATTCAACTCATACTAATTTCAATTAAGTGGCGTATTTCTATTAGCCAAACAACATCAACACTGATTGTGCAAATACTACCAGATCCACCAGATCTCCACCCGTTTTCCAATTCACTTTCTCATGCTCTAACCCCTCCCCCCTTGAAAAACCAATGCGTTAAAAAGCACAGAAGAGAGCGAGTGAGAGATAGAGCACATATAAAGAGGCCTGCAATTATTAAAAAGGGATCTTTATATAACTCGGGTTAGATCTCGAAGATTCAAATTTACAATTAGCGATGGCACAGCCTTTGGTGAAGAAAGACGACGATCGCGACGATGAAGGTAAATTCAATTCTCATTTTCTTCGATTCCTATTCAGTCCACTTTTTCACCGTTTTCTATGCATCTTTTTTATATTTTTTCGGAATTGATTGTTCATTTTGTGTTTATTAATCGTAAATCTTATGTTTGCGAGTGGTTAGATCAGTTGTTAGCTTCTAGATCTGTGCGGTTTTGATTCATTTCTATTGATTTAGAGATGCATTGTGTGATTTATAGATCTCATTTCGAGGGCTTACGGTTTAGTTTTAATGGAATTCTGTTTACTTCTAGTTGATCTGATCTATACTCTTGCTCCACTAGATTTTCTGTTTCTGAAAGGTCAATGTAGCTTTTAGTTTCGACGGATGCGTTTGGTTTTAGTTGATTTAATGTGGATCTCGTAGCTTTATGTATCTATTATCTTCGAGTTATATTTGTAGTTTTGTTGAGTTCTTCTAGCTTTTTAGGTGTTCGGAGAAGTTTTTTTTATTGTTAATTTTGTAATTTTGTCTGTTAAACAGCGGATTACTCTCCGTTTTTGGGGATTGAGAAGGGTGCAGTTCTTCAAGAAGCTAGGGTTTTTAATGATCCTCAGCTTGATCCTCGAAGATGCTCTCAGGTTTCTGCTTTTTAAGCAATCTTGATTTTCTATTTTGTGTTTTTGTTTTTTCATTTTATAGAGGAATGTTTATTTATAATTTTTTTTTATGTAGGTTATCACAAAGCTTCTTTATCTACTGAACCAAGGAGAAACATTCACTAAGGTCAGTTTTTCTTTTTAATTGTGCAGGAAAGATTAGATCCATTTTTCTTTTATTTTCCTGTGTGTTGAATTACAATTGGCCTCTGTTGTATGGATTTCTACTGTAGTATGTATACTGAAGGAAATGTGCTGTATTGTGATGAAAATTTCCTTTGTTGAATGTCTATTTTCTTGTGTTATATGGATAGGTTGAAGCCACAGAAGTTTTCTTTTCTGTGACAAAACTCTTCCAATCAAGGGATACAGGTTTGAGGAGAATGGTCTATGTGATGATAAAGGAGCTATCTCCATCAGCAGATGAGGTTATACATCTTGAATTTTCCATGTCTGCATGCATGTCTGCAAATTTAGATACTAATTAATCCTTATTCTTGTTGACAATAGGTTATTATTGTCACAAGCTCTCTCATGAAGGACATGACTAGCAAGACTGATATGTATCGAGCAAATGCTATTCGTGTGCTTTGTCGGATAACGGATGGAACACTTCTAACCCAGATCGAGAGATACTTGAAACAAGCAATTGTCGACAAAAATCCAGTTGTCGCAAGTGCAGCCTTAGTCAGTGGTATCCACTTATTGCAAGTAATGGTTTTTATCTTAGGGTTGGTTTCTTATATAGTTTTTAAATTAATTACCAAAACTCTTATGATTTGTTAACATGTTATAAATATTTTGGCAGACAAACCCTGAGATTGTGAAAAGATGGAGTAATGAGGTTCAAGAAGCTGTTCAATCAAGAGCAGCCCTTGTGCAGTTTCATGCTCTGGCATTGCTCCACCAGGTATGTTACATCCCTTGTTTGGAAACTTTGGGGTTTTATTTGGTAATTGAAGTGAGTTGCTAGATTCAAGCCTAACCTGTTAACTGATTTAAGTCTTGTGTCTATGAAGATAAGAGTTTTCCTTTAAAATAGGTTGTGGCACATAGCTTGTCAAGGTTTTTCGTTTCTTCTGACTAATTTTAGCAGCTAGTTGGTTTCTTTTTAGTGGATTTTAACACATTGCATGCTTGGCATATTATCCTAGTTAGAACAGTACTTTTAGATTATCTGCAGCAAGTGGTAACTAAAATGTATGTAACAAAGAAAAGTACAGTAATTTCATGCAGTACAATCCATAGTACTTTTGCATGCTTGCATGTCTGTCTATATGCATGGTTGGATCTGGGGTGATGATTGTTAAATTGATCTTTTCACTTTTAAATTGAGTCACATCTATAATGAATGTATGTGATTTCATACTTGCAGATACGGCAAAACGATCGACTAGCTGTTAATAAACTGGTTAGTAGTTTGACTAAGGGAAGTGTCCGCTCACCTTTAGCGCAATGCCTATTGATACGTTATACTAGTCAGGTACTCCCCATCTCCAAAATATCTTTGCCCTTCTGCCAACCTTTTTGTTTGTAAGCATTATTAGGTAATTGTTGAATCTGCAGGTTATTCGTGAGTCAGCCAATAACACTCAAACAGGGGATCGCCCTTTTTATGATTTTCTTGAGGGGTGTCTGCGCCATAAGGCTGAGATGGTGATTTTTGAGGCTGCTAGAGCAATCACAGAGCTCAATGGTGTGACAAGCCGAGAATTGACACCAGCAATTACAGTTCTTCAGCTCTTTTTAAGCTCTTCTAAGCCGGTGCTAAGATTTGCTGCAGTTCGTACGCTGAACAAGGTTGATTTATTTTCCTTTGCTAAGTAATATATCACGCTATTTGGTTCAAGGAAAATGAAAGCCAAGCACTTTAGTGGGAGGGGCTAGGATAGTTTCTTCTGCAAATTGCAGAAGTTCAAACATGCTTGTGGAGCGTGTTGGAAGTTCTGTTACTATATTGTTTAGCTAAAACATATAATCACTTTTCCATCATAAATGATTGTTGTTTCTTTATAATTCAGACGCGTGTATTTTTCTGTGCATTCTGATTTCTGACCATGTGACTTAATTTCTTTTCAGGTTGCAATGACTCATCCGACAGCTGTCACTAACTGCAATATTGACATGGAGAGTTTAATTTCTGACCAAAATAGAAGCATTGCCACACTTGCAATCACTACCCTTCTCAAGACTGGAAATGAGTCAAGTGTGGATCGCCTGATGAAGCAGATAACTAATTTTATGTCTGATATTGCTGATGAATTCAAAATTGTTGTTGTGGAAGCCATAAGATCACTATGCTTAAAGTTTCCATTGAAGCACAGATCTTTGTAAGGGATACTTGGCTTTGCATTATTGGTCTGTAGGCTTCAGTAAATGCTTCTCTTCTAGTGCCTTAAAGCGCTTTTTATCCATTGTTATCTTCAGGATGAATTTCTTAAGCAATATTCTAAGGGAAGAAGGTGGATTTGAGTACAAAAAGGCCATTGTAGATTCAATTGTGATTCTAATCAGAGATATCCCTGAAGCAAAGGAGACTGGATTACTTCATTTGTGTGAGTTCATTGAAGATTGTGAATTCACATATCTTTCCACACAGGTAGCATTTTCATCCGTTATCTTGCATCACCTCTGTCATGCACTTTATTTTCTTTTCTTTTTCATTTTTCTCCCATCATTGACTTCTATTAAAATTTGTATTATAGATACTTCATTTTCTGGGGATTGAAGGCCCAAAAACCTCTGATCCAAGCAGATATATAAGGTACATTTACAACCGTGTGCATCTTGAGAATGCAACTGTTCGGGCTGGTGCAGTGAGCACCCTAGCAAAATTCGGTGCTATGGTTGATGCATTGAAGGTATGAAATCTTAATTATTCTCTTTCATTTTTCTGAAGTAATCTCAACCTGCTGCAACTCATTGCTGACCTATTTAAGCTGGAAAATCTGGCACTACTCTCTTTTGCAGCCCCGTATATTTGTTCTCTTAAGGCGCTGTCTCTTTGACAATGATGATGAGGTTAGTCTATCATGAATTATGTCATTTTTTTTACTGTTTGCGCTTTTTTTTTTTTTGTATTTGTACAATTGTATTATATGCCATGCATTATTGTCCCTTCATTTGTTATTCATGTTTGTTGCGTTGTTAATCCCAAGTCAAATGTGCTGTTTTTTTTCTTAATATTCAAATAATTTAAGGATTTTAAAATCTTTTGTTGTAGGTTCGTGACAGGGCTACGCTCTATCTTAATACACTTGGTGGGGATGGTGCAGTTGTTGAAACTGGTGAAGATGTAAAGGAGTTTCTCTTTGGCTCACTAGATATCCCTCTGGTGAACTTGGAGAACAGTTTGAAAAATTATGTAAGTTTCTAAATTTCCTTTACACTTTTTAGGTCATGATCTCATGTGTTTAATTTGGGTACAGGAGCCATCAGAAGAGTCTTTTGACATTAATTCTGTGCCAAAGGAGGTCAAGACTCAGCCACTTGCTGAGAAGAAAGCTCCAGGTAAAAAGCCAACTGGTCTTGGTGCTCCTCCTACTGGCCCTCCATCAACTGTTGATGCTTATGATAAGCTGCTTTCATCAATTCCTGAGTTTGCAAACTTTGGCAAGCTTTTCAAGGTACTCCATTGACTTTGCCTTGTGTATTCCATGCATATAATGTGTTATATATACATTATTCCAATTTTGAACTTACTATGCCTTGTTTCAAATTTTTATTGCCCAGTCCTCTGCACCTGTGGAGCTGACAGAAGCAGAAACAGAATATGCAGTTAATGTTGTCAAACATATTTTTGATGGTCATATTGTGTTTCAGTACAACTGCACCAATACCATTCCGGAGCAAGTATTGGAGAATGTAATGATCAAATTACATGAAGCATCTATAAATTACTTAAAATATGTGATAGACTATTTTGATAACTTAATCTGCCTGTTACCAGGTCACTGTCGTTGTGGATGCTTCAGAGGCTGAGGAATTTGCTGAAGTAGCTTCAAAGCCTTTAAGATCACTTCCATATGATTCACCTGGACAGACTTTTGTGGCATTTGAGAAGCCAGAGGGGGTCCCAGCTGTTGGAAAGTTTTCAAATATGCTGAGGTTCATCGTAAAAGAGGTATATATATGGCTTCTTCTCTTTTTTGCTATGGCAGAATGTGTGGCATTTTATAATGCTCCATTATTTGAATGTGCAATTGCCAAGCATCAGGTTTAAATTGGTTCTGAATGATAACACGTTCTCTGCAAAGACCACACATCAAGTTTAAATTGTTCTGAATGATAACGTGTTTTGCGAAGAAGTCTCATTTACCTTCCCTCTCTCTCTCTCTCTCCTGTTTGGCATGAATTGAGGGAGTTTTAACTCCCATTAATACGCTATGGAGAGTGTGTCTTACATAATGAACTGGACATTTTAGGTGGTTTTCCTATCTCATGCGTGCATTGGTTCTGCTAGGTTGATCCAAGTACCGGTGAGGCCGAGGATGATGGAGTAGAGGATGAATACCAACTGGAGGAGCTTGAAGTTGTTGCAGCTGATTACATCTTGAAGGTGGGTGTCTCTAATTTCAGGAATGCATGGGAAAGCATGGATGATGATTGTGAGCGTGTAGACGAATATGGCCTTGGCCCAAGGGATAGCCTGGCTGAAGCTGTTAACACTGTCATTAATCTTCTTGGCATGCAACCATGTGAGGTAAGTGCCCAGTGTTTTTCTTTTGTTTTGCTCTATACTGTTGCTATGGATATGCATTTTACCTTTGATAATGTCATTTTTTTTTTCACTGCAATTACATTGCGATTTGATGATTTTTAATTTCTGGTGTGCAGGGCACAGAGGTTGTTCCTCCCAATTCAAGGTCACACACTTGTCTTCTATCTGGAGTATACATAGGCAATGTTAAGGTGCTTGTGCGGTTGCAATTTGGAATTGACGGTCCGAAGGATGTAGCAATGAAACTTGCTGTTAGATCTGAGGATGAAGCTGTCAGTGATGCCATTCATGAGATTGTAGCAAGCGGTTAGATTGTCAATTGTTTGTTTTTTTGCCCTAATCCGGCTTCTATTCTTTTTTTTTTCATTTTTTTTTTTTTTTTTTTGCGGTTTTATATGAGATCCGGAGGCAGACCAGATAAGCTTCGTAGAAAGAATTGCATGTCCCTTATTCTCGGTTTTCGCTTACATTTCATCTGTGTTAATTTGGGAAAAATACTGTGTATCATGTAAGTCAAGCAAATAGGAGGGATTTTATTATTTTTATTTTTACAAAATTCTTATATCGAATTAAGTATAGAGGATCAATTAAGTTTTGCTTGATAATAAATCATGAATTTTGAGGTGTGGTTTGCTTTTTCTTTGTCGTAATTTTGTACTAGTAATCAGTAAATCAAGCAATCAGCATTAATAAATACTATGCCAAATTTGAACGAACCCTTTGTTTATTCGCCAATATGAAGTTGGACTTCCGAGTGGTTGTGATGATTTCCTATTAACAATTGCCCCGACCCCAATGTAGATTTTAGATGCAATTGGATTTTTACTTGGATATTCGTCTTTTAAAAAAAGAAAATAAAAACTGACTAGTTTCAAGCCTTCCTAATCTTGATATGTTAATCGGTTCCTTAAGATGGAATTAGACAAGAATGATTATTAGTTTAATAATAGTAACAATATATACAGAAGATTTATAATTTGTGAAATCAGTTGGATTTTTTTGCTAATATCGGGGGCTTCCATCACAATTAAGAAACAGGGTTTTGCAAGAGTTTCAAAAAAAGAAAAAGACCTAATCCTGAACAAAACCTAGACTGCGAAGGATAAACAGCAAAGCAGAAGTTTAATTCAACAGCATTGAGCTATATAACAGTCTGACAGCTCAGAAGCATTGACCCACTATAAACACAAATGTTGGTAGCACTCAGGGTACAATTAGTTGTTACTATGGGGGAAAAAAAATAAAATAAAAATAAAATTTTATCACAATCAGGCAAAGCTAAGAAAATGCAAATGAACCTATCTGCCAATACAAAGTTCTTTTTATCTTTCTTTATGCACTAATCAAATTGGCTTTTCGACATGGGAGTTTACAAGCAACAGTGAAAGATTAGGGTTTCCCAAACCACGAACATGATTGACATACAAAAGAATCTTCCAGATAGGATAATGCAGGAAGGACTGCATTTGGAAGAATGGGTGCCTGCCTGAGATGGAGAGGACTCGCAATATGGAAATGGTTTCCTGTCTTAGGACTCAAATCACCCTTCTGTGCCCTCCAAATGCCCAAATCTGCCATGTCAAGAACGATACCACATTTAGCAGAATTTCTGAATTTTAATTTTTCCCATTAATACCAATACATACTAGATTCAGTTTAAAAAAAGAAAAGGACAAAGAAAACATGTAAGCAGGGCTGGTTTTTCACTTTTACAAGTTGCAAATGCAATTGATAAAATGCACAACATAGACTAACCTTGAGGTTTGTATCCCAACTTCCTGTACATAAGGCACTACCATCAGCCGACAAACCCAAACAGCTAATCCGGCCCTCATGCGAGTTCTGGAGGGATCCCAAATTCAAAACAACCTGACAAAAGAGAAGGTAATTAGAACCAGTGTGTACTATATGCCAACGCGGAATCAGCTATAAATAATTTGAGCTAATGCATAATAAATAATTTGAGCTAATGCATAATTGCAAGTAGTTGAAAGAATGGGAGGAAAAAAAACAGAAAAGTTTAAGGTGCATGGTTCCCAAGCTCAAAAGTTAAAGGCTAAAAGTAGAAGACAGACTAACTCAGTACATTTGACACAAACCATATTTGACCTGAAGAAAGGAGGGAAACTCAGTAAAACTCTTTATGCTTTGAGTTAAAGTATTTATTAAGCATCTAAGTCAACAAAACAAAACCATATGCAGGGCTATGCCAGTACAATTTAGACCATTGTTAAAACCAACAAAAGTGTGGGAGAGTCAATGCAAAAGAAAAGCCTGGGAATTACCAATGGTGATGAGCAGGGAAACACTATCAGAACAAACAATAACGTTATGCCTAAACCAATATGCAATCCATAATAAAACATCACAAGATTCAAGAAAGAATTGAATCTTCATGGGGAAAAATAGCTTTATGAAGAGATTAAAAAATTCAGGTTCTGGAGTCAAAGGGCAGGAAAGATGAAGAAGAAGGTGAGACCTATGTTGCTCCGACTCTTCATTTTTCTTGAAGTACCCGTGTCCGATACATATCCGAAAATGGGTATGGGGATATGATCCTACAAGGACCCTCCAAATACATGGAAATCTTGGAAAAAATTGAAGATACCCGTGCCAACACTCACACTCACACCCGAGTCCGAGTAACATAGGATGAGACAAAGGAGGGGGGGGATGGAGGTTGAGTTATTACCTCTGCCAATAAAGTGTCCCATACGTAGCAATCCCCATTTGAGTATCCAGCAAAGAGAAGTCTTCCAGATATGGAGAATGCAATGGAGATCACATCTGGAACCTCGTTATCACCGTGCTGCTGATAGTATACTTGCAATTGGTGACCAGTTCTAATGTCAAACAACCTGCAAGTTCCATCATCTGATCCAGTTCCAAACCTATTGCCATCTGGAAAGAACTTCACAGTGTTAACATCACCCTCGTGACCATGAAATGTACGCACTGCTCGACTTGCAACACGAGTATCCCACAACCGGGCAGTCGCATCACATGAACCAGAGACAAACATTCTCGAGTTTGATCCATTAATTGAGACACTGAAACAATGAAAAATATAACATTGTAAAGAGAACTTATTATCTTTCATGAGAAGTTTCTATAAACATGAATATCACTGGTCATAAAGTCCATCATTTGACTAATAAAAGGAGAATAAATCAATCAAATGCAATTTTAAATACATAAAGTGAGGTTCAGGTTTCCTCGAGGTTATAACCAGTAGTTAACAGTATAAGTGTATAACAAACATTATATTAATGGAAACTTTTCTGTATCAACTTCATACCCAGGCCACTTGATAAAAATATTGAACACTCCATAAATGCAAATCAATGGACTCGGGAGGTAATCCAAATAGATCGAAACCCATATCCATTGGCGTCAATTCACAAAGTCCACTATTTCTTTCTTTTTTCTTTTTACACTTCTAGATAGAAACATTTGGCATGATCTTGTAAAGATACCAGCCAAAGAATTCCTGTTAAAAATAGGCTGATAACCACATAAGGTTGAACCAACAAAAAAGAACCTAAGATACCTTAGCACATCAGCGGTATGTCCTGATTGAAACTCTCCCCCAAAAACGGAAGTTCTGAGGCCCGTAGTAATATCCCATAGAACACAGGTCTGATCACCAGAACTGGTAATAATGTGAATGTCTTCGTCCGGAACATACTGACAACAGGAGACATAGCCCTTATGCCCACTAAGGGTTTTTGATACAGGAAGGTTTCCGTCCCTGTCAGTCGGAGAACTCAAGTTGAAAATAGAGCACATACTATCAAGACCACCACAGGCAACTGATTGACCTGTGGGAGAAAAACCACATGTCATAACCCATGCACAAGGCAGCTTTATGGCATGAGTTTTCTGGCTTGTTAGAGCGTTCCACACAATTAAGCGTCCATCCTGAGATGCACTGACGATTCGATTCCTTTCGGGAGTCCAATCCAATGAGTATACCTGCATATTTCTTAGAAATTAAATTCAAATAGACCACATCATCTATAGTCAGCAGTATGACAAGTGATCTACAAATGAATGAGATTTAAGTTGATTTTTTTTTTCTAACATCATGCAGTACACAAGGGGTTGCATATTTGTCAAAACAATCAAAATGACCATTTGCTTTAATTTAGCAACTGTTTTGTTCCCATTTCAGCAAATAATGAGGAAAAAAAGCTTGCTTCAGGGGGTCTCACTTCCCACTTTTCACCAGGTTCTATAATAAACCAAACCACCCTTTTTGTCTTCCAACGAAGCATTTGTTCTTACCAGTTATCTACCTAGCAAGAAGTGCCCCTTTTTCCTTGAGAAAATACACATGCAAGTGAACAACCGAAAACTACTTAAGTGGTTGGGAAGCCAAAACAATAAATCATGAAATTTGTCCCATCTCCAAATTATGTAGTAAAGAATTTGCAAGAAAGAAGAACAAGGAACTGCACTCTGTTAGAAATTTTAGCAAATTAAATCCACGGAGAAGGAAAAAAAAAGTCCCAGAGCAATTCAAGTTTAAACAACTAGTTAGCAAATTTCACTTTCTTCTCATCAAATCAGAAATTGCAATAAAAAAACTAAAAAAGAAAATAATACCTTGCCGGTGTGACCTTGCAAGGTCCTGCAACAAACCAGATCCGTTGGGCCAAAAGTAACTGGATTCCTCCCTTGTGATCTTGCATATCCGGCAACTACCCATAATTTACCAAAAACCCAAACAGATTTCAGAAACAAAATTTCAAAATTCCCCAAAAAATGGAAGAAGTAAAAAGAAAAAAAGATTGAAAATTTTTACCATCGGTGTCGAGCAACTGCTGGCGTCTCTGCCTCAATCGCTCTCTTAGATTGTTCACTGTCTCCGTCGCCGCCGCGTGCTTCTCTTTCAGCTCCGCAACAAACATTTTTTACTGCTTTTTTTATTTGCTAAAAAATTTCAACTCAAAAAAGAAGCATTTTTTATTAGTTTTTAAATATTCTTTCTTGTAAGATCAAGGCCTCTCTCTCTACTCTCTATCTATGGATTCATAATTAAAAGGGAAATAAACCCCAAAAAAAGGAAGAATTTTTATAGTGAAGCTGATGGTTGTAAGATTCTGAAAGAGAGTAAGAGAGGGAGAGAAAGGTTTATGGCTGGATTGGTAAGGTTTTGATCGAGTTTGACTGTCGCCGTCGGGCCCACCCACTGTTCCACGTGGATCTCTACTGAGGACCCCACACCCTAACTTCCTTTTTTTTCGCCTTCTTTCAATCTTCCTTACACCATTACCTGGTTAAGAATTTCTCTATAATTCTTTCTCTGTTCGTTCTCCCATGTCAAAAAACACTAGCAGAAGCCATAGCTCAAAGGTAAATTTCTTCTTCTTTTTTTTTTTTTTGTTCTCCTTGTTGAAAGCCAATGTATAAACCTTGGATTTAAAAAAAAAAAAAAAATAACCCAGAGTTTTAAAGAAGAAGATTTGCTTGAAAGTCAACCTTTAGAGGAGAAGCAGTCTTCCATTGAATGGGATTTACTAAAAATAACAGAAAAAAATAAAGGAAAAAATAAAATAATACTACTAGTTGTAGTTGTAGTAGTTGCTAATCATAAGACAACAAGAGACAGCTTAGGCTATATAGGAATAAGACAGGACAGGAGTTGACATTGTAATTCTCAAATTTTGATTTATGTTTAAACATATATTATTATAAGTATGATTTGAAATGGTCTAAACCAGATATTACATAAAGGAAGATTTGAATTCGGGTTTAATCGTTGTTGTTTTATACAATCATTGACGACATGTTTTTTTTTTTTTATAAAAAAAAATAATATAAGGTGTGGTTCAGGCTCGCCTGGCCTGCTGCCAAAATAAATTTCCTTCCCATTAGTGCTGGCTATAAATACCAGATTGCAGCCACCAATGTCACTTTTATACTTTGACATTCCCAAATGTTTAATTCTCCATTCTCTTGAAGAAGGAAAAAAAAAAAAAAAAAAAACAAAAATTTGGGTCTCCTAAGTGAAAGCCAGACATCCTAATCACTGGACGAAAATGGAACTTTGCGTTTGCTATCAAAATATATTGATTCAAAGCCAACAGATATATAAGAAGAAAAAAAAATGAAATCGGACAACAAAATAAAATATTTTTTTTCTCTTATGGTGCAAGATTAATTATATGAATCATATTGAGTCATTATGGTTAAAAATTAAAATCATGTACTCAATAGCCTTTAGTCTTTTCAGTAAGAAAATCAATAACTTTACTCCATTTTGAAAATATGAAGAAAAAAAAAGTGCTATAGAGAAATTCAGAAGACATTTGGACACCCAAAATTTGGGAACTTTTCATTAGAATTACCCACAGGCTAGATCCTTCAACTTCCTTAGATACATTGCCTTGTAGTTAATTATTTCAGTCTGCTCTGCTGGACCATATTAGCAGTTCATAGGCGTGGTTGCTTTCAACGGTAACATTATGGTAAACTGTCTCAGTCTACTATGAGATTTTTTTGGGACTTCTTCAATTCAATTTTCCACCAGAAGACAAAAGTGAAATGCCTGATCAATATCTTAAATCTTGGGATTTGGAAACCCATTTTCACACAGGGAACTAGACATTCTCCGCCACAGATTCAACGTTACGTTACATTGAAGACAGACAGAGAAAGATCCATGCAAACATGATTTTTTGACCGAGCCTTATACGTATTCGAACTCGAATTCGAAAAATTCAATTAACTCAATTGAATTTAAACT
Source organism: Fremontodendron californicum (assembly GCA_030761205.1). Taxonomy (NCBI): domain Eukaryota; kingdom Viridiplantae; phylum Streptophyta; class Magnoliopsida; order Malvales; family Malvaceae; genus Fremontodendron; species Fremontodendron californicum. The sequence goes on from JAULJL010000007.1 coordinate 34,499,341, forward strand.
CGATTCAATTCAATTTTATTAAAAAAATTAATAATTTGAAAATAAAAAATAATCGAAATTCATAAATCGAATTCGAATTGACTCAAATAATTAATTCGAAATGATTCGAACTTAAATTAAATATAATTTTATATTTAAAATATTATTTTTAATAAAAATAACTTTATTCATTTATTATTGTTATTATTATTTTATTTTTATTTTATAACTTGTAATTATTATTTTTTAATATGATAAAGTATGCATTATGTATACGTGACTGGGGGAAATTTGAAAATGAGAAAAAAAAAATTTAATGATATTATATATAGTGTTAGGATATTAAGAATTAAAATTTTAATCAATCAGTTTTAATCAATCTTAATATCTTGATTTTAAATCAAATCGTTAGATTAGATAAATAATAAGTTTGTTGTATTTTTTTTTATAAGTAAGTTTGTTATCTTATTACCACAATAACCTTCTAAATTAATTGTTCAAAATTTCATGATAATTGTTCAAAGATTAAGATAGTTTTTTAAATATATAATTATATCTTAAATAAATAATAAAATATTATATCAATTATGAAAAATTTATAATAAGATTTAAAATAAATTATATGTTTTAATTATTATAGATATACTTATAATAATCTTATAACATTTTTTATTCTTATGCATATTATTTAAAAGTATTATTCATTCTCATAATATTTTTATTTTAGAAGTATAATTCATTCTCATAAAATTTAAAATAAAGTAGATAAAATAAGTTGTTAATAATTATATGTGTATTTTATCATAATGATTCCATGCATTATGTTATAATAATATCTTATCATATAATTTAAATCAAATTATATAATCTTTTATGGTTATAAATGTTATCTTTAGGATAAATATATTGTTTTTATTTTAAATATATAATCTTTTTAAGTCTTATCACATGATTTTCTAAGAGTATATAAAATAGATCATTGATACGTGTATTGTGTTATAATGATTTGTACACTGCGTTATAAAAATAAATTTACAAATATATAAATGGATTGGAATAACAATTTCATATTTACAATAATACTCATTCAAGTAAAACAAATACTCGAATTTAAAAAATTACCGAATTATGCTTGAATCCAAGAAAATAGGGTTAGATAGATATTTGTTTTTAAATTGAAAAGTACAATGTCTATAAAAATGATTTATTACTTATTTTTTTATATATCAATAAAATTATAATTAAATTTGACTAAATCAAATAATTTGTTAAAATTTAATATGATTTGATTTTAAAATTAAAAAATTAAACCCGAATAACCCGAGTGTCAAACCCAGTTGACACGAACCTGAAATGATCCGAACCCGAGTGCCATACTCGAATAATCCATCCAAAATGACCCAAACCTACCCAAATTCAAAAATGATCTGAAAATTTTAAGATGTGAATTGATTTGACCCAAATCTACTCATACTTCCGTAATCATGTTAGTATTTGAAATTTCTGAACAAAACAACAATATAAGTACAGAAAATCAGCTGAAATTTGACATGAATCTACAGTTTGGGAATAGATAATGCCAATATCATTGACTATAATACATTTATACATAATTCGATGCTTGAAAACATGATACACAGACATGCAAGGAGCAAGGATGACCCTGACCCCATTTTTAAACACTAAAGTTTCATCAACATTCCACCCCTAACTTTATTAGATCAAATAATATAAGAGGAAAGAAAAAAGCAGACTAACGCATCCAGATCAAAGGAGAACGAACTTTACAGTTAAAGCTTTTAAATAAGACCCACAAACATAAGGCCCCCACACCCTTTATTTAACTATCCGTTTTCTTTGTTCAATTTCAATTCACATTTATCAGCCTTTTCAGGTGCTCCCACCAGGGTAGATGCAATTATTGTAACCTGCAATAAAAGAAAAATCTTCATTCAGAAAAAAAGAATAAAACACTGAAAAAAGGTATGGATACTAAGATAAGGAAGGTGAGTGAAGATATTTACTAGGATTTTGGGATGATAGTGTTGCCGTCTGCGAGAAATCACAATTCCATGGATTCTTGGCAGAAGTTTGGAAATAAAGGTTCATGGCATAAGCAGCATGTGATGCTAAGGTATTTGGTTCGAAACAGGCTCCTCCTGGTTGTATTGGACCGCAGTCAATGCCTTGGCCACATGCATAGTCTAGACTTGACTGCAATTGAGCATCAGAAATACCAGCCTTTGGAACACACCAACCAGTTGCAGTTGGTTTTGGTTTTGGTTGTGGACTCACTGGAGTTGCAGGATTTTTTGGAGTCGATGGAGTCTGGAACATAGAAAAAAGCAGGGAAGAATGTCACTTACCGTGCAAATAATGCCGCATGTTCCTAAAACTCATAGCAGGCTACTACAATGGATCATGCAATTCAAAAAGTTCTGAAAATCTTCTAAGAACAATTTCACCCAGGCCTTTATTTGGTGGAAGAAAATCATTTTTCAGAGGCTAAAATAATAGAGGATAAATAAAATGTCAGCATTTTTTACAGCTAGGGAGAAACACAACCTGATTTATGGTAGCTAAATTTAGCTTCTCAGAGTATATTTGACAATTCATGTCATGCATCGCCTAGCTGTGATTACTAGAGTGGAATTACTCTAAACTGGTTTTGTCACATGCCTTAAGATGGGAGCATTTTCACTATAATTTTACTGCATAAAGCTGGATGATCGTTTGATCACTTTGAGCTTCCTTCCACAATAATTCATCGCTTAAAGCTGGCTTGAAATTTTATCTTCATATTCATCTAGTCTCTTGTACTATGTGTTTCACCCTATTTTATAAGAAACCTAACTGTAAACAACTTTCTATTCAGCTTTTTTCCCCCATGATGTAGCCTTCAGACTAAGATTGTAAAAAAGCTCCTTTAAGAATAAGAATTGTTTCTTCAACCATTATTGAAAAGGCTTTTTTTTTTTCTTTTTTTTTTCTGTTCAAATAAATTAATTAGTTCACTCACCTGACTACTCTTCGAAATGCCAGCATCGTATACAATAGAAAGGTCAGGCCTGAAAAGTCCAAATGCCCGTTCAGAACCAGGGCCTGGTTTCAAGTCCTCATCATAGAGTGCAAAGAGGTATGTATCCACAGATTTTCCAGGCATCAATGGAGTCCCAACCATTGATCTCAGATGTGCAATCAAATTCCCATTGTAGCCTTTTGCATTCTCAATGCTAGGTCCAACTTCATTACTGTCCCCACTATATGGCCATCCTGTTTCAGCAACCATAATCTCAACATCCTTGAACCCCATAGCACTCAAAGCTGAATGAACTGCATCAACCTGCACCATCATAATCAAGTCATGGAGCTAAGGGTATTAAATCATTTGAATACACACTCAAGTTTCCCAACTGATGGATCAACTGCTAAGCCAGCATGCTAGATCAAATTCAAACAGAACAATGTTTCACTTAATTGGGACCAACAGTAAACATTTAAATGCCATAATTAGTGGCCAAATCTATGTTACCTGGACTCCGGTGTTAGTGTCGAACACATGTGTGTTCAATTTTTTCCAAGATTTCCATGTATTTGGAAGGTCCTTGAAGGATCATATCCCCATACCCATGTCCAGATATGCGTCGGACATGGGTACTTCAAAAAAAAAAATGAAGAGTCGGAGCTGCCAAATAATTATATTACGGTAAGAATTAATAATTCTTTTTCCTTAGTGCCTCCAATTATTTCATGAAAAAGCCAAGAGGGATCACTAGATCACTTCAGACGCCTAGAGTTTGGCTCTTTCTCAGACAAATGCCTATATCACAAGCTTTGTTTGTGTATATTGATAATGACTTTTTTAGTCATTTTAGCATCTTATAGTAATAAAATTCATAAATAACATAGCACAGATCTTCACAGTTAATGGAGAAATGATGATAGACTGCAAATTTTTATGTGCAATGTCAAGATCTTCCACTCATTGAGGTTGGAACATGGATTTTGTAAAGTGCTTATTTTCATACGTTATACCCTTGGCAAATTGCAACAAGATAATGAACTTAATCAAACTTTGCAATTATTTTCAGTAGTTGGATAACTTTAGTCTAAGATTTAGATTCTGTTCAGAAAACTTGATAGAAGAAAGGATAATGAAGCAAATAACCTATTAACTCATTTGCATTTAGTGATACAGTGGAAGAAAAAAAAAAATCATCAAAACCATGAATGACAAGACAGAAGCCTATCATAAGTATTAGCTCAAAAAAAAAAAGAAGCAAAATTTAACAACAACAAACTAATGAACAATCATCAAATGACAAGTGTTGTTTTAAATCATTAGTCAAATCACCCTGATTAAGGGTGTTACCAGTTATTTCTTGAATTGATTGCTAAAGGAAATGCACTAGATAAACCTAACTTACAATCAAATTGATTTTCTTATATCTACAAAGCACCAAAGCACCCTGATTTAAAAAGAAACAGCTGGATTAGACAAAGAAAGAACAAAGAAATTGTGGGTTTAAGTCAAAAAGTAAATCAAAACGATGACAACTTACAAATTTTAAAAAAAAAATTTGAATCCATGCGATCTAATCTAATCCAATCCCTCAACATCCTACGTCAATGTCGTGGACCAGTGACCAGAATTTACGTATGTCCCACGTTTATTCCACACTGTTGTCTGTTGACTCACAAGTCACATGCCACTTTTTAACTGGGCTTGGTCCTGACCAAACTCAGCTCAGCCCATTTCAGAAAGAAAAAAAAAAAAAAACGTTGGCAATCTATTTTACAGTAAATAATTAGTTCACACGTGAATGACAAATTCCACCGACAATTAAATAATAACTAATCAATTAAAAATTTACACAAAAATATTCTAATCTTCGAAACATTCCTTGAAAACGATTACTCTTTAGTAAATATTTATAATCGCAAATTTTCGTTTTTGAAAATAAATAACCAAGCAAAGGGATTTTAACTAACCTGAGCATCAAACATGTTCATGTACTTGATCCCGTTTCCCGAGTCAACTCGTCCCGCGTTAGGTTGAAACAAGCAGAAGGCAAGCGTTTCAGGTCTTGAGTCACTTTGATAAGCGAAAAATGGGTAAGGATTAATAGCAAAAGGGGACCCATTGTCCTTCTGGAACTGAAGCAAGCCTTTCAATGCCGGTTGATAACTCGGGCTAAACAACCCGGAAGATGGTGGGTCGGACTGACCCAACACCGCCATTGAGTGAACCGTTGAGACCTTGATCTTTCCACCGAGTGAGGCCCCGTTAATGGCGTTTTGGACATTTTGCACTGCCGGTAGAAGTTGGTTCATCAAGTTCGGGTCATTTGTAGTCAAAACCTGTCAAAAAAACAAAGAATTTTAATATTTATGAACTAAAGAAAAAAAAATTCTGTTAATATTTACTTTCATGTTACTGAAATTCACGTCGGTTTTAAGTTTTCACATGTAAAAACTCTTCACTTTTACTGAAATTTAAGAAAGTTTCCAAACTTTTCTCTTTAAAAAAAACCATTGTCTTTATAATCTTTTCAAAAGTGAACAAATATAAAAAAACTGTAAAGGACAAATGGTGATTTTGGAAAGTGACCTCATTGCCAACAGTGATAAGAATGATCTTGCTAGCAGGGTAAAAAGGCAAAACATTGGAGTTAACCCACTGAGCGGCTGAGTTAGGATCCGAGGCGAAAGCTGGAATATCTCCATTACCAGTTCCAATAACGATTCCAATTCCGGTGTTAGCTAAAGCTTTGATGATTGCTGGATCTGCTCCGTATAATCTAACCTTCTCTATCGCCGTAGATTGTAGAAGCTTCGCGGTGGCTGATGGCGGCGGTAAGTTGTCAGCTACTTGGCCATAGTTCACTCCAATAAACGGCTCTGAACCTAATTACAACAAAAAAAAAAAAAAATCCAACTTATTAAACTAAGTTAAGGTGTTGAAACTTGAAAGTGAAGTAACTGATAGTGATGCTGATTTTTTTTTTCCCTAGAGTTTTCATTTTCTTGGTAAAGGAAGAGGAAAATCAATGTCGTTTTGGGACTTGGAAGTAAGAAACTTACTTGAGAAGTTAAGGCAGAGGAGAAGGAGGAGGGAGAAGAAGAGGAAGAGAGTTGCCATTAAAGGGAAGAGGGAGAGACAGAGAGAGTATGTGAAAGGGAAAGTGTTGAGTGGCTATTGCAGTATTGCTTATTGCTTAAGCTGAGTATTTGAAACATTGAAAGGGATGTGATTATATAACGATTACGGATGTGTTTTTATCGTATTTATGTGATTATAAATATAATAGATATTATTGTAATTAATTATAAATAATAAAAAAAATCGAAATAGGTTTGGAAAAAGTTTGGGTTTGGGTTTTGGAATGGTTAATGTAACGGTTAAAAAGTTGTAGAAAAACTCAAAAAAGTAGGTGTTGTGGAAAATTTAACATTTCAACAACCTTATGCTGGGGAGTGGGACCAATTGTCCTTTGCATATTTTTCCAGTTTTCCACCATTGTAAAATGTAGGGGAACCTGTGTTTTTTTCTTTTTTATTTTATTTTATTTTATTTACTTTAGCGTGGGGGCAAAGACCAACGAGGAGGACCATTCATCGAAGATTTTTGGTGATCACATATCTTCTCTAAGGCCAATCAAATTGTATTTCATTCATCAAACTCCCTTTCCAGGAAAGAGATAGTAGGTTTCTTAATCGTACTTTATGCCTTCTTTTCACCTTTCTAGTTTCTACCATACTCTCTTAATGCCTGCCATTAGATCCAAGATCTAAACTGGTCAATTTTTACTAAAAAAAAATTGAAAATTGAGATAAGAAAATAATTTTATTCTTTTCATTGTTTAAATCCATCATTGAACGGGTCAATTCACTATCATCTATTTGGATTTTATTACTGTAAAACTTTCTTAATCAATCTTCCTTGTTTAGCTCTTTTTCCCTCTTCCTTATAGCAATATAATCTCTTCCCATCCATGAGAGTCAAGTTGAGCTTAGATCTTATTTACTATTTCTTCATTCAATGATGCTTTAAACTATAGTAGAATAAAAAAAAAGAAAAAAAAGAAATGAGAGAATAAATCACTGATAAAGAGGAAGGTAAGAGGTGAGAGTTAAAGGAGAATTTAATTACAATTTCAGATTTGTAAAGAGAGGGAAGAGAGTTAATTGAAGAAGATGAGAACTGTAAAAGGAAAAAAAAAAAGAAAAAAAAAAAAAGAGAAACGGAAACGGAAGTGAAAGTGGAAGTGGAAACAGAGAAGAAATCTTCTTAATAAAAAAATGTTTTAATCTTAGCTGTATATTAATTTTGATCAAGGGTTAAAAAAATGTAAAATTAAAAAATTTTACACTAGTTTTAGTGGATATCTCCTTTATACATAATAGTCAATATTTAATTATTGTTAAGACGTGAACCCACCTAAAAGCTAACATGACTAAGATAGTAAATTATGATTTGGCCTAAACCAAGCCATGCTACCACCTTGACTTAAATTTATAACCACACCATATATATATATATATATTATCCTCAAATGGAGTAGCAATCCTCCAACTCTTTTTTAAAGGACGAAACTGGTGTCACTTTCTCCAACCTGGCTTTGGTTTATTCGAATCGGACGTAAGTGTAGAGGAATACAAGATGGGGTAAATCAGCTTTGCAAGATTTGAGCCACCAACTACTCCGTGTGCTAACTCCGAAGGATTGCATTGCGGCTTAGGTTACCCTACTTTCAAAAAGTGATCTCCTAATGGACCTAAACTTGCTTATAAATTGAACATCGACATAGAAAGAGCGGTTTAGGTATGGCGACACGTCAAGTTCCGGCCCATTCCCATCGTTCGAATACAAATAAATTCAGCAAACTCGACACTTCATGTTGATTTGGAAGAGCACGTGTATGGACAGGCCCACGACCCATGACTCTGATCTACGCCAGTTTCACCTACTGGCAAGGGCGAAGGGTGAAGTCAGGAAATTTGTTTAGGGGAGTCCGAAATAAAGTCGTGTATATATATATATATATATATATGAGTTCGTTTTTAATACACTAAAAATAAAATTATTTTATAAATGAGATCAAAAATTTATCACATTTTTTTTTTAATATCCCAAAAAATATATCATCTTTTTAATTTTGCTTGTGAAATCTAAAAACTCCACTAACGTGTATTAGATAATTTCTCATATATATAATCAAAGTGATTTATCCAAAAATAATAAAGTAAATGTAAAAATAGTATTATAGACACTAAATTTAAATACATTGTAGTATAATTGCATAACAGTATAATTTTAATCAAAAATAATAAGTAAATCTAAATTTAAATACATTGTAGAAATTTTTAATTTCAAACATAAAACAGAAAGAAAAAAAAAAGGTTTAATTCATATTTCAAATAGGAAGGGTTGAAAAGATTGAGATCTCAATTATTATTATTTTTTTTAAAAGGAAGTCTAACTGCTAAAGCTAATTAAAAACCATAGGATTTATACCTCTTAAAAAAAGTTATGGTAACTAAAAGAAGAAAAAAGTAAGAAAGTTTAAATGCATAATTAACAAGTTTCTTATATTAATCCACAAATTCTAGAAAGGAGGCCAAATTAATTAAATTTTTTTGGGGGGAAAGGATAATTTCACCTTTCTTTTAGTTGTGAAAGCATGTACAATATAAAGACCTTTAAAAGCTTAAGGGGGCCAAGGCCGCTGCCTGCCACCCCAACCCTCCTAACTTCGCCCCTGCCTATATTTTTGCAACATCAAGTAGTATTATATTTTAGCAAAAAGTATCTGAATACGCATCCTATCATTTATTTACCCGAGTTATTGTTTTCAGGACATCGAAATAAATAAATAAATAAATAAATAAGCAACTTGAATCTAAGAAAAACTGCATACGCTACGCACATACATATCAATTCGTTTAAGAAAAATTGAAAAGCAGCCAACTCATCTCCACAAAACAAACAAAAACAGAGATCATGGAAGAGATTCAAATTGTTTGAGTAAACTGAAGGAATAAACCAGATGATGACCAACAGATATGTGTCATAAATAAATCAATGGTAGAGCTCTCCAAGGAAATAAAAGAATGAAGTTAAAATTTTAAAGCTAAATTGTGGATTAAAGTAAGTCTCACTTAAGCTCCCGAGTGCGAGACTGGAGTAGTTTCAAACTGGCCATCTTTAAATACATGGATATACTGTTGAGGCAAAGAATGCTCCCCCTACAACAGAAAACATGGTAAGCCAGCCATCCACAGTAAACAAAAATAAACCAACAGAACAGCATCATCCATGTCATTGAAAAGCATGATTAGCACGGTTGTAACTTACCGCGGATACGCAAAAAAATAATGGAATATAACAACCATAAACTACTCATAGATTAATCTACAACATTTTAGAGACGAGAAATCATATTCCCTATGTTGGATTGGTGCTTTGAGATTTCTTCCTACGGTAGCTAGCACATTAGAGGTAACCTAATGAGATTAAATGATTAATACACCCTAAATTATCCGAAACAAAGGTCTGAATGCAGATACCTCTTTTAAACTGATGGATATGAGACTCCAAAAGTATTCCTATAGGTAACAGTCAAATGACTGCCTAAAATTGAATTTAGTTACAAAAGCATATATATATATATATTTTTTTATTTTCTTACATTCTCTAGGGTGTGTGATCATAACAATGTTGGTAAGGAAACGCATGCAACCATGTAACTAAAATGAAGGATCAAATCTCAAAATAAAACCAACCAAGAAAAGCAAAATATTTCTTTCCAATGTACCACCAGCTAACCAATTGTTATCAATACTTTAATTTTATAATTAAATTGCAATTAGCATTTCAATTCCTAGTCATGCTATTAACAGTCTTTCAACTTTTAGCAGCACATGAATATTGCCGTTTTAAAACAAATATTGCTTTCTATAAGACATGGCAACCAAATGGATAACAACATAATTCAGGCCAAACTATTTATAAATAAAACAAATGAATTGCAAACACGAGGAAGGAGAACTTAGGTAATCAAGAAAACCTTAAAGTTGAAAGGTTCAAAAAGACAGGAAAAAACTTGAAAACTTACCCAGTCACCATCAGACTCAGCAGCAGGTACTAATACATTGATCTCAGTTGACTTTGCTGTTGTTATAGATGCCCCTAAAGAATCTTTGCTTAAGTACAACTGACAGCCGGATGTGTTGTCCACTGAAATTGTTGGAGCAGAACCCTAGAACAGCCACAAAGTAGATAATCATAAGTATAAAAACTATCAATCACTAATTACAGCAGTAGTAAGTAGTAAAAATATCAATCATAGAGCACGGAACAAAATCCCATATATGCTAATTTATGGAACATATTAACACGGCCAGTATTTGCTTTCAAGGTATTTATATCAGAAGGAAGAAGAAGAAAGATACCTGACACTGCACCTCAACACCATTGCAATTTACTATCTCACAAGCAGCCACAACATCCTGCCGATTTAAGTCAAAGGCATAAATGAGTACATGTTATGCTTCTGAAAAAAATATATGTTGAAAGTAGGTCTTCGCCCTACAAACCTTAAATACCACTCCCATCTTATTGCATTTGTCAACTGTTATATTGTTAACTTTCCCTGCATAATATAACAACAATTCTAAGTTGCTCATGACTTTTCAACAGTAATCTTTCTAATAACAAAAAGATTCACAGAGCCAAAGCAAACAATCACATATGTAAAGAAAGTACAATGCATTGTGAAAAAAATCATTTGCATAGATATAATAAACTTACCCTGGATCTGCAAAACAGAATCCTTGCATCCAAAAACATATACAGACTGTTTGGCATCACAGTCATCAATAACTAAGTTCTTGCTTCCAATTTGGTTCTCAACAACCCACCTGCCAATATTACAAGGAAGAGACACTTAACAAATCAAATACCACTATCAACCACCTAAATAAAAGTTAATACAGAAATCATGCACACTTACTTACGACCCATTTGCAGCTCCAGTTTTGGTGGTCCTGCTTTTGAGAAAGAAGATGGGCTGGAACGTGTTTGCTTTTCACTGGCGCTAACAGCGCCTGTTCTATCAGTACGGTTCTTTGTCTTCATATCAGCAGTAACCTTCTTCAGGCCTACACATTAAGAGAATCAGATCATAGTTGCTCAACATCGACAGAAAAGCAGAAGAGGGGAAGGGGAAAGAGGTTCACCAGCAGTGACATTCCCGGTATTGAGTTCTTGGAAAACAGCTGACATCCCTTGTTTTGGATGTGATGACGAAGGTTGAGAAGGTTCTGAGCTGAAAAGAGAAGCAGGTGGAGGAGGAGGAGGTGTGGGGGCACCTGGTGGAGGAGCTTTCAATGGAGCAGTAGATATCTTTTTACCAGAAGCACTCCATACTGGTCCAAGGGGATAATGACTTTTGACATAATCTCTCAGACCTGGTAAATACAGCTCCTTCAAAGCTTTGGCCCAATCAACATGGTTTGGATCTTTGTTTCTGTACTCCACAAGAACCTGATATTTACAATACATATTTCAATACCAACCAACTAGACATTTTGCTCATATGTATGATTATATCAATTGAATGGACAAAGTTAGATGAAAATATACAACCAGAATGTGTTAAACACCACTTACTATAAATTTCAATATATTAAAGTTTCATATCTTTGTAGGGGAAAAATCCATTGCATCAAAAAGAGAGGTTTATCAGACCAATTTTTTTAAGAGAAAAGAAAACATTAAAATATGGAAATATAAGAAGATTTAGCACCCTTGTTATGCATCCAATGCTGTTCCTTAATTTTCTTCCTTAGCTTCAAAGCAACAGATAACATGCATAGCAGATGGCAGTTTCCAGTTTGAGTTGCTGGCTTCCTACAAATAAAGAAGTACCTTGTTGTTGTAAAATTCAGCCATTTGCCAACTTTCTTCCACATGTGCAATAGGCATGCTCATACCTTGAATAAGAAAAAAATTACCAAGAATCAAACAACAAGTGGCAGGAGATCATATGCTATTGTCATGTAAAATTGTAAAAAGGCTATTTACACGTAGCAGGACCTTCACTGGATATGATGACAGATATACAAGCAGCATTACCGCTCAAATTCTTTTGCTAAAGGCCTAAGCATGAAAAGCACAGTGGAGGTCACACTTTTTCCCAAAGTGTGATTAGGTGAAAGCACGAGTCTAATTCAAGCTTTGAACAATGGCAGGAATATAAATCCACACTTTAAACAAATAGTGTGAAACAGACTACTGCTTTTGTTCAACATTGGTTAGGATTTATGCTATACCATACATGTGAGTCACTTCATTGAGAAAAGCGGCCACTTCATTGTGCAGACATAGCTATGTGCAAATAGGCCACAACTACATTCACATACCACAATCTTTGCCAGTGTAAGCAATCCATGCTAAAGCTGAAAGACTGTCCCCAACACTCTTCAAGTGGTTGAAAAAATCAGAACACCTCCCTTCTGCCATAGCATTGACCTTCATGATCACTTCATTCAATGGTTTGAGAAATTCAGCCAACCCCGCCATATCAGGTTTCTGTACCAACAGAGCAGAATACATTCAACATTTCATTAACACAATAGAGCCACTGAATACGATACTTGTAGAGTAAAAGGATAAAAAGCAGATAGCAGCTAGAAGACCGATATATTTGCCGTAGCATTTAAAACCAACTTATTCAAAAAAACCATAACATCAAACACTCAAGTCACCAAATGTTAATTTCCTCTTTGAAAACATCTTCTTCAGACAGCTTCCTATAAACTCTATCACCGAAATGCTTCGCTGATAATATTATTTGTTAAAAAATGGCTAAATAATGTGAGTTCTCAATAATTCTAACATTTCTTTAGGTCGTGAAACAATCATAGTCAAATTTCAAACACAAAATGGACACTCTTCCGATTGGAATGAAAGCTATGAGATCTATCTAATGAATAAGATATCTTTTTGCATAGCACCGAAAACCAAAACCTCTTTTGTACAATCATTGCAACAACCACATTTAAGCTATAAATATATTACTGAATCTAATTCCCTGAATTTCACATAATTCATCATAAAATAAAATAATTAAAAAAAAACTAACTAAAAAAAAGCTCAATCAAACAAAATATGCACAACAAAATCTAATTAAATAAAAGAAAAACAGTAACCTGAGTTTGCTTGATCTCGATAAGAAGCTTTTTTTGCACAGAAAAAGCCTCGAGAATAATCTTAGTCACATCCAGCACTTGACCTCCAATCTTCTCCGCAGCACCGGAAACCCTAGCCACATATTGGGCCATCAGATCGTCAAACGCAACAATAGACGGATCCAAAGCCACCTCAACACCGCTATCCGGCAACCCCCTCGCCGAGACTCCTCCCGCGGATAGAGCCTCCAGCCGCGCCACCGCAGCCTCTAACCTTTCTACCAGCTTCCCCTCCATAGAAACAAACTTCCCCACTCTCTCTACAAATGCTCGAATCGATTTCTAATTTTCTGGAAGATTTTTTAAAATTTGTCTCTAGAGCGGATCTGGAGTTTGAAGGGATTGAATAACTACTTTTTTTTTTTTTTTCTTTTGGAGTATTTTAGGGGTTTGATTGTTGTTTTGTAAACGTGGAGTGTATTGGCGCGGGGATTTGTTGTTTTAATAGATTGAATCTGAAGAAGACACGTGTCGTATAAAGCAGGATTATTGGCTGTTCCTGCGTTGTGCAACACCTAACATTAAATTAAATAGAAAGAAAGAAAAAAATACATATGGTAGTTTTTTAAATGACACAAAAATAATAATTATAATACAATATAAAATATGATATTTTATAAAAAATAACAAATACGTTTTATAATTAAAATTAAAAAAATAATATGATATAAAAAATAATATAAATATGATATAAATACATAAATATATTAAAATTTATATAATATGAATTATTAATATATCAAAATTTATATAATACTATAATTTACACGTTTACTTTGTGATCCGTGGGTGAAAATTGTGTTTCTTAAAAATATATTATATTTTGAAAAAATAATAAGTTAAAAATAGGTAATTAATTTTTTAATGAATAGTTATTTTTATAAAAATTAAAAAAATGATGAGTAATTGTTTAGTGATTTTGTTTTTTAATTAAATGATTTAAATATCGTCATTTAAATTTAATACATACGAATATAAATTACCGGGTTTTGAAAAAAGGATGCCTGGGCCAAGGGGTTAGGCAATTTGACAGAACAATCATGGATCAATGGCTTTAGTTAGATAACGAAGACTTTAAGGAGACATTACACTTCAGGTTCGGCAAACATTTTTGCTTGTTTTTTATTGGCATGATTTTGGTCTCTTTACCAGGAACATGCTACTCAACACCGCTGTTTAACCATGTGCCAACCGACTGGATTCCTATAATGGTGTCACCCAAAAAATAAAACAGCACCAATTTTTTTTATAATTGAAGTTATCAAAATTTGATCCCTAATTACTCGAACTAAAAATTTAGCACTTTATTAACAGATCACATAACTGTTGGCATTAAACTATTTTATTTTACAAAATAGAAGAAGAAAAGTTACGGATGTTAAAATCTGAACCCAAATTTTTGTGCAAAATGTTACTATTTTCCCACCCACCTAATAAAGGACTAGGCTAACTGGCTAAAATCCAAATCCTTTACCCCATTTTCTTACTCCTATCCGTACCCTTACTCTCGTAATGAGTCGCGCGTCCAATTTTTTTTTTTTTGTTTCTGTTCGTTCCTGTTCATTTTTAATGTTTGACTCAATTCTTTATCTAATAAAAAAACCCAATTTCGTTTGAAAAAAAAAACAAAAAAAAAACACGGATACAAAGACGATGCAAATAAGGAGATGGTGTCGTGAATTTTATTTATTTGATCATCGGTAAAATACCGATCGGTCGTACTTGTATTTCGTAGCCCTCGTTAAAAGATTGAAAACAAACGAAGAAAAAAACGACACCAAAAAAACGAACCCGCGACTCGTGACGAGGGTGAGGCACGGAAACAGGGCAGAGGATTTCTTCTCAACTTGCTTTTCACATGGAGTAAATATCTTTCAGAGAGTTCTCATTGCCTTGGCAAAGTAAATTTTAACCTTCACACCAACCACCCAAATGCACCTCCAGAGTCCAGAGGCGTGCAGAATGCAGATAGTACACAAAGGAGAACACAGTAAAGAACTATGAAATAGATTCGTCACTGATACTCCCTTTCGGAATCAGTAATATGATTTAAGCTGTTTACCCCATCCTGGCAAATGGTGCTGCCATTTCCTGCTAAAAACAACAGGTATGGGATAGGCTATTTCAACAAACAATGACATATTCGGTTTCCACATCAATACTAACCATAATGCAGTTTACTCGACATCGTCGTTGAAAGCAACATAGTCCATAGAGTTGCTTCCTTGTGATGTTGGTGAAACCAACAGGATACCAAGTTAGGTGGTAACTGAATATTCAAGCATTTCCTCTTTCGGTTAGGAGTTATCATTTGCCAAATGTTTTTTTTCGTTCTCAGGCCACTTCTCAATCTGGTAAGATATCAGTGTTTAAAACCTGAACTAAATGGCATATAAGTTTGAATTGTTTTTATGTCATCGGCTTCATGATATCCACAGGATCTGATGTTTAAGGTAAAATCAAGCAAAAATTCTGAAGAACTTACCTGCAGTTTAAGATGCTTATCGTCGAAAGATGTTGCAGATGAGAAAAAATGATTGTCACCTGAATTTAAACAAGTCCAACATGTCTTTGGCAGACACCAAGTATATCAAGGTTTTCATCAATGTGGAAATAGAGAGGATCGGCATCCTTAAACAGACTGGTATATATATCAATATTGAAAAGCAAATCCGTATCTACAAGGCTCGGTGAAATAAAAAATGCCGTAGTGTATCAACAAAAAGTATCCAAGTACGAAAAATTATATATGTATATATGCACATCCAAGGTGTGTAATCTTTTCATGTGAATCAATGGAAAACTTATTCTACAACATGATCTGACCTTGGTAACCATAATGGCTTGAATAAAAAAAAAAATTATCTCCATCTTGATTTCTCTACATCAACATTCTCAGTGTGCTTCGGAGGTGGAACTTCTGTGGATATTGGCACAGAGGATGGACCAGTATATCTCTCCCGTGCAGGCCGGTGCTCCTGCAAAAAAAAAAAAAACGAATAGGTAAGTAATCGAAACAGCTAAAAGCAGGGGAAGAGAGAATCAATATATGATGAAAAAGTCTTCTGAAAGAAATAGAAATGGTTATCGACCTTGCAACGACAATTAGATTATTACATCAGCATGTTTAAGGGTTTCTATAGACATACTATCACCAACTGTTGGCCCATCGCACACCTGATGTCCTGAGTGCTCAGTGTGTATAAAGCTACTTATAAAAAAGTACATCTAAAAAGGACTCAATAAGTGTTATCAGTGTAATAAAATAGTTCTGACATCTAAAACAATAAAGATTATGGTATGTTATTAATGCACAAGTACTAATTATAAAAGGATACAGCAAACATGTAACAGGAGGGCTTACAGAGCGGAAAGGAAAATCATCTGCCTCAAGCATATGAACAATCTGCCCCATTTTTGGGCGCTTATTGGCATCCAAATCTATACAGCGGAGACAAACAAGCAAGGCTCGTTTCAAAGCTCTAGGTGAGGGTTGAACTTCAATCAATGGGTCCACAAGCTCTTCTCCACGACGACTTGCTACCATACCTTTAAACCAATCAACTAAGTTCATCTGAAATACATCAAACAGAAAAGGCATTATTATGGTGTTCTGGCATTCAATGAAGGTATTGCAAGAGAAACACTGTTTTTACCTCTCCAGGTGCCCTAGAATAATCGATCGGGCTTCTCCCTGTAATTATCTCCATCAGTAGAATTCCAAAACTATAGACATCACTTCCCTCGTTAAGCATGCCTGTGCTTGCATATTCCGGTGAAACATAACTGCAGAGAACAACAAATATACCACAAAAAGAACCAATAATGTAGGGTATATATATACTTTCCATCTGTCAAAATTTAGACATAGGATAATGAAAGAGAACAAACCCAAATGTCCCCATTACACGTGTAGTCACATAGCTTGCTTCAGATCCTAAGAGCTTGGCTAATCCAAAATCTGACACTTTTGGGTTCCACTTTTTGTCCAGAAGAATATTACTTGATTTTACATCACGATGCACAACTTTAGGTTCTAGCCCTTCATGCAGATAGGCTAATCTGCAGAAGAAGCAAGAAAATAACAATTTAGTGGAGGGAAAAAGGATGGGAGTATGACAAAAGCTAAAGCCACTGCCTGCAGACTTAACACACAGAGTCACACAGATATGCAACTATCCATCTTAGGAGAAGACTTGCAAATAAAAACAATTCAGAAGTAGATGCCACTTTGAGATTAGAGACTAATCAAATTTACAACAGGATATAAAATCAGGGTATAGAGGGTTTTGATGAAGCCTCTGCTACAAGCAGATATTTCTCGCATATTCTCTAAGGACTCTATAGCATTTTTCAGTTTTGTTCTTCTTCTCACTGGATATGATCCTATCATTAAGGATAATAGCTGTAACAAATGTGACAATAGACTTCTAGGAACACAAAAATAGATGATTAATGCTACTTAAGATGGTATGCAACTACTTCACATGTAAAGTTATTTTTTATTGTGCTCTACAGTAAGCTGAAGAAGAAATCAAAATTGAACAGCATATTGGAAACCAAAAATATTCTGCTCACTGTTCAACATTCAAGCAGAGGCAAGATAAATAAGGCTTCACGAGACTGGGGAAAAAAAAAAAAGAGAGAGGAAACTCCGCACCCTTTTGCCGTTCCTAGTGAAATCTTCATTCTTATATCCCACGTAAGAGGACTAACAGGTCCTACATCACCATGCAACCATTGTTCCAAGTTCCCATTGTCAACGTATTCATACACAAGCATCCTGAATAAATACTAATTTAGTATTTGACAGTTCATTTCCAATTAAAAGATATAAGGGTTTGTCTGTCAAGTGGCATATACAAAATTTACCTCCGAGCACCTTCCGTGCAGTACCCAACTAGACCCACCAAATTCTTATGCTTCACTTTGCCAATGGCTTCAACTTCCACGTTGAACTCCTTCTCTGCTTGGCCCCTGTGGACAAGTAACATGAGTTTCGCTTAAACAACTAAATAAAGTAAGAATTATTATCCTGGACAATCGCATTGGAGTTTTTTAAACTCCACAAGTTAAAAAACTACCCCATGTCTATATTTTTAAAATAAATGAGACATGTGATAATTTTTTAATCCATTTATCGAGTTAAAAAACTTCACTCCCGGTGTACATAATAATAATAATCCATAAAGTAAATAAATAAAGGTTTTGTTAAAGAGTGAACTTAGTTAATATACTATTTATACTAATAATTTTATAGGAAATAAAATAGTTGACACTTTTAATCATGATTTTCAATAAATTAAATAAAAATATTACTATATTTAATAACCTTAAAAAATCACAAAAGAAATCTAAAGCCAGATTGTAGTGAAGTTACAACGTTGGACCCAATTTAAAAGAAACAAATTAAAGTCAAAACAGCAATTAAAAGAACAAAAACATAATCTTTAACAGTCTGTCTTGGATCTAGCATGCATGAATAAAATCACCAAGAGAAAGATTTTCCCGGAAACTGTTTTGTCTTTTCCCTAGAAACAAACAGAGCAAATCATGATCTCTTGAAACGAACATAAGAAGTTTAGTTTACGTACTTGTTATTAAGCAGATTTTTTACAGCAACGACAGAACCGTCTTGCAAAATGCCTCGGAATACGACGCCGTATCCACCTTCACCAATCACATTCTCCGCGGTGAATCCACGTGTCGCCATCTCGAGCTCCTTCATGCTATACCACCGACCCCACCCGATGTTCTGAACATCCGCCGACACGTCACTGGCTCCCGAGGCATCATCGCTAACTCCCTCGCTACTCTTCTCGGGAACCACATTTCCGATTTTGCCCTCCTCAGTAAAGCAATCGACATTTTGATTCAACGCCTTGATCTCCGCGATCTCTTTGGAAACCAACGGAATTAGACCTGAGCTATGCTTCACTTTGCGCTTGCGCGCGTTTCTGTTTAGCCGGAAACATAGTAAGATTGTAAAAGAAAAAAGAAGTATGAAGACTACGAGAATGGAGATTACTAGGTAGAGTTTAAGATTCAAAAGTGGTGCTTTTGAGGAAAGAATATGAGTTATAGAGTTGTTTTTGTGGTTCTCGTCGGTTTCGCCGGTGACCGGCATTGGTTCCGGCGAGATATGGAATTTTCTTGGGAAAGTGAAAGAAAATGTTAAGAGAAAGATTTCAAAGAGAGCTTGAAGAGAGGGAAAAGTTAGGCGACGGAGGGGTTTGGGTGCTTTAAAGAGAAGGAAGAAAAGAGGAGTTTCAACGGATACAAAGGAAAAGCGTGAAGAAGACAGAAGATGATGAGTTGTAACTATAATTTTGCGTTTGCGTATGCCGATTTATTACGGTAATGCCACTTTCTCTTCTTTTGCTTCAAATGACTAAAATAACCTGGAACGACCAAAGCCCCTTTCATTGTTCTCTTTTCCTTAATCAACGATGAAAAATGATGATTATATATAGTACTATTAGTCTCTTACGAATCTTTAACTCTTAATTTATTAGTTTTAATTATGATAAAAATGTAGAATAACACATCAATTAAGTTAATTTATAGTAATATTTAAGATCTTTAGGAAGTCTAGTGGAGTTCGATTTGAATAGAATCAGATCTGAAATAAAATAAAATATTTTTAATTTTTTCAGTTTGATTCAACTCAAATTATTATTATTTAATTTTAATTATAAAAATATATAATTATTAATATTTTAAATAATAAAACAAATTTTTCCATCACAATAAATCAAATCAAACTTTAGAATAAAATTATTTATTATTTAAATTTGACTCAATTCGATCCGATTTATTAACAACTCTTTATAAAGTTTGTTTAGCAAAATTCAAGATGGAAGGAATGCGAAGCTAAAGCATGATGTCTTTGTGATTTCACAAAAGTTCCTTAATTTAGAACAAAGATTCTCCGACAACAACAAGATTTTAACATTTGGTTAAAAATATGTGTTGCATTTGCATAACAAATTTCAGTTTTTTTTTTTTTTCAAGGACAATGGCCAATGTGCCCTTTACGTAGATCATAATTTAAACCCGACCAGAATTCCACGGATATTCGAACAACATTCAAGTTGTCATTTGTCTTTAAACACTTAACCAGGTTGAATGTGAGTATCTAATGTAAACTTGCTACCTAATCCATGCTTTTAAGTTTTAACAACCCCTTTAAATTTTTTTGATCAGAATACACCTTTCTTCTAATGTTTTAAACCATGGAAATTTACATTAGGTTGGATATTTTTTATTTTTATTGCATTAGAATTCATCAAAATAATTATTAATTACTGTATTTAATATAAATATTACTATTAATAATAATTTAATTAATTTTAATAAATATTTTAAAAACATTTGTTAGTAAAATCTAATTATATTTTATTAGAGTAGTTGAAACTTTCCAAATATATATAGATCTGTATTTATTCTAGATCAGAATAAATTGCAGACTTGCAGTAGGTAGAATTGCCCAGATGTTATCATTTTTGTTATTGCTTCTCGCCAATGCAACCTTGATACAACAAGCATTGCCAAAGATAAAATATAAAATAAATAATAAATAAGAGAAAGTTGTAACGTGACATTAATAATAATCAACCCATAATTCATTTGAAATTCAATTTAAAAATTTTCCTCCGTTTCATAAGGGTTTTGTTCATACAGACTTTGATTTTTTTTTTTTTTATTATTGTTATTACATACTCTCGACGTGGTAATATTATTATATAATTATAAGGTATTCATTGTTTTTTTACATAATTCATGATTATCATGTGTCTCATGCTGATATCCACATTAATAAAATCTAAGTTCGTTTTTTTTTTTTTTTTTGGGGTTTCCATTAAAAGAAATTCATTTCATTTAATTTGTTATGTCCAATATTATTTGTCCTTTTTATGCAAGACACCTAGCACTCTTATTTAAGCTTACATCTGTTTTATATTTGTCTAACCTTTATACTTAGTAATCAAATATAAAAAATATAAGTGTTGATTCAAATAAATATTCAGACACTGATATTATCTTCTTATTTTTTTATATTTTTAAAACAAAATTATAATCTAAAATAATTTAATTATCGAAACGTATCTCAAAACCTAAATTCTGACGTTACATTTTCTGTGCTTGTCAGGTTTAACTCATATTACTTCGACAATTCTCTTGAACTCATCAACTTTAGTTTTCAAAAGATCTCAACACATCTTATAGCAAGCTTGAGACTTTTAGATTTTCAAATCTTGAGAAAGTTTTATTTTTTTAGACAATTTGCAATATTTGACCATTAAGGTATAATAGCTACTCTCCAGCTAAAGATTATGAAAACACTGTTGGCAATCTTGTAAGTAATAAGCAATATTTCATTACTACTAAATATAAATTAAAAGATTAAAGAACAGATTACTTATCTGAAATTCCGGCAGAACAGCATAAAAAAAATACGAACAATCCAGAATGGAAAATTGACAACACTTACAAGTTAATCCGAATACAGAAAAAGGATAATCGAGTCAAGGTTGGACCTTTGACCTTAAGACGATTATTGCCTGTCTCTCAGGTGCTAACAATATGTCGCAATTCGTCTCCCAGGTCTCCTCGATTACGTTGCAATCAAGAGCACACTTTTAGCAACACGGCGAACCAGAAAAATGTCGGTCTCTCTCACAGAAGACACGGGAAAAGACAAGAGCAGTATATAAAAATTAGGAAAAATTTTCGGTACTTTAAAAAGAAGGCACTGCTCAGGTTTATATAGAAAAACAGATGACTTTTCGGAACAGACACATCATTTGGAATAAAACCTGTTCGGCCAAACAGACAGCTTTTGAAAATAAAAAGATTTTTAGTTTAAACCGAACAGACAAAACTTTTAACAAATAAAAAGGTTCGGTCCGAAAAGATACTTCTTAAACAGACAAGTCTCTTGGTTGGAGAATACTGAACCGGTTCGGTTTGGACTGAATATAAATATCGGTTGGGCAGTAAAAAATTAATTACTGCCCAAACCCAAACCCGACCCGACCCAGCCCGACTCGGCGGCGCGCGTGTGGTCCAGCTCAAATTGTGAAGGTCTTCGTCTACCACAAAACTTGAGTGCCCCTTGGGGCCCAACCCTACATGAAAACAAGGCTTATAAATACCATAAGCCTATGCCTTTGTTCATCCTATGTGAGGTTCCACACCAATCACTAACATCAACCAATTTTCTTCCTCTTCAAGTGGGTATAAAGAGATTAATTTCTCATTCAAACATGATATCAATTGTGTACATAAATTATGCACCGTGTATCTACTTATGACAACCTACGTATTAAAATACGTATTTCGTATTTATACACCAAATAATATATTGATATCCAACAAACACAACTAATCTATAATTAAGAAATAACTAATAAGTAATTTAATGAGTTAATAATCTAATATTGTTGGTCATCAAATTGAGGGGTTTCATGTAATTTAAGAACAAATGAAGGCCTCTTTTTGTTTTTCTTTTTTTTGTCGGTGTTTTTGTCCAATGAAAAAAGCCTTGGGAAGTTTACAATGGGGAACAGCGAGAGCGGGTCCCCTGAAAACCATATTAATGAGGAACGTAAAGAATTCGTGAGTTAGGAAATAATTATAGGAAGCATCGATTCAATTGAAGGAGCGCCAGGATTAGGATGTCTATGGAGTGGACGTAGGGATGATCATTTAAAATATGAATTTGAATATTTATTGATGTTAGATTTTTTTTTTATTCCGATAAAAGTTAGATTTGAATATTATAATTAGAATTAATAGTATTAATGATTCTCAAATTATAGGATATATTTTATATTGATTCTTAAACTTCAAAACGTATCCAACTGATCCTTACTTACAAGTATTATAATAAATTGATCATCTCTGTTAGCTTTTCCGTTACCTTTACTGTAGCAATCAGCTTAATGATACGTGTCACCACATTTCTCTTCATATTTTTTTTATTTGATATTTTTTAATAAATAAATGTAAATAAATATTTTTTATAAAATTAATGTAAATAAATATTTATATTTTATAAATTATTTAATTATTAAAAAATTAATTTAAATTAGTATTTATCTTTTGTATTTATTTATAAAGAATAATAAAAAAACGAGAAAATAAAAATATTAATAAATACAAAAGATAGATAATAATTTAAATTAATTTTTTAATAATTAAATAATTTATGAAATATAAATATTTATTTACATTATTTTTATAAAAAATATTTTTTCTTTTTCTTTTCTTTTTCTTTTCTTTTTTTTTCTTTTTATAAATAAAATAATTTCAAAAAAATTAAATAATTTATAATTATAAAATATAAAATATTTATTTACATTCATTTATTAAAAATATATTTTTTTACTTTTTTATTTTCCTTTTCTTTCTTTTATTTTTTTTCCTCTTTTCTTATAAAATTAATGTAAATAAAATATTTTATATTTTAAAAATTAATTTAAATTATAGTATGAATTATTATTTATTTTTAATTATATTTATTTACAAACAAGAGAAAAAGGGAAAAGATAAGAAAGAAAAAAAAACTTATAAATAAAAAATAAATATTTTATATTTATAAATTATTTAATTTTTAGAAAGTTAATTTAATTTAAAATATAATATACTTATATATATATATTGTATTTGTTTATAAAGAAGAGAAAAAAGAAGAAAGGGAAGAAAAAATATTTTTATAAAATTAATGTAAATAAAAAGTTTTATATTTTTTTCAATTATTTGATTATTACAGTATTAATTTAAATTATAATGTAAATTATTATTTAGTTTTTAATGTTTATTTATAAAGAAGAGAAAAGCAACCAAAAAAAAAAGAAACGAAAAAATTAAAAATATTTTTTAAAATTAAAGTAAATAAATATTTCATACTTTTTAAATTAATTATATTTTTAAAAATTATTTTAATTTATAATATGAATTATTTTTTCTTTGTATTTATTTATAAAAAGAAATCAAAGAAAAAATAAAATAAAATGAAGAGGCAAGTTTGAGCAATCAGCTGGTGACACGTGTCACTAAGCTGATTGCTATAGTAAAGGTAACGAAAAAGCTAACGGAAGAGACCAATTTGTTATGATACTTGTAATTAAGGACTAATTTGATACGTTTTGAAGTTTATGGACCAATATAAAATATGTCCTATAGTTTGGGGACCATTGGTGCTATTAACTCTTATAATTACTGTCCGCATTGAATTTGAAGTAGATGTGGATAAAAAACCTCGGATATCAATTATTCGAATCCGCATTACTTATGCACATTCGGATAGCGGATTCAGATATCCGAATTCGAATCCGCTTATTTGTAAAACACATAAATTTTGTTTGATTTTATATTTTTATTTTAAAAAAATTGATTTATTGAATTCGAATTTTTAACATATTCAGATATCCGGTGGATAATGTTATTTAATTCGGATTCGGATAGTAATATGCGGATTAAATGAGGATAATTTGCAGATTTGGATTTTAAAACAGTTTTTCGAATTCAGATTCGAATAGTACAAAAAATACAGATATCCAATCTGCTGCCATTTCTAAATGGGCGAATTTTGTCATATCCGTCTCCTATTGTTTTGTTTTGAATGTTGAAATATAAATATCATTTCATCTTTAAAAATACTTGTTATATTTATAATCGTTTAGTTTTGTACTTCGTTTTGTCCTCCGTTGCATTATTTTTTTTTTTAACTTTTTTTTAAATAATATTATTATTTAATTAGAATATCATTTTTTAAATAAATTATTAATAGAAAAGTATTTAACTCATTTTAAATAAAATCAATTATTACAAAATTTTATTTTACATATAATATATAATATATATGTATAACGGTATAAAAAAATATAAAATATATAAAAAAAAAAATTAACCGATTAATGTGAAATTCATTGAACTATTCGAATTTTATCATCCCTAACCAAGTTTTTGCCCAAACCATTTTGCATCTTTTCAGTTGTGGGAATTCAATTGTCGTTGAAAACTTGAAATAACAACAACATATAATTCTAAACTCTTAATAAGTACTTATTTTTTAAGATTTAGTCCATTAATAATTCTAAACTCTTAACAATGTATGTATTTTTGACTGTTGGGTTGCCAACAGAATGTAAAATTTTCCATTTTTCACAAGGAGAAGTAACAACTACCATGGTACATGGTGTTTGTGTTTCCAACCACTCCATCAATGTCATTAACTTTTCCACGAGCTACTAAGCTCGTGAAGGCACATAAAATACATGCAAATCAGAATTCGAGATTTGATTCAGTTAATATATGCAGTCATTTTTAAAAATTGATATTCAATACATTTGAAGTTTGAATTTCAATATTTATAACTTCTCTTATCTTAAAACTGCGACCTCTTTTATATAAAAAAATAATTACATACAAATCCATTCCAAAATATCAAAATTTTTGTCAATCAACTCGCTTATTAAAATTTGGGTCTAAAATTTTAAATCATCTTCAATAAAAACTAGCAAGAAACAGGGATACGAAAGTGATACAGTTTCTATAGACAAAACAGTGCCGAATACACCCAAACCAAAACAATCTGTTTGATTCAAACAGAAAAACAGAAGAAGAATGACAATCGCCAACTTGGGTTGGTTTAGTTAGTTGAATATTCATTAATGTCTTAACAAGTATCTGAATTCGAATCTCGTCAACATGTCTCACTTGATGAGTGATCTGTAAGTATCACTATTAATCCTCTAAAAAGCATGTGATATACCGTGACCTTAGACTCGGATAATCTCTTTCTCACTTAAACTTTTATACAAAAAAAGAAGAAGATTGACAATCATAACGATTAGTTTATTGTAATCACAATGGTTGCATCTAAAACCAGACATGAACAACTAAGAAATAAAAGAAACTTGATTAAACTTGTCTAACCTAGTATTTCTGTTTGATAGGATATCTTGGAATTGGGACCTTAAAGCAACAAAATTTGGTGGGATTTGCAGTCATAAGAAATAAAAGAACCTTTTTAATTGTTACAGTGAATTATTAATTTCTAAATAGTATAAAATTTTGTGGAAGTTCATTGACAACTGGCTTCATGTTGCAAAAACTGAAGCTGATTTTCATTCAGCTGAAGACTGCCATTAAAACAAAAAAGTTGAAACATGGCAGCTCTCTTTTAAGTGAACTATTGGCATCGTTAATTGATTTCTCCTTAACTCTAAAGATTAGCGTCCGCAAGATTTGTGCTCTATTGGCAATTAGTAGAGGAGTCTCTTTCTTCTTTTCCACTGTTTGATGATAGTTACTCAAACATTACGCCATGAAGTCTCTGGAACTATTCATGTATGATATCATCATTATAATGATATCAAACATTAGTTGATTTTTTTTTTGCTTTTATAAACTGCTCTAGCTCAATGTGTTCTTTTATTTTTATTTTTTTGTTCCAATCTAAGTTTCTCTTGTAAAGGTTAGTAACTAAGTCTTTGGATCAATGTTAATTTGCGTTTCTAATTCTCATAGATATATAATGTATTAATATGTTAAATTGCAATTGTATGGAGTTGGCACAATTTTTATATAGACAATTTATGATAGCATTTGGTGTTAATGCGAGTTTGTTTTATGTTTAAAATCACATAAACTATGAAAGATTACAGAAGAAAATATATATAAAAAAAAAAAAAAAATTCATTCTATTGCTTGAACCAGTCCGTACAATGCGAGAGCAGGCAGCATTCGGTTTATTTGGTTGTTGCATTCAAAAACCTTCGAGTTTTTAATCTTCATAAAGCACTGAAGGGTGAGCAGACTGTCCGATCCTGCTTGATGGCTCAACCCAGCAACACGAGGCACATTCAAAGTTTGAGCCACTTTCTCCAGGCCACCTTGAAACCCAAAGAACTTGAATGTGTGCTTAATATCAAAAATCTTGTAACCGAAGAAATAAACCAGTTGTCCCATGAAAGACTCGATATCGAATGGCAGCGGTTGTTGAGTCAAAATCTTCAACAATAATCCAAAATCATAAGCACTGTGAAAGGTGATCCAAGTCAGCCCGCCAAAACAATTGAACACCAATCCGGAATCCCAAACCATCATCGCAAAGTCCCTAGAATCAATACCCTTCTCCCTATTCTTCACAAAATCGATACCTTGTTGTTTAAGTAACTCGATTGAATCAGGAGCATAACGATCTTGCTTGATATCAAAATCTCTAAAATTGAATTCCCATATATAACAGAACGGAGTTCCGAAATCTGGCAAATTGCCTTGAGAATCAGAGAGAGTTAAGCCAAGTTGAATAATCTTAATGGCATCAACATTCGATTTCAAGTACTGATAGTTGATAACAGGATCGCCCAATTGGACGACTAGTTTATTTGGTTTGAAAATCGTCCCAGGAAACTCTGTATCCATGGATACAACAGGATACTTCCAAATTGCACTCTCGATCAACAAAAACTCACGATCCAAATCTTCCGCAAACACACGTCTAACAATTACAGGTTTCTTGCCAGGCGCCGTCATCTTTTTGTTGCAAATTATAATGATTTCGGAGACCTTAAGAGCCCTACTTATAGGACTCCGGTAATCCCACTCCAATTCCAAGTAGGATAGAAAGTTACTTGAGGAACAAAACTTAAAAAAAAAAAAAAAAAATTGAATTTTTTGCTGTTTTAAAATAAGCAACCGGAAAACCTCTTGAACAATAGGCTGGGCCCATTGGCGGTACCCTTGCAGAAGGCCCACATTCAGAAAGTGATCATGCCCCAACCAGTGTAATAGACTTGCAATTACATTACAAGAAACGACGTCGTTCGCTGTAATCAGCCCAAAATGAACTGAAAGTGAAAGGTGAAATCAAACCCCCAATTATTCAGGAGGTTTTCCAGTTGCTTGGTTTTACAGCTCCGATAGTCGAAGACCTAATCGTCTTCATCCGTCAGATTACCGCCACCAACAGACGAAATCAATGGCTGCGATCTTCGCTCGTAACTCTCTCAACGCTCTCCGAACTCGACACCTCGTAAGAACTCACTTTCCTCTCCTCCTCCAACGCTAACGAATTTTTTTTTTTTTTTTTTTTAATTTCCTTTTCAGTTATGCCCTAGATTTATAATTTCATGGAATTGATAATCACTTTTCCATAAGAACCTGTTGATATACTGTGGGAATTAAAATGTTATTTTCTGGCATGTGGTAATTTAATTTAGAAATGAATTACGGAAAAAGGCAAGTCTCCACCATAGGTAGATTTAGGTTAGAGACTTCCTCTATGTTGTTTATAATATTAAATTTCTTTTTCTTTGGTTTTCGTTTTCGTATTCCTTCAAAATTTCCATAACCCAAGCACGTTTTGCTGTTTTAGTTGCTTCTGTCAACTGAAAAGCTATTAACACAACTTTATTGATTCAGTGTTATCAGCATCATTGTGAATTTTCTAGGATTTTTGTAGGTTTGTGGGCTGCTTTACTAATTTTTTTGTTATGTATGTATAGGCTGTGTCAGGGCAAGCGTTGCAGGGTTCGCAACACTATGGGCTGCGACTCAATGCACACTCCTACAGCACCAAGAAAGGTTGCCCTACTCTCTCTATGTACTTCATTTTTATTATAGATCTCGTTATTTTGAAAGGGAAAGTATTGAGAATTCTATGGAAGATGGATGTAAAGTTAAGAATATGAACTATAACATTTGTTTTTTACTACTACTGGAGGGGAGAGATGTTTTGAGTTTTGAAACAGCCTGCAATGGGGAATAAATGCCTTCCAGTTTTTATGGCACTATTCTACTTGAAAAATCACTCTAAGAAATGCCTGTAACGGCTTTTTTTCATTGCATGACCACCAATCCCAGTGTTTGATGGGACTTCATTTTTTTAAGGCAGCAATTTTACTTAATATTGGATGTCTTAGCTCATGTATGTTTTCATGTGTGTAAACTGTAGATGATGAAGAAAGAGAGCAGCTTGCAAAGGAAATTTCAAAGGACTGGAGTTCTGGTAATTTAGAGCACTGATATGTTTTGAGTTCCGTTACTTGTTATGTGATTTATTTTAGGCAATAAATGGTTTTATATTCTGCTCAATTGCAGTTTTTGAGCGAAGCATAAACACATTGTTTCTAACTGAAATGGTTCGAGGTCTCATGCTGACACTCAAGTACTTCTTTGAAAGGAAAGTTACTGTACGTGTCTTCCTGATCCTTTTTCTTTTTCTCTTGTTTTTTTTTTTTTTTGGGGGGGGGTGGCTTAGATTGAAGCAGATGTATGATATAAACCTGGCTTTTCTTATGCAGATTAACTATCCATTTGAGAAGGGTCCATTGAGCCCTCGTTTTCGAGGGGAGCATGCTCTCCGCCGATATCCAACTGGAGAGGAACGTTGCATTGCTTGTAAACTTTGTGAAGCTGTAAGTTGAAGCTTCATCTTTTGACCTCATTATCTAAATTACTTTTTTATTGGGTGGGAATGGTACCATCATGCAGTGATTCAATATGGATGACAAATATCACCCGGGTAGAAACTATCCCCTGCCCTCTGGTATGGACACCTGACTGGAAATGGCATTGCCTGGAGGCTTTATCTTTGAGTCTGTATGTTGTTGTTTTAGTTTGACATACTAACACCTAAATGGATATTATATTCACTTCATTGATTATTTTTGTATTATGCATTGAACATTGGTTACTATATTTGTGGTGTGTTTTGTCTCTATTACACCCTCTTGTTATAGAAAGGGAGATTAGTATCTGCCATTGTTTATCTTGTTGAGTCAGCAATCCACGAAAAGTTGGACCCAGTCAAACTGTGCTTGGGTTTGCTGTTGAAGTTTTCTTATCCGACCTGTTATTAATTCCTGATTAAACTTCTGTTATCTTTATTAAATATGGATTTACTATCATGATTTAGTTCTCATGAAGTGATGGTGGTTTGTCAGATATGCCCAGCACAGGCAATCACAATAGAGGCTGAGGAACGAGAGGATGGAAGTCGTCGGACAACAAGGTTGATTCTATCTCTCTCTCTCTTCTTCTTCTTCTTCTTCTGTTATTGTTGTCTTCTTTGTCTTACATTAGTTCAATTTTGCAGGTATGACATTGACATGACCAAGTGTATCTACTGTGGACTTTGCCAAGAGGCATGTCCTGTCGATGCAATTGTTGAAGGACCCAACTTTGAATTTGCCACTGAGACTCATGAGGTTCGTCTTCCTTACAATTAAATCATAAACGGTTACTATCGCTTGTAAGTTGAAGTAAATTAGTTATTGTCAATGTTATTGCAGGAGCTGCTGTATGACAAGGAGAAGCTGCTCGAGAATGGTGACCGATGGGAAACTGAGATTGCAGAGAATCTCAGATCCGAAAGCCTTTATCGCTGATGTTGCCCCTGTATTTTCCTTCTTGCTCGGACAGCGACTGCTGCTTTCTTAGTTGCTGAAAAAATAAAATGATGCATTGCATTGCATGGTTTTGCAATTGCATATACTATGTTTTTTGGGCATCGAGACTTTGTGAATCTATCCTGTGAATTATTTTGTTTTTGCTACATTTGAAGGCAATGGTGGATAAAAGAAGAATCCCATGTTCAGGGAACAAATTTTCAATTTGTAAAGCTTTACCAAATGAGAAGTAGCAAGATTTTGTTTTTCCTTTGAAGAGATCGATGGTATGAAATCAATATTTGAAGTCTGCTTTGGAATTGCCATTCATCATATGATTTCTTGGTCGGATTCAGAATGAGCCCATGGCCTCAGAAATTATAAAATAAAATGAAACATGAGGCATCTGCTAATGAGTCGGGTAGTTTGCTCGAAAGCCTGGTCCATATTGGTTTGGCTGTTCGGGTTTGAGCAGGATTTTTAATGATTCAGGTCGGCTTGGATCAATGTTTTAAATAATAAAAATATATATTTTTTTTATTTAAATTTAATTATAAAATTTTTTTTATTAATTTTTTAATATTAAATAAATAGTAATATGATTGGCAGATGGAGCCTGAGTAAAGTGAAAAAAAAAAAATTGAATTGGGATCCGGTTCGGCTCGATCTATGAGTATGTAGGATTTGTCAATCCTTTTTATTTTCATTATTTTCTTATAAAAGTATATATTATTATGTTGTGTTTGAAATTAAATTAAGAGAATATATTTACATAATAATCATTTAAATATTTTTTCTAAATCAGGAGTTATTATTTTTAACAAGTTTATATTAATTAATTTTTTATTATAATCCAATTATATATTTTTATTTAGTTAACTAAGAATTTTTTTTATCTTCATCTATTTATATCATCAGATTCAGAAAAGAAAACATTTTCCATTTTCATTCGGGATATTATTTTTTAGTCCATTTTTAGTAGAGATTAAAAGCTCCATCAGTAGAGTTACGAAACCCAATTGCAAAGAGACAGATAGAGCCCAAAGTGGAGCCCCCGGGTTGGACTATTGGCATTCTTGCCCTAAATTGGCTTTAGGTTAGAACAGGAAAGTCTAAACGCACTGAGGAAAGTTGAAAACACAGCAGCAATGGCGGAGGATGCGATTCTAGGTTACTTGGCGAGCCACGAAGAGATCCCAGATTCAGAACAGTTCGCATCCCAACATGGTCTCCACCACAACGAAGTCGTCAATGTCATCAAGAGCCTCCACGGTTTCCGTTACATCGATGCCCAGGACATTAAAAGGGAGAGTTGGGTGCTCACCGATGAGGGTAAAAAGTACGCTGCCGAAGGATCCCCCGAAGCTCAACTCTTCTTAGCTACCCCTCCCGAAGGCTCCATTGCTAAAGATGAACTACAGGTCAGTGCTTGCTTCAATTTTTAATTCATTTTCAATTCTGGGTCTTCCTTTACTCTATGGAAATTGCGCGTTCAATTAGTATTATCTTCCTTTTTAATGCTAAAATTTTATTGGGATCTGTGTTTAAAAAAAAACTTTTCTTTAAAATATTTTTAAGCTCGTTGTTAACATGTAATTTTTGGAACCGTGC
Organism: Fremontodendron californicum; assembly: GCA_030761205.1. Classification (NCBI taxonomy): domain Eukaryota; kingdom Viridiplantae; phylum Streptophyta; class Magnoliopsida; order Malvales; family Malvaceae; genus Fremontodendron; species Fremontodendron californicum. The sequence goes on from JAULJL010000007.1 coordinate 34,531,587, forward strand.
ATTGGTGCAGAAAAAGCTAGACCCTTCAGTTTTCAAAATTGGTTGCTCACAAGCTGGAAAAAACAAATGGGTCGACATGGGAAAGCAAGTTTCCAGAAAGGTAATCATTTTTATGGTTAATGTTTATGAATTCTCATGTTTTATGTGATTATGTTATTTATCCCTCCAGTTTTTACTTTGGTGTAGGTTCAACATGTGGAAGACAAGGTTAAGAATTTGCTTATTAGGGTACAAGATGGACAGGTATTTCATCATTTTAATAAGTTGCCTGTCTTTTGTTTCGAGTTAGCTCTTTCTACAAAAAAAATTCTTAATGAATTGATGCTAATGGTTTTATAATTTCTTTCTTCCTTTCAATTTACTGATTAAAGTTGATTTTTTTTACAACAGGCAATTGGCAAAGATGATATTAACTCACTTAAAGCAAGGAAGCTTATTGTTGCACAGTAATCATCGAGTCCCTTGCCTGAGCTTTTATCATTTTTCTTCCAGTGGATGTATTTTTATTCACATTGCTGATACTTTCCCAATTATATCTTGTTTTAGGACATGGAAGGGTTACTCAGTGAGAAAAGGACCTAACTATGCCCCAAAAAGAAAGAAAGTTGCTACTGATTTGACTCGAGAGAATCTACAGAGGTATGCCATAGACGTTATAAATATGCATGTGAAGTTAGAATTTCAATATGAAGCTGAAACACCTTATTTTTGTCATATTAGTTAAACATTGTGCTTTGCTCCTGAGGGATTTTTCTTGGCCTGATATTTATATATGGTTTCTGTCTTTTAGGGGTGACTGGAAGGAATTAGAGTTCAAAGAGTATAACTTCAATGCTAAAGGACCACCTTCTGAAGCTGGCCATCTTCACCCTTTACTCAAGGTAAGGATAGGACTTTTTTTTGGCCAAATAGGACTGTTTATTTATCAACTTTATTTTGCTTTCAGCAAATCTGTAACCATTAAAAATAGTGGGATATCAGCCTTTTAAACATATGTATTAATTTTATGAACACTGTGGTTTTAATATCATTTGCAAATAAATCATATTTAAAGGTTGATGTTTCCCGGCTGTCATAAAAATGAATAGAAGAAATAATTTTCATGAGGATACATAAATTGGGCCTTTCTTTTTGGTCTGAAAAGGACCTTATTATTATTTTCCGTGGCACCTTTGTTTGAATGTGAGAAAACTATCTATTATGCACAATATGATGCAAATGGTTCTCTTAGGAAGTTGTTTCACCATGCCCTTTTGGTTGATTGACACCTTAATTTTTGTTTGCTTAAGCATCCCATTGTTTATATGGAAATAACAATTTTGTGCCTCATTTTATTTTCAGGTGAAACAACAATTGAAGAACATCTTTCTTCAGATGGGGTGAGTTTTGAGCATTGGTATAAATCTTATATGTGCATTCAGATTTTACATAACTAGTTTTATAGCCTTTATCTTACATGGTGACGGTGGTGCGGCATGAGAGCCACAGATGGACATCAACTCATAGTGCATATACAACACTCGCTGCCTTGCCTTGACTTCTATTATTTTTTGTGATGACTGAAAATATTTTACTTGGCATCACCACCAATTATGCTATGTTATTATAATGCTCTTTTCTTTAATATCAAGTTCATTTATAGTTTTTTCTCTCTGTGAGTTTGAGATTATTGTTTTTGCAGTAACTTTGTTTTCAACTTTGATATTGATATATATTTTCGTTTTGTGCTGACTGCAGTTTTGAGGAGATGCCGACAAACAATTTCGTTGAAAGCAGGTAGTTGGCATAGCCACCTCTTTTTTTGCATGCTCATGTTGTTTCTATGATAGTTGATTGCAAGGGGAGCTTCTTTGAGAAAACAACATATACTTGTTAAGTAAGGAAACCTGAGAAAAGAACATGCGCATGCCTCCACTTTTCCTAGTACAAGGTTGTCTTCAAGCATTCTGAAGATGATAATTTTTTTTTTTTTTTTTTAAATGGTTGGAAGGAACTTGAAATCCTACATTTACATTCTCATTAATTATTTTCCTTCATGTCTGGCAAGAATAAATTTGTTTCTAAAGTTGCTATCCTAATTTCTACATGTAGCTTCTGGAACTTTGATGCATTATTCCAGCCACAACAACACCCGGCACGTGATTCACACGATACATTCTTTCTGGAAGGTATGTTTCAATTAACTGAATGACTAACACATGCTTTTTCTACTGCCCTTATGATACTTATTTGGAGCATTCATCTTCAGCTCCATCCGCCACAAGGGAACTGCCTGAAGATTATGTTCAGTTGGTGAAGCGTGTTCATGAGTCTGGTGGTTATGGCTCCAGGGGGTATGGCGTTTTCCTTGTTCTAGTAGTCTTGCTTCCATATTTCACAACCTTGAAATTAATTAACTTATTTATTTATGCATTTTTCCAAAGATATATGTATGACTGGAAAAGAGAGGAAGCGAACAAAAACCTACTGCGTACTCATACAACTGCTGTCTCCACTAGAATGCTTTATGCTCTAGCAAAGGTTTGATTGTCTTCGTAGTCTCTCTCTCTCTCTCTCTGGTTAGATGTAATGTAACCACGTTCAATTGACTGGTTTTCACAAATTCAAAAGCCCTTATTTTCTTAAGCTTTTCTCATATACTTTTAGTTTGGATTTCTAAACTAGTATATTCTGCTTTAATGCTAATACACTCATACTTCCATTTTACTTACATGCACTGCACCATAATGTTGATTGCAAGTATAATCCATCAATGATCAGGATCTCTGTTAGATGATAAATTTGATTTTCCATGTTGGAAAAAGAGAGGTGTTTTCAAATATTTTATGTTGCCTAAATTAGGTAGTTGTTGTTGATGGTGGTTACATCATTATTAATTAATATTCATTTGCTTTATGATTTCATATTCAGCAACCTTTTGCCCCCAAAAGGTATTTCTCTATAGATCGTGTGTTCAGAAATGAATCTGTGGACCGAACTCATCTTGCAGAATTCCATCAGATTGAAGGTATTTATAAGCTGCATGCATCTGCGGCGGTGTTGTCATTTTTTCTCGAAGTTAAAGTTCAGGTTATGTTAAGTTGTTAACTGGATGCAAGCTGTGGACCAACCTCCATTGCACTACTGATGCAGGGTAGAAACTAGAACAGTAAACAAGATAGAAAGTAGGCTGCGATTGAGTAGGACTTTTAGGTTTAGAGGCAAATCTGCCAATACCTTTATTGAAGAGTTAAAACTCTGAAAAATAATAATGATAAGCTGATCGACTGCTACCCTATCTTAGGGTATTTATAATAACCCTATTTTATTTAAAGTCACATGCCTAAATAAAATACCTAAATAGCATAAGACTCCTACTTAAAATAAACTAAGTAAACAAGCATAAACTTGAAGACTTCTACTTAAAATAAACTAAGTAAACAAACATAAAACTTTAATAATTAAATCGATGCTCCTGCATCAACTACTTTTGTTATCTCAGCCATCTGATTAGTTTTTTTTTTTTTTGTGGGAATTCATCTAATGTTTCACTGACCATCTGGAAATTCTCTTTGGGTTTAGGTTTGGTATGTGACCGGGGGCTTACTCTTGGTGACTTGATTGGTGTCCTGAATGACTTCTTCTCACGACTAGGTAATGATCATCAATCATCATTCACAGGAAATAAAGTTCCATAGTAGCATTGTTGAATAAATTGGACCAAGTGTTCAGTTTTTATGGTTCAATATATTGAAGCCTATAGTGTTTTTGGATAAAATTTATCATGTGACATTTGGTGTATCTGTCTGCTGATGTGCTACTGATCATCATGAAATTGATGGCACGAGAACTGTCTTAGGAATTTGTAGTGATGGTGAAAATGTAAGTAATCTTAGTTGAAAATGTTTTTTCTATAATCTGTTTCAGGAATGTCCAAGTTGCGATTCAAACCTGCATACAACCCATATACTGAACCCAGCATGGAAATATTCAGGTGATACGTCACATATTTCTCTTAATGGGTTTATTACTTGTTAGGTAAAATATAGATTTGATAAGAGTATTCTGTTTTTATCAGTTATCATGAAGGCTTGAAGAAATGGGTGGAAATTGGGAATTCTGGCATGTTCAGACCTGAAATGTTGCTTCCAATGGGATTCCCAGAGGATGTTCGTGTTATTGCTTGGGGCCTTTCCCTTGAAAGGTAAGAACTAAGAAGTTATAACTTATAACCTGGTATTATTAGTTTTTACTGAAGAAAGTTCTGAATGAAATACTTTTAATGTCAGCTTTTTAACATATCCCTACTTCAAGCTTGTTTTCTTCAAATTTTGAACAATGTCTTGATATTTGGTTTTTGTTTGCGTGACTTAGACCGACTATGATACTCTATGGAGTCGATAACATTAGGGATCTGTTTGGACACAAGGTACTAATACATATGCCGACATATTGTCTTCCTCGCTGTGTAGTGGTTGTTTTCAGATGGAATTTTACTTACGAATGGTTGTTATTGCAGGTGGATCTTAGTCTCATCAAACGGAACCCTATTTGTCGCCTTGGGATTAATTAGATTATGGGATAATTCGTGTCATTCCGTTCTTTCTTTTTTCTAATTGAACCAAGGATACACCAATTCACTTTGCACATGTACTTTTTATAGCATAATATACTAGAAGAGCAATGGTTATATCAGATATTTTTGGTTTCTTTTCTTCCAGTTTTTGTGCTGTGAAAGTGACTTTAATAATAGTGATTCTGATCACAACTTAGCACATTTTTGTATTTGATTGAATATATATAAATATCCTGCCCATAATTTGGTCTAAATTTAGGCACTGTTATTCACTGTACTTTATTAAGATGTGTTAATTAAACTTGTTTTGACACCTTATGCAATCCCACTTAGCATTTCTCCTCATTCCATCTCGGGGAAATTCCAAGGTAAAATAATTACTTAACAAGAGGCTTCCATCTTTCTTCAATGTTACAACCCATCAACTGTGGCCTGAATGCTAGTAGTAATCTCCCAACGTATTCGATACTGAGGCCAAACTCTTTCAGATAATTAACCTGGGTGAACATAGACTGGATATAAGTTACTTTAACAAGACTTGCTACAAAGCAAACTCCATGGTATTACGTTTACTTGTCTAAGTAAATAGACAATCTAGAATATTTAGAAGAAGAAGCAAACAAGTCAGCAACCTTCCTCCATGCTATAGGACAACAACCTCGGACATCGGCTAATACCAAAAACCCATCCAATCCTTCTTAACTCCATTAATCTCAAGCGCCCGCATTATAATCACCTTCTCATCCTCATCTTCTTCGTTTTCTAGGTGTTAGGGTGTCGTTTTGGGTTCGGAATACGGATTGGGGATAAGGGATGGAATTGGTGTAAATGGAGCCAGGGAATTGCGGGGCGCGTTTGGAGACGAGGGACGTTTCTAGGATGTTTAGTTTTTTCTTGAGGTGGAATTATAAGTTGTCGGTTTATTGTCGTTAGGTTGGTCGGAATCTCGGTGCTGCTGGTGGTCATTTTCGTTTTCTTGGGGTGGGTTCTTTGTTTTGTTGGTGGTGGAGATGGACTGAAGGAGGGAGGTGGTTTTTGAGTTATGACTACGGAGGGAGGAGGAGACGGTGGAGATGGAGGGAGGAGGAGGGCAAGAAAGCATTTTTCTTCGTTTTGGTCATGGTGGGAATTGGAAATCGATAAAATAAGTGGATTTTAATATTAAAAATTTTAGTTGATTACCTTTGTCAACCAAGGTTCCATGGTCTAGTGGTCAGGACATTGGACTCTGAATCCAGTAACCCGAGTTCAAATCTCGGTGGAACCTTTATTTTTATTATCCCTTTTGAAATACCATTTCCTTGAGAAAAAAAGTTTTAAATACCATTTCCTTGAGAAAAAAAGTTTTCCTTCTTCTTCTTCTTTTTTTTTGGTCATTATTGTTATGGATCTTTCAATGGCATATATGTTTGTTTGCATCCATTTTATTTCTTCTCTTTTTCCTATTTTAATACATACATATATATTAGAAACATGTACTCTCATTATGTGGGTGAATGAAAAAAAAAATTAAAAAATGTAATTTAAAAAAAGGAAAAAAAAAACTAAATGGGTAGTTTTTTAAAGAGTAATTTTTTTAAATTGAGTAGTTTTTTTTTTTTAAATATAAAAGTACGTAAATAATTTTATTTTTATTATTTTAATTAAGTTTTTAAATAATTTTTTTTGATTGAATTGATGTTTGATTATCTCGTGATACCAACTCAGTTAGAGACGTTAATAGTAGTATAGATATATATTTGATTCATGCTGAAATTTGTTCACAAAACTGAAATTGAATTTTGATGACCAAATGCAAAGGAAGAGAACAAATACTATATTCCATGAAAGAGACCACAGACTAGAAACAAATGCATATATACTAGAAAAATAATTTAACCTTCTTTTCTTTGCCAAAAATGGCCTTCTGTTAGGAATGAACATTAGCTGCCTGCACCAAACAGTGCCACTCTTTCTCAATTTGTATATATCCATAGTACCACCAAGGAAAACAAAAAATCAGTATAATTTCTTTTTCTCTCTTGATTTTCATGTTTGTCTTTCTGAACAGCTGAAAATCTGAATATGAATGAAGGAATCATGAACAATTACAATTTACAATGCACAAACAAAAGATCAATCAATTACAGATAAAGTTGTAGCTTGTTTTAAACCGAAAACAAATATGAACCATAATGGTAAATAGCACCCCTTTCTCTGCCCAACTTTTTATCAAATCCTGATCCAACCACAAACCAAAACCAGTGTCCATGAGACTGACTTCATCTAAAGAAGATATTTGCATCTTGAAAAGCCTCACAATTCGATGTAAGTATCAGCTTGAAACCAAACCCTTTACCTCGAAAAAAATAAAATAAGAAGAGCTTCATCAGGTGCCAACCAGCAGGCACTCAAATGGGAACTGGGAAGCCTGCTGTCTTATTAAGAAAGAATTGAGAACAAATTAACATCTTCTAGTCATGATCCTGTCTTCCTATATCTTCTGCTTCTGGTGGCCGTGGCTCTGGGAATATCTCCTTCGAATGTCGTCTACGTGAGGATGAATGGTCACCTCCTCCGCCTTTCTGAGCACTGCCCTGTGAATCCATTGTTCCTGAATGTTTGAAACTACTTCCACCTTCTGCTCTAGTAGTGGAGGCTGCTGGAATAACTGCTACGTCCGAAGAGCTTTGATGCCAGCTACCAAAAAGAGCAGCATTCCAAGATCCTCTCGACGATGTTGTTCTAAGCCTTGCTGAGCTTGAATTATCTTCCCTAACCACCCTCAAAGGATTTTCCAAAGCTTTAAGAATATATCTCATTAGAGGCCGCCTCGAAGGTTTTGGATTGAGACAAGACCTAGCAACAATGGCCATGGCCCAGACTTCCTCCAATAGATCCTCATCCACCAGAAGAGATGGATCCAAAATTTTTGTCACAAGTTCCTTATCATATATACTGATATATGGTAATGTCTGTTCTAACCATTCCTTCATCCGGGTATCACTGGATGCAGCGATGTCCAGCTTACCAGTTACCAACACAAGTAAAACCTTCCCAAAGCAGTAAACATCGTAGGCACATAATGCTGTGGATGAACCTGGCCATTTTTCAAATAAAAAAAGAAATTTCAGAAAAAGCTTTCTTTGATTTGATGAAAATTTTAATGGCAATTCTATGCTCTCAAGCTTTCCTGTTGTTTCCAAATATAAGAAGACTCTCTGGCAACATTTTGTCAGTCCTATAATGAGTAACTATTTATTTGGTTAAGTCTAAACAAGTAGACATATCACAGCAATAAGCTGTCAGTTTCCTAAAGAAGAAAAGTTGATTTTTCAGGTTCAATGCTATCTGAATGTGAAGCTTGAATGAAAATGGTTGCTAATTAGTCAAATGTCAGAATAGATGCAACAAACATGTCGGACCTAATACGCTAACAAATCAACGAATGAACAGCCAGGAGATAATGGTTGAGATCCAAAATAAGTGTGAAATTCTACAAATAAAATGTGCACATACCTGAAGAACCTTGTTCCGATGACCTGCACGAAACAAAGAAAAAACCATATGAACAATCTTTATCAAGTAAAACAAGCATAAAAAGCATGAAACACAACTTGGTACATTTTGTTTGAAACAGCAATAAAATCCAAAAAGAGAAAATTAGAGAGGCAGAGATACAAAATGCTATTCGGCAATTACTACACAGTTTACAATGAATGCTGACACATCATGCATATGAGCCTGGCATTGCTCCAGGTTTGAAAATTGAAACATCTAAAGTCTATGCATGCATTCTAGATCCCATAGCAAAATATAACATTTTTATTTAACATGTAAATTGCCAGCTCTCTACTGAATCAGACATTAAAACCTGATCTCGAGCTTATCCCTTCAAGTCAAGGAATGTTGCTCCAACTCTTCATTTTTCTTGAAGTACCCGTGTCTGACGCATATTCGGACATGGGTATGGGGATATGATCCCCCAAAGACCCTCCAAATACATAGAAAAACTTAGAATAAATCAAACATACCCGTGTCAGACACATACCCTATCCGACACTCACACCCGAGTCCGAGTAACATAGCATAGGACTAGAAGAAAGCAAATCACTGCACTGGGCACATAAGAATTATAGGCGGGCTTAATTGTCCAAAAGTTCATACTTCATAACACAATGTTCTACCAGTCTGTTGTTTATAGCTACAACATAGAACAACATAAAAGTACCACTATTCAATTAGATTTACCATCCAAAATCTATAGACATTAAATCCTCAGCTTCATTCGGTAAAAAAAAGGCTGATTTTATCGCAATCTCTAAGCAAATTTTTTTATACATCTAGAACTCATGACAGCTAAAGGAAATAATACTGCAAAAATCCAGTGTAATCCACAGTTAAGTGAAGGAAACCCATGCAAACAATCAATAAAAATTTTCTGCAACTTAAACTACAAAAAATAAGCATGTCAAACCCACCATCTCCTGGGAGACTAACAAATAAAAATTTCAAATTTATTGTGCAACTTACTAAAAAGTGATAAAACACAATCAATATGGAAGAACATGCTGAACAAACATCTTATGTGAGCTAAAATGTTCATCTATGTATTAATTCACAATCTGAAAAACATCTGAACAGAGAAAATTCTACAGAATACTCACTGTGGCAACCGCAGTAATCTTGTAATTCTATTTTGATGACCATCGCCTTCTTGAGGGCAGACCTCACTCAAGCTCCCTAGTCGCACTTCAAATTTATCATCAAGAAGTATACTGCTAGCTTGAACATCTCTTCAACAATAAAAGAGAACATGTCACTGCTAGTTTTTTGTACTGCCTACATAAGCTAATCAACAAATTATGTATTGACACAGCCAAATGAAATAAAGACACACTTGAGGCAGCCAAAGCATTTGCTTTATAGAATTAACCCATCGTTGATGCAAGCAGATTTATTAACACAGGACCATACAAAGAAAAAGGCAACATACTTTAGTGCTGGGCTACCAAAAGAAAAAGAGAAAAAGAAAACAGATTATTGTAACAAAAAATCCTCATCATATGATAATTTGCCTACGTAAAGGACAACTAGCATTCCTGCCATATTGCTGAACCTGAACCGTGAAGTTTTCCTGTAAGTTTCTCTACATTCCAGTTTACAAAGAGTTATGATATGCAAGAGAAAAAAAATCATGCATCTGAAGGAATTTAAGCATAAGAAAAAGACAGCTGCAAAAATACCTATGGACAAGCGGCGGTGTGCATTCATGATGCAGATAAGATAGGCCTTCTGCAGCTCCTATAGCAATTTTCAATCTTGTTATCCAATCTAATGACTGTAAACTATCATCTTCCAAATTGTTTTTCCTGTACAAGGAACTTGACAAGTCCCCTTTCGGCATATATTTATAAACCAAGAATTTTTCATTCTCTTTCTCTAAGCAGTGTCCCAATAGGGGAACTACTCGTGTATGTGAAACTTTGCTAAAGAAATCCAATTCCAAAAGGTAAGCTTCCTTTTTAATTGACTGCAAATCAATCCTTTTGATGACAACAGGAAGCCCACCTTCTAAGATACCGCTGAAGAGATCACCGGAATGACCATGCTTGATTAGGTTTGCATCACTAAAATCACCAGTGGCTTGAAGAAGTTGCTGATATGTAAATAAATCACCTAGGCTCGAATTAATAGCTACTCCTGGTGAAGGAGGAGTTTCTTCAGCAGAAACTGGTTCCACACCAATCCCTCTATGATTTGTTGTGCTCCGTCTACGGACACATAGGACCAGTAATAGCAACAACATTAGTAGCACAATAAGCCCAGCTCCTCCTAAAACTGCAGCCAATATAATTATATTTCTGTTGCTCTTCCCACTTTCAAGTGCTGGAGGTTCTGTGGAATTTGGGCGCCCAAAATTATCAAAACTCAGGCCCCTCTCAGCATAGAATGATACACACTCAGTCAAAGTCCTCTGGTTTGACACATTTTGGAGACAGTTAGTACTAAGAGATGCATTGTTATGCACATAATCTGGAACCCTGCCTTCAAAATAGTTTCCCGACAAATCAGTAGAACTAAACCTTCCGAGTACAGTTGTGAGACCTCCATAAAACTTGTTCTGGGAAACGTCAAGAACTGCAGCAGTGGCATTTTCATTCAAAGCAGAATTAGGCAGTTTCCCAGTGAAATTATTGTAAGAGATATCAAGCAGGCTCAACCCAGGTATTGACCATAATACTTCAGGAAGGTCACCAATGAAACTATTGTTTCTAAGGACTATAACCTGCAACTGACTTGGGACAGGGAACAAATTGACTGGCAGAGACCCACTGAGACCATTGTTCGCAAAGACCATTCTCTGCAAATTCCTTAGCCCTCTAAGATCTTGTGGCACCGAACCTGACAAACCATTACTGCTGAGATCAAGGTCAACCAAGCTATCAAGGTCACCAAGTTGTGTAGGTATTGAAGACGTTAAACTATTGTTCGAAAGATTCAGAATTTGTAGTTTCGAAAGGGCCCCAATGCCTGGTGGAATTGACCCCGTTAAGTTATTAGAAGAAACTTCAAGACTTGTTAAATTCCTTAGTGAAACAAATGATGATGGAATAGTTCCAGTAAGCAAATTCTTCGAAAGATCAAGAACTGAAAGGCTTAACAATTGACCCAGAGTAGAAGGAATTTGCCCAGTGAGCCTATTACCTGACAAATATAGACTAGTTAAATTAGTCAAATTGCCAAGACTCAAAGGCATAACACCTGTGACATTACAAGACCTGAGATCCAACACTTGCAGTGTCAACAGCCTTTGGCCAAACCAATCAGGGATAGAACCAGGAAGCAAGAATCTAGAGGCATTAAAAGAAACCAAATGCGTAAAATTTGCGAGAGAATCAACAGCGAAACGTGGGTTTTGTTTACCCACCCTTGTTCTTCTAAACCCAGAAATGTTAATCCCAATAACACTACCATTTTCACATCTTATACCGTTCCAACTTGAACAAGGGTCAACTTTTCTAGGCCAATCTCTGCTTCTAAGCCCCAAAGAGGATCTGAGTTCAAATAAAGCTGTTAACTCAATGCTTGAACTCAGTTGCTGCTGCTGCACTTGTTGCTCAAATGTAGACTCAAATAACAGCAACAACAAGAGATATAACAAAGCTACTCCTCTGCTACGCTGTTCAAACATGGCTCATGGACACTAACCCCAATTATCTAAACATTCTCATTTTCTTTTTCTTTTTTTCTTTCTCTTTCTCTCTAGTCTTAATACATGTAACGAGAATTTGACAAAAATAAAAGATGGCTACTTTAGAAAAAAATGGTTTCTTTCTCTTTTGAAGACTTAACACCCAAAAAAAGCTCTTACCTTGATACACCAAAGCTCTATTTTTTATTTCTTCAAAACTGTTGGTAACCAATCTGTATCAACTTCTCTTCTTTTTCTTTGCTCTTTTTTCTCTCTCTAAATCCTTCAGTTTCTTCAGTTGACAAAAGAGAAGAAGAGAGAGATTTTTTTTTTTTTTTTTGTAATGATAATAGTAGTAAAACTAATATTAATTAATTAATCAATAATAGTTCTAGAGAAAGAAGAAAGAGACCGGTCAAAAACTTAAGTGGTGGACTTTCACACTCTGTCTCTTTCCTTTTTCTTGTTCGAAACAGACCCCAAAAAAAGCTTAATTTTTAAGCTCTGAGAAATCAACTTATGAAAAAAGAGTTTATCTTTCAGGAGACAAAAAAAAAAAAAAAAAATAGGGTAAGAACTGAAAGAAGGGGTTAATAAAGGGCGTGAACCAATGGGGTTGAAGTCTGAACCGGTGGCTCCGTGATTTTGGTCTCACAACAGAACCAGGTCCGGCGCTGGTTCGGTTTTTAGTCTGACCTCCGGTAATCCCGCCCAAGCCAGCTAAGCAAAGCTTCAAAAAGAAAAAAAAAAAAAAAAAAACTACTGCACTCCTCTATCACTTTCTCTGTCTTTATTTCATTGTTTTGTAATATAGTCTTCAGGTTTTCTCATGCTTCCCTTTTTGTCTGTTTATTTTTGTTGGGTAAGAAGAAAAAAAACAATTGGATTTTTGGGTGAATTTCTTCTGTCGCTCAACGGTTTAAGGAAAGTTTCATTACTACTTACTATTGATAAACAGAGAGACCCAAATTTACAGTTCTTAAGGAGCTGGAAACATCTGTTCTTGCTATTTAAGCAACAATCTTTTTTCTTTTTCTTTTTCTTTTTTTAGTCTCTGTTTTGATGGGACTCCATTGGCTTAGGCCTCGTTTAGCATTGCTTCTGGCACAGTTTTTGAGGTCAAAAGTTGCTTTTCACCGCAAACGCAATGCTAAACAGATAAAAAAAATTAGCTTCTGCTGTTGAAACCATGGTTTGAAAAGCCAAACCAAAAAGCCAAAAAATATAGCTTTTGGGCTTTAAAAGCTGGCTTTTGGATAAAATGACTTTATTATCCTCACATCTCTACACTTTTATTATTTTAAACATATCTTTTTTTGACATTTCAATTTCCAACAACACTTTTTCACAGCAATGCTAAACACTTAAAAGTTTTTAAACCACATTTTTTCACCACACTTTATAAACACACTTTTTCCAACTCGAGTTTTTCCCAACCCAAGCTTTTTCCAACAGCAATGCTAAACTAGCCCTTAATTGAGGGAGTAGGTACTTCTGATGTACTTGCTTCCATTAGTCAAACGTTTTGGTATATCATTATTCTAAATCTTTATTTTTTAAAATATTTTTATATATATATTCAGATATAAATATATAATATTATCTTTTAAATATATAAAAAATATATATTTATATTTATATTGAATACATATTCATGGACAATCATCATAATTTTGGTAATCAATTTTTTTTTTCTTTTCAAATTCAACGTTTTGTTAGTTTTTTTTAGTAGTTTTATCAAGAATAAAAAAAAATCCTAAAATCCCAACTCTTTTAATCAAATTTGATGATAATGGGATAATGTGCTTATAGTCAAACTCTATCTTCTTTTCTCTGATCTCAATAAGAAATTTTTTATTGAAGATAAGAGATTGAAGTGCAATAGTTTTTTTGGGATCACTCAATCTATTATATTTAAAGAAAGATGAAAATGAAAGATTGTTAGACTATTGGTGGGATGGGATCACTCCATTTTGTCATTCTGATTTTTGAACAAAAGTTTAGGCACGAATGATGTATTAATAGCATATAAATTTATACATGATAAATGAATCATATGATGTTATATTATTAAAAATATTTAAAATATATATATTATTTTTAATGAATTGATATAATATGATTCACTAATAATATATAGATTTATATATTATCCATGTATCAAATATAAATTTTTTTTCAAAAATAAAAAAATTGATATATATATATATAATTACAATAAGTTAAATTAGTAAATTCTTGAATGATTTCTTATCATTCATGAGATCCATTAAAACCTTTACCATTATAAGAGCTTGAAATTGGATAATATAATAATATAGTTTGCAAATATGATTCATAATAATTTATGTTAATATATATATATATATATATATATGAAGGGTCCAATTTATTGGTGTACACTGATTAAAAATTATTTTATTATTATTTTTTTAAAATTATATATTTAATATATTATTTTTATTGAATTTTAAAAAATTATTAATTACACTCTTTTTTTATTTAAATATTCAATCCAATTTTTTATTAACTTCAACTTTATTACCAAAATAGGGAGGAGAGGGAAAAATTGATTCAAACTGAAAGAGGAATAAATGCAAAGCAGGTTGGTTTATTTAGTTCAGATGCTAACTAACGGATAGTTTTCAACAGGGTATTGGAGTTGGCCCACTAATTAATGATGCCATGAAAATGCAACCTTATTGGATAAGAAAGCAGGTAAATTTAAAAAATATCAACAATACAATAATTATTAAATGATATAATGAATAAAAATTATTTAAAAAAATAAAAAATAAAAAATTATTAATAAGAAAATTATAAAGATAAAATTATCTTTGATAAAAAAAAATTTCTCTCCTTTTTTCTTATTTTTTAATTAAAAAATAAAATTTTTTGAAAATATTTTTTTTTTAATTTTAAAAAAACAATTTTTGAATTTTTTATTTACTTTTTAATTAAAAAATTAAAAAAATAAAATTAATATTTCTTTATTTTTATTTTTTAAAATAATAAATATTTTATTTTTTAAATTTATTTTCAATTAAAATTTTTAAAAAATAATATTTCCTTAATGGAGGAGAAAAGAAAAGTAGATTTTTTCATAGAGAGTAATTTTATTTTTACAATATCATTTATAATAATTTTTAATTATTCATTTTTCTGTTTCAAATAATTTTTATTCATTAAATTATTTAACAATTATGTACTTAATGAAAGCATGTTTTTCATATTTATGCTAAGAAAGCTACCAAAATCTTTTTACTTATTTGCCGGCCAGCTGTGGCTGGGACATTTATGCTGATAAAGTAAATTAGATGCTATTTAATGCTGAACAAACAAATAAACAAACAAGTGATGAGCAAAATAACAAAACTTTCATTTTATGGTGCAAATTGTACAATTTCTTTTTTTATTCAATTATATTGTAATACTTAAGAAATATACCAAGATTTTATGAGATATTGATCTTAGAGTAGCAAATATTATTTTCATTCATTTGATTTATTGAAGAAAAAAAAAAGATTTGAACTTACTTTGAAATGAGAAAACATATATATCAATATCAATAGAACCAAATGCTGATGATCATTTGTTTCATTCATTATTTATTTTTTAAGCGTTCAATCATAAAACAATATTTTGATATGATAATTATCTCTCATCATGCTTTTGAATAAAGGATTTGTTAAGGTTACTATATATAGTAATATCTCCATCCAGTGCGTCGAAAATGATGAATAAAGTTATCAACTTTTGCATTTAATACAATATTATTACTATAAGGATTTTGCTAACAAGTGCCCTTAGGGCACTTGTTAAAGTTACTATATATAGTAACACCTCCACCCAACGCACCGGAAATGATGAATAAATTTGTCAACTTTTGCATTTAATACAATATTATTACTATAAATAATAAATTAACTAACCTTAACAAGTGCCCTAAGGGCACTCGTTAGCAAAACCCTTATTATAAATAGTATATTAACTAATCTTAACAAGTGCCCTAAGGGCACTCGTTAGCAAAATCCATGAATAAAATATTAGTACTTATCAATAATTGAATAACGGTATTCGACTTTTTTAGTCTAACCCACACTCTTTGAGTACAATTTTTCCATATAGTTAATTGGATATATATACATATGATCCTGTCAACAAGAAGGAGGTTAATCTTTTGTCTTTGCTTGAAGCAAAAATAGTAAATACCCACAATCATAAGCAAAACTAAGCAAGATAAAAGTGTTGATCAAATAATTTAGAACATCAAAGTGGATTTGATGAATAAAGGGCTACGCTACCTTTCAACAAACAAATTTATAATACAATAAGTATAGTGAGATAAAAATCAATCAAATTAGTGATGATTGATCAAATAATTAGGTATATATTTTTTATATTTGAGGTTTACATAGTTTAAACATTTATTATTGAAATTAAAAATTCAATATTGTACTAATAAATTATGTGTAATTGGTACCAACAATTTGATGATTTTGAACTCGAAGTTTAATCCAGTTGATTTATATAATTACTCTTAAAAGGTGATATCCAATAAATTCGAATTCAAATCTCAGCATCTATAATTTTTTTAATTCCAGACTACAATATTTTATTAAAAAAAAAAACAATTTGATGTCTTTGTCATCAGTATCATCATAATGTTGATTTTTATAAGTGATGGAATAAAACTCCACCGGTGTCATCTATCTACTATTATTAAAATTGAGTCATAGAGAAAGAGATGAGGCTGAGGAGAGAGAATAAGTGAGAGGTGGCGAAGGGGAGATCGAATGATGCTTGATCAATATGGTGGCTCGTTGGATGAGGAAACCATGGAGGAGAGAGAAAAAAAAGGAATGGATAAAAGGAAAGGGATGAGGAGAGCAAGTCGTCGTCGACAGAGGAGGAGGAGAATGAGCGGAGCGGGCCGACTGCCTCAATCGGCTAGGGACGATGCAGTCAGCCGGCCAGTTGAAGCAGAAGAAGAAAAAAAAAGATAAAGATAAAAAAAAAGGAAGAATGGTTTTTTTTTTCTTTTATTATTATTGTTTTAATTTTTTAAAATTTATTATTTTTACAAAAAAAATAACAAATATATATTTTGTTAATTTTTTTTAAATAACTTTGTTATTTTTATGTATTAAAAAAGTTATAAATATTTTCCATTAATCTTTACCATTTTCTTATTAATTTTATGAGGAAAAATAAAGGTTTAAAAATAATTATAGAAATTGATTTATCATTTTGTATTTTTTAAATTAAACAAATAAATTATTAAAAAATAAAATAAAATTAAAAATGTTAAATATTTTATATTTTATTTTAATTTGTTAAATAATCTTTTAACAATTTTAATTTAAAATAATTTAATAAAATAATCTATATATAATTTAAAAAAAAAAAAATTAACTCCCGCAACATCTTGCGGGTAGTTTTCTAGTTTTCTTGATTGTTTAGTTCTTTTCATGCCGATGGAATTAATTGAGAACTTTTATTGAAAAAGGACTAATATAAAAAATCCTTAAGATTTCAATATGCTTATGCACTTGGTGTATCAAGAAGATTAGGTTTAAGGTTCATAATTCGATTTTTTTTTTTAATTAATTAGTATATAGATTGATAATAAGATTGTAAAAGTAGGCAAGGAAAAAAAAAAAAAAAACTAATGGGATTTTAGAGGTTGACTATAAATATAAAATTTGAAGGATATTTATTTAAATAAGGTTCCTTTCGCTGATAAATCTATCAGAATGAATTAAAAATAAATCACGATAGTTTTTCCATCACAACTCTTAATCCATATATATATATATATATATATATATATATGAAATTTGAGTTTTTTTGTTGTTGTTGTTGGAGTATATTCTCTTTGATATGGTCAATGAATGCTTAACGAGTTTATATTCAAGTTTAGTATAATTGATTGATAAAATTATTTTTAAAAGCTAACATTTAGTAAATATAAATTTAAGTTTAAATATTTATAATTTTTTATTAATCTTCCGACTACGACCTATTTTATAAAAAAATTACAGAACATACATCAAGCGTGCTCAATATCAAGAATATAGTGAATATGACTATGGAAAATATAAAAATGAACAATGAAAATATATTTGATAAGTCAAAAGATTTACATTTTTAATTATCAAACATATACAAAAAAAAAAAAAATATTGCCGTCGGATTCCTTGTAGACCTGCTTACGGGTCGGGCAGCCCGCTCGACTTAATAAGAATATTTAAGATTCGAGTCGGCCTGATCCGGATCGAATCACTGTTCATGTATTAAAATAATAATATTTTTAAAAAATTTAATTATAAAAAATATTTTTTATATAAAAATACTATTTATCAAGGTCAGTCTAGGGTTGAGTCTGGGTAGAGAAATAAAAAATTTCCCGACCGTGGCCTGACCATAAGCATGTCTAATTTCTTGCAAAGCTATCCAAATTCCAAAGTCTAAATCTAATTGCACCTTTTTTTTTTTAATGATGTTTCTATTTTAAAAAATTCACTAAAAAACAAAGATGAAATTTGGTTTAGAGTTTTGTTAGAATGCACCATCATTTATGCCAAAGCTTTGACAAATAAGTTTTTTTTAGTGTGATTTGACAAAATAAGGCTATCTTAAAAAAAAAAAAAAATTGAAAATGATTCTGTTAAGGAGTGTTTTTAAATTATTTTTTAAGATTAGTTAATATAATATTTATAGTGATAATATTATATTAAATATAGTAGTTGATATTTTTATTCATCATTTTTAATATATTTGGTGAAAATGTTATTATATATAATAACTTTAAAAAGTGTCATTAGATCACTCGTCAGTAAAATCTATTTGAGAATCCAATCAAAATACATTGTTAATATCTATGTTACTTGGATTCGAGTGAATGTAGATACATATATGCATTTGACATAAACATGTTCAATTTTTTTTTTTATATTTATATTTCAATATGTATGAAATATAAATATTTTTAAAAATAGAATATAACTTAGACTAGTACTTTTATTCTTGGGAGATGAATCTAGTCAAAATACTTAGATTATCCAAAACGTAGATTGCCATAGGATCCCAGGCCAGCCCATTAGGCCTATTGTTGACACTCGGCAGCCCCATTTTTCTACGTTTTTGTTAAAAAAGATGAGAGCTTGGCCCATGAGCGCCCATCATCGAGAACCGGGGTTAAAGAGTAATGTTATACTTACTAGAATTAAATACCCGATTCGCAGGGTTTTTTTTTTTTATTAATTTTTTTATAATTTTTTAATAAATTAATTTTAAATTAAATAATAATTTTTATTTTAAAATTATAATAATATTTTATTAATTATAAAAATTAAATTTATGACAATTATTTATTTATAAATTATGTAATATAAATGCATTTTCAAATATTATTTATATGTATTTTTAAAAATATTTATACTTTTATTGTATAGTGTATTTTTTTTATTTATAGGAGGTAAAAAATAACAAAATAAAATTATGATTTGTATTTTATTCTCTCGTTGAGTCGACTTTAAACTAAAAAAAAACTAAAAAATAAAAAAATAAAAGTAATAAAAAAAGCAATCCGTCAAGCAAAGGAGCTTAACACGTGTGTTACATTGATTAACAGCAAGTTCATTTTTTTAACTTTTTTTTCTTGAGCGAGTCGGGTACGAGTTCTAAATCTATCCGCGAGTTAACGTGCAGAACAACCCTTTAGATACATCATTTAAAAATAAAATGAAAATAATTAATAAAATGATTTTTTAACTTTTTCTGAATGGGTCGAGTATCGATTTTAAATTTACCCGCGAGTCAACGTTTCGACCAACTCCTTATAAATACATAATTTAAAAATAAAATAAAAAACTAAAAAAAATAGTAAAATAATTAATGGAATATATTTTTTTAATTTTTTTCCAAGCGGGTCGGGTAGGATCTTAAATCGATTCGCGAGTCAACGCTCGAATTAAGCCCTCTAAATACATCATTTAAAACTAAAATAAAAAACTAAAAATAATTAATAAAATGATTTAAAAAAAAAAAATTCCCGAGCGGGTGGGTACCAATCCTAAATCAACCCGATGTAAAACTAAAAATAATTTTAAAAAAAAAATTTCTGAACGGGCTGAGTACGGATCCTAAATCAACCTGCGAGTCAACGTAAGGACCAATCCCTTTAAATACATTCTTTTAAAATAAAAAACTAAAAAAAAAACTTACCATGTGTTGAGCAAAGAAGCTCGAACACGTGTCAAACTAAGAATCCCTTAAGGGATTCTTTTTATATATAAGGTATAGATTTTGTTCCATATTTAATAACGTAGATTATTAATAAATGACATCAAAATAATAAATAATTAAATTTTCTAATAATCAAACATTTTAATATTTATTTAAATGAAAAATGAATATATAATAATATTTTCATATAATACATTGAAAATAATAAATAAAATTATTAATTTTTATATTTAGTACAATGTTATTTTTATAAATAGTAATATTTACAATGATGAATAAAATAGTTAATATATTATTTATAATAATAACATTATATTCAATGTAGAAGATGATAATTTTATTCGTCATTTATAATGCGCGAAGATATTACTATATATAGTATCTTAAATGATATCCTTAGGGCTGTAAATGAATTGGGTTTGAACGAACATGCTTCTTTCGTGTTCGATTATTTATTTTTGAGTTTGTTTGTGTTCGTTACGGATTTTAAAATTGCGTTCAAGCTCTATTCGTTTAAAATTGAGTATGTTTGTGTTCGTTCATTTAAATTAAATGAACTTGTTCGCGAATATTAAATGAATATGTTCGTGAACATATAATCGAACATGTTTGCGAATAATTAAAATATGTTTATGAACAATAAACAAATAAATCTAAAAAAATTTAACAAACAAACAAATAAGAAAAAAAGTCAAATTTTAAATTATTATTAAGTATAAAATAATAAAATATAAATGTAATTAAATTTAAGTTATTAAATAATATTAATTATGTTATAAGTAAATAAAATAAATAAAATACAAATAATAATATTATTTATTATATTATAATCGACCAATAAACGAGTTTTAAACAATTTATTAAACGATTTATAAACAAGCTTGTTTGTGAACATAAATGAAATGAACGGACCTTTTTTGTGTTCGGTTCATTTAATAAATAAATTTTAAAATCATGTTCATACTCATTTATTTAACTTGATAAACGAACAGAAATCGAACTATTCACGAATTGTTCGTCGAATGTTCTGTTCATTTACACCATTAGATATCCTAAAAATATTAATTAACAAAATCCATATATAAAATGATAAACGATAATAAAAACATAAAAAAACTTTTTTCTCCAAAAGACAATTTTTTATACCGATAATAATCAATGATTAAACTGTATTTTTTTTTTTTAATCAAAGGCATATTATCTTTTCACTTCGAACATCTTTTTTCAAAAAGATAAAATCTTGAGAGCAATCAACTAAATTCCTAAAATGGACACTATTTCACAACGAACTTAGTCCAATAATTATTACATCATACATCAACACCATTAAAGTTTAAGCCAAGTAGAACAGTCATTGCTGAGAAATTATACAGCACAAGAATCAATTAAAAGTGCCCTAAGTATATACAGTAATATCTTTTGATTATAATAAAGATATAAAAGCTTTATGTATGTATATAGTATATATATATATAATTAATTTTATTATTAATTTTAAAATTATAATAAAGATCTTGATAACAAAGTACTTTAATTGCAATTTTTTAAAATTATTATATATAATAATATTTTCACTTAATATATTAAAAATAATAAATAAAATTATTAATTATTACATTTAATATAATATTATTATTATAAATAATATATTAACTAGCTTTAAAAAATACACTAATAACACTTGTTAGCAAAACTCTAATAATAAATATCTTTTCATTTTGTTCATGAAATTTAGTTTCAGTAATGATACCAGAAATTTCTACTAAATGATTAAATTAAATTTAATTCTGCTTTATATAATAATAATATAATGTTTCTAAATCTCAAGACGTGATATAGTAGAACTAGAAACCAAACAAGCCGGAACATTAGGGTTTGTCAAATTGTCACAAATTTAACCATAGTTAACCGCACTCACATTATCCAGCTCCAACGAACCTAGTTCAAACCTCACACTCTCTCTATAAAACCATGGTTTAGTGCTTCTCGTTTCTCATTCTCATCTCTACCCAAAATATCCTCTTCCCTTTCCTTTGTTTCCCTCTTTGTCCCTAGGGTTTTTAGTGTCTCTACACATGGCTTCCGCAGATGTCGAGTACCGGTGCTTCGTCGGAGGGCTCGCCTGGGCCACCGACGACCGGGCCCTCGAAGAAGCCTTCAGTGCTTATGGCGAGATCGTCGATTCGAAGGTCCGTTTGTTGCAGTGATGGGACTCCAGATCTGACTCGATCCGACCCGATCCGGGCCTCCCTGTCTATGATCTGTGATCCTTATCTGTTGTTTTGTGTTACTACTTGTTACTTGTTACTCTCTTGTTACTATTCTCTCTTTTATGTCTCTCACCGGTATGTTCTATCTTCATCCCCTCTGGGCCGGAAGATCGATCGATTCTAACAAATCTATAATTTATTTCTTTGATATTTTGTTAATTTAAGTGTTCCTTTCGTTTTCTTTTCAGATCATTAACGATCGTGAGACTGGAAGATCCAGGGGATTCGGATTCGTTACTTTCCGTGATGAGAAATCTCTGAGGGATGCTATTGAAGGAATGAACGGTCAGAATCTTGACGGAAGGAATATCACCGTCAACGAAGCCCAAACTCGCAGCGGTGGAGGATCTGGAGGAGGAGGCGGCGGGTACAGCCGTGGTGGAGGCGGTGGCGGAGGATATGGAGGTCGCCGTGAAGGAGGCTATGGTGGTGGACGCCGTGAAGGTGGTGGTGGATATGGCAACGGTGGAGGATATGGAGGTGGTGGTGGTGGTGGATACGGAGGTGGACGCCGTGAGGGTGGTGGATATGGTGATGGTGGATCTCGTTACTCAAAAGGCGGCGGTGCTTCAGAAGGCGGCTGGAGGTCTTAGGTTTAGGATTAGGGTTTGAGTGGGCTTGGGCCTTATGTGTGGGGTTGGGTGTGGGTTTAAAAGGGATGCTTAGTTGTTTTTGTTGTTTGGTTTGATGATGTCGCTATGGTTCTCTCTCTGTTACTGTTTGGTTATTTGGGATCTCTCTCTTTTGTCTGATGATCTGATGCTTTGTATTCTTAGGGAGCGAAAAGATTCGTAAACATGAAAATGGAATGAAGTATATATCTCTTCTTTTCAATTACGTTTTTCTGCTGCCATTTTTTTTAATTTGTTTTCTCCTATGAAAAATAAACTATTTTGAAAAAAAAAACTTTAAAAACAAAATTATATTTTTATCAAAAATATAAAAATATATTAAAGATATATGTTTCTTGGGAATAACAAAATTTTTTTAATTTGTTCTCTTATGAAAAATAAACTATTTTGAAAAAAAACTTTAAAAACAAAATTATATTATTGTCAAAAATATAAAAATATATTAAAGATATATGTTTCTTGGGAATAACAAAAACAACCAAATTTAACAATGGTTGATATATATTATTTTTAATATATAACAAAATGGGTGTTACATACGTGGCATTTTCTTTTGCTAGGTGAATGCAAAGATCAAAATCCTTAAATGAAATTATAATTACTATATATACGATTAAGTTAATTAAGTTAGTATCACGAATTAAATAATATCAATTACTCAAAACACAAAAAATCATATGTAGATGTAGATGTATTTAATATTATATAAAATGTATAATTGACTTGATATCAATATTGAGCCAAAACTGTTTTTGCGTAAGGAATGAGGTATTATAATGTAACGGGATTACGGGAGAATCCGCCGTTTCTGCTTTGTAAAGTGGATAATACATTGAGCCACAAAAATGCTTTTTTAATCAATACCAATTAAAAATAAAATACTTTTAGAAAAATATATATTATTCTTTTTAAAAAAAAAAATTCTTCAAAGCCATAGACATAAAACAGAAAGTGAGGAAAATCTGTTTCAGTAACTGAATTTTTTTTTTTTGGATAAGTCAATTGTTATTATCCAAGAAGTAGTAGAAAGTAAAAACTGCTATAAGAAATACATTCTAACCATCATATGAGGCTAGCACTCAAAGGAAACCAACTAAGAAAAACACTTAGGTTCTTAGGCTGATAAACAACCTAATAACAACTCTTTCAATCACTAGAATACATTTCAATACTTAAGTTTCAATTATTCCGGAGATTTGTGTTAACTGCATCCGGAGCAATGTTCTTCATCCCCGATAATCTCATCCTAACTATCTCCTTTATGCTTCCGATGATCTCTTCCACTGTGGATTGAGACTGTGAAAAACATCTGCTGTTCCTTTCCTTCCATGTTAGATAAATGCTGGCATTCCAGGCTAGGCGTAGAATGGTTGAAATAAGAGCCTTCCCTTTAAGCTTCCTGACCAGCCATTGTAATTCAATATCCCAGCTGGTACCTGCTCTATGCAATTGGCATAGCTGGAGGATTTTTGCCAGATTTCCTTATAGAATAAACACTCTGAGAAGAGATGGTTTCTGGTTTCAAGTTCAGTGTGGCAAAGAGTACACATTCCATTCAACTCAATTCCCCAAGCAATCATTCTATCCTTGGTGGGCAACCTATTCAAAATTGCCATCCAAGTCAACACTGAATGTCGAGGGATGTGCAGTGGGAACCATAACAGCTTTTCCCAGCTAACCTTCTCCTGCTTGGATCTCAACTCATTTCAAACTTTTGTCACAGTGTATTTCCCTCCAGGGAACTTCCATACTGGTAATCCATCATGGAAAGTGATGAATTGCATAGCTAATCCCCTCAGCTGCAGCAGCTTCCTCCATGTCCAACTGCTACCTTGGTTAATAGAGACCTGCCAGAGACTTTGGTCTTTAAGCACATAGGCTTTTATCCAGGCAATCCATAATGATCCTGCCTGAGCAAGCAATGACCATATATGTTGAAGAATACAAGCCCTGTTCCAAGACTATAAGTCTTTTAGGCCAAGTCCACCTTATGATTTTGGCAAGCAAATGGTGCTCCATTTGATCCTTGCCCCAGGATTTGAGGTCTCCTTCCCCTTCCAGAAGAATCTTGTGCAAAGCTGGTTCACTCTCTTTATAACTGCTTTAGGCAGAACAAAATGCCTGCACCAATAGCTTTGCACATTAAACAGTACTGATTGAATAAGCTGAAGTCTACCTGCATAGGAGAGCTGCTTTGCTGCCCAGCCATTAATCCTCTGCAATATCTTCTCAAGCAAGGGAGCACAGTCCTTTTCAGTGAGTCTCCTAGTGACCAAAGGGACTCCTAGGTACCTGACAGGGAGCTGCCCTATCTTAAATCCAGTCTGTAGGTGAATGTCCATTAGCCTGGAAGTGTCAATAACCGAGGAGTAGATCTCACTCTTCTGAGTATTAAGCTGCAGCCCTGAGATGGATGTAACCTGACTATCCTCAGTTCCCATTAGTCTCTGAAAGAAACCAATAGCTTCATTAGAAATCTGGTCAAATTCCTCAAGCTTTTTGCCAGTTTCATCAAACAGGACCTTGATAACATTCCTATTGTGCCTTGTAGCTACTTGTTTGTGGAAGAAACTGGTGTTTTGATCCCCCTCTTTGATCCATCTGATTCTGGATTTCTACCTATAGAAGCTTTCTTCAGCTAATGAGAGCTCCTTGAGCTCAGAGAAAAGCTGTTTCTCCTTAGAAACAAGATCTGGTGAAGGCATCTGAGAAAGTATCTGCATCTGCAAAGCTTCCAGTTCCTTTCTCTTCTCCTGGACCCTCCCTGAGATGTTCCCATAATTTGTGGAGTTGAGTGTTCTCAAAGCTGACTTAAGCCTCTTCAGCTTGTGAAAGAGGATAGACATGGGGTCTCCAGTTGCAGGCTCCTTCCAAGAATGTTCCACAGTCTGCAAGTATTCTGGATGCTTTGTCCAGAAATTGAAAAATTTAAAAGGCTTAGGGGGTGAATGCATAGCAACATTCATATTGACATGGGCAGGGCAGTGATCTGATTCTACTGGAGGTAAGAACTCCACATGTGATTGCCTAAAGCTGATATGCCAATCAGCATTAACCATAACTCTATCAAGCTTTTTGGCAAGGAAACCTTCAATCTGATGATTGGTCCAAGTAAACACTGGGCCTGTGCTTGCATGATCAAAGACATCAATCTTGTTCATACAGTCTGTGATATCCTTCATGTCAGGGGTTAGGACATGAGTGCCCTTGAAGTCTGAGCTTTCAGAAGGGTGAGTTGTCACATTAAAATCCCCAGCAATAAGCCAAGGCTCATCCAAGAAGGAACTCTGCAATTCTTCAAGATGCTGCCAGAGTCTCTTTCTGTCCATGCTACTATTGCTTCCATAAACTGCTGTTATGCTGAACTTTTTAGCATTTAGAGCAACAGAACAAGTGATACTTTGGTCCATTTCTGCAGTCAAGCTCACTTGCAATCTGTCCATCCACATAAACCAGATTCTGCCATTATAAGCAGAAGAATAATTATGATACATTTGCCAGCCATAGAATGACTTCTCCATTATTCCTGGCATATTATTTTGCTTTACTCTAGTTTCTAGGAGACACACCAAATCTGCCTTGAGACTATTAATTCTCCTAGCAACACTTTTCTGTTTAAGAGGGCTATTGAGCCCTCTTACATTCCAGAATACCATACTCATGAGAAGGAGGAGGTAGAGCTTCCTAAGACAGGTACCACTGTCTTGACCTGCTTTGATCCTTTGTCAATGTGCCATTTCTTCTTGGTTTTCAGGGCCTTCATTAAATCAGCTACCCCAGCTGCTGCAGCTCTAGTCTTTTTGGGAGAAAAATGAGATGTTTTTTCTTCCACAACCTCATTCTCAATGCTTGTGCCTTCCTTACTAGATGAGTGTGTCAGCTCAGCAGTATTATCAGAGACTGAATTCAAGATTGCAAACCTATTCAGTGAGCTTGCAACTTCAGTTTTCTTACCTCCCTTACTGACCTTTTGAGTTGATGTTTCCCTTCCCTGGTTATTCTGAACAAGTGCTTCCCTACTCATAAAGCTCCCCTGCTCATTATGCAAATTCTGAACAGGTGCTGTCCTTCCCTGCTCACTCAACACCTTCTGTTCATTCATCACATGCTGAACAAGTACTGGCTCATTCAACACATTCTGTTCATTCTTATCCTTAGGGATCCATACACGTTCCTCATTTTGAGGCTTAGTAACTCCTGCTGGTTTGCTTGGACAAGCCTTTTCCATATGCCCAAAGGTGCTGCAGTGTTTGCATCTTTGGAAAGACCATGGAATTTCTACAGTTATAGGGATACTGGTGCCATTTTTCATCTCCACATTAATGGATCGTGGCAATACTGTGTCAGAAGCAATTTCAACACATACCTTGGCAAAAGCAAGGCGCTGTTGATTTGCTGTAATGCGATCCATGTATAAAGGTATGCCAAGAGCACTGGCAATGTAGCTCAGACCTTTTTGTGTGTATAATTCCAGTGGGATGCCCTTCAGATGAATCCATACTGGCAACCTCTTCATATCAAACTCCAGTGATTTGAGCCCTGGTTCCCATTTCCTCAGAATAAGTGGTTTATTATGGATATGCCATGGACCATGCTCTAGGATCCAATCTCCTATTGCTGCATTTGGGGGTTGAATGATGTAAAGGTTTGGCCCTGCAGATTTAATCTCAATTGCTCCCTCCTTTCCCCAAAGAATGTTAGCTAATTTGTGAAAGGAGCTAAAGTTGGACGCCTTTCCTATGAATTGGGCAACAACTGAATTCTTCCATGAATGGACACCTTCTTCAAACACCTCTCCAGGAGGTTTGACAGTGATGGAGCCCTCAAATTCTGTTGGCGGGAAGAATTGTAATGACTGATTCGAAGAAGTTGCAAAGAGTTTCCTCCAGTCAATAGCTTGTGCCACCTCAGCAGAGTTAGTTCCAACTAACTCCTTCCTTTTCCCCATCACACTTTTTGCTCCCAGTACATTTTCCCCTCGAGAATCCTTTATAGAATCTCCATGGAAGATTGTTTCTTGAAGCTCAACCTGCTGTTTTCCAGTTCCCTCAGCATTTGGCACTCTCAAGGAAGTACCAGATCTCACTTCCGATGTGATCATTTTCAATCCAGATGTGATCGACCACTAGATCTCACTCTCGAGGAATCGATGCTTAAAAATGGCAACAAAGGATGAAAATTGGAATAATCTTGCAATTTGATTCAGAAATGAAGAAGAATCAATGAAAAAGTGAAGAAATTAAGGAGGAAATCGACGAAACCCAGTGAAAAAACTCCCAGCTCAAGTGAAACCTGTAAACGTGAGTTGAGAGAGTTTAACAGTTTTCACTTATTTGTTTTGTAGTAACTGAAATCTTTGTATTCACTTTTGTTTTGTTTTTTTTTTTTCTTTCAATTTTTATCATAATGAATTATAATATTCATTACTGTTTAGTCTTTGGGGCCAAAAGTTTAATATTTTAGTCCATGACCTATTTGCAATGGCAATAATAATGAAGCCCAAACTGTGTGATGGATCAAGAGTAAACAAAAGAGAAATACATTATGTGGCCCGTTGTGTCCGCCTTTGGACTTCGGTTCAGTTCCTGGAGACTGCAAAATTAATGAACCTCCTCAATCCTCATTCCTCAGAATCTCACTTTACTGGTTAGAGATTTCCATAGAAGCTTTGGACTTCAAGTTTGCACCTACTGTCAAAACACCAGCTTTAAATTTATTAAATGGAAATGGAAATGGAAATGGAAATGTAGTTAGTATATTTCAATAGAACAGTTACAGGGAGAGAGGTATTACTATTGCTTTTCAGTTAAATAAACAATTGCACCCGTGGGCCCTGGTCGAAGCCATAGCCCATAGCCATAGACAAGAGATTTCTCTTAAGCTGAATCAGCCTCAAACCTTGCCATCATCTCAACTTCATATATCCTAAAGATTGTAAGAACTTTGATTAAAAAAAAAAGTTTCTTATACCACCCTTGAACAAGCAGGTCTTATACTCTTTTTCTTTGAAGAACTGATATTACTGATTAATGGCCAAACCCCTAAGATGTTGAATTACAATTAGCCTCTCAAGAATCAAGTTTTTGTGGTGATAAATCTATTTTCTTTCACATTGCAGGGGCAACATCATTCTAACATGGCAGTTTGGTTTTCATTCCCTTGTCAAAGGTAGATCAGTCAGTCGACCGTAGGTACAGCTTTAGATGGTGAGTGAGAATATTTTGTTATCTTCCCGCTGGATTTGGTCGCTAAAAGCATGATTTCCTTGTAGAATCAAAGGGAAGCAGGCAGGACATCCAAAAGAAAAAAAAAAAAAAAGTCAGTTCAAGAATAATATTGCATAGCTCGCCAATCGCCATGGTATAATATTATTATTGCTCACAAAATCACGAAGCAGACACGAAACCGACATTGACTTTTAATTACATGCACTTTTATCGAGAACGACAGCACAAGATCAGCATAATAACATACGAATCTTTGGCCCACGATATCTTGGTTTGGTCTCATTGAATCTTCCAACAGTAGAATCAGCGTACTACGATGAAATACCACATGTATAATCCATACAATAAATCTTATAGTTTTTATCCACATGTAGGTTTTTTTTTAGCTCCATTTATTTTTTAGTTGGTGAAAAAAAAAAAAAAAAGAAAGATGGTAAGAAGGAAGGAAAAAAATAGAAAATTTTGTGTATTCGTGTTTTTTTGTGTGTTTAAAGTATTATAAATTTACATAAATTTTATACGTTAATAATTCATTATATATATATTTTTAAACGTTCGTGTATCCGTATCGTGTTTGTATTATTTTTTGTGTTGTGTTACTTTTTTATTTTGTGTTCGTGACGTGTTCGTTTTTTTTTTAAAGTATTATAAATTTATATAAATTTTTACACGTTAATAATTCGTTTTATGTATATTTTTAAACGTTCGTATATTCGTGTCGTGTTCATATTATTTTTCGTGTTGTGTTTTAATTATTTTTTCATTTTTGTGTTCGTGTTCATGTTATTTTTCGTGTTGTGTTTTATATCTTTTTTCTTATGTTATGTTCGTGTCGTGTTTCAATTCATCTAATATTTTACATAGTTTTTCATTGTGATTCCATTTAGAGAAAAAATCGTATATTCGTGTCGTATCTCAATTCATGATATATTTTTCATGATTTGTCATAGTGATTCGATTTAGAGAAAAAAATTGTATGTTCCTGACATATTTATGTTTTTTTTCTTTCAAAATATTATAAATTTATAGAAATTTTTACATGTTAATAATTTATATAAACTACTATAAGTTTATATATATTTTTACACGTTAATAATTCATTTTATGTATATTTTTACATGTTCATGTATTCTTATCGAATTTTTCGTGTTGTGTTTTAATTATTTTTTCTATGTTATGTTCGTGTCGTGTCTCAATTTTTTTTTTTTTTTACATAGTTTGTCATTGTGATTCAATTTAGGAAAAAATTTGTTTCACTTAGATTTATTTTTTAATCCGACTTTATAAATTGTTTATAACTTTAAATTGTTATGACAGTTTCTTTTTGCTATTTTATAAAATATTAATTTTTTTATTTAATTGTTAAATTTCGTTTTTAAAAATGTTATCATCGTATATTTAATATTTGATTTTCGCGGTATCGCGCCGGGTCTAATCTAGTTTTATATAAAATTCCAAGAGGAAAATAAATTATATAATAAATGGGGGGAATAGTTTACTTTTCCCTGCCTCTACCTGCAATTGAAGCTCCAATCCAGCACACACACACTCATTGAACCAACTTGACAGAAGAAGTTGATTGGTGCATTGAGAGTAGATGTCATGCGATTGGTTGTAAACAAAAACAAAATGTTAGTCATTAGTTATCCATTATCTTTTGCATGGATTGGCTCGTGTCCTGCTAATTCATCACATCTTTTTTCATCTTATACAAGCCACAGATGTATTATCAACTTTGAGTGTTTCTCTCTATTGCTTCAGCCTTTTCATAGACTGGGAAATGGGAATCACACATCAGGAAAAATCGATCCAATCACACCCAGATTATAGCTAATTTGTGATCCAAGATTACACGAGGGCCAACGCAACGGTCGTTATGTTACGGTTTTCGATATTTATCGTAATTGATTATGATAATATTCGTTAGTTAATCGCAATTTAAATTTCGGATGGCATAAATCATATTCACACGATTATTGGTTTGGCATTTCCCTTTGCATATTCCCCCCTATACGCCTATAGCTTTTCTTTTCATGTAGACCTTTCCCTCCTACTCCTTTGCAATAACTAATTTAACCAATTACACAAGATTCCATCGTCCGAAATTTCTCTTTGTTCAAAGATTACACCGGAAAAAAAAAATAAAACCAATCATCTTTATTCTTCTGCGGCTGATGTAATACTGGCCGGCGTGCTAAGTTTAAGCTAGGTAGTGGACTCTTTTCCGACGGTATAAAGTTGCAGATTCCTGGTTCTGTGGTCTTTACTGATAAAAAGGGATTAGAAAGAGAAATCTATAAGACCATTAATCCCACTTAAAAACTTACTAAAAACCAATAGATTTACCAAGTTTAAAAGCCTTAAAATCGATAACAAATCATTGTAAAACCAACTTCTCCAATTTCCAAGGAAGGACCACTTGGCAAAAGAACAAGTCCTGAGAGAGAAAGGAATCCACAGATATTACTTTCAATTGGATAGAGTGAATGATAAGGATTCCAAATATCGGCAAGCAGGTATCCCAAAGCATCATTTTTTTTTTTTCGTACTGATTCCAAGAAAGTTGCATGGGTAATTTTCAACCAATCATCAAAGCGAGCCCCATTAGCATTTGGTCAGCATCCAAGAATATGACCCCTGCAACTTGACACTAGAGGCCATTACCTTGTGTGAATTAATGCTGGTAAACCTGCTATATTTTTAACTAATGCCCCATATAACAACTAAAGGTTTACAATTAATATGCCCAAGAAACACTTTAGAAAGGAATAAATCTGCAGAGAATATTGTGTTCCACACTGAAAAATTCCTGATAAACATTGCTTTTTTTTTTTTTCTCAGAAAATTGAGATTTTTTAGATGTTATTTTTAACCCCTCAGAACATTTGCTAGCTCCTTGTTGAATCTAACACACAATCATAGTCTACCAACTTTGAAACTATAGCAGCCTCATTCTATAGCAGCAGCATATGTCACGAAGATTGGAAGGAATCATACATCATTGCTTTCCCAAATGCAGAAGTTTTTCCCTTATTCTGAATCTTAAAATTAGATATCAGGTCGGCTCTGTGGACTCGAGACGATGTGAATAGACTATACTGAGGTCTACTTGCAGGATTGTAGTGAGCGTAGGCCCATATAGGTTGGGGCTACTCTACTCAACAACTTGCAGCCTAAATCATGGTATCACACCACCGTCGTCCGAATTCTGATGCTTTTTAGATTTGACTTGTTATTCCAAGCAGATATTTCGTCTCTCCCCAGAAACTGTGTCATTTTCTGATTTGAGTTACTTCTAAGTGGAAAAGATTAGGTTATTAATATGCTTGAAATGGCATTACTTTGACAAGTTCTAATCTTCCATTTTTATCATACTCATCTGCCTGCATGTACTGAGGATAGAATCTAATGGCAAATGTTACAATGTGTAAATAATCGCTCAAGTTGACAAGAGAACATGCAGAGAATTTGCATATGCTAGAAATAATACTTCACATGGCGGCAATATCATGCCTGAATTCTCCTCGAGAGAGCACTCAAGAACAATCTGTATTTGTCCAAAGAAGAGACGGTGAAAAACAGGCCTTTTAGCACATTAGGAGGTTACCTTACACTTACAGCAATCATGGGTTTTCAATATTGAAATTGATCTGCTGAAGCCTACAGGCATCTGCAATAGATGTTGCTTTTCTTCAGAGAAATGGTCAAATTAAAAGATGTACTTGAAAATGATCTTTGTATAATCTGTTCAAAACCAGATCTTTTATTGATATTGTTATGGGTAATTGCCTAATCGGAGAACCTTATAAACAAACACAAAAAAAGGTAAAAAAGAGATGGAGAGAAGAGTTAAAACTCCACATGGGTGCTCCTTATAACAGGGCCAATAAAAGATTCTATCAAATTATTGCAATTTGGTTGTACCTGACTGACCTGAAGTCAGTTCAGGTATGGTTATGGATCTTCATCATTGGATGTACAAGGACATGGTCCAGCCAAGCTCAAACTAACTTCTTCACCCTAAAAAAAGCAAGATTTCAAATCAAATTTCCATTTTAACAATTTATTCATAAAAAGAAAACAATAATTACCCTACTACAAGGCACTAAAATTAAAGAAACAAGTGGGCTAACACTATGAACCATGGATATTCTTTCTCATATACAGCAGTATTCTGCTTATTTTTATCTGATACCAGCTTTAAATGTGTTTTGCACATTTTAGGGACTATTTGAAAGGGACTGCATCAAATAATTTACCATGTACTGTTAGTTTGATTATATGATCTCTGTCTGTCACATTTTCTTTGCTTCATTTGCAGAGCTTAAACAAGTGGTTTCAATATATAATAATAATATAACAAACAAGATTTACACATTGCCTTATAATGAACTCATTGATCATGAAAAACATGTTTTTTCCCCCCTCTTTTATGTTGATGCCTCAGTTATTGAAATGAAAAACAATAAATCTAATAAAAACAGCTACTTGCTAATTGTTATATGCTGGGAAAAAAAAAAAGGTTTTCAAATTTCTATTCAACAAGGAAAATTAGACTTTTTTGAAATTTGATCTTGTGTTAGAAAACCAGAAAATCTGAGAATCCAGCAGCAATGAATTCTACCGTACAGAGGATCTTGTAAGACTGTAATCTCACATCCGGAAACTCTGAAAGTTTGCTATGATATATATAAAGACTTAAACCCATATTTGTGAGGTCTTTTTGTGGGATAAAACGGCGAGACTTTCGGATAAAAAACGGACAATACCTCACAAGTTGGTCTTCACAACTGCAAAGCTTCTAAATAGTTTGTGTGTTGTGTAAACAGATTCCAATCAAAGAACTAGAGATTTGCCAGTAAACTTTGCTAAGACACACCCTTTTACCAGAAAACCAAACATTCAACAAAGAAGGCCCCAAATTGTAAAAAGAGTAGGTAACATATGTTTTACCTTTGTAGGAGAAAAAAACACAAGATTATGATTGTAAGAAATCAACAAGCCAGCTAGAATGCTTGGAATGTTGTTCAGGACACAGTGTACTACTAACAAGAATGGCTTGTAGTTGTAGGAATAAATTACAGTACCCACACAACAAATCCCTTACTTCAACTGTAGTGCTGTTTCCGAGGATAATATTAAAATTATAGTACGGACACTAGATTTTGGTCTATGGTTCGAGAATGGACCCACTTAAGCGCATGCAAGGAGTAGAATTAAGAACATGCAAAGGGCAAATTGAAAAAAATCCGAAAACTATGTTACTCGGACTTGAATGAGGGCAAGATTTAGATATGTGTTCGACATGACTAACATAAGTATGTTTAATTTTTTTATATATATTTGGAGGTTCCGCCTCTGTACTCATGTCCGTCATATATATAGTGAATGGACCCACTTAAGCGCATGCAAGGAGTAGAATTAAGAACCATAGTGAATATAGTTACTTAAAGTAAAATGAAGAGTCCGAGCTATACGTATTCTTAAGATACGGAAGAAACAAACTTTCCCTGGGATTTCTGTTTGATTTTTCCTCAGCAGGTATTGGAATGGAAGGCTTAGCTTCTAAGGCTCTTTGCATGTTCAAAACCCAGTGAATTACGTCGATCAACTAAAGTTTTTTACTATTAGCAAAAACAAGGGAAAGCTTTTCCGGAATCTACACTTTTAAAGCACTACTTTTTCTGTGTTTTCTGATATATCAATCAGTATACACTTTACATGATAATGAAGTGCAGAATAAAGAAAATTTTACCTTTGCCCCAAAGCATATGCAGAATAATAAGCGAAAAGGAGAGGACTTAAATTAAATGCTACTATTTATTTACTGTTAATACATATTTAAAATTTGGTTCTTGGAGATACTGATTCTCTTACATTTTCCTCTTCTTCATCTTTGTCCTACTACATTTTGTGGTTCCTAAGAAGACAAATCATTAAAATTCTACAAACAATTTGCAAGATTTCTAAGCCAACTGGCCTTATAGGCTTATACCCCACCTCACCCTCCCTACTCCTCTGCTTATAAAGAGCAGCCATTGCCACCTCTTTGCTCATATCATCTCCTTGACTGCAGTCTTTCTTTGGTTTGACTCTATATCCTCCTCAGTACTATCCTTTGCTTTGCTCTATTCCCTCAGTTTTCACCCAAAAAAAAAAAACCCATTTCTAAATAGTGATTCTTTAATTACAACAGTACTTTTGTTGCCTAAATTTGAAGTGTACTGAAATTTTACAGTTATTAGCATAAGAAAATTATGGCATCAAGCTCAATGTCTTCCCGTGGTTCTGGTTCATGGACAGCCAAACAAAACAAAGACTTTGAAAGGGCATTGGCTGTGTATGATAAGGATACCCCTGACCGTTGGTACAATGTTGCCAAGGCGGTTGGAGGGAAAACTGCTGAGGAAGTGAAGAAGCACTATGAGCTTCTTGTGGAGGATGTGAAGAACATCGAGTCAGGCCAAGTGCCCTTCCCCAACTACAGGACCACCGGGGGGAATAGCCGAGGTAACACAAGTTATGATGAGAAAAGGTAGTAAAGCAAAATACCTTCACTGCTAACTAAACAAAAGTTTAAGCTTTTAAAATTGGAATAAAACTGTAGTTTTCAAAAGTACATACATCATATTTACATGAGAACCCAATTTAGATAATTCGTGTATTTGTATCATGTTCATGTTATATTCTATGTTTAAGATATTATATATTTATATATTTGATATGCTAATAGTTCGTGTTATATAAATTTTGATACGTTCGTGTATTCGTATTATTTTTTTATATAATGTCGTATTTTATTCCGTATTTTAATTATTTTTTTCGTATAATATAATCAGATCATTTTCGATATTACTAAGTGTAGGACCCATTTACATAATTTCAATCATATTCATATGCATAGAGTCCAACAAAATTAAACCCTAGCTAGCTCATGAGTCTTATTCCTGATGGCTGATGCACTTTTCACGTGGCTGATCTGATAACTCTTAGCTTTAACTACCAGATCAGCTAAATATTAATTCTCAATCTCTTCCTTCTCCAAATATTTTTACAATTAAATTTCATTTATCAAACCGTGACCAGATTTGCAACATGAATATGTAAATTATCAAACAATCAGAATCTCACATCATTTTTTTTATTTTATGATTTTCTGTTTAATATGCAGGATGAAAAATCTGAAGCTGAATTAATGAAGAATGGACTTGCATGGCATCTCACCTATACAATAACGATGATCCAGTACGCTGCTACGTATTAGTATATATTAGTGATAATACTAATATATAGAAGAATCGCGATTAGTGATTCCATCTCCTCTTCGAAGTTTAGTTATGCTCTTATTTATGTCAGTATTAATGTATCAGGAAGAGGCACGTAATCTGTGATCCTTACTTCCTCCTGTGTTTTTGTTGTGTGAAAGAATCTCTTGTTGGAATATATATATATATATATATATATATACTAATTTATGCTATACTGCACGTGAATGATATAATATGTTCATATTATTTACTTTAATATATATAATTCATTAGGAGACTTTTTTTTGTTGATAAATCTATATATTATATATATTTTTTATATCAAAAATTATCAAAATTATTATTAATTTAAACAAAACTATTATAAATATTATTAAAATTATTACAAAATTATATTAAAAATTATCAAAATTATATTAAGAGTTACCAAACTCAACGTCACTCAACTAATTCTAAACAATGACCTACATGATGACCACTTTGATAATGGTGCAAATAATTAGGTGCCCCAAAGACCAAGGGTAACATAGACTGTTTTTACTAGTAATATAAATGGAAGAGGACAACCTTATCAGCAAATTAAGCTCCAGATCTTACTAAATTTAGAATATTAAGATTAAGCATCAAGACCTTAACTAAACTCTCAATTATCAGTCCTAGGGTTACACCCTCGAAAAGAAGAGAATATTAAATTAAGATTCTAATTTCAGGATTTGCATCTCTTGTAATTGAACCGCACTCTGTTAGGAATATTCATGTTACTTAACTATTATTCGATTTTTTTTTTTTTCACAACAGAATCCAAAGTTTAGCGAAGGATCGAAAAATAGAGAATTTGCATATTAATATTAAATATTAATTTCATTTAAGCTAAGTTTCAGGTTTTTTTCATGATATAGATAATTAGAACAATTAGATCTCATAAATAAACCCAAGTGTGGATATGCTCGTGGATAACTTAAGGCCATGGATAGGAATTGTCAAAGTAATACCGAATATTTTAAATTATGATTTTTTCTTTTATACATAAAATTGTGTTTAGTTTAATTGATTGGTGATTTTTTTCCCGTTCAAAAATAGGATTTGAATCCTTTTTTCCTAAATTATATAAAAAAAAATTTGTCTTCAAATGGGTATTTTGAGACATCAGTAATTTCCTATATATAAACTCAGGGCTTGGCCATGATTATTCATCCGACGTTTTCAAAGGTGAAATTCGAACGAGGCTAGGGTTCTAACCTTAGTTCCTACAAAAGATCAAGGTTTTATTTATCCCCTTTAAAAAAATGGAGCAAAGAAAAGAAAAAATGCTTAACACACGCCGCAATAAAGTTCTCACATGATAGAATTTTAAGATCAATAATAATAAAATAGAACAACTTGAGCTTGGCCCATGGTTAAACAATTTGCTTTAGTTGTCCTTTCTCCCTTTTTGGATCAGATTTCCAGCAATCCATTTTTAGTAAAACGAAATATGCCTTTCTGAATTTCATATTGTGGAGATTCCTTAAAATTGCCTATAACTGCCATACTTAAAAATGTGACCTTCAAATTTCAGCATCAATAAATATATAAATTAAAAATATTTAATTATTTATTTGGATAAAAAAATTTAATCATTAAATATATATAATAAAAATTATACTTTTAATCGATATAATATAGATATCAGATTAATTCGAAATTTTACGTACACTATAAAT
Organism: Fremontodendron californicum; assembly: GCA_030761205.1. NCBI lineage: Eukaryota > Viridiplantae > Streptophyta > Magnoliopsida > Malvales > Malvaceae > Fremontodendron > Fremontodendron californicum. The sequence continues at coordinate 34,569,666 of JAULJL010000007.1, forward strand.
ATGAAAATCATTTTCTAGATTTTCAATTCCCGCCGCATTGATTAGGATAAGCTGATCAAAGTATTTGTGAGATTCATATATTATATCATTTAGTATAAATTAATTTTTTTAATTATAAAATTAGATAATTTAGTTATTATTGTTTTAAAATTAAAGCAAAAAAATAAAATCATTAAATGGTATAATGTAAACCGTTAAAAAAATGACATGATATTTAACCTGTGTTTAGTTGATTACGTGGATGTTGTATTTTCAACAACTTGATTACTTTTTATGTACATGTCATCTTATATTTTATTGGTACCACGTTAGTTTTTTTAATGGTTCACGTTACATCAGTTAGTGATTTTATTTTTTTACTTAATTTTAAAAGAACAAAAATTAAATGATCCAATTTTATAATAAAGGATTAACTTACACTAAATGACATAATATAAAATTTTTTAAAATATTTTGACAACGATAAGCCTCCCGGGTTGTCATTTAATTTACTATTAGTATGTACAAATCTTTTCAGAATTTTCAAGGATTATCATAATAATTTAAACAATTTTTTTTTATATGCTGATGATGTAATTTTTTAATTTATAAATAAAATTAAGAAATTGATATATTTTTAATTTTTTAAATATATCTTAAAGACTTAAACGTATGTAACTTATTATTAATTCATTTGTAAAATTTAAAAATTTAATTGACTATAAATAGTATAATTTACAATAATAAAATAAACAATATATAAATATCCATGGCCCACATACATCATCAACCGTAAGTGGCAAAAATAAAAATAAAAATTGGACGTAAGCCCATAGCAAATTTTGGGCAGAAGCCCTACACAGAGTTTGATTTCTGTTATGTGCATCATGAAACCGAACACAGTTTGCCCTTTTGAGAGATGAGAGTTGAGAATTTTTTTCTCCTCCAAGAAAAAACATCCTTAATTATTTGGCTAAATTTTTCTTTGTTTATTATGGCATAAAAGGAACACAAATTCGAACAAAGCATGCTTGCGAAATGTGGGTTTGAATTGAATTTACCCTGGAAATTAGGTTACTTTCTGACTCTGATTAATTCCAATTAATTATAGGCCATTTTTGGTTCATCCATTACCCCTTTCCAAACTACACCATTTGAGATTTAGAGTACATTTTTGGTTTTTACATTTTACCATGTAAGGTTAATTAATTAATAGCAAACTATCCAGGAAGAACTTCCCTCTCAACTTCTTAGAAATATTGCTAATTGACCTTAATTTTTTCTGTATAGTAATATTAGACATGATACGATTACACGATACGAAAAAAATAACTAAAACATGACACGAAAAAAAAAAACATAGACACAAATACATAAATATATAAAAATTTATATAACACAAATTATTAACATGTCAAAATTTATACAAATATAAAATATTTTAAATACGATTATGACATAAAAAATATATAAATACAATACGAATATACAAATTACGAGCTCTAATTTTTTCCCTTGCCCTTTCTTTTCAGCAAAGCAAAGAAATACAACCGTTGAGAATTGAAATTAGTCGGTCGTTGGTTATAATTCCCTACACTAATAATTTATGATATTGGGCAGTGAGCTTCACACACCTTTGATTGCTACCAAAGCAACAATGCTAATTTTTTTTTAAGGTAAATCTTTTATGGGAATTTTCGAAGGATTCCATGCAATTTTACAAATCATCATCTCTACATTCTTCCAAAACATTTTACTGGAATTAATGTTAATGAATGTATATAAATAATTAAATACCCCTTAATTGGATTTTTTTTTGTTTTGTTTTGTTTGAATTTTCTAATCTGATAAATTAGAAATAATTTAGTTTGCTTAGTTTCATACTACACTTTTAACATCTAACCGTGCGGGTATAATAACTAGATGATATACAAATACAGCTTCTTTGTTTGTCTATCACCTTATTATCTTAATTATAATAATAATTTGGACTTATTTATGGATTGACATCCTATTCATTATTTTTTCATTCATTATCTTTTAATATACTCATAATCTATGTTGTCTAAATTTTTTATTTTTCTTAAAATACTCATATCTGATACCTGCATTTTACATATATTTAAATATGAATATGTAGTATGATCGTAAAAATATATAATTTTTTTTTTTTAAAAGTTGAATATATCTACGTTAAATAGATAGTTTTATCAAACATTTATCCTCGAGTACAAAAACATAGTCCATCATTATCATTCATAGACGTAAGATCCATTTATAAATTATAAAAGTTATACTTGTAATTAGTGATTAAAATTGTCTTGGACAAAAATAAATTGAAAAGTAATGAAGCAAAATCAAACCCGAATTTTATTATTATTTTTTCCATTATTTATAGCTTAACAATTGAAAAACAATGATAAAGGGAGGAAAAAGAAAATTAAAATGTATGGGGAACCTTACTGGCACCATCATGCATACTTCAAAAAATAAAATATAGTAATACTAAAGTAATAGTAATAATAAAAAACAAATTAATAGCATTGCAATGAATTACAATATGGACAGCTAGGTAAGTGGACCCATAATTCTAACAATTCTCTTAAAATTCTGTCAATCAACTTTCCTTTAAGGTCCTGGCCAAAAAAAAAAAAAAATTCTTTAAGGAAATAAAATATTCAGCATGTAAAGCACATTGATTTTTTTTTTGTGCCAAATAAAGCACATTGATTTTAAGATCTTAAAAAATTGTTTCATAACCAAACAAAAATAATGAAAATTAAATTATTTCATCTAGAATTTCTAAATTTCACGTTCCTTTTTTTTGAAAAACATTTTGGTCATTTTTCTTTTGTCTACACCAAATAACAATGTTAAAAGAATTGAATCAAAAGTTAAATTGAGATCTTTTAATTTTTGATTCAACAGATTAAATCGATTAAAAAATTAAAATTTTGATTTTTTTAATATTAAATGTATTAAATATTTAATAAAAATATGATTCAATGGTTAAGCCAAATCTTAAAACCAGATTAATATCGAAATTACTAAAAAGAAAAAAAAGGAAAATGTATTGAGGTGATTTTCTTAATTGACATTGTAACTAATTCAATTTTTTTTTTTGTGTGACTATTATACCAAATTTATTATATTATAAAAATAATATTTCTGCCAATAGTCTTGTGTTCTATTAATAAAATGTTGAATAAACTAATTTTATTGATTCGAATTTATATTCAGACAGCATCAAATAAATAAATAAATAAACTCTTTTTCCCAAATTTTTAACCTTAAAATTGTCTTCATTTTTGTATTCATAATAATAAATAAGAATAATAAAATATCTTTTGTAACAGGATTCTTGTTTCTTTTGAATTTTGGAATGAAACTTTAAGTATAAAAAAAAAATTAATAATAATAATAAAATAACCCAAAATTATTGTATTATAAAAAATAATATTTCTGCCAACAATCATGTGATAAACTAATTTCATTGATCCGAATTTAAATTCGGACAGCATCAAATATTAAAAAAAAAAACAATGTCTTTTTTTCCCAAAATTTTAACTTACAATTTGTCTTCATTTTTGTATTCATAATAATAAATAAGAATAATAAAAATCGATGAGGTGTGAAAATTACTTCCCGCACTCCCCAAACACGGCCTTCCCTTTCAATTCTGAGCCGTGCAAGGAAAAACCTCTGAAACTTCCGTTCCCTTCTCTTTGACTCTCCTCAAACACTCCAATTTAAAATAAATTAATCCCTTTGATTTCTCCACTCCCTCAACCTACCAAAAAAGATAAAGTTCTTCACTTCAAAGTTCAAACCTTTTTTTTTGGCCATTTTAGTTTCCCTTACATTACTGAAACTTCATAAATAAAATAAAAAAATCAGGGTCAAAGAAGATTGTGAAGGCAAAAAGAAGAAAAACAAATGACTTTAAAGGAGAGGCTGGGGCTGGCTGGCGTTAGCAGAACTAAAAAACAGATCAGGAAACTCCCAACTCCCACATCTCCTTCCTCTCTATAACATTCTACTAATAGTAAATCTAACAATCTACGTGTTCTTTAATGGGCGCTGGTCGTTGCTATAGTTGCATCAACCCGCTCTAAACCTCACCGAACCTTCCCTAAAACCTCAGAATCCTATTCACTATATATACCCCTTTTGAACACAAGAAGGAAAACCCAAACTGTTTCAAAAAAACCCAACTTTTTTTTTCCTGTTTTTGAAGGGAGAAAGGAAAAAAAAAAAAAAACCCAAACTTTTGAATTACTCATCATCATGAATACTGAAGAGAATAGTTCGAGCAATGGAGTTCAGATCCGGCAGAGTAGGAGATTGCCTGATTTCTTACAAAGTGTCAACTTGAAGTATGTTAAACTTGGTTATCATTATTTAATAAGACATCTTTTGACACTTTGTTTGGTCCCTTTAGTGGCTGTTATTATTGTTGAAGCATCAAGGTTGAACCTTGATGACATCCACCAATTATGGCTTCAGCTTCAGTATAATCTTATCAGTGTCATTGTGTTCTCTGTTTTCCTTGTGTTTGGATCAACCGTTTACATAATGACCCGACCAAGATCCGTTTACTTGGTGGATTACTCTTGTTATCTCCCTCCTTCACATCTCAAAGTCAAGTACCAACAGTTCATGGAACATTCCACGCTGACGGGTGATTTTGATGAGTCATCTTTGGAGTTTCAGCGCAAGATTTTGGAAAGATCAGGGCTTGGAGAAGAAACTTGTGTACCTGAAGCAATGCATTACCTTCCTCCAAGACCATCAATGGCTGCTGCAAGAGAAGAGTCAGAGAAGGTGATGTTCGGTGCATTAGATAAACTTTTTGCTAATAATAATGTTAAGCCAAGAGATATTGGAATTCTTGTCGTTAATTGTAGTTTATTTAATCCAACTCCTTCATTGTCTGCTATGATTATTAATAAGTATAAGCTGAGGGGTAACATTAGGAGTTTTAATCTTGGGGGTATGGGATGTAGTGCTGGTGTTATAGCTATTGATCTTGCTAAGGATATGTTGCAAGTTCATAGAAATAGTTATGCTATTGTGGTTAGTACTGAGAATATTACACAAAATTGGTATTTTGGGAACAAGAAATCAATGTTAATACCAAACTGTTTGTTTAGAGTTGGGGGTGCTGCAGTTTTGTTGTCAAATAGATCTGGGGATCGAAGGAGGAGTAAGTATAAGCTTGTTCATGTGGTGAGGACACACTGTGGGGCCAATGATAAGGCATTTAAGTGTGTTTATCAGGAGCAGGATGATGCTGGAAAAACTGGAGTTTCTTTGTCTAAGGATTTGATGGCAATTGCTGGTGGTGCACTTAAGACTAACATCACCACATTGGGTCCCCTTGTTCTTCCTATAAGTGAGCAAATTTTGTTCTTTGTAACTTTGGTTTCCAAGAAGTTGTTCAATGCAAAAATCAAGCCTTATATCCCAGATTTCAAGCTTGCTTTTGATCATTTCTGCATTCACGCTGGGGGAAGGGCTGTGATTGATGAGCTTGAGAAGAATTTGCAGCTTCTGCCAGTACACGCTGAGGCCTCTCGAATGACACTCCACCGGTTTGGTAACACCTCATCGAGTTCAATTTGGTATGAGCTGGCCTATACAGAGGCAAAGGGCAGGATGCGAAAGGGGAACCGTGTTTGGCAGATTGCTTTCGGAAGTGGTTTCAAATGTAACAGTGCAGTCTGGGTTGCCCTCCGAAATGTGAAGCCTTCTCCTAATAATCCCTGGGAAGATTGCATTCACAGGTATCCAGTGCAGCTTAATGTGTAGCTCAAGTACAAATTGGTTATTGAATCTTAATTACTAAAGGACAACCTGCTGGATTAATCAGACAATTTCTCATGTTCATTTCTTGATGGCTTGAATTTTATTCTTTTTTAAAAATTTATTGGGTCCTGATATAATGTGGTGATCTTTGGTCTCTTGGGGGTTATAATGTCTTTTGGTCGAATGTCATGATTCATGAATATAATACTGCTTGAACATCGTGTACTTCAATGATTTATATTTATGGTGAATACAGTGTCTGTATTTCATTGGTTTCTGATTTTATAGTTTCCTTCTATATGGTATACAAAATCCATAAGCTACTCCTAATTAGTTTTCAGGCAGGCATAGGATGTAACATTCTATGTTTTAGAAGGCAGTTGCATCAAACGACTAACCATTTTCATCTGCAAATGCTTCGTGTTTCTTGACACTTTGGTTATATTAATTACCTTGACTTGTTGATTTAGAAATCTATTACTAATATTTTGCATATAACTTTGCTGCATTTCCATAAACATCCGGAAATGCTTGTTTCTTGACACTTTAGTTATATTAATTACCTTGACTTGTTGATTTAGAAATCTATTACTAATATTTTGCATATAACTTTGCTGCATTTCCATAAACATCCGGAAATGAATCAATGTGAACAAAAGTAAAATTATGTTTTTGACATTCTTGGAGTGAATACTTTGGAAATTGCCCCACACGTTAAAACCTCTAAGATAAGAGTTCATGATCAGGAAGGTATTTCTTCAATGATTGGCTCATCATTGCCATCAGTTGTCAGCTTTCTGTTTCGTTCATCCATTTAATTTTCTGTTTTTTTTTTTCAAAATTCGGAATGAAGGAAGCTGGCTTTATAACCTCCATTGGAACTTAGCTTAAGAAAGATCACATTAGAAAACAAATGAATTAATTTCTCTTTGTTTTGTTTGGTTTTTGGGAAAGGAAAACATGAAGCATTTTGGTAGAGCATCATGGGAATATAAATTGTTAAAGTGATGTTATCCCACGTTGGTTAAATCTTGAATTGCTTATAGTCTTATTTTCAAATTGTGGTCTCTTCACTTATTGTCAATTCGATTTAGGTTGGATGCTTAATACGTTATTAGAGCTTAAGTTTTATTATGTTGTTCTTGAATGTTACTCTTACCTGTTATCCCTTCTAAGTTTGTCACGTGATGGCTCTTATGTCTAAACTGAATTTGTCGGTTTCTAATTGTTGGATACCTATATTTTCAATCCCTTTCAGGCATCACCTTTCTTAAGATAATATTCCCGTGAAGCCTATCTCCATTCTCATCTATAGGAAGTTTCCTCTCAAGCCAAACGAAAAAAAAGGAAATGTATATATCTACTTTTCTTGTTCACTTCTTAAAGAAGAAAGAAATAGACTAGATTAATAAATTTTTGGATTACTTGTTAAGAAATTTAGTTGGGTAATATTAAATTTTACATTAGTTGTTAGAATGATCAATTGTTAGCATTAAGGTACCATTAAAATATCAACAATGAGCGGTGAATTCATTGACTACGAACTTTTTTTTTTTTTTTTAATTTCAAAGGAGGCTGCGGTTTGAGTTATTGGAAAAATATTAAATGTTAGGATTATGAACTAATTAAATTAAACCTTTATTTAAGTTTTATAGTCTTTTAACCGAACTCGGAAGAAGGGGATTAACCGAACAACCTGTAAGTATTATGTTCTAAAGTAATAGAATATATCTTATTGTTTTGAGGAAAAAAAAAAGATTTTAGGTTGTAATAATATTTTTTGTTATCAGGTTTCGAATATTAATGGAATATGTGTTTATAGTTACTCTACATTAGTATTTTTTTTATTTTATTTAAATTATGTTGCGTAATTAAATTAAAAAAAAAATCAATTATTTAATAAAAAAATTATTAATGAATTTTTTAAATAAATATTTATCATTTAATTATTATATGTAATTTATAATAAATAATTGATTTTTTAAAAAAATTTAATTACGTGACATGTTTTGAATGAAAAAAATATATATTAATATGATGTAACCGTTTCATATAATCTTTTCTCGTTCGATAAAATATATTTAACTTTTTTTATTTATTTCATATTTATATTTGAATATATATTAAATATAAATATTAAACATAAATATTTTAAAAAAAAATCGAGTAACATAGAAAATATATAGAAATTTGTGATTGACCTTTTTTTACTCGACCTAGCTCATGTCATGTGGTGGCAGATATGATATATGGGGATTAGCATTTTGCTTAGTTGTTCCATGATCTTATTATAAGATTAAGGTCCCACTTAGTGCCCAGCTAATCCGATTCTTATTAGGTGTAAGCAATCACTACTCCTTACTTATTTAATTTGGATTTTTGTGCTAGATTTTCGAATTTGAAAGTGAAGAAATAAAATTAATGAAAAAATATATATATATATATATATGTAAATAATACATAGAAATTAGACTTAGAGGTTGCTAATTTTTGGGAGGTTGAATTTCTGGAATTGGAAACGGCATCAAACGAGGCCCATGTTACTGTACTTTTGTCACTTGAGCTAATAAACATGGTGTTCTAAATGGGTCTTCAAACGCGCAAAATGGGCGCTTTTAACTAAATGGGTCAAAAAATGGGCTTCGTTCTAATAAATTGAGCAAATTGAGAATTATGGTCTCGTTTTTAGCTATAGTTTCATGGACTGCACATTGTCGAGATTATCAATTGCTTTTAGCTATTATAGTCTTCCCCTACTTTATTTTCTTTTCTCCAATTTTTATGATTGATATCCATTCATATGGTAACAAATTTTTTATACATAAATCAAGTTATCCATTTAAAACATGTTGATACTTTTATTTTGAAAGTTGAAACGATAATCATGATAGCCATATGGGAATATCAAGCAATCCAGGCAACGTATATATTTTGCAGAGAAGACTCCTCAAGTAGCCTTTGAAAATTTTGAGTTTTTTTTAAAAAAAAACTTTTTATCCCCTCTCAGAGAATCCACTTTCCAGCCTCCTCCAAGTCTTCTCTCTTTGCTTGAAATCATCATGCAACCTTAGACCATTACTTCTTATTAGTGTACTCTTCCAACACGACTACAATGGGGAAAGATTAATGAGAAAAAAACCAGCTTATCATCATATATATTTTAATAATTGAAATCAAGACATGCAGCTGGCTCTCTCAAAATCCTTTTGACTTTGTTTGCACCCAACCAAACCAAACACAAATCATAATCTTGAAGGACTCATTCCCCACCAGCTTTACAGTTGTAGGAAACCCATATTGTATTATCCAACCTAGGCCTAGATTTGGTTATTCGTTTATCTGTGTTATGTTCGTTTATTTTTTTGTGCCATAATCGTGTTTAAAGTGTTTTATATTTATATAAATTTTGACGTGTTAATAATTTGTGTTAAATAGATGTTGACATGTTAGTCGTGTCCGTATTTTTTTTATCATATTTTAATTATTTTTTCATGTCGTATCCAATATTATCATGTCTAAGCCCCTCAGCCCAGCCTTGTCTGCCATCATTTTGTAATGACTAAAGCAGGACTAAATAATGCACTCACAAACTAACTTATGCTAATAGTTTAAGATGATTAATGGGTTGATCAATAATTTGGCAGGCTATTGTATAATTGATCAGATTTCTGGGTTTGCCAATGGTTTGGTCAATAATCTTGGGAAACTGTTCAACCGGCCATAAATGTGAGGACCTGAAAGTCATGGGAGTGACTGGGAACAAATTTAATTGTAACCAATATTTGGCACTGCTGTCCAACATTAAATTTTTATTTTTTTTTTCTGCAATGATACCTATGGTAGAAATCGTACAACTATTCTTGAATTTAATGGCCTCTGCCTTCACTTCTCCAGGTTTCACTAGCAACCGACCTCATTATGATGATGCTATACAGTTTACAGGGATATTAATATACCAGTAAAATGAAGGCATTTCTAAAGCATTAATGAAACTTGCCTTACATTTTGAGTACTTGAATTTTGAACCATTCGATTATCTGAAGCATTAATTACCTGTAGAGGTATCCCGGAATCGAACTGGGCTTGATCCAGATTGAACCTAAAACCCGTTTTATTATTTAAAAATATTAAAAAATTATTTTTATATTAATATTTTTTATAATTTAAATAATAATTCGTATCGAGTCAAACCAACTCTAATTACTAAAGCTTATATCATGGACAATTTTAGTTAGAGATCATCAGTTCTAATTGGATAATTAAAAAGTTTATGCCTAGGCATCGGATGAAGGTATAAGGAGGGTTTAGAGAGAAACACAAACCAAAAAAGAAAAATTGTTTTCTGTTTTTATGCCTTGAAAGAAACGGGAACAGACAGATCTGGCTTGCATTTAGAGAGTGGCAAAAAAATCCTTGAAGCACTCTCCTAGTCTCTTTGGTCTCCCACCCCACACTAAAATATTCATAGCTATGCCTCAATATCCATACTACAAAAATCTATTGTCAACTATATATAAATATTATTGAGCCTCTCTCTGTCTTTGTTCTTAAAGGGTTATCCATAAAACTATCATGTGATAATGTCTCAGCTATTGCTTAGCATTTTAAATACAACCCATTACTTCTTTGCTAAAAATGAGTTTTTTTGTTTTTTTGCTTTTTTTTCTCTTTATGTCTTTTACTAGGACCCATTTTGTAGTAAGGGTTTTATGCTAAAAAAAAGTTATGAATAAGAGTAGAACACATGCAACTATTGAATTGGTAAAATGAACTTTCTTTTCCAAATTCTGGAACTCCCCATCACTATCTCATGCTATATTCTGTTCAAATGCTTTGATCCTCCCATTACAGAGGGAGTTAAAGTATTTATCCCTTCTCCATTTTTGTATATTTGGAGGAGCAGTGAAACACAATTTTTTTTTCCTTCATTTTCAAGGTAAGTTTTGTCTGACAAGTAAAGGGGTTTACTAAATTCATCGAAATTGCAACGAGTCCAAGTTGCATCTTGACCAAACTACAAATTGAAAGGAAAAAAATAAAATTGTATGTAGTAACAGTGATTGTGGGGGATGTTGGCTTTTGCCATGATGGTGAAGCAGTTGTGGACATTAGAACTTGTCTTTACTGCTGTCAGACTTTGATCCTGCATGCAGCAGCTGGCGTATTCTGCCTTTGACCACTCCCTTTGGCTCTTTGACTGATCAGCTGCCCCTGTCCAAATGGCATATGCATGCATCGATTGCATGTGTGAGTTATGAGTTTATGAGCCGTTGAGCCTCTTCCTGCCTGCGATGCTTTCAACTCTTGTCTTTCTCAAACTCACTGATCTTCTTAGTTCTTATCATCACACTGCTACTGCTCTTCTGTTCATTAATTTGTTCATAAACCTTTTTCTCAAAATCAAATTTGAGTTGGGGTGTTCTAAACCTTTTAAGGAACAGATCATAAAAACTTGATCTTTCAAATTAAAGTTAAGCCAATGCATAAAGCCCTATCTTTATCTCAACAAAGAAATACCGGTTTGATAGTATTTTTCATGGGTCCCACTGCATGTGTAATGTACAACAAGATAAACCCTAAATTGTTTAATCTTATCTACCCTTCACCCCCCAAGAAAACAAAAAGCAAAAAGAAAAGAAATAGTACTAATTCTTACAGCAATAATTCTCCATATATAGTTGAAGCTTGAGGCAATGAATTATGGTTGTCAATGAACAGTGCTATATCTGACATCTTCAGATAATGGCCAATGGAGCCAAAACATTAGAAAATTTTCAACATATTAATGTCCAGACAGTAGCTTTTACTTGAAATTAAGTCTGCCAGCTAGAAAGATGCGGCATCATGGTTTTGGCCCAAAATTTACTAGCCACTCTGATGCTGGAGCTGGAACCTGGAACCTAGCTTGCACTGGTTCGGGGCACAATTGTGGTGTGAGACCCACTTGCCTGACCCTAAAGGATAGGATAGGAGTCATAACAAAGGGCATAAAGCCATAATGTAGCGAAGAAATGGAGAGATACTACCTCAATTTCGTAGGGCATAGCCGCTCAGTTATTAATTTGAAACATAGCCAGTGGCGTAAGGGAAAAGGAAGGAAAAATATTGGTGGCTTAAGCAGAGAACTGGCAAAGACAGTCTATACTCTATATCTTCAGCCTATTATCTACGACATTTACTAGCTTTTTCCGGTGATATTGAACGATATTAGGAACCAAATCCTTGCACAGATTCTTTAATATTCCTAGCTTTTTTCCCGTGTTGCTAAAAATATGCCGTCTACCCCTAAAGTCTTCTTTAGCATTATTTTTTAAATAATTTTTGAGATCAAAAATTATTTTTTATTATAAATATAATATTAAATAAATAAAATTAATTAATTAATTTTTATTGTTAAAATCATGATTTGAAAAGTCAATCCAATTTTTTTAATAAAATAATTTTATTATCCTCACATCTTTATATTTTTATTATTTTAAATATATTTTTTTGACATTTTAATTCTTCACAACATTTTTTCACAATAATGCCAAACACTTAAAAAATTTTAAATCACACTTTTTAAACACATTTTTATTAATCCAAACTTTTTCCTAAACTAGCCCTACCACTACGATGAAGATTGTCTTTATTTTTTCTGCGTATTTTTTTAATAAAACTAGATAATGTCTATGCTTCGTTGCAGAATGTTATCGGATTTGAATTAATATTTTTAAATAAATTTGAAAGATAAAAAAGTAAAAGTAGTCAAGATAATAATTTAGAAAAATAATATTTTCTATTCTTATATAACACCTGATATAAAAATGAGAGTTATTTGAATATGGTCAATTACATCCGAAAATTTCAAACACAATATAATTATACGATACAAACATAATATGAAAAAAATAATTAAAACATGACATGAAAGAAAAACAACATGAACATGACACAAATACACGAATGTGTCAAAATCTACATAAAACGAATTATTAACGTGTCAAAATTGATATAAATATATAATAACTTTAATACGATTATAACAGAAAAAATAACACGAACATGATAACGAGCGACACAAAATTGTGAGTTATTTAAATAGTGTCAATTAGACTTGGCAATTTTGGACATAACATGATTATACGATCGAGCACAACATGAAAAAAAAATAATTAAAACATGACACGAAAAATAACATGAACATTACACAAATACACGAACGTGTCGAAATCTACATAAAACGAATTATTGAAGTGTAAAAATTTATATAAATTTATAATATTGTAAACACATGATAAAATAACACGAACATGTTATGGACATACAATTTTTCTCTAAATTGAATCATTATAACAAATTATGCAAAATATGAGATGAATTGAGACACGACACGAACATACAAAATTTTCTCTAAATTGGATCACCATGACAAACTATGCAAAATATTTAGATGAATTGAAACACGACACAAATACATGAAAAAATAATTAAAATGCGACACGACACGAAAATAACATGAACACAACACAAATACACGAACGTATCAAAATCCACATAAACTGAATTATTGACATGTAAAACTTTATATAAATTTATAATATTTTGAACACACACAAAAATAACACGAACACGAAAAATAATAAGAACACGACATGAACGCATACTTTGAACACACAAAAATAACATGAACACGAAAAATATGAACACGATACAAATGCACAAATCTTTTTCATCTTTTTTCCTCTTTCCTTCTTCTTTCCTTTCCTTCTTTTTTTTTTTCCCTCTATTTCTCTTTCTCTTTCTTTCCCCACAAAAATAAATAAAATAATAATTAATAAAAATAAAAATACATAATTTAAATAATTATAGAACCAGCGAGTCAACATGTTGATCAACCCCTTTAAATACATAATTTAAAATTAAAATTAAAATTATTAATTAAATAAATTTATTTATTTACTTTTTCCCGAGTGGGTTGGGTCACAAATCCTAAATCGACTAACGAGTTAACATGCGGACCAACCCCTTTAAATACATCATTTAAAATTTTAAAAAATAATAATAATAATTTTTTTTTAATTTTTTTCCCCGAGCGGATCGGGTACGAATTCTAAATCGACCCGCGAGTCGACATGCGGATCAACCCCTTCAAATATATCATTTAAAATTAAAATTAAAACTAAAACAAAAATAAATAATAAAATCTATATTTTAATTTTTTTTCCCGAGACGGTCAGATACAGATCCTAAATCGACACGCGAGTCAACGTGCGGACTAATTTCTTTAAATACATTATTTAAAAATAAAATAAAATAGAACTTTTTATATTTTTTTCCGAGCGGATCGGATACGAATTCTAAATCGACTCGCGAGTAAACATGCGAACAAACCTCTTTAAACACATCATTTAAAAATAAAAAAATTTAACTTTTTTTCGTATGGGTCGAGTACGAATCCTAAATCGACCATCGAGTCAACGTAAGGATCAACACTTTTAAATACATCATTTAAAAATAAAAATCTAAAAAACTTACAAAAATAATATTTTTTATTATAAAGAAAGACAAAATTATCCCTAATCTAATTCAAAAATATCACTTGAGTCCCGTCCCATGAACTAAATATAAGTATCAGTAGATTCTCTAATTAACCCTCAAATTATAATTAATATCTAAACTTAAATGTCATTAAAGCAAAGTAGACCTGCTCATGGATAGGGCCGGACAGGGTCGCGGCCCGATTTTTTTTTAAATTTTTTGTCCAGGTCCGGCCCGGTAGGCCCGAATACACTGTTCATCAAATTAAAAAAATATTTTTTATATATTTTTATAATTAAAATTAAATAAAATAATATTATTATAATAAAAAAAATACTGTTCTGGACCGGATCAGTCCGAATTAAAAATATTTTGTTCAGAACCGATTCAATACGAGCCGGACCTGTCGAATCGGACGAGGTACCCGACTCATAAATAGATCTAAAACAAAGCCTTTAAAATCTAAATTGAGCAATCCTATTGAATATGAGGAGAACTTTTATAGTAAGTTATAGATTAAGCCGGCAAGTGGGTGGATCACAGAGGAGTTACTGTAGACGTTGGTATCAAACGTCATATGGTTGGAACTTGCGATCCAGTTCATGATGCATAAATAAATGCACATACACGAATGTCCAAAGCCCAAACCTTTGATTCTTCTCTTTTAACTTGACAATCTTTTTTTTTCTTGCTCGAGAAAATTAAAAAGATAATATTTGCTTTTCTTTTTACTGTTTATTTTCCTTGTTTATCCCATATGAGAGGTTAGAGAGCCGGAAACACCATAATTTTAACCCAGTTTTACCCCCCCAAGCCTCCATTGGTATATGCAATTATCTGATATAGCTTCTTCATGCATAGACAAACACGCTTTCCATCCCCAGATTGAAGCAAATGCCAAAAACATGAAAATGTCGAAATATTCATAAATGTAATGTGATCCCACAGTGAACAGGCTTATGCTTGGCTCAAATCTTAACTTAATTGCAATATATATATATATATATATATATATATATATGTATATTTGATGCTCCTTTCATGTCAAGTTTTTTTTTCGGAGGGTACTTCTTCCATCTCAATGTTTTGACTGAAAATGAGTAAAACTTAGCATAATTCAGTCTCTAATAGTCTCACTGGATTCATTTTCTTTTCACAGCACCTTAAATTTTTTTTAATTATTGAAGACTAATTGAGCTTTAATTGGTGTCTTCTTAGATTTAAGATTATTTGGTTATTTTTTAGAGTTTGTATTCGATGCACTGTCAGTGTATATATTAAAAAACTAACTACTAACCCTAACCACTAACCCTTAATTCTAACTCCTAACCATTAACACGACAGATGACATCGTAGGATACACTGTCAGTGTATAAACCTATACATTGACAGTGCATTAAATATAAATCTTATTTTTTAATCATACAAATTATTCCAATGTTTTGCTTAATTGTAAATTCGCATTATAAATTGGATTTAAGATCTTTTTTAGTACAATTATGTATTTATACTAATATAAAGTTTTTTATTGAATTTATGTCACGAGTTAGTCAGATACTAATTCAATTAATAAAATTAATTAAAAATTTGATTAAAACAATAACATTAAGATCATTTACGTACTTTACATTTAAAAAAATAAAACAACTTATTTCTCCTTGACAAACTTAACTTTTTTTTCTTCTACCCACATAATGAATGTATACATTTTTCTTTTATATAAAAGCCGGTTCTTTTTCTAGATAAAATGCATGGTTAATTAAATTGGAAAATGTTAAAAACCATCGGCCTCCAAGCAACTGGGGGTTGCTTGATCTATGTCGTTTCGAAGTTAACATTCTAATGATCGAATGTCGAGAAGGAGAAATAAATGAGAATTAGGAAATGAAATGAATGCACATAGGATAGAACTAGGGCACGTTGTTGCATTGAAGGAGAGAAAGGTAGCCCATGGAGTTTCGATCGATCGTCCTAAATATTGTATGATTTTAGAAATAATATATAGCCGCAAGTGGATGGAACAAGAGACAGAACAGTATCCAAAGATCCCCAACTCCAACTCCATTGATAATATATATATATATATATATATATATATATATATAATCTTTAATTCTTCTATCTCTCAAAACCCTTTTATAATGGAGAGGGCCTGCAAGAAACTAGGGATATACTTTACATCGGATCTGCTGCAATATTTCATTGCCTCCTTCCTAACCCATCTCTCTCCCCTCTATTATTATTTCCTTTAATTTTTCGTTTATCCATGAAAGATAAAATGGGACGAAATCAAGTACTAGCTAGTATGGCTTTTGTGTTTGACAATAAAGTAACTTAATTTATTTTCAACAAAAAAAAATTGTTAACAAGTGTCGTATTTAGCCAAGTGGATTAAGATAGTAGATTTTAAATATACCATGTGCAGGTTCAATTCTCGTAAGAATTTTAATTATCACTATATATATTTATTCATTCTTTTTCTTTTTTTTCTTCAATTGCAGAATAATCCTAGAGGGTTGCTGTTTTTTTCAACGGATTAGAGCCCTCTTTTCACCACCCCATGATAGTCTCTTATTACATGACATTTATCTAGTCAACATTTAGATCCGACTCTACTCAAATTTTTTTATTCATTTCAACATTCGTTACTTAATAGATTGTTGCTGAACAATTTTAAAAATATTTATTAAGATTAATTAAAATATTATTTACAATAATATTTTATATTAAATGCATTATATGCTCGTTAATAAAACTCTTGAAAAAATTAGACATTTCAGACCAAGAAAAGTCATGTTTGAATAGTGAAACCTCGCTTTCGGAATCCTGACATATATATATATATATATATACTAAAGAAAAGCATTAATTTTTTTTTATATTTCGATGAGTAGAAATGGGGGAATACTTAATAGATTGTTGCTGAACAATTTTAAAAATATTTATTAAGATTAATTAAAATATTATTTACAATAATATTTTATATTAAATGCATTATATGCTCGTTAATAAAACTCTTGAAAAAATTAGACATTTCAGACCAAGAAAAGTCGTGTTTGAATAGTGAAACCTCGCTTTCGGAATCCTGACATATATATATATATATATATATATATATATATATATATATATACTAAAGAAAAGCATTAATTTTTTTTTATATTTCGATGAGTAGAAATGGGGGAATCGCTATGGCTTAGCCAGAAGCTCAAATATTTTGTTCACCATTAAATCTAATTGGACCATATTGGCACAATGACGTTACACAGAGCAACAAATATGCAGTTTCTTACAATGTCTTATTCAGTCTTGAAGGAAAAATCATTTTCAACCACTTAGCCTCATCCTCTCCTTACATGGCATAATGCAATTTTTATTTTTTTCTTTCTAAAATATAGTAGTATATAAGTTAAGGTTCCAGCCGATCAGAAATTAATAAGAATTTATTATTTTGAAAGCTGCAAGCTCAAACTTATGTGACATTTTTAAAACTATATATATATAATTAGAATCAGAAAGTAATTAGGATGCAAATAATTGAAACTAATTAAACAGTCAATACACCAAAAAAAAAAATTACCTTTAATAAAATCTTATCTAGAAAAAGAAATGTGATCATTAATGCAGTGTTGAGGCAGCTAAAAGGAAAGCATTTTGGATAGGATATAGTATATTTAATAAATACGATGTGTTTAAATGTGATTAATATGATATATTTAATACACGTATTATATTTATATTTAAAATTTTAATATATTTAATAATTTATGTTATATTTTTCATAAAATAAAATTCGACACACAATATATATATATATTCGATTTAATCAAATCCAAAATATAAAGTAGAAAGGAACTGAATATTGATGATGAAAAAGAGTTGCAGAAAAAAATCGAAGGGGCTATAAAGGGTAGTTTTCTGTTGATGAAGACTAGAGAGAAAGTGATGGAAGAAATGAGATAGAGAAGGAGAGGCCCCATTTGCCCTTTGTTGCAGTAAGTGCATGCACCTGGGAGAGAGAGAGAAAAAAAGAAAAAAAAAAAACTTATAAAAAGTAGAGGGAGAAGGGAAGAGGTTCATGAGAGAGGATCCAGTTTCTTTAAAATTAAGATGATGGAAGTAGCCTTGTTCTTCAAATGGCTGCATAAATCAATAATATAAAAGCTTGATAATGACTGTAAGCTAGCTTTTAATTGTCAAGTATTTAATCATGTGTGGTATGACCTTATTCATAAAGCAGTGAAGGATAACAAACAATGTTTGAATAAGTTTAATGGGTTTTGCTAACAAGAGTTTGACTGTAAAACTCTTTATTTACTAAGACAATACTCATTCTTTAAAGTTAATTAATTTATTATTTATAGTAATAATATTATATTAAATACAGTAGTTGAACAATGTTTGAATAAGTTTAATGGGTTTTGCTAACAAGAGTTTGAGTGTTTGACCGTAAACTCTTTCTTTATTAAGACAATTTGGGAGCTATTGTCTTTAGGACACTTTTTAAAGTTAATTAATATATTATTTATAGTAATAACATTGTATTAAATGCATTAGCTGATAAAATTTATTAATTATTTTTAATGCATTGAATGAAGATATATTATTATTTATGGTAACCTTAAAAAATACCCTTAAGGCATTCGTTAACAAAATTCAAGTTTAATAATTATAAACTTTTACCAAAAGAGGAAAATAGAATTTTGAAATTTTAAGACATACTTTTTTTTCTTTGATAGATATTAATTAAGGATGTTAGGATTAGTGGATAAAAAAATGACCAAGTCATATCATATCATGATTTTTGGTTTACTTGTTGTCTTAACTTTATGACTAAAAATTATTAATTTTTACATGACAGACATATATATATATATATATATATATATCACTTTCACATATATTTATCTTAAATTTGTCGAATCACAATTATAAAAAAAAAAAAAAAAATTAGTTATATTCTTTCTGTTTATTCTATGTGCGAGAATATATGAGTGATTTATTTAAGTGATAGAATGACAATTAACTAATAAGTAAAACATAATATTTTAACATGACAATAATTGAAAATTAGTGACACTTTTCGAACCTAAGATTTTGTTGTCGACTCCACATTATCTTAATCGTTCAATCACTTTCTCAGCATATATAAAACCTAAATTAAGGAGTCTTAATATTTCAAACTAATAGACAAGTTAATGACTAAGACTCTTCTCCCTTTTATCGACAAGACATGAACTAGTCTTGCTATTCTCGCTAGATGTTAAAATCAACCTACAATCCAACCACCGTAAGATTTTTTTTTTATCATTTTTTCGTGCTATTATGTGAAATTTGATATATAATAGTATTTTAAAATGTTATAAAAATTAATCAAATTTGACATATAATATTATTTTGAAATATTGTGAAAACTAAAAAAAACTGTTGCTATAAGGTAAGACAGCATTTATTCATGTGCTATATATATGACCGCAGCTTTATGTCTTTAGTAGCATTTTTATATATGTATAATAACACTTATCAAAATACTGTTATTTCTACTTTATAACAGTTTTTCATGACTTTTTGTATGTATTTTTTATTTGTTGCAAAATATCTCAATGAAAGTAATTATAAGTGTTACCAAAAATATTTTTATATGATAAAATTTATAATAACACATATCAAATACTTATCTTTACTATTTTTAACAATATTTAAAAAATATTATAAAAAATATTATCTAAAATTAATTTTAAAATAATGTATGCTGAAAAAAGGGGCGTCAAACTTAATTTACAGTCAAAATTGGAATTAGTAATTCACTTCCTTTTACGTGGCACTTGTTGCTAATTGCAGAACATAATCCATCCATTCACTATCTTTCAACTGGAATGTTTTTGGTCCATTTAAAGTCATAAAGAGTGGAGAAATTATCTCATTTAGTAAATTTTTTAAAATTTATAAATAAAATTAATGAAATAACATATATTTTTTAAAATATATTATAAATTAATTAAAAAAATATGACATGCAGTAATATCTTAAATTTACTTATGAAATTAAAAAAAAAAATTATCGTTGATATATAAAAAACGACTCTAAAAAATATTTAAATTTGTTTAAAATATAACGGAAGAATTTAGAAAATTAATTACTAGGTTAATTAATTACATGTGTGATTAAGCTTTCTATTAAAGACCAAGACAAGATACAAAATTGTTCCGGAGTTGCATGCTATTTTTATGATTAGTTTCCACGCGCTCATACGCTCGTGTTCGACACTCGGCCAGTGCCTAAAGCCGGTCCTCTGCACGCGTAGCACGTGAGAGTGGAAGAGGAGGCCACTGAAAGCTGACCACCGTAATCTCTTACAACATCCCAAGTAGCCCAAAGTTTACCCAATCGCAAGAACAGAACCTCGCTTGAGCACGTCAGCAGTCTGACATTTCAGATCAAGAGCACATGTAACTGCCACGTGTAGGAGCCTATGTGGATGGAGACATTACAAAGGGCGAACTTTCCGCCTCCCTTTGCGGGCCCAGAAGCCCAGAGACAGTAGACAACACTTCGATGTTGTGAGTGAGTATGCCCTCAATATTTAAATTTCTTTAGATATTTATTACTATGATGATATGAAACCACATAGTAAATGAACCAAAATAATAAAAATTAAAACATATATTAGTAAGAATAAATGATATGATTAATGATATATAGTAGTAGATCATTTAATACAAGTTTAACACTATTTAAAATGTCTTTAATTCTTAAAAGAAAAAAATGTCATTAATTTGTTTAACTTTCAAAATAAATTTAAGACAAGATAACCAAATTTAAAAAGTCATTTTTTAGGATACAGTATGATTAGCCATGGATCAGATGAAACTCGGACAGCAAAAAATTGCTTACCCAAGGTCCAACCCGATTTGTCAAATCCAAAAACTCGTTTCATTACTCAAAATATATTAAAAAAAATTAAAAATCATTTTTATATTAAGATTTATATATTTTTATTTAAATATATTTATTTTTTATTAATTAAATAATTATTTTAGCTTGATCGAACATAACTTAAAATATCATATTCAATATCTGATCTGATTCAGGTCAAATCGAATAAATAATTCGATCTTTTGACAGGTATAAGTATGATCAAAGATGGTTGTTTTCTTTCCCAAATTTAAAGAACAAGCATTTTCAAGATTTGTAAGCTTAACTGAAGTTTCTTTTGTGACTTATCAATTAAGAAAATATCCCAATAGTTGAACCAAATTTCTTTTTATTTTACAATCACAATTAGGTTATTTTTAATAGGAGATGTTAAAATGTGCTTATATTGACTTTTGTTAATATAATATTTATAAAATAAAAAAAAATTGTAACTAATAATTAAAATTGATAAATACAAATGCAGCACATTATACTAAAAAATATTTTTAATATGATAGTTTAACTCATTTTAGTAAATTTTTATAAATACCCATTAACCTGGTCCATTATTAATTAGGAACATCGAATCATTAGAGTCTAGAATTCATACCAATTCATATTTAAAATGAATTATACATATTTAAAAAAAAAAAAAAAAAGCTTTTCATGGATGGAATCGTAGCATCAAAAGTACTAACAATCAATTTGGTTTTGGAAGGACACCCATCACAAACAACATCTCATGTGATTTCCATTTGACTATAGAGTTGACCAACTTAAACCCCTATAGCTTTGATTAGATTTTGTAATCCATTTATTAATTGTAAAAACGTCAACAAAAACAAACTAAGAATATTAGATGATGATAATGATTAAGGAATAAAAGAAGTTCAATCATGATAACTATTACAAAAGAAGGACTAATTTATATTATCAATTTTCAAAGTTTTCATATTTTGTTCATTTTTAATTTACGTTTGAATATGATAGTAGATATATTGTCAAATGTTAATGATCAATATTTAAAAAAAAAATCACTAAATGCATTCTATTTTTATTTTTCCTTCTATTTCATGAAAAAAGGATGATGAAAATAGATACAATAGTATACAGTTATTACTGCTATTACTACTATATTTTTATTTTTAACTACTATTTTTTAATAAAAATTTATAGCAATACATTTAAAAAAAAAATTATATCATAAAGTGATAAATTACTTTTATCGAAAATAATAATGAGTATAACATTTAATCTATAATTAATAAAGTTATTAATATATTACAAATGAATGAGATGAAGCAGTTTGAGCTAAAACGGAACTCCCTTGCTTTTCCTTTCTCTTTTATTTGGTTCTCTTGCAAATGAAAGGAAAAGAAAAGTAGCCGATTTTCCGTGCTTCGGACAAGCCCACGTGGTGGTCATGACAGTGGGCCCCACAGCCCACGGCCTCTTCTGGTTATGGATACATTCGATAGCTCTCTGCCCCATAATTTCAAGCCCTCTCTCTCTCTTCCTAACTCCAACCAAAATATTGATGATTTTTTTTTTCAAATATATATTATATAAAAAATTAAAAATATATATTTTATTTTATCATTGAGTTTGATTAAGAGAGTTTATAAATATTGATTAAAAATTATTTAATTATTATTTAATTTTTTTAATATTTAATATATAAAAATATTAATTAATGTTTAAAAATATAGGTTAAAGTGATATATATAAATATAATTAATATATTATTTTTTTAATTCAATAAAAATAATATGTTAAATGTGAAAAATTTTGAAAATGATAATTAATCCTTAATTGATATCTATAGATACCGATTAAAAAGATCATTAATATATTATTTTTACTGAATTAAGGAAAAAAATCATATATTAATTGTATTTTTTTTAAGTTTCGTTAACATTTTCATTTATTATTCGATATTACGAATTTATTTGTTTGTTTTTTTTTTTTACTTTACTCAATTGAGTTTGTGTCATTTGATTTGTTGCATTAAATTCAGGGATTTTTTTATTAATAGTTTAGATTATTTCTTTGAATTTTGTCTTTAAAACACTTTTTAAAATTAATTAACATATTATTTATAATAATAATATTTTATTAAATGCAAAACTTGATAATTGTATTCATCATTTTAATGCATTATATAAAAATATTATAGTTAGCAAAATCCTTCATTCTTTTAAGATTTTTTTTCTCTCTATAAATGTGTATATTTTTAATATTATTTTATAGATTTGATCATTTATGAATCATACCTATAGAAAATAACAACGGTCTTTCCTTGATGTTCAAATTGAGTTCCCTAACTGTTATTAACTCATATATTAGTCTAATGTGTGTCATACATTTAAAAAAAAAAAGTTTGTATACTAATTAACATTTAGTTACAAATCTTATATTTTTAATATCCCTTAAATTAATTAATTATCTAATCAACTAATTATCAAAACAGTAGAATCCCTTTACTCATCTACTTTCTGTTACATTATATCAAAGCATTAGAATAACTTTTCTTTAATTATTAAACATTAGTGAACTATTTTTAAATTTTTTTATAAGATACAATTTATAAGGAAAAAAAGAATTCGTAAATCTTTGCACGAATATATATATTTTATCAATAAAGGTTAGTGATCCAATTAAAAAGGAAATGAGCTGCCTTAATTTATTAGATTCAATACTTGTGAGATAAAGTATTCCAACAATAAAAATTTAAAAACATTAAGCCGACAGAATCTATTTTTAAAATAGTTCAAAGATTAATATAAAGTAAAATCTGAAAATATTTTAAATGTTATTATTATTATACAAATGTATTTTATATAAAATTTAAAAAATTAGACATGATACGAATACGACACGTTTAATAAACATAAAAATAATGTAATAAATACGTCACGACACGTTTAAATAAAATTAATATAACACGTTCAATATACGTATTATATTTATATTTAAAATTTTACCTAATTTAATAATTATATTTACATAATTAATAAAAAACATATCTTATTTAAAAAGTTTGAGGTTTGTGTAGTAATAGTCATGACCAGCACAAATATTAGTGCAATTATAGCAAAATAAAAAGAAAAAGAAAATCTCTCCATTAATTCTTTGGTTCCTAATAATAGTGTCATGTTACCTTTATTTCCTTTATATATACCCCAGTCTCTCTTTCCCCCTCACCTTTGCCTTAAAAACTGTTTTTCTCTCCTAATCTTCTTCATCTTCAACACTATTGTTTCCCTGTTGTCTATTGCCCTCCCTATTACTACCAGCTTTTTTCTTTTTCTTTTACTTTTACTTTCACTTTCTTCTTTGTTGTTTGTTTTGGGGTCTTTTTTGTAGTTTTAATTTTGAGGTTTGACATGAATAGAGCATTGCCGGAGATGTTACAATGTTCGGACATGACAGTGTTCGAGAGACAAAGGGCTGGCTTGAAATGGCAACAGGAACAGCTTCAGCAACAACAGCAAAGTTATTTCGGTGAGTTAAGTGGGGTGTTTTCGAGCCAAGCCAGCCATGTACAAGGCTTTCAGGGTGGTTTGATGAGCGGTGACTCGGTGTTAGGTGACATGGTGATGACTCGGCAATTGAAGCCTGACACCGGTCTGGAGACTGCCTGGCCTGAGTTGGGGAAGGTTGACATGGCTGGCATGGGGTTTGTGCCATGTGGGTACGGTATGAATTACGCCATTTCGAGGACGTCTAGCTGCCCACCAGCTGTGGCGGCGACTGTAGCCACCGAGGCGGTGGAGGTCAAAGGCAAGGAGTCAATTGTCTCTGAGAAGGTGGGTTCAGTCGTTGGAAGAGAAAGCTTCAAGAAAAGGAAAGCTGATACGTTGCAAAACCCAAAGGTATGTGTCGTGTCTAGCTTTATTTATTATAGAATTATTGTTATTATTAGTACTATTTTTTTTTAATCGTTTACCTGGAAATGTAAGCCTAGGTAGATATGTTCTTTATTTTTGTGGGGGGTATTCCTTTCCTCAATTCTAGAGTTCTGTTTTTTTGTTCAAAACGTAATTCTCTGTTTTGAGATCGTGTCTCTTCTGTCTAAGAACCAAATTTTGGCAAAAAACAAGAGCATGATTTCAAAGGATGCGATGTTGGGTAGGTTTTGGCGAAAATTATTAAATTTGGAGTTTCTCTTTTGGGTATAT
This sequence comes from Fremontodendron californicum, assembly GCA_030761205.1. Classification (NCBI taxonomy): domain Eukaryota; kingdom Viridiplantae; phylum Streptophyta; class Magnoliopsida; order Malvales; family Malvaceae; genus Fremontodendron; species Fremontodendron californicum. The sequence goes on from JAULJL010000007.1 coordinate 34,595,069, forward strand.
CTAGGTTGTTGTGGAAGATGACTCCAAGAGGATCGAAGACTGTGCAGAAGAGGGAGAGTCAAAAATTACAGGGCCAAACACCAATAAAAGAAACAGCAACAATAACAACAAGAAGAAGGAAACTTCTACTGATACTTCCAAGGAGAATTCAAAGGTTTCTGAGGTTCAAAAGCCTGATTATATTCACGTCCGGGCACGTCGTGGCCAAGCCACTGATAGCCACAGCTTAGCTGAGAGAGTGAGTAGGAATTTGTATGTTTCATTCTTTAGCTATTTTTGAGGTTGTGATCGAAGTATTTATCACCAGGTCTCTTTTATGTTTTCATTATGTAGGTTAGAAGGGAAAAAATCAGTGAAAGAATGAAGTATCTGCAAGATTTAGTTCCGGGGTGTAACAAAATCACAGGAAAAGCAGGAATGCTTGATGAAATAATCAATTATGTTCAATCTCTTCAAAGGCAAGTAGAGGTAAAAAAAAACACTATAAAATCTTCATTTTCTTAATATATTATGTACCATCCACTATCTTAATTGTGTCCTCTATGCTCATAATCTGCAGTTCCTATCTATGAAACTAGCTGCTGTAAATCCAAGGCTTGATTTCAACATTGACAATCTTTTTTCCAAAGAGGTAATGGCAAAATCTAGAATTTTTTTTTTTATCTTGACTACTTTTTCTGTTACTAATGCTGGAATTGTTTGTTCTCAACAGGTGTTTCCCTCTTGTACGACTAATTTTCCAACAGTTGGGATGTCATCAGAAATGGCAAACCCCCCTTATCTTCAGTTCAATCCAGTTCAACAAGTGGTTTCTTGTCGTGGATTGGAAATGGGAGTAAACTCTCCTGATATGGCACTTCGAAGAACTATTAGTGCCCCCGTATCGATCCCTGATGCATCGTTTCTCGACACATCCTGCTTCACCGTAATACTTTTTCTGCTCCTTTTTACTCACTGTGCTTTACATGATTACAACTCTCTTGTACAGTATTCACTATGTTTCTCACTATAGATCAACTATTGTAATGCAGCAAATTCAACCTTCTGCAACATGGGATGTTGAATTGCAAAATCTTTACAATGTGGGCATTTGAGTTTTGACCAGGGAAGATCAAACACCCTTTCCATCTCAGCCATTTACAGGTACATAAAGCTAACATGTCTTTGTTAATGTTCTCTTTCTTGTTTTGATTAATTTTCAAGGCAGAAAATGAAGCAAAGTGGGTTTAACTACTGCTGATAGAGACATAAGAGAACCCCACAGTTGTTAAATGATTTTTGCTAAAGAAAAGCAGTGTCCCACTCCCATATATGATTTAAATGAAGAAAGATGCTTTAAAGGAAGCTTTCTATGATTTTCACTCCTCAATTATCAGAAGTCAGAACCATAGATTTTTATTCAATTACAACTATCTAATCATCTTTAGCAAATAACTACTCGTTTAGTTGTCTTAAATAAAGGAGAAAACATATGACTGTTTATTTCTATTTGGTGTTGAATTCTTAAGAGGATTGAACTGACAACCATGAAAAGTTGGAGTAGGTCCTCTTGTTATATCAAATTTCAGGGCACCTACTGATATTTGTGTATCACAGGAAATTTAATTACCTTTGCTTAATTTGATTTATGCAGCTTCCATTGAAGCTAGCGATCTAAAGTGGAGATTTGAATCAGAATACCAGTCAACGATTTATTGACGATCGAGTTAATTCCAGATGCTTTTGATCCTGATTCTTTTTTTGTTTCGTTAAGTACATATATGGTATATATATTTGTATGTATACTCGAAAATAGTATGAATAAGATGAATACTAATTAACTTTCAAACTTTATCTTGTTCAAATTGCATATTGATAACCACAGCATGATTGATTCCAATTACATTTAAGGTACAATGAAAGGTTGATGGGATGGGGACCAAAAATTTAGGGGGTCAACATAGCCCAAGAACAGGTGGGGTAAAGTAGGTTGATATGGATAAATGCAAGGAAAGATCAGTCTGTAGTTCAATTGACCTCCTTTAAGAATCACAGTTATTTGCACTTTTTCTCTGCTCCCATTACTAACACTGAAAGGCAAACTAGATGAATAAGAATAACCACATTAAACCAGACTAGAGTATGCAAGAAGCACCACAAAATTTTGTAATGTTGAGGGAATGCATAGGACTAATCCAGTGGCAGAAGTTGTTCCTCTGTTGGATGAACCTAAGTGACAACTTGAAGCACTCCAGCAAGGATAAAGGACATGAAAACCTGCAAGTGGACCATGTTGGCTCCCTTTTGATTAGAATAATAGATGTTTGATTGAGACACTGTAATTAGTGCATACCTGTATATAATGAGGAATAAGGAGCGAAAATTGTATGTATACAGGCACAGGGATGACGACCATCCCTTAGTTATTCAGCTCCTTAAAGACTCCAAATTACATCGAATAATATATTTACTTTTTTTTCTGGGGGAAACTGAATCAGTCTTGAATCATTTCCATATAGATTATTCTCTTCTGATTCATCCTGAGACTAGTTATGGAATTTGTCAACTTCAAAACTGTATACAATGCTTGGGAAGCAGGAACTTTGTTTATTTAAGGGTAATCCAGGGAGAGAATAATCCAAATATTCCCAGATTCCAACATGATTTTTACTTCAATATACAATAAGAGCCACAAGGAAAATACGAATTGGAGAAGAAAACAGGGGATTTTTCTAGTCAATGTTGTTAGTCACACTAACATTACTTGTCAGATCAGTAAGAATCCAGCAAAAGGACGATACAAGAAAAAACAAGAACTTTTTTCTCATTAATTAAGACGTGTACGATTGATAATGTAAGGGTGCTGGTGGAGTTATTAAAGAAGAACTTTATTCATTTAACTTTTGCATTTGTTTATATATTATGTATCTATCATTACTCAAAGCTATAACGGCTTTACTAAAACCGCGCAAAACTATAAAAAAAAAAAAAAAAAAAAGATTGAAAAAAGTTCGATGCGCTGATATCAACATGGATAAATCTGGACAAGAATGTCATGCAACTGTAGAAAGGTACCTTAACTGCTCGTGTGGGTGATCAAAGGAAAAGGGGAACTTGTCATCTTGGTGAAAACTCTAAACTCTCAACTAGTTCTTTAATGATTTTTTTTTTTTTTTTGTTGAAGTCTAAATTTGTCGTGGTTGTTAACGATGAGTTTGATTGAAAACCTACGAGATAGGGACGATCAAAGTGTCAGAAGAGAACAGGAAAAATGATTACAGACGTTAAAATTCGAATTTCAAACTTACTCTATGTCACCTCATAAAAATAACTGAATGAACCTATTGGAGTAAGTCTTGGGTTCAAGGCCATCTTAACATTATATACAAGGTATATAGGATATCAAAATTACTATAACTCTATTAGGGTAATTTATGAGCATAATAGTTTTCTTTTGGCAAAACTTCTGATTAGGACTCATTTCCTGTATGCTGCTATTCCCTTGGGCGCTTCTTGGTTTTGGGTACTCTAGCAGGGAATAAGGACATTCTTATGATCACGCCATGGGCTGGGTTGGCAACTCTAGTTGTAACTTTCCTATATATCCATTTCTTTGTTCAGCAAAAAGCCAAAAATTAGTTTCAATTTTTCTTGCTAGGATGTAACTTGATTGGATTTACGTTTATCCAGATTATCATAATTCTATGTTATGGACCTGAATTCCTACAAAGCAAAAGCTGAAGGACTAGGAGATGTTTCTGTCTACGGATAGTTTTAACAGACACTCGAAAAACTACTTAAATGTTTTAATGAATAAGAAAGGGAGCTTTTCAGTGTAGGTTGCAGCTCTGGCAGAGACCACGGAAGGTTGCCTGCACCTTCATTGCATCTACTTGTTCTTGGAATCACAAGAGCCTCAGCTTTCCTTCATTTTCAAGCCATAAGTAATGGTGAATGAGGTGGACCTGGCCTCATCCACAGGCAAAATCTATTTGATTCTCTTTGTTTTGTGTTGATTGTGAAAGATGATATTGCCTTTTCCCTTTCTTGGGCCCATTTCTTTTCCCGGTAATTTTTTCCCCTTCCTTTCTAACCTTTTACATACCTCAATTCCAAGGAATAAAAAGGCAAAAATTCCACAAAGATTCTCTTGGGTTTTTGGGTACTTCAGTACAACATATATGAGAAATTTGTTTGGAGCAAGTAAAAGCCCAGTGTTTGCGTCTTTACCTTGAACAAGAATCCCATAGACAGAAATTCTACATAGTAATTGGTATTAACCAGGAACTAGACTAGTTCTTGTAAACATTTCATTTTCTATACTGATATTTTAATGGGGTATGGTAGGACCAAGACACACCAAACCACAAATTGTGTTCACAATAAGTTGCTGGAGGTCTGGGACCTGTATGAAATAATCGAAGCCCTCAGTCAGGACAAGTTTCATATATAATATAATTGAAGCTTTTTTTGAAAGTGATGTTTCTGTTATCAGACTGAAGCTGCTTAAACCCGCTAAGAAGGCTGCATATATTTCGATATTACTTGAATTACAATTACTCAGGTAGTTTAAGAATCAGATTAACGAGATTTAATTTCTATAATCATCATCATCATCGCCACCTTCTGTTTCTTCCATTAAACCCTAAAAAAAAGATTTGGGCTTTTCATTTTAGCAGAGGAAAGATGAAGAGATCTGATTTGGAAGCCAGCCCAATCCAGCCTTGAGTCTAATTACGAATATTGGCAATCCGAAATCCATGCTGGATTCAGATCAGATTATAGCCCACAATCAGCAAAATCAAGTTAGACCCAAAACCTACAAAATTGAATTGGGCTCCGTTAGTTTGCCCAATACTCATTTTTGGGGCAGTGATGGATTTTGTTCTACCGCTATTGCTTTTTGTTTTTTCTTTTCTATATGGACATACACTTATTATGAAGTCAAGTAGTTAGGTGCAACTGTCATTTCTTGTTAGTCTGATGAAAATATTTAAGGAATAAAGCTTAGTATACCTACTTATAAATTTGTTAAGTACTACCAAGTGAAATATATCATTGTCATAGTAGACTTTTTCCAGGTTTTAGGGAAATATATATATTTTATAAAAAAGCCTGTAATCTTAGATAGGAGAAGCGATTGCAGATGTTCGGATTCGAATTACATATCTACTAAATATCACCTCTTAAAAGTGATTACATGAATCAATTGGATCAAGCTCCGGATTCGAGAAATTTTTATACCTAAATATTACTACTAGCTCCATTAATTTGTCTTTAATTAGTTGTGTATTCGATGATCCTTCAAATTTAAGAATAATTTTCATAATTTAATTATAAGTAGAGTTTATACATGCAAATGATGCTGATAAACGTATTAAAAAGTAACGGACAAAAAAATAATGGAAGGAAGTCCAACTCCAAAAATATCGAGATTAAAGTACTCAGTTAAATTCCATTTGCCAGATATGTAAAGTTTCATCTAACAGTAGCTCAAACGTTTAGTTGAATGGTTATTTAGATGATGTTTAACCTCTCCTAGGTCACGCATTTTGCTTCATTCTATTATCATACTACCAAAAAAAATCATGGAATTTGATTCTTTAAAATTGCAATTGCAATACTTACATGGAGTATAACTAGAAATATATCTGATAATTTTAGACACACTACAAACAAATTGCCATATACTGACGCTTACCTATACCGACGGTCAAAATCCGTAGGTAAAAAGTATCTATTCCGACGGATTTTTTTAACCGTCAGAATATACATAACATATACCGACGCCCCACTAGTCCGTTGCTATAGGTATACCTATACCGACGGTCAATGAAAAACCGTTGGTATATACTACAAACAAATGGTAAAATACTGACACTCATCTATACCGACGGTCGTAATCCGTAGGTAAAAAGTTTCTATTCCGACGGATTCTTTTAACCGTCAGAATATACATAACATATAGCGACGCCCAAATTATCCGTTGCTATAGGTATACCTATACCGACGGTCAATAGAAAACCGTTGGTATATACACCACAAGCAAATTAAGGGTTTATACTGACACTCATATATACCGACGGTCGGTTCCGTAGGTAAAAAGTATCTATTCCGACGGATTTTTGTCACCATCAGAATATACAGACCATATACCGACGCACAAATCTCCGTTGCTATAGATATATCTATACTGACGGTTAATGAAAAACCGTTGGTATAGGGCTATCTTTTACCAACGGTGTTTTTTTTTTCCGTCAGTAAAAGTCGGGGAATTTCAATTTTTTAAGACTATACGATGTCGTTTCTAAAAAAGAATGTATTTTGATAATTTATATATTTTATGTATTATAATTATATTTAAAAGATTATATTATTTAAATTTTAATATATTAATAATTCATATTATATAAAATTTTATCATATTTATTTTTTGAAATATGTTTTTCATATATTTTTATATCGTATATCTTGTGTCGGGGAGTTAGGGAAGTGGAATTGAAGGGAGGCCACGTCTTCTTTATACACCTCTCACTGAAACCCTTAACACTCCAATCCCCCCTTTTCCTCATTTCGCTCCACTCCCTCCAATCTAGGGTTTTAGTTTCTCCTTTCTCCAAATAACATTCTTCCTTTTTCTTCTCTTAAAAATAAAATCCTCAATGAGCAACGAAGGGATTAACTTCAACATGTCCGATCTTGGCGATGTAATCTCTTTCTCCTCTAAACCACTACCTCTACCGCTTCACTCTTTTTCGCTTTTCTCACTCTTTTCTTTCCATTTTTGGTTGCAGCTCTTAACGAGGAAGCTCGAGCTGGTCTCGTTAACGCTCTCAAGGTCGGTGACTCCCAGATTTTTTGTTTTTTGGGTTTCTTTGTTTTTCCTGTGTTTTAGTTTTTGATATTCTAGTTTGCAGAATAAACTTCAAAATCTTGCTGGGGGGCACTCGGATATGCTGGAGAGCCTATCACCGAATGTCAGGAAGCGTGTGGAGGTTCTTCAAAATCTTTCTCTTTATCTAATTTACTAATCTGCTTATCTTCAATCTGCGATTTTCAATCTACCCATCTGCGATTTTCAATTCTCCTTCCATTATGGTTCCCAATTGTTTTGTTCTGCTCTTCCGATTGTGTTAGGTCAGGGCATAGAAAAGGCTGATGGAGAGGTTTCTTTCCAGCCGTGTGGCGTGGGTAGAGTAGGGTAGGGGTAGGCATTCATAGACTGATTAGACTAGCTATATATGCACCCTTTACGAATGCATTCAGGGTAGGGAGAGGTTTTTAAGGTAAGGATTTCCTTAAACAAAAAAGAAAGGGACTGATGGTGATTGATGTGTATTCAAAGTATATAAGCTTCAGTTTTTAATTACTACTAATTAATGTATTCAGCTCTAAGAAAGGTGGCTGCAAAGCCTTATTATATCGGAGACAAATTTAAGTACTATACATTAAAGAAAGAGAGAGTCGAGCCCTTAGCATACAAGGAATCTCCGTGCTTAATTAATTATGATCTTGTGTGTGAGGTCTTGGGGCATGAAAATAGCATTTGATTTAATGATTCATACGTATTTTTTCTTGTTTAAAGAGTTAAATTTATATATATAAAGAGATGCCATGCCATATATGTAATTAGAGGCCGACAGCATCACGGTTAAATGGCTTCAACAGTTAATTCAACTGATGAGAGCACATGGGATATGTTTACAGAAATGTCGAAGCTTTGTTTTTTTTTTTTTTTTTCAATTAATTTAAGCAATGTATACATGAATTTTCATATGAGAGCCAGCCCTGCTTGAAACCTTTGAAAACAATGATTGAAAAAGAGCCAATAAAAAAGTATATATAGAGAAGGATAGGGAATTTGAAGACAAGAACATATAGTCATTCTGTACAGCAAGATTCCTACCAAAATATATGTTCTCTAGTCGGATGTTTCCTTCTATAAGCACAAAATTTTATGCCTTTGGCTTATTATTAATATTAGGCTGAATAATTTTAAATTTGTGAAGAAAGCCTCATGTTCTAACATTAGCTTTATCAAGTTATGATTACCAGGTATAGCAGAAAATGGGTCCAAATATTTGTTGTTTGGTCACAATCGTGGATCAAGGACCGCAATTATATTGATTATTGTAATTAAGAAATCCCAATCGTATCTTTTTTGTCGGTTAGGAGGAAGCGCAATTGTGATTGTAATTCTAGAAGACCGAAAGAAGACAAAGGTGTATTTGTCTGTATTTGATGATCATATAGGGCATATAGCAATAATACAGGGCGACTTGAGATCTTTTGTATCTAAAGTCTAAAATGGAAATATAACTGTAGTCACTTGCCACATCAAGCACAATAGAATTAGGTGGGAATGCAAACTTTGTTTCTTCAATGAGAGATGTTTGGTGATTAAATGTGTTGATTGACCACAGGGCTTAGCCTGGTGGTTCCTCCCCTCCCTTTATTGGGGTGGGGTCTTCCACAGGACTAGGATCAAATCCCAGGTCCTGTATTTCTATGGGGTTAGGTTGTTATTCCCCAAGGGAAAAAATAAAAAGAATGAAGTGTTGAATGCACCTGCTACAACGGCAATATCTATTGAAGACGTTCGAAGGGAGGTGAAAATATTAAAAGCACTATCCGGACATAAGCATCTGGTCAAATTTTATGATGCATGTGAGGATGCCAATAACGTGTACATAGTCATGGAGTATGTCTTTTCTTGTTTCTGTTAAAATTTATTGTAGGAAAATGTTTATCTTCATTAAAGCTATGTTCTTGCATTATCCTTTCTAGATGCAGATCATTTTATTTTTGGTCTTCAAGTTGATTCCATTCGTTTATTTTAGTAGGTTTACTTTCGTAACTTTTTGAACCTTTCTGAATTCTGGATTTAAAAAATAATAATGAGCATGATTTTCTCTGTGGCAATTCAGGAATGCATATTTTAAATTTTGGTCTGACATTTGTGGAATTCTGTTTCTTATCAGATTGTGTGAAGGCGGAGAGCTATTAGACAGAATTTTGGCGAGGTAACTTGTTTTTTATAATGTCCATGTTTTTAGGCTGACTTATTCACCATTGTGCTTGAATATCATTATCTTTTTGGAAACCAGAGGGTTAGATAAATGTCATCGTTTGTTATATCCTTGGATTTGTCATGTTAATGGATGTTAAAGGTTTTATCCCCACCTTTTTGTTCACTACTTTTTTTCCCTTAGATTTGTTCATTTCTTTGATAAATGTACTTCATCTTTCTTCCATCTTTCATTGACAGGCATCAAGATGCTGCTCCATAGGAATATTTATGAGATTTGGACTGCTTATTTCATTTTATGTATTTGAATTGCTTATTTACTTTTTGTTTAGACTGCTAATTTTCAATTTTAAGACTGTATTATGACTTTAATTTGCTGACTTCTATTTAGTTTGTAAAAGTTATATAATTAAGACAATTTCTTTGTAATTTTATTTTTAATATTATTAAATATTTTGTACTTTCTTATTCTTATAATACTTTTTTTTATATGAAATATGTTGGATTAAATTATAAATAAATCAATATTAGTAATGAAAATATGATAAAATTTTATTTTTACCGACGCTCTGACCTCTATACTGACAGTTCATATAACAACAAAAAATGTATAGTATACTGACGGAGTAAACCGTCAGTAAATTTACGACAAACTGTCGCTATAGGTTAATTATATATTTTATATTTTAATCTATACCGACGGAAGTGGAAAAAAACCGTCGGTATATGTATATCTATGGAATCTATACCAACGGATACAAAAGCCGTCGGTATAGATACGGTATCTATACCTACGGATACAAAAGCCGTCGGTATAGATGCGGTATCTATACCGACGGATGCAAAATCCGTCGGTATAGGTAAAAGCAAAAAGGGGTTATCCCAACATAGGCTATACCGACGGTATTAACAATAGTGACGCCTAAAACCGTCGGTATAGGTTATACATCCTATTCCGACGGTCACCTTTTCCGTCGGTATAGATCTATACCGACGAGGGTTTTACCGTCGCTTAATTTTTTGTCGGAATAGTCATTTTGACCGTTGGTATAGGGTTTTAGGACTTTTAGCGACGGATTTTGAAGTTTTACCAACGCTTTTTGAACCGTCAGTATATGGCAATTTGTTTGTAGTGACACGACGTGATTATACAATTCAAATAAAAAAGAAAAAATAATTAAAATACAACACGATACGAAAAAATAATATGAACATACGAACGTATAAAAATCTATATAATACTAATTATTAACGTATCAAAATTTATATAAATATATAACACCTTAAATACAATTATAACAAAAAAATTATATATAAACCCGATACGAATATACGAATTTTCAGATCTAATTAAAAATGTGATTCATCTTATCAACAACTAAAAATGAAAGCATATTTCTAAAACATGTACTACAACTAATTTGCTTGTCTAAGTATACCCGTTTGATGGCAACCTGTTCCTACTATAAGAATAGTTATTATTTTCTCTAATTATTCGGCATGCAAGCTTGCGTGAATCATATCACCCTCGTCTTCAACCACAAGAAATGTAGATTACCTATATGTTTGACATTCAATCCCTTTGGGATTTGGGAAGATCATATAATAAGGCTCCCTCGTCCCTTTCTGTTCTTTGTACGTAATTAACAAGTTAACATTTGTGTAACTTCGCTTCATTATTCATTCATTTACTAAAAAATTCTTAGTTTGATTGAGTTTTAATCTAGGTCCCTTGCCTGCACACCAATCGAGACGACGAAGAAAGTCTCACCACATGCGCACATGGGTGGTGCAGAAATGAATATTTATAGCCATGCAATTCATATAATTGTTGTCATTTTAGTAATTGGAATTCGTTTTGGTTCTCTTAAGGTTAACGCAGCTGCTGCCAAAGTTCCCATAGATATGTCTACCGCCATTCTTTTAAGGGTCGATCAGGCTGGCAATGGAGATTTTAGGAAGATACAAGATGCCATTGACGCTGTTCCATCTAATAACTTCGAACTTTATTTCATTTGGGTTAAGCCAGGGACATACAGGTACTGTTTGTGTGGGTTTGGTCACGTTTGAAACTAAATTTTCAACTACTTGAATGGGCTAATTAAGATGGGTTTTTTTCTTCTTCTTTTTTTCAGACTTTTTTACTACTATTTTTTGTTTTTTGTTTGATATTTTGATTAAGCAGAGAAAAGATTGTTGTGCCTGCTGATAAGCCATTTATAACATTGAGTGGTACTCAGGCGTCTGACACCATAATAACATGGAGTGACAGCGGTGAGATATTTGATTCTGCAACACTTACTGTTTTGGCTTCTGACTTCGTCGGACGCTTTCTCACAATTCAGGTATCTAAAATTTCCCTCATCCATTTTCTTCCCTATTTTCTTTCCAACTACGGCATATATGCTGCCTCCATACAAGCACTAAAACTAGACTTGACAATTTGTGTATTTGTGTTTTTTTTTAATCATAATCGTATTTTAGATTTTATAAATTTATAAAAATTTTGACAAATTAATAATTCGTATTATATAGATTTAAACACATTCGTATATATTCATGTCGTGTTTGTGTTATTTTTCAGTATCGTGTCGCCTTTTTTTTATCATATTTTAGATATTTTTTTCTATTATGTTTGGGAGCATGAATTTGAAATTTTGGATTTGGATTTCATTTGTTATATAAAATTGTGATAATAAAATGCATACATTAGTTAAAATTCAACATGATTATATATTTGAAAGGTATTTAAACATGAATTTCAAATTCAGAAATACCTATAGTTATTTCAAATTCACCACTATATAGGCATCCAACAAATTCATGAATTTGAAAAATAATCATGAATGTTATATTTACATGTGTTTTACGCTATTTTTGAAATCCAAATCCATTGTTTGAAATCAAAATTCCCAAACGCAACCTTCGTGTTTTGTCCAAAATTATCAAATCTAAAGCTATGAAAAAGACTTTCCTCCCATGTTGTGTGTACACACACAAACATACCACAATTTAAGTCCTTTAAAAATCTTATAATCCTTTGATTGTGTATTTTGTTGCTGTTATTTGGACGACTGAAGTTTGCAATTAAGATTACACCTAAGCTCGCTGTTTTTTCTCCAAATTCTAATGAAATGAATTTGTGGGTATAGAACACATTTGGGACGGCTGGCAAGGCTGTTGCAATGAGGGTATCAGGAGACAAAGCTGCATTCTATGGATGCAGGATTCTCTCCTATCAAGATACTCTCCTGGATGATGCTGGAAAGCATTATTTCAACAATTGCTACATTGAAGGAGCAACGGATTTCGTTTGTGGAAATGCTGCCTCCCTTTATGAAGTGAGTGCTTTAGATATATTGTCTAAAAGGACAAATTTATGGCAGAATTTCATCAGCAGTAAAAGTTTTCAAGGCTGACTAGCAAACTGATACAACTTTAATCTCCTTGTAGAAATGCCATTTGCATTCCCTTTCAACAGGAAACGGATCTATCACAGCTCAACATAGAATTTCACCGTCGGAGAATACTGGCTTCACTTTCTTGGGTTGCAAGATCACTGGCATTGGTGCTGCTTTCCTTGGAAGGCCGTGGGGTGCTTATTCTCGGGTAATCTTTGCCCTAACCTACATGTCCAGTGTGATTGTCCCACAAGGATGGGATGACTGGCAAGATCAAAGCAAACATAGGTATATATTATCTAATCTTGAAAACTAAAAATTAGACTCAAATCCTCATTTTATGAAAACCAATACGGCAATACCTTCTATTTTTACATGACAGTACTGTGTATTATGGCGAATACAAGTGCTATGGTCCTGGAGCTGAAACGTCGAAGAGGGTTCAGTGGTCACACAGCCTATCACAAGATGAAGCTGCACCATTTTTGACCAAGGACATGATTGGAGGGAGAGGGTGGCTCAGACCTGCACCAACCAATTTCAATAGGCGCTCTAGTAGTACCATTGCCACTGTGGTTGATGAAAACAATTAGACTCTTACGAACCTCGAGCTTAACCCAATTAATTTATGCAGCTACACTTGAGAGGTGTCATTCAACACAGGTCTAAAGTTCGAATTCTAATATCTATAACTTTTTACATATCCCAAGACTGCGGCTTCCTATGTACCAACAAAAAAAAAACAATTAGACTGCTTTTATAAAATTCATTGTTCTTTGTGATTTGTTATTGTATTAAATTAGACAGAATATTATGATTGATGTAGTACTCTACAACAGGCAACTGCCTTTATATTAACATATTCATTCAATTAAAATAACTAAGTAAGAGGCTTCTTCTTCCACCTTATCTTATTTCTTTACCGAGTGAGAGACGGGCAGTTGTCATGTGCTTAAAAGCATTTTGAACAACCAACAGTAGCTGGAATTTGAATTACATCTTAACACTTTTCATTATCGTTAAAAGCTCACCAGTTCAGGGTGGGCATGTTTGGTTTTAAGTAGCTCTCAATGCTTATTTTCATTGTATTTTATCAATAACATGTGTTTTTTTCGTTTTCTCTTGGACTTTAATTAATACCCCTTCAATTCCCAATCATATTTTGCTTACTAGCGTTCATGTTCAACCTCTGCTCTTCCTCTACCTAATTCAAAAATTCCCTTTTAACAAACTGATACCATTACTTAGCCTTATTCAAGCTCTATAAAAACCATTAAACCTGAACTCCCCATGTCTCATCAGAAGATTCATCATCCGAAATTTAAAGAATTAAGCTTACAAAATGGCAATATGCAAAATTTTCTGCTCGGGGTCATTCTTTTTCTTCCTCTATCTAGTTGGCTTCATTTCTCTTTCTGCAGATGCAGCAGTGAAAAGATACCAATTCGATGTAGGCATATTAAATCAATGGCATGTTGTATTCACATTTTAGCTGCATTTTCTTTTCTTTTCATTTCTTAATGATGATAGTTTGGGTTTCTGTTTCTTTCAGATTCAAGTGAAAAATGTTAGCAGGTTATGCCATGCTAAACCTATTATTACAGTAAATGGGATGTTTCCAGGGCCAACAATATACGCGAGAGAAGGCGATAGAGTTGTCATTAATGTCAAAAACTATGCCCAATCTAACATGTCAATTTATTGGTAGGAAATGGCTATCATTGATTTCATTTCTCATGACATGAAATTAAATATTGGGCTTTTGTTGATACAATTGTTGGTCATGGCATTGGCAGGCATGGACTTAAGCAATTTCGAAATGGATGGGCAGATGGACCAGCTTTTATAACACAATGCCCTATCCAAACAGGGCACAGTTACACGTATGATTTTAATGTAACAGGTCAAAGAGGAACACTGTGGTGGCATGCACATATCTTTTGGCTAAGAGCCATAGTCTATGGTGCAATTGTAATCATGCCAAAACAGGGGATCCCATTTCCTTTTACTCAGCCTTACAAAGAAACTAACATAATTTTAGGTGGGATATGAATTGATCAATGTTGGTGGCTGGCTGCCATTTTAAGTTAGACAATTCTTGTAATTTCTAGATTTCTTGTAATTGTCGCAGGAGAATGGTGGAATAACGATGTTGAAGAGCTTGTTAACCAATCGAACAAGCTGGGATTGCCACCAAATGCATCTGATGCTCACACAATTAACGGAAAACCAGGGCCATTGTTGCCATGTTCTGAAAAACGTAAGCTTAGCCTTTTGTAATGGAATATTAAGCTTATTCAAGGCCTTGCATTCTTAATTTTCTTTTCTATTGCAGATACATTTGCGATGGAGGTAGAACAAGGAAAGACTTATCTCTTGAGAATCATCAATGCTGCACATAACGAAGAACTTTTCTTTGCCAGTCGAAATAGATGCAGTGTATACTAAACCTTTTACAACACAAGCAATTCTAATTTCAGCAGGGCAAACCAAAAATGTTCTTGTTCAAGCTAACCAAGCACTTGGTAAATATTTCATGGCTGCTAGGCCTTTCATCGACGTACCATTAACCATAGACAATAAAACAGCCACGGCTATACTTCAATACAAAGGTGTTCAAAACACTGTCGTCCTCCCAATCCTTCCTCAGCTACCATCACCTAATGATACAGCTTTTGCATTGAGCTATAATGCCAAACTTAGGAGCCTAAACTCTCCACAATACCCAGCAAATGTGCCCCTTAAAGTTGACAGACATCTTTTCCATACAATTGGATTTGGAATTAACCAATGTGCAACTTGCCTGAATGGAAAACAAATCACTGCATCTTTGAACAACATTACCTTTGTTATGCCACAGATTGGCCTTCTTCAAGCTCATTATTTCAACATCAATGGAGTATTTAGAACAGATTTCCCTGATCGCCCTCCTAAACCTTTCGATTATACTGGTGCACCATCGACTGCCAATCTTGGTACTACTTCAGGCACCCGATTAAGTAAGATTGCTTTCAATTCAACAGTTGAGTTAGTAATACAAGATACCAATCTTCTAACTGTTGAATCCCATCCATTACACCTTCATGGTTACAATTTCTTTGTTGTTGGGACTGGAATCGGGAACTTTGATCCTACAGAAGACCCAGCTAAATATAACTTGGTTGATCCTCCCGAGAGAAATACAGTTGGAGTACCCACAGGTGGCTGGACTGCCATAAGGTTCAGGGCAGATAATCCAGGTAACATTGATTCACCAGAAACTCAACATAAAACATGGCATTAAAATATGAAAGCAAATTTAATTTAACACAAAGAAAACTAGTTCTAAACCAATGATCTTTTTTTCATTGTTTAGGAGTGTGGTTCATGCACTGTCATTTGGAGATCCACACCAGCTGGGGTATGAAGACAGCTTTTTTGGTAGAGAATGGAAAAGGACCAGATCAATCCATTTTGCCTCCTCCAAAGGACCTTCCTCCTTGTTAGTTGGTTCCTATTTGACACAAGACTGACTACTTTTCTTATGACCCTTTCCTGCAAGGGCAGGAATTGAATTTGAGGATTTGTTTATATATATATGAAGGAAAATTATTAAATTTTATGAGATTCTTGAAATTGTGAATAAAATCATCTTGTTTGGAGTAAAATAATTTGACCTGAAAATTCTTTTCTCTGCTTTTCTATTCAAATATAAGGTTATATATAGAAAAGCCAAGTTAAAATGTAGTTGCTCTTTAGGCTTAAATTCTCTTCACCGTAATAATTCAATTTAAATCAACCATCTGTGATGGAAAATGCAAGAAGTTTGAAACAAACATGATTTCATGTTCACATACATATCCGGCATCACCATTACCATTCCTTCAGTTGCAGTTGCACTGTCATAGACCTTCCTTCATCTTGAGGGGGATATAAACACAAGAAGCATTTGTAAGTTTTTATTTTTTATTTTTTTGTTATAAAGAAGTTGTAGTTTGAGATTAGAGGAAGATGTTATAGATGTTGAAATTCAAATTTTAAATGTGGTAATTGTCATATTTTTGAAGGTGACTTATGAACCATTTTAAAGAAAAACAATATTTACTTTAATAATATAAGGGATATATTAATTATAAGCATAAATAATTTTTTTTCAATTAAAGTTGTGTAAATAAATAATAAAAGTAATCCAAGTGTCCTTTAATTAAGAAATAATTTTATTATTGGATTATTATCTTGTACATTGGTAGTGTAGTTTTTTAATTCTACAAACGAGGTTAAAAAAACTATCACATGTCTCATTTATTTATTTTTTATTTTTTTCAAATATAATCTAAAGACATGTGATAATTTTAACCATGTTTGTGAAATTAAAAAACTCTACTCATACAGAATAATAATCCAATAATAATAATATGTTATAAATAAGAGTCGGATCAGAATAGGATTACAAGAATAGTATATAAATTTTAAAAAGCAAGTTATATGGTTGTAAATTTTATTAATATTACATTTTTATAATTTATATTTTAAAAATAATATTTAAAAGAATCCATAATTGTATTTGATAATATTATTATTATTATGCATGTAAAATTTTAAATTAATCTGATAAAATATTTTATTTCATAATATATAATTAACTGTCAAACATTAAACTTTTTACAGGATAAATAAGTTTGGTCCTTAAAATCATCATTATTTTTTAATAAACTTATTATGAAGTGTCACAATCAATAACTCGATTCCACATATACAATTGAATAGTAATGATCAAATATGCTTGCGAAATATACTATTCTAATTTAGAAAAAAAAAAAAAAAAATCATTCATCAAAGAACAAGACATATAGCCAACAACCTACCTATTGATCGACAGAGGTTTTATGGTGTTGGATATCAATATATTATTTAGTGTATAAATATGAAATACGTATTTTAATACGTAGATTGTCGTAAGTAGATACACGGTGCATAATTTATGTACACAATTTATATCATGTTTGAATGAGAAATTAATCTCTTTATACCTACTTGAAGAGGAAGAAAGTTGGTTGATGTTAGTGATTGGTGTGGAACCCCACATAGGATGAACAAAGGCATAGGCTTATGGTATTTATAAGCCTTGTTTCCATGTAGGGTTGGGCCCCAAGGGGCACCCAAGTTTTGTGGTGGATGAAGACCTACACAACTTGAGCTGGACCACACGCGAGCCGCCGAGCCGGGCTGGGTCGGGTTTGGGTTTGGCAGTAATTAATTTTTTACTGCCCAACCGATATTTTTATTCAGTCCAAACCGAACTGGTTCAGTATTCTCCAACCAAGAGACTTGTCTGTTTAAGAAGTATCTTTTCAGACCGAACCTTTTTGTTTGTTAAAAGTTTTGTCTGTTCGGTTTAAACTAAGAACCTTTTTATTTTCAAAAACTGCTTGTTTGGCCGAACAGGTTTTGTTCCAAATGATGTGTCCATTCCGAAAAGTCATCTGTTTTTCTATATAAACCTGAGCAGTGCCTGTCTTTTAAAGTACCGAAAATTTCTCCTAATTTTTCTATACTGCTCTTGTCTTTTCCTGTGTCTTCTGTGAGAGAGACCGACATTTTTTTCTGGTTCGCCGTGTTGCTAAAAGTGTGCTCTTGATTGCAACGTAATTGAGGAGGCCTGGGAGACGAATTGCGACATACTGTTAGCACTTGAGAGACAGGCAATAATCGTCTTAAGGTCAGAGGTCCAACCTTGACTCGATTATCCTTTTTTCTGTATTCGAATTAACCTGTAAGTGTTGTCAATTTCCTTTCTGGAATGTTCGTAATATATATATGTTGTTTTGCCGGAATTTCAGATAAGTAATCTGTTCTTTAGTCTTTTAATTTATATTTAGTAGTAATGAAATTTTGCTAATTGCTTACAATATTGTTAACAATCTTAAGACGATTATTTGTTGTTTTGTTTCATTACTGTTTGATTTATATTTTTATATATACGTTGTTATACTTGTTTTATGTATAACTGCTGTTTATTAAAAGTTGTGGCCGAATGGCATGAAACTTTTATTATCTGTAAAAGGTGACCGTTCATAAAAGAAGGGAAAAGGCTCCTTAACTGCATGCTCTGGTTCGGTACATGGTTTCGTTTCTATTAATTGTTTCGGTTATAAACAATTGAAGCCGACGTCTTCATGCTTTGTTTTCGGTCATTGTATTATATTTTTTGTGAAATATATATGTTGTGAAATGAGTTTATTTACTTTGTCTTATTATTGTATGAGATATATATATTGTGATTTATATATATTTACTTTATATATATATGTTTGTAATATATATATTTTATATATATATTTGGTATGCGATTTTTGCATATATATATTTATAACTATTGGCAGCATATATACAATTATTATTATACATAGTTACGTTTGTATAATATATATGTGATTGGAATAAATATATATTTCTGTGAACATATATTTGTTTGTATATATGTGTTTGTAATATATATTCTATTTATGTGTGTATTTATATACATATATTCTAAATATATGTATATAAAGGTGATATTGTTATTTTAAATAACAGATGGCAAAACGGTCTACCGTAAATGCAAGTGCACTTGTATCGACAATGCCACCACATGTTACACCTGGTGAGAAACTCGAAAAGTTTAATGGTTTGGACTTCAAACGTTGGTAGCAAAAGATGTTGTTCTATTTAAACACTCTGAACCTAGCCCAGTTCTTACGGGAGGAGGCCCCGGTTCCCAAAGAGGGAGAGATTGATCCTACAGCTGTAGTTTCGGTGCAAGCATGGAGGCATTCTAACTTCATATGCAAGAACTATATCCTCAATGAATTGGACAACACGTTATACAACGTGTTTAGCCCAATCAAAACAGTGAGAGAGCTGTGGGAGTCCTTAGAAAGAAAATATAGAACCGAGGATGCCGGCACAAAGAAATTTGTGGTTGGCCGGTTTCTGGATTTCAAAATGATGGACTCGAAAACCGTGATTAGTCAAGTCCAAGAGTATCAGTTGATCCTCCATGAGATTACTGCCGAATGAATGATTCTTAGTGAATCATTTGAAAACGGCAGCTTTGATAAAGAAATTGCCTCCTTCTTGGAAGAATTTCAAGTACTATCCAAAGCACAAGAGAAAGGAGAAACTTTAGAGGACTTGATCATTCGGTTAAGAATCGAGGAGGATAACTGTGGTTCAGAAAAAAGGGTTAAAGCTTAGACCATGGAAGCCAAAGCAAATGTTGTAGAACATTCGCACAAGACCAACAAGAGAAAATTTGTTGGTTCTAACTCTTCCCAAGCTAATAAGGGAACGGATTTCAAGAAGTTCACGAGAACTTGTTTCATATGTAACAAGCCCAGTCATAAAAAAAAGGACTACCATCAGAACAAGAAAAGAGCTCAAGCCAACTTAGTTGATGATAATGAGATTGAGCTCGCTGTTGTAGTATCACAAGTGAAAATGGTAGAAAACCCTAAGACATTGTGGGTTTATACTGATGTCACTTGTCACATTTGTTCTGATAGAAAGAGTTTTTCCGAGTATAAAAAAAAAAAACAAATATTTATGAGAAACTCTTCGGTACGAGGCCATGAATAAGGTGGTGCTCAAGATGACATCTGTTAGAGAACTAACTTTGAACAATGTGGTTCATGCTCTTGAAATTCGTAAGAATTTGGTTTCCAACTCTATGTTGAGCAATAACAGGTTTAGACTTGTAATTGAGTTGAATAAATGTGTACTCACTAAATATGGCATGTTTGTGGGTAGAGGATATCTATGTGATGAGCTTTTTAAGCTCAATATTATGGATGTTATGCCAAAGAACAAGAATAATAATTAAATTATTTCTTCTGATTATTTGGTGGTGTCCTCTAATTATGGCATGGTAGATTAGGTCATGTGTGGGACAAGACCTTGCAGAGAATCAACAATTTGGATTTAGATTTGCTTCTGCAAATTGTTATTGATAAAAATCACAAATGGGAAATTTGTGTGGAATCCAAATTGGCTAAGCCTCCTTTTCTATTCGATAGAAAGAAGTAGTAAACCTCTATATTTAATTCACACTGATATATGTGACTTAAAGTTTGTGCAAACTAGATGTGGTAAAAAGATACTGTTATGTCTATTTGCTAAGAAGCAAAGACGAGGCCTTGGAAGTTTTTTAAACTCTTTAAAAATTAAGGCCGAAAATCAACTAAGCAAGAAAATAAGGAGTGATAGGGGTGGTAAATATGATTCAATATTTTATGAATTTTATTTAAAATATGGAATCAACATTCAAACCACTTCTCCTTATTCACCTCAACAATACAGTTTTGCGAAATGCAAGAACCGAACGTTGAAAGAAATGATGAATGCTTTGTTGATTAGTTCAGGGTTACCTCAGAACTTGTGGGGGGAAGCTATTTTAATAGCTATTTACATTTTAAATAAATATATCCCACAAGAAATAAGACAAGACACCGTATGAATTATGCAAGGGTTAAGGACCATCCTATAAATACACGAAAGTGTGGGGTGTCTTGGGAAGGTATCAATTTCTCCGGCTTAAAAGGTCATAATAAGACCTAAAACTATGTTTGGTGCCTCATTCGAAGGATCATGACCCAGTCCTTGAGGGCAAGAGAAGGACATGTAAGAATA
Organism: Fremontodendron californicum; assembly: GCA_030761205.1. Classification (NCBI taxonomy): domain Eukaryota; kingdom Viridiplantae; phylum Streptophyta; class Magnoliopsida; order Malvales; family Malvaceae; genus Fremontodendron; species Fremontodendron californicum. The sequence goes on from JAULJL010000007.1 coordinate 34,616,123, forward strand.
TGTCAACTTTATGCAACAAGGGTACTCGGGTGTGTTCTTGGCATCAATGAGGGTATCGACATAGTAAGTGGGGAAAAGTTTCATGGTATGGTATCGGCATACCTTGGTGCTACCATGATTACCTCGTCGTAAAGTAGAGGATGAGACTTTGCCCATGGGATCGGTGATACCTGATTGTGCCAAGAGTGGCACGGACCTTGAAAGTAAACCATTAGGTTGTAAATGAATGTAAAGACATAACGTACTCAGTTAGCAAACTGAGTAGATTTACAAATATTCCTGGAAAAGATACTAGAAGGCCATTGTGGGGGTATTTAGATATTTAAGATATACCTCAAGTTATGGACTGCACTATACAAGATATCCAGATGCAAAATGGATATTCAATACAAAATATTTCAAATCCACTAACGGATTTATCTTTATTATTGGAGAAGCTGCAGTGTTTTGAAAATCTTCTAAACAAACGTGAATAGCCAGATTTACCATGGTATCTGAAGTTATAGCTTTAGATAAAGCTGAAGAAGAAGCGGAATGGCTTCGAAAGTTTAGAAGATATTCCAAGATGGCCAAAACCTGTGCCTGCAATTTGTATACATTGTGATAACCAATCTGGAATTGGTAGGGCATAGAGTTGTTTGTATAACGGTAAATCTCGACACATTCGTCGAAGACATAATACCGTTAGACAGTTGCTCCTAAATGAAATTATCACTGTTGATTTTGAAAAATCAAAGGATAATAAAGCGCGCTTACAAAATGTTTTAACAAAAGAGCAAGTATATCATCGAGGGGAATGGGTCTTAAGCCTATAAATTAAAGTTACATAGTGGAAACCCAACCTAGCTGACTGGAGATCCCAAGATCTAGGTTCAAAAGGGACAACTAAATTATGTAACTGTGTGTAAGCACTAAAAGAGTTAAACACTCTTATCCATTCCTATGATGATTTAGTGCTGCCTGCAAGATAGAATAAGCTATGCTTTTAATGATTCTTATAGCTTGATAAATAATCAAGTGGGGTATTGCAGGATACTCTTAATGAGCAATCACGTATTATGAGTAAGAAACGTGGCCACTTCTATGAGAATTGATCAGGCTAAATTCTCTAGAGTACTCATAAGAAACCAGGCAGTGTCCGGGTCCAAAATGGACACAATCGTGAGAACCGAAGATGTTCGAAGGGGAATTGTGTGATATCTATTGTCTTGGTTTACACGAAAGGCTGAATAGTTCAAGACATCATGTTCACTAGTTAGCCGAGTAAATCCGATAGTTATTCACTATGGAAGGTTCAAAGCCAAAAGCTACCTATCTTGATGCAATAACTCTTTAAGGTTTAACTCTCTCATATTCCGAGTCAGTTCATCGTTTTAATCAGACAATTTTCATTCATGTGGGGGATTGTTGGATATCAATATATTATTTGGTGTATAAATACGAAATACGTATTCTAATACGTAGGTTGTCGTAAGTAGATACACGGTGCATAATTTATGTACACAATTGATATCATGTTTAAATGAGAAATTAATCTCTTTATACCCACTTGAAGAGGAAGAAAGTTGGTTGATGTTAGTGATTGGTGTGGAACCCCACATAGGATGAACAAAGGCATAGGCTTATGGTATTTATAAGCCTTGTTTCCATGTGGGGTTGGGCCCTAAGGGGCACCCAAGTTTTGTGGTGGATGAAGACCTACACAACTTGAGCTGGACCACACGCGAGCCGCCGAGCCAGGCTGGGTCGGGTTTGGGCAGTAATTAATTTTTTACTGCCCAACCGATATTTTTATTCAGTCCAAACCGAACCGGTTCAGTATTCTCCAACCAAGAGACTTATCTGTTTAAGAAGTATCTTTTCGGACCGAACCTTTTTGTTTGTTAAAAGTTTTGTCTGTTCGGTTTAAACTAAGAACCTTTTTATTTTCAAAAGCTGCTTGTTTGGCCGAATAGGTTTTGTTCCAAATGATGTGTCCGTTCCGAAAAGTCATATGTTTTTCTATATAAACCTGAGCAGTACCTGTCTTTTAAAGTACCGAAAATTTCTCCTAATTTTTCTATACTGCTCTTGTCTTTTCATGTGTCTTCTGTGAGAGAGACCGACATTTTTTCTGGTTCGCCGTGTTGCTAAAAGTGTGCTCTTGATTGCAACGTAATCGAGGAGGCCTGGGAGACGAATTGCGACATACTGTTAGCACCTGAAAGATAGGCAATAATCATCTTAAGGTCAGAGGTCCAACCTTGACTCGATTATCTTTTTTCTGTATTCGGATTAACCTGTAAGTGTTGTCAATTTCCTTTCTGGAATGTTCTTAATATATATATGTTGTTTCGCCGAAATTTCAGATAAGTAATCTGTTCTTTAGTCTTTTAATTTATATTTAGTAGTAATGAAATTTTGCTAATTGCTTACAATATTGTCAACATATGGTACGTATAACTCGAGTTGAGTTCAAATAATTTTTTTTTTCATTCTTCTAACATTAAAAGTGATAATAAAAAATAAAAAATTAAAAAAAAAGAAAAGAAAAGAACAAGACATATACTATTTGATGACATAAAGGAAATTGCACACTAATAAAAGAGAGTTTTAGTTTCCATAATCATCCACAGATTATTCTGACTCTACAAGAAAATACAAATAATTTGCATCAAAATAATAATAATAAAAAAAATATTTATATTTAATGTATTGACAGTTTATAAATTTATATACTATCACATGATATCAACTCATTAAAAATAATAATAATATGTATGACATTGTATAGATATATACACTAACAGTGCATTAAATATAAACTCATAAAAAATAAAGATCCACTTACATTAGTGAAAATTAAATTAGTTTTACACACTTTCATAATTTTTTATACGATTTATATTTAACAAACTGAATATCATATTTGGTGTTCTATTCACATAGATCATGCAAATCGAGTTTTGAATAAATTAAAAAAATTTAACTATTTTTCGATGCAAAAAATTTTCAAACGTTAAATATATATTGAAAAATATTGTATTCTCAATCGATATGATAAAGATATTGGATCGATTCAAAACTTTACGTACACGACGAATATAATTATATTGTTAAATTTAACGATCGATTTATTAAAATATAAATTATATAAAAAATTATGAAAATGTGTAAAATTAATTTAATTTTTTATACTAATATAAGTGAATTTTTTCTTAAAAAAATATTGTTCATATCTACTCTATATTGGGTACAAACAATAAAATTTCCAAAAAAGGAGACTTCAAAAAAAAAATCTTTCCTTTTATTTTTTTCCTGATGAAGAAATGAATTATTTGATGTACTCAATTTGTATCCCTTCAATCGATACATTACTACAGCTTGCTGTCCTTGGTAACAATGTTACCCAGATGCTTTCATCTTGATCGGCTTCTAAATCTTTCAATAGTTCTGAAACTCCTAATTTAAGTTTGATCTTCTTCTTCATCATCTCGCCACCGCCAGGGATGTGAGCAAAGGTTCCTGCAAATTCCCTAAACTTTGGACCCATTTTTGTCTGATCACTCAAATTTATGTACACATCGAACTTTACATATGCGTCTCCTTTCACTTCAATGCCATACACAACTAAGGTCTCTTCCTGATCTTCTTTCTCCATCTTGATCGAATGATCATCTTTAGATCTTTTAACCTTTACTGTCAAGCTAGCGTCTAAAGCTCGACCATGGGGCCTGAAATCAGAGGAAGAAACATGGTTGCTTGAAAATAGAAATTGGTTCTCATTCTCTTTCAATTTTAATATCTGACGAGCTAGTTTTGGCGGAACTGAAGGCGAGGGACGTTTATTCAGCCAAGGACGGTCGACTTCCTCGTAAGAATAACCAAGTTTTGTGATATCAAGAACATCGCGAACCTTAACCTTAACCAGCTTCAAGTTCTCATCATAGAATAAAAAGAAAGAGTTAAGCCAATCTGGATCTTTGATATCCAATTGATGGTTATGAATCTCCCTCCAAACTTCCCAAAGACGATCTATGTTGGAATGATGTGCATAGAAAATGGGGTCTTTTGCTGCTGAGTAAAACTTACCCATATCTTCCCTTCCAGGATTTAAACTGCTGCCAATCCATGTATGCAAAGTGTTGTGAGGGGCACTTTCTACAGTGCCAGGTGCATTACAATATCCGTCGTTGGCTTTATATGCGCATCCCATGAACAACTCTGTTTTCCTTGCACCAGATATCATTTGGTTATACATAAATGCCAAGTTTGTATCCAATTGATCTTCACGACTTAAATGTCTATCAACGGAATAGTCTAAATCTGCAATCTGTGGTGGAAAATGTGAAAAGTCACGCTCTATATGAAAGAAAGATAAATTCATGTTCACATAAAAATCCGGCATCATCATGCCTTCAGGGATGTCCCAAGTCCAAACGGGCAAAGTAAAAGTGTCGTCTCCGATCAGACTACCGAGGATTCGTTCATGGAAGTACATCATCATGCGGTGCCAAGGAAAAAATAGCCACGTCCTGTGAATACTGACGGGAGTATCGGAGTAGTTTTGTTGCTCGTAGGCGCCGGTGCAAAACAGACAGTGCAAGTTGGCTTGACGGGCGAAACTTCGAGGGTCATCGTATGGCAGGGACTTCATTATCGACAAGGCCTTGTTATATTTGGCGATGTAGCTCTCGTCCAAAAGGTGGGCTGGCCTGCGCACTCGTCCAGGCGATTGAGGATCAGGAAACTGGAAATCCACGAAGGGTATTGGCGTTTCAAATCCCGGAGGGCAACAGTAAACAAGAAGATCTGGACGACCATAAGATGGATGGCAAGCAGTTAAGTTTGGGCCAATAACTTTACTCTGTTCAGCCTGGTCGTAATTACTGGAAGCCCGGCCTCCCAGCTTGCCAAGTATCATGTTTGTTAGTTCCCTGGAAAAATCAAAATTAATACAGTTAAGTAAAAAAGACAAAAAGAAAAATAAACTAGATTCACATGTCATGATCTGTTGATATGACTTTAATGTATTGATTAAGTAAGAAATCATGAAGACAGGACAAAGAAAATGAATGGGAAACAACAAAAAAAAGAATTGCTTAAAGGTACCCTATATATAAGTGCTGGACTTGATGCGATTCCAGGATTCGGAAAGTCAAAGGCAACATTGCTACGATGAAGGTTAAAACAACTGTAAGAATCCATTTCTTTTGCTCCATGGCTGGAAACTAAAAGGCTTGCTTAATCGAAAGCTTCAAAAATGATCCAAGATTTCGGCAGACTAATAACAACGAGACTGATGATGACCAACTGAATCAAGGCAGAGTAACATATATAAATCTTCTCTGATTCAGTTGCACCGTCAGAGTCCTTGCTTTTGAGAGGAAATCTAAAATAGAAGAAGAAGCATTATTTTGAGTTAACAAACGTGCAAATTAATGGAAGCCCTCATGATTCATGAATATAATATATATTAAAGAGACAAAGAGTTTTACCTTTTGATGCTCTCTTCCTCTTCCTCTTCCTCTCTCTCTCTCTTTCCTTTTTTCTGCAAGACTACTGGTTTAAACAAGACCACTGGTTTCCACTTAAATAATCAAACAATTCACTGTAGGTTCGTGGACTGTAATTCATTTCCATAAGCAGCTTTTAATTTATCACGAGGTGTACGTAAAAGTAAAACCATTCATATGAAGGATATGTAAATGGGTTGTGGGATTCCTCCGCTCCTAATAATTAAAATGTCCACCAATATTTTTCCCTTTTTCTGGTGACAGCAAAAATTCACTGTGCTTGTCTGAATACATGTGGCTAAGATGAAATTTGCAGTGGATAAGAAAACAAAACAAACAATAAGATATTGCGAGATTAGATATAATTATGCACCCCTACTAACTTTATTCAACAACTACCAGGTCGTTGCCACTTTACTTAAAAGAACACGTTAATAACGTAATATGAATATATAAATATATCAAAATTTTATATAACATACATTATTAATATATTAAAATTTTATATTAATTTTTTTAAATAATAATATATATAAATACGATATGAATACATGAATTATCAAATTTATTTCTCAATTTGATATATATAAAATATAAGTTCAAATATTAGCCTCTCCTAAGTACTAAGGATTATAATTATTTTCAAATAATTTCGATGTTTATTGTATCCGAGTATTTGGTTTTGATTCCTTGTTTAAATAGTTAGGTTGAATTTTTTTTGTTTTAAATCCAATGTGTCCTCTATTCTTATTTTATGATTAATCCTTGTTCGGGTCGAAAGCGTAATGATAAAACCCTCTCAACATGATGACTCTCAAGACTCGAATTTTTATCTTCATCTTAAAAACTAAAATCACTTATCACTCCAACCAATCTTTATCCTCATCTTAGGTTGAATTTTCATCTCCATTATAAAAAAGAAAATCAATCTTACAGTTATTTTTCTTCAAAAATATATTATTTAATCAATTACCTTTTATTAATCTAAATGATGATTTTTTATATATTAGATGCTTGAATAACAATCTGTAATTAAGAATTCAAATTATAAATTATAAATACAAGACGAAATAATTATATAAAAACAAATTAGAACTGCTTCTTACGTTGCTTATTACGTGACAAGCAACCGTTCCTCAATTGAGTGATTATTTTTATTGTTTGGTATTAAGATATAATGTCAAATAAAATCACTAAAGGCTGACACTTCAGCTTAGAGTTGATAACATTTTAGAAATTTCTAAGTTTAAATCTTGAAATGCATGGAGAAGATATCGAAGTTGAAAGATATTTTTTATTAGACTATATATTGAGTGTAGAAATGCATGGAGATGGTCCAGATGGAGGAGCGATGAAAGCTAGATTTGATAATATTAGACACGATACGATTATATTATACGAAAAAAAATAATTAAAAATATAATAAAAAAAAGCACGAACATGACACGAATATTTCAAAATCTATCTAATAAGAATTATTAACGTATCAAAATTTATATAAATATAAAATATTTTAAATACAATTATGATACAATAAAATATATAAACACAATATAAATATACGAATTCTCATATCTATTAAAAGCTAACTTGGAATACGTCTAACGATAACGCAATAACTATTTCTTTACTGAACACTACAGAGACTACACAGCAAACAAGAAGATATATATATATATATATATATATATATATATATATATATTATGCTCACCTACCCACTTCATTCAATAACTACCAGGTCATTGCGACTTTTCCTAAAGGAACAAGTTTCCTAAATGAACAAGTTAATAACTCTCAATGGATCTTATAATTACGTACGCGACACAATTACATGAAAAAAAAATATATGATATAAAAAATAATATAAATATATCAAAATTTATATAATTTAAATTATTAACGTATTAAAATTTTATATTAATATTTCTTAAGTAACAATACGAATATGATATGAATACACGAATTATTAAATTTATTTTTTAATTTATAGCATATAAAATAAAAGTTCAAATATTAGCCTCTCCTAAGTACTAAGGATTATAATTATTTTAAAATAATTTCAATGTTTATTGTATCCGAGTATTTGGTTTCGATTCCTTGCTCAAATAGTTAGGTTGAATTTTCATCTCCACTATAAAAAATAATAATCAATCTTACAGTTATTTTTCTTCAAAAAATATTATTTAATCAATTACCTTTTATTGATCTAAATGGTGGTTTTTATATATTAGATGGTTGGATAACAATCTGTAAGGATTCAAATTATAGGTCATATAATCTCAAATCAAGTCACCAAAGGCTAATTAACACTTCAGCTTTAGAGTTGATAACATTTTAGAAATTTCAAGTTTAAATCTTGAAATGGACATGATGGGATTTATGACATAAAAAAATTTATATTAATATTTTTATATTTTTTCTAATAAATTTAAATAAAATATATTATTTAAATAATAATTCGAGCAAACCCAAATTGATTTGTATTATCAAAAATCTATCTCAGATCTAATCTAATTTGAGTCGAATATATCGAATCGAAGAAGTAATTTGACACATGAAAAGATTTACTCTAAAATAGAACTCTAATATTATTATTATTATAAATAATTATTAAAAGTGGTTTATATTGAAACTTAATCAATCCAAGTGGTTTATATTGAAACTTAATCAATCCAAGTGGTCCTTAACTCCTTATTGATTATTTTATAGTAAATTTTTTAAAAAAATATATTGACTAAAAGTTTGACAAGAAACGACGAAAGTGTGTTATTAGAAAAAGACAAATGCAATTATGCAAATTAAAAAAAAAAAAATTTATAATACACAAGCAAAACTTATGTTGCATGTGCAAATTTAAATTTTTTTTTTTTATAATTTGCATAATTGCATTTGTCTTTTTTCTAATAATATATAACACACTTTCGTCGTTTCTTGTCAAACTTTTAGTCAATATTCTTTTAAAAAAATTACTATAAAATAATCACTAAGGAGTTAATGACCGATTAAGTTTCAATATAAACCACTTTTAATAATTATTTATAATAATAATAATAAAGCCCGTTTAACCGGTGTCTATAGGCAAGGATTATTTATTTATCATTTTTAAAAAAAAAATATATTTAATATATTATTTTTACTGAATTCAAAAAAAAAATAATGTATTAATTATTTTTTTTATATATAATACCTTAATCAGTATCTATAAGTATTGATTAACATTTCCCTTTCTAAATATATAGATACGATATTTTTTTTTTTTTGCTTACTTTGCCTTCCTTTGATTATTGAAAAAAAAATAGATATAATTATTTCCAAAATAAAGGTAAAGACACTTACCCTTAGGGTTTAGTGAAAATTTCACTTTACCTCTTATTCAAGTTATAAAATAATCAAATGACAATTTTATCTTTTAAGGATTTTGAACATAACCCACGATTAAGGGTGATAACAGTTCGATTAAGTTCGATTTTAGACAAAAATTGCGGTTAATGTGCAGTATTCTGATTTTTAATACTTTGCGGCTACCGAACTGAATAGAATAAAAAACTGAATCGACCCGAATCGAATTCCATCAGTTCAGACCCGAACCCGATTTTATTTAAAATTTTAGCCCCCGACCCGACCTCCGTTTAGATATACTCGAAACCACCCGAACTCTATTTTATTTAAAATTTTAGCCCTCGACCCCGAAAAGACCCCACCGATCCCATACCGAATAGACTGAACAAACCGACCCTTTTAATTTTATTTTAAATATAATTATTTATATAATAATTTAAAATTATATATTATATAATATATCATTTATATAATATAATAATATATAATATACAATAAACAAATTATTTTTTAAATAGTTAAAACCGATTAAACCGAATGACTTAAGTCGGTTTTGGTTTTTTCGATTTTAGAATCTTTGTCGATCGGTTCGATCGATTTTATAAATTTAATCAGTTTAATTGATTTTCACAATTTTAGAATCGAACCGACTGAATGCTCACCCCTAATAATATATAGAATTAACATATATAAAAAATTAAAAGTAAGAAAAATAAAAATAAAAATTATCGTGGGCAGATCAATTCGGGTTTATGATAAATCCGAACCCATTATTTATTTAAATTACCTGCCTGACCCGATGATTCGAATTATTTTACCAATTCTAAATATATTCTATGCCATAAAAATATAATTTTAATATGATATTAATTTTCAAAAAAATATATATTATCTAGGGATATTTGAAATTATGATAAACTTCAGGGTTTTAATACTTTTCCCCAAAAATAATACATCAATTAATAACATGAGTTAAATGAAGTTATGGAGGATGCCCAATGGCATGCACTGTTTGCAACAGTACTGTCTGCGAATGCTCTAAGTCTCAAATCCCAAAGCAAATCAATTTTTTACCCTTGACTTTCAATTTTAGATTTTGTTAATCAATGTTTTTAATGTATTTTTAAAATTAATTAATATATTATTTTTTAAATATAATAGTTGTTAATTTTTTTTTTATCATTTTCAATATATAAATGAAGATATTATTATACATCAATTTATTAATTTTGAATATTAATTCTCAGTTGAAAGCTTTCTAAATAAATAAATTTTGCTTTAAGTTTTTTATTTTAGGTATCTATGTGACTTAAGCTCCCTTCACATAAGTCAGAGATCATATTGAAATATCGTTTTATAAATTTCAATTAAAAAAATTATAATTTAATTCAAATTATATAAATTAAAATTTTATTTAAAAATTTAATCATAAAATAACATCTGATCCGACAAATATATTCTACCACATTTCCAAATGAAACATAAGTAATTATAGTTTCTTGGGCTAAGACGAGTAGAAGACCTGCCTACTAACACTATATTATGAGTATTATATTATATTGTTCGTAATACAAAAATAAATAGAAAGAAAGAAAAACAATAATTTCAGAAAATGTGGATCACGTTTTTAGATTTTTTTATTTTATTTAAAAACCTGGTTAGGTATTTTCATTGACAACGGATTCTCATATATATATATATATATATATATATATATATTTAATTTCTTTTCTCATGATGTTCCGGGTGAAAACCAAATATATATATTTTAATTTTTATATCAAGATTTGTATATGGATTTTAATGCAAGTTAATATTTACAATTATCAAATTTGTCTAGCAAAACAACATAATCCAATCATACAATGACCCGAATGACCATTTAAAAACTCTATTTTTAAAAGCAATTTTTATTTTATAATAAAAAAGATCATACCATGACTGAACTATTTAGTAATAAATCATATCATTTCATGTACCCAAAAAAAAAAACTCATATAATTCTTATTGTATAAAGTAAAAGGGTTTGGGCCTTGGGACAACTTGGCCCATCTTCACCAAAGGATACTTTAAGCACATTCTTTCAAAAAGCTGAATAGCAGATCATATAATGATCCATAAGTTGCCAACAGCAGAAGCAGTATTATGGCTTTAGGTTTAAGTAGTCACATAATTCTTGTATTGTAATGAAAAGAGTAAATTAGTTTTTATACTGTAAAAGTGAGTAATTTAGTCTCTGTATAATTGAAATAGGTGCAAATAAGTAAAATTGATAACGGTTTTAATGAAAAACCGTTAAAATACTGACGTGGACTCGTAAAATCTAACAGATTTAGATATATTTCAAGTCATATTTTATTCTACGTCATTAATTTTTTTAGATTTCACGAGCCCACATCATTATTTTAATGATTTTTCATTAACACCGTTATCAATTTTACTTATTTGCACCTATTTCAATTGTATAAGAATTAAATTACTCACTTTTACAGTACATAAACTAAATTACTCTTTTCACTATAGTACATAGTATAGAGAGTATGTGTATACTTAAACTTATGGCTTTACTTGATAGAATAAGAAGAAAATTGAAAAGACGAAAAAAGAGGACACATAAAAAATATATTTTTTATTTTTTTTAATGTGTTTGGTAGGAAAGATGAAAAAGTGAAAGAAAAAGTAATTTTATTTCCATCATAAAATTGAAAAATGAGAAGAAAGAAAATAAAAACTATATTATTTGATCAATTATACTTTTTATAAATTAAGATACAAAGATAAAATTTAAAAATTGATGAATAAACTTGTAAATATGTATACTTAACTCACATGTCTTTTATTTTCTCTCTTTTTATCATTCCAATTTGAAATAATTTGTTTTTGTACATTAGAATAAAAAATAGTCATTTTTTCTCACTTTTTTTTCTTACCAACACACTAAAATTTTATTTATTTTTTTAATTTTTTCACCCACTTCTTTTCATCTTTTTACTTTTTCACCCTATAAAACAAATCATAAAACCCCTAATCCAACAAGCCCAATGCCATCTACTCTTGTTCATTTGCTTTGCATAAAAGAACCCATTGGATTCCACCCAGACCCACTTTTTTTCTATATCATTGATATGCCCCCATTGTTGTGTCTCTACCAACACAGCCATGTGAAGGAAAAGATGGTGCAGCTCTGTCAAACTCCTCTGTATTTCCTTCAATGTCTATTGCCTTTCTGAATTCTCCAACGCCATTTCTGCTTTCCCTTCAAACACTTTCTCTAATTGCCCACCACCACTTCCCAAAGTCATCTTTTCTATAATTTCCTGATCACTCGGTTCCTCTCCAATCACATTGTGGAGAGCTTTTGCTCATTATCTCTGTGACATCAACCAACAAATAATCTGAAGAAAAAAAAAACCCACATCTGTTTCTAAATTTAATGTTCACTGATGTCTAAAAACAATCAATGGTGACTGATATATGTAATCATCTAACAAAGGAAAACATCACTATATAAACAAGTACTGCAAAAAGTGAGAAAAAAGGAACCTTAATCTTTCTCCTTGAAATAGCACTTCAAGGATCAAGGACCCAAGATTACAAAAAACTTGAAAAGAAAAATGTTAAGTGCTTGAAGGGTTTTTGCATAAATAAGAAAGTCTCAGCATCCTATTATAAAGGTTCTCACTTCTCAGCCTCAGGTTTTATTTTAAAGAAGTCATAAATATTAAAATGATTTCCCATACTCTATCTTGTTTCAAAATTTAAATTTAGAAGTTTCTAAAGCCCAACAGCCAATTTATTTTCAAGGTCCCTTTTCCTATTAAAAAGGTTATCGTTTGCTTCGTTCATCGTTCAATTTCTTTTTTCTTTTTTTTTCTTTGTGGATAATTCATCGTTCAATTTCACTTGCAAACAAAACTATGTGAAATCAGGCTAACAATCAGGGAAATTATGGAAAAATTTGTGATAAAACCCATACTTTACAACCTCAACTTTTTTTTTTATTTGCAGCTGTTTTCAACAAGGAAGATGATATATTTTTAGATAAAAATAGTTTTGTTTGCAGCTGTATTCAATGATCTTGTGTCCTTGTGGGAAAAGAAGATTGGCAAAACCCCTTGAGAGGAGCTATGTATGTTTCAGAAGAGCAACTACTGAAGAACATTGGAAACTTTTCCATTTTCTTGCAGAAGCTGCCATTCCGATGAAAGTTCTGTTTATGTCAAAGGAGATCACACCAACTTTGAAATTGAACCATCATTTGGGATTTGACTTGGTGGTAGCCAGGATATGTGTATTAGGCAGAGCTGGATTTGCAATTTGCTAAAGAATAGAACGTAGGCAAATAAATCTGCATAACCTGGTTTGCACTTGAATACATAATAAAATTGATTGCCTATAGATTCCAGCAATCTGAATTTCATGCCTCAAATTGAACAGGCCAATTACTCTTTGAATAAATAACACTCAAAACTTCATAATTTTATCAATCAACCGCAACAAAAGAAACAGTCCTAAAAATGTATTTATTGTTTAACTTTAATTTTATCTAAAAATGTATCTTTCAAAACTTCAGTTGTTCAGTCATGCACGCCCACCTTTGTTTTTGTTTCCCTTCCTCCCTGAAGGCTTGGCAGAAAATCCTTTACCTTTCCTATCGTTTTCGTTCTTTCCCTTCTTTGAACCACCTTTTCCTGAGTTCTTTCCCTTCTTTGAACCACCTTTTCCCGGTTTACTCGTTCCTCGTGCCTTATCCTTCTTCATCCGCGGGTCAACAAGGACTTTCCCCTTGCCGGCCCTGACTTGAACCCCTTTCTTTGCAACCACATATTCCCTTTGGGGCCTTTTGGGAATAGCCTTCTTGTACAGTCGTTCAATTTGCTTACTCTTTGACCGATCGTTGATGTCAGTTTGGTCTGATATACTATTTGCTTTCTGGCGAACCTTGTCAAGCTTTTTCATTGCAACCCGTTTCTTTCGAGCCTTTGCCTGTGCAACTTTCTTAGCAGGTCTAGCGTTGATCTCTTTGAATTGTGCTCGCATTGCAGCAATCTCTTCTTTTGTAATAGGCTTAATTGGTTGGCGGTGTCTCTGCTCCTCCTCTAAGAACCACTTCGGTAAACCTGCATCATCAAACATATATTTATTATAGGCATCATCAAGAATTTGATTCCTTTGCTTTTTCTTGAGCATCTTCTTCGCATAAGCTAATATCTCAGCTTTTGTCTCAACATCATCATCCTCTGAGTCATCTGAAGACGAGTCATCACTTGAATCTGTAGCTGGAGCAGGGACAATCTCAAAATCATCCTCTGCCTTAGAAGCCTGGAGTTTAGTGCGATTGGGGCCTGCAGCATTGTTTATTTTCTTTTCCTTGGCCTTGTCAGGGATAGAAGGTTTTTCATCATGTTTTTTCTTTACTTTGGCCTTCTCAGGAATAGCTGGCCTTTCCTTTTGCTTATCAACCTCCATTTCGTCGTCACTGTTATACTTCCCTAAATCTCCCTGCTCTACAGCTTCAGCAAAAATATCCTGACCAAACCACCTGTTTGTAATCTCCTCCTGGGTTGGTCCTTCCCCATCATCTAGTGGTACCATGAGAGGATTTGCTTCAGGATCAGCTTCGTCCTTGTCTGAATCATGATCGGAAAGAATGACATCATCACCGTCACCACCCTGTACAGCCAAGAAGGGAAATTCAATAAGATAAGTAATAATTTTGCCAGCTTTTAAAAATCAACCATTCACCATTATTTATTAACAGTATAAACAAGGAATAGCAATGAGAAAACAGAATTCCTATGAATAAAATCTAAAGTGAGGAAGCATAGGGGAAGAAAAGATTGTACTTGATGGAACAACCTAGGAATGCAGATTAGAAGAGAGGGAAGGGAGGGGGGTGGGATAAATAAGAGAGAAAAAAGAGAGATAGGTGTGAATCGCACACAGAACAAGGTCTTGCAAATCAGAAACTAAACAAAAATGGGGATATAGAACTATTTTAAAATGCAAAATACAAAATTCAATTTCAGGCAAATAAAGAAAAGATTGCACATTACTCTTGTTAGTTAAAGTTATGAGAAAGATCCACATGTTGAGTTCTCAAGTACACACACTTTAAGAGCTTCATACCTCCAATTGGTCAGAATAGGCTTGTTTTGCACGCTTCCTCTGCTTTGTACTTCCATCCTTTTTGGTCACGTACTGTTCATAAGCGTGATCAAGGATATCTTCAATTTGTTCATCATATCTAGCATTAAAATTACAAGATTTACATACAGAGAATGTTAGAAATTATACATTGCTAAATCAATCCCAGTCATGAGAAGCAGGGGAACCAACCTTCTGCGTTCTTCATCAGAATCAATATCACTTGCATCATCTTCAGTTTTCTCTTGGTTTTCTTCATCTTCGCTACCCCTTAAATCACTATTCCCATAATCATACTCAGTGGAATCAACTGCCACAAGATCTTTCTTACCCTAAAGGCAGTAACAGACTAGCATTAATAAAGACTTTAGCCAAAGGAAAAAGATTAAAAGACAACCTAAGTAACTTTTCATGAAATACCAAAGAATGACAACTATAAGCAACAATTTAAGAGGAAAATATGAAGGTTAGAGGTGATTTCATTTAGAAAATCTAACAGTTTTCCAGACAATAGAAGAAAGGTTTTATTTTAGCATGACAAAATGTTTTGCACTGTAAAGCATGCCCAAGCACCATTTCATTTAACAAACAGAAAGATTCTGACACATAACTGGAAAAGATGTTAAGATCAAAACCTGCCTCTGGTTCAAAATCAGCATATTAATAGCCAATAAGGTTAAATATCAGACTGTGCCAAGGTTTAGCCCGTAATAAAGGGGCTTGAAAGGTTAAACGTCAAAGTATGCCTCTGGTTCAATTGACATAACTGCAGTCTTAAGTCCAGTTTTGTTTTAGTTGTCCTTTTAGACTTGCAGTAATATATTGTTTTTTTACTAGTTACGGACAAAACATTGGAGTGAGGCAAAAGCAAACCTTGATGGAAGAAAGAGAAAACAACTCAAGATCAACATAACCATCTTCCAGGGCATCTATTTGCATTCCCGTTGCCTTCCGTGATTTGTCCTGAAAAAACAGTGAGGCAACAAATCAGCAACTAAATGAGTGTGCATGGCAACATCCTATAATTTAAAAGTAACTAGGAACACGGAATTTCCAACAGAAAGGACTAATTGGAACACCATAAATATCTACCAAATCTATAAGATGAAAGCTAAATTCTTCCAAAAAGAAAACCAGGCATCATTTAATTACTATAATGTAGATACAGAATCATTGGTATAATCACAAAACTTGTTCCATTTCATTATTTCTGTCATGTGGTAATTTGCACTAAGACATAAATAAGGGATCAGAGATTTTTTTAACAAGGCAACAAACCTTCGCTCGTCTTTTTGCAAGAAGCTTCTTTTCTCTTTTCTTCTTATGTTCCATAGCATATGTGAGCTCCTCCATCTCATTGAGTAATTTATCATCTTCGTTCACCTCATCCCCTTTATCAACATCTGCAGCAGTGGTAGGAGTAGGAGGAGTAGCCTTTTCTGAAGGAGACAAAGCTTTTCTCAATTGCATCCGCCACCTACATGACAAACAAACACGAAAACATCAAATCAAGGGAATGGTGCCACGTAATACATGTCACATTCATGCACATAAATCTAACATTTTGTTTCACCTGATGAATGATTGGAATCAAATCACACTCCCACTCAAAATATTATGACCTAGAGCTTGACTTTCACAGATTTTCATATTATCACAAATTGTTCAGACTTGAACATTTCAAAAGGGAGAATTTGAAAGGAAATGTGTTTCTTACTTCAAAAGGTACTTGAAATCTTGCTTTCCTAAAACACGCAAATCATCACAAAGAGCTTTGACCTGTCAAGATAGCAGCAAAGTAAGCACTCACAAGTAGAAGTATTTAAGGCAAGGTAAACAATAACAATACATAAAAATAATCACCTCTTCTGTGGTAGAACTGTGATCCTTAATAGGCAATGAAGCTGGATCCTCAAAGGTTATGGAAGTAACTGAACCAAGGATTTCAAGTGGAGAGTCAGACTGAATGAAGTCAGCGGCGGTAGACACCTTCTTTGAGATTGTCTCTCCATCTTCATAACTGTAATTGGAATGTAGTTAGAAACAAAGCATAACATAGAACCCCCTTGAAACAATATTCAGAGGAACCAATAACAATGTGAAAATCATAGTTATCAAAATATTTTTTTATTTTCTTGTGCATGATATTAACATGTTCAATCATTATGAACAAGCAGTAATTTTTTTATGACTTAGTATTGGAAACTCATTTTATTTAGTTCACAAAGCTGTATGATAAAGGGAAAGCTTACCCATCACGGTGTCTCTTTTGTTTTGTTACCCTAAGTACATCAATCACCTACATCAAGTATGTGGCAGAAAGAACATGATGAGCAAAGACAAAATCAAAGGAAAAAAGTAGTCTTTTAACAGATTTTGAAACTTAAAAATGAAATAAAAACCTTCTTCTGTGGTTCTACTGATCCCTGAAACAAATGTTTGAAATCAAGAAGACGTGGATCAATCTTTGCAGGGGCTTTATACCTTAGGCCCAAAACATAAATCTCAGCTGATGCTGAACGACTAGCTGCTGGTTTATCCACCTCAACCTTCTCAAATAACTGCAAACCAAACCAAATCCACATGTCAAGGAAAAACAAAAACTTTACAGAGAGATTATCACAATATCTTTTTTTTTAAAATGAAGAAAATTATCACCTGCTTGAGACAATAGAGAACAGAACTGTAATCTTGGGACCTAAAAACCTTGGTAACAAAAGTTCCTTTAGGAGCCAAGAACTGGGTAGCCAGCTTAACAGAATCAATAACCAAAGCATTTTGGCTCATTGCCTCCTGAGCCCAGGCTCCACCAACATTAGGGGACCCATCATGCAAAACCACATCAAAAGCCATAACCCCATGCTCTTCCATGATCCGTTTAACCTTGGACTTACATTCGGATTTGGTTATGTCTTGTTGGAGAGCGATGGCACCTCGTATAGGAGCGATAGGAACAAGGTCGAGACCGAGTACGAGTCTGCCAACAGGAACACGCTGGACGGCCACTTGCATCCAACCGCCAGGGGCGGCGCAAAGGTCGAGGACGGCGTGGGCTGAATTTAGGAAGGAAAATTTGGAATCGAGTTGGACTAGCTTCCATGATGCTCTGGAACGGTAGCCGTGTTCCTTGGCTAGTTGGTAGTACTTATCTAACCTATGCTTCCCTTTCACTTTACCCATATTCTTTCTTCAATCGAATCCAAACGCCGAAACAGCAGGAACAAGAAGAAGAAGAAGCAGCAGCAAGGAAAAATAGGAAGGGAGGATAATTAGGGTTTATATCTAGTATTTATTTATTTTGAGTTCTCAGGGTTTTTAGGGTTTGTTTTGGGTGTTTTTTTTTGTGTGTGTTTTTTTTTTTTTTTTTCCTTTGGGCCTCTTCAATTGTTATTATATTTTTGGGCTTTGTTCCAATGAGATTAGAATAACATTTTTTTTTATATAAAATGTTGAGTTATTTTTATATATTATATTTATTTGTTATTATTTCTCTTTCTTACAATTATGTTTGAATTTTTTGATTCAACAAAAATCGAATACTTCAAATGTTTTTCTTTAATGTTACTTTATTTTAGAAGGGTCAAAATGAATTTGAATCCAACAATCTACTAAAAAAAATTTGAACCCTTTCAAATTCGATTTAACTTAAAAAATCAAAAATTCAAATTCGATAAAAGTCGAACCCGAAACAGATCTGATCATGAACCTGTAATAACCCAAATTTAATACTATAAATAAGAAAAATCGAATTGTAATTAAATAATTTTTATAAAACAAAATTTAAATTATCAATTTATTATAATATCTTTTTTATTTTTTTAATCAAAAGTTAAAATTTAATATATATATATATATATAAAAGATAAAATAATAATTTATCTTCATTGATCATTACTATTTAATAATTATTATTCAAATAGTAAATTATTAAAATATTTAAATATATACTAAATATATCAAGTAACTTTTTAGTGCGTAATTTCTTTAAAAAATTAGTTTTAATTTTTTTTTTTTGGGCTAATAGCTTTTAGTTTTTAGTTAAAATTAGATCATTAGAATAAATAATTGAGTAATAACTAATAATAATACTTTTTTTGTATTGCTTAGCTCTTAAACTTTAATTTTATTTTTTTCTTCAAATATAATCATTTTGATTTAATTATTAGTATGTATAATTATATTTATATGTATGCATAATATAAATCATAATATATTTACATGTTGAATATTAAAATTTATCGAATAAATTGTTTTAAATATAAATATGATAATATATGATATTTTTACTAATCAATTATTTAATAAATTAATTTTATTTTTTTTGGTGCTAACAAATATTAATTTAATATACAAATATAATTAAAAATATATATCATATTATACAACAAATTACTTAAATAATAATAATAATAATTTATTTTTGAATGTAAACATTTAAATTACGTAAAAATGATTATATATAACAACATAAAATAAGAAATGACATAAAACATATCCGAACCCGAATCAGAATCTGAAATGACTCGAATTCGAAAGAGATCAAACACAAAATATTCAAAAAAAAAAAAAAAACCAATATAACTTGAGCCCAAATCAACTCAAACCGGTTCAATGACGCCCTCTATATTATTCCCTTCATTTTAACCTTCACGGATTTGTGTGGGAATCTAAACAAAGGTTACTACACATGAGTTAATTCCATTTATAGTCTCGAACTTTTATTTTTATTTTTATTTCACCTTGATCTTTTAATTGTTTTCTTTTGGTTCCTAATCTTTTAAAATTATTCCATTTTGCTCCTTTTTTAAAAATTTTGTTAACATTTATGTAATGTTCATGTTCTAACTTAATTTTCTTGCATGATATGTGAATATTTTTCTCAATTGTTAATAAAAAAATATGATAAAAAATAAAAATGAAATCACTTTAAAAGGTAAATGGCCTAAATGGAACAATTCAGAAGTTGAGATTGAAATGAAACCAAAATAAAAAGTTATGGATTATGGATAAAATTTACTTATTCACACATATAAATGAGCTCCAAAAAGGACAATAAAATGTATTTATTTTAAAGTAACGTCACAATTCACACAAGTGTCAAAAGGGGAAAAAATGAATTTTGTGAATTATTAAATGTATTGTAAAGATTTCAATATATATATATATATATATTAAAATTCTTCTCCCGCTTCGCTCAATTTTTTTTTTTAATATTTATAAAATTTTAATTAAATTAACAATTACAAATAAATTAAAGTCGAATCATATTTAAATAATTTGTTATGTTTTAATATCGTAAACAAATGAATTTAGAGTTAAAATTTGATCATTATGATAAATTATGCAAAATATGAGATGAATTGAGACACAACACAAACACAACATTAGAAATAATTAAAACACGTCACCACACGAAAATAACATAAACACGGCACGAATACACGAACGTATCAAAATCTATATAAAACTAATTATTAACTCATAAAAATTTATATACATTTATAATACTTTGAACACAACAAAAAATAACATGAACACATCACGAACACACAAATATTTATTTAAATTGAATCAGTACGACAAATTATGCCAAATACGTCATGAATTAAGATATGACACGAATATACATTTTTTTTTCTCTAAATTGAATAAGAATGACAAACTATGCAAATTATTAAATGAACACAAACACAATATAGAAAAAATAAATAAAACACAACACGAAAAATAACATGAACTAGACACGAATATACGAATGTGTCCAAATATAAATAAAATGAATTATTAACGTATATAAATTTATAATACTTTATACATGAAAAAATAACACGAATAAATGTATGAGATAAATTGAGACACGACACAAACACAACATGATAAATAATTAAAACACAACACTACACAAAAAATAATATGAACACGACATGAATATACCAACGTGTCAAAATCTATATAAAACAAATTATTAACGTGTAAAAATTTATATAAATTTATAATACTTTGAACATAACAAAATAACACGAACACGTCATGAACACACAAATTTTTCTCTAAATTGAACTACTACTAAAATATGTCATGAATTGAGACACGACACAAACACGCAAATTTTTCTCTAAATGAATCACAATGACAAACTATGCAAAATATGAAATGAATTGAGACACGACACGAACATAGCATATGAAAAATAATTAAAATACAACACGAAAATTAATATGAACATTACATGAATACACGAATACTTGAACGTTTTAAAATATACATAAAACAAATTATTAACATGTAAAAATTTATATAAATTTATAATATTTTAAACATACAAAAAATAATATGAATAAGAAACACATAATTTTTTTTTTCATTTTTTCTCTTTCTTTTATTCCCTCTTTCTTCATTTTACTTTATTTCCTTTTTTCCATTATTTTCTTCCTAAAAAAATAACACATGTCAACACAAAAATAGTAAACACGTGTCAACACCAAAATAACTTATGTAGTCAATTTTATATTAATGTGAGATATAATATATATATATATAGGTATGTGTAGGGCTGTAAACGAACAGAGCGTTCGACGAACCATTCGTGAACAGTTCGATTTATGTTCATTTATTAAGCTAAATAAATGATTATGAACATAATTTTAATGTTCGTTTATTAAACGAACCGAGTTCGAACAGATGTGTGTTCAGTTCGTTTATGTTCACGAAAAAGCTCGTTTATCGTTCATTTAAAACTTGTTTATTAGTTTGTTTAAAGCTCGTTTATGTTCGTTTATTTTATTTTATTTACTTATAATATAATTAATATTATTTAATAACTTAAATTTAATAATTTAATAATAAATGTAATTTAATTATGTTTGTATTTTATTATTTTATATTTAATAATAATAATTTAAAATTGATTTATTTTTTTATTTGTTTGTTAAAATTGTTTAGATTTGTTTGTTTATTGTTCATGAACATAATTTTAATTGTTCGCGAACATGTTCGATTATATGTTCATGAACATGTTTATTTAATGTTCACGAATAAATTCATTTAATTTAAATGAACTTGTTCATGAACATTAAATAAACGAACACGAACACACTTAATTTTAAACTAACAGAGCTTGAACACAATTTTAAAATCCTTAACGAACACGAACAAGCTTAAAAATAAATAACCGAACACGAACATAAGCCTGTTCGTTCAAGCCCGTTTCATTTACAGCCCTAGGTAGGTATGTGACACCTATCTTAACTTGAGGTTTGACTAAAAGAATTTGATTTTATTATGAAAAAATTATAACAATTCTTTAAAAATTATAAAAATATTCTAAAATTATAAATTTTACAAAAAATATATATATATATATTATACAAACTTAATAGAATATAAAATTTATGTCGTGGAATGAGATATATACATTAACTTTTTATTAAAGCAAAAACTCAACTAACTTATATTATTTTAAAATAAAAAAATATTTCAAAGTTAAAAAATAGCTACTAATAGAAATAAAAAAGTTAGTAGCATACTTTTTTTTTTTTTAAATATGCATTTATTATATACTTAACAAAAAATAATAGATACTATTATAATAAAATTAATAACTAAATAAAAATAAATAAATTATATCTTCGCAAGGAGGAGTAATTTTCTAGTATGTATTTAAATAAATAGACTCTCTGGGTTTAGGGTTTTGCTTTTCGTTTCTTAAGTCTTTTTATTTTTGAGCCTTGGGAACTCTTTTATCATAATTCATGAATGTTGAAGACCTAATTATTTTCTAAAATCCAAGTGTTTTTCTTTTTAAAATTAGAATATATAAACAAAACACGGAAAATTCTTTAAATTAATTTTCATTTTAGTATGAAAATTATATCAATTTGTTGAGAATCAGAATATTAGTAATAATATAAAGATGATAGCTTATTTCTCTCTACTTCTAATGAGAGTAAAATAATCATTTTAGTAATGGTGGTAAGGCAGGATGTCAATGAAAATCTTTAATTGAAAAGAAATTATATCTCTTAAAATATAATAAAAAAAATAACATTTGACAATCTTACTATCAGTATATAAAATACGAAACCGTAGTTCAATTTGTAAAAAAAAAAAAAAAAAACGTTCTCTTATTCAAGCGGGCGAACCTATGATTGTGAACCATCTACACGAAAACACGCATCAACGGTCCAACCACTTACACTTCACACTAGGTTGAGGAACATAACCTAGACCAACCACTTACAGTTCACACTAGGTTGAGGAACAGAAGCTAGACCTGGCAATAAAACACAACACCACAGTCCAACCACTTACAGTACATAACCTAGACCTGGCAATAAAACACGACACCACGGTCCAACCACTTGCAGTTCACACTAGGTTGAGGAAGATAACCTAGACCTGACAATATTAAACCCCTAGACCTGACAATATTAAATCCGACACGATTATACGACATAAATACAATACGAAAAAAATAACTAAAACAAAACACAAACACGATACGAAAAAATAACACAAACACGACAGGAATACATAAATATATCGAAATTTATATAATACAAATTATTAATGTATAAAATTTATACACGATTATGACACAATAAAATGTACAAACAAAACACGAATACACAAATTATCTATGAAATGTTTCACGAGATTCAACTAATTGTCTTGATTGTGGGATATCATTGAGAAATAGGAATCCATCTAACAAAACCTTATCTCTATGCAAATAGCACTTCAGTTTTACACTGAAATTGGAACACCAGTTATTCAAATTGTGGATGAACATGTAATGAAATTAAGAACATCAGTTTTGCACTTGCACCCATTGAGTACAAAAAAAATGAAAATTAAGGTCTACAATCTGCCAGTGATGGCTCCAGATCAAAAGTTTGGTCTTGTCACTAACAATTAGCTACTAATATAGAAGAGCACATGAGTGAAACAATAATTTTGTTGTACAAATTTCTTGCCAATAATCTCGAAAAACTTTGATCAAATCTTTCACCATGTGTATAAACAATAAAGTTTCAGACTTCTGGGATGTCAGCACTTCTTCACAGGGACAACTAGTTGTCCCTATGTTTTGTAGTAACTGCATATTAAAAATCCATAACAACAGAAATGCATCTCCTCCAAAGGTGAAAATCAAATATCATGAATCATTATCAGAATGCTACTTTTCCTTTTTCCACCAGGTCCTTTACTACTTCCCCTGTGAACCAGCCAAGCTTCAATCCCCACGGGAGCCACGGCTACTTGCAGAACCTTTCTTACCGGTGTACTTCTGTCAAAGAGAGAAGAAAAAGATTGTTATCTTTCAAGCCGACAAATATTAGACTTCCCTGTTGCCACTAGTAATTAAAAGCAAAAGGCACTAGCTGATACAGTTGCAATTCTAGAAGTAGAAATATTTTTCCATCAGAAGTTGACCTGCTTTCCCATGTTGAATGGGATATACTTGTATTTGATCATGTGTGCAATCTGACGCCTCATTGTAAGGACAAAGAGAACAATCCAATAACAAAGCAATATAGGCCAAAAGACAGGAACATCAAATACGGAAAAGAATGTCATGACAAATGCTATGCAGAAAGCCTTTGTCATGGAGTACCTGCAAAAATCATAAAACAGAAGTATTATATCCATACTTAAATACCCATTCATTAAGCACCAATTTAACAATTCATACAGATCTCAAGCAAAGACAACAAACTTCCGAAATGAATAAATATGATTGACTAACAAATAATGACATAGGTCCACTCAAAACTAGTAGTATCACATTTCCATGTTATGAACAAGAATACTTTTCTAAGCTGTAATTCTTTGGAATAACACAAAAAAAAATAGAAGATTCTACATTCTAAAGAAACAGTGAAGTGCATGAGATTGAGTGATTGACAATGACAAGGTAATGGATAATGAAATTGACAGATAAGAGCAAATGCTTTCAAGCATATTCTCCTATATTTCCAGAATCAGAAACTTGCAGTAGAACACTGTTGCTGCTTGTTGTTGCTTGTGCATGTAATGCAAGATTGTTACAGACAGTCTTGCTAGAATTGTTGTGCCCCTTATTCAGCAAGCATGATAAAGAGACACCAGGTAGAATGACAAAGGTCTGAATCTTAGAGATACGTTTAAGTCCAAGAAACTTTGATGCTATGTTTCATTGAAATAAGTTAAGACAGTAAAGAAAGTTACATACCAAAGCATTCTTTATAATCTTTTTTAACTCCATTACCAGATTTAAAAAGACAAACAGCAAATAACAATAACTAAGACCTTAATTTCAATTAAATACAAGCTACTATAATCATACCCACAATAAAGTAAGCCATAATAAGTTAAAACCTTAAATCATGCACTAAATATTCCTTAAGTTTCATCAATGATGAAAAGGCATAAAATATCATACCATGTAACCTGGCAGCACATGTTTCCACATATCTTTTCTTTTTTGGTAAATAACAAAGGGTATGTTTCCATCTATCTTAAAAATCGACAGTGTTTTTGACTTGGCCTAAATAGGTCAATAAACCTTGAGTAGATTGCTCCCTTAATAAACCATATCACAAAAGATTTTGGCACAGAACATATAAAGGAACAAACACCACCAATACATTGTTTATAAAGCATCATTACAGGTGAGAAGTCAAGATAAATTTTCAATTACCAGAACTTAAATTCAGGTAGCCTACGAATAAACGGCTTGAATTCATCTGAACCTTTTGTTGGCAATAAAGGCCCATCGGAACCTTCAAGTTCAGGATCAACCAGAGGAGACAAAAACCCAATTAGCAAATTCAGCAGGTAGATCCCAAGGCCATATGAAACTATGTAAAACCCTTCAACATAATAGACCCGCAAACAGTAGATAGCTGCTATAACAAGGGTTCCAATCCACCTATAATTTGTATGAGGAGTTGTCTTATCCAGATAATACTGATACATCCTCCAAGCATCATGCCCCCATTGAGGCAAAGGTGATGCCATTGATGCACCATCCCCTCCAATTGCCTCCATTCAATATTAGCTTTAAATCCTATGTCATAAGAGAAGAGTTCAATCAACTTAAGCACAAAGATCCATTTAGTTCCCCAAAACATCATAGTTATAAGTAAACACTCATAAACTCGATACTTAATAAACACTTAATCAATTTAAGCACTCCTAGCTGTAAATCATCGTCAGATATCAGTATCACCGTGCATGACTATGGACCAACAAAAGACAAAGCAAAATAGTTAGTCATTTTCAACCAATGAATCCAATGTAGACAAAACCCTAATGCTATGTTTGTTTACCAAGAAAATGCATAAAATCTCATGACCAGGATACTGGACCTGAGATGAAAACAAAAACCCATGAACTAAACACACCAAATAATCAACCACACATCACCAAAAACCCAAAGTTACCAAAAGAACATGAGATCCCAAAACTTTCCTTCAGCTTTCTCATCACCAAATAAGAACCTAGTGTTTATTAAAAAACAACTAAGCTTCAAAAACCCAGATCCAGAACAATCAAAACCCTATATTTACATAGCATAAAACCATTGAATAAAAAAAGAATCTACCATGAACATGAAGAGAAAAATATTGAATGCTTAAAAAAAGTTGAGATCCTTAAAAATAACAATCAATATAAAAAAAAAAAAAAAAAGCTTTTAAATATAAATATTTTGAAGTACAAAAAAATGGCTGACCTCAAAGGACTCTCCGTTGTTAAGCTTTGGACTCTGAGAAGTTTTTTTCTTTTGTAAAAAGAGGAAGCTGCGAGAGCCGATAAACGAGCAGATCTATTTGGAGATTTTTTTTTTTTTTTTTTCATTTTTATAGATATTTTCACTTTTTTTCTTTTTACCGTTGATTTTTAGTTTCACCGACAGTGACGCGGCTTGAAGAACAGTAGTTGTTGAAAAAACGGAGCTGTGGAAACGGGAAAGAATATGCCTTTTTAGCTTTTTCTATGCCGCCGCGGTTTGGCCTTTGCAATGTTTTTTTTTTTTTATATATATAATTTTTGTTAGGATTTCCCAATGAGGAGCGTTTTTAATATATATATATATATATTATAAAATAATATTTTTATTTAATATATTAAAAATTATTATTTTTTGTATTTAATACAAAATTTTAGCTATGAAAAATTTATTAACTAGTCTTAAAGCTTTTTTTTGTTAAGATTTTTTTTCCCAATAACTTTGTAAATATATAAGAAAAAAAGTTAATCAATGATATTTTTAAAATATATATAATTAATATTTTTTTTAAAATTTAATAAAAGTAATATATTAAATATTAAAAAATAAAAAATAATCAATATTTATAAATATTGATTAATCGAATTTAATATATAATATAATAATTAAATAAATTTGACAGCTTTTTCTTTTTAAAGTGTATTGTGTATGTGATGAAAGGGGTTGCTTAGACAATTAATTGAATTGATTTACAGTCAAATAAATTTGGGGGAAAGAGGTATCTATACAAATATATATATATTTATTCTCAAAAAAAATTATCCATTAAATCAAAATAACTATCCACCTTCTGGAAAATGAAAAAAAAAAACCCACTTATAAAACTATTTATATTTTTACTTATAATTATTTTTAAAAAAAGTATTTTTCACCCATTCAGATTCTAGTTAACTCTTTTGATATTTAATAAATTCTTTTAGAAAAGTGTTTTTTTTAAAAAGTTGCATTGTGATAAAAAAACAATTCAGACTCATTAAAATAATTAAAATATGAATGACTTTTTTTTTTTTTTGCTTACTTACTTAAATTCAAGTTATACAATTTTGGCCATTTTTTTTTCAAAGTTGTAAAAAAAAAAATAGCTAAAATTATTTTTTGGGGGGTACATTTGAAAAAAAAAAAAAAAAATCTAAATGGACAGAGGATTTAAACATTAAAATCTTATCCTTCAATTAATAGATAATAATTTTTTAGATTAAATGTTACTACTTGGATTGGACAATTAAGCTATGGAGTTATTTTGAATTTGTCATAATCGTCATGACTCGAGGGTCAATTTGTCAAGGCTAGCAAATTCGTGGATTGGTTGGTTCATTGCCGAATGAATCATTCGGTGGAATATATTTTTATTATACATAACGTTATTTTTATATTGAATTTTTAAGAGTTCAATGATAAAATAAAACGATAATTATAGTACAGTAAAAAAATTCTCAATACTCATTTAAATGCACCTAAACTAAATAAACGTTGTTAGAGTTGCGTGACATGAAACGGATTAATTCGAATTTGAATTTTTAAAAAAAATCCGAAATTGGCACAAAATAGATTTAGTCTAAAGCTGGTTTATCAACTTTAGTTTTATTACTAACAGTTCATTTGGATGAATATTGAAATCTTTTCCATCATACCATCATTGTCGTTTTTATACGAATTTTAAAAATTTAATGATAAAACGATAATTACTATGACAATAAAAAAGCTCGAATATTCATCTAAATGCACCTAAATAAATAAATAATATAAGGCGGTAGGAGTTGCGTGGCACGGAACGGAACGGAATGGTCCGGAGTTAGCTTTTCAAAGGAAATTCAAATTTGACTTGGTAACATGATGGATGGGCCAGAACTCGGAAGCCCACTGACCCAACAACTGGCCATTTCATGGAAGCTATTTTTACACTTTGCAGCCTAACAACGATTGGACCAAAAGTATAATAAAATATTTGTGTTCTTAATTGTTAATTTTTTTCTTATTTTACATATAGAAAATTCGAATTTAACTTATTAATTATTCAAGGTCTATTTGAATCCCAAATAAAAAAGACCCATCACATCAAAAGTACTATTTTATGATTGAATCATTCAATTTATTATTAAATCGATACGTCGTAAATTAAAAAGTTGATGAAAGTTTATACAATTTTATTGGTAAGAGATTATTATTTCCTGCTGTTTGAATAAATAAAATTGCCATTTATTAAAAAAAAAATGCTTACCCTTGTCTTGGCCTAAAAACATCATAATTAGTGCATGGTAAATGGTAATGATAAAAGCCTCGTTCTCCCATGGATAGAAATAGAATGACCCAAGTCTATAGCTTTAATTCAAAAGGCAAAAGCTAGCAAAACGTTGGTTTGAAGCCAATAAACTTGCCCTAGCTCTAACTAACTTCTTTTTACGAGTTCAAATTCCAAGTTATTATTTTTTTATATATTATAATTGTGTTTAAAATTTTATATATTTATTATATAAATTTTAATATATTAATAATTTATATCATAAATATAAATATTAATACGATCATATATTCGTATCATATTTATATATATATATATATATATATTTTATGACACATCATATAATATATTATATTAATTCTTTATATATATCATACAATCGAACCATAGCTAAAATTATCGGATCATAAATATACAACACATGCGGGGAAAAATGTTATAGTCGTGTAACTGAATCTACTTTGAGTTTGAGATAGACGTAGGAAAATATTTTATTGATTTTTTTAAGGAAAAAAAAAGTGTTGGAAAAGAATCTAAATTCTGATTTACAATGTGATGGATGCACTTAGCATTTTTTAAGAAACATATAGGGATGAATGGGATTTGTCATAGGATGACGTGGACAAAGGATAGCCATATCTTTATTTGCTTGGTGTTGGGATATGTCGCGTGGCAGTTCTGTTCTGCCCTTCAACGATGTACTGTATATTTGAAATGAAAGCCTCTTTTTACTTCTTTCTTTATTATTTTTTTAAGCTCTCCAGCTCAGCTCAGCTCAGCATAGCCTCGGCTCAGCTCAACTCTCCATCCAGCCGAGCTCAACCACAGTTGCCTGCCTGACTTGCTCGGCGGCTCCTTTTTTTTTTTCCTTTTCTTTTAACTTTGCAGGGAAGAAAACAAAAACTTTATTTTTCCTTTTTCTTTAATAGAAAATACATATCTTAAATTATTTCATTCACGATAAATTGAGTTTTTAAAATTTACAAATAGAATTAATAAGATAGTACATAGTTTTTAGATATATTTAAATATATAATTAAAAATTAAATAAAATATATGATAATTTTTTTAATTTTGTTTGTAAAATAAAAAAATTCTATTACTAATATATTAAAAATACATTTATTTTAAAATACAATCAACTAAAATTTGTTTATAAAAGTTAATTATTATTAAATTCGTTTTTTTTTTTAAAATAAGATAAGGGATGTTTTAAGACTTCGCTTAGATTTATTTTTTCTCTTAACTATCTTTAAAATGAATTAACATAACTTGTTAAACGAAGACATTATGAGTGTAATTAGTAAAGTGAAAAAGTAGAAGGATGGATAGGAGAGAGTGAAAAAGTGAGCAAAAAATTGGTGTTCTTGGTATAAAAAAAAAGTGAGAGAAAAGAAAATATGAAAAATCATTTTTCACAGTTATTAATAAAAACAAATCACTTCAAATTGGCAAGAAAAGATAAAAGTAAACGAGAATGATATGAGTCAAGTGTGTATATTTACAAGATTATCCATTATTTTTAAAATTTTATCTTTTTATTTTAATTTACAAATACAATAAGTATAATGATAAAATAATATACTTTTCATTTTTCTCTCTCATTTTTCAATCATACCAAGAAATGGGTGAAAAAATAATTCGTATATTTATGTCATATTTATATATTTTTTGTATTACAATCGTGTTTAAGTTGTTATATATATAAATTTTGATACGTTCATATATTCGTGTCGTGTTTGTATTTTTTTTCATGCCATGTTAGGTTTTTTATTGTGTTTTAATTATTTTGTTCGTATCATATAATTGTATCGTGTCCAATATTACTAGTTATACAAAATTCCCAACAGCCAATAAAGTTTTTACCCGTGAAAAATGGATTAAAATACATAATTTTCACTAAAACGTTCAACATTCATTTGTTAATGTGTGTGCTTTTATGTCATTATATATATATATATATATATATTTTAAATGAAGTGAAAATGAATTAACATCAATTTATATAACAGAAAAAAGAAATTGACTACAAGATGCATATTCTGGTAAATCACAATACCATAAATTTTTTGGATTGAAGAAGAGTTACATATTAATGGTAACTACATCTTATTTTTTAAGGACAGGTTTAAGTTAGTTATTTTATTTTTCTCAAATATATAGTTATTTCAGTAATTAATATTTTTCAAAAGCAAGAATAAAAAAACTGAATCGAAAGTTAAATTGATAAGATTTTTTATTTTTAATTCAATCAACCAGAATAATTAAAATAATTTTAATATTAAATAATTAATAAAAATATACATTTATCTTAATAGTATAATCTTTAATATAAAACTAATAGGTTAGAGATTTAAATCTCATCAGTTACAAATATATATATACATATAACCGATTTTTTACCGATTTAATAAATTTTCGGTTGCATGCCCATATCGAATTGAACAGCCTTTCGATTTTCGATTGAATCGATTCGGTAGACCAATTCGATTTTTGGTACTTGATTAATTATGCTATGTTTGTTAAAAAATGGTGGAAAGAAGAAATATGACCACATTTTTTTTTAATTTAATGATTAAGGTTTATAATAATATATATTATTTTATAATTCAATTATTAAATTTTTTTATTTATTTCTTCCGACCAAATGGAGTGTAAATTTAGTTTGGACTGTGAACCAAATTTAGATGACCAAAAAACAAAAATGCATTTAGATTTAGTTATAAAATGCTTTAATATTTTTAAATTTTAAACATTAAAATTCGAAAAGATATTCCAGCCATAACATCTTTGTATTTTTTTATAATTAACTTATAACTTTCGTTAAAATTATGAAAAATAATAATTATAATTGAATATAATTTTTCATAGAAGAATTATGATGGTCATTTTATAAATAATTCATTCTCTTAAAATTAATATTCATGAATTAAACCTACCACATATTATTTGCCAAGAGCAAGATTAATAGGGAAAAAAGAAACTCAATCTATTTTACAAAATGCTTATTTTTTTTTTACTTTTCATCAAATAAAAAACATTTTTAGGAATAAAAAACCATAAAAAAAAAAATCCAAGAAAATTAAAGAAAAAAAACTTAAAAAAAAAAGAAAAGGAGGAAGGACCAATTAGAAAAGTGCAAGGTAGTGGGACACTTGTTTGTTTCAGCTCCTAAATTCCGTCGGCTCGGCTCTCAAGAGCTATAAATATATGTGGCTCCTCGGCTGTTTAATAAGCCTTTTTCTTTTACTATTTCACTAAGCATACTCTCTCTCTTTTTCTTCTTTTGTGATCTTAACTTCTCCCTGGATCTGTGTTTCACTGTTGATCTTTTGCTTTTTTTTTTTTTTATGAACTCTGATTCTTATTTACTTTCAGTCTTCAGGTGAGTCCTAACAAGGTTGAAGTTAATACTGATTGTGTTTCTTGCTTTGTTTAAAACTGCTTACTTTTAGTATGTATGCATGTGAATTTCCAGCTTGTTCTCTTTTTGATTAATAATGATCGATGCTTGCGGTTTGGTTACTTGCGTTACTTAGTTTCAAGTTCTTCTTTTGTTTTTTTTTTCTCCTTTCTTTTTTTTGAATGGTTTATGATTCTAAATTTCTATTTTTGCTTACTGAACAGTAGTTTGCTTGCTTGGTAACTGTTATTTTTCTGCTATTTTCTTATTCTGTATGTTGAAGGGTTGACCTCATGTAACCAAAATAATAATAAGAAAAAAAGGGTTTGGTGCAATCTAAAATGGTATTGGTTTGCTTCAAGTTTAAGCTTTCCAATTCGTACTTCTGTAAAGAGAAGTTGGGGCATGAATTGGGTAATCAACACATTTCTGTAAAGAGAAGTTGCAGTGAAAAGAAGCTTCCCCCACCCCCTAGAAATATTGTAGAGAATGTTGGAATTTTAATTGAGTTGTGGTGTGTGATTGAGAAAGGTGTTTTAATTTGTCCTAATATATTGCCTTTTTAAACACTTGGCAACTCATGTAAAATCTTTTGTGCATTTTTTAGTTTTTTTTTTTCTTTCTTTGATTTGGTTAGGACATTGGGTATTGGAAGCTGAGTATAGAACTTGGGAACATTGTTGTTCTTCTTTCATTGCTATGCTCCCCATTTTGTTTTTCATTACTGGATCACTGAGATTGTCTATCGGGAATAGGGGCAATGCCAATGCTAACCCTTCAGAAATCAAATCATATTGAGCTAAGTTTTCAAAGTACTAACAAATCTTAGTTCCTGGAGAAGACTGTTGGATGTGTGCAAAAATAATTGTGTTTTGAAACCTATTAGATATATTATTATGTCTGATAGTGCTTGCTGAATTGCATTTTCAGGTAAGGTACAATGAGTTTTAAGACGGATTTATCTCTAATTAAAACAGAATTTGATCATTTCATGTCTGATGGTGTTGCAAAATCAGATCATGATAGTGAGGGAACAGCTAGGCAATCTATGCATCATTACAAAGCTGCTTGGATGGATCATTGGAAGCATACCAGTCGAAAACCATCCACTGAGGTTCACAATCGTTTACTGCATTGTCACGGACAAAAAAGAGATGATCATCATGATTCTAAGCAGCATCCTTTGCTTTCTGGGCCTGAAATGGCAACCAATGTTTCGAAATATGTTCAAGGATTTAGACAAGTTTCTGAAGCCAGAACAGTTGACACCATGAAGAAGAGTCTGAAAGCGAATTCAATGAAGTTGGGGAAAGAAATTATAGACAGACAGCACTTTCCTATGTTCAACAATTCAGGGAATAGAGAGAGTGCTATATCTTCAAAGAATAATGCGGGTACTTCGTCTAAGAAGTACCAAATCGATCTAAATGATGGCCTTAACTCTACTACGACAGGGAGAAGTGAGTGGGCTTATCCTGAAATGGAATGTCCATCTAGAGAACGTAAATTTCAGCCTGAAGGCATTTCACGGGTTTCCGAGCAGCTGGTGAAATCTCATGAATTTCTTGAAAAAGACAGCTTAGCTGTTTCAGCATCTTTTCAGGATGATGTTGGGTCAAGTTCTAAAATTATACCATATGTAGTGAATAGTGGAGTAGCTCCAAAGGAATCCTTCACATTTCAACATGAAAACATTGATCAATCAAGCCCTGTTGTAGCATACAAAGAGCACTTCACGGATGCTAAATTTTGCAGCTATTCTACCTTTTGGGTCCATGAGAAGAAAGCTGATACCATTTTCGAGTCCAGCAAACTTGGAAGTTCATTATCTAGGCAGAATGATGCACCTCTATTACTTCATGATCAGTCAAAAAACAATAGTCAGTTATGCTCTTTTCTTAATAAACAGAGTCAAAAGGTGGAAAATAATTCTAGTATTAGATTGCTTCCAAGCTTGGGCTTTCCTGAGGTTATAAAATCAGGAAAAGCATATGATGAACATTCCTTGCTGCCAAGAGTACCTCTTTCTGTTCATGATGTCAAGACTATGAGAATATGTACCACTATTGATTCTGTGGAAGAATTATCCAAAGGTCCTTCCAAGTATTCTCAGACAACTAACAAATTTTTTATTACAAAGAAGACTGGTGTTAACTTAACTGAAGGAGGACAAGTGTTCAGAGATGCCATAGGCTCCCACAATTTGAAGAGAAATATGTTCAAAGAGTTTCTGAGCTTATCTCCCAGTTTCAGTTTCCATGGTCAGCAAGGAGTGAAACTGCAACCTCTAGAAAGCTCCACAGATAGTGAAGGAAAAGACAATGTTGTAGATGTCAGACCTTCTTCTGTTTGTTTAAAGAATGAATCATCAGTTGAAACTGATGCAATGGAATTGGATGTTTTCCAGAAGAGCCATCTTTCAAGTATGTATTTATGTTTTCTCTGTAATCATGAAGTGAATGGAACTTTATATTATAAAGGGATTTGCTAACGAGTGCCCTAAGGGCACTCTTTAAGGTTACTATATCATGTAATTTATTCTCCCAATGCATTGAAATCATCAAATTAACTACCAACTACAACATTTAAATATAAGAATATTTCTATAAATAGTAATTTAACTATCATTAAAGAGTGTCTTAAGGGCACTTGTTAGCAAAATCCTATTATAAAATCCACATTCAGTTACTTTTATATTTACTTGGTCTTTCAGTATTGGTTTTTCATATTTAATAAGTTTACTTTATGTTGCAGATGTGGCTTTATGTCCACCAGATCAGGTAATTCTTGCCATTTTCTATGTGCTTGTAATGGTAGTTTATGGATGATTACTTGTTTGGTTTACAGAGCAAAGTTTTATGAACATGTTCTTGATATTCTATATTTATTGTGTTTTCTTGAAGACTATGGTTTGGTTTGTTATCGACTAACGCAAATAAGGGGTAGGTAGGTGAGGTTATATGTGTTCATTGGTCCTCATCAAAGTAACTTGGGTGCAAATTATGTTGTAAAATCCTTCTAGATAAATAAAAATTTACCTTGAGAACCATTACTAGTAGCAGAAAATTTGTTACATTCTAAGTTAACGGATTGCTGTATCATCCAGCCATTGGTTCCAAGCATTATTGGATTTTAGTGAGCATAGCATGCCATAATTGCATCTCTTTCTATATGAAGAGTCTGTATCACTCTAATTGAGGTGTTAAGTTTTTGATAATTTTGCAGAATAAGAAGCGAGTACATAATTCATCATTATCTGAAACTGAGAATGCTACTGGAGGAGAAGCTGGGGTCAAAATGGCCAACACTGAATTACCTGATATGAATGAAGGGCTTCCTGCACTTTCAGCTGTGGCAAACTCCATAGATGATGGAGGGACAAGTACCTCAAGAACCCAGAGTTTAGATGCAGAGCATCTCCTTTGCCTCACTGAGCAGCCCTCAATTTCCACTGTCGCTGCTTGTCCAGATGTTCCTCTGGGACCAGAGCCAAGCTGCAGATATTTTAAACGTCTCAAGTTGAGCACTTCAGATCCTTTTGCTCATGGTACTAAAAGCTCTAAAATTGGAGAAGTTTCATCCCATGAAAAGGTTAACAAGATCTTCAGCAAAATGATGAATTGCAGCAAAACTAGTTCTGAACCCACAGTAGGTAGAAGCCATGTGAGACCACAACTGGCACTCGATCAAACTGCAATGCTATTAAAGAACGGTGACTCTTCCAATGGTTCAGTGAGGAAAAGTCAAGAAATGTCTCTTTCACATTCTTGGATTCACAGATGGTGTGGTCACAGAACTGCATCTCCAAACAAGAAGCCTGAAGCTTTAGTGCTATGTGAACCACAGAGTTCAAAGGCAACATTGGATGAACTCCAAAAGAAGCAATTTCCAAGCATTGCAGCTATGGCTCTGATGGGGAAGGCCATGAACGGTTTTCATCCTTGTGAATATAGAAGAAGGGGTTCTTTGATAATTTGGAGCACTTGAAGGACTTTGAGGTAATTCTAGTTAAAACTATTCACGGTGGGTAAAGCAAAGTGACCTACAGTCAGATCAGTCAGATCTTTAGCAAGCTATGCTGTTATATTAAGTCAGAATGTTGCCTAGGTATGTTTCTTGCCTGCATACATGACCTTAACATCGAAGGAAAAAGTTTTTCTAGCTGGATCTTACGGAGGCCTTTTGTCTTGAATGACCATTTGGATGGAGGATGAAAGAGGCAATCTCAACAGCTATCACTTTATCTTGCAAGTTTGAAGAACTCTCCATGATATTTCCTGTTTTTGGTCCTCCAAAATTACTTGAAGGAAACAATGCATGGACTCTAGAAATGATAAGAAGAAAAATACAAAACTGGGCTGTGAATCTTCTTCATAAATATATATTCAAGTAAATCATGTAATAATGAAATCAGATATGTGTATGTTACAGTTTCTATGTCACTAAGAGAATATTAGTACGTTTAGAAAAAGAAGAAAGAAAGGTAGGTTCTTATTAAGTTTGCATTTAAGTTGAGTGAGCGCTTTTGTAATTTACGGTTAGTCTAGCAACAATGTGATTACTATTTTGGTGACAGAACATAAACTTCGATCCTGATGGCAACTCATAAATGGAGGTTTTCAGAGAGTTTTTGAATCAAGCAAAAGGCCTCTCCTTTTCGATTATCACATTTTAAACAGTAATGCCCTATTCCTCCCAACATATTAACAAGGATTATCAAGTACTCTTAAATCCCAAGGTTTTTCTCTGAAGTGCCACAAGCCCACAACTTGTAAGCAATGTATTCCCATGACGATTTTTGTTTGAGCTTATTATTGACTTTATGCCTTGCCATTTTTGAACTTTTTTTTTTTTTTTTGTACAGCTTGTTTTTTAGCTAAGAATTAGACCTGCAACCAAAACCCATTGTTATTTTATTTGCACCAGTGATTGGTAATTCTTTCTACTCTACTACCCATAGTTTATTGCTTCCTCTTGATGAAAAGAACAAGATTATAAGTAGCAAAAGTTGTAGATCAGCCAGTCTTGCCATTCAAACCTTATTATTTTGATGCAAATGGCAGAGTTTTGAGGGCTAGATGCACTTAAGTATACAACTTTTATGTAGGTATAAACGATGATATGAACTCTCATGAATCAGGCAGAGGAGTAATTTGCATTAATGATCACAAACTAGGGTTCCACCTTTGATCTGACAACCAGTCTGTTCAAGAGCAGATTCAAAGAAACCTCCTCCATCAATATTGGAGTTCATAGAAGGCGGCGCAAACTGAAGGATTATGTCTCTCAATGTGAGGACGCCTAGTGGACGCTGCGAATCATCAACCTGAAAACTGAAATTGCTTTTAGTCTCTGCTACATTCTTCATGGCTTGCTTGAGAGTGTCGGTTTTCTTGTGAGTGACTAGCGAGTCCATTTTTGGAAGGAATTTGTTTCGTAGATGAAGAATCCCTGCTGATAAAAGAGCCCCCATGTCTCGTTCAATACTAGGATCATCAGAGTCTGGATTGCTAATCTCCATATGAATGAATTCCTCCACGGTTACAATCCTGTAAATAGTAAAAACTGCTTAGGTTTTACTACAAGAAAATGCAGTCTAGCATTGGAAGAAAACATGGCTCACTTTCTATTATTGAAGAGATTGTCATTCTCCATCAGAAGGTAGACATCACTGCTTCTGACACTACCCATAAGCCTTTGAGTCTGTCTGTCAATGACAGCAATTGCACCTATTTGACTTTTAAACAAGATATGAAGAGCCTTTGCTATGCTTTCATCACCATACACAAAATTTACACCCTCATTTTCAAACCTGAATATGAATGCGAAAAACCAAAATTGAGTATGATGAAGAAACTAAGTAATGATTCCTCAAATATGAAACATGTATTCCAGAAGAATTTTTCAGGTAATTTACCCTACCGAAATTCTAATACAGACTTTTCTGCAATACTGTCGAACCATGCGAGTCCATCAGATTGAAGAAGCAGTTGGATAACTGCATTCTACCATAAAGGCAACAAGTTAATGATAAAAACCTTTTTTCAATTAATCAGTTACATTTGCTATGGTGAAACAGCCTGTTTGTCTGGCTTTTCCTGATTCCTATTACCCAATTATATGATTCAGCAAGCTTAGTGTCACGGTCTACAACAACCCGCAAGGTATTGTCCGTTTCGACTCATGATTTCGTCCACAAAAACGCCTCACAGGTTGAAGATGACGTGAATACTTATATACTTAATCAAACTCTAGTACACAACCGATGTGAGATTCATGGCTCCTCTCTAGAAGCATGAGATCCTCTCCACTCCAACGAGGGCTCACTGTCCTCAGTGGTACATCGCTAGTACCCTAGAACCGGCTCTAATACCAAATGTCACAGTCCACAACAACTTGCAAGATATTGTCCGCTTCGACCCATTGGACCTCCACAAAAGAGGTCTCACAGGTTGGTGTGAACATTTATATACCCAGTTGAACTCTACTACACAACCGATATGAGATTCATGGTTTCTCTCTAGAACCATAAAACTCAGTTTGTAGCCTTAAAAGTACCTGTGTAACAAAACCTATGACCTGCAGATTAGATTGCTCGACGACTGGCACAACTTGCACCCGGTGTTTCGAAAGCAGCAGCAGAACATGAAAGAGGGTATCCTCTAAGCGTATAGGGAAAAACGGATTCCATAGGAAAGATTTTGCCAACTCCCCTACCTGGTGTCTTACACAGAACAAAAAACAAAGGCCCCCGATGGTTAAATTCAACAAGAACAAAAGGCAAGGATGCTTTAGTGGTACAATACTGATTTTACCATGAAAGCAATTCGGCAATTCCAAGTAAAAGGAAGTAATAACAAGAGAAAGGCAGAAAAGACCTTTGTGTGACCAATTTCAGGATTCTGTTCAAGCAAGGACAAGAGGCTGCTGCTTTTGCCAGTCTCCTCACTAGCATGGCCTTGAGTTGGGACACGAGCTTTTTCACATTTCTGCAGAAGGGCAGAGAGAGAGAGAGAGAGAGAGAGAGAGAGAGAGAGAGAGAGAGAGAGAGAGAGAGAGAGAGAGAAACAGATGATGCAAGTTGTTGACAATGTGAGTAAAGAAATGTGAAGAAATGAGATTACCTCAAGGGACCAGAGAACCATGGTAGCAAAATCTAGAAAACCAATGTAGCGGTCTGGAAACCTGCCTACTGTGATATCAGGGTCTAAAACATCAGCAATGGGAGCACCAAACGCATTCTTCGTGTACAACAACTCAATTGCATCCTTCACACTGTCCCCAGTTTTCAACTCCACCACTTGCAATTGCAAATAGAAATGAGAAAGAAAGACACAAACAATTGGGTATCAAAAGAAACCAAGTTGGATTCCAACCTTATTTGGAAAAAGAACGATTGTCTGTAAATAATCTATCAATATATATGTCAGAAATGAATTACCAGGTGCGTTTTTTATGCCAGGGATTGAACTGTTAATGGGGATACAATCAAGAAAAAGTTGAAGAGCAGTAGCAGAATCCTTTTCAGGGTTGTTTTCAACGTGATCAACCCCCCTGGCGGTCTCTTCTGCCTCCTTTATTACACCTTCCAGTTGTCGCAAATCTGCTCTCCTCGTTTCTTGCATCGTGATTGAGCTACTATATTCTCTTGTTCACATCCATTGTTGTTTCAGTTATGCCTAACTTTTTCTTTCTCCTCCTATTTCTCTCAGATTCATGCATTTCTGGTACATTTTAATAAGTAAACCAGGCCACGTGTGGAGACAAAACACAACAAGAGTGTCAAAGGTGATCTACCACGTGGAGTGCCTTTCTTTCTTTTTTTTTTGGTTCGTTTTTGGTAGATGTTTTTGTATTCACGAAAGGGCTAAAAATGGCCAAGGCATGCCCTTACAGTCACAGAATTACAAGAATGACCTGCTTATTATTATGTGATGATATGGACATCAAATGGATAAATACAAGCATCAGCCATTCAATCTCTCAAAAGATTTTACTTACTAATATAGAAAGAAACAAAGGGCTGCTAAGCCATCTGATTTATTTTGGGAACTTATTTCTATGACATCCAACAACCAAAATCTATTTTACACTGCATAAAAGAACTTGTAATTTACATAAAAGTAATTGATGGAAATGCAGCTTCGTCTTTTTCTGTGGCAAAATGCTGCAAATGCCATCTTTCAGACCCGAATAGACACAGTCATGACTGCTTTCTATAGGGCACCTTCAATTCCAATCTCTGAGCTGTCCGTCCATGGAAGTATTAAGATCCATTTATATAACTGTACCATCTTCAATTGTTGCCTTCTCCAGTATGATGGTTATTCCTGACCGGATATAAAATCCTTCCTCTGGCCTATCCGCTTCTTGAACATCCTAAAAAAAGAAACAGCAGTTTATTGATATACTTTAATTAATGCAGCCATGTTTAAAGTGGAGGAAAATAGGGATAGTATGCTTACATCCTTGTTCACAATGACCACATCTTTTCCTATCTTAGCATTCTTGTCGATTATGCAGTTCCTATAAAAGCAAATAACATACATCTTTTTCAGAAGACAAGATTCTGATATTTCATTTGATTCTTGAATTTGTTCTCCATGTTAAAGTTTACCTGATTTTGGTATTGCGTCCAATTCCAATCGGGACCTTACCCTCTGCTAGTAGAGATGCGATTTCGGATTCAGTTTGGTAATAGTCTGCTCCCAACATTACTGTGTCCTGTAGATAGGAAGGAGTGAACATGTCCAGTCAAATTGTTATAAAGTTTAAAGGACAATCGGTTTGCTTAAACTGGGAAACCATGAAAATTCACCTGAAGCTCAACGCCATAGTCCAAACGCGAGCGTTCACCTACTATTGAGTGTTGGACACTACATTCTCGCAAGAAGCATCCATGGGAGATTATTGCATCTTTAATCTGCATAAAAGACCAAAATATGAGAAGGAAGAAAACAAAGTGCCACAACTTAAATCCAAAGTAGACAATCATACCCTGCATTTATCAATTTTGGTTGGTGGTAAGTAGAGAGGAGATGTATAAACAGGTGTCTTTGGGTCATAAAACTCGAACTTGGGAAACTGCATAGAGGAGACGAGTAATAGAGGTTAAATTTATTTCAAGGATGAGTGATAAAATCATATATAAGTTTCATGTGCAAAAGGAACATCTAACATAACATCAGAGAATAAGTTATTACAAGTTGCAAAATACTGAGCAGTTTATTAGCATTATAAAGCTATGTTATTCCAACTCTTCATTTTTTTTGAAGTACCCGTGTCCGACGCATAATCGCACATAGGTATGAGGATATGACCCTCCAAATACATGAAAAAACTTAGAAAAAATTGAACATACCCGTATCGGACATATACCCATATCCGACACTCACACCCGAGTTCGAGTGACATAGTTATATCGAGCTATATAAAGGTTGCAACAAGGTGTGTAGGCATGCCATTGTCAGTAAACAAATGACAATATATAATAGCTTTAATTTTTCCTTAAGTTCTTTCAATTTTTTTTTTTTCCCTTAGGTAGCATGAACCAACTGTTTGTCTATCTCCTTTTGTGGAGAATGCTGTGCAAATAGTGCACATTTTTTAGTTAAAGATAGGACAAATTAAACAAACTCATGATTTAGAGACCAAAGGGTAGGAATTCCAACTACGATACTTCTATAACATCAAAACCAACCTCTTCAGTGAGGGCTAAATTGGCTTCATAAAATGACTTTATCGTTCCGATATCTTCCCAGTAGTCTCTGAAAATATATGCCTGTAGTTACGAGAGACATTCAGAACTTAGCGCACCTTTGAATCAATAGTAAGTCGAGTAATTAGATGCTTTAGACATACAGAAACTATGAAGAATATGAATGGCTCGATGGCTCAAATTTATGGTCTAAAAGATACTAAAATCTGGAGAAACATCTTACAGAAATGAAAGTTTTGTTTTTATAGCTCTTACCTGGACATCATGCTCCATCACTGCAGCAGGAATGATTTCAGACCCGAAGTCATTGGAAGTTGGAAATCTCCATCTCAGAAGCTTTAATAATACGTCTGTCTTAAATACATAGACTCCCATTGATGCAATGTAAGGGGATCTCATAGCTTCTTGGGGAGACAACCCTAGAAGTGTGGTATCTGTTTGCTGCAGAGAATCATAAAAGGGAAAAGTGGTATCATTTGAGATAATGATAATTAGTTATATGAGTAGAAAGCAAGTGAATAAAACAGTGTCTTACTGTAATAACATTGATGTCCAAACATGTTTTAACAAAATTTAAAGGTTAAATAGCTGAGAGGTGGAATAAACTCTTGCATGCACTTTAGATTTTCAGCAGAAAGTAAATGTCCATATTTTCTTTCCTCATAAGATATATCAAATAGTTTTTCAGTAACAGGTACACAAAGTGATCCA
The DNA here is from genome assembly GCA_030761205.1 of Fremontodendron californicum. NCBI lineage: Eukaryota > Viridiplantae > Streptophyta > Magnoliopsida > Malvales > Malvaceae > Fremontodendron > Fremontodendron californicum. The sequence continues at coordinate 34,658,951 of JAULJL010000007.1, forward strand.
GTGAGAGTCAAGTATTTAGTAAGATATATGCAGCTATGCAGGAACCTACCAAAACTTTCCTTCAAAGTCGCAGCATATGATATATTTTACATAGGACCCTGTTGAATATTTTTGTTCCTTTTGAATGCTGAATTTCAGAAATACATAGGAAACAGGAAATTAACAGGACAGCAGGACTAAGCACGAGATCTTCATACTGCTTACCATTGCTTTCAAATCAGCACCCTTTGGTTTTTCAGCAAACTGGACAATACGGCCCCTGCCATCTACCTTCACCAGTCCATAATCAGATGCACGACTGTAAAGTAACCCATTATCCATTGTCAGGCTTTTTAGATGAATTTTAAGATTTGTCAATAGAAAGTTAAAATACAGAAAGACAGACACAAACGCAAATCAACAATGTTTGTGCTGCAAAATTGTACTAAAGAGATAATTTCATCCAATGACTGTAAACCATGAAACTTGTCCTAATAGGGAACAACTATAGAAGGTATATATCCAACATAAACAACTATATTATTAAGATGAGAGAAGATCAAAAGACCTGTTGTCCACCGTCACACATGAGATTGTAATATCAGCATTTCTGTCAATGTGACTCTGTTATACATTGCAAATAAGTTGGTTAGGCTTTTAGCAATGCCAGAAAACATGAGTCCAATCGAGTAAAAGTAATCAATACCTGTAGAAATTCCATATAATCCATTCGATAGAGATGATCCCCACACAAGATCACTACATTCTCAATGTTCCTATTCTTTGCATCCTACAAGAATAAACTTGATTTATCACATTTTATTTCAGGTTGAAAGAAATGTGAACTACATGAATTCCAGGCCATTTTTATCAGTGCTTGTTTGAGATGATATTAGAAAGGGAAATAGAACTTTCAGTTCCTACCTCAAATACCCATGTAAATTGCCTCACAGCATCTGCGGTTCCTTGGAACCATTTCTTCCCTGCCTCTCCCGATGTTTGAGTGGCTGCCAGAACCTGTTAACCAAGTGAGATTTGCTCAAGTAATATAATGATGAAAGAATCCTTAATAGAATTACTACAGATCATATATGATCGGATATAAGAATTCCCTAAAGAAAGTTCAACTTGAGTTTTGCACTAGTTATACTAACAAAGAGGGGGCAATCTTTCTATCTCCTAGAAAACATCACAGTTATTCTGTTTCGTGATTGATCATCAATATTCAACAGGAAATTTAATTAGGAAATTCTTTTTTCTCTTCTCTTGATACAAAATCAGCACCTAGCCATCTTACTCTACCTGCTGAATCAGTGGAAAGTTACAAATAGATCTTTATTAACCTTAAGGATATCATACCTCCACAAACCCATCTCCAAAATTGATACCATTGCCATAATACGTGCGCGCAAGGTGACGATTAAGGGAAGCTGAGTTGAATTGGGTCAATACAAAAATCTTGTTTATCCCACTGTTGATACAGTTGCTCATTGGAATGTCTATCAGCTTATAGCATCCTCCAACTGGAACCTAAAGATCATATTCACATAAAATTCATTCACCACAGTTAAAACTGATAACAAGATGGTCTAGAAGATTCAACGTAACAAGAGAATCTAATTTAAGTTAAAAGAATCAAATTCTGCATCAAACATATACTCAAATATCATTATAGTAAAGGGGTAATTCTGTTCATCAAAATGAGCTTAGCATAAGAGAATTTATATATGTCCTTACAGCAGGTGTAGCCGCCCTTCTAGTAAGTGGAAAGAGATGAGTCCCTTGACCTCCTCCCAATATGATTGAAGCCACATTTTTGGGGTCAACTCGTCGTCTCTCAACCAGACGTGGTTGTAAGGTCTAAAACCAAAATCAAAGAAAAAGAACAAGACTTTACCAAAGAACCATTGCAGAAGTCTATTTCTTTTAACAGTAAATTACGAAAATGGTCATGATCTTACAAAAAAGAATAGATGCAAAAACAAAACCATCTAGGGATAAAAAAGGAAAAAAAAAAGGTTAAGGAAAGAATGAACATACCACGGCTTCTCTGGGAGTATTTGATGTGAGAACAGCAAAAGCACCAGTTTTGATCTCCTTTTCTTTCTTATTATCTGTTCTCAAGCTGTTTGCCAGCTGATTGACCCAAACACTGTTATTAAGACTCCCTCTTATTCTCTCCCCCAGAAATGTATTATCTCCATTGCCAAAGCCACTTTTTCTTGCATTCACCAAATGAGAGTTGGCTTTCAAGGCCACACAACAAGAATCCATTAAACTTCCTGGCTGGTAGTAAGGAATGACCCAAATGAAACAGAGGATGGATCAGATAATAAGAGACTCACAAACCGGTGAAGTCCTCTAATCTAAGTAACCAAATTAAGTGTAGATCACATAAAGATATCGAGAGAGTGAGAGAAAAAAAAGGAAGGACAGTTGTGTCAGATACTCAAAGGTACACTGGTAGATACAGAATATAATACACAGGACTAAAATCAAAGTAACCCCAAAAGTAAGTTACTGAAAAGAGGCTAAATGACCGGATCAGATCAAAGTATTTAACTTAAATAACCCAGATTGCAAAACTCCCAAAGAAGCAAAATTTTCAATGACCCAGAATCCAAAGAACCACTTTTTTTAACCAAAAAAAGAGAGAGTATATATAGAAAGATCAAAGGAGGAAATAACAAACCAAGTGAAAGTTGTCGAATTGGATTCAGAGAAGTAATCAAATGAGCTTTGTAGTGGTTGAGGAAGGAAGTCCAGGTAAAGATTCAGATGGAAAATGAAATGTGTGATGAATGTTGAAGGTGGTGGTTAACTGGTTATAGCTAGCTTTATTGGCTTGTGAGCCTTCACGAGAAATCCTGCAACCTGGTATTTATATCGGCTTTTTTATACTAATATAGCCAAAAAAAAATTAAACCCCAAATTACCTATACTTTTAGATTATTTCCCAAAATGCGCTTGTTTTAAAATTAGCTGGGAAATCGCCACCCCCCATGGCGATTTCCCAGCATAAAAAAATTGATTTTGGCTAAAAATACCAAGGGAAATCGCCATGGGGGTGGCGATTTCCCTTGGTATTTTTTTCAAAATTTGATAAAAATACCAAGGGAAATCGCCACCCCCCATGGCGATTTCCCTTGGTATTTTTAACCAAAATTGTAAAAAGAATGAAGGGAAATCGCCATGGGGGGTGGCGATTTCCCTTCAGTAATTTTTTTTTTTTTTTTTAATAAATCAACAAATTTTAATTTTTTTTAATTTGTAAATTTTATTTTTTTAATTTAAAAATTATAAATTAAATTAAGTTTCTTATTAAATTTAAATATGGAAAATTTTATTTCTTATAAAAATGAAAAAAACAAAATAATATTTCTTCTTAAATTAAAAAAATCAAAAATAATATTTGTAAGTTTTGTTTAAAATTTTGTAAGTTTTAAAATTTTGTAAGTTTTGTTTTTTAATTTTAAATTTTATAAATTAAATTAAAATAATTTTTTATAATTAAAAAAAAAATTCGTAAGGTAAATTTTATTATTTAAAATTTATGAACAAATTTTTTTAAATTTTGTTAATTGATTTGTATTAGATAAAAACAAAAAACAAACAACAAAAACTTGCATTACATTTTCATGTCCATCAAATGCTGGAGAAAATATTGGAACTTGATTCTTTCTGCAATGGATAAGACTGATGATATAGGTTTTTAGACAGGTTTCAGCTATTTTCCTGTCCATCAAATGCTGGATAAAATATTGGAACTTGATTTTTTCTGCAATGGATAAGACTGATGATATAGGTTTTTAGACAGGTTTCAGCTATTTTCCAGTCCATCAAATGCTGGAGAAAATATTGGAACTTGATTCTTTCTGCAATGGATAAGACTGATGATATAGGTTTTTAGACAGGTTTCAGCTATTTTCCAGTCCATCAAATGCTGGAGAAAATATTGGAACTTGATTTTTTCTGCAATGGATAAGACTGATGATATAGGTTTTTAGACAGGTTTCAGCTATTTTCCTGTCCATCAAATGCTGGATAAAATATTGGAACTTGATTCTTTCTGCAATGGATAAGACTGATGATATAGGTTTTTAGACAGGTTTCAGCTATTTTCCTGTCCATCAAATGCTGGATAAAATATTGGAACTTGATTTTTTCTGCAATGGATAAGACTGATGATATAGGTTTTTAGACAGGTTTCAGCTATTTTCCAGTCCATCAAATGCTGGAGAAAATATTGGAACTTGATTCTTTCTGCAATGGATAAGACTGATGATATAGGTTTTTAGACAGGTTTCAGCTATTTTCCAGTCCATCAAATGCTGGAGAAAATATTGGAACTTGATTCTTTCTGCAATGGATAAGACTGATGATATAGGTTTTTAGACAGGTTTCAGCTATTTTCCAGTCCATCAAATGCTGGAGAAAATATTGGAACTTGATTTTTTCTGCAATGGATAAGACTGATGATATAGGTTTTTAGACAGGTTTCAGCTATTTTCCAGTCCATCAAATGCTGGAGAAAATATTGGAACTTGATTCTTTCTGCAATGGATAAGACTGATGATATAGGTTTTTAGACAGGTTTCAGCTATTTTCCAGTCCATCAAATGCTGGAGAAAATATTGGAACTTGATTCTTTCTGCAATGGATGAGACAAATGATGGGATTTATCAATGACATTTTGCATTGAATAAGTTATAACTTTTTCAGTCAAATAGTCAAAGGATGGGATTTGTTATCTGGTACAACATAATGAACCATTATAAATTCATAATACTTATGAAGGTTTACAATACCCCCATACAACAGTTTTTCAATCAGATTTTTCCTGAGTGCTAAAACCTCCTCATTCTCATTCTCATCCTTCTATATTTCTTCTTTCTTTTGCTACACAACATGAGCAATAGAGCGATCGCATTGGTCTACTATAATGGCCAAATTCATAATACTGACGAAGGTGCTACCTTTGATTGTGAACGTCCAAAAAGTTTTCGTGTTGAAGACGACGTCACATTAGAGGAACTGAAGCTGCAAATTCATACAAAAATTAAAGCTGGAACTAGAAAAAGAGTTTCAGAGGTTAAGTACAGGCATCCTCTTTCTATTGGTGAAGGATGTGTCCGATATAGAACATTTCCACTTGAAGATGATGATGATGTCAGATGCATGTTTTATGCTCATGAGACATTTGCAAATGTTGGTGTCCTTGAGTTATATGCTGACATAGATGATGTTGACGATGATTGCGGCCCTTCAAATGTTCGCACAACAGAAAACTTTCCCATAGAAGATTATGATTCTGGGTCGTTCTATGTTGACACTACATACGACGTTCCCACAGAAGAAGTCGTGCCCTTATCTCAAGCTACAACTTTTCAGACTTCATTAGTCTCACAAACCCTAATTCCTACTACCCTCGAAGATGAGCCAGCTGGTGTTGATCCTGTTCGTCCACGTGGAGTCCATGGTGAAGATGTTGGTGAATTTAGTGAGCAAGAAGATGATGCTGAATTCGCAAGTGATGACAATACTGATTCTGACCCAGACGTCGTCCCTGCTGAGATCAACACTCATGGAGATATCAACACTCATCGAGATATTCCCCCATATCAGGCTGCATCCCATATGCATACACTGGATCTGGAGGCAATGCATGTGCCGGAATTTCCAGAGTATGTTCATACATTAGCTACGCCTCTGACATTTGATCCATCTGCACTTGATCTGTGTGTTGGGTTACAATTCCCAACGAAAGAGGCTGTGGTTTCAGCTATCAAGCACTATAACATCAAAAACTCTGTAGATTACAGAGTAATTGAATCTGAGCCGACGAAATATTATGCCAAGTGCTTAATGTATGGGAATGGGTGTAATTGGAGAATAAGGGCAACTTTTATGAAGAAGAAACATCTATGGGAGATTAGAAAATATGAAGGGCCTCATACTTGCACATCGGCGAGGATTTCACAAGATCATTGCAAGTTAGATTGTAACATGATCTGCTCATGCATTTTGTCATTGGTCCAAGCAAATCCGGAGATTTCCGTTTCAGTTTTGATCGCTGAGATGCGAATCCGGTATGGATACATGACCTCCTACAAGAAAACATGGCAAGCAAAGCAAAAGGCAATTGTTCGAGTATTTGGCGATTGGGAAAGATCGTACAATGAGCTACCTAAATGGTTAGGTGCAATGCAACATTTCGTGCCTGGTACAATTGTGGAATTGCAAACGATACCTGCATATCACGGTGATCGATTGGTCCAAGGTAAGAGAATATTCCATCGACTATTTTGGACATTTAAGTCGTGCATTGAAGGGTATCCGTATTGTAAACCAATTGTGCAAATAGACGGTACTTTCTTATATGGAAAATACAAAGGCACATTATTGTTAGCTATTGCACAAGATGGCAATCGAAACATACTGCCAATTGCCTTTGCCATTGTGGAGGGTGAGACAACAGAGGCTTGGTCATTCTTTCTCAGTAACTTGCGCAGACACGTGACAAAACAGCCTGGCATTTGCTTGCTGTCTGATCGACATGAAGCCATCAAAGCTGCGATTAGACGCGATGGTGGATGGAATCCTCCACATGCATATTCAGCGTACTGCATTCGACACATTGCAGCGAACTTTATGAAAAAGTTTAACAATAAGGAATTGCGTCGACAAATTGTTAACATGGGTATGGAATCAAATCATAGTTATTTTATCTCTTATATTTCGTTTAGCATATAAAATAATATTGAAATTCATAAGTTTTTTGTTTTTAAATTTATTAGGATACGAGTTGAGGCGACCGAATTTTCATTTCATGTATGACAATCTTCGTGGAGAAAATGCTGAGGCGGCTAACTGGCTTGATAGGATCCCCAAGGAGAAGTGGGCGCAGTCATATGATCAAGGAAGGCGTTATGGCCATATGACAACCAACCTAGCTGAATCTATCAATTCGGTGTTGAAGGGAACGCGTCATCTTCCCATTACTGCTTTAGTGCAATCAACATATTATAGGTTGGCTGCACTTTTTGTTAAGATGGGGAACAAACAAATTGCCATGATGGAGGGAGGGCACACATATTGTGAAACAGTCACACAAGCTATGCAAGAAAATCGCACGAAAGCTAACTCCCACATTGTTCGTAATTTTACGCGAGCAAATCAATCTTTTCTGGTTGAAGAGTTAGTTGCTCCACAAGAGGGTGTTTCTGCAATGAAGTACAAAGTCAACCTCAGTGACATGTGGTGTGATTGTGGAAAGTTTCAAGCACAAAGGTTCCCTTGTTCACATGTAGTTGCTGCCTGTGCACATGTCCATGTAGATTGCATGCAATATGTGGACAAAGTCTATAAACTGGAAAATATATTGAATGTTTATAGACATGAGTTCGAAGCTGTTGGAAATGAAGGTTACTGGCCTCAATATGATGGTCCAGAAGTGTGTCCCAATCAAGAAATGCGGAGAAATCCACATGGTCGGCCAAAATCAAGTCGTATTCGTAATGAAATGGACCTCAGGGAGAAAGGCCAACCAAAACGTTGTGGATTATGCAGAAACGGAGGTCATAACCGTCGAAATTGTCCGCAACGATTTGGCACATTGGGGGAGACTTCGCATCAACAATAAATGAATTACATGTTTTTCTCAACTTATCATGTACTTTGGATTATAAGGGAAAATGTAATGCAAGTTTTTTTTGTTTGTTTTTTGTTTTTATCTAATACAAATCAATTAACAAAATTTAAAAAAATTTGTTCATAAATTTTAAATAATAAAATTTACCTTACGAATTTTTTTTTTTAATTATAAAAAATTATTTTAATTTAATTTATAAAATTTAAAATTAAAAAACAAAACTTACAAAATTTTAAAACTTACAAAATTTTAAACAAAACTTACAAATATTATTTTTGATTTTTTTAATTTAAGAAGAAATATTATTTTGTTTTTTTTCATTTTTATAAGAAATAAAATTTTCCATATTTAAATTTAATAAGAAACTTAATTTAATTTATAATTTTTAAATTAAAAAAATAAAATTTACAAATTAAAAAAAATTAAAATTTGTTGATTTATTAAAAAAAAAAAAAAAATTACTGAAGGGAAATCGCCACCCCCCATGGCGATTTCCCTTCATTCTTTTTACAATTTTGGTTAAAAATACCAAAGGAAATCGCCACCCCCCATGGCGATTTCCCTTGGTATTTTTAGCCAAAATCAATTTTTTCATGCTGGGAAATCGCCATGGGGGGTGGCGATTTCCCAGCTAATTTTAAAACAGGCGTATTTTGGGAAATAATCTAAAAGTATAGGTAATTTGGGGTTTAATTTTTTTTTTGGCTATATTAGTATAAAAATGCCTATTTATATCTGTATAAAATACTAAAAACAAATGTATCCTAAATAAATGTGACCTTGTTTCTCTTCAAATTGCCACTCAATGCCACTCAGTTCTCAACCCAAGTTTCTAGTCTCTGCTTACATAAAAGGGAAGCCCTTATTAGTCAAACACCTGTCCATTTCAACTTTCAACCCATAAATTTAGAATTAATAAAAGAAAATTAAATAAAATAAATAGATATGTCATTGTCAGTATGTCACATGTTTAAACTTTTAGATTTTTCCCCCTTCTCTACTCTCTAGAATCCAGCTGTTGATTTCTTGATTATTTGCTGGCGATGAAAAATGTTTTCACGGCTCTGTTTGCATCCTGGAAGACTCATTTGACGGTTGACATCAACATATTTCCTGCCCACTTGGACATGTTGCTAGTTAACTGATAATGAACCTAGTAATCTTCAAAACTGTGATTATGAGCTTCTTAATTAATCATCAGTGTACAAGTTGTATACCTCTTTATGTAAGAAATTTGCCCCCATTTAATCAGATTTAAGTGACTGCATGATTAATTATGAGAGCCAGTTGGTGCTCTGAACTATCATAAAGAGGAGGTTTTTTGGTCTAAATTCATAGACAGAAAGTTAATAAAAAAAAAATTCTGGGTAAATTTAAAGTTGTAAAAGTTATTACTATAATATATGGATTATGCTAACTCTTTAAGTTATTAAATATAATAATATTTTTTATTAATGTACTGAAAATAATAAATAAAATTGTCAACTTTTATATTTAATACAAATAATATATTAACTAACCTTAAAAAAATATCCTAAGACACTCTCGTTAACAAAACCCATAATATATATACTAAGATTGAATCAGTATATAAATATATTGGCTATTTAGGAAAAATGTATATATTTCAGGTTTTTGGCATCAATTTTTTTTTTATCAATAATATAGTAATTTAATGTTTTTCTGTCATGGCTTTTTGAAGGTTCAAATCCTAATTGATGCAAGAATTCATTTCTGACAATTTGGTGGGAAATCCTTTTATAAACCAGGTGACATTTTATACTATCATCATGGAAGAGAAATTCAATCGAGCCTTTGTTGTTTTTTTGCCATAAATGCAATGCAAATTTGAGGTCCACATAAGGGTGAATTTCCATTTTAGAATAAACTGGTTGGTTCCCATAATTTTCAAGCTAGTACAAGGGCAGATTTCAAAGAGAACAAACTATACTGGGCCTCCATGATTGCTGGTTTGAGAATCTAATTGAAATACTCAAGCTTTGTTTCCATTTAGTTAATGCACCAAGATAACATATTTGGAGAAACATCCAATCAAGACAGGGTAAGTTTATTTGTACATTTTGTTTCTCGTGATAACCAAGTATTGTTCTTTTTTGGGTACATATATAAAAGGTTAAAGCGTAGAGGAAAGTAGAGGAAGAAATTCGCAAATATTGGAGATTGAATTCCAACCATGCTAGAATACAACTATTAAAGGAAGTGTGTGAAACATTTGAGTTAAGCCATTGGGTTCCTATTCCTTTTCTTTTTCAATGCTAGAAGAAATGCCATGCTTTTTAATCAGAAAGACAGCCAATGCAATTTCTGACTGTACTTGTGCACAGCATTGTCAGAATTCACCTTCTGCTTCCAGGATTTTGGAGTTTTGAAATCATTGATTGCAATTTGATTAACCTGAACGGTTTATATGAACATTTTTGCTAATTTCTTGAGCACCATTTTGGCTATAGTTGATTACCTAAAACCATTTTCCTTTTTGGTTTCTCAAATCTCAACTGATTTCGTTGCAATCATCTTTGGAACTTGAATAGTTATTTACATCAAAACGAATATACGTACTTTATACATACAATAATGAAAATTAAAACCAACCAAGAAAAAAAAAGAAATAAAAAGGTTCCATTATTGCTGCAAAGAATATCTTGAAAGAAGAACATATATTCGATCTGTTCATTATTTTATTTTTTTCCATACATTATGATTCACAGGAAAAGAAAACGTTGCAAATTTGCACACTGCTCTTCATCATAAACAGGACAATCTTTGCACTGGCATTTGGCAATGAAATAGTGAAATCTGATCAGAGCATGCACATTTAAAAAAAAAAAAAAAACATTAAAATGATCTGATGGAATTGCATGTGTGGGGCCTAGTAGTTCATGTCCAAACAAGGAGATTTTTCAATCATGAATTGTGCTTACCAACCTCTAGATTTTGGACCGATGCATCACCTAACCTCATTGACGGTTCTTATTTCATGGAGCAGAAACACCCCCATGTCGTTCCTTGACTTTATCCCATGTGCCCCGTCCATCCATATCTTCCTCTGCAGCTGTGGGGGAGTCCTCCTTACAAATCTTCTGTTTTGGTCCCCAATCTGCAAAATTCATTGATATTTGTTTCATCTTTCAGTTTTTCACCGTATACCCTTTGGTTTCCTCCACTTCATTTCTTATTTTCAAACGCAAAATAATGGTAAGTTTTTTGATTCAACGGACCAACTTTTCTAGCTTTCTATCTTCTATATAGCAAGCAGCAAGTGCAGCTTTAAATTTGTCTTCGGCCTCTTTAGCATTACTTCTAACACAGCTTTTGAGGTCAAAATCTGTTTTTTATCGCAAACGCAATGCTAAACAGATAAAAAAATTTGACTTCTGCTGTTGAAACCATGGTTTGAAAAGCTAACCCAAAAAATATAGTTTTTGGGATTTAAAAGCTAGCTTTTGGATAAAATGACTTTATTATCCTCACATCTCTACACTTTTATTATTTTAAACATATATTTTTTTGACATTTCAATTTCCTACAACACTTTTTCACAGCAATACTAAACACTTAAAAGTTTTTAAACCACATTTTTTCACCACACTTTATAAACACATTTTTTCCAACTCAAGTTTTTTTCAACTCAAATTTTTTCCAACAACAATGCTAAACTAGGCCTTACTCTCTAAGCTGAAGAACTGTTTTGGTTAACAAAAAATGTGATTCACAGTTTCAGTACTCTCTGATACAGTATATAGGTGATTGATAACTAAATATAATGAAAGGGACACCTTGGCCAATTACGCTTTGTGATTTGATCAAATAATAAGACGAACTCAATCAATCTAGGAAAATCGAAAGCATATGAATTATGAAGGCGAAGCTGATAGGTTCTTTGACTCTTGTGATGTTTGAAGTGGGGGAATGGTTCTCTTGACCGTACACGTGGCTATTGATTAACGGATGCTAGTTGTAAGAAAAATGGAAATTGGCAATTGAAAAAACTAAAACCGTTGATTATTAATCAATAAAAATCATAATAATCTCCGCTTGATCGTTTCTAGTCGTCTTAAGTGGAAGTTGGGGTCCCGGCAGATGTGAAAAGATGATGGGAAATGGGCATTGGCCCATAAAAGATCAGTGGCATTGGGACGACCCCTCTAAGAGGAACTAACTGATAAGGAGAAGTGCCCAAGGCCCAGAAATGTAAAACAAGAAGTAAAATGGAAACAACAACGTATTATATGACAAAATTTCACGTGGGATGCTGGTGAACCAAGGGTGCAAACTCCACTTTCATGAGATATATATCATTAGAATATCTTCTCTCTCTCTTCATATATGAACCACAAATGCCAATGGCAACTGGCAAGTTACTAAAGCCAACACTGACCAAAATCATGGCAAACAAACGTTGGATCCTATTTGATCTTGCATCTTCTTTATAAGCTTAATTTGAAAGTCCTCGAGCTGACTTGCACTATTAACAGGAAGGAACAGAAAAAAAAAAAAAAGGGAAGAAAGAATTTGAAAATTGGCAAACATAGTTAAGGTTTAGGTATTCACTATCTCGAAAAGACCTATTACCTTTTAGTCGGGCCATTGAGGTCCGAATTCGTGGCCATTGGCACGAGTAAGTTATATATATATATATATATATATATATATATATATATATTTGGTATAAAAAAAGTGACGATTTGAAAAATTTCAAAAATGTCATTTTTTAAAATTAATTACATAAATAAAAATCAACGGAATTTGTAAGTTATGTATATGACTATATGGACAGCTTTGATTCGGAAAAGTAGTTCTAAAACCAACATCCCAATAGTTTTCCGTATCAGCATATGTCATGTTTGTTGATCACTATTTCCACTGACCTCTCCACACCTCAAATCATGAGAGCGAGTGAAAAAATGGTTATTATTTACCATAGGTTATGAAAAGTCATATATTTCTTGTAGTGGATTTTGGTATTTGGACAACGATTCATATGGGTTCTTTCACAAACCCATTTCTTACGGGCTTCACCTTGTTCAGTTGTTTGTTATATTTCTCAACTCACCTAAGTAAATGTATCCCGGCTACAATCTGCAAGCAGAAATGACCTGGATTTGGATTGGTCATGACTCACCCAAAGTCTTAAAACTAGAAGAAACTGGCTCATTTTCCATTTCATAGTTTCATTTACAGGTAAAAGGGCTAGGCCTTTTAGATTCTGAATGATGACGCTTTTCAATAGTAAAATAGCCAAGGACCCTGTAAGGCTTCAATACAACTTAAATCAGACAAAAGCCAAAATGGATTCTAATAGAATTTGTCTTCTTACAATGTAATATGGGAGACAAGATATTAAAAGTTCCATGGGAAGCCTTATAGATTCTGAATCTTGTTATCCTTTCAAAATTTTCAACCCATTTCCTACAAATAATGCTTCCCAAAGTTTCTACAGTCGCATTTCCTCAAAATCCCACAGAATCTCACTACACAGAGAGAGGAGCTGGCATCTTAAGCCAGAAAGTCAAAATAGCCATTCAGTTGGCCTCAAATTTCCTCACCAAATATCCATATAAAACAAAAAATATAAAAATGACAATGCAATATGACATTTTAAGATTAAAAACACTAAACCACATATCAAATCCTCATTTAGACAACAAATTTAGGAAAGCTGAATAGCCAAACACATGCCAACGAAATCTGAAAAGTATCCATTAAACCAGAACAATAACAAGAGACAGTAGCTCAGACATTCTAGAAAGAAGTCGCTTAAGGGAGTTCTCTATTAAAAAAAATCATTTATAGAAGTCAAACTCAGCAAAAGGCAAATATAGAACTAATTAAGCAAAAATATAACAAAAGATCTTAGGTGTTTGTTGCCCTAGTGTAAATCTGCTGGCTCGAATGGGCAGACACCAACCTAATCAATCCTCTTGCCATCAAATCCCTTATAGCCTTCCTTGCAAGTGATCCGTTAATCTGTGAGGTGTATGCAAAACCATATCAGGCATAATAACAGAATGCATGCATCTACAAAGCGGACATATATATATAATGTGGCAACCCAACTCAGGACCAACATCTTGACTCTATTTTCATTTTTTTTGGTAATAACAAGTTAAGGGTGCACTCCCCCATATCGGCCTTATGCATTCAGTATTTTACTCCTAGAGTGCTCCCCATAAGGATCAAACCCAAGTTGACAAGGAAAGGGAGCACCTCCCCTGGACTAGCCCCTTGTGGGTAACATCCTCACTCTACCACAAGTGTATGAACGTATTTTTTCACATAATATACATACAGTAATCAGACAACAAGAGTTTATGATAAAGGTACTTTAGATTGCCATTCAATGTTTTTAGCTGCCCTTATGATACCACTCTATTTCTGTTAATATCCATTCACTAGAGAATAACAAAACACCAGGATAAATCCCTGAAACGAATCCCATCATCCAGCTTCAAACTAGGGTACCTAAATTCATCTATCCATGTAGCAACCAGTAACTAACTATCTAACTACATACCACGGTTGCAATGCTAAAAAATCCTACCAAATATTTCAGTTATGATTTTATTTCCTAAGACAACAAGCAGAGTACGAACAAGACATATGACCAAATAAACACCTTAGATCTCCACTTCCAGACAAAAACAACAACATCAAACTAAAATAAAATATTATCACAAATGCAAATCATCCAGCAAAACTATCTACACACAAAAGGGAAAGTACATAACCAAAACAAATGATTAACATAAAAAGAGGTAAAAGTGAAAAATACCCTCAAACGATCAGAGAGAATAGAGGGAGTGATGAGCTTATATTTAGGAGCCTCAGAAAGAAGCTTGTCATAAGTAGCCTGATCAAACAGCACCATGTTGTTCACCTTCTCCTTTTGCTTTCCCTTGCTCCACTTCTGTTAATACCAAAAAAAAAAAAAAAACTCACTTCTTATCTGATAAATGCAGAAGAATCAACCTCATTAAATGCATATTAAAAGAAAATTATAATACAAAGAAATGACCTTCTTCTTCTGCTTCCCACCTCCAGACTTTGCAGGCTTGGAGGAAGGAGGAGGGGCCTTGTCTTTCTTTGGTGCCTGCAAAAGCAAACCAAAAAAAAAAACACAAAATTAAGTTAATTACCAAAATCTAAAACAAACTTGGCTTTAGTTTTTCTTAGTGCGAAAAAAGAAGAAGATAAATCAGATGAATTGAAGAATGATGAGAGGAAGATAATCGGATAAACATACCATGTGATCTGCTCAAAGTGAAGAAAAAAAAGGAAAAAAGAGGAGGCGCAGTTTTCAGTTTCGGACTTTTGGTTTTAAGTGCGGTGAGAGCATTTTTAACCCTAGGGTTTGGTCGCTGCTGCCTGAGATCTGCGAACGACGTCGTTCTATGTGAACCCTAGGTTTTCAGGGTTTTTTTTTTTTCTTTCTTAAACTAGTGTCGGCTTTGGTCCACTGTTTGGCTACACGGGCTCACCAGGTGACAAACAAGATAATAGGCCCAAAGCAATAAAGATGAAACAGGCTTAATTTCAGCAGGCTAAAAAGATACGCAAAACTTGGTCTCCCAGACAACTTTTTGTTTTAAATGTTAACAGATACCTAAATTTGTCTATTTTATCTTATCCTAAATTCCTAATGTCTAAATTTAATGTTACCAATCACACGACAGTTGGCTTGTCAATGTATTTTTGTACTTGCCAAGTACTATATTCCCATTTCATAGTGATTTTTTTGGGTGAAATAATAGATTTTATTTTTCATTATTTCCCATTTTAATTAATGAAAGCAGGGGAAAAAATTCACCTTATGAAGTTCAAAAATAAACTTTAGATTACACAAAGCATTCACTGAATTTCTATAGTAATAGTGCCTTGCGCTCTAATATCTTCTGAGGAATTGAGATGAAGAGAACTCCATTCTTGAGCTAAAATTGATTAGTGATTAATGTACATTGAAGTTAATTTATAGCTAAAATTGAAATGTTCTTAAATTGATTAAAAGAAGGTAAAATGATGTGAACAAATTTTAACCACAGATTTGTTCAGTCTATGATGAAAGTTATGAACATCTCCACCATTTTTAAGCAGTAGAGATGATTTTTTCCCCTCCTTTTGAACGGAATATTCATTAACCGAAGCATAGAGAAGAACTACTATTATTTTCCCAATAGATTCATCGAAGAACAATAAAAACAAGCATCATTAATTATTTCAATTTATAAAACAGCTAATTTGGTTGCTTTAGAAGCATCCATTAATTAATTACCACTGGCTAGCAGCAGTGATAACAACATTTATTTTTGGCTTCATACTAACAGTTCTACAGTACATAATGATGACGAAGATCAATTAGATTTTTTGATTTTTGATGATTTTATTCAGCAGAATCTGCAGAAACAAGTCCATCCCCCACAGTATCCACCATGCTTGGCTTTCTCCCAATTCTTGCACTGCCTGCTGCAGTGGCTAGAAATTATACACAATCCGGACCATGTTTGGCTCGGCCTTACACATTTTGCTTCCACCAACCTCACCTCTGCAAAATATCCAATCAGTATCAAACAAATCAAGAATGATGCTATAATTTAAAAAAACCAGAAAAAATTTACATTACTTATGGCAAATTAATAGCTTTGAAGTTAAAGGAGTGGAACAAATTATATACTCTAATTTTCACACTGTCACTCAAATCATACAAACAATTGTTGGGTAACTAGAAACTATGTTTTTAAGACGTGGGATGAGTGTCAGATCCGTGCATATTGTTGCATATTGTTGGGTAACTAGAAACTATGTTGTTAAGATGTAGGATGAGTGTCAGATCCGTGTACGTTTCATAATCGAAACAACGTAAATTACAAATGGAAAAAAATTAAAAGTACTAACCTGTGTTAGCAAGAAAGATGAGGACAAATAAGATTGCAACTAAGTAAGCAGGTTTAAGAGTAGCCATGTTTTCTTTCAGCTTTAGAGTATTATTAATGATGTTTTCAGTGGCACAGCATTGGATGCAAGATTATGGGTATTTATAGCCAATTTAACTTCAGCTCATCTCTAGCTATCTAATTTGTTCAAAATATTGCTTTGGAACAAGATTAGCGGAAAATAAAATTTGTAAACAAATGAAGTCAGAAGGTAATAACCTTCGGAACATGCAAGAAGCAACAAATTCAGAGTTCTTTATTTAAGTTTCAATTATTCTAATTCTCATGATTTTATCATTTCCTTGATTTTTGGGATTTGTCTTTCTTGGATCAGTAATGCATTGCTGTAATGCTGTCTCGATTATTGTATTTTTCTCAAAAGAAAGAATTCGAAGCTTGACCTTGATTCATCAACCTTAATTTTCCCCTCTTTCTTGAATCCAATTGACTGGATTATAAGAGAATATTGAGAGCATTCTTAATTTCTTGGATCACTTTTACTGGAAATCAATCATGTTGAAAATTTATCTCCTTGCTGATGGATGTGGTTATTGCATGATTAATTATTATTATTATTATTATTTTTTGCATGATTAATTCGATGTGCAATTCATTAGGAGAAAAATATCAAATTATATCTTTTCGTCAAGGTCTTTGACTCTTTGTTAATCAGAAGGATATATATATATATATATATATATATATGAAAAATGTTAATTAGTGTTATGTATTTGTTAATTAGACACTTAAAAATACAATTAAAAAATTCTTAATTAGTGTTTACAAACCGATTAACCAAATTCCGTATTTACCTTTACGTATGTTTCTAGATTAATCAATTTTAGAGATTAGTGATCAGTCAAATTCTTTACAATAAAAATAGCCCTGATCCATCGGCACGGCAATGTTTATATATATATATATATATATATATATATATATATATATAGTAAGATCGCATCAAAAGATTAGCCATTGGAACGCGTGATAATCGCATGCATTTCTTTGAACTAAATAAGTGATAAGTGATACAAAGTTTTCAGGTCAAGCTATAATAACTGATAATAAAACTTAAAGGTTCAAGTTCAACACTAAAGGGCAGTAATTTAATTTTTTTAATATGTATCAAAAAACAAAAATAAAATATTGTAGTCTCTTAGCCACTCAACTTAAAAGGTTTTAAGCATCTCTTTTATTATATATTATCTCATTGATCACCAATTTTTTAGAATGATAATATAATATAATATTTATGTATATATATACATCGAGATTTATCGAATTATTTACTTAAGTTGCAGCAGGAAATAATGATCTTTCTCCATCTTATAAATATTAGTATTTCATTTAAAATGCTATCAAATCCATCTGATTAAGTTGGAATTTTTAATTACTTGGATTCTTTTTTGAAGAAACAGAATGGTAGAAATTAATTGAAGATTTAATTATTAATTCCAATTTAAAAAAAGATAGGAACATTAAACATGAAATGAACCTAATCATTAGAGTAATTTATTTGTAATACATGCTTAATTAATTTTTTTGAACATGTAACATATATATGTTCAGAAAACGAAGTTTTACAGTAATAATTAGTTTTAATCAATAGAATGAGAAAATATGGTATTGTAGTTCAACATTTTCTAATTTAAAGATTCAGGGTTCGATCAAAATAATTTAATTAGTGAAAGGAACTGCAGATACCTAGGTGAGAATCCAGTGTTGAAAGTCACCGACTACTCAAATTTTCTGGAGTTCTCTTCTTTGTCCTTTTCTAGATTATTCTTCAATCTTCTTCCTAGAAATTTCTTCATCCCCTTTTCTAGAATTGTCTACATAATTCTCCCTAGATTATTCTTCAATCACCTTCCTAGAAACTTCTCTCCCTAGTTTCTTCTATATTCTTCTCCATATTTCCTTCTCTAGAACATTATAGCTTAGCCAACATACATACTAGAATGTTGTAAGGAACCGACATAAATGGTTATAAATAGAGTCTTAGGTGTTATGTGTTGTGTAGATGAGAAAGAAAAGGAAGAATGGTGAGTAGAGAGAAAAAGGGAAGAAATAGGTGGAGAAATGAAGAGATGTGAGTAGAGAGAAAATGAAAGAAAAGAGGTGTTGAGAGCCAGAGCATGGAAGCTGCAAAATTTGCAGAAATTGAAGAAGAAAGTGAGCACGTGAGTGGTGTTAGGTGTATGAATGAATAGTGAGTGAATAGTAAAGTGATAAAGAGTTTGTGTGAGGTTGTCTCTATTGTTAGTTGTTGTTCACACCAATTGTATTTGGTCTTTTCTCATATTAATAAAAGAGTTGTTTTTCGGAAGTCACTGTAGCATCCCGAGATAAAGTACTGTAGCAAATCGGTACTGTAGCACAAAACTACAATTGGTACCGAGAGTCAAAAATCAACAAAGTGGTATCAGAGCTAGACGGTCAGGGACCGGAGTACGCATATCGGAGAAAGACAGTCTGGGACTGTGAAGATTATTGGTCTGGGACCAAGACGATCGAGGATCGTAGTTCGTGGAGACGTGGAAATTCTGCCGGTACACGGTCAGGGACTGTGAAATTAAGTGAACGAGAATCAAATTTGAGGTAAGTGCAGGGCACTCTCAAGACTCTATGGCAGATATTTCTAATTCCGCTAGCAACATCGAGAAGCTCAATGAAAACAATTACAATACGTGGAGCATCCGGATGCAATATTACATGCTCGGGCAAGATTTATGGGATATTGTTAACGGTGAAGCTTCAACACCACCAACTGATGCCGGAGAACTAAGAAAATGGAAGATCAAAGCCGGTAAGGCCATGTACGTGTTATCAGTCACCATTGAGGATGGTTTATTACAACGCGTCAAGGATGCAAAGACACCGAAGGAAGCTTGGGACACACTCACAATGTTGTTCGCGAGGAAAAATGATGCTAGGCTCCAACAATTAGAGAATGAACTCCTGTCAATCTCGCAGCAAAATATGCCGGTAAGCGAATATTTCTCTAAAGTTAAAACTATTTGTGATGAAATTTCAAAATTAGATCCAAAAAATGCCATTACCGAAACGAGGATGAGAAGAATTATCATCCATGGCTTGCGATCTGAATACAACGGGATTGTTACTGCAACTCGTGGATGGAGCAAAGAACCAACTTTAACTGAGTTGGAAAATATCCTAGCCAATCAAGAGACTTTAGATAAACAAATGTCTAAAGTCTCGATAAAAGATTATGAGAAAGCCCTCTTTAGCAATAGAAGAGGTAAAGTTGCTATGAGGCAAGGAATAGAAGACATTGAAGTTCAAAACAAACAAGAAGTTTGGCAACGGAGGAGCTTTCAGCGAGGGGGAGCTCAAAGTGTTCGAGATAGAGACGATAGCGAAAATGTGAGGTCTCATCGTCGAAACGTTCAGTGTTTCAAGTGTGGCAAGCTTGGCCACTATGCTCGAGATTGTCGATATAGACAAGTGCAAGGCTATGCAATAGTGTTCTCACGACAGGAGAATAACTATGAAGAAGAATGGGATTTTGAAACTGCATTTACTATTGAAGAATGCGAAGAACTCGTAGCTACTTGCACCACCGAGTTAGAAGAAAATGTTTATGATGACATGGAAGAAGAAATTGATTTTGATAATATTCAACCAAGAAATGAGGTAACAGAAGAACCGTCAAAGGAAGGAAACGAGTCAATAGTTCAGTCACCAGAAAAGACTTTCGAGGAGGAAAGACTGTTTCAAGAAGTCGAGAAGAAGCTTGAAGATGATGTCAACATTGAGAAAGATGACAACGAGGTCATCGACATTGATAAGCCTTCTAAAGGCATGGAAGATATCGATTGTGGAGTCAATAAATTAATGGTAGTTGACAAAGTCGAGTATGCCAAAGTCAGAGACAGGCTAGCAGAGAGAATCAAGAAGAACGAAGATAGAAATAGTGTTGAAGCAAAGACGGAAGTGAACAAAATCAAGAATCAAAAGAGAAGAGAGCAATCAACGAAAGATGAAGCAGAACTAATGATGCTGATGAATTTTAAGAAGAGAAAGAAAAAGAGAAGATATTTGATGTAAGATTTGATAAGTTCAGAAGACAACTTGGCATGACTACCAAAGCGAGCATCAAGAGAGAGTAGTCGTTGAGGGGGAGTGTTGAAAGTCACCGACTACTCAAATTTTCTGGAGTTCTCTTCTTTGTCCTTTTCTAGATTATTCTTCAATCTTCTTCCTAGAAATTTCTTCATCCCCTTTTCTAGAATTGTCTACATAATTCTCCCTAGATTATTCTTCAATCACCTTCCTAGAAACTTCTCTCCCTAGTTTCTTCTATATTCTTCTCCATATTTCCTTCTCTAGAACATTATAGCTTAGCCAACATACATACTAGAATGTTGTAAGGAACCGACATAAATGGTTATAAATAGAGTCTTAGGTGTTATGTGTTGTGTAGATGAGAAAGAAAAGGAAGAATGGTGAGTAGAGAGAAAAAGGGAAGAAATAGGTGGAGAAATGAAGAGATGTGAGTAGAGAGAAAATGAAAGAAAAGAGGTGTTGAGAGCCAGAGCATGGAAGCTGCAAAATTTGCAGAAATTGAAGAAGAAAGTGAGCACGTGAGTGGTGTTAGGTGTATGAATGAATAGTGAGTGAATAGTAAAGTGATAAAGAGTTTGTGTGAGGTTGTCTCTATTGTTAGTTGTTGTTCACACCAATTGTATTTGGTCTTTTCTCATATTAATAAAAGAGTTGTTTTTCGGAAGTCACTGTAGCATCCCGAGATAAAGTACTGTAGCAAATCGTTACTGTAGCACAAAACTACAATTGGTACCGAGAGTCAAAAATCAACATCCAGTTTCCGTTTCTTAATCTATATTGCTCTGACTTTTCATTTTTCTTGAAGTATTCTAATCCGACACCCGTGTTCGAAGCATATCCGGATATGGGTATGGAAATATGACCCTCCAAATACATGAAAAAACTTTAAAAAATTAAATATACCCGCGTTGGACACATGCCCTATATCCGACATTCACACGCGCGAGTAACATAGTTCTTAATTGGTATCCTGATGAAGGTTGCTGCTGGAGTTATCAGAGGAAAGCTTAATGGACTTAGAGAGTAGAGACATTGCTAGAGATCCTGTTAATACTGCTCTTTGTCAAGAATTGGGGGATTCAGTTCTGCAATTTTTTTGTTTAGTATTAATTGTGGCTATAATTTTTCCTGCTTAATCTGCAGGTTTATTCTGCCTTTTTTTAGCAGAGAATTTCCTGCTTTTTCTGGATTCAAAAACAATATAATCTTAGTGGGGAAAGTTAAGGAAATGGAGAAATTAAGCATGCAGATAACCTTTTATTAATGAAGTAGTACAATTATTTATTACAAAACACTAATGACACGAAGAACAAGGGGCAATAACCTAGGACGAATTGGTTTCAATTCAGTTCGAAAAGAAACCATTTCTTATGTTATTTAGTAGAGCTATGGATTTGAGTGATTAATGCAGAGCCTGAAACCCCACAAGGGATAACATAGGCCAAGGCTTTTATCGATCTCAATGACAATTGTAGTAGCAGAAACATGCAAATCCAGGCCACTCCCAGTGGCAAGCACCATGCACTGCTTTCTCCTGTTTCCTGCACTTGTTGTTACAGTTGTCTGAACTCAGACACGCGCCTCTCCATTTCTTGCTACGTTTTTGGCATAATTTTGCTTCTACACCTGCTATTTCTGTAAGCATACAAAATATATATTAATAATCTACTGTTAGGGAAGCCTCTAGTCCAAATATATTTTTCCTAACATATTAATTATTATTTAGTTATAAGTATAATAATTAGAAGATCAAA
This sequence comes from Fremontodendron californicum, assembly GCA_030761205.1. Classification (NCBI taxonomy): domain Eukaryota; kingdom Viridiplantae; phylum Streptophyta; class Magnoliopsida; order Malvales; family Malvaceae; genus Fremontodendron; species Fremontodendron californicum. The sequence goes on from JAULJL010000007.1 coordinate 34,681,369, forward strand.
AAGAAGAATTAATTAAAAGAAAAAAAAAAATTAAGTTAGACAATCTAGCCTGGGATATATATGAAAAAACCTACGTACCCTGATTTGAGAGAAGGATGATAATAAAGAGGAGAGCAAAGAATTGGACAGATTTAAGAGTCTTAGCCATGTTTTCTTGCTTTTGACAAAGAGCTGAGGATGTTAAGGCTACTTATAGCAGACATTGCTTGATGTTAAAGTAAGTGGCTCTAAGGATATATAGGAAAAATGAACTTCATAAATAAAGATGATAGCATAGGAATTATCATCTTCAATTCCCAAGTTTACTATTCCGAGATCCATGCAATATTGTACCTAAAGTTAAAATATTATTAATACTATATTTTAGAAGTTTGACTTCATATTTTCAATACTGCTTGATTCTTGCCGGTTGCTGGGTAAAATGCTACAATCTTGTTAATTTATTAATTGATAATTTCTCTAACCACTAAAGTCTTCATGATCCGTCTTTTCTCAGGTACAGTTTCATCCGATCATAATCTGTAAAACACTGCAATGATCTGCTTCTTGCAGAGCAAGAGATTGGTTTATTAGAATCTATGTTGCCCGGATTCGAAGGTCGTGTCGGATACTGGTATATGTCCGGCACGGGTAATTTCAATTTTTTTTTATATATTTAGAGGATCGTATTTTCGTACTCATGTTCGAATGTGTCGGAGACAAGTATCAATCATGTGTAGTTTAATGAAAATGAAAAGTCCGAATAACATTAATTAGAGTAGGTCAGTTTCAGCAACTGAGTGATCAAGCGAACAACAATTAACACCCCCAAAGCAAAAATCAAAGCCTAAACCTTCAGAGGACCGAATAAAACAGAGACATTATCCACCCAACCACTCATACACAAACAATTTTCTTGTATCAGCAATTATCTCATCTTATTAATGTATTATTTATGGTATATTGTATTTTTCATGAGAAGATCATCTTACTCTATCAGGTTAAGTTTTGTAGTATCCATTCCGTGCAAAAACATAGTCAAAGTTTTTTTTTTTCCCCTCTTTTTTTAATAGAAAAGCATATCAAAGTTGAAAATAGCATCGCTTTATATATATTTGAACCCAAGTTTAAGCTAGAATTTCATTTGATGAAAAATCTAGGAAACGGTGATAATCGCATGCATTTTATTATCATGAGGAGATATGATTTCCCTTTGATCATGGGATTTTTCACACATAGAATTAATTAACGATCAGGCCAGTTTAAAGCTATTAATCCAATAAACCAAAATTCACATGATGATAATTTAAATCTGACTATTTAATAATTTATTAAATGTTCTTGTCCATGAAGTTTCAAATTTCTCCCACTCTATACTTTAAGTAATGCACATATAATCTTATGCTCTCTCGAAGTTGAAGCCACGCCACCATATATTTTATATCTTTTGTTTTAAAAAAAATTTGAAAGAATTTACATTCCGTTTTTAAATTCAGAACTTAACTCAGTTGATTCATACTATCATTTTTAAAAGATAACATTTAACTGGTTTGAAGTTCGAATTTTAAAAATCGTGATCTCTTTTATATAAAAAAATATATATATATAGAAAGGTGAAAGATTGAACAGAGATATAATATTAATATATGTTGTTAACATTTATCAAGTATGAATGAAAATTCAATGATAATATTTATTGTATTGGTCAAGTTAGATTTTGGTAATAGTTTATGACAGATCCAAAGGTTTGGTCAAAGACTCAAAAGATAAGAAGGTAGAGCAATATAATATTACTTCAACTCAATACTTAAGCTTTAATTAAGATAATAATATCTAATCAACAATCTCCAAGATCTAATCAAATTAGGATTTTCTTGGAGAACCTGATAAAGCACATGCATTGCTATAACTAATTAATTTTATCACTTCGAAAAAAAAAAAAGGGTGTTAATTGTAAACCCATTTCAAAAGATAAGATCTTTGATGTAATATGGCTTCTCTTGTAGTCCTGCCAACGACACTTTGTTTTTTAAGATTGTGGTTTAAACTTTAGACTACTAGTTCACAAGTGTGTTTATCTTTTATTAAAGAAGTCAACACAACAAGATAAATGTTATTCTTACACAATTATAGTCTAATCTTTCATAAATAAATAAAAAATTAAAATGTTAAAAAAATTCTTGAACTGTTTTACTTTTCGTATGTAAGTCTTTATATTTTTATTATACCCAAATAAATTTTTATATTTTAATTTGTATTCAAATAAATTTTTATTTCAAATGAAAGGTTAATTTATGTTAAGAATTTATATAGGTGTAAATTAAAGGTTAAGAATTTATTTGGGTACAAATTAAAGATTAAGAGCTTATTTGAGTGCAAATTAAAGGTTAAGAGTTTATTTGAATGTAATAAAAAAATAAAGGTTTATCTAAATAAAGTAGTATAGTTCAAGGGCTTTTTTGTTAATTATTTTAGCCTGAAAAAAATTATATTCTAAATCTAATTATAGTGTTCATGGACCGAGCCGAGCCCAAATAAAAAAAAAATTTTGCTTGCTTAAACCCGATTCAATCCGAAAACCTATTTTATTGTTTAAAATATATTAAAATATTATTTTTATAATTAAATTTAAATATTTTTTTTATTATTTAAAAAATAATCTAGATCAGATCGAATCGATCCGAATTTTCAAAAATCCATCACAAATTAGGCCGAAGAGATAATTCGATTGTGAACATATTTAAATCTAATTCTAACGAATTATCATATTTGCAAAACTTTCATCAAAAAGGAGAAAAATTATTCACTAACTCACCTCAAATGCAGCCTCCTAAGCCCTAACTATTACAATATTAAAGAAAGAAAAATCAGCAAATAAAATAATTAATATTGCAGTACTCTTACAAAGTATTTAAAAATTTTATGATGACTAATAAACAAAATTTGCTCGTTGGTTTGAATCCGGCAAGTCGAATTTTTTCCTTTTCTTATTTTTCCTGTTGATGATATAGAATTATTGAAAGGAACAAGGGAAAAACCCTTAGTTCCCCAAGAAGAAAAACAATAAAAGGATTTTATTTTATTTGTTTAGCTTTTAGGATGTTTGTAAATAAAGAGAATCAAATTAAAAGGACCACATAAAAATTAGTGGGATTCCAACTCAATAATCTAGGAATCCAACGTGTGTTTGATTTGAGGGTGTGGGCATGTAAGAAAACCAAAGGCATAATTCTGAAATCAGATCATCAGCTATTTAAGAATTTTAAGCTGATTCTTGCTCTCGTGTTATTGAATCAGCTCCCACTCCAACCCCAGAGGATTAATTTTAAAAAATAGATGAACAAAAAAAAGAGTTTGATGTTCCATCAACTAAAAAATTATTAAAAAAAAAAAAGAACATTAAACATTAAACCTTAGATTAAACAAATAGATTAAATGGGGTTTTGGTTTTTCTTCTTCTTTTGCCCTTATCTATCTATGCTTCCTCTTTATTAAGCCTTTACAATTAAGAAAAGTCACATTATTAATTTCTTAAAGAGAAAGGTTTACATTTAGTTAAATCCTTAATACAAGATTTGCAAATTGTTATTGTTTCATGAATTGACTAATTATCCATTTGGAAGCACATTAAGAGATATGTACTACATTAAGGCCGGTGTTGTTTTATGATTACGTATTATTTCATGTATTGATTAACGATCTATTTGAAAGCATGATAAAAGACACTCACTGCATCGAAAATGTCTTTTTATGATTAGATCTCAATTAATGCCTTCCATTATATTTCCAAATATAATCTCAAACGACCTGGTTTTCACATGAACTAAAGGGCATGGATTTATGCTCGAAAGGTTTGAAGTGGATAAACCTAAAATAAAGGAGCTAATGGAGCCCAGAGATCTATGCCATTTTTTCCCCTAAAGGCCGATCGTTTATTAAATTCGTCTTCCAAGTGGGATTTATATTCCTTTTTTTATTTTTTATTTTTATTAGTGCCAACTACTAGTATTTTATTGTTTAGCACTTTTATTTTGAAAAAAAAAAAAAGAATTTCCTTAATTGGACAATCTACGAATAGTTCCTGTTGATTAATGTCATTTGTGATTGCTCAAAGGTCACACTTTAATGGGTATGTATTATGTATATACACATTTATTTACATGAATAAAAAATGATCTCATTTATTATCAATGTAATTTTGAGATTAATAGAGCGACACATATCTCTTAATTTATATTTAAAATAAATAAAAAATAAAACATATAGCAGTCTCTTATCTTTATTTATAAAATTAAAAAATTTCATTATCAATGTATTAAAGATAAAGTCTACATGAATTACCATACTATGTCTTAAAGAAAAAAAATATTTAAAATTTTATCAAAGAATATTTGGATCAGATTAGTGAAAGAACTGAATTGAATGAAACTTTGCAAGAAATAAAGGCATTAGATATTTTTTGATGTTTTTTTTTCCTATACTTAATCAAGTGTTCAAATAAGAGAAAGAGAAATGGAAGAGTTAGTAATTACGTGAGAGAGTGAAGGAATATTGTGTGTCCCTCATGAATGGATCTCTTGGACCTAGAGGTGCTCATCCTCAATTCCTCATGGTTGAGCTGCGATTTAGAATTTTTTTATTTATTTATTTAGATCCGATCTTAAATAGGTTCGGATCGGCTTGCAGATTTGAGATTACTGTTTACTCTATTTAAAAAAATAAAAAAATTATTTTTTATTAATATTTTTATAATTAAATTTAAATAAAATAATATTATTTTAATTATTAAACAGTGATCCGGATTGGATCAGATCAATCCAAATCATAAAATTTTTCGTTAAAATCTGACTTAATACGGACCGGACCTTCCGGCCCGCTCAACCTTGAGCAGGTCTACTTAGACCTATATATGTTGTATGAAGATTATTCGATAAAAATTAAATTGTCTTTGTAAAAAAAAAAAAAAAAGCTTCTCAATATATAACTAAGATAATGAAAGATATTACAAAAGTTTTGCCATTCGACATTTCAAAATCAAAAGCTACTAATTAATGAGATTATTATGCAATTGAATTTCCTTATAACTGTTCCCATTTCTAACCTCCTCCTTATAAAGTATGATTGCTTTTTTTTTTTTAATAAAAATCAAATCATTACGTGTCAAGTGCACAATGGATGAGATCAACATCAATCATTCTCTGAAACAAAAACTAGAAAAGAAGACAAAATTGATTTGGTGATTATGTTCTGCTAAAACTAAAATACCCAAATGCGATTAGATTATTCGCCAGATTCGATAATTCGATCTGGTTTAATTTAAATTATTATTTAAATAATAAAAATATTTTTATTTAAATTTAATTATAAAAATATTTTAATATTAATATAAAAATAATATTTTAATATATTAAAAAATAGACTTACAAATTGAATTGAATCTAACCTGAATGAATAAATTTAGAATTTATATTTGATACATTGATCATATATAAATTTTATATACTGTTAATGCACTAAAATATATCTCATTAATGAACAAAAAAATAGTGAAGGATCTGTAAATAAATAAAAATTATTTTTTTAAAGACGGTTTATTTATTTACATGTTCCTCATTATTTTTTCTTTATTCATTAATGAGATATCGTATTTTAATACATTGACAATATATAAAACTTATATACTATCAATACATCAAATATTAACTCATAAATTTATTTTTATTCAATCTCAATTCAATTTGATCTATGAATACTTCTATTTTAAGGAGGTCTCACTCTATTATTGGTGGGTGTGAGGCACAGAGGAGTGAAAAACCCAACGGAACGCCAGTTAAAGGTTAAGAAAGGAAAATATAAAGTAGAGGTTACGTGGCAATGGCTTAGTGAGTAAGGAATGGGTATTGGAATCTGATTTAATGGTGCCATATGGTGTACGCGGATGCCAAGTGGCTAACTTTTTTTTAACTTAACAGTCTAATAGACAATTCAATGTCAGCATTTTAGATTTTGGGTTTTAGTTTTCTGCCACCTGTTTCCCTCTTTTCTATATTTGCAATTGCACCCCATTATCATTATCATGCATTTTTGTTTTCTTTTCTTTTGGTAAAAAAGGACTACTTGGAAGTTGTCAGGTTTCTGTCCTTTCACAGCTCTCATGAATGATTTTTCTTTACTTTTTTTAATAATACTAAATTATAAGTATTTCATATATCATATAAAATGATAAATATTTAATTTAAAATTAATTTATAATAAATAAAAAATTCAACTTAAATGTAGGAGTACAAACCATCAAATATTTAACATATGTGGTAATGTTTGTGGAATAATATTACTTAACGGATCCTGTGTAGGTCAAAAATAAATTATCATATCATATGACAAATTTAGAAAAAAAATCATCAAGATAAAAGATAGGGAAAATAGAATAAAATTTGGATTTGATATCATATTTAAATATTCAATCTAAAATCAATTAATAATAAATGAAGAGATCCAACTTAAATATAAAATTACAAAAAATTCAAAAATTAACAATGTAGAATAACACCATTTAACATAGAAATAAAGCCTTACATTTTACCTGCTCATAGTTCTCTATAATTTATATTTAACTGTATTTTTCAATATTTAAAAAATAAATACATGTAATAAGAAAAATAACAATAAAATAGAAGACAAAGAATTGCTGTATATCCACATGTTTTCAGGATATATGTTCTTTGAGGAAAAGGTGGAGATTATTATTCTAATCTTTCGGATTCGGTGAGTGTCGGATATATATATATATGTTTGATACAAATATATTTAATTTTTTAATTTTTAAAAAAATTATATTCTCATATTCATACTCAAATATATATTAAATACATATATAAAATACATATATTTTTAAAAAATAAATAAAATATTCGAGTAACATAAATTTTAATCGGTTAGCAGCAGCTGCACATTTATGGTTTTTGCTATTTGTTGTAAAAGCTTGTTGGCTGACAGGCTAGTTGTAGTATGGAAAAAATAACATTCTAGAGTGACAGTAAATCAGTAGTACAAATTAAAGTACTCTGGGAGTGGTGAGAATAAATCAGGATAAAAGACCAGTAATGCTGTGGAAAAACAAATCCTCCATAACTATAACCAACATATTTTTCAATAAAGTAGAGTAAATGGAAGGAATATAATTTGTCTTTCCTTTTTAAAAGAAATTCAAAAAAAAAAGAAGAAAAAGATAGAATATAAGGAAAATTAAAATAAAAAAAAGTTTATATTCCTCAATCCTCAGCTCTATATATAGCAACAAATACAGATTTGGAGTAAGTATTGAAGAACATTAATATTCTTAAACCTTAGAACAAAGAGGAGAATAGAATTTAATCCATACAGAACAGAGTAGATATCCTCTGTTTTGTTAATCCATAGTTCCATACTTTCCCTTCTACTCTCTTTTTTTTTTTTTTTTTTCCATGAACTTAATCAGCAAATTCTTCTCAGCATCTACTATGGTTATATTAGTCTGTTTCTCTTCTCTACTTAAACAGAAAGTTGCTGCTCAAGCTCCCATATTCATCCAATTCCCTTTCGAGTAAAAACAGATTGAACTTGTCATCCTAGAAGAAAAAAAGAAAAACCCAATTGTTCCCTTCAACTTTCCCTCAATTTCTTTGCTTTTTTTTTTTTTTTTTTTTTTGTAAATGGATACATTTGAAATAAGACTTGAGAAGAGAAACGCAATCTTGAAGCATCGTCAGTTGTGCAAGATAGCAAACTTGCTAAGGTTTGTTGAGATTTGTGTTGTTCTGGTGTTGATCTCCAGGTTTACAACTCATCTTCCCGTAGCTGTTAAAAATTCCGGTGAGTATTTTCGGGGCTTGTCAGTTGTTCTTGTGAGCCCTCGTTTCGTGTTCATCGTTGGGAATGCTATAGTCATCACTCTCTTTGCAAAAGCTGGGCAGTTTTCAGCTCAAGATTCTACTTCAGGAACTGATCTTTACGAAGAATTCGTTGAGAAGAGTGAGAAAAGCCAGGCAATTCACCGATATGAAATCGGATACAAAGAAAATGAAATCAAGAGGAAGAGTACTGTGGGTGAAGAGAAAATAGTTAGTTTCAATGTGAATACTTCAAAGGGAACAAAGAATTATAGAAGAAGTCAATCAGAGAATCTGAAGCGGGTGAACTGCAATAAACCTTGCCAGCAACTTAGGAGATCGGAGTCAGAAAAGTACAGGAAAAACAATGATTCCGAAGAGAAAATGGTGAAGAGTTCGTATCCTGAAGATGGAATGAGCAATGAGCAGTTTCGAAACACGGTTGAGGCTTTCATTGCCAGGCAAAAAAAGCTTCTAAAGGAAGAAGAATACTCAGTGATTTAGAAAGATTAGATTGTCAAAGCAAATCCTGGTGCTCGGTGCTCCCTTTTTCCCCTTTCTATGATTGCTTTTAGGCTTTTGATTTTGCCTTCTCCTTTCCTTAGCCTATACTGCTATGTACATGGTTAATTAATCATAATATTCAGTTAGATATTATCCCTGTTAAATCGTTTGGCTTTGCTACATTTTTTTCTTCATTTTAAGAAATGCTTGAAACTGTGATGCTTGGCTATGCAACAAAACCAGTCTAGACGTTAGAAAACAACGAATCTGAACCTTATTCGAGTGGTGTGAAAAGCAAAGGATTATTCTGTTTTAGATTGCAGATATTATCCTGCTGAAAATTGGATTTATGCGGATAAGAATAATTTTCAACTGTTTTACCACTTACCCTAGTATATGCCGATTATATGTCATCATGGTTTCGGAATATATTCCAAATTTTTGTTCTATGAAATTTATTCCCAATACAGAAAATTGAATTTGAAGTCACAGAGCAAAGCAATGTAGATTTTTTTTTTTTTAAACTGGTGAGGCCCTCCATAACCTTTGCACAGGACTAATTCACCTGGAAAAAGCAACTTTATCTTTACCTTAATCCTCAAATCACAAGCCAAAGCAAGACTGATATTTTTTTGGCTTAAATCTTAATGGGATAAGAACAGCGGTTGCTAAAATTGTAGGTAAGAACTCGAGATTTAATTTAGTTGGTTCATGCAGTTATCTTTAAAAAATGACATCCAGCAGATCTGAGGTCCGAATCCTAGCATCTGCAACCTCTTTTTCTATCTCCAAACTGCACCCTCCTTTATAAAAAAAAAAAAAAATTAGGTACCCAGCTGGGTTTAACTCACTCAAGTGTTAGGTTTAGGCATAAATTCTACAATTGTGTCTTCCTTTTTTTATTTTTTGGGTTTTGGATAATAATCATAATCTTATCTCCCAACTTGGATTAGATTTGTGCCGATCAGCACTTATCAGAATTAGAATCAATATTAAACAATGGGCAGACATGTCTAGTTCAGTTTTCTGTTGGCTATATCCATGGAGTTACTTAAAAAGAAAATTCTTGTTCTTATAATTTGCTTCCAATTTCCAAACTCTAAAATTGAGACAAATACTTGCAAGTACACAAACAGTGATAAACTGTACAAGTCAGAAACAAATTTGTAAAATGGATAAACAAAATTAATTGATAAACTAATTGTGTGATGCTAATTAATGCAATTTTGGTTCCTTTCTAATAATTTGTACAAATGAATTTTTTTTATTTTGACTCATTTGGCTGTTGGACTTGGTTGTTGAGAAGAAAATAAAATGTGCTTGGTTGGTTAGTTGAAAGGATAGCACTTGGAAGGAAAGAAGTAGCAAATTGCTGTAAATGACTTGACTTTCTTATTGTCTCCTAACACTCACCCAACCCCAGAGAAAAAGGAAAAGAAAAAAAAAAGTTGTCTCTTTTATGACAAAGAAAGAGCAAGAAAACAACAATCTATTGACCCCCCTTCCCTTCCATTGTTTTTTCTTCATTTTCAGGATGAAAAAAGAAAAAGTCCAAAAACAAAGACACGAGATTCTAACACTACAACAGGACAAAAATATTGGTCGTTAAAATCTTATATTAACAGCCTGAACAACAGATCATTCATACAACATAATTGGATAGAAAACAAGTGTTGTAATTTGGACAAGTATACGATTTTTTTTTAAAGGTTAATATAACTATAAACTTTAATAGCTACTATTTTTAGGTTTATGAGCCTCTAATTTTTTTTTAGATTTTACAATTGAAATTAGTAAGATAACACATATTCAAAAGAGTATATTAAAAAATTAAAAAAATATGACATGTTGCAGTCTTTTAATCTCATTTATAAAATTAAAAAATTTAACTGTCAAATTGTCAATATATCAAAAATAAAACTCTAAGTTTAATCTGTTTCACATATTTTTTGAATCAAAATCCACAAATTGATAAACCTCCCAGGTTTTTACAAATAGACCTGAGCCCACCAAATATTCAGACTCGATAAATGCTTCCTTACTGCCATGTTTAATATCCTTCTGGGCTGACAATTGAATGGGCCAATGAATGAACACAAGTACAGTAAAAAGTTTTGTGGTAAGAGAGTTTGATTTTATAGATTCGGTTTTATAAGAATTGTCGTAAAATTTTGAGGTAATTTAATCACAATAAAAAATTAAATTAAAATTTTAATAAAAAATAAATATATTCAATTAAAATATTTAAAATAAATTTATTTATTTATTACGAGTTAAGTTTTTGTGATTGTAATTAAATCATATCAAAATTTTGATATTCTATGATAAATCTCACGGGACGGAATTCATGAGATCAACACTCAATATTACATATTTACATTTCAACTGAAAACTTTATTATCATATATAAATCCCTAGCTTTCCTGATCTACTAACAAACTGGTCCAAAATTCTTTTTACATTGATGAACAAGAATTTAGGGGTGAGTATTCGATCGATTTGGTCGGTTCGATTCTAAAATTTTAAAAATTGATTAAATCGAATTAATTTGTAAAACCGATTGAGCCGAATCGAAAAACATCTCAAAATCGAACTAACCAAACTGGTTGAATAATATTATTTATTTGTTTCGATATTTTTCCGTTTTACTCTAAAAGTTTAGGTTATGGTTTTTTTATTTGTTTGGGTTATGAGTTGTTGAGTTGAGTTGGGTTGGATTAATTTATTTTTTAATTAGATTGGGTTGGTTTAAGGTTTGAGTTTGGGTATATTTAAATAAAAATAATTTTATTTATTTTTAATTAATTATCGATTTATTCAGTTTAAAAATAAAAAATCACAAACCGATCAAATAAATCAATTAAATCAAAATAAATAATCGAATAAAATCGAAACCGAACCAAATAAATCAAATTCGATCTGTTTATTCGATTAACCGAAATTTTGCTCACCCCCTACAGAAATGTCTGAATGATAATATTAAATAAAACCAATTATTAGGCGGTGAAATTTGCTTCTATCTCGAATCATTGAGCACGACAGATTGAAAAACAAAGACTTAATTAAGGCCAGTTCTAGACAAAATGAAGGTTGTTAAAATCATTAAAAAATTGATAAATCATATTAAATCAGCATTCAGCAGTTAAAGTTGCTGTAAATATTTTTATTTATACAAACTAAAGTCATACTGATCTGAACCATAGAAAAAGACCTTTATTTTTCAGTTAACTGCTAAGGTAGAGAACTTGATTGGTTCATCAACTAATCAAAGTCGATTTAAATAAGTTTTTGTTGCTTTCTTGATACCATGGATGACGAGAACCCTAGCATTGACAATTGCTTTCCTCTTAACCCGATCCACATGCAAATATTTGTCCAGGCTTACCTTTTTACACTATGACAGACTACATATAACGTAAGGGAAGTGATGAAAGCAATATTAATTCCAAAATTAAAAAATAAGTCCAATGAATGTAATATAATATAAATATAAATAGGGTTTTGTTGGCGGTTTAAAAATTTTAATCCGATTTCTTTTCGATGCTCACGCTGAAAGCATTATCAAACAGGTTTACACACTATTTAAAATTAATTAATATATTATATTAAATGTGATAATTGATAATTTTATTTATCAATTTTAATGCATCAAATATGAATATATTATTATATAAAATACCCTTAAAAAATACCCGTAAACATTTGTTAGCAAAATTTATATAGACATAGGTCTTAAACATGCAACTTGCATATGCAGTGTTTAAAAAATATAATGGGAAGCTCCCTTTAAACATGCAGAAACTAATTTAATTAATTTGGTAATGAAAGAGGCATTCTTAAGGATCCCCTGATTCCATCTACATAAATGCAATTAATTTTAGTGATCATAGTTCAATTTTTCAAGAAAAAAAAAAAACAATACCACTTAATTTTTGCTATCTAAAATTTTTGTGGATGAAACCAAAATGAAATATTGGTCTCTATACAATAATTCTCTCAAATATTTTTGACTAGTATCTAGGATTCCAATATCATTAAATCATATTTCCCATCCAATAACCTAATACGTGTTAAATATATAAAAAAAAAACTAATACAAGTTGCATATACTATTTATTTTTTTAATTAACAGCAACCTGGTGTTTGTGGTTGAAGTACTAAAATTCTTAAGACTTTTTTTTTTGGATAAGCAAAGTTTTTATTTATCCAAAAGTAGCATGCACTGCTACATCAATACAATCAGCATAGCTGGCAAAACAAATGTACTATTTTACAATGTCTTCATTACATAGCTAAAAACCAATTATGCTATCAGTGAGCTTTTTAACCCCCATGCTACATGCAAATCTCTATTAACAGTATCATCCTTTATGGTTTTCATCCCCCCTAGTCTATAGCTAACCTCATCCTTGATTTTCTCAAGCATTTGCATACATTGCTGAGATTGTTTACCAAACCTGCGGTTATTCCTCTCCCTCCATACATGATATATGAGAGCATTCCAAGCAATTCGAAGCACTGTAGCAATAAGAGATTTACCCTTTAGCTTCCTCTTTGCCCATTGAACTTCAAAGTCCCAGCTTCTGATGACTCTATGAAGCTTACATAGGTGTAGAATCTCCCTCCATACAGCCTTAGAATACTCACACTCAAAGAATAAATGATCTCGAGTCTCCATTTGTTGACTGCACATATCACAAGTTCCATTTAGATCCATTCCCCATTCGATCAATCGATCTTTTGTAGGGAGCTTGTTCTGAATTGCCATCCATGATATTTGGGAATGCCTTGGAATATGGTAGGCATACCATACCAATCTATCCCAATCCACTTTTGGCTGCCTTGGCCTGATTTGCTGCCACACTTTAGCCACTGAAAACCTGTCCCCAGGAAATTTTCAAGCTAATCTTCCATTATTCTGATAGGTAAAGAGCTGCTAATGGTCTCAATTGAAGGAGTTTCCTCCAAATCCAGCTACTTCCCTGGGTGATTGGGAACTGCCAGAATGAGGTGCCTTTTAGAACATAGTTGTGGATCCAAGCAATCCACCATGAACCTGCCTTAAAAAGCAATGTCCATATTATCTGCATTATGCTTGCCCTGTTCCAAGAACCTAGATCCTTCAGGCCAAGTCCCCCCTCTGATCTTGGACAACAAATTTTCTGCCAACTCACCCTTGCTCCTTTGGATTCTGCATCTTTCCCTAACCAATAGAATCGAGAACAGAGTTGATTAATTCTGGAGAGAAATTCTTAAGACTTTATTTGATAGATACTTTTTCTTTTTGATTTTGATTTTGGTTTTGGTTTTTGGTGTTAGGTTTTTATATATATTTTTATTCATTCTTTGAAAAAAAAAAAAAGCAAAACCTAAATGATAGAAAGGCTATTTCTCTGTGATATCAATTATTAAGTAGTTACTTGTAACAAAACACTATAAACTTTTGTGATAGTAATTTACAATCATTCTTTCTTTTGATAAAAAATGGTTTTATTTAGATGTAAAGTTTAAAGATTACAGTCCAAGATCCTTAACATTTTATTTTAGTTTGATTACAGTCCCTAACTTTTTAATTGTTATTCGGATTCTTAATTCTAAAGTGGTTTTATTTATTTTTTTGTCACATTTTTCATTAATAATTGAAAAAATGTCAATGTGACGTGCTAATAGACTATCTACATGACATGCCACGTAAGTTACAACAAAGACTTTATCAATGTTAACAAAATCATTTGACGTAAGGATCGAAATAGAACTATATAAATTCAAATGAAACAATTCAAAAGTTAAAGACTAAAGTGAAATTAAAAAATAAAAATAAAATAGGAATCATGAATAGAATTTACTCATTAAAAAACCTATGTATGCCAAGAAATAACAAACAAATGGCTTTTAACATTCTTTATTAGCGACTTCTAATTAAAACGATAAATTTATCAACATGTTAATGAATTAATTATTAATAATCACATGGCTTGATTGAAGAAGAAAAAATGCACTCTTTTCAATTTTCCCATATTATGGCAAAAATAAGCCAAGAAGAGATTGCATTCTATTTATTTCTATGCGTCTTGTAGTTTTCTATTTAGCCTTAATCTATTTGGTACAAATTAAAAATTAATGATTTATTTAAGTGCAAACTAAAAATTAAGAGCTTATTTGGTACAAATTAAAAGTTAATGATTTATTTGATTGTAAATTAAAAATTAAGAGCTTATTTGGATGCAATAAAAATATATGAGTTTAATTAAATAAAATGATAAAATTCAGATTTTTTATTTTATTTTAACTTAATTACTTAATACTTATTCTAGTGAAGTCAATATAAAAATTCCAAATGCATGGCATGCATGCAGTAGTAATTAAACATAGAACTTTTTTTGATATTTAATTTTACACAGGCTCTCTTAATTATTATACTATAAAAGATTTCATTATATTGTGTTGTGTTCTTCAACAAAAATATAGTTCTTTATACTAAGGCGGCACAAATACATTCACAAACAATCTTGTACTATAATTAGTTCATGGATATCTTAATCGAGGGCTTATATTAGCATAAGTTACTTGTTTTTCAATATCATTTTTTTAATACCATTAGGTATATTTTAGATTTTGCCTCAACATAATCCTTTCAATAAACAATCAAAACACACTCTCCACGAGAAATAAAATTTGGTTGATAAAAAAAAAAATCGTATCAATTAGACTAAACCTTATAAAAATATATGAATTTTGATATCATATATGTGAATGTGACTCTTTGCTAGACCTGTCCAAGGATCAGGCGGGTCGTCCGACCCAAATTGAATTGGATCTGGACAAGTTTTTTTTTCAATTCGAGCCAAATCGGTCCGACGCGAATAATTGTTCATCCAATAAAAATATATTTTTTATTTAAATTTAATTATAATATATATAAATATTAATATAAAAAATATTTTAATAATTTATGAACAGTAAAATAGGTTTATGAGCCGATCCATACTCGGCTTGAAACGAGCTTAGACAAAGAAAAAAAATATTTTTCCGAGCCGAATACCTGACCTATGCACAAATCTACTCCTTGCACCCTCCATTCTTTTTTAATTAGAGAACGAGGTGTGCATAATAGATAAATGATGTAAACATTTCTTCTTATGAAGTGAATCCTACTTAACCTTAATTATGAATAGCTCTATATTATAAACCTAATTCAAGCATCATCAAGAATTGAACAAAAACTCCTTCTCTATTTTTATTTAATTTTCTTTTAGGGGTGAAATTAAATATTTAGTTTATTGGCATAAAAATTTTGACTTCAATTTAGTTCCGTGATTCCCTCAACTTTTTTTTTTTTGTTTTGTAATTTTGTTTTTTATATCCATTACATTCACACCGATTAGAAATTAAAATATTGTAAGTGTTTTGTATTATAGAATATAAAGTAGCTAGTTTTAAAAGATTCACATATATATATATATATATATATATGAGGAGGATCCACTTACACTAGTATAAAATTAAATTAGCTTGACGCGTTTTAATAAATTTTTATACAATTTATATTTGTTTAATCCGACTATTGTATTTCATGATCTATTCATATAGATCATGCATATCAAATTTTGAATAAATTAAAAATATCTAATTATTTATTTGATATAAAAAAGTTCAACCATTAAAAAAATATATAAAAAAGTATTATTGATCGACATGATATAAATATTGGATTGATTCAAAATTTTACGCATTGCTAAATCCAACAATTAATTTGTTAAAATATATCAATCTATACGAAGTTATAAAAATGTGTAAAATTAATTAATTTTATATTAGTGTAAGTTGATTCCTCCTGATATATAAAGTGCATGAAATAATTTTTCTACATTTGATTTAATCAAAATTACACGTGGAATAATACATATAGGTAGCTAATGTCTATAAATACAAGCAATTAAACACATTATGCTAACACAATCAAAGTGGAGAGAAATTAGAGAATAGCCTTAATTTTAATTTTGAAAGCAGCAATGAAGGTAGAGCAAGTCCTTCACATGAATGGAGGAGTGGGAAAAGACAGCTATGGAAACAATTCCTCTCATCAAGTGATACTCTCTCTATCTCTGTCTCATATTTCATTAATCTTGTTAAACATTTACACCAATATTAATTCTGTTTGCCTTTTTTTTTTTGGGATGAGCATTTTTTTTGTTACAAAAGAAGTCGCAGTTTGGAGTATGAGAGTTTAGGGATAGGAAAAGGAATTACAGATATTGATATTTGAATTTCAGATTTGCTGGATACTATCTCGTAAGGGTGGTTGCATGATCTAACTGGGTTAAGTCCCGAATTCTCTGTGTGAGTTTATTTGATATAATAATTGATGTATATATATACTTTTTTTTTCTTTTCAGAGGACTGTGATATCCATGGTGAAGCCAATACTTGGAGAAAGTATAGTAGAGCTTTATTGTGCAAAGCTACCAGAGTGCTTGAAGATTGCAGATTTAGGATGCTCAGCTGGACCCAATACTCTTTTAGTGGTATCTGAAATCATAGACATCATTGATGAAACATGCCAAAGATTAAAGCATCCCCCACCATGTTTACAAGCATTCTTGAATGATCTTCCTGGAAATGATTTCAACACCGTTTTTAAGTACTCATTGCCAAGTTTTTATGAGAGGCTGGAGCAAGAGAAAGGAAACAAGTTTGGCAAGTGCTTCATAGCAGTAGCTCCTGGGTCTTTCTATGGGAGACTTTTTCCTGATAATTGCTTGCACTTTGTTCATTCTTCTTATGCCATCATGTGGATCTCCAAGGTAGATATAATATATATATATATATATATATATATATACTGCTCTTTCATTTAGGGTAAAAATTCATTGTTAAAGTGATTAAATAAAAAAATGAAATCAAATTTCAAAATTGATAGAGTTAAATAGTTAGTAATTCAACAAATAATAATAATAACATGTAACTTTTCGGATTTTTTATTTTATTTTGATCATCCAATTATAAAAATTCATTATCATGAGGTAAACTATATGTGGTTAATCTTGAATAGGGTAAACTACATGTATAATCACATTGTTATTTTTCATATTTTGGTGATCAAAGTTAAAAAAAAAAAAAATTCTGAAAAGTTATTTAGTGACTAACTATGTAATTTACCCATATGATGAGACAAGCAATTGTAACCTAACTTCTTCTGCAGAAGATGTATATAGCATCAAGGAAACAAAAACGATGATGCATCCATTTCATTATTATTTTGTATTTGAGGCTGTTAAAGTGGGGTTATCCCACATCGGTTAAGTTTTGGATTGCCTGTGGTCTTATATTCAAGTTGGGCCTCTCAACTTATCACCAATTGATTTTACGTTGGATGCTTAACATGGTATCAGAGCTTTCGGTCTAGTTTCTGTTTGAAATCTTGCTTAAGGATCTGTGTTAGTTTCTGTTTGAAACCCTGTTTAGAGATCTGTGTTTATTACTTTGTCTTAACAAAACCCAACATCACCTACATGATGCATAACATGGTATCAGAGCCCAGATTCTGTTATGTTGTTTCTGCCTTATATTCCTTTTGAATTTGTCACGTGGTAGGCTCCTCGGTATCCTTCTACACGTGATGGGGGCCTGTTAAAGTGGGGTTATTCCACATCGGTTAAGTATTGGATTGCTTGTGGTCTTATATTCAAGTTGGGTCTCTTCACTTATCACCAATTGGTTTTAGGTTGGATGCTTAACAGAGGCTATTAGGAATTGATCTTTGATCACTAAAATTAAAAATTCATATTTTATCAACTGATTGCATGATTGTTGATGCCTCGTGTCATTACTCATCAATCATGTTGATAGCCAATTATTCGTAATTACTAATTGAAATTGGATGTCTAACGTTGTATCTATAATTGCTGCTACTACTAGCTAATAGGAGTAAGTTTTTAAGCTTATGTACTTTCTTGATAATTTCTGCACTTGGTACAAATTTTACTCGTTGTAATTGGTGCTAATACTCATGCTTAATTCTACTATACTTCTATAATTTTATTTTATTTTTGCATTTTTTTGGCTGGAGAGAAGACTATATATAGAACTATCTAATTAATGCATTTTTAGGGTAACAATAGCCGAGAAAAATTATACACATTTGCTTAATTATCTTAATCTTTTATATAAATTAACATTCATTTCAATTAAAAGAGGCATATAATTATTTATTTATATATATACATTTGAAATTAGAAAATTATTGCACTCCGTTTAAGAAGAAAAGAAAATTAATCTAATTTTTTTTCTACTGATTTCTAATTGTTGAGTTACATACTATATAACATGTGTATTTTATCGTTCAAACATTAAATTAATTTTTTTTTCTTACCAAACGGAACTTTAATTACTACTTTGTTTTAAGTTCCTTCAGTAACTTGAAATAGGGAAATATGAGGATATTTTTGACGTTAATCTGAACATGCACCGGTAAGGCATTGGGTTAATGGCCTGCCTGAATAATATAATTAACTAGGAATTAATTAACTCGTTGATTTTAGGCACCAAAGGAGTTGGTTACTAAAACAGGATCAGCAATATTGAACAAGGGAAACATTTGCGTAGCAAAAACAAGCCCTCCTGCTGTGTTTGAAGCATACTTGGAGCAATTCAAAAGCGATTTCGCACTGTTTCTGAGGTGTCGAGCCGATGAGATAGTCCCCGGAGGTCGTATGGTCCTAACTACCATGGGCAGCATCAAGAGTAATGATCCCCTCACCATCTGGGAATTTGTTGGTTTGAAACTAAATGAAATGGTCACTGAGGTATAATATAAATTAAGTTAATTAATTACTGATTTGTCAATGTCATATATATGTTAGGTTATTCCCATTGGCAAATAAGCTAATACCAGTTGCATATTTTTACTGATAAATGATAAGTAAAATGAAAGTATGAATCATCAAACAATCAAAATCCAAAGAAAATACCATCATCTGCATTGACCTGCTAATGTATTAATAATCGTACAGGGGTTGATTGAAGAGGAAAAATTGGAATCTTTCGATTTGCCATATTATGCAGCAAGTACAGAAGAAGTTAAAACCGTGATAGAAGCTGAGGGATCTTTCAAGCTGCAAAGACTGGAGGTTTTCAACATGGATTGGGACGATTACATAAAGAAATTAGCTGACAGCAACCAGCTGGATAAGACAGCAAGATCAGCAATAATTGCTAAAGACATTAGAGCGGTTGGTGAACCAATATTAGCCAGCCATTTTGGGGAAGACATCATGGACGATCTGTTCCACAGGTTTAAAGAGGATGTCCTTGATTACATGGAAGCACATAAATGTCAGTATATTAACATAGTTATGTCCTTGAAAAAGAAGGATATATATATTGAAGGTTAACACCTTACAAGTCTGCTTTAATTTGCTGCAAAAACGAGAAATACCCTTCTCCTTGATGTAGTGCCCAAGGCATATATATATATATTAAAATCGTAATAAAAATGAAAGAATTTGCAAATTTTATTGCACCCTTTTCTTCGTGTGTTTTAAAGTGACAGATTTCAATTATCGTCGGAAATGAGACGTCTTGAATAATAAAAACCACCATCTTCACGTTTCTCTTAAGGCAATTAGATGACTAGAGAGAAGAAAGGGGAAGAAATTTTACTCTGTATTTATGTAATTTAATTGAATCGGGGAGGTAGACGATGATTAATGACTTAACCTAATCCTTAGATTGAAAAAAAGTAGTAGCATATTAAAACAGTAAAAAATGGTTATTAAGCTAAATATATATGTTTTACAAAAAACACAGGCCACCAAAAATATTTTCTTTAGTTATATAAACTTAATTTTGGATGGAAAAAATTCATAACCGTTACAAACCACCAAAAATTCGTGATCCTCTAGGTTAGCTTTTAATTCCTGACATTATCTTACATAATAATACTATAATTTCACAGTA
The DNA here is from genome assembly GCA_030761205.1 of Fremontodendron californicum. Lineage (NCBI taxonomy): Eukaryota > Viridiplantae > Streptophyta > Magnoliopsida > Malvales > Malvaceae > Fremontodendron > Fremontodendron californicum. Next base: position 34,701,678 of record JAULJL010000007.1, read on the forward strand.
ATATATTCTGTCTTGGACCTAAGAGATACAGTCATGTGACTAATCTTGGGTTGCTCATTTTTTGCCATTTGATTCAGCGTTAGTACATGCATGATCCCCTTGATCCTAGGTTTTAAAAAAAGAAAGAAAAAAAAGTTAAACAGTCTAATAACACTAGTTAAGGTAGCGTTTATAAAAATAATAATAATAATAATGAATGCATTATTTTTTAAAAAAATTTAATAAAAATAATATATTACAAAAATAATAAATAAATAATCTTTAATCGATGCATATAAGCATCCGTCAGATCAAAAAATAAACAATTTCTCTGATAGCACTACGCTGGAAGAGCATGGGGTGCTTCCAAAAAGTATAAGCAAAGTACTAAAATTAGCCTCCAAAGTCTAAATCGCTTGGAATTGTCAGTCAATCTTAATGAAAACTAGAAATAAACTCGCGCACGGACAAAAATATTTATATTTTATTTTGATTTTTTAATTAAAAAATATTTTCACTTTATATTAATAATGATAATATCATAATGAAAAATATACAAATAATGAAATAATGTTAAAAATTAAAAAAGAATATTGCTTACTTGAATACATAACATATGTTTGTCTATTTCAATTCGAACTTAAAAAGACTTATTAACATATAATTCAATTCAAAGTTTACATAACAATAATAAATTATATAAAATATGTGATGAATTGAGATACAACACGAACACAATATAGAAAAAATAATTAAAACACAACACGAAAAATAACTTGAATACGACACAAAAATATATGAATGTGTAAAAATATATATAAAATAAATTATTAACGTGTATAATTTTATATAAATTTATAATATTTTATATAGATTATTAATATGTAAAACTAATTATTAACGTGTAAAATTTATATAAATTTATAATATTTTGAAATACAAAAAAAAAAAAAAATAACATGAATACGAACATGTCACAAACACACAAAATTTTTTCTAAATTGAATCACTGTGAAAATACGTCATTAATTAAGACACAATACGAACACTTAAATTTTTCTCTAAATTAAATCACAATGAAAAATTATATAAATATGATATGAATTGAGACACGACACGAAAATAACATAGGAAAAAATATCATGAATATGATACGAATACAAGAACGTGTAAAAATATAAATAAAACGAATTATTAACTTGTAAAAATTTATATAAATTTATAATACTTTATATAAATTATTAACATGTAAAACTAATTATTAACGTATAAAAATTTATTATATTTTGAAAACAAAAAAAATAACACAAATATGAATATGTCACGAACACACAAATTTTTTTCTAAATTAAATCACTATGATAAATTATGCAAAATATGTCATGAATTGAGACACGGCACGAACACAACATAGAAAAATAATTAAAACACAACACAAAAAATAATATGAACACGACACGAATACACAGAACGTGTAAAAATATACATAAAACAAATTATTAACGTGTAAAATTTATATAAATTTATAATACTTTATATAAATTATTAACGTGTAAAAATATATATAAATTTATAATATTTTGAAAACACAAAAAAATAATACGAACACGTCACGAACATACAAATTTTTTGTCTAAATTGAATCATTATGACAAATTATGCAAAATATGTCATGAATTGAGACACGACACGAACACACAAATTTGTCTCTAAATTGAATCACAATGAAAAATTATGTAAAATATGAGATGAATTTAAACACGACACGAACACAACATAGGAAAAATAATTAAAATACAACAAGAAAAATAACATGAATACGACATTAATACACGAACATGTAAAAATATACATAAAATGAATTATTAAAGTGTAAAAAATTATATACATTTATAATAGTTCGAAAACACAGAAAAAAATGCGTACAAATCACAAACATTTTTTTAAATTGAATCACAATGACAAATCATGTAAAATATAAGATGGATTGAGACACAACATAAGAAAAATAATTAAAACGCAACACGAAAAAATAACATAAACACGATACGAATATATAAACGTGTAAAAATATATATATAATGAATTATTAATGTATAAAATTTTTTAATATTTTAAACCAAAAAAATATACGAAAACATAAAAAAAAATTATTTTTCTTTTCTTCCCTCCTTTTTTTTTCCTTTCCATAGAGAAAAAAAAAAGGAGAAAAAAAAAAAGGAAAGAAAAGGAAAGGAAAAATGAACGGTGATTGAAACGTGGACAGGCTATCTAAGGAGAAAATTGTCCTATTGTATAGATGGAAGAAATGAAAATTTAAGTCATCATCAATTACAAAGTTGGTGAGATTATAAAACAGTGAAAGTGCATTATCTGTGTGAGACAAGAACAAATTTAGATGCAGCACAGCTGAGAGCTATTGGAAATGTAATCCAATTATAGCGTACGCAATTGCATTATATGTATATGCCTACGATTTTGCCACCATTAACTATTATTTTTCCTTGTAGTTTTGAGTTTTGTGCTCTCGAATTCACATGACTAGCTAGATGAGCTTAAAGAACTTCAGAGTGAAAGAAATGATGATAAATAGGTGGTGCTTTAGCTATAATGGAGTACCCTTTCGCGAATTGCTGCCAAATATAAGAGATAAAGTTGAAGCAATTACCAAAGGCTGCCAAGATTAAGCATGGAGATGGAACAAGTCCTTCACATGAATGGAGGAGAGGGGAAAACCAGCTATGTCAAGAAACTCAATAATTCAAGTTTGTGCCTCTGTCCTTTTCTTTGATCACAAATTGTCAGTTTCACACATTCACAGAACCTAAATTAATATATTTCTTAGTTTTGATGAGATTTTTTTTCTTCTTTTACTTAAATTGTAACAGAAACAGGGAATGTGCCAGGCAAAACCTATATGGGGAGCATAAAAAAGTTATATTGCAATAACTTCCCTAAATGCCTAAAAATGGCAGATTTGGGGTGTTCTTCTGGACCAAACACCCTTTCACTGGTCCGAGAAATCATAGACATTGTTGATGAAACATGCCAACGGTTGAATCAAGAGGCACCTATGTTTCAAGTATTAATTCCTCAATGATCTTCCTGGAAATGATTTCAATGCTATTTTCAGGTCATTGCCAAGCTTCAGCAAGAATCTAACGAAAGAGAAAGGAAGCAATTTTGGACCATGTTTTATTGCAGGAATGCCTGGAACTTTCTATGGAAGGCTCTTTCCTAGCAATTTTCTTCATTTTGTTCACTCTTCTTATAGTCTTCATTGTCGATCCCAGGTTAGCATCAAAACCTAGCAATTAGTGCTCGATCTAGCATTACTAAGATCAATTAAGCATTAACATAGCATGCTATATATGGTCATGAAAATCAGGTTCCTGAAAGCCTCATGAGTACATCAGGAATTCCATTGAACAAAGGAAACATTTGCATGGCAAAGACAAGCCCCCAGAACGTGCATAAAGCTTACTTCGACCATTTTGAGAGGGACTTCAAAGTTCAAACTGTTTCTCAAGTCACGGTTTGAAGAGATTATTCCAGGAGGTCATATGGTTTTAACTGAGAGCAAAACTACTTCCAAAATTTGCTGTAGTCGCTGCGTGCCATTTCTCATGTTAATTTGAATGACTTAATTCAGGGATTGATGGAAGAGGCAAAACTGGACCAATTCAATCTTCCTTATTATGGACCAACCCCTGAAGAAGTGAGGCAAGTAATTCAAACTGAAGGGGTCATTTAACATCCAACGATTCGAAACATATAAAATAGATTGGGATGCTAACAGCAAAAATGGTATGGAAGGCAAAAATGTGGCGAGGAATATAAGGGCAGTTGCAGAATCTCTTCTGGGAAAATCATTTTACCAACGTGAACATGGATGATCTGTTTGAGAGATTTGCCAAGAAGATAGCGGAGTACTTAGATGAGGAAAGAAGCCAATGTACCACTATTGCAATTTCCATGATCAAGGCTTGACCATTTTGGACAAATTCTGAAATTTTTCTGAATTCAAATAACAGGAATGAGCTCAGCAGACAGTAGGCGTGAGGTAGAGTTTATGCCTAGAATCAATTGGCTGAAACCAGATTCCAGTTTCGACTTCCCTTTTATCGTGGTTAGCCACAACCTAAGATAAAAAAAAATGTTACAGATACTGAAATTCGAAACCTGAAGTTATTAATATCATGACATGAATCAATTGAGATAAGTCTCGGATTCAACAAGATTTTCATTTGTTTGCATGGCAAAAGAAGAACAAGTGCCAAGTGTATTCAAATCCCTCACATCGAACCAAGTAGATAGAGACAAAGAATAATCTTAGGAAGAATCGAAGACGGCTTTTCTACTAAATCCACAAATTATTGCCAAAATCGAAACTCTTGTTCTTGTCATCAACTAAAAGAACAGTCTGTATTTAAATTTTAATCCATAGCAGCTCGAGAAAGCCATTCATAGAGACCAAACAAGAAAGCAACCAGAAGAAAAGTTTACCCTGAAATCTCTTCAGATTCTCCCACACAGATGCTAAATTCCGGCCACCATGTTTTCCAAAAACAACATGCCCTCTGCCCAAACAGTTATGTCAACCGCAGCTTCTATTGCTGCTTCAGCAATGGTTATTCAGACTGTAGCCCATAACCTGTTACCATATGAACTTAAAGCTTATATCTTCAAAAACATAGAAGTCTTTTTCAAATCTTTGTCCTTTTTAGATAACCTTAATCATCGAAGAATTTGATGGTTTAAAAGGCAACCAGATATACAAGGCTGCAGAAATCTATTTAGGCACCAAGATCTCTTCCTCTACAAAACTTTATAGAGTAAGCATGGCTGAAAAGGAGACCAAGATTGCTGTTTCTATGGCGAAAAACCAAGAAACTATTGATACTTTTGATGGGGTGCAATTTAAATGGAGGCATGTTACCAGACAAGTTGACTACAAGCACATCGCATTTCAAGGTCATTCTTCCAAGGTTCGGTCCGAAATTCAATCTTTTGAGCTTAGTTTCCACAAGAAACAAAAGGAGAAGGTTTTAAATTCCTATTTGCCTTTTATATTAAAAGAATCAACGCGTTTAATGGAAGAGAAGAAAACCTTGAAGCTGCACACTTTAAATTATGACCATATGCGAAGATTTGGAGGCGGAGCAGAAACATGGCAACCTATCAACCTTGATCATCCTGCAAATTTTGAAACACTGGCAATGAATATAGAGCTCAAGACAATGATAATGGAAGACCTTGAGAGATTTGTAAAGAGGAAAGATTATTACAGAAGAGTAGGAAAGGCATGGAAACGGGGGTATTTGTTGTATGGTCCTCCTGGTACAGGAAAATCAAGTTTGATTGCTGCAATGGCAAATTATCTCAACTTCGATATTTATGACTTAGAGCTCACCGATATTCATACTAACTCTGATCTGAGGAGAATACTTATCGCTACTGGAAACCGATCGATACTTGTTGTTGAGGATATTGATGGCAGTCTTGAGTTGCAAGAACGACAAACTGAGCCACGACCTGCTGCTGCTCTAAGGCCTAACAGAGCAAGCCAAGTAAAGATGTTTCAGCTCCTATCTACTCTATACAGTTTCTTAAGGTTTCTGAATTGCCTCAAAATTTTGTTTTTTTTTTTTCCCATAGGTGACACTATCAGGATTGCTCAATTTCATTGATGGACTTTGGTCAAGCTGTGGAGATGAGAGGATCATAGTGTTCACAACGAATCACAAAGACCGATTAGACCCAGCTTTGTTGCGTCCTGGCCGCATGGATGTTCATATTCATATGTCACACTGCAGCCCTTGTGGTTTCAACACTTTGGCAGCCAATTATCTTAGAATAAATGATCACCCTCTTATCTCCAAAATCAGAGAGCTCCTGGATAAAATATCAGTGACCCCTGCAGAAATTGGTGAGCAGTTACTAAAGACTGAGAATCCTGAAGCTGCACTGCAAGGCCTAATTGGCTTCCTCCAAGCAAAGGAAAAGGAAGAAGCTGAAATTCATGCTGGTTAAAAATCGTAAATAAACTAATTAAAAACCCATGTAATGCACAGCAGAGCATGTTTTATATCATTTTGTAAAATTCATTTACTCCAAAACACTTGCAGTTGAATATGTTAGCATTTAGAAGTGGGTGTATATAGAAACAATAAAATGTGACATAGTTCATAAAAAAAATGTTAAAAAAGTTAGGCTCTGATACCTTCCCTCTAGGTTATTTGACAAATCCTATTAAGAGGCATGGTAGATTATTTCATCCAGCATCCTAGGAACCTGAAAAGGTAAAAGGTGTTACACTCAACAGCCGCAAATGAAATCCAAATCCAAATTTTCAAATTCATGTTTCCAAACATAGCATTAGTTTTTCAATGTCATTCCAAGGAAGCATGGGACTACTCTTTCTTGCACCATGCTAAAACATGACATATATCTTATTGAAGGTAAAAAGAAAAACAAAGTTAAAGAGTTTAACATAAAGGCACAAAGACTTACCTGATCAAATAAAACGATCCTATAAAATTCATGATCAAAGAATCTTCAATTACCTGGCAATGTTGAGCCTCCAAATGATCCTACAAATTGGCTGCATAACATGAACATAATTGATAACAAAACCAAATAAAAAAATATAACCAATTGAAAGAGGATATAGACAATCGATATTCACATGACCTTTTAGGTTTACTGATTGCTCCAATAGATTGTGTGAACATCAAAAACCTTGAGAAAACCTATGCTATATGTGGCTCTACATACATTAAATCAACCCCACAACAAAAACAGATTAGGAACTAAATTACAAGGGGAGGAAAACACTTGTCCTTAGTTTTGGCTAATACGATCTTTGAAGTTGGAGTGATATTAATTCCCAAGCATTACCTATGACAATACAACAACAAATAAACAAAATCCTTTCTTGCTCTGCCTAGGGCAATAATAAATGAAAATGGATATCTAGTGCCATTGCTAATTAGAGGTTTATAATCTCAGAGCATCAAAGTCTTACTCAGTTGTACCTGTCCATGATTTGAGGCAATTATCAAAATCAACAAAAGGAACCACCTATAGAAAGTTATTATTAGAGTATTGGACCATTTAACTGTGGTTTAGAGTAAGCTTCATGCGTAGAGTAAGCATACAAAAGAATCATAGATATAGTATTTTCCAAAACCACATGAATCTCTAATGTATTTTCGACCAAACTAAGTGCTAACCCTTAAATTCAAAGAACACCTAAACCAAGACAAGCACCCAGCAAATGAAGCCTAACATCATTTACTATTATAGAATAAATTACCATTTCTCATTTTTTGGAAGAAACAAAGTCATACCTAAACCATAGTTGCACTTTTTTCCCCTTCAAAATTTGATATCAAATTAACATTAAAAGAAAGTAAATAATGCAAATAGATTAAAAAAAAAAATTCACCAACAAAAATTAATATCACCAAACTATAGCAACAAAACTTTTCGTCCCGCAACCAAAGACAGAAAGAAAAAAAAAAAAAATCACTTTTCATACCTTAGAAATTGAAAAAAGAATGAATCAAAAGTAATTAAACATATAAAATTAGTTTTCTTAATAAACTCAATTAAAATTAAAGTAGCACTATTCAATACTCATAAAACACATTTCAAAATTCAAAGCAGAAGCATGTAATAAAATAGCCTACCTCAGATCTTCTACCCAATCACAATAAGTTACAATCAGTTTATATAATTGCCAAATGCCTCTTCAGTCCATTAGCAACTTAACATAAGCCTATTATCAGCTGAAAATATGCAAAGTTTAATCATAATTAATTTAAATAATAGTTGCGAATCAGAATTTTCTTTATTTTTCCATCTACAGGGGTAAAAAAAAAAGGCATGGCCCAAATCAAAATGAGAAGTAGAACATTTTCATGGATTAGCCTCTTTAAAAAAAGATTACATTCGATAAAGAAATAAACACTACCATATATCCTTTCCCAACTTAATAAAACTACTTTTTGCCTCCAGATAGCTTAAAATGAAAACTTGAAAGATCAAGATTCCTAATTTTTCACCAAAGTTAAAATAAAACCTAAAAAATTTCATATTCCGTTTCACAAAATTAAAGCAAAAAGCCCAAATAAAGATAAAGAAAACACATGCATCAAAATTGGGTTGGTTAATAACCAAAAAAATAGATCTTGAAAGATAAAAATTCCGACTTTAATTTTTGCAAATGATAAAAATGTTACAGTTACAAAGACATTAGTATTTATTTAAAACTCAAGTTCATTCCACAAACAATAAGTCAATCATAATTCAATTATTATATATAGGATTGTATATCCCGAAAAACAGTCACAATTAGAACTAATGACAGATACTTGAACATGATTAAAACTAATGTCAAAAAACAGAATTACACCAATTGTTAAGTAACAGTTTTATGGTCAAAATCGATCAGCTCTAATAGTGATACAATTAAATCATATAATAAGTGGTATAGAACCGTGATAGTGGAAGCTTAGGCTTACCAACAGAACTAAATAGAGGTTTTTGGCCTGGCAATAACTCCTTCAGTGGACACACAACTTCGAGCAACCTTGAAAATCAGGGTAACAAACCTAACACAACAAACCAAAAAACCCCAACTCAGAAACTGAAAACAGCAAAAATGAAATGCATGATTTACTCCAAAACATCTTCAAACCTCCAAATTCCACAGAAATAAACCTGCAAATAAATAAGCATGCCTAAAATGACATGCAAAAGCCAGAAAACAGCAACGAAATTAATCAAAAGACATGTATGTAAGGAAAACCATAAAACTAAGAAAAACTAACAGTCTAACACCAAGATAAGACTAGAAAACTTTGTATCTAAAACTGTAGGAAAATATAAATTAACATAAGCACCAAATCCGGGATTAAAAAATTAAAACCCCAGTACAAACCCAACAATCAATTTTTTAATTGGAGTACAAAACCCCAAAGTCCGACCCAAAAAAAAAAGGACTATAAAAATCCCACATGAGAATGGCATGACTATACACATAGATGCATACGTGTATTTTCAATACGCAATACAGACACAAATATATATGATGCATTGTATTATAAGAGATGGCAAGAGCAAAAGTGCAAAACAGCCATTAAAACTTCAATAGTCAACCTTGGTATGTCTAAAACTCTAAATCATATCAATGATATTTCATTAAAAGAATACTGCCTATATGAATCTATAGACATCTTTTCCACCTTTAAAAGTAAATTTTTATCTGTAATTTCTACATTGCTAGGTACCTAAAAGCCATTTAGAAAAAGAAATGAATAAAGTGATAAGAATGGTAGATATATATTTAAATGTAATGAGTTTCCACTTTAGAATAGGCATTGATGAATGATCAAGATAAGTGGAGGAAAACATTCTTTTACTTTAAATCTCAAGCCATCTCTTATAATAAAGCACAACAATTTTCTCAAACTTCAATATGAGGTAATAAGTCATATATAGTATGTGATAGGTTTCTCAAAGGCAGATAACATACCATGAAGTAAACAAAAGGGAATAGTAATTATATTGGCAGAGCTGAAAGATGTAATAGCAATATGATTAGCACTGTTAAAAGACAATTTAGAGAGACAACAAACTAACAGGAAAAGAAAAACCATAAAATTATTCCTTAACCTTTTTCTAAAAAGAAAATTGTATTAATCAGTTTTGTTTTGTTTTAAATTATAAAATTCATTCAATCACATGTTTAATCAAGAAAACTGGCCTAAAAAGTTAGGCAAAAGGCATTTTCGAAGCATCCATTACATTAAGAATTATAATGGAGGCAATAATTCGAATGCAGTAATATAAATATTTAAGAGCATGTGCTGTTAATTTTAAAAGTCTAAAATATAGACATAATTACAAAAAGGAATGTAGTTCAATCAGAGGGGAAAAAGAAACCAACATCAGTCTAAGACTATTATGGTTGCAAATAATGGTGTAAGAAGCACCTCAAAGAGCTCAGAATCCAAAATCAAATTAGAACCAAAACACTGCAGAGAGAAAGTGTATGTGATAAATGACCACAATCATATACCTGAGGTTGTCTAATGGAGCACAACCTAGACCAATGTTGCAAATTGGACAATCTAGCAACTCATCTATTATCTTCTCATATATGCACTTCCTGCAAACTGTTTTTAAAGTTTCAGAACATGCCACAAATACCATTTTTTAATTGATAATCTGTAGAAATTAACTTGCTAAAATAATAAAGCACATGAAACTTAAAATCTAACTCACCATTGTCCAAAGCTCAACTCATGGGCATAATATTACATTATTACTCGAGCAGGACATTGCCAAAGACCTGAAGATGCAATTTTGGCAGAGGTAAATAATTATTCCAATCTATCAATTTGCTAAAAGTTCAATAAATAATCAGAAAATTACCTTACAATGAAAACGACTCACCAAATAAATAATCAGAATAAACTTAAAGTAAACTGTCGTTCATTCCAAGCCGCAGTGCCACCAACAGTGTAGGAATGAAATCGAAAGTTTAGTCCTGCACTAACCAAACACACAAAATAATTAAATAAATAGAACTAGCTAGAAAAATACAGCCCACCAAGATATTCATTCAAACAAATTAACAAGTGAAAATGTAAATCATAATTGCAAATAAATAACAATTTCAAAAACTACAACTGCAAATATAAAATATAAAATACATTAAGACAAAGATAGATACAAACCAACTCTAGAAAACAAAGAATAACAATTTCGAACCCCAAAAATATTAATAATAAAGATAAAAAATCTAAAAGGAAATATATGGCAGTACAACATAAAATATCAACAATCTCCACCAACTAATATATAATAATAAAAGAAAAGTGCATCAAAAGTGATTTTATTGATTACCTAAGGGTTAGCATCAGTAAAACCATCATCAATAGGAGCAGCTGCAAACCTTGGGTTTTACACAATGCAGAATTCAGTGGATTCATTGAGAATTTAGTCTTTACTCTTTAAATAAATTGGATATGTCATTGTGCAGGGGTAGCCCTTGCTTGGGCTGATATCCAAAAGGGAATGCTGGTGAGGAAGAATCCATTGAATAAAGGGCATGTGGCAAAGATCCACCATACTGAAACATCTGCAGCACGCAATGGAAGCAAGATTGTCCACTTGAAAATTCGGATGACTTACCATAAATAGAGAACAATCTCATGGAGATTAACTTACATCCTTTAACAGAAAGGCTTCCATGTTAATATCCATCCTTGGATTCACAGATGCCAACTTCATGGCTAAGAATTGCAAAAAATATATGTAAGTATGAAATTATTTTATGCACTAAAAATGAAATCAACTTTAGAGACAGTGGAAATTTTCAGTTTACCTCAAATTGATGCTGCAACGACTGCACATAGATAATAATTTCATCAAGCATAACTTTATTAGTTTTTTGTTATGTTTTATTAAATGACAAATAAGAACAAAAGGAAAAAAGAACTTCAATGAGTTTTCTTCTTCAAGTCTCTAAAAACAAATGAAAAACAAACAAAAAAATTATTTAATTAAGAAATTAAAAGAATAAAATATAAGGGGAAAATCAAGAAAAAGAAATGCAAGCAACAACATGCTAATCATAGCACTCAATCTTTTTTCTTTTATTTTCCTAAAAGAGTAAATATATAGAGAGAGAGATAAATGAAACCAAAAATTTAAAATAAATTTTTATATGAAAAACAGAAAATACAAAATTGGAAAAAAATTATAATGAAAGAAATCTTATTGACTTCTTTTTTACCTTCCACTCTTCTTCCTTTTTCTGAGGAATCAAATTGATCTTTTTCTCTATCTCTGATCAAATTGAAAAAAAATATATATATATTCATATGAAAAAAACCAAAAATACAAAAGAAATAAAAATAAAAAAAAAATTCTGGTGGACCTTTTGGAGAACCACTTTCCTCCTCATCTTTCCTCTTTCTCTCCCTCTCTACATTCACTCTTTTTCTACTTCTTTTTCTTTCCAGCAGAACTGGAAAAAAAAAAAAATTAAACTAAAAAAGTGGCGAAGTCTCAACAGGAAAACCATCGAATCTGGCTTAAAGGCAGTCTTTCCTCTTTTTTTTTTTCTCCTTTCATGGCTCCTTCTTTACCTCTTGTGATTTTCCATGTTAAACAAAAAAAAAAAACAAGAATTTTTACCAAACATCTTGATAATCCGTATCAAAAAATAAGATATTTTGATTTCGGGAGAACAAAAAAAAAAAAAAACTAAAAAAAAAAGAGAAAGAGGGAAACTGAGTTACTGACCGTTGAACTGGGACAAAGTGGTGAAGAGGGTTGTTTTTAAGTCGATGGATCCACGCTCCTAAATCTGGCGCTAACCTTTTTTGGAATTTTATTATTGGGTCCAGAACGGCCCATGTGACCCAAATTTTTATAAGAGACGCGGCAATGTATTTTACTATTATAATTTTTTGTGATCAATTTTACTAATTATAAATTTTTTTTTATTATAGTTTATAAATTGTTTTTTACTTTAAAAAAAAATGTCACGAAAGTCAGTTGAAAAAATTATTCAAAAGTCATTTAATAAAATATAAGGTATATATTTGTACAAGTATCTTAATTTTTTAATTTTTTTCTAAACCGAAGTTTAATTTAAATATTTTAAATTTAGTATTGTCTTTATTTTTCTCAACTAATTGCTGCTACACTTATATTTTGTTCTCTTTCACATTTTTTTCTTATTTATTTTTTCACCACATGATCAGTGTGCGTAAAGCTAGTACAAATGACAACAATCCAATCAATAAATTTTAAAAGAAATCAAAATATTAAATAAAAATTATTTAGTTAATAAAGATATGTTAATCTTTTACTTTTCTTTCAAAATACAATTTGGATTTTTAATATTTTAAATTTGTTGTAAATAAAAAAAGCATATATTATAGCAATTAATAGCAATAAAACTCTCTGCATTTAATCGTAAAATAATATTATCACTATATTATAAATCAATCTTAAATTTTGTCATTCTATTCCAATTTCCATTAATTTTAAATACTGATATATAATCCTTGTCTTTGATTAATAGTATTAAACAACAACAAAACCATCATTATCAAGGATTAATAAAAAACTCAAAAGCTGATAAGAATTTCCAATTTCCACACCATTAATTAAAAAATAACCATACAAATAATAAAAGCAATTTATTAACAAAGCTATTGCTCCAGCTAAGTCAATGATTCTGTTGATTGGTGGAAGGACCGAACCCACCATTTATAACTACTTAACAAGCAAGTTTTCTCTTTCACCATTAAAATTTTGCTTTCGGAAACAGAATCAAGCATCCCCACATTATAATTCAATGTTAGGATCGAAAGTAAAATCAATGTGAATTTTTAAATCAGTGTGACCTCCGAATCATCGATTTAATCGGTTAAATCAAATTATTCAATTTTAAAAATAAATTGAATATTAAATATAATCATTAATTAATTAAAAAAAAAAGTTGACTTTATGGTAATCTTTATTATATGATTAAAAAATTAAATGTTCAAATCTCATTATTTTCAAGTAATTTTTTAATAATAAAATTAAAAACAAACCGATTTTTTACCGATTTAATCCAGTTTTTTATCGGTTGAACCGATTTTCTATCGTTTCACTATTGTCCGGCTTTTTATATGCACCGGACTGGACAAGCTACCGGTTCCCGATTCAACCGGTCCGGACAACCAATCCAGTTTTTTCATCAATGGTATCATTTTTAAGTCCACGATTCATTTGTCCAATCCTGGCAATCATCCAAATAATGTACCAAATAAAAGTGACTGAAAATTCACCCACTAAAATCAAAATGATGTACCAAATAAAAGCACTTTCACTGAAAGGACTTGGTCTTCCAAATCCCATTCTCTTTCAAGAATATGTTAGGCAATTCAGAAAGTAATTGATTCATGTAACATGAAATCCAAAAAAAAAAAAAAAATGATAAATATAAACTTGCAAAACAAGAAAATTACAGTATCCTAAATCACCTCAGAACCAACAACAACAATGTGGAACTAAAGGATTCTCACTTACTACATATCATCCTTGAATTGTATCCAACTAGCAAACTTTTATTTTGCTATCGGTATAAAGTCACTACATCAAACATAAGCCTCCAGTTACTGGCCCTGAATTATTGTACAAAAACAAACATTCAGTCTCACAGAATGAAATCCTTATAACTGGAAAGAAACTTCATGTTTTGCAAGTCAAATGCTGAGGGTCCATTGCTCAACACATTTTAGCATGCATGAACCCTCTCTATAGCATTGACTTTTTCCTATGGCCAACACCAACTTGTACATCATCTGATTTTGCACCTCCAATGAGACATAACCACTGTGCTAAAAAATATATATGCACACATTACTAATACAATGTTTTTAGCAAAAAGAGAAGTACCAACAAGTGGCAAAAGGCAGAGCATCTGCATGACGACTTAGCAAGGATGCGTACCGACTGCATACAGTTCCAAGCATCCAGCTCTCACTATAAACTACTTAACCTAGATTACTTTAAAGTTTACATGCAAAACTTAATTATGGCATAACAGAGACCGGTTAGATAAAACTAATCATCAAATGCACAATTGTAGGATCATAAATTCACCTCAAAACTGAGCAGATGCTGCCTAAAATTGGACTGGAGCCTCTGGGTTTGCAGAACCTAAAATAGAGCTCTATACAGCCATTTTCATCTCTATTTTCTTGTGAGGATCATAGCCTATGAGTTTGAAATCGGAGACCACAAAGGAATCTATATTCTTTTTCTCAGGATTGATCTTCAAAATCTGCATTTCAATATGGTAAGAAAATGCTCTAGAAGGAATGAGGTGGGGAGGGGGCAGAAAAACTTCCGGCATGGTTTTAAGATTAATTCATTACACTCACTGGAAAAGGCTTTGGCAGTTTCTGAAGCTGCTCCTGCAGGGGCCTGACATGAGTGCTATAAACATGAGTATCACCAAGCACGTGGATGAAATCACCTGGAACAAGATCTGACGGAATAAAAGAAATTAAGTTAGGTTCTTAAAATCATACAATTGCAGTCTAGGAGAAGTGAAACCATTAATCTAATGATTCTAATCTATGTAGAGAGGAGCAGAAAGCTGGAAGAAGGGCTCTAGCATCAACTTCTGTTTTCAATTCATTTTTGGCTCATTTGCTTTATGCTTTATTTATTCTATAGAAGTGCAAAGACTACAATCCAAGAAAGCCTCCCTACAAAGGGGATACTTGTCAACGTAGTCAGTCTTGCTTCTTCCAGTAAAATTTAGAACCCTCTGCCAGCATAATGAACCAATTGAATGTGCAGGCATCAGTGCATTGATACACAGCAGCTCACTGTAATTCACCAACAGATGAGGTACCAAAACCACTCTTCCAGCCACTAATTGGTAAAAATAATTACAGATATCCGTATAATATGGTTCATTCCAGCTATATCAATCATGCATAAACATAGTATTGGTCTCAATGGCAACATCATACCACAAACATGAGCAATCATGCACGTCAGGAGAGCATAAGATGCAATGTTAAATGGCACACCCAAGCCCATGTCACAAGAGCGCTGATACATTTGACATGATAACTCCCCATTTGCTACATAGAACTGCAAACATTCATATTGGAAAGGATTAATTTAAGTACAAAAGAAAGAGAGAGACATAAGATCAGTACTCAATACTAACCTGAGCAAACATGTGGCAAGGTGGAAGTGCCATCAGTTTGAGATCAGAAGGATTCCAGGCTGAGAGTATAATCCTTCTATCATTTGGATTTTTCTTAATCTTGTCAATAACATCAAACAACTGATCAAATCCTTGTCCAGTGTAGTCAGCATGCATGTCAGTATACCTGGAAAATATCAGATACAAGGCAAATGAAATAAAACATCATTGCAGAAATATGAATCGCCAGCCAAGAATAGGAAAGTCTAAATCCACCGACCTAGCACCAAAATGTCTCCACTGGAACCCATACACAGGTCCCAAGTCATCCTCCTCCCTATCAGTCAACCCAATACTGAGATTGTGATTCAAAAGTAAGTTAGTCACAACAGGAAAAACAGTACTTAGTTCAACAAGAAATTGAAAGCAAAAGAGTCAAATAATACCTGTCAAGAAACTCTCTAGATGCATTACCATCCCATATGTGAATGCCCTTTTCTTGAAGGACCTGTTAATGATGCAAATATTTTAGAATGAAACTCAATTCCCAGATCTGATATATCAAAAGAAAATCTCCAGTTGCTAATCCAGCCATCCTGTAAATAAGATCAGTTCATTTGGAATAGATAAAAGTTTGAAGGCCCGTAGAAAATGTTAAAACATGCTACGCAAAACTAATAAAATGTCAGGGGGAAAAAATGGAGAAGAGGAGCTCCACCTTCATTTATAGCAGCATAAAATATGTCTAGCAATGTAAATGGAGCATGTTGTTCAAGAAACTATTACCTTGGCATTAGTTGAGCCACTGATGAACCAGAGCAGCTCTTCAACAACACCTCGCCAAAATACTTTCTGCAGACAAATCGATACTAACGCAAATGAATTTCTCCGTCTAATTAATATTGAAAATAATATACAGAAGAACTAACTCCATTACAATGCAAGTATGTAACCATTAAATAAACCTAATAGTAACAATATACATGCCTTAGTTGTCAGAAGCGGAAAAGTTTTACGCAAGTTGAACCGCATCTGTCGGCAATAAGAAATAAAAATATATATATTAATCAGCAATCAGAAACCAAAAAAGATAGCTGGAAACCTATTTCCACAAGCAAAACAGACAGGGTTTTAACTAAGAGCTACAGATTACCTGGCAACCAAACTTTGATAAAGTACCAGTCCCGGTCCTGTCATCCTTCAGATTACCATCTGAGATGATGTCTTGAACCATTTTTAGGTACAAGTACTCCTCATGTTTCTCAAAAATCATCTTGGGCAGGAAAGAGAACTTCTTTACCTCAAACTTATCGGTATCTGGTTTATTATCAAGGACCTGATCACAGTTCTGGATGAAGTGTTCAACTGCAGAGGTTCTCACACGAACATAAGTTGTGAAGCAATATCGAATGTTGTTTTCCACCACAGGAAATGACGAGTACCAAGGCTGGAATACAGAGGAATCAATGGCAGGCATAAATGTGTCGCATTCAATGCTTGTCTCAATTTCCGTAACGTGAATAGCATCACATCCTGCTGCATTAAGGGATTCCCTGCATCAAAAGGTAGTGCATATAAGAAAAGAAGGGAGGAAAAAAATGAATTAAAAGATCTTGAAAAGCATTTAAAAAGTATGTTCTGCACCTAAATATCTGGCCGCCACCTATTACAAAGACTTTCTCTATTGAAAGACAATAAGGAGATGCAGCTAATAGTTCCAAAGCGGATGTCATACTTCCACATATAACAACATTCTCAGCAGTTGCGATATCAAAACTTCCAGAACGAGTCAGAACAACATTAAGACGACCTGAAAGAGGCCGATTCTGAAGGGGAATACTTTCCCAAGTTTTTCTACCCATTATGACTGCATTCCTTTTCCCAGAGTCTGACGTAGTCAGAGTGACATCTTTGAAGAATTTGAGATCAGAAGGCAATTTCCAAGGCAACTTCCCATCCTTACCAATACCCAAATCTTTAGTCGCAGCCACAACAATTTGGTAAGTTCGCTGTGGATCAGGTTGTGCATTGCCATTGCCGTTGCCATTAGGAATGCTCATCATGGTGTCAGCAGACATAATCGACATAAAAAGCCGAACAGAATCTCAATGATGAAGGCTTCCAAATTAAAGCGCACAGCCAACTTTTGTGGAAGTGCGGTAAAACCTATATCAAAAACAAGACTAAAGTCAAAAATCAAAATAAAAAACATGTCCATTAAGACTTAAAGGAATACGAGTAAAATCCAGAAAGAAGCCTTCCAAGCATTCGAATCTACCCAATAGAAAGAAGAAAAAAAAGAAGTCCTTCGAAATGAAAACAACTCTTTAATCATAGTCAACCCTATTTAGACAACAGTCAGGAGAGTCACTAAAATCACCGCAAAAATTCAGCTTTCAGCTTTCACCTCTCACTTTTCTGTTTTGTTCTTTTTGACAAATTAATCTGGTCTTACAATAAAATAAAGCCAAAAATTCATAGCCAGAAAAAAAAAATCTCAGGGCCAAAGAGGTATCGAACTATCGATGCATGTGAGAGGCAGAGAGATTAAAGAATAATTAAAAAAAAAAAACTTAAAAAGCAGAGAAAAAACAGAGAGAACAATTATTTTTTCAAGAAAAACAAAGGGAGAAAATTCCTATACATTTTTAACAAATAATGGCGACAATATATGAGATTTTCCAGAATAAATTCGAATGTTAGAAAAAATAAAAACTAAAACGAACAAAACTCATCGATAATCGCACCTCTACCAAACATTCCACTCTTTTAAAAAATTAGTATTTCTACCGAACATTCATGGAACCAGGCAAACCAAACCAGCTCTCTGAACCAGTTTAAAAAATACTTTAATCAAAAAAAAAAAGAGAAATGCGAATAAGTTACCGATCGATCTGAGACGGAAACACAAAGTCTTCTATCAGCAACCGCGAAAGCTTCGACTACTTCTACTAAATAAAATTAAAAACAAAACAGATAAATTAGGGTTTTATTTTTTATTTTTTGGGTTAGGAAAATAAAAATGGGAGTTGAGTGGAGAATCAGTATTTACTAGGTAGAAGAAAAAGAGTATTTTGGGAGAAGAAAAAAAAACAGAGACGCCAAAAAATCCAAAAAGCAGAGTTGACGCGACGCGCAGTGCCGCCCGAAGGCTTTTTTTTAGTCTTTCTTTCTCTAATATTTTACTACTACGACTAATAAATATTAAGTATTTCCCTTTTTTTTAATTATTATTATTATTATCTTATTTCATGAATTATTAAATATGGAAATGGATAGAAAATTATTATGGATAAATATGAAAAACATGTCTCAAAAGTTATTGTTAAATGATCTAATAAATAAAAATTATTTAAAAAAGAAAAATAAATAATTAAAAATTATTATAAAAGATATTGTAAAAATAAAATTACCTTTAATGAAAAAATTTATTTTTCTTTCTCTTTCATTAAAAAAATATTTTTTTTAAATTTTAATTAAAAATAAATTTAAAAAATAAAATATTTAAATGTTTATTTTTTTAAAATTTAAAAAAATAAAAAAAATAATTTTAGAAATTTTATTTTTATTTTTTAAAATTTTTTAATTAAAAATAAATAAATAATTTATTTTTTAAAATTAAAAAAAAATTATTTTCAGAATATTTATTTTTTAATTAAAAAATAAAAAAAAAAGGAAAAAGTTTTTTTTATCAAATATAATTTTGTCTTTACAATATCTTTTATAACAATTTTTAATTGTTTATTTTTTTTTCAAATAACTTTTATTTATTAAATTATTTAACAAATATTATTAAGGGCATGTTTTTCATATTTACCCAATTATTATTCAGAGATTTTATCCAATTGCCACCTCTTTTGCTCTTATTTACCATTTTGTCTTCATTTAATAACTTGTTTGTTTTACATTTTGTCAATTTTTTTCCGGTTTGGGTGCTAAGTGAATTACAAAAATCTCCCTTAAAACATATAATTTATAAAATTTATGATTGAATTAATGTTATGAACGATTTAATTAAAAATTTATATAAAAGTTAATTTAAAATTATAATAATAAAATAAAATTAGAGTATTTAAATCTTTTAAATTTAAAAAAAACTATCAATAAAAAATTATTCAACTTTTTTTAATATATTTTAATTTTAAAAAATTTATTCATCTATTTTTTAACTTGTTATTTCTTTAAAAATACAATTTTTTTGAAACATATTATTTTCACTAGTGTGATAAATTCTATTATGATATAATTACAATATCTTCATTTTTAAGAATACTAATTATGCAAATATCCATTTGTCTTATTGAATATTTATTAAAAATAAGTTAGATATTATTATAAAATGGCATTTAAAGTATGGAATTTCCTATATATATTTAAACACTATTGAGAGAGTGTGTAATTTACCTTTGTGCCATCTAACTTTTCCATATGTAATTATGAACTCAAAAATAAAACAACAAAAACTTTAACATACCTAAATAAGGTGCAAGAGAGTAAAGGGTAAAAACATGTATTAGTAGAATTACCAAAAACCCTTTTAAAAGTATTAAAGTATAAACTTTCTTGAAAAATAAAAAGTCTTAAATAAGCTCACTTTTTTATTTTGAATATAATTTACTAGCTTTTGCAATTAATAAAGTATGTACTTTTTTATGTTATATTTCAATTTTTTTTCTTTTGTTCTAGAACATGATTATATTTCCTATAAAAAAAGGTTACAACAACTATTCAAATAGTGAAAAAATAGATACCAGCTTAATATCAAAAAATAAATCCAATATTACTTTTAATTAAATTTTTGATTGGAAAATTAGGGATGAGCTGGTAATTTAAACTTTTAGGTTTGATATTTTATTTACAAGTACATAATCTACCTTCAAGATTTGAATTAAAAAAGAGGATTATTGATTAAAATAAATTATATGACAAACTTAATATTGTAAAATTTCTTTGATATTAGTTAAAGAAAAAAAAGAGTCTAATTAATTTTTTACATATTATTAATATAATTTTTAAATTTTACAAGTAACATTAAAATATTATCATAAATTTCATTAATTATTATATGAGATACGTGATAAATTTTATTTACTAGTAAGATTGTAAAAGTATCCAATATTTGGGGGTAAACAGGTAATTTGAGCCCGAGGCTTGCGAGGCATGAATTTTGATTTACCCAAAAACTGTACGAAACGGCTATCCCAAAAAGAGTACAAGCAACGGAAAAAAGAAAAGGAATATTTACGACCCAAAGCCGTGTGCTACGCCTGGAAGGCGGGGAAAATCCACAATCGACCAATTACAATATGCCATCTGTAATCCATACATTGGGTACTTTACAACGATTCTTGATCATCCACTTGGCAGCGATCGGTAGATACTGTCAGCGTCATTTAGCGTTTTTCCGGGTGTTAATTAATGAAGATAAGAATTAGATAGGTAATTGCTTGAACGTATTAATTACACCAAGTCCAACACGATTAAGCTAATTCTTGGGAATGCAATCTCAGCCGTCCATGTCACCATCTCCAAGATGATTTCGTCTTTTGCCTGAGATAATTATATAATTCCATTTTTAAGCTAATTCTTGGAAATGCAATGCTTTTAGAATTTAAATAGTTGTTGTTTACACTTTACACCCAAAATATATCAACCAATCAAAGGAGTACATGTGGCAAATTAAATGTGACTTCATAAGGGAAGATAAAATGTGATTTCTTGTTTTTCTCATGGCACAAAATGTGATTTTTTTTTCACCGAATGTTTTATAAAAAGATTTTGTTAACGAGTAGTCTAAAGACACTCTTTAAAGTTATTAGATATAATAATATTTTTATTCAATGTATTGAAAATAATAAATAAAATTATCAATTTTTATATTTAATACAATATTATTATTATAAATAGCATATTAACTAACTTTAAATAATGTCTTTAGAGCATTCGTAAGTAAAATCCTTTATAAAATTATTATTTATGTAATCTGACAATTTGAGACAATCCGACTGTCGGATAAAATATGTTACTGTTCAATAAAATCCAGCCCTGTTGGATTGAAAATCAAAAATTTAATCAATTTTATTGTCTGATTTTTTTAAATTTTGGGGTTGGGATATAAAGTTTAACATCATCAATTCATTTTTTTTTTAACAAAGGTCTTAGTTTAGGATAAAAAAAGAAATTACATGCGTTGATATTTAAATGTCAAATCTACTAAATGTTATTTTTTAAAAATAATTATATGAATTAATTAAATTAAATCTGATTCATCATCGATTCATCTTTAATAGTAGATGAAGTTAAATCCAAGCAAAAAGAAAAACAGAGTACTAGTATCTTTTTTTTTTTTTTTTTGCTTTAATTTTCTTCCAACGTTAGTCAAATTTATCCATATTCAATTCAACCTCCTTATACAGTGAGACATCTTGATGCAAAATAAACCTTTTTTGCTTCTTGAAGATGCAATAATTTGAATGCATAGTTTCAACACAAATGGCAAGTTATTTGGCCTTTGATGCCCTTGGTTTGATATGCCATCACTACCAACAAATGTAGCTTTCACTTTCACTACTTTGACAATGTTAAGCATCTATCACACCATGGGCCATCCATCTCCAAGCCATTAACTACCCTTCTTTGAAATCCTAATCCTTTTGTTTCTTTTGGTTAACCAGATGGGACCTAGTTGGAGTCACCCTCACATAAAAAGATGGAAAGGGCAAAAATTATCCAGCAGAATACTCCCCTGTTAGCTAGTCAAAAGACTAAAGTTAGACAGGCAGGAGGGCATCAGGGGCGTGGGGAAGGGGGCATTGATTTCATATATTACATTTTTGTGCAAGTTCCTATTTTCTGAAATGAAATCATACCAAATTCAGCAGCTAATTAAATGAAAATTCAAATACGTAACATATCCATGAAAAATGCAAAACAGGCTTATGTTTTTAATCAAATTAAAGACCCTCGAAAAACCGCATGTGGTCTTCAAATGTCTCTCCATGCCGAATCTTGGTTACTGATCCATCTTCTTCAACCTGAAAACGTTAGTTCGAAATTCTCGTTTATCTTTTTCTCTAGTTAAATTAACAACTGTTTGCTAATGCAGTTGTTTGGTGAGTCATGTTCATTTAACAAATACATTTAACACAAAACTAGTTGATAGGAAAAAGATCATCTTGATGAGGATAACCACTAAAAAAGAACAAAGATCTGAAAATATAGAACAAACTAGCCATAAAACAATCAAGGTTAAAGTTTGTTACCCAGTACTCAGGAGGGCGCATCTTGAGATTGTAAGTTGAAGCCATGCTCATGCAGTAAGCACCTGCATCGTGCACGACCAGGCCAGTCCCCTGCAAAAATAAAACTCCTGATAATGCAATCTTAAACACTTGATGCTCCAACCATCCCATTATAGATGAAACTCAATACCTTAGCAGGGGTTGGAAGTTCTCTCTCCTTTCCCAAGAAATCTGCAGACTCACAAACAGGACCCACGACATCGAAAGTAGAAACCTCTGCATCAGGAGGTGCAGGAGAAACCAGCTCTATATGCTGCAATCAAATATGAATGGGCCCATCGAGATTGTATGGATATAATTGTATGTTTTAGAAAACAAAAAGAAATTTAATTCAGGAGACAGGCAATTCATATCTTTAGAAGGTTAAGAAAATACTAAATAACAGAAACTACATAGGTCTGCATTGCAACATGGATTAAACAGAGGTTAAGTGAAGGTGGTGATGTTGATAACCGATAATCAACTACTTTGACACAATTTCAACTGATTGCACCTAAGACACAGGCATTTTTCAAACTGACTGCTTGATACATTTGACTGTATTTGTATGGTTTCATCAAAGGTCGAACTTGATAGCTGATGATATAATCATTCCAAGCAAGATGAACTAAGCCTTTTCAAATGAAAAAGACGCTAGTGATAATGTAATAAAATAATGTAAAGTAGATAAGAAACAGTTTGACATTGAACAACATTTAAGAAAGGGTTTGGGGGGAGGGGTCTTAAATCTCAAGGATCAATATTCTGCATGATTTACTTACTTGGTAAGCATCATAAAGACTAGGACGTATAAGCTCAGCCATACTGCCATCAATCACAATGAAATTTTTTGTTCCATTAGTTTTGACTCCGGTGACACGATTGACTAAGCAGCAAGTATTTGCAATGAGCGATCTCCCCGGTTCAATGATGAGATTAAGATTTCTTGAAAGGACCAATTCCCTGACCTACACCAACCACCACCAAGGGAAAAAAAAAAAGAACAATAATATTAGTCAAAATTAACATTCCTAGCATATGAATATTGATGCTTCATATATGGCCTAACAAGGATGATGTCCAGGGTAAGTACCATAGCATTTTATTCAAACATGAAAGACATTTTATACTAGAAAGTATATGAATTGAAGCTTAAGATGCACTGGTTAATTTATTGTATGAAGTAACTTTATACAAGCTGATGAAGCATGTAAAGCATGAAGAAACCATTAAGTAAACACCTTAAGTTTCCAGCCAAAATGTGACTACTACGTAACTCCTATTTCTCAAACCAGCTAACCAAATAACTCAAGCATGAATAAACCGCAGACGTTATGACCACAATTTGCAAGATTTAGAAGTCTGGGCCTTACGGTGTCGATGAGATCTCTTGGTGCGGGAAGGATGGCACCACTATGGTAGTAATCTATCCCCAAACCGCCTCCAATGTTCAAATGATCAACTTCAAAACCCTGGGCACGGATTTCGTCGATGTAGTTGACCATAAGCACTGCAGCATCCCTGAATATATCCACCTGATCAACATTACATGAGGGCTTCAAATTAGAACATGCATGAGCAGCAATAGCATTGATGTGCAATTCATCAACTAGATTAAAACAAACATATTGATCAATACCGAAAATAAACCAAGAGGTAGGAGAATCTTAGAAACAAATTTTAAATCAAACAAATACTAGTTGATCTAGCATCAGTCAACTTGGTCATCAGAAAAGTATTGGGTTAGCAACTGTGAAACCTGCCCTCAAAATTTCTTACCAGATCTAAGTTTAAACCAAATAAACAAATGTTGTTGAGATACCTTGGTAATGGTTGAACCAAGATGACAATGGGCCCCCACAAGCTTCAGCTCATTAGGGTGTGCCTTTACAGCATCCAGAAACCACTGCAGCTTCTCATTCCTAATACCAAATTTAGAGTTCTTGTTCCCAGTAGCAACATATGGATGGACCTACAGAGTAATAGCAAAGTCATTAAAAACAAAAATACAAACTCATATGAAACACACACTCCTAGTACCTCTTAAATCTGAAAGCCTTTAGTAGCATTCTCTGATGTTTACAGTGGCTTCTCCTAGAATTAAGGTAATCCTCAAAGCTAGGTTTAAGTTGCATGGTAAAAAACCAATTATCTGGAGTAAACCTATTAGCCTTCCTATAATGGATCATCAACTTGAAAGTTGAGAATGGAGTGCAGTAGGCAGAAGGATTTCAAGCTAAGGAACAATAATCTGGTTCTTGAGTTACACTGAAACTGGTGCAAGAGAAAAATGGACTAAAAAGGCAGACATGAGGTGGCTTAGTGGTGAGAGACCCATCACAGAAATGGAGATTGAACAGTAGAGGTTATGAAGGTATGTTGGTTGTCCTAAAAATAGAATGAAATTTCTGTTGATCACAATTCGATAAACTAACATTTACTATGAGAAAGCCATATATAGCAGCTCAACTAGGTTACCATGTATCGTATCTGTCAGTCTTATGCTTTTATGAGATGAGACATGAACTGTGCCATATAATAATTGCACTAGAAAGCAAGTTCCGTTTTGTTTTAATCAATTTTATATGTAACTATATTCGCTAAGGTCAACTCAACACCAAGTTTAATCAATTTAGTTCTCAAAATAGTCCTCTTCGTTATAAAATTAAAATTTTAAATCATACACATTAGAATGTACCGATTGTTAACACTTAATAGTAGAGCTACAACATTACCTGAGGATCCACATCTGGGTTGATCCGAAGCAAAACATTAACCTTCCTGCCGGCAATTCTTGCAGCTGCTACAATATTCTCCAGATCAAACTCACTATCCACATTCACAAAAACACCTTCTTGGGCAGCTAGTACCAAATCCTCCAAGATCTTCCCATTCCCATTAAATATACACCTATACATTTAGATATCAACACCAATCAAACTAAATAAACAGTCAACAAGAACCACCAAATCATTCCTTCTCAAATAGTAACAAACTAATTAACATAACCTGGCACATCTTAGAGCAAGATAGATACATTAAATATCATATGTCATTGTAATGATGGATGCATAAGAAAGTAGAGTTAAAAAGTCTAGCACTGAAAGCACAAGAGCATACCTACAATCTTGAAAGCTGTTTACTTTAAGCAGAACTGCCAAAAGGTGAGACCATATCCAGATCAACCCTACTATAACAGCAATTAACAGTTTGAAATCGCTCTTATTTATATTTATAATTTTTAAATAAAAAAAATTGTATGATTATGATATAGGTGGTAATCATAAATATATTACCAATTTGGTTTTTTCTAAACGGAGCCTGGATACTTCATTTTATCCAGACTATGATATAAGCCAAAAAGAAAAGTAACCAAAAAAAAAGTTGTATGGAAGTGTGTGTGTTTGTGTGGCAGATTTGGAAGGAAACCTCAGCTAATATATTAAATTATTGAATTATTGATCACTTATTTTCAATTAAGATTTTGCTAACGAGTGCCTCAAAAATATTCTTTAAATACAATGTTATTACTATAAATAAAATATTAACCAACCTTAAGAGTGCCTTAACTGAGTGAGTGTGGGATTTGACATATGCATTTAATACAATGTTATTTACTTTTGTATCCAAATGCGAAGGGAAATGCAAGTAGTTGACATAAATATAAACAAAATCGAAATGAAAAACAAAACTAAGCATTGCTCAATGTAATAAATTTACTTAGTTGGATCGAAGCCGGCACGAAGAGCCAACTTAAGTTCATTGCCACTAACAAGCACAGCACCGCAACCCAACTTCCTCAAATGCTGCAAAATCTTCAAATTATTATTCGCCTTAATTGCATACCCAATAATCGAATTTTTCAAGCCTTCAAGAGCCTCCTTATAAGCTTCCACATTCCTAGTAATCTGAGGCTTACTGTACAAATAAAACGGTCTCTTTTCGACCTTTTCCATGATGTCCTGAACCTTGGTATCCTCACAGTAGAGAAACCCATCTGGGTATTTTGTGAAGCAGTGTTCAAAAGTGGGGTTGAGGGTTCTAGCAGGGTTTTGGGACAGGACAGCTTTGAGGGGGAGAGAATGGTGTTTGAACAGATTTTTGGAGGGATTGAGGGCCAAAATGGGGAGTTGGGAAAATGGGTTTTGAGTTAAAGGGTGGTTTAGGGTTTTGGGAAGAGATGGGGAGTGAGAGAGAAGGTGAGTAGCCGCCATTGATGGTGAAAATGTAGCAGTCTGCATTTGTTGACTGTTGTTTCCAGGGAGGAACAAAAGCTAAAAGGGAGTCCTTTTATAATGTAAGAAACTTAAGGGTACCTTCAACAACGTATTTTAAGACATTCGTTAGTAAAATACATCATCGATTATTTATCCTAATACAAATTAGGGCTTTTAACAATCTCGTAAGTGTAAATCTTTCCGGGGTTCCGCTCAGCTAGTTCGTTTGTGTTTTAGAAATGGGCTTAAGGTTATAAAGATTAGGCCCATATTAGACCTAAGGTTGGGCTATTTACTATATTTATTCAGTCCATATCAAAAAGTGGGCTGTGCATAAATCATTGATATGCAAACCCTAAAGGAGTAGTTGGTTATTATTAATTAAATTTAATATACTCTGATAGAAAATATGACACGAATAGATATATTTAATAAATATAATAAATATGAAATGACATATTTAAATATGATTAACATGATACTTTAATACGTTTATAGTGTTCTTGTTTAATATTTTGACATATTTCATAATTTGTGTTGTATTTTGTTACATGATTAACATAAAAAATAAAAACATAAAACTCAACAAGAATACACGAATTATCAAATCTCATATTCATGAAATTAAAGTAGTTGAACTGTTGAACCTTTAGGTATGTAAAAAATAGAGGAAATGTATATAAAATGGAATGCATTTGTTAAATTGTTGGGGGTAGGTGAACAATATTTGAATTCAAGGACCTCAAAACTCTTTCTAGTTTTCTTTTCAATTTTTCCCTTTCAATATCTCTTGGCTTATTTTTGGGTCTTCAATCTTCACTTTTTTTTCTTTTTTTTTTAAATGGTAAAGGAAAATTTGAACCATATTGATTGAGACAGAAAATCATGCACCAAACGATGTTTGGGTTAGTCTTCACCTTAATTAACATTTGCCCCACCATAACAAAGTTTTGATATTTTTGGCTAAAAAACCAAAATTTTAGGCCAAACATCATACAAATCTCCAACTTGATTCCTTAAAGAATCTGCCAAAATAAGAGTCATGAATCTTTTTAATCTCTTTTTGGCCAGTTGGCCGCAAAATTTTAGAAATTAAAGTATTGGAGACATGGCTCACATATAGTCTCTTAGTGCTAGTCTGCTACATGATAAAAGAATATGTACCAAAAAAACCTGAGGAAGATATTGTCCTTTGATTCATTGACTTAGTGGCTGTCTGAGTAGATTAATATATATAAAGTTGACATAATCTTCCCAATAGCTTTTCTTTTCTTTTCTTTTTCTTTTTTATTTTCTCCAGGAATGAATATATATATATATATAAGCATGATAATTAAGAAAAAATGAAAAAGAATTGTAGTTAGCACCACTAAGAAGTAGAAAGACATGACCAATTCTTAGTGGAGCACCAGTAATGGAAGCAGATTGACTTTCCTCCTCCAAACTTCAACAACCAACTCATTCTGGCTGGATAACAAAACAAATTACATAATAAAAGATGATTCTCAAATATCTCCACAGTCCCAAGTTAAAAGGTTAACTTCAACCCCATTCCTGGTGAAAATTTTAATGGTGGATAATTTAGCTGAAGGATTGAAGCCATTGAGTAAAAGATATATGAAATGAAACTTAACAATTGGTATTCATTAGACCTATGTTACCCGGATTTAGAGTGAGTGTCGGATATGGGTATGTGTCCGACATAGGTATACTCAATTTTTTCATATATTTAAAAGATCATACTCTTGTATCCATGTCCGAATATGTGTCGGACACAGATTGAGACATTGACAAACCCAAACTTCCATGCCTATACACCAATTTGGGATATCAATGTTCTTCTGTATGGGGCGTGCTAAATATAGGTGGTGAATTATAAGTAGATGACTATGAAAAGAAGTTAAATTTAATTAAGAAATGAAGTAAGTAAGTATAGCAAATTGTGGCGGGAAAAGAGTGGAGTCAGTTGATAAGTTAGTTAAAGATATTACAAGACTGTATCAAAGGTTTGAATGGAGTGGCATGCATATCGCCAAACTCAACAAATATTTGTGTTCTTTTTAGACCTTGTCAAGATTTGTAAAACGTTAAAAGAACCTATCCAGAACAAACTAAATCTGTCGATATCAAGCCAGGCAATGTTGTGTTTTATAGACATATTCCAAGGGCCATCTATTCAAGAGATTTATTCGGGTGATTTATACACCTCTCCCTTTCTCTATTAGCCCTCAGCCTCCTATCATATGGTATGATCTTTTTCTCTTTCTCTTCCATCTAGCTAAAAATTTTCTGTCATTGCCATTGGATCTTCAGTTATGGTTCAAACTCTTGATCTTTTTGATCCTCCATAGACATTGGTTTTGGCATCAATCCCCTTACAATTGTACATTGTATATATATACTTTTTTGTTTTTTCTTTTTTGGTAGGTATATATGAATATATGATCATGATGTTATTGCATTTTCATTTTGATTTCAATATTTGCTAGAAAATTTTTAGTATGTTTAATTATTAGTAATCAGCAATTAATCCCATATCATGCTTCTATTTGGATGGCTTATTTTCAGATGTTTGGATGTTATTACAGGTATAATAAGCCTAATTGGCCAGGTCATAGATTTGAACATCTTTGTATGAGTGCTAAGTGTTTGAACCGGGAGCTGAACGACATTGCAAAAATTGTAATCATGGCTGACACTTTGTCTCTACCTGTTGAACGACAAGTTAGAATGGGTGAGTCTTCTAAAAACAATGCAGCTTTTTGCTATCATTCTGTGATTCATTTCATACACTAATGTTAGATTTAGATGCATATGAAATATTGGTTATGGTTGATGTCAAGAAAAGAACCCAAATTTTGGATATGAAATCCATTGATTATATCATTACTTGTTTCAAGGAGATGATAATTATGGGAATTACAAGAGGAATTGTTTCTTGATATAGTTTTGAGTTTGCAAGTGATTTTTCCATCCCATGTTTACAGGTCTCGAAAAATCTGATGTAGAGAACTCTGAGGATGAGAGGAAAACAAGGCTTGGGTCTCTTAAGAAAAAGGCAATCAGTGCCTCAAGCAAGTTTAGACATTCTATTAAAAAAAAGAGTAGGAGACATAGTCGAGTTATGTCCTCTGCTGGTATAGAGGATGACTTTGATGCTGAAGAGATACAGGCTGTGGATGCATTCCGCCAAGCACTTATCTTAGATGAGCTATTACCTGCTAAACATGATGATCATCATACGATGCTAAGGTGACAATCTTTCATCTAGTTGTAGCTAATCCGGACAAAGACAATGTTTTTTCTTCTTCTTAAGATCAAAGCTTAGATGAATGAAAATGTTTAGGGAATTTGACAGAAAAGCTGTTAACCTAAATGGAGTAAAGCTTTGGATATGAAAGACGAGGTCATTAACTAATAATTATTTGATGATACAGATTTCTAAGGGCCAGGAAATTCGATCTTGATAAAGCAAAGCAAATGTGGGCTGATATGCTCCAGTGGAGGAAGGATTTTGGTGCTGACACAATCATGGAGGTATATATTGGTTACTGGAAAGGAAAAATAAAAAATAAAAACACTGAATTAGACTGCTTCCATATTGCATAACTATGTTACTTGGATTCGGATGTGAGTGTCTGATACAGGTATGTATCCGACACGGGTATATTCAATTTTTTCTAAGTTTTTTCATATATTTGGAGGGTTCTTGAAGGGTTATATCTCTATATCCATGTCCGGATATGCGTCGGATACGGATATCAAACACGAGTACTTAAAAAAAAATAAAGAGTCAGAGCAACATAGTTGCATACTATATGTTGCAATTTTCTAATTGCATCTGAATTTTCTTCTTTGGGGTTTCTTTGTTAAGGACTTTGATTTCAAGGAATACAATGAAGTGGTTAAGTACTATCCACAAGGATATCATGGAGTTGATAAGGATGGACGACCTGTTTATATTGAACGACTGGGTCAAGTTGATGCTAACAAGCTGACTCAAGTAACAACAATAGACCGCTATCTGAAGTACCATGTAAAGGAGTTTGAAAAGACCTTTGCTATTAAGTTTCCCGCTGCATCAATTGTGGCAAAAAAGCACATTAATCAGAGCACAACCATATTGGATGTGGAAGGAGTGGTATGTGAGATTTGTTGCTTTTTTTTTTTTTTCCTCCAAATTTTGCTTCATTGCACTTCTAATAAGCTTCATTATAAATGAACTTTCAGGGGCTTAAAAGCTTCAACAAGGCTGCAAGAGAGCTCCTTCAGCGCCTTCAGAAGATTGATGGTGACAATTATCCTGAGGTAAATCATTACTCCATAAGCTCAGTTTAATGTGCCCTGAGATTATTGGTCTATTTCTAGAATGAAACTTTTTTCAGTCATGATGAAGCTAATTGAATGTTTTCTATGTTGTTGTAGACTCTTAACCGCATGTTTATCATCAATGCTGGCTCTGGATTTAGGCTCTTATGGAGCACAGTTAAATCGTTCCTTGACCCAAAAACCACTGCAAAAATCCATGTATGAATCACCAAATTTACCTGAAATTGGATTTGATTTTGATACTATTATGTTGCTAAACAACTTTATGTTATATTCACCAGGTTTTGGGTAACAAATACCAGAGCAAATTGCTTGAAGTAATTGATGCTAAGTGAGTTTCTTCTTAACCAATTGAATTCATTTCTGTTTCTGTCTACCAAAACTAACCTGTCTAATTTCTCATCAGTTTTTAGAGTATAAGAGTTTTTCTTAGTATGTTTGTTTGGACAAATAAATGTGTATATGTAAACGTTTCTTTGTTGTGGTTTTTCAACAGTGAACTACCAGAGTTTTTGGGTGGTAGCTGTAATTGTGCTGATAAAGGCGGTTGCATGCTGTCTGACAAAGGTCCATGGAATGATCCAGAAATATTAAAGGTATTCACCTAAAGATTGATTGATTTTTGTCTATGTTACCCATAATCGGATGAGTATCGGATACGGATATACTCAAAATTTTCCAAGTTTTTTTATATATTTGGAAGATCATACACTATACCCATATCTAAATATGTTTCGGATACGAGTATTTAAAAAAAATAAGAGTCCGGGTAACATAAATTTTTGGTGTAATATCTATTTTGCATTATAATTGGAATAATAAAATGGAGTACTTCATTTCATGAGCAGAGGGTTCAAAATGGTGAGGCCAAGTGCACGAGGAGAAATATGTCAGGCGTTGAGGACAAAGCATGCCAAGAGGTAGTCAGTCATTCCTAGAAAAGGCCCTGCCATTTTCAATTTTCACAAATTATCCCACACCTCAATATCTAGTATCTACAAATTGAATGCCTAACTTTTTTTTCTTCTTTGATGTTCTGAACATGAAGGGGAGTCATTCCTTCGATGCAGAAACAGCTACAGACACTGCTGAAAGGCATGCAAAGAACACACCACTATCTCCTGTTCCTGAAGTAAGTTTTCTCATTATCATGCCTATGTCAACAATGCAAAGAAATTTCATGTTTTTTCTGTCAAATCTTAATCCTATCTGAGTTAACATAAGTATATGTCTTTATATATTGCAGTCTCCCATCAAGAAAAAGTACCAGGATTCCTTTGCCTATGACAAGTTTATTCCAATGGTTGACAAGGTTGTAGACGCTTCCTGGACTATATCAATGGGAGATGAAAAATTTGCCATGTCCAAAGGTAGATATTTTTTTGCTAACGAACTAACCTGAAACTTGCCCACTGCTACCAAATTACGTTCTATGAGTAGATGAATCTAATGTTTTAAGTTATATTATATATAACACCACCCATTTGGCCACTTTTTTATCCCCAAAACTGTAGATTGTTACCATATGAAGGGTGATAGGAGGGCTACTGAAGGAATGAGCACAAACATTTTTGGAGGAATCGTGGCCTTCGTTATGGGAATTGTAACCATGGTTCGCTTGTCCCGCAGCATGCCAAGGAAACTAAATGAAGCTGCCTTGTATGGTGGTCAAGTTTACTATGCTAACCCAATGATCGCAGGCCGTGCTCCTCAATTGCCACCACCTATAAATAGCGCTGAATACTTTTCCATGATGAAACGCATGGCTGAATTGGAAGACAAGGTGAGTGTTCTCATCGTGAAACCAGCAGCCATGCCACCGGAGAAAGAAGAGATGCTAAATGCTGCTTTAAGCAGGGTCTGCACCCTGGAAGAAGAGATATCTGCAGCTAAGAAGGTACATTACATACTTACAGCTAGCCAGCTAGGTTACCTTAAACTCAAATCATGAGGAATCCTCCAAATTTCAATGGTT
Organism: Fremontodendron californicum; assembly: GCA_030761205.1. NCBI lineage: Eukaryota > Viridiplantae > Streptophyta > Magnoliopsida > Malvales > Malvaceae > Fremontodendron > Fremontodendron californicum. The sequence continues at coordinate 34,735,200 of JAULJL010000007.1, forward strand.
TGTTGTTTCCCTTTCTTGCTTATGCAGGCACTTGAGGAAGCCCTTGGTAAACACCAGGAACTTCAAACCTACATTGACAAGAAAAAGAAGAAGAAGAAGAAGAAGTTTGTAAGTTATCAAAGTTTTTACTACTTCAACAGTTAAGATCATGCAAACTTTTAGTTATTTATTGATGTGTGTTTTTCACATATTTCTCTTTCTTGGATTGTAATTGCAGAACCCATTCCGCTGGTAAGGTGACCTGATGTTGGTGGCGTTGATGATATTTAGCCCCACAGATGAATTCCTTTCGTATATTATTTTGTTTTGTAAAAAATATTAAATTCCAAGACTACAAACCATGGAGTTTGGCATTTTTCTTATATGTTGAACAATTATTGGCTCAAATTTAGAGAAATGGTGGTCTTGGTTGGTCCTAGTTGTAATGTTATGCAAAAGTTTAAAATGTGGTAATAAGAGTGAAGAAAAGAACAGTCGAAATCTTAGCTACAACGGAGACTGGAGATATTTCTCAAGTTTTTGTTGACAACATCCTGGTATCTAAAGCTTCAAACATCAGGCAGCAATTATAACCTAGCACCAAGAAGATTACCATTTAAGCCCTTCTACTTAAAGTTGAAAATCCCCGTAAATATAACCTCCTGCTAATGCAGTTCATCTTTTTTGCTTTTCTATCAATGCCTGGTGAAGAGTTAATTCTGAAACGTGTTTGTAGGTAGAGAGAAGTAGGTAATTTTTCTGGTACTGAAAATCTGTTTGGACCCGTTGAAGTTGGTTCTTGACGTCTTTTAACATATTGGTTTTTACAATTGTCGGGTTCTTGTGGTAAACAGCTACAATTGTATGTCGAACACTAAACCCTTCAAAACAAAGTTCCGACATCTTAAGCCAGGTATCCATTAGGAAGCTTACAACGTTGGGAATTCGTGATATCAAAGTTTAAAACTCAGCAAACCAAACTTTTGACAACAATGTTCCAATATAGTTAAGAAGTGCAGCAAATCAAACATTACATTGAAAGAAAGAAATAAAGGAAATTAAATGAGCCAACAGAAAGAGAGTTCGATTACGGTTCTTGTGAATTTCTGGGGCAATAGGATTTGAATTCGGACAGACAATTACGTTGCTTAAAGCAGTATAACCTCCACAAGATCAACATAGGTGGTTGTATGTTCAACGGTGAAATGGAAATGGACTCAAAATAGAGAAGTGGATTTTGTAGTCTCTCCATCAGCAAAGCATATCACCAGCAAAACTTCTTTTTCTGAAACAGAGAAATATACTCATAAGTCACAAACATAATATGATAAGAACATCGCCTCATGTAACCATCAAAAGTACATAAATAATAGGAAAACAAATGAAATGGCGCACCCGCAGTTTGGCTTCCTCTTGACTGTCTATGTAAGCAAGCAGTTCTTCTTGCCTCATCAAAGCTTCATGAAGAGCCTAATCAATACAGAACATACATGCAAAAGAAATGAAACTTTCAGAAAATGAAAGCAAGAAATACCATAAATGCAAAGATTTAAAGAAGCCTTGAAAGCACGCCGAAATAAGTGATTAATCAGTTGACAACAAATATCCCCCTAGAGGAATTGAGGTTTCTAGAACATATGTGCAGCCTGGAGAGCCAGTAAGCCTAAAGGATTGGGGTTTTTTTTTGTTCGTCACATGCATACATCCATAACAGGTAATAAATCCAACTTCCAGAGAATATTTATTACCAAGTTTGCACTAATGCAGAATGTAATGTTGTTAGCAGTATCAGATACTTTAATGAAAATATCATTTAATGCTTTATGTAGCCATGTAAACAATTCAATAAATAAAGTACCAAGGTTGAGACATTTGTCACTCTGGCACTACAAGTCTAAATCACCAACTAACAGGAAGGGGTTGAGAGAGTTCTAAAAGAAATATGGACAATATTTTGCAAAATAGTGAAAAAAAATTAAGATTGCCAACGGTACCTTCTTGGTTGCAATCAGCTCTGCTTCTAGGGCATCGACACGACATACAGCAGCATTCAACAATTCCACTTTCTCATAAGGCATCTCAGATGGCTTTGCTTGTAGTGTATCAACTTTCTCCTCAAGCTCACCCAATCTTTTGAGCACAGAAGAGAAAAGATCAGCCTGAGTAAAAGGAGTTGGAGAAGGGGGATGAAACTCTGCTTGTTGAGTTGCATCAGGGGTAAGTTCAGTAAAATTTTGACAATGATCAGAAACTGTGTCAGGAAGCTTTCTAGTCATACGGCATGCTACTGTGCGGAGGGTTGTGTAAAGCGTCATGAAGAAAGCCATAATAGTCAGCAAAATCCGAGCTCGAATTCCTTCTGGGGTCTTAGGAGTTTCAGGCAACTTAAATGTACCTGTAGTGCAAAATAGCATTTCATTTTCTTAATAAAAAGTCTAAGCAAGCTTTTAAGAACAAATGAAGCATCTAAAAGATAACAAGGTATACAAGATTATATTTGTTAACCTTTGGAAGCAGACAACCTCTGAAGGGAGGTTTGTTTCTTCCAACTATAGTCAACAGCTTTGTCAACCATGGGAACATATTCATCATAGCCTGAGAAGTTACCAGCAAAGCTTGTTTTCCCAACGACCTTAGCCTGCATAATTTACAAACAAGAGGATTAGCAACTAATAAGAAGTCATCTTGATACTCACGGGTCATAACTTATCGTTAATTGACAACCAAAAAAATAAAGAAAACCCTAAAAAGAATGCAAATAGCTGGTCCAAAGAAAAATAAAGTAAAAAAATTTAGTCACTGTGAAAGATTAAAAGGTGAAAAAAACCCACTTCTTCACGAACAGGGGTCAGCCGAAGTTGTGAATAACTCTTCATTGCTTTTGGGGATGCAATATCTTCAGCTTCTGATCCAGATTCTGCTGTAGATGTATCACTACCTTTCAGCTGCTTCATACAGCACAATAAGCAATAAGATAATGCAAAAACCTTACCTCAAAACAGGAATATCAAAATTTTCCAGAATAGACAAGTATCATTGAAAGTTAGAAAGATCATATACCATTGGATATTGTGGCTTAGCACAAGCAATAACCTTCCCATCACTATTTAAAACTTTTACAACTTGTCTGGCACGCCGTGCCTCACCATTAAGAACCATCTGAGAGAAAATACATGCAGCAAAGTGTTTCTTCATTAGAAACAAGTATGCTGATGAAGCGCTTGAAATTAGCAGCATTAATAACATATAACAAATACCAAGGCCAGTTTATAACCTTCAATATTTCTGGATTTTTCCAAGGCCCCTTATCAGACCGAAGGCAACCTCCCTGATCTGCACACGTACAGCTACCACCCAGAAATTCTGGCAACTCACTGAATGGATTTAAAGTATCGCCATAAGCTTTTAGACAGAGAGGCAACCATAAAGTGAAATATAGTAAAAGAATATATATTTTTTTTAAAAGGAGACAGATGATGATGAAAACTGGATTGCAAAAAGAATAAAATAAAGATAAAGATAACAATATATCATGTCATGAAAGTTCTAAGCCCATTTACCTGGCATCAATAATCTCAAGCAATTTGCTCTGGTACTTGTTTCCAAGAACCTAAAGTCATTCCACCATATATATATGTATAATTATAAATCACCAACAAATAAAAGGAATGAGAAGTCAAAAGCAACAACAACAAAAAAGTAAAGTCAATTTCAAAAAAATTGCAGAAAAGTATTAACATACATGAATCTTGGAAGTTGTTTTGGGATCTAGAAATGTCTTCACAGTGTTCCACAACAGCCTAAACCCAGGTCCAGCATTGATGATAAACATTTGGTGAAGAGTCTGCATAAATGAAAAGACCACAACAGGAAATTTCAGCTCAACATAAAATAATATATTGCTACAAGCATGAGTTCGTAATCATCATGCAAGCACATTGAGATGCAGACCTCAGGGAAATTGTCACCATCAATCTTTTGCAGTCGCATAATCAGGTCCCTTGCAGACTTAGTAAAATTCTTAAAGCCCTAATACATAGATGAAAAGAAAACAATCAGCAGTTAGCTACTACTAAGCAGCCAAATATTCAGGTATTAACATGGCAACAAGTGATTACAAGAAACATACTACACCATGAACATCTAAAACTGTCGTGCTTGAATCTATGTGCCTCTTTGCAGCAATTGTACATGCAGGAAACTTCACAGTGAAGGCCTTCTCAAACTCCCGCACATGGTATTTTACATACCGATCCAAAGTTGTAACTTGCATGAGTTTGTTGGGATCAACTTTTCCCAACCTTTCAATATACACAGGTCTTCCCTCCTTATCAACACCATGATGACCATGAGGGTAATACCTTAGAACCTCATTCAACTCATTGAACTCAAAATCCTGAAAGATAAATGATAAATGCAGTAAAAAATATGAATTACAAAAATACTATTTCATGCAAATTATTAACCATAATTACCTCCATGATAGTGTCAGCACCAAAATCCTTCCTCCATTGGAGCATATCTGCCCACATGTGCTTAGCTTTCTCTATATCAAACTTCCTTGCTTTCAAGAACCTGCATAAAAGTAAGGCTAGAAACTAATTATTACTTGTCACAGTATTCAAAGTTGGCAAAGCAAGTAAACAAGAGGAGGGGAGCAGAATGATACAGAAGGCTTCAAGCAATAGAAAAGGAGATATCACATCAGCAAGCAGAAAGCAAATATATGTGTTGAAAAAACAAAACAAAGAGCATGACCAATAGACTCACAATTCTTCTTACTGGTTTCCCTTTCATGCCAAATCAAATTCACGTAAAGATTTTTAGCAAGTGAACCATGAAGCATATCATTCACAATTCATTACGGAAATTACTATATATTGTAGATAGAATTTCAGAATTAGGCTATCGACTGCTGACTTGACAAGAGTACAGAACCAATAAAACTTGCATTGCAGTACTCAAAAAGACGCATCCAAAAGTTATAACTACTATTTTTGGGAATATGAAATAAAATTAAGAGAGCACCTCAACATCATGTGATAGTCATCGTGTCTTTCAGGAAGCAGTTCTTCCATAATCAGCGCTTGTCGAAATTGATCAACAGCCTGTAGCTCCTCAGCATCACGAACATCCTCGATGGATACAGAGCTGACACGGCCATCACTTTTCCTTCTACCACTCTTCTTTTTGAGAGAATGCTTAAATCTAGTAGATGCATTTATCGCTTTCTTCTTCAAGGATCCAATTCTTGTGCGCCTTTCATCCTCCGAGTTCTCGAAATCAGATTTTCTCTCTCTCCTCTCATCACTACCCGAAAACCCCTCAAAGCCTGCCTCATTAGAAACGCATAATGTTATTAGATCTTTCAGAGAAAGAAAGAATAAAGAAAAAACAAGTGAAAATCAAATCCTAATTTGTTTTCTTCTCATTTTCATATATATTTCTGAAAATTCTTCAGAAACACTAAAACAAAAAATGAAAAAAAATCAACAAAGCATGGCAAAAACAATACCAAAAAAAAGAACTCAAAAAAATAAATAAAATAGAAAATGTACAAATAATTAAAGAAAATGAAAATATAATGTTTATATTTTCCAATGTTACTTCTGAAACTTAAACAAGAATCGAATTCCTTCCTCTTTTGCTAAATCGAGTTTAATTTATCTGCACCACCAAAATTTTCTAAGTAACCCAACTGAAGCTACAGTGAAACCCTAGAATTAATAAAATCAGTTCAAGAAACAAAAGAAGTTAACTCACAAGGCCTAGCGAATCGATCGAGCGGCCCCGACATCTAAGCTCCCTCACGAAGAATCAAGGCGCCGCCGCCGATGATCTGTCTGTCCGTCGACCGGTCAAAACAGGGCAAAAAAACGCATAAATTTTAGCCGGAAGCAAGCAAGACTAAGGTAAAACGAAGAGTCCAAATTTTCAGGTGCTTGAATTTTGCCGTTCTTTTTCGTCTTTAAATTTAATTAATTTGATTTGTGTTGAAGGAATGAAGAAAATAAAGGAGAACAGAAAAGCCGGAGTAATACCTCTTTGAGGAAAATTAGTAGTAATTGTGTTTTGACGTCACGGATCACGAGGTAGATCCGACGGTCATAAATGCGTCTGACGAGAATTTTAACCGATTTTCGAGACTGTAACGGATAATAATATTAATAAAATCGGAAGAAAAAAAAAAGAATTTTGGTTGTAAAATAAAATAAAAACGAATAAATTAGAACTTCGCCGACTAAATGACGGCCAATTTAGAGAGAGAGAGAGAGAGGAATTCGCTGGCAACTTTTCTAGAGAGAGAGAACGAGATGAAAGCAGGGCGGGTTATTATAGGAGTTGATTGAGAGAGGTGGGTCAGGGGATTTTGATTGACACGTGGCGAGAAGAGGGGGAAGGGAGTGCATGGAACGAGTAATCTGCCGGCGGTAGGTGAATAGTACGTGATAAGGAGATTACTGGCACTGTAATTGTATTTGTAATTGGGTTAAATAAAATACGAATTTTATTTATTAGCCACGTGGTATATTTTCGAATAATATGCTTCCAAAAAGAAACTTTCTCTTTAATAATTTTTTTATGTTTTATTTATAAATTTTATTAACGAGTGTATTAAGAGAACTTGTTAAGATTAACTAAGTTACTATTTACATTAATATTTTTATATTAAATGTAATAATTAATTTGATAAATTTTAATATATTAAAAATTATAACTTTTCTAATATGATAAGATAACCTTAAAAATGTCTCTCGTTAGCAAAATCATTTACTTATTGCTCTCAATATTTAAAAAAGATAATGAAAAGGAAAATGATATAAAACGTTTTTTATTGCCTTGATTAATCATTTTTCTTTTAATAGAATTTTTTAATAAATTTCAATTTAAAAATTAAACATCAAATTTATTTTATATAATTTTGAATTACATAGATGTAATTTACTTTAATTTCCTAAATTTTATCTTTTCAATCTCAACTCAATTAATTCATACACTATTCTTTTAAAAGATGTTTTTTAACAAGTTTAAAATTCAAAATTTATATATATTTTTTGGTATTTTTAGATTGTGATCTCCCTTATATAAAAAAATAAATAAATAATTTTATCTTTTGATTTCCTGATTTAATTGATTTAACCCTTTTTTCTTTATTCTCAAAATTGATATAACTTAAAATTTCTAAATTAAAATCTTAGTTTCTAATTGTTAGTGTAAGGTGTCCCATTTAAAACGTCAGGTAGGTATCAATAATGAAATATCTAGATTTTAATAAAACTACAAAAAATGAAATTTTCAACCACAAATTAGGTACATGATTTGTCAATTTTTGTATGAAAATAGCATGCTCTCTAAATCAATTAATTTAATTATTATTGTTTTATTTTGGATGATCGGTTAAAGTCTTTTTCATCACATTATTTATATTATTTTATCACAGATAACATAATAAGAGAAAATCATCACTCCAACAGAAAGAACAAACGGGAACCAGAAACTGAACCAGAAACCTTGGATCTGGAAGGCAGAGCTGGTGACGAGCGAAGGACGTGTCTACTTGTCTCTTCAAAGCCGTCGACTGCGGAAGGAGAGGCGACGCCGCTGCCACCGCTCCAAGAAAGAGGCGTGGTGGGGCTACCTCTAGTGCTGACGTTGAAATCTCCATCTCTCTACCGCATCAACATGGGTCTACACCTCGTCTAACGTATCCCCCATTTAAGTGCAGCCGCCGCAGATTTCGAAGCCTGTGGCGCGGCCTGCGCTTGCTTGAGCCTTACCAGCAGCTCCACCACCACGTTGTCATTCTTCATCGCCGCCCGAACTCACTCATCTTTCACCGTCATCATCAACACTCAACAAAACAAAACAAAAATAGATCCACCAGACCCACCCAGATCCACCACCACCCCCTCCATAGAAAACCAAAAACAAGTCTTCACGACCAGATCCACCCCCTCCATTTCCACCACCACCACCGTATCCACCCCCTCCATCTCCTTCCTCCTCCACCGTATCCACCTCCACCATAATCACCAGATCCAGGGTCAGTTTTTTTTTTTTCCAGATCCTGTTGAAAGCAGACCCACGACGGCCTTTTATCACCTGCGGCACAGATGACGTTGGCAGTGGCGGTGGAGCTTTAAACTGTGAGCAATACTGCGACCTTGAGAGAAATGCAAATTCACAATTTTTTGGAAAAAGCTCTCAACTCACAATAGATTGGGGATGAATCTTAAGATGACTCCATTGGAGAAGACAGCTAATCAAAGATTGGAAGGTGAGGACTCCCAGCAAAGAAGCTTTAAACACGTTGTTACTGGAGATTATCCCTCCATTGCAGCTGGAATGGATTGTGGTAAATTGGTGGAACGATCAAGGGAGATTGGAGAAGAACGAAGAACAGAGTCAGTTGTATCTAACTCTGATTGGAGGAAATTGTTTGCTGCAGCTGAAAATCAAACTTTGAGGTTCTTTCCTCCGCTGAAGATGGATGGGAAAGTTACTGTAAAACCACCAGATGAAGTATTTGAAGAAGGAATTCTTCAATGGAAGAACTCACTGATTGCGCAATTTATAGGGAAACCTCCAAATTTCAGTTTGTTCAATAAGCTGGCTAATATGCTATGGGGAAAGGATGGAGATCTCCAAATTAAGCCAGTAGGAAGGAATCTTTATGTTCTTCAGTTCCATAATGTAGAGACAAGGGATTGGGTGCTTGAACATGGACCTTGGCACATCCAAAACAGCCCAATCATCTTGAGGAAATGGGAACCAGACCTGAACACCTTAGAATTCAACATGGAAAAGCTTCCTATCTGGATTCATCTGAGCAATGTCCCATTGGAATTATTCACAATGAGAGGTCTGAGCTATATAGCTAGCGCCATTGGCACCCCTCTCTATATGGACAAAATAACTGCAAACAAGCAAAGGCTAGCATATGCTAAAGTTTGTGTTGAGATAGATGTAGCTCAAGAATTGCCCAATTCGATTGCAGTGGAGCTCAGAAATGGCTCAGTGATCCCTATCACAGTTGAGGCACCATGGATGCCTCAGAAGTGTATTCACTGTGGTATTTTTGGTCACAATAACAAAAGTTGTCCTCGCCTGCCAAAGGAAATTCCAACCAAAAAATGGATTCCTAAGCAGAAGGATCAGAATGAGCAGACAGAGTTGAGGATTCCTGATGAGCACACGATTCAAAGGATCTCTGAAAAGCAGATAGAATTACCTGCTCAGGTCATCATAGAGCAATTGGAAAGGCCAGTTCCATCTGGGACAGAACGAGGATCCACCTCAGCCACAGGAGCTATGGGCTCAGACAACAGATTTGCAATATTGGAATCTGTTCCTGAAAATGAGGAGGATAATGGTAACACAGAGTCACTTATGGAGGATAGGACTGTAAGCCACTCTCATCAGGTTGTTTTTTCAGAAGAAACAAGAAAGCCTAGGGCTGCTGTAGCAGGAGTGGCAGATCTGATGAAGAACTTGAAGAGAAGGAAGGGGCCTATTGACAAAGGAAAGGCTCGAGGTAAGGCTTCTGCCTTGGGGAGTCACTCTCCAACTCTTCATTAATGAACTTCCTTGTTTGGAATGTTAGAGGACTCAATTGTCCTCTAAGGCAGAAACAGGTAGTCAGTAGAATTTCTAAGTTGCAGATTGATATTGTCTGTCTTATTGAGACTAGAGTAAAGTTACCTAAAGTGCAGAAGATTGTTGACATGCATTTTAAGGGATGGAACCTCCATCATAACTACTCTGAAGCTTCAAATGGAAGAATTTGGATCCTTAGTAAGGTTCACCTGGATGTAGACATGAAAGACTCAACAGAACAGTCCATCACCTGCCAGATTAAACTGAACTCTCTGAGGTTTTATTTGACTGCCATTTATGGAAGTAATGAAAGAAGCAGACGGAAATTGCTTTGGTCACACTTGCATTCGCTCAGTGGAACTACTCAAGGTGCGCCATGGATTTTGGCAGGAGATTATAATGTGGTAGCTCATCCATCAGAAAGCTCATGCTTTAATGGATCCCAACACAGTACCTCAGATATGAAAGATTTCCAACTTTGCATTGAACAGAATGCATTGATGGATCACCAATTTGTTGGTCCAATCTTTACCTGGTCAAATCATCAAGAGAATCATCTTGCCAAGAAGCTTGATAGGGTCATGATCAATGATCAATGGCTCATCTCTTTCCCACACTCCTATGTGGAATTTATTGCACCCGAAACCTCTGATCACTGTGCTGCACTAATCAAAACCAGCTTGGAGAATCACTCCACTCCCAAACCATTCAAGTTTTTCAATTACTGGACTAGGGATGCAGAGTTCATGGATATAGTTGAGAGCTCATGGCAGGAACCTACCAAAGGTGATCCTATGTCCAATTTGCATATCAAATTGAAGAGAGTGAAGCAGAAGCTAAAGAATTTCAATTTCAAAAAGTATGAAGCTATTACTGAGAAGGTACAAGCCAAAAGAAGGGAATTAGCAGAAGTTCAGCTCCAACTACTAAGGAAGCCTGCAGATGTTGAACTGGCAGCAAAGAAAGATATCCTTTCCAGGGATTTCAATAATCTTCTCAAAGATGAGGAAAGCTTTTACAAGCAAAAATCCAGAATTAAATGGCTAAAGGAAGGAGACCAAAATACAGGCTTCTTCCATAGGACGGTGAGGGCAAAGTTGAGCAAAAATATCATACATTCTTTGACGGATGCACAAGGAAACAGACTTGAAAACTTTGATCAGATTGCTACAGAAGCTGTCTCCTACTTCCAGAACTTGTTGGGATCCAAAGACCATATGGTAAAGGGCTGTAATCAGGATTTGCTTGCTGAACTTCTTCAGACTTCCATCACTGAGGAGCACCAAGCTGAACTGGTTAAAAGGGTAACTCCTGCAGAGATAAAAGAAGCAATATTTTCGATTCATAGTGACAAGAGTCCAGGGCCAGATGGATTCACAGCTCACTTCTTCAAAACAGCTTGGCAAGTTGTTGGTGAGGATGTCACAGAGGCAGCAATGTTCTTTTTCAGGACAGGAGTGATGCACAGAGCCTTCAATTCAACTAGTGTAGCTCTCATTCCAAAATGCCCTAATCCAAGCACAATGAGAGATTTCAGACCAATTTCCTGTTGCACAGTTTTTTACAAATGCATCAGCAAGATTCTGACTAACAGACTCAAGAGCAGTCTTCCATTGGTGATCTGTCCCAATCAGAGTGCCTTCATTCCAGGCAGGAGTATCACAGACAATATCCTGCTTGCTCAAGAGTTAGTCAGAGGCTATGGTAGGAATACTCTGTCCCCAAGATGTGCCATAAAAGTGGATTTGCAGAAGGCATTTGATACTACCAGCTGGGAATTCATCTCTGCAGTCTTGAAGGCAATGCGGGTCCCTCAGCAGTTCCTAGATTGGATTGAAAGTTGCCTATCCACCCTCTACTTCTCTATATCTGTTAATGGAGGATTTATGGGCTTCTTTAAGGGGGCAAGAGGAGTCAGGCAAGGTGATCCCCTTTCCCCCTACCTCTTTGTGATTGCTATCAATGTCCTGTCCAAGTTGCTGGACTCAGCAGCACAGTATGGGGTCTTCTCTTATCATCCAAAGTGCAAAAAGCTTCATTTAACTCACCTGTGTTTTGCTGATGATCTGCTAATCTTTGCCAAGGGCAATCTTGATTCAGTGAAGGGTATTCAGCTAGTGCTAAGTCAATTCTACACCTACTCAGGGCTCCAACTTAATAGCACCAAAAGTGAGTTCTTCACCTCAGAAATTGACAGAGAAGAATTAAGGCTCATCAGAGAGTCCACAGGGTTCAAAATAGGCACACTGCCTGTCAGATACCTGGGGGTACCATTAGTCACTAGAAGATTAACCATGACAGACTGTGAGCCACTTTTGGAGAAGGTGACAGCAAGGGTTAGAGGATGGGCAACAAAGTTCTTGTCTTATGCTGGAAGGCTTCAGCTTATCCAATCAGTTCTGTTTCACCTGCAGAACTTCTGGTGCAGACATTTTGTCCTGCCCAAGCAGTGCATAAGGAAGTTGATGCAGCTATGCTCAAGCTTCTTATGGAAAGGGAAGGAAGACCAAGCTAAGGGAGCTAAAGTTAGCTGGAAGTCTATTTGCCTGCCAAAATCAGAAGGGGGACTTGGTGTAAAGGACACTGTCACTTGGAATCAGGCATGTATTCTAAGGAATTTTTGGGCTGTACTGATTGAAGCAGGCTCCCTATGGATAGCCTGGATCAAGACTTATGTGTTGAAGGATAGAGATCCATGGCACATCTCTATCCAGAGTGGGAGCAGTTGGAATTGGAGGAAGATCATGCAATTGAGAGAGGTGGCTGCCAGAATAGTTCTCACAACTGCTGATGGAAGCTGCAAATGGCCTTTCCCTGAGGGAAAGTACCAAGTGTCAGCAGTGTGGAACAAGATCAGACCTTCAGCTGGGAAAGTGGCTTGGTATAAGTTGGTATGGTGTAATTTTAATATTCCTAGGCATTCTATGCTCTCCTGGATGGCAATCCTAAATAGATTGGCCACAAAGGATAGACTTATCTCCTGGGGAATGGCAGTGGATGATAAATGTTTGCTGTGCAAACAAGAGAGGGAAATCAGGGATCATCTATTCTTCACTTGCTCCTACTCGAAACAGATATGGCAGAGAGTGATGGTACTTTGCAGGTTAAAAAGGCAGGTTGCATGTTGGAATGTAGAGCTTCAATGGGCCTCTGTCAACCTCAGAGGTAAAGCTCTAATCACAACGATATTGAGGCTAGCTTGGAACGCAGTTATCTACCTAGTTTGGAAGGAAAGAAACAATCGTTTGTTCAACTCAACTGAGCAAAAGGAGGAGCACCTCACTGAACAAGTGAGAGACATGATCTCGACCAGGTTAAGTGATCTTACGAAGATTAAAAGAGATTCAGTTAATACGTTTTTATGTAATTCTTGGAGGTTAAATGCAGATATGTTTGTCTAATGGCATTGGTTTTCTGATTTATTTAGCTAGGCTAAGCTAGCTTTGTAACATGTAGCAGCACTGCTGCTTTCTTGGATAAATGAAAATCTACTTATCCAAAAAAAAAAAACATAATAAGAGAGACTCTTATTGGCCATTCAAATTAAGCATATATCAGTATATTTGGAAAATCTAAAATCAAAAGGGGTTAGAAAAATTCAAAATTGGAATGTCATTAAATGGAATCTAACTAGAGTTGAACATTGGGGTTGCAAGGTATAAGTTATAACAAACCTTGGAGCTTCCAAATTGTATATCCTAAATGGTTGGATTTTGGGGGGAAATAGTGAATTAGCTCAACCCAAAAAAGTTGATTAAAAAAGACATAATAAAGAATCAAGGGATCAAAAAATGTTTTTCTCAAGGACGGTTCTTTAATATACGCGAATTGTCAACAAATCCAAAGCGTTTAATTATTCAATTTAGATTTAGATGTGCTTTGACAAAAAAATTAATTTTAAGAAGGCATAATTTTAACGTTTTTCTTTGTATTTTTTACATGTGAATAATGGCAGCGGTTTACTTTTATAAATGTTGAAAAATCGTCGCTGAGAATTGATAAGTAAAGACGCAAACAGAATGGCTGCAAAAGGCCAAATGGAGCAGAAACCAGGAGTGATGAGTTCAGTCTATTAAATAACTTTGAATTTTGGTAACGAATATTTTAAAAATAGTTTTTTAAATTATTAAGGATTTTGCTAACAAGTGTCTTAAGGGCATTCTTTAAGGTTACTAAATATAGTAATATCTTCAATCAATACATTGAAAATGATGAATAAAGTTATCAATTTTTGCATTTAATACAATGTTATTACTATAAATAGCATATTAACTAACGAGTGCCCTAAGGGCACTCGTTAGCAAAACCCAATTATTAAATATAATAATATTTTTAATTAATATACTAAAAATAATAAATAAAATTATTAATTTTTATATTTAATATAATATTATTATTATAAATAATATATTAACTAACTTTAAATAATATCATAAAGACATTGTTAGTAAAACCCAATAATCTTTTTCTCCTTTCTTACAATGATGTAGACAAACTAACCGAGTCTTCATGCTTCCCAGTTCCCATCCATGCCAGTAATAATAAAATACCACTCCATAACCTTTTTTTTTTCCTTTTTTTTCATAATGGGGCCACCACCTGCTTATATAAAACAAAGCTTTTTTTCTGTTCAAAAAAGAAGGGAGAGGGAATTTTTATTTTTTTCATAGCGATGGTTCAAAAAATCAGTTGAAAAGTTGAAATGAGATATCAGCAAATGTTATCAAATCAATTTAATTGAAAATTAGATGGTTATCTGATTTTATATATATACATTGTAATCGGGTATTTTGTAAAAAAAAACAATTGATCTGATAAAAATTAGTTTTAGGTGTATTCTTTTATTTTAATTTTTTTATAATTAATGGGATTTGAATTTTTAATATTAAAATTTTATAATAAAAATTATATTATTTAGTTAAATACATGTTTTTGTTAAGTGTTTATTATATTTAATACTTATTTGATATTAAAATTAATTAAACTAACTTGTTCAATTAATCGGACTAATGATAAAAAATTTTATTAATTTGATTTTCGATCTGATTTTTTTAATATCGGATATAAATCCTAATTTGGATAGCCACCCAATTGACTACCTCATTTGCTTTCTTGGAATCATAGTGGAAAATGATGGTGCTAATTCTCACCGAACAGGAGTGCATGTCATCAACAATGACTTTAATTTGTCAATTGACAGGTCCTTCAATATCATTAATTCAGTTAATATATTATTTATAATAATAATATTATATTAAATATAAAAATTAATAATTTTATTTATTATTTTTAATATATTAATAAAAAAATATTATTATTTATAATAATAACATTGTCTGATTCCACCCATAAAAGGACTCCATCCCCTTTCGAATAGCAAGATGGCAAGACAATTTAATAGCCAGAACTTCAGCCGCCTCAATAGAACTTGCAGGACAACACATTGAAGTTGAAACCATCCACAACATGGGCCCTAAAGTCTCTAAAAACCGCTGCAAGACAATCATGGGAGGAGGTTTCTGCCAACCATACAACCTAGATCTCGTTTAGCATTGTTTCTGACACAGTTTTTGAGGTTGAAAGCTGTTTTTCACCACAAACGTAATGCTAAACAGATAAAAAAAATTGACTTCTGCTGTTGAAACCATGGTTTGAAAAGTCAAATAAAAAAGTCAAAAAATATAGCTTTTGAGCTTTAAAAGCTGGCTTTTGGATAAAATGACTTTATTATCCTCACATCTCTATACTTTTATTATTTTAAACATATCTTTTTTTCAATTTTCTACAACATTTTTTTACAGCAATGCTAAACATTTAAAAGTTTTTAAATCACAGTTTTTCACCACACTTTTTAAATACACTTTTTTCAACCCAAGCTTTTTTTAACTCAAACTTTTTTCAACAACAATGCTAAACTAACTCTAAAAATCCTGACCCTATGTTATATCACTTCTCTCACTTTCATATTTATTTTTTTTTTTATAATTTGTCCAATAAATTGATATCTTATGCTAATATTGTTAAATAAATATTGATATAACAAATAATGATCATGACAAAAATCTATATATATATATATATATAATAGTATTTTCAACTCTTAATATGAGTAAATAGGGTTAAAGTAGTCTTTTAATAAAAATTTTTATATCACTAAAACCTTTTACCAACCATCCCTCTTTCATACATTATATCCCAGTCCAATCTAAAGATTAAATATGGGTAATTTGGTAGTTCTAAGGCTGCGTTTATCATTGTTTTTGGTTATCGAAATGCTCGTTTTGACAGCCAAACAATGCTAAACAATTTGTTTTTTTTTTTTTTTGTGAAAATATTTTTTGAACACTGATTTTGAACCAAATCTAAAAGCCAAAAAAATGGTACTTTTGTGGTTTGCAAACCATGGTTTGGGAAGAAAATTACCAAATACCTTTTCTATTAAAAAATTATGACAAAATTATCCTCTAGTTAATTTTGTTCATTTTTTGAATAAAATTATTTTTTTATTTTTCTAAGTATATAAAATTCTATATTATTGATATTTTTTTAACTTAAAATAAAAATATGAAGAGAATATAACTGTTTACTTTTTAATTTTAAATAGTTTAATTTTTTAATAAAATTTGAAAATTTTATTTTTGTATAAATTTGTATTATTAAGTCACACAATTATTTTGAAAATTTTATTTTTGTATAAATTTGTATTATTAAGTCATACAATTATTTTTTATACATCTTAGTAACTTACTAATAATAAAAATGATTTATTCTCTACTTTTAAATATTATATCTTTTTTAGTCATTTTAATTACACATCGCAGTTTTTTACAGCAATGCCAAATATTAAAAAATTTTAAATCATACTTTTTCAGAGCAATCTTTTACAATACTTTTCTAACACATTTTTTTTAAATCAAATTTTTTCAAATCGCAACAGTAATGCTAAATTAGACTAGACTACTAACTCTGCAAGCAGCTCTTGAGAAAAGACAAAAATAGGGACAGTGCTTGATTGATTCGTTTTCTAGCTCGCACCTTGAGTGTGAGGGAGAGGAGGCATGATGGCGCTTGAAAAGGTTGTCTTGAACTGCCAAGACATTGTGGCAAGCTCTCCACAAAAGGAACGGATAGCCTTAGGCTCCATATTCTAAATCAAACGTTATTATTGCCGACATCATGACTACTTAAATTATTCGAATTTAAGTGAGTATTGAATATATATTTAAAAAATTATATTTATATTTAAATATAGATCAAATATAAATACTTTAAAAATATTTAAAAAATTCAATAATGTACGAGCCGACAACAAATATCTCATGATTAACCTTCCGTTGCCTAATGATGCCACACCAAAGAATCCTCAGAGGAAGGAGAGCCAATAGGAACAGTGAGGATGGCATGCTGTTTCCACTTTCAGCTAGCAAAGTCAATCAAGTCTTTGACCAAAAAGGGTCATTTCCCTTGAGGTTGAGCCGAGGGGATTGAATTCTGAAAAAAAAAAAAAAAAAAAATATAGAGTTACCCATTTATTCTATATATTTTATGTGTTCGTATTATATTTGTATATTTTATTATATCATAAACGTGTTTAAAGTGTTTTATATTTATATAAATTTTGATACGTTAATAATTCGTATTAAATAAATTTTAAAACATTCATATATTTATATCGTGTAATGATATCGTATAAAATATTATCAAATCTATTTTATCCTCCCAACCGAGAAAACTAAATTTTTTTTTTTATCGACTCTAAACTCCTTTTTTTATCCTGGATGTGGTGGTACTCAAATCGTATCGTGACCAAAGGGTTCATCAATCATGGTCAAACTTTAAAGTTTGACTTTTATTCAAAGCAGGAGGAGCAGTGAAACATTTGGTGCAAGTAATTTTCTTCAATATTTTTATATACGAGGACTTGCTTCATCTTCCACCCTAAAAATTTGGATCAAGATTTGGGCATTTATTTTATGTTTGAATTGGAACATTAACATAAGTAGTTTAAGGTTAATATATTCTTCATTGTTCAACTGTCTTGACTCGACTTAATCAAACTATAGTTATTAATTTATGCCTACGAATTAATATCATTTGATTTGTGATATCAAATTTAATTAAAAATATTATTAATAATATATATATATATATAAAAAAAACAATAATAATATATGTATTAGGTGTTAGCTTGTACAGGTAAGAAATAAGAAGGTATGGTTCACCAAACATCTACAGCACAGCAGTAATATTAATCAATCAAATAATGTCAGAAGATCGAGATACTAGACATTAAATTACACAAGACAGAAGTAGTTTAGATATATAAATTTCAAAGCAAATATAGCATGCTACAGGACATAATTTTTCTTCAACCAAATATAACATATTTTGAAAATTATCAATTTATCATCATCATAATGAAAAAGAACCATTCATGGGCTAATTCGGATTGAAAAATCTAAAAACGAGGTTGGCATTTTTGGCTCCCAATAAAGAGAAATAAAATAAAAGATGATGAGATTCAAGTAGGCCTGTCCCTCGGATTTGAAATAAGATTTTTGTAAGTCGGTTCGATTTGATTTGAAGGATTATTTAATAATAAAATATTTTTATTTAAATTTAATTATACAAAAATATTAATATTAATATAAAATAGTTTTTTTATATATTTTAAATAGTAAAATGAATTTTCGGACTAAACCTGAACAAACAATTTTCTTTTCTATTTTAGTCTCCCGACCTTTAGATTCAAGGAGAAAACAACTAGGTTTAGGGAGAGAAAGTTGGAAAAGAAAATTAATAAAAGTTAATGACTATTTATTGATAAGGACTCTTAAATTTTAAATTTATTCATTCAAGAGGTGACAATATATAATTCAATAATTGCATATTAAATATAAACTCTTACCAATAATACCATTCTCGAGAAACTTTTAAATCCAACGCTGAGAAAAAAGAAAAAAAAAACTTAGTGGGTCTTATTATCGTTAAAACAGGCCTGGCTTTGGTTGCCTCAGGAGTCTTATTTTGAGCCTTAAATAGGCACAAAGTCAGCTAATGATTAGTAATAAGTAGTACTAGTAAGCACAAGAATCTCATTTTTAGTCTTCGCAGTCCAATAGCCCATTTTGAGCTTCGACGGCTTTTTTTTATAAGTTATTGGTAAATGTTCGAAGAGAATCCTCTCGTTCGGTCTCAAAACTTGCACAAACCCAAATAAACTAAGCCCATTTGGTAATGGTATTTTCCCCTTCCATAAATAAATGAAATTAATCCTATTATTTAATCTCACAACTTTAGTTCTTGGTTAGTAAATTCATAGGGATAACAACAAATGTGCGATTCAATAATAGGAGAAAAGAAATGACTGAATTTTGAGGTCAAAATAGACAAAACTTTCACACTTTACTTTAAACCTGTTGAAGATCGAATCTGAAATAAGATATTTAAAATTTGGATCAATCCAGTTGTTATTAATAAATAATTTTTTTAAATTTTAATTATAAAAATATATTAATATTAATATGAAGTAATTTTTTAATATAATTTAAACTGTAAAACAAGATTTTCAAGTTCAATTGGTCAGGTGAGATGTAATCTTGAACAATCAAATTTTTTTATTATCCGAGTCTCGCCCGATTCGACACATGAACAATTCTACTTTACTTAAATGATGTAGTAAAATAAATAAGAATTATTACCTAATCATTTCTCCTCCAACCTCGTCTTTTTTTTTTTTTTTTGTGGGTCAGATGGTTTCACTTAGGAAAAGCTTTCTCATTATTATTATTATATCTTTTTTAAATTGAGCTTGCTGATTATTTAATGTTAACACTATATAATATACATGAAAAAGAGAAGAAAATAAAAACAAAAGGGTTCTCTCTTTGTATTGAACAAAACATTTTTTTGAAGGTCAAAAGTAGAAAATGAATTTTTAAATATAAGCTCTATTAATTACATTGCATTAAGACAATAATATTGAACACATTTTGTCACACAAAATTGAGACATGCATCATTCACCTGGTCTTTTTCTAAGTATGCTAGCAATAGCAAATTTGCACGAGGGAAAGGAAAAAAAAAAAAAAGGGCAGTTACGAAGCTGACCCAATTTGTCTAAAACCAAAGAATTTCGGCATCAAAGATCCAGTGATTTCATTTTCGTATTTGGGCCGCCCATCCACTAATGTTTTTTCTTCATGACGAAGTTAACTTGGTTAACATCCAAATAAGATGACATTTGAGACATTAGATTAAAAAAAAAAAAATTCTTATACAATTTATAACAAATAAATTTTAAAACATATAATCTGAAAGAGTTAACATGTATTAAGTGGTCGTAAAAGAAATTATTTATCGTAAAGTGTTTTGCATTTAATTTAAATTGTAAAAGAGTTTTATTTTAAGGTTGAGAAAAAATTAAGAAAATTAAAAATTGATTTGATTTGATTCGATTCAATTTATTTTTTATTGAATCCGATTTAAATAGTAATTAATTGATTGATTTTTTATTCATAAGTTAAACCACAATTATGATACCGCACCAAATTTTATTTTTTATAATATAAAAATAAATATTTTATTTTTAAATTAGTAAAAATATAAAATTTTAAAACTTTAAAACTCATAACAGTTCATCATTTTTATAAAATCAAAATACATATTGATCATAATTTTTATCTAAAATAAAATTCAATCATTATTAGTATTACCATAGTCTATCTATCGGATAATTGATTATTAGATTGAGATAATATGATGGGAAGACTTTAAATCCTTTAATTATTTGTTTTATACTCAACAATGACAAAAACAGAAACAAACAATCTATATAAACATATTGAGTTACAATTTGCCAAATTGTTAAATCAAAGATTATTAGTATATGTAAAATTATTTAATATATTATAGGTAGACTTTAAATTATTAATTAAATTAAAAAATTATCACATACTTGAATTATTATTTTTAGTATAAAAAATTATAATTTAAAAATAAAAAAATAGCAAATATTGAGATTTAATCTAAAATCTATTAAATATTATATTTTAAAAGTGATGAGTTGAGCATTGGGTTAAAAAATTATTTTGTAATTACATTATCATCTACTAAAATTTCATACACTCATATAATGTGAGTGAAATTATATTTTTGTGTTTTAAAAAAATTAAATGTAAAAAAAATGTGTAGTTTTTATAAGTGGATAATTTTTACAAGTGGGTAGTATTTTAAAAAATGGGTTTTTTTATAAGTAATTAGATTTTTTGTAAAAACTCAGTCATTCTCTTTAATAATAGTATTAGTATATAGATAGATAGATATGGATACTATTATAAATAGAATGATTGAGTTGATGTCACTGAGTCAGGTGGTACCGACTTAGTTGGTGAAAATACAAAAAAAAAACCATTAAATATTAAAAATTAAAATAAATAAGGATAATTACATATTTAAATATTTTATACAATAATTTTTTTAAAAAAAAATTATCTATTTGTTTCTAAAAAAATACCTATTTTTTATATTTAATTTTTTAAAAATATATAATTTATTATTTTTTAAAATATATATTCATTCACATAATGAATATGTGAAATTCTATTTACCTGCTAAAGTCAGCACTGAGCACCGCCCAAACTAAAATCAGTGACTAACATGTTTCGTGTCTAACTTTACTGCTTTGGCTGCTAATTTAAATGCTCAAAAATAGTACATAGAAAAATCATTAACCATTTTTCTTAAAAAATATATTATTTGCATCATTAGCGGCACAACTTTTTCAATCGAGTTTTCTAGATTTTATTTCCTGTTTTTGCTGTGGTTGATAACCAGCTTTCTTATTTAGAGTCAATCTTTCTTTATCCATAAACCTCCCAAATTTTTTTTTTTTTAATCAGGCATAAAATCTCAAAATTTTAATTCAAAATTTTACTTTTTTTAGATTAATAATTATCCTTTTTCAACTAGTAACCTTTTTACTTTTTTTAGTTATGGATTCTGGCTGTCCTGAGGGAAGAAGCAATAAGTTTGGAAAAGAAATCTCATGGCATTCAATTTAATAGACAAATTTACCCTAGGAACATTAAACATAAAATCTGGAATCAAAGGGTAGTTTAGACAAATTTCATATTAGTACTAATAATAATAAATAATTATCAAATGACCTAGATGGGAAGCTCAGAGTCAAAATTAGTACTACTATTAAATTAAATTAAATTAAATGGACAGAGCTACATCCCTAGATTTTGAAGCCAAAAATCAGAGCTGGTAGGACAGCCTTTTATTTTTTGTTAAAAATAGGTAGCATTTGGGGAACTGTGTGCTATCTTGGGTTGTTTTTTTTAGGAGTTACTAGACATTTTTACGTATTTTTATCATAATATAGTTAAATTTTTTTATTTATCGATTTTTTTTTTTATTTTTAAATTATTATTTAAAATTTGTTTATTTTTAACTAGTTAAGAAATCGTCATGGACTATAATGATTTTTCAACTGTATTTTTTGGGTTATTGCAATTTTCGAACTGAATTTAAAAAATAAATACAGTTGGAAAATCGCCATAACCCATAACGATTTTCCAAGTGTATTTTTAAAAAAAAATTAAAAAATTGAGTTGAAAAATCGCCATGACCCATGACGATTTTCGTACTTTTTTTAAATTTTTTTTAATTTTAATTTTTAAAATTACAACAGTTATGAAATAAATAAAAAATTCCCTTAGTTTTTTTTTAAATTTATATACTAAACTTTTATAATTTATTTAATTTTTTAATTTTATAGAAAAATAAAATAAAATTTTATTTCTTATTTAAATTTTATATAAATTAAAATTTTATTTTTATTTAAATTTTATAAAAATTATAATTTTATTTCTTATTTTAATTTTTAAAAAAATCTTATTTCTTATTTTAATTTTATAAAAAATTAAATTAAATTTTATTTCATTTTTAATTTTAATTTTATATAAATTAAAATTTTATTTCATATTTTAATTTGAAAAAAGGTGGTTAAGCCTAATTTCTTAAAGCACAGTAGCAGGATTGCAAAAAATTATACCTTTGCTGGCGAGGCTCGTAATCGGAAGAAGGATCAATGTAAAGAAGGTGCTAAATAGACCTGGGAGATAGGAATAATGTTGGGTTTGCAGGCAAATGGTAACGAGGAAGAAATAATTCAAAAACTCATGAAATTGAAGGATAATGACCGGTGATCATGAAGACCTGCTCACGGGCCGGACAGCCTGTCCGACCCGTATTGGCCTGGGATTTTAGTGATCCGGGCCAGCTTGGCCAGGCCCGGATGTTCATCAAATAAAAATAATATTTTTTAAATTTAATTTTAAAAATAAATAGAATTTTTTTTAAAATTTTTAATATAGTGAACAGTAAATATAGGCCGACGGGCCAAGCCTGGGCAAAGAAATCAAACAAAATTCGGACCGTGGCCCGACCCGACCCATGAGCACCTCTAAAAGCAACTATTCAATAACATTTTTGGGTAAGAAGTTGGTATTTTCTAAATTTTCTTAGTTTTGTGAAGACAAGAATTTTGTCGAAATATTATGGGGATGAGTAATTCAATCAAATGAGGAATTATGAACGATATGATACTTGCTAAGAAAATTGAAATATGAAATAAAATTAAAATATGAAATAAAATTTTAATTTATATAAAATTTTAATTTATATAAAATTAAAATATGAAATTTAATTTAATTTTTTACAAAATTAAAATTAAAATTAAAATAAGAAATAAGAAATAAGATTTTTATTTTTATATAAAATTAAAATAAGAAATAATATTTTAATTTATATAAAATTAAAATAAGAAGTAAAATTTTAATTTATATAAAATTTAAATAAGAAATACAATTTTATTTTTTATAAAATTAAAATAACAAATTAAATTTTATTTTTTAAATATTTAAAAAATTATAAATGTTTAGCATATAAATTTAAAAAAAAAACACCAAGGGATTTTTTTTTTTAATAACCGTTGTAATTTTAAAAATTAAAATACAAAAATTGAAAAAAAAACAATTGAGAAATCGCCATGGCATTTTTCAAAATTTTTTAAAAATTCAGTTGGGAAATCACCATGGCCCATGACGATTTTTCAACTGTATTTTTTTATTTTTTAAAAAAATTCAATTGAAAAATTGCCATGGCTCATGGCGATTTTCTAACTAATTAAAAAATAAGCGAATTTTGGACAATAATTTAAAAACAACGGTATTTCGGTAAATTAATTTTTTTGGGACTATATTATGATAAAAAAAACCGACACTTTTATGCTTTTGTTTTGTTTTGTTTTTTATTTTAATTTTATTTTCAAAACATTTGCCTCATTATATAGTTTTTTTTTAGTATGATGTTTAAAGTTTAATCTTTATCAACCTAGTTCAAACTTCTAAGGGCACCCAATGGCTCAATTTTCAGATTTTTAAATTGATTTTACTTATGGTTGAAAAAATTAGACCAAATCAATTAATCATATTAGTTTAATAAAAAAAATAAAAGTTTATCTAGTCTAATATAACGCTTAAAATCGAGGTTTATTGAATCGAAAAAAAGCTGATTCAATTGGTTAAAATCGTTAAAAATTAATTTAAGCTTTTAAAAGAAAAAAAATTAAATGATAAGATTTTAATATTTAATATTTTAGTTTTATATTAAAAATCATATCATTAAGATAAATACATATTTTTATTAATTATTAATATTTTTTTAATTTTTAAAATTATTTATTTAATATTTAAAATTTTTAATTAAATCACCGGTGATTGAAAATTTCATCGATTTAACATTGGATTCAATTTTTTCAACCTTGACTCCAATTAAATCAATCTATGTGAAATGTATTGATTCTAATTTTTTGAAGGGTACATATGAAGAAACATAGAGGGAGGGAGAAATTTGAAAATTTAAGAATGTTTTGTTTCAATAACAAAATGTAGTAGTACTATAATTTTTCTTTAGTAACAGTTGTCGTTACACTAACAATAATGTTGCTTTTTTGCTGTTCAATAATTTTTTATCAATTAATATTATTTTGTTTTATCAAACTTTTTTAGTATTATTATAAAAATAAGACAAAAAAAAAGTGATAAAATCAGCAATGAAAAAGAACATAAATAGTAGAAAAGTTTTTTCTTTGCCAAATATAGTACAAGAAATTAAGCTCATAATTATTGTTTCAATCCTTGTCTACTTGAAACAAAATATCTGGAAGTTGGTGTAACATTGCAAATTTGAAAAGCAAATATTATTTGATGTAGATTTTTTTTTTATAAAGTGATAGCAGTTTGATGATAAAAAGAGATTATATAAATTTAAATTTGTTAAATATTATTTTTTAAAAAATAATTATATAAATTAATTGAATTAAATTTGTGTTTGAACGAGATAAAACATTATTCGAATGAACATGATATTATACATTTTACATAATTGATTTCCCAATCTTTTTTTAAGTTTTAGTAATACAATTTAATACTTAAATCTTTAATTATTAAAAAAAAATTCACTTAGAAACTGAAAATTCATATTTCCTTTTTCTCTTTTTGGGGTGAGCCATCAATTTTCTATCCAGATTTCTACCATTTGTAATGTGCTTGCTTTGAGACAGTATCAGTTTGATGAATTTATCTATGTTACTCTGATATATATATATATATTTTTAAAATATTTATAATTAATATTTATGTCTGACAAATATTCGAACAAAAATATAAAAATATAATTATTTAAATATATAAAATTTTTAAAAAATTAAATATATTCATATCAAATACGTATTTATATTTTACATTTATCTCAAATCCGAATAATATTATATACTACTACAGCTACCCAACACGATGTAAACTGAGATAGTTGGTTCCTAGCTGGATCTGCGCACTTGTGGAGCCTTCTCTCTCTCTCCTGCCACCTCACATGTCCCATCAACTTTTTCAACAAGTTTTTTCTCTAAGAGGAGATTCCAAAACTTTTTCTTTTATTTTTTCCTCTTAGCTCAATTTATTTGTTTTTCAATCTTGTCAATCTATTTTTTTTTTTTTTACATTTTTTTCTAATTTTTTAAATCAAATTTTCATCAACTTGTTGGCATTTATTCCTTCTATAAATCAGCCTCCATTCACTCAAGTAACACTTCCACTTTTCCTTCCCTTCCTTATCAGTCCTTTAGCATATTTTCTTCTAGATTCCTCTTGTTAGGTAAATTTTTTTCTGATATGTATCTTGAGTTCCAGCTTTTAACTCAAGCTGTTTTTCTGTTCTTCTTCTTCTCTTTGATCCAAAACCAAGTTCTGGGTTTTTCTTGTTGAACTCAAATTTCAGTTTTTTTTAGTTGAAAATCCATTACCCATCATAAAAAATCTTTCCTTTTCTCTTATTTGTCATTCAGAGCTGGTAGATTGGTGTTCTTGAGACTGTCTCAAGCAGCATCAAAGTCAAAGTTTTTTTTTTTTAAATTCCAAGGAGAGGTTTTTTTAACAGCAATATCTTCATGTTCAATCTTCTGTTCTTGATGTTTGAGATTCATGTCTCCAATTCTCATTGAAATCTTTCTTTCTGGGTTTATGATCAATTCCACATTCATTAGCAGGACCCATCTCGTTCAATCTTTCTCAGTTGTTTTCCTCTACTGGTTGTATTACGTTTCATGATTTTGGCTTCAATTTCTAGTACTTAGTCTATATAAATAAATTTACTACTACTACTACTACCTGTCTGCATTATTTATCTTTATTAGGAGTACTTCTATTTTCATTTGGGTCCTGCTACTACTACTATTATTATTATTATTATTATTATCTTTCTCTCTTGATTTACTCTGCGTGTTAAGAAAAAAAAAGTAAAAAAATCTGGCCAAAGTGTCTGCAATTTCCATGGCTTCCTCAAGTGGCACATCTTCAGGGTCATCAACTTTGTTAACAAACTCAGGGTCTGAGGAGGATTTGCAGGCATTGATGAATGAAAGGAAAAGGAAGAGAATGATATCAAACAGGGAATCAGCAAGGAGGTCCAGGATGAGGAAGCAGAAGCATGTGGATGATCTAATGGCTCAGGTAACTCAGCTGCAGAAAGAGAGCCATCAGATCATTACAAGGGTAAACATCACCACCCAGCTTTACTTGAATGTTGAGGCTGAGAACTCAGTGCTTAGAGCTCAAGCCAATGAGCTTAGCCACAGATTACAGTCTTTGAATGAGATCATCAGTTTCTTGAATGGAACCAATGGTGGTAATAATTTTGATGCTGATCAAGATACAACAAGCCTTGCTTTCACTGAGCCTGCTGACAGCTTCCTAATTAACCCATTCAGTTTACCCTACTTGAATCAGCCTATCATGGCCTCAGCAGATAACATGTTTCAGTATTAATCTCCATGAGCTGATTGAAAAACTAATAAAGATTTAAGAGAGAAGAGAGTCTTTTTTAATTTTTAGTCTTTTTGTTTTGGTTCAGAGTCTTAAGATATGATGATTATCAGTAGGGAGTGGTGAGAAATAAGGTTAAGTGTTAGGACAGTTGGGTTCTGCTTATTGGGCTGTTGGTTTTTATAATATAGTATTTGGGGTTTTAGTTTTTATATTATAATATAGTTAAATATGTGAAGTGAGCTTTGTTATGGCTTATGGGCAGTTTCAAGTGCAACTTCTGTTGTTATGAAAGCTCTTTTAGTTGACATCAGTTCTTTTGTTTGACTGATTTCATGGAAATATCAAAGAGCTTAGAATGATGACTTTTGCTTAATTATGTTTGACAAATTCCACACTTTTTCGTTTTCTTTATCTTGCTTTTTTTTTTTTTTGGGCCAAAAAATTGCAGCAGCAATCTTGTTAGCTTGTTTTTTCCTGATTAATTGAACAGCCAAAACTCTTGATTGCAAACTAATGGAATCTCAATTGCTTCATAATTCTCTAGTTGGTTTCACACTTCAACCTTGATTTGATCTTTAATTCCTTGACCTTTTATCATACAATGAAAGTAATCAAAACTTCATATGTCAAATATTCAACAATAATCTTGAGTTACTCTAATTAGGCATCACTTATAAACTTAAGAGTAAGAATTAGAAAAAAAAGACTGAATTGTAGCATTGACCCGACTTTTCATTTTTTTTAAAGTATTCGTATTTGACATCCGTATTCGATGCATATTGAAAAAAAATGAACCTTGGAATTGCATGAAAATCTTGGAAAAAAATGAACATACCTTTGTCCGACACTCACATTTGAATTCAAATAACTCCTACAAGTAGGAATTGCATGGATAATAAGCAGTAACAGAAGCATGTTTTCGATCCCCCTTTGCGAAAGATCAAGATGCAGATCGCGGGGTTAACTCTTTGAATAAGGAGCAAAATTCCAAGCATGTCCAGCCTGTTATGCCCACATTCATGTCCTTGAGCACTAGATGAAAGCAACATTAATGGTCAAAACCAACCTTAGAATAGTTTCAGGCTTTCAGCTCCTAATCCTTCTATTTCTGCATCTGCATATGCACATGGTTCATTGTGTATTGAAGACATGATAATATTGGATACGATACGAAAAAAATAATTAAAAGTCGATACGATATGAAAAAGAAACACGGATACGAATACATGAACATGTCAAAATCTATATAACACAAATTATTAACATATCAAAATTTATATAAATATAAAACAACTTAAACACAATTATGACACGAAAAAATACACGAACACGATATGAATATACAAATTGTGTATAATGTTTGTACATTGTACTATTGTTAGATCACAGCTGTTAAATGCATGTGGAAAGAGAAGCAAAGGAAAGAAATAAGAGACCATCCCATCAGATTGGAGCACAAAAAGGAAGGAGAAAAGAGGAGAAAAAATAGTAATTAAAAAGCTGATTAAATATATTTTGGTTTAGGTAAAGCTACCA
The DNA here is from genome assembly GCA_030761205.1 of Fremontodendron californicum. Lineage (NCBI taxonomy): Eukaryota > Viridiplantae > Streptophyta > Magnoliopsida > Malvales > Malvaceae > Fremontodendron > Fremontodendron californicum. The sequence continues at coordinate 34,763,701 of JAULJL010000007.1, forward strand.
GAGTAATGGAAAGATGGATTTAAAGTTAAAAAAAAAAAAAAAAAAAAAAAGTAATTGAATGGAAAGTTAAGAAAAAGAGACATGATTTCATTTGTTAAGAGGTTGTAGTAGTGGGAGGTGCTTTTCTTGCAATTGTATGAAACTCAGTCGCACGTGCAGGGGACAATGTCTTCAATAGAAGTACTTAATCACATGATAGATACCTGAAAAATGAAGTTACAATTAAGTAATAGTATTAAATTTCAATTCTCCAAGGTTTGTTCTTTAATCTCCGTTCATGTTTTGTGGGAAGTATTGAACCCAATGAATTTATGAGAATTATCGGAATAAGGTAAGAAGCCGGTGAATTTAGGAGAATTATCGGAATAAGGTAAGTTAAATTCGATAAAGAAATTAAAAAGATGTTGAAATTTAAAATCGAAACGTATTTCAATATTTAAATCAATGTACGAAGAAAAAGAAGAAGCATAATGTTGTTTTTGTTTCAAACTGTGGACAAAACATAATGGAAGCCTTTCTTTCATTTGATTTACCATGTCTTCAATGATCCTTAAACTCACTAGGCACCCCAACAGGTTGAAAAAGGAAATCTGAGCTAGGCACTTTGCTCATTTTTTTTTTATTAAATGAAGAAAAAGCCAAAAGGAAATTAACTTCGCAAATGGGCTCCACTAATTAACCTCTTATTATTATAGAGAAAATAGAGGCTCTAATTTTATTAAGATTCCCATAACTTTTTGCAATTCCATCTCAACAAAACAAAATAATTGAACATTTTGTCTTTTAATACCACAAATTTTCTTCCATAAAATTACAAAAAGAAAAACATTGCAAGGGGACAAAGGGTAGCCCATGATTTAGAACAATCTAATGTTTTTAATCATGGTTCCGTAAGCAATTGTGAAACTAATTTAAACCCTTTTTTCCCTACTCTTTTTTTTTTAAGGTATAGCTAGTAGTAGAACCATGTTAGGCAATCAATAATCAAAACAAAACACAAGGAAAAATAAAGGGTTTAAGCAGCCCTTTGAAAATGACATTATCACGCTTGTGTCAAGTTGTCTCAAAGATTAAAGTGGCTAACATAGGACAAATTAGGAGCTATTTTGGGTCGAGATTCAAACGATGCCACCAACTCTTTTAACAAATGCTATTACTTTTAAATAGATTACGAATCGGATAGTTCGTCCGATTTGATAGATTTAATTTGTATTGGATTGAGTTTAAATAAGATATTTTGTAATTCAGATCGATCTGGTTTGATTTGATCAGAATTATTATTTATTAAATAAAAAATAATTTTTTATTTATATTTTATTATAAAATATATAAAAATAAAAATAATTCTTTAATATTTTAACATTTTAGAATAGTGAAATGGGTTTATACGGGTCGACCCGTGCCCAACTCGAATGAGCTTGAATAAAGAAAAAATAAAATTTCAAGCCGTGTCCCAACTCATGGACTGGTCTACTTTTAACACTTGACATTATAGTTTATATTACGGCTGCGGCATGATACGATTTTGATCGTGTCGTATTTATCGTAATTATGAATGTAATAAATATTATTATATTTATATCGTGTCACGATCGTTATTTAAATTTCTATTTGACACAACACAATTAAGATTATGAATTTAAGTAATTAATATTAAATACCCCAAATATTTGTCTCAATAATTATTATATTATCATTATTTAAATAATAGGGTTTGATTTTTTTTTTTCAAATATAAAAAGGTAATTATTTGTATTAGTAGTTTAATAAGCACTACATGCTACTTGTTTTTTATATGCTTTGAGAATAAGATATGATTGGCATGTTCAAAATTAAATAAAATATTTAAATAAATTATGTAAAAGTTTCAGGTTAAAAATAATAATAATAATCATATGTTTTGGATTTTGTTTAACAATCAACCTACCATAATATTAGAGTATATCAACTGTGCGTAATAAATAATACTAAGCATTTTGGAGTCAAACTTTACCTTCTTTTAAGTGAATAAATTAAGACTAACTATACTAAAAAGAAAGTAAAAATAAAAGTTTCATACTCAATACTCTACCCAATTAATGCATATATATATATATATTGTAATTTGAGAATAAAAGAAGAAACTGTAAATAGTGAGATTCAAAATTCAAACTATTTGAATATTACGTATTAAAAATAATTACATAAATTAACTGAATTAAAATTCAAGTTTTTATATATGTATATATATATATATATTAATGTTTCATGCGAAATCATTTTTTAACTGGTGTTTTGTTGGTAGGATATTATTTTTTTAATTTCATAATAAGATTTAAATTCTAACAGTTTCATGTATAAAAAAAAAAATTGAATGGAGAAAGTTTTCTCGTAAAAAGCAAAAGCTTGTAGAAAATTATAAGAATCTTGGTTGATATAGGAAGAATGGATGAACGATCCCATTTGAAGAAGAGAAATAAAATTCCCATCCGATTATTGGTTCCATGACTGACAAAACCTAACAAAACTTCAACAATATCCCACTATAGTATTTGTTTGCTTTTCTTTTCAAAATATCCAAACAATATTTAACTTTGCAAAAAACAAGGAAAAAGAGAGCATCACAAAAGAAAAAGAAATCCATAGTTATTGGTTTCTTTTTCACATTTACTTTCTCTATATAACCATTAACCAAACCAAAAATTTAAAATTTAAAATTATGAACTTTCTTTTCCATTGTTGTTTTATTTCATATTATGGAAAGCAGCCAAAATTAATTGGCTAATTAAAAGATGAATTCGAATTTAATTTAATTAATTAATACAATTATTTTTAAAAAATATATTTAATAGATTTGAAATTCAAATTTTAATATCTATAAAAAAAAATTATATTTCTTCATTAAGTTGAGATTTTAAAAAAAAAATTAAAATTACTTGACATATATATTTATTGAACCAATGGATTCTCAACAGGTGGTATGGTCATATTTATCATGGATGTAACATCATTTAATTGTTGTATTCCACTAAAAGCTTGACAAGAAAAGAAATTAAAGTATAAGAAGTACGAAACTATAATAAAGTAAAAGAAAAAAAAAAGTCGGTGTAGACTTAGGCATGGTTTTGTCTGGTTATCATTTCTACTCTTAAACCTTAATTGAAAATGAGGAAATTAAATAAAGGCAAAAATTGTACTTGCATTTTTTGTATATTAAACCAGGCCCATAGCTTTAAAGGGGAATGAAATCTCTTGTCTTGCTTTTTTTTTTTTTTTTTTTTTTTTTTTGATTTCATCGGCGAATAAAAAATAGGATTGGATTAATTTATCGGATTGAATGAAAAATCAATAGTATGTTCGATTCAATAGATATAAGTATATAGGGTTTTTCATGAATAGATCAAACGTCGGTAATTGAATCAGTTTTAGTTTTTTTCTTTTTTCTATTTATAAGTTATGAGATTTAAAGTTTTGGTTTTTTAATTTTACTAGTTTATGTTACACGTGTTTTGCATATGAATGATGTAATTAGTCAATATTATTTATTTTAATATATATAACTCATTATTAAATACTTTTTTATATAAATCTATATATTAGATATTTTTTATTTTGGTAAAAAATTATATCAAATGATATTAAAATTGTATCAAAAGTTACCAAAACTATTACAAATATTATTAAAATTATTACAACATTATATAAAAGGTTATCAAAATTACATCAAAAGTTATCAACATTATATCAAAAGTTACCAAATTTATATCAAAAGTTATCAAAATCATATTAAGGGTTACCAAAATTATATCAAAAATATTATCAAAAGGTTATCAAAATTATATCAAAAATTACCAAAACAATTTCTTTTATCAAAGGTTACCAAAAATTATATAAAAGGTTATCAAAATTATATCAAAAATTATCAAAATTGTATCAAAGATTACCAAAATTATATCAAGGGTTACCAAAATTATATCACAGTTACCAAAATTATATCAAAGGTTATCAAAATTACATTAAAGGTTATCAAAATTATATCAAAGGTTACCAAAAAAAATTTAACAAAGGTTAACAAAATCATATCATAGGTTGTCAAAATTTATATCAAAGCTTACCAAAATTAAATATAAGGTTGTCAAAATTATATCAAAGATTATCAAAATTGTATCAAAGGTTATCAAAATTACATCCAAGGTTATCAAAATTATATTAAAGGTTACCAATACTATATCAAAGTTACCAAAATTACATTAAAGGTTATCAAAATCATATCAAAAGTTATTAAAAACATATTAAAGACAATCAAATCATTTCAATTGTTATTAATATCATATCAAAGGTTATATTATATATTTATGTCAAAATCATTCATGTATAATCTCATATGGTAATATATCATTGTAATTGACCATAATTTTATGATTCAATTGTCTTATCATACTACCAATTTAATGTTACTTATCATCTTTGGAAGCTCACCTTATTATTAGAGAAAGAGGAAAGGGGCAACCTATCATAATTACTAATAATAAGAAAGGGGTGAGATAGAAGACAGGTAGCTTGCTTCCAAGCCGGCCCGGTCACGAGGAATCATGTTTCGATTCTCGTCAAGTAAATAATACTTTAAGATTTTTAAAATCAATTTTTTTATTAAAGGTTAACAAAATTGTATCAAAAGTTATAAAAAATTATATCAAAGATTACAAAAATTGTATCATAGGTTACCAAACTTACATCGAAGGTTACCAAAATTACATTAAAACTTACTAACATTATATCGAAAGTTACTATAATTGTATAAAATGTTATTAAAATTATATTAAAGTTTATGAAAGTTATATAAATGTTATTAAAATCATTAAAATCATTAAAATCATATCAAATGGTATTAAAATTATTTCAAAGTTATTAAAATCATATCTAAAGTTACTAAAATCATATCAAAGGTTATATTATATTATATAAAATGTTATGTATTCATTGTTACTTATTATATATTTATGTCAAAATCATTCATATCTAATCTTATATGGTAATATATATTATTGTAATTTAACATAAATTTATGATCCAAGTGTCCTATCATAATACTAATTTAATCTCAATTATCATATTTAGTTGTATCTTCACATTTTGATTCTCGTCAAGTAAATAATGCTTTAAGATTTTTCGTGGCCTAATAGCTACATAAATAACATTTTGATTATTGACTAATAAATATTTTTCTAATATTATTTCAAAACCTTATTATTATTTTTCTTAATAATAAATTTGGAAGTGTTGTTATCATAATTTTTTAATAAAAAAAAAAAGAAAATAGATAAACAAAAAGTAGTCAAATTTTAATTTAAATAAAAAGTCATCAATTGAGAAAAGTTTACTTTAATTAACATAAAAAATAGTGAATATTTTATTAGTTTAATAAGAAAATCAATAATCAAAGATACAATAATTAATTTAAAAAATTATTAAAAGTATATATGTCGTTCACTATTTGTATTTTTGAAGTTGCTACTTTTATATATAATATTGATATTAAATACCATACCACCAAACAAAGTATATTTTTTTATTAAGTATTTACTATATATAATATTTTTTACTAAACACTATATTTGATATTTAATTTTTTTTTATTGAATCAATTAAACCAAAAGTTAACAACCATATTGATTTAACTTTCGATCTTATTTTTTATTCATTATTGAATTTCATTGCATTTTAAAAGGGGAAAAAAAAAAGAGAAGAGAATTCAAAAGAAAGGGGCATTCAGATTCTAAGAGCATGTGGCCAACTATGTTTTTGTATGACTCGTGTGATCCGAGGAAAAGGTGTCTTGTAATATTTGGTTTTGTTTAATGGGGGGTGAGATTAATTAGTATTAATTAAATGAAAACATTTAATTAATGTGGAATATCATATAGCTAATTTGTTGTCGTGGGTGATGAATGATGATATATGGTAGGCAATGATATTCTAAGACTTTGTCGAGCTTAAAATTAATTTTTTAACGACAAAAACAAAAGGCCTTAATTGAGAATGATGTCTTATTAGTTTAGCAATGAACGGTGGGTGTTAATCACATTCTAATTAAATATTAAGCATTTCATTAAGAGAGAGAAAGAAAGATAGAGTGGTCGAGGGTCAAAGAGATCTCGGTTTTGAATAGTTTTTATAATTTTAGACACGATACGTATATACAATATGAATCTTATATAAAAAATAATTAGAATATGATATGATACTAAAAAATAATATGAACATTATATAAATATATTAACATATTAAAATTTATATAATACGAACTTTTAATATATCAAAATTTATATAAATATATAATAATTTAAATATGATTATGATGCAAAAAATTAATACGAATATATAAATTATTAAATCTAGTTTTGAACCATATTTGTTGCAAAAAAAAAAAAAAATCTCTTACAAAAATTAACATCGGTTTGGTGGATGTGTAGAACAGTTTTTTCCATATGAATTAATTTGAAGTTGGAAGTTAAACCACCAAATAATCAACCATTAAAAGCATGATTATTAAGTTAATTAATGCTTCATTTAGATTATTAACGTGTGAGTTTCACCGAAATATTCGTTTTTAAATTCTAACATTACATATCTATATTCGATATTTCTTAAATAGTATTTTATTATTCGTACAAGTATGATTTACCCTATTATTAACATATGTTAAAAGAGAAAAGTGGGATTTTTCTTTTTTCTTGAAGTTATTAGTTTTGCAATTTCCCTATTTAGCTATGGGAATATTAACTTCATAGTGGCTTTAGTGGAAAATGGAATTTCAATTTTCAATCAAGCAATCATAAGATATATCAATTTGGTTGAGACTTGAGATGGATAATATTCGGTTCTCTTTCAAAGAGTTAGGCCCCAATTTTGAATATAAAACATGAACCTCTATCAATCTTCAATTCTTCATCTAACAATGCATCCAATATAATTGCATAGCTATAAGTTTTGATGTAGACATGAAACAGAAAAAATATATATGCCGATCATCATAGATATTCAAAGATTCTCAGGTATATATGGCTAAAAAGAGAAAAAGATATATTTATTTTAATATTGTGGAAATTTTATCAAAACCAGCTGCTTTTGCAGAAAAGTTCTTAAACTATTTCACTTTTTAAAGTAAATTTTTATTGTACCAAAACAAATCATTATCTTTTGATTTATATTCAAATAAACTCTTATTTCAAATGAAAAATTGATTTATGTTATTGTTAAAGGTTTATTTATGTATAAATTAAAAGTTTATTTGGATACAAATTAAATTTAAGAACTTATTTGAGTGTAAATTAAAGGTTAAAGATTTATTTGAATATAATAAAATCATAAAAGTTTATTTAGATAAAGCTATAAAACTCAGACACTTTTTTGTTATTTTAGGCAACATATATTAACTGTGTAATCTTATATCTAAATATCTAATCATGGGTTGGGTAACCCCTTTATGTGGTTATAGCCCAATAAACGATCTGACAAAAACTAGAAATGGGCCTTTCCTAGACGGCCCAATGGAAAAGAGCAGGCTTTTTAAAGGATATAGCTACAGGCCCACAACAATTCTTTATGGCTCTGTATGAGTCTCAAAAATAATATCGGCTCCATGTGGTTATTTCTTTTTTGAATCGTGACGTGATTTCCGGGTTTATATCGATCTTCCGCTTCTTTACAAATCACCAATCATTTCTTAACAAGTTCATTCCATATCATGTAATAAGTTCAAGATTCTTCTTTTTGTTTTTCTTTTCTTGTTAAATTTGTATTTAGAATGTTTATTTTTTCCCAGGAATTTGCTTATTGTTATAGCTCCCTATCTTTTGTTGTTACGTTAATTTAGAGATCTGAATTGATTCTTTATTCCATTTAAGGGTCATAGTTAAAATTCAATATTTCAAAACCAAGATTCTCCTTTCTTAGTTTAATCTCTGAAAGATTCATTCAAAACCATGAAGTTAGTTAAAGTATTTAGATGATCTTTGTACTATAGTTAAAACTGTATTTTAGTTCATATATTATAGAAGTGAATAATTTAATCTTTATATGTTTGAAATTTGTGCAAAAAAGTAAAATTGGTAACGGTGTTAATGGAAAACCGTCTAAATGCTGACGTGAACATGTGAAACTGATAGAATAGATGACTTGAAAAAAAATAATGACATGTCAAATTTTTTTACTCATGTGAAATTTAGAAACTGACAGAATAGAGGACTTGAAAAAAAAATGATGACATGTTTTTACGGGTAAGGGGGGATTTGGGGTAAAAAAAATTTCACCTGAGTAAAAAAGATGACATGTTTTTACGGGTAAAAAAAAGTATGTTTTTCTAAATTTCACCTGAGTAAAAAAAATTGACATGTCATTATTTTTTTTCAAATCATTTTTTTGTCAGTTTCACATGTTATGTCAACATTTAGACGGTTTCTCATTAATACCTTTACCAATTTTATTTTTTTCATCAATTTCAAAATCATGAAGTTATGACTTCTTTCTTCCACACTGCACTTAAAATGGTCCAAACTAGAGGTGTCCATGACCGGACCTATGTATGGTATCAACAGTATATATGCTTGTCCAAGTCTGATCCGATCCGAAATATGGGACTCAAATTTTGCCCAAGTCCGCCCATATTTGTAAATGAAAAGCCCAAACCCTTTAGGCCCACCCATATTTTTTTCTAATTTTTTTATAAAAAAAACATATTATTTTTTATTAAATCTTTAGTAATTTTATATATTTTTTCTTTTATTAAGTTCTTAAACATGAACAAATTAACATATTTTTTAATATTTACACTATAATATTATATATTTAATTTTTATATGATATAAATTACATAATATATATATAAATAATATATTATTTAATTAGAATACGGGTTGTGTCAAACTCGAGCCTTGAATGTTGGAGTTAAGGCCCGGCCTATTTTTTAAATGGGCCTTAATTTTTTGCCCAAGCCCATTTTTCGGACCTAATATTTTTGTTTAAGCCCTTCCAAATATGGACTGACCTTCGAATTTAGACGGATAATTCGATATTTGAACAGGTTTAGTCCAAACCCACTTTTATAACTTTTTAGAGGAGTTGCCAAGCATGCCTTTTCTTGGGTTGCTTTGCAGCTTTTATGGTCTTTTCCAAAATTTCAGCGATCCTTTTATTAGCTGTACATGTAAGTTTGGTCTTGAAATTAAACTAAATTCAACTTAGAGTGTGAGTATTTTGTCTTTCTGTATTCAATTTCAATCAGCTACTAAGTTATATTCTCCTATAGATGCCAACTGAGCGAGCTTTATTGCATATTAACATGCTAATTTTATTTGAACTCACTTTATGTTCCCTAAAGGGTTTAAGTTATAGTGCTCATATAACTTACTGGTAGATATTAGATCAGCTGAACCAAGTTGTTTTACCCAAAAAAAAGTTGGATTTTGATGAAATTATTTAAATCTGTTTGTTATCCAGATACTTAAAGACCCAAGTGTATCCAAGGATGTTCTAGTTTTATGAGCAAAAGGATTTAAAAAACTTGGAGCAATTTTTCAAGTAAGTATAATTTTCCCCTCTACAAATTAATGAACTAACAGTCATTCCACAAGGGTGCCAGGAATACGTAATTCTTTTTCATTTATTGTTTTGTTTCATACTCACCGCTGAATTTTTCTTCCATTCTCAAATTTTGAAAGTATGTTCATTATTGATGGTATTAATTCAACAGCATATTGAATTTTAGACAAGAATTAAGGTAGGAATCTTTGTGTATTCATCACTGCTGGATTAGTTTCATTGTTGTAAGTAGACAGTAAGTTTTCCTGTGGCAAGTTTAATGATCCTAAAACCATTTTAAATAAATAAACTTGTAACTTACTATTTGCTGATCAACTTAATAATATAAACTTTGCTCAGTTTTTTTGTCACGAAAGCAGACTAGGACCTTTGATCAGTTCTCTAGTTGTTTGAGGATATTTTTGCACTTTCCCTATGATGCTCAGGTACAAGTAGTTGCCCCTACAAAGGCAAAGGCATATATACATATCCATTATCCATAGGTAATGGCAAAGCTTATCTGCAACTAGGTGGAAGAATTGTGTCAAATTAAGGCACAATTGGCATCAATTCTTTGCGACCCTTTTGCAAATCATGCAACATGCAATAGTTAAATAAGACATTATCATCAAATCTCTGGACGTTTATTTAATTATCATGGAAAGATAGCCCAACCTTCCTTTGCAAAAAGATATTTGTCATCATCTGCATCTGCCACGATGAGAAAGACTAACTAGGACACTAGCATGATCTAGGGATCATTTTTATTTTGAGGGAAATTATTAGAGGCACAAAGTCACAAACTCCACTTTCGTCCATAATTTTCCATTTTCCATCTTTGAAATAAGTTTGAATGTTTGATACATTTTGACAAGATTCAAAGATCTAAACCATAGCCAAAGTTTAATATAAAAAGTGTTATGCCCAATATTTACTGAGATTGTATATCCAAAATTATATCCAGTTGCTAGATAGGCGGGACTCATTATTTAAAAGAGATAATTTTAATCATTGTCAATTGTATAGATCTCAAGATATGAGGTAAAGGCGCAAAACGCTAATTAAGCTCTATCATTCTCTGTCTCATCTTTTTTTAGAATTTTTTCTGATTTAAGTATCAAAGAATTTTAATTATGACATTCTTTTGATTGTTCTTTCTTCCTTGACAGGTCTCGTCATCCTATTTCAATCCTCTCCCGAGATCCTTCATCCACAACCCTAAAAGCCATACAAAAATTAGAAACCACTTCAAAAAATTAGGTGTCATAGTAGTGTATATACTCCCAATGAGAATATGAAGAATAGATCTTTCCAAAATCCTTTTTTAAGTGCTTAAAGTTGAAAAAACATCACAAATATATCTAATATCATACTTAGAATCCATTAAAGCAGCATGCCAAGAATTATGCAGATGATGTATATATACATAAACCCAACCTCATTAATCTTTTGCTAATATTAATTCAAGCATCTAATAATAAACTTGATCCATGACTTCCATTTATATATGAAAAATATTAATTATTAGTGTCTATGATACTAATTAATGTAATATTTATAGAAATAAAAATGTAATTAATGTATTATTTTTTTTAATTCAATAAAAATAATGTATTAAACATAATTTTTTAAAATAATAATTAAATAATTTTAATTGATACCTAGAAATATCTTTAGCCGGACCCTTATATATTAACCTAGTTCGATGAGGAAGTTGAGCAATTATTAACAGGTAAGGAATTTTCTTAATTCAGGGGAAGATATGTCCTAACCCCACTTTATTTAGAAAAGAGATTAACAAAAGTAATTTAAAAAAAAATCTCACACTGCCTCTTTTTCTCTTCTCTTTATTCCCCACCACTGTCCTTCTCAGTTGTATTTGGTGCGTTGTCCTTGTCGTTAAGGATAATTGAAAGCACTAATCTTCCACAAAATCTTATTTTAATGCCAACCTAATAATTAATTCTTTTGGCATGGCTCTAGACCTAGACCAAGAAACTCCCCCAATGCCCAGACATTTTTCCATGTTTCCATTTCTAGCCCTATTGATAGTACCTTCATAGTTGATATCGAATGATCAACAAGTGAAATTTTATTGCTCTCTTTTTATCCAATAATATATATATATATATATATATTTAGTCACTTTTTGATTTCTAAATTGGATAATGTTTTTCTCAACCCTGGTTTTAATAAATTTTTTTTTTTTAATTTAAATTCATTAGATAGTATGATGAACTAAATAGGCTTATCGACAAAAAAAAATGAAAATTTAAAAATAAAACGTGAAGTTATAAAAAACAATTTAAACTAATGTTGATATGACATTGTTGAGACAAATTTTGGATATAAACTTAGTAACCTAACTTTGATCAAACGATCTAAAGATTCTAACTTTTGATAACTACAGCAAAGATGAAGAATTACAAATTGAAAGACTGAAAGTGCTAAAACACTAATAATTAAAGCTAATAAAACTAAGGAAAGCTTGAAAAAAAAGTAAAATAATGTAATGCTTGATGTCTAGTTTTTGAAATTTATTCTTCTTTTTTGAATCTTGTATTTATACTTAGATGAAAGCATGCACGACCTTACACCCAGTAACCTACAGATGATTTCTCTTCCATTTTCTTGAAAATGCTGAATGAGAAGTTGGTAACTATCATGATTTCTTACGATTTAGGACCTATAAAAAAGAAATACAAAAAAAAAAAAAAAAATTCATCAATGAATTAATGAATCCTTTGTAATTTAAGAAAAGTGAGGGGTATTTTGATGATTTCCACTAGGTGTCACACTCAATACTGTTGCTTTAATTAACTATATATATATAATCCACTAACTTGTTAGACTAAGTGCCCCAACAAAAGAAAAGTGGTCTCCTTCACCTTTTTTTGCTTTTGAATTTTTAAACTTAAAAAAACAATAAGATTGCATTCTTCACAATAAAATACAATCGATTTGTTGGTTCATCTCTAAGGTCGCTCTTAGTAAATATAATGTTATTACCAATAGAGATATATCCCCTCATTTGCAATTGCTTCATATTCTCTCTTGAATGAGAAAATCGCTTTGAAACATAGAAAAAAAAAAAAGAAATTGCTTAAACATGCATAATCTCAAGACGATTGTTCTACTTTTCCTCCTGGTTTCAGCTTTTCTTTTATCAACTTCGATGGCAGGTGGGTTCTTCTATGTCTTTTTCTGCAGCTTTAATCTGGTGCAAGTCATGCACGCTTTGTCGATGAAATGTTGGAAACTTTAAGTAAAGAGGAACGAACAAGTAAATATATATATATATATATATATATATATATATATATTAAAGCAGCTGCTTAGTAAGATTAATCAATGGTACCCCATCGACTTGAAAAACTAAAGACCAGGTTGAACCTTAGATTTTAGTTTAACATGCGTAATTTGCCACATAAAAAAAAGAGTTTCTGAATTCATATCTTTTGCTTCAAGTCTTGTTTTGTTGGGGTTTAAGATGCAAATAGATATATATTTTGCATGTTCAATGACATGTTTCATATTGGGATGTGGATTCTTTTCTTTATATAAATATGAGTGAGGTTTCAACATTTACATGCTGAAATTGCCTTTTATAGGTCGCCAATCCAAGTTCGTGAACATGTTGGCTGAGGGAGTGGATGCAGCTTTTGAGGTTTGTGCATTTGATCGATCTGTCCTTAAAAGATTTAGCATGTATATATGAAACCTCTCATTCTACGATATAGTATAGAGTCGTGTCTTAATTTAGGTTCATTCTGTGGCGGTTTCCACCAACTTTAGAGGGTAAAAAGGAAGACGAAGTTGGCAGTGTAAAGAAATATATTGGTTGGAGTTCTAGTCTTGAAAAACTAGTTTCTGCTTGAAGAATTTGCTGGCCAAAATTCATTTTAGGTCTGTCAATTATGGGTTGTCAAACGTGGTCTGGCTATCATTGTTGTTGCTAGCTCTTGTCATTGTTTTCTCTTTTCGGTTTGAAAGATTATCAACCTAATCCTTTAGTCCGGACTTTCGGTAGGTTCATGCAGCCACTCTTAAGAGATAACATTTAGTAGGTCTGAAGTTCGAATCTCAGTATCTGTAATCTCTTCTCTTATTCCCAAATTGCAACTTCATTTGTAAAAAAAAAAAAATTAAAAAGCATATCCACCGTAAATAAAAAGCAAATATTAACAAACTCCTTTCTTACTCCCAGGGTTTTCTTTTTCTTTTCTTTTCCTAATATATTTGTTACTATAATGACTTATTTTTTCTTGATTCCTTTTATGATGATTTTTATGTGACAGGAGGGTGGCGAAGCAACTGCTGTCCATGAAAGGCTTCTTAGAGTAAACACCAAAGACTATGGAAAATATGATCCATCACCAGCTTTTGTCAAGCCTCCCTTCAAGCTCATACCTAATTGATCAAGGTGGTTTGCATGTAAAAATATATATGGTGGGTAATTAAAGAGCTTGCCTCTTCTTAATCACAGTACTTAAATAAATAAAGCAATATTATTATATATATAATCTACTCTCTCTATATATAATATAATTAGTAATATGTCCGAAGATTTTTATTATAATACTAAGTTTTGAAGCTTAACGCTTCGTTTAGAAATATGATGGGAGGCACTCATCGTATCGAGGTATCATTTTATGATTAAATCCTGTTAAGTAATTTAGTGTTATGTGGTGTATAGATATCCTATTAAGTACGAATTTGTCGTGGTTGTGTAATGTTTATAGTAATTTATATAAAATGTGTGTCGATGTTGAACTTTTTTCTTTTATTAAAATAGGTTTATTTTCCTTTGCATGATTATTCACGTACCCAAAATCTTTATTGGAAAAAAATTATACAAGAAAAATGCATGGTTTGGTCAGGATCAAAGAGAAAAGCCGATGGTAAATTATACAAGAAAAGTGAGGTTGAAGATTGTAAAATAGGCATGCAGTTGATCAAAAAGCGAAAATTGCCGCAAGTCAAAGCAACTATTTTCCTCTGTTTTCGTTGAGGAGAAAGCCAGTGTAAAAGTAAAATCCAATATCTAAAACAGCGGCCCTTTGGCTCTCCAGATTGGGCCAATTTGTGCCCATCCATGTTTGAAACTTGAGACTGGGCTCGCAAGAATACATTGGGGCGAACCCGGACTATTAAGGTTTTCTATTGCCCAACTTAACTCCAATTCCAAGGATAATTTTTTTTATAATTAAATAAATAAATATATAATATTATAATTTATTTATTTTTAAAGATCAAAGATAAGTTTAATTGATAAATCTGTTCATCTTTAAAAGGGTGGATAGTTTTGCGTTCGAGGTTTTATTGGTGGTCTTTGCTGGAACTAATTTAAAAATATAAAACTTTTATAAGATAACGCATATCTTGTTTTGATTTGGGGGATTAACAAGTTATTTGTCTCAAATTCTTATTTCAAAATGTAAAAAATACTAATTATTGATTTTTTAGCATTTGAAGTTACCAAGAATTGAATTATAAAATTAAAAAGTGTAACATTTTATCAACCCATCATACAATTGTTTGTTGGCAAGTTATTTATTATTGTTTTTTTTTTTTGGATAAGTAGTTTTTATTCCATTATCCAAGAAAGCAGTAAACTGCTACATAATACAAAGCCTCAATACAAAGCCTCACTGCTTTAAGCAAATACATCTGAAACAATCGTAATTAAGCAAACAAAGCTTTACAATTCAGCAATACTCAACTTCCAAGCTTGACTGAGAGAGATGTTGACAGAATCAAGCTTAATGTGCTGAAGATTATGCAAGCGTAAGCTAACAATTTCTCGAATACTTTCCATGATCACATCCTCAGTGACTGCAGCCTGACCATAGAGCCTGTTATTTCTTTCTCTCCAAACAAAGTAAATCAAGGCATTCCAAGCTATACGTATTATGACTGAGACTAAGGACCGGCCATGCAGCTTGCTGGCCCAGTTCAATTCCTCATCCCAGTTGATAACTCTCCTTCTTATTCTGCAAAGGTCCATTACATGCTGCCATATCATTCTAGAAAATCTGCAGCTAAAGAACATATGATTCCTTGTCTCCCTCTCCTGTTGGCATAAGGAACATGTCTCTTCAATTTGCATTCCCCATGAGGCCAATCTATCCTTGGTGGGCAATCGATCAAGAATTGCCATCCAAGAAATGATTGTGTGCTTAGGAATAGAAAATTTGAACCATAGGAGCCTATGCCATAATACCTTCTCCTTCTTTGGCCGTATGACACTCCATACTGCAGCAACAGAGTATTTCTCTCCAGGGAATGGCCATATAGGACCACTAGCATGCTGGCTGGTGATTTGCAAGGCAAGTGGCCTTAATTGCATAAGCTTCCTCCAGCTCCAGCTACTTCCATTGGGGATAGAGACCTGCCATATGTCCCTCCCCTTTAGCATATACATCTCAATCCAGGCTATCCATAAAGAACCAGCCTTCATTAGCACAGACCAGAAGTTTTTTAAAATACAAGCTTGATTCCAGGTGAGCATGTCCTTGATTCCAAGCCCTCCCTCAGATTTAGGGAGACAAACTTGGCTCCATTTAACTCTAGCTCCTCTAGCAGACCCCTCCTTACCCTTCCATAAAAAACTCGAACATACCTGAGAAAGCTTCCTAAGGCAGTGCTTAGGCAGAATGAAATGCCTGCACCAGAAATTCTGTAGGTTGAACAGTACCGATTGAATCAACTGAAGCCTCCCTGCATAAGACAAGAATCTGGTAGCCCATCCATTCACTCTAGCACGGACCTTAGCTATAAGTGGTTCACAGTCCCTCCCAGACAGCCTTCTGGTGACTAGAGGGACTCCCAGGTATCTAACTGGGAGTTTACCTATTTTGAAACCTGAAGCTGTTTGAACTGCCTGCAATTCTTCAGCACTCATACCAGTGGAATAAAATTCACATTTGGCACTATTAAGCTGGAGGCCAGACCAACTATAAAAGTGGTTCAAAACCTGCTGAATGCCAATAACTGAATCCACCTTACCCTTTGCAAAAATCAGAAGATCATCAGCAAAGCTGAGATGTGTGAGATTAACCTTCTTACACTTGGGATGATGCTGGAAAACCCCATGCTTTGCAGCAGAATCCAGCAATCTGGATAGGACATTCATGGCTAGGACAAAGAGGTATGGGGAAAGAGGATCCCCTTGCCTTACACCTCTAGCTCCCTTGAAGAACCCCATCAAACCACCATTAATACTAATTGAGTATCTAGGTGTAGTAAGACACCCTTCAATCCAGGACATAATCTGAGAAGGAAGCCCCACTGCTGCAAGCACCCTCAAGACAAAATCCCAACTCAGAGAATCAAAAGCCTTCTGCAAATCCACTTTAATAGCACACCTAGGTGATAATGTGGTCCTTCCATATCCCCTAACCAGCTCTTGAGCCATCAAGACATTATCAGTGATGCATCTGCCCGGGACAAAAGCACTCTGATTGCTACTGATGATAGCTGGGAGACAACCTTTAATTCTGTTAACAAGCACTCTGGTAATGCATTTGTAGAAGACAGTGCAGCATGAGATTGGCCTGAAATCCTTAAGAGTTGATGGATTTTGGCACTTTGGAACAAGAGCAACACAAGTGGAATTGAAAGCTGGGAGCATGACTCCAGTTCTAAAGAATTCCTGAGCTGCCTCAATCACTTCCTTACCAACAATGTCCCAAGTGGTTTTGAAGAAGAGAGCTGTGTATCCATCAGGACCAGGTGCTTTGTCACTATTTTGTCCAAACATGGCAGCTTTGATTTCCTCTTCCAAAATTGGTCTGATCATGGCTGACTGGACTTCCCCTGGGATGGTGGACTGAAGGAGCTCCATTAAAAGTTCTTGAGAGCAAGGGGACAAATTGGGGTCAGAAGTGCCTAGAAGCTTCTGAAAATAGGAAACTGCTGCTGCCGAGATATTAGAGTGGGACTCTAATCTGTTCCCAGCTTCATCATAGAGCACTTTGATTGAATTTCTGCTTTGCTTTGCATTAACCATCCTGTGGAAGAACCTTGTGTTATGGTCTCCCTCCTTCAGCCAAGCAATTCTGGACTTTTGCCTGAGGAAACTTTCCTCAGCTTGCAGAAGCTCATGGAACTCCTGTGACAGTGAAGCCTGAGCTAATACCAAGGATTCCTCATTGGGATCCCTCAAAAGGGAGAGCTGCATAGCTTCAAGTTCCTTGCGTTTTCCCAAGACCCTTTCAGAAATGGACCCAAAATTCATCTGATTGAATTGTTTAAGCACAGGCTTAAGCCTTTTCAGTTTCAAATGGAGAATGGACATAGGACTGCCTTCTACAGGCCTAATCCATGAGTTCTCAACAATTTGCTTGAACTCACTATTTCTTGTCCAGAAGTTGAAGAATTTAAATGGTTTGGGAGGGGAGTGAGGTGGCAAAGCAGACTTAATCATTGCAGCACAATGATCTGAAACTTCTGGTGCAATGAATTCTACATGAGAGTGAGGGAAAGAGAGAATCCAATTGTCATTAATAAGAACCCTGTCAAGCTTCCTTGCCAAGTGGTCACTTTGGTGATTGGACCAAGTGAACAGAGGGCCAACAAAAGAATGATCATGCAACATGGACTGGTCAAGGAACTGCTGAAAATCCTGGATGTCAGTGAGGGGACCACAAGGCCGCGAGCTCTCAGAAATGTCAGCAATGACATTAAAGTCTCCAGCAAGGATCCATGCTTGACCATGAATCATGCCCCTAAGGCTACTCAAATGAGACCAAAGCCTTTTCCTACCAGTTCCCTCATTCATTCCATAAACTGCTGTAAGGAAAAAAGATTGGGAATTCATGGAGATAAAGCAAGTAATGGACTGATCAGAAAGAACCACTTTGTCAACAACCAGGTGCTCCTTATAGAGAAGCCAGATTCTGCCATTAATTGCTTCTGAGTAATTATGGAGTAGCTTCCATCCTCTAAAGAATTTGTCCAATGTGGACTGCATCTTAGAGATTTTTATTCTGGTTTCTACAATGCATACTATGTCAATGTGCAGGTTTCTTATTCTATTAACCACCTGCCTAAGTTTAAGAGGACTGTTAAGTCCTCTTACATTCCAAGCTAGAATGTTCATGAACATGAGGGGCCAGAAGCCTGACCACTCAAAGCACTGGAACTCAGTTTCCCAGAAAGCTTACCTTTGTCATATGGCCCTTTCTTCCTGCTTTTGATATGGCGCATTAGGTCAGCAACTCCAGCTGCTGCAGCTCGGGGTTTCCTAGGGGAAATGCATTCCACAACTTCATTGAGTTTCTGTGGCTCAATTTCCTTTGTGACAAAACCATTCTCCATTTCTGAAGCATCAGCTAATACTGCAAATCTGTTTGCTGAGGGTGGAACTTCCACTTCTATGGATGGTTTGCTCACTGCTAACTCTACTATAGCTGGTTCCTCAGAACCTGAGCCAACCAGATTAACTTCTTCCCTCTAAGGCTGCTTTGGCACCCACTTTTTGATTATCACCTTGGAGGATCGTGGGCAATTCCTGTCCATGTGCCCAAATATGCAACAAGTACTACATTTGGGGGGGGAACCAAGGAGCTTCCACTGAAACCTGAACCAGAGAGCCATCTCTCAACTCAATCTCAATGAACCGTGGCAATTCCAGAATGGCTTCAATCTCCACACAAACCTTGGCATATGCAAGCCTTTGCTTGCTTGCTGTAACCTTGTCCATGTAGAGAGGCATGCCAATTGCACTCGCAATGTAACTCAGTCCCTTTGTTGTATACAATTCTAAAGGAATGTTGCCCAAATGGACCCAGATGGGAAGCTTGTCCATATTGAAAGCAAGTGTCTGCATCCCAGGCTTCCATTTCCTGAGAATGATAGGCATATTCTGAATATGCCAAGGCCCATGCTCTAGGACCCACTCCATTGTCTCAGAGGTGGAAAACTGAATGATGAAGAGATTAGCACCTGCTGGCTTGATTTCAATCTTGCCTTCTTTTCCCCATAATTGATCAGCCATTCGTTGGAAAAGGCTGTAGTTAGGAGGTCTGCCAATGAACTGAGCAACCAAAGAATGCTGCCATTGTTGGATTCCCTCATCAAAAACCTCATGAGGCGGTTTGACTGTGATCTTCCCCTCAAGATTCTGAGGAGGAAAAAATTGCATTGATTGGGCCTCTGTAACCGCAAAAAGTTTCCTCCACTCAGCAGATGCCACATCATCAGAAGCAGTTATAACCGCTTCTTCCTGTTTCCCCTTTTCACTCCCCGTACCAATGGCAGTTTCAAGAAGAGAGGATGATTCTCTGTTAACAACTTGCTTGAACGTCAGTTTTCTGGATTCCAATCCCAGCTGATCAGAGTCCGAGAATGATCTCACTGAATCCCTAACTGTATTGAGCTTCGAATAAGCTCGTTGGGAATCCATGAGCAAAGAACAAAGAAATGTGGATTCGAGAATGAATGCAGGAATGAATTCACAGAAGAGATGATGAATTGGCAAGAAAAGGTGAAGATTGATGGAAAAATAAATGGAAATGGAAGAAATCTTCAACTCAGGTTAACCGAGTTAGCTTGAGTTGAGAGCATTTCTTTTTTGGCGCCAAAAGCCGTTTTTCCACTCCAGCGTCACAAAGTAAAAAGTTCATGCAATAACATCTTTAGATATAAAAGTTTTCAAGTTTTCTTCCTTTCCTAGATTTTCTCCTTAAACAGGCAAAGCACAATAAGGCAAAACTCCAAAATCTCCAAATGTATTTAACAAATTGGGAAACTACCCAGATTTTGAAAGACAATTAGCTATAGCAAGCAACAAAAAATTCAAACAAAAAGAAGCTAAAAATGCATCTTTAAATTGGGGTCCATGAAACAAAAAAAGCAAATGTACCTGAGAATATAATGCCCAGATCTCAAAGAGCTTGAAGGGTCCTCTTTCCTTTCTTTTCTGTTCACAAGACAAACAAAAAAGATCGAAGTTATTTATTATTGTTGGCCAATAATAGATTTCAGTTTTATTATAAAATAATCTGACTTATTAGTTGATGTTGTATATTTATTTTTGACTAAAATATTAAAAAGCTTCTAAATTATTTATTTTTCTTGAATAATTTGTATATTTTATTTTACTTAAATAAATCATTATTTTTTTTTATATCCAAATAAACTATTATTTCAAATAAAAAATTGATTTATGTTAAGAGTTTATTTATGTATAAATTAAAAAGTTAATAGTTTATTTGGATACAAATAAAGATCTAAATACTTATTTATGTTTAAATTAAAGATTAAGAGTTTATTTGAGTGCAATAAAAATATAAAGATTTATTTAAATAAATTGATAATTTTTTTTTTATTTTAGCCTTTATTTTTACATAAAACATTATGAGGTATTTTATATGCAATCATTATGTCAGAATGGGAGAATTTAAAGAATTCATCTCACTTTGTGAAAAGTACACAAAACAAAAAAGACATGTTTAATGAGTTAGAATCCAAATTTCCATATTTGTACAATTGCTTGTGGGCTTTGGCTTTGGGCTAAAAGAAAATAAATAACAATAAAGATTAATAAAGCTGCCCCCATGCTTAATTTTGGCATAGAAATTTATTAAATGGAGTCCTCACTCCCCACACCAAAAAAAAAAACCCATCAAAAGTGAGTTATTTCTTAGTTCATCAACATCTTCCCCCTTCTTTAAAAATATAGGAATTTGATTTTACCTAATCTCATTTGATTTTAATGTTTTAATTGTTGTTAATAAAAAATATTAATACCCAAAAAAAAAGAAAGATGATGATGATGATGATGATTAAGCATCTATCAATCAAGTATAAACACCACAAGCAACCATTTTTCTTTTCTATAATTTTCTTACAACTATTTTTTATTAAAAATTGTCACTTTTGTCCTCAATTCAATGGCATTATTTTTATTTGTCCAAATGTGAGGATCTGTTTGGTACCCAGAAAAGAAAAAAAAAAAATCTGTCATAAATACTACTATTTATAAACATTTTTTTGACTCCATATAAATGTAATGAGTTGAACCGCAGCATCAACCCACCAACCAAAATATTTTCCATGACAAATTACACGTCCTAAATATATTTGATCTAATGCTAATTTATTAATCATTAGGTGTCATTATCATTTAAATTTAATAATTTATGTATTCTTATTATTTGTAGGTTTCATAATTTATATAAATTTAATTCATTAATGATTAGTGTTATATATTTATGTATTTATATTTTATTCGTATTATTTTTAAATTATATTATATTAAAAATATATTTAAAATTAATAAATATTATAAAATAATAATGATTAATAAATATAATTTTCTTTTACAATGATAAGACTGCTTTTATCTCTTAAATGCCAGAGAATGCGTATTACGCACGCCGCGTACCTTACAAGAATTAAGAAACCCACCTGTTTCCGTTTGTTAGCTCTCTTTTCCAAACAAAATTTAAAAAATAAAAATTCTCAATTAACCGCAATAAAAATAAAATATTCTTTTAAACTCCTAAGGTACAAGTTAATAAGCACGCAAATCACTTGCTCTAAAAAAGTATCACTCGGTTCAGCAGAAATTCCGTCAAAAGAAATTAACGGCCGATAAAGGAGTAGATTCTAACGACGTTACTAAAACCGTCTAAAACGACCTCACTCCTTCCATGAAACAAACAGAAAAAAAAAAAAACACGCAGCCTCTTAGTCTCCTCTTCCCCTTTTTTTTTTCCCTCTTTCTCTGAAACCACCGGTATTTAAATTTCAAATACGCCGTCGTTTTTCGGAGCAGGCAGGAAAGGTTCGATTGCATCAGGTTCTGATTTTACTTGTTCCGAGTTGTTTGGTAGTCATGCCATCTAAAGTACCCGAAAATCAAGTATAATTATACTAATTGATTTTCCTTCTACTTTTTGCTCCCGGAATATACATGTTATTATTTTGATGAGTTTGCTTTGATTTTTTGTTACTGTAGTTATTTTGGGGAAAATTAGTGAAAACTTTCGGAGAGGATCCTTTTCCCTTTTTGAGCATGAGTTACTATTTTTAGGCATTTATTTTGGATCTGTTTTTGACCTTTATAGTGATTTCGATATTGTTCGTTTTACTATATTTAGGGTTTTTGAATTTTTTTACAATTACTTATTATTATATTTGGAGTCACTCTTATTCAGTCCATAACGTCTGGCAAATTGATCGGTGCTTGGTCTTTTTTCTCACTATTTTTTTATATTTCGGTAAATTGTTTTTTAATGCAACTGTTTTTGCTTTCTCTTGACTTTTGAGTGAGTTAGTATGGATACTTAGAGTGTTTTTCTGAGCCTGTAAACTCTTTCACTTTGTCTCTCAACTTATCTATTAACTGATTAAAGCTCATGTTACTACTTACTACCAATAATGGTAATTTCTTTCTTTCTATTTTTTAAAAGCAGGGTTTTTGGGTTAATTTCGGCTTCCTTTTCAATTTCTGTTGTTTTGACGTCTAATTTAAATTTAATTTAGTAAGGATTAGAGTTAGGTTTTAAAGTCAAGTGCAAGGATTTTACTAGTATTTTTATTTTCTATCGTCTAATTTATCAATAAGCTTATTGATGATTTGATTTTTTTTTTCTTATTTTTGTGTTGGTAGACAAAGGAATATATCACCGGCAGTTTTCCTACTAGAGTAATGCTGATGATAATATTGTTCAAGTTCATTTTTCCGGTAATGTGAATGATGGTTGTTTAAATACTGTTAGAGAATTAGTTTGTGGTGTGGCGGATCATGGGGGCTGCTTGTTGTGTTGCTGGTGGAGACAAAACTATAGTAAATGGATCAGGTAGTGAGGTTTTACATAGAAATATAAGGTATTCACCAACGTGGAGTTTTCGTTGGGACAACCGAGGGCGTGTAGCGGGTGAAGACACTTCTATAAGTTGGTTTTCGGATGCGATTAGTCGGAATGATGGATCAGAGATCAAATATGAATCTGCATGTGCATCGGAGGATGGAAGTCCGTCTGAGAGTTTTCAATCTCGTACATGGCAAAAGTCCCCAACTTCAGAAGGAACTGCTGGACAAGTGAGAACTCCCGCTTCAGGTAAACTCCTGGGATGCTGGTGTTATTGTGAATCATACTGTATTCAGAAATTTTGAAGTTACTTTTGAACGTTAAACTTGTTTTCCTGTTATTACTTTACCATATGGGAGCATAGCTGAATTAGTTGATAATAACTTGCAGTGAATGAAAATTATAAGGAATATAGAAATAGAAAGGTGTTTCTGACCAAAAATCCGAAGATTGACGGGCTCAAGCCCTTGTATGTAGCGGAAGGGAGCAATAATGTGTAAATTCAGTTAACAAGTGAAAATTTTCTGAGTCTCTTTTTTCAAGATGCAGACCATTATTTCTTGTAATTTTCTTAGGTTACATCATTTGGTAATCTTCAGAAAATCTTGTTTCGTAAAGGAGTTGCATGCATAACAAGATTATCCTTGGCCTATTGGTTGGACAATCATGGTCCAATCAACTTTATAGGGTCATTGCTTCTGGCCTGTTTCGCTCTCCTTCAAGCAATTTTTTACTTCTCGAGTGGTCCTACTCTACCATGCTTATGTTACATAAACAGTGAGAGTAATGTGTGAATTCTTTATCTTAATTCAGTTTGTTTTTGTCATGCGGATAAAGAATGAAATACGGTTTTTCAAACAATTTATGAACAGGATATCTATGGGGTCTAGAGGGGTTTTCTTTGTTTTTGTTTTTGTTTGGGGGGAGGGGGTTGGATTTCTTGCTAGGGCTGAGATTTGTTTCACTTGTCTCTTTGTTTGTGTTAATCTCATGGTAAAAAGAGACAGGTCTTCTGTTAAATATTGGCCATATCATTCTATCATTTTGTTGGTTTTCCAACCTTTAGTGAGAAAGATCCTCTTAATAAAAAATAAAAGGATGTCAGAAGGGTCCTTTTGCAGTTGTTCTATCTTAACGTTCTTTACATATATTGTGCAGATCAACTTATTTCAAGAAATATCTCTATTGATGTGAACTTAGAGCAGGTAAAGCTCTTTCCTGTAGGAGGCAGTTTCATGCCTTATTCCAACTGTGTGATAACTTCCCCTTAATATGACATCCTTTTAAGAAATCTGGATTGTGTTTCAGGTGAAGGAGTCGGTAGAATCCCCAGCAGCCTCGTATCCATCTCCCTCTAGGTTATCACTTTCTTTGCCATCAGCTTCCTCCTTAGCTACATCTCCTTTGTCATCCCAGAGTCATGTGCATCCTAACAGTTCAACAACAACAAGGTGGCCTCTCAGATCTCCTGGACATCATCTATTGCGTCAAGTATCTGATAACCGAATTCTGGAATTGAAGTCACCTAATAGATACTCTGTTGGTGAGGAAAGGCTAGTGATGCCTTCATTGAGCAATGAATCAAGTGGGACCTCTCGGGGTGGTTCTTCTGATGGTTGGTCTATGCATGCCTTTTCTGAACTTATGGCTACATCTCGTAGGGAAAGGTGGTCTTTTGAAAATGACACATGGGGTTTTCCTCGCGAGAAGATAAGCAAGTCCAGTGGCCAAATCTCAGCATCCCCCTCTGTTGATCTGCAAACATGTGGTGTTTGCTCAAAACTATTATCGGAAAATTCTTTGTGGAGCAGCCAGAAGATTATTATTAGCAATGAGCTTTCTGTTGTTGCTGTTCTAACTTGTGGGCATGTTTACCATGCTGAATGTTTGGAAAATATGACCCCTGAAATTGACAAGTATGACCCTGCTTGCCCAATATGTACTTTGGGGGAGAAGACGATGCATAAATTATCTGAGAAGGCATTTAAAGCAGAAATGGGTTTTAAGGCTAAAATCAACAAAAGATCAAGGAGCCGGGTTGTTGATAGTGATATCGATGGTGATCCTGTTGTATTCAATCGTCTGATTAAAAATGGACATGAAGGGAAGGCCTCCAGTTCAAGCATGAAAAGCTCCTTGGGCAGGCCTTTCCTGCGGAAGCACTTTTCTTTTGGATCAAAGGAAAGTAGGCCCCCTTCAGAGAATCACTCTACCAGGAAAAAGGGTTTTTTCTGGGCCAAATCTAGCAAGATATGAACTTCGTATCTGCTGTTAGGAGGTTAGTATCTCTTTGACTGATGTACTACTTTTTTTTCAGTACAGGCTGAGCTATGTATCGGATTCACATATTAAACTGCCTTAGCTAATGTCACAGTTGTGACCACAATCCGTCTTTGCAAGGAACAGAAGTGAATCGATTTTGATACTTGAAAACAACCCGAGCTATTTATCAGAATGTTCAAATCTTTCGGTTCTTGGGACTTGGTGTGATTTGTTGTTTTTGTTTTTGTTTTATACAGATTCTGGTTTTGTTCTCCTTTGCAGTCCTGTTGGATATAGGGATTGCGCATAGTGTGCAGGATGTGTCATTCTTGAAGAAATCTTGACATCATTCTGAAGTTTCAACACGATTACCTTGTGTGACTCAATGTTGTTAAGAAGACCATGGATATTACAGGTGAAAGGATAGCTCAACATGAAGAAAAAGTCTGAAGAATGAATATATATAGCATAACATTAGTGATCTTATTCTTATTTTGTACAGATTGATCTGTTTCTTGCTTGGATTCATACGCGAATTGATTCATATGAAATTCTGAATGGCTAATTGATTGTGGATCTTCCCAGAAGGCAATTATTTCTCTTTAGGGTTTTGAGTTGTTGACTTTCCCATTTTTATAAAATCCGGACCGTTTGGTCGGACCGGTGACCTGTTCGGTCCGATGCATATAATAGAATCTGAAATTTTTCGAGCTGGTAAAAACTTGAAAAAATCGGTTTTAAACTCTTTTTTATTATAAATTTATTGTATGTGATGAGATTTGAATCTTTAATTTTTTGAATCTATATTAAAAATAATATCATTTAATCAAATACATATTTTTATTAAATATTTATTTAATATTTAATTTTTTTTAATGTAGTCGGCCGATTCAATTTGTCCAAACGGTCGGATCGGTTAAACCGATAGTCGGAGGTTTTACTGATTTGATCGGTTTTTTAAACATTCACTTTCCACGTTTTTCAATTGCTCTTGGTATAATTATCCATTTGATTCAACGTGCTTCATGGCAAAGACAAGACATGTGGATTTATTTGTTTTGCTGAACAAATAGGCGATGAAAATATTTGGTCTCTTTTGACAATTTGATCTAATTTTATCATTTTGAATGTTTCTATCTCTTGTTTTGGTTAAAAATAGTCTAAACCAAGCATTATTTTTCTTGTTTATCATTTTGATTTTAGCCAATTCTGGTAGCTAAATCATCGTGACAAAAAAATAAACATTTGGGCCTTCGGCCATGAATCATGAGCCTACTACCCAAGAGGCCACGAGTAGACAATGTTTTTAATCAAAGTCAAACCATGCAGTTTTCTTATTGAATTGCGAGTGCCCGTTGATTTTCACCCACCTAAGCTGCACGTACCCTCCTCAATTCTCTAACGTGGCAATATCTTGAATGTATCATTTGCAAACGCCTCGCCACCTGTAAAACACCTACTAAGTTTCATGCAAAAAAAAATGTACTACTAGCTAGTCCACTATACCGTCAAACTCTTTTCAAGCTTTCTTTCTTTTGCATTTTGGTGTCACTAATTAAGAAAATGGCTGATTTAAGAGATGAACATGGCAATCCCATTCAACTCACTGATGAGCATGGCAACTCAGTTCAATTGACCGACGAATATGGTAACCCCGTCCACGTTACTGGTGTAGCCACCAAGCATCCAGCTATGCATGGTGAGACTGGTGCTGCTGCCGAGTATCAGCAGCAGCAATATCCACAGCAGCTGCATTACGAGGTTTCCAACAGGGAAGCGATTCAGCGCTCCAACAGTTCCAGCTCTAGCTCGGTAATGAAAACCCCCTCATGTATTTATGATGGCAGATTAGCCGGCTTTGTCTGTAATTGGCTTTTATATATAGTTAACTGCGTTTATTTTTTGTTGGCTTTGAACTGTTTCTGGGTTTTAGTCCGAGGATGATGGGATGGGTGGTAGAAGGAAGAAGAAAGGGCTGAAGGAGAAAACAAAGGATAAACTCACAGGTGGAAAGCACAAGGAGGAGGAGCAATCACTGACCACAACCTACGCTGCCAAAACCGCCGTCACAACCAGCAGCACCACCACAACGCCTGGGCGGCCCCGCCTTGAGCACGAGGAGAAGAGTATGAGGGAGAAGATCAAGGAAAAATTGCCCTGGTCATCTTAGCCATTGAAGAAAAGCTGTTTGTATGAATGAAATATTATTGCACCTTTACTTTTTTATTTTGATCATTGATGTTGTGTTTTGTAATAATAATGTGGCCTGAATTATATATGTGTTCTTGTAAATTTAATTATGCGTTTGACCTTGAATTTTAAGTGTGATAATATATGTAATAAATATTTAATTTTAATTTTATTTTCATTTTCATTTTCATGGATGAAACTAATTGAATAAATAACAACTATTGAAACATTGAGTATTTCCAATACAATAGCATAAATATATTGAATAATTAATATATTTTTAATTTTTATAGTGTACCCAAAAAAAAAAAAAGATAGTTTCATTGGAGCATTATGATTCGGAATTTAGCATTTTTAAAATTCATATTTAATTTCCAATTTAATGAATTTAGTTTAGATCATAGATGGTAATTAATTATAATTTCATTTTAATTTTATAATCAGCTTATAAAACCTCTATATATATATATATATATACATATGATAAATATAAAAATTTATCATCCATGTTATAAGCCATAAAGTGTTGCGTATAATTTTGGGTAAAATACACTTATATACTTTTATTTTGAAAAATGCAATTTACCTTGAGGTTTCGATGTTATTGAAAACAATTTTAAATTTTAGAGAAGATAGTTTTAAATAAATAAATTATTATAATTAAAAAGTTTAATGATAGAAAATTAATTTAAACAAAAAAGAGAAATATATATATAATGTATTAGATTTTATTGAAAATACTTATTTTCATTTTATTTTTTGTATCGTGTGTTCATTTATGTTATGTTTTCATTTATTTTTTAAAATTAAAATAAATGGATTTTTATTATTTGTAGTAATAAAATATATGGTTTTATTTAAAATTATCATATTTAAAATATACTTATTAAATTAAATTAAATTTAATAATTAATTAATATTATTAATAAATTTTTTATTTTGTAATAAAATAATATTATAAAGATAATATAATACATTTATCCCAAATGAATATATAATTGAAGAAAAAATAAATTTAAAAGATCTAACATGTACTAAATTATAATATATCCAAATTAAATTTTAATTTTACAATAAAAGTAATTTTAAAATTAACTAAATTCTTACTATTTTGTAGTTATAAATAATAAAAAGTTTAAAGAATAAAAAATTAATAATTGACAAATGATATATTTGTTTTTCATTAAAACTTAAACAATAAATAACAACTCACATCGATTATTGTATTTTTTATCAAATTTTTATGGGATAAAAGAGTGTTTTTAAAACTAATTGAAGTAAATATTTTTTTTTCGATTCTCAAAACATAACTATATTTTTATCATAATTTTTATTTTTAGTGTTAAAACCTTAAAATTACTGCTATTTTAGGTTTGGATGGAAAAAGGATAAGGAAAAAAAAAAAGAAAAGGAAAGGCAAAAGAAAAAAAAAAAATCTTGTTTCACTATCATTTAAATCTAAATAAAATTTATTTAAATATAAACTAACTTTTATTCTCTTATTATTT
This sequence comes from Fremontodendron californicum, assembly GCA_030761205.1. Lineage (NCBI taxonomy): Eukaryota > Viridiplantae > Streptophyta > Magnoliopsida > Malvales > Malvaceae > Fremontodendron > Fremontodendron californicum. The sequence goes on from JAULJL010000007.1 coordinate 34,793,042, forward strand.
TTTTCCATTTCAAAGAATATCTACATAAGATTTAAGATTATAAATAAAAAATTGTCCCACCGTGCTTATAAATAAAGTACTCGCGCTATTATAGCCGTTGCAAATCTCTTTCAAAAAAAAAAATCCCCCGACCTTTGCCTCGACGGTCTTGCCGTGATCGGGAACAAGGTAGCTGATGCCGCCGGTAAAGTGATTCGTAAGAACTTTCAATTTCTTGAAAAAGAAGATTTGAGTGAGTTTATCCTTCTCCTTTTTTTTTTCTTGCTTTTTTATTCGGTTTCGCTGCATTATTTGCTTTCTAAAGCGTACGGTTCTTTTTCGTGTTTGGTTGATCGATGAGACTTGAGAGAGTGCGTGAAAGAGGAAGAAGTTTCAAATTTCAGGATAAAACCTGTGGGCGCATTCATGATATTAATGTTTTTGGTTCCTGTTTGGGTGCGGAGAAAAGTTTAACAAAAAAAATCGAAGTAATTCTAAGTAATGAATTATCTCTGAATTTGAGATCAGATGTGTTTGTGATTATTAACGTGTTAACTACTATTAGATGTTATTTAGTGTTAATGTGTTATTATCACTTTATCAGTGACTTAGAAATCTGGTTTGATGAATATCTTAAATCCTTGATTCCATTGTCATTGCTATGTTTGGTTGCTGATAAGAAAAATTAATCAGTGTATTTTCTCTGCTTTGGTAATCGAACTCTAATGATGAAGAACTTCTCTGTTAATGATGCTTTAGAAACTTGAGAAACTAAATGGTTAGTGAAGTTTTGAAGTTTTAATGTTAATGAGGGCTTGATAACTGAACACTAATGATGAAGAATTTTTCGCATCTTGCATAGCAAACACACCCTTAAAGCATGCTTTTACTTACTGACATCCTCAGTACGGCTTGTTTAAGTTATCAACCCTCACTTCCTCAGTTCCCTAGTCAAGACAATGAAATAGCTAAATAAAAGTGATGCAGTTGCATTAGGTCTGGTCCTGTAACAATTGACGATCAAGCAGCTGAGGAAGCTATGGTTTCAGTCATATGGGGAAATTTTCCTTCTCATGCAATGTGAGTTACAAATATAGAATCCAATAAAAGTTTAGTGTGTTCAATGGGGATTCTTGTAGTTTTATTGTTGATCTTTTGTCGCTAAGATTGTTGAACTTGTTGCAGTTGTGGAGAGGAGAAAGGCTGGAGGTGTAAAGAGAAGTCTGCAGATTATGTTTTGGTTAGGTGTTAGATCCAATAGATGGGGACATTGAGCTTCATTACTGGTAATTTTACTTCCCATTTTTTTGTTTTTGAAATATTATAATTGGGTTTATTACTTTGCTACAGTGAGTTTCTGCTTCTCTCATTTCAGGAAAGCCAGTGTTTGGTACTCTCATTGCTCTGCTGCACAAGGGGAAACCTGTGAGTGGCACCTGTACCCCATAATACTCTGCCTATCAGACTTATGTAATAATCCTTTCAATTTCAAATTGTATGAGACTGAGGTTTCTAAAGACATGAAATCCTAATTAGGGGAAAAAAGTAACTTTTTGTTCGCTTCCTTGAGGTTCCCAAAGACATGATGCCGTTTGTAGCCCTGTACCTAGAAGTCTTATCTTACTGCTAATTATCAGTTAAAAGTGATTCCTCTAGTAGTAATGATCTATCTTGTTCCAATTCTTCATTGTTTTTGAAGTATCGTGTCGGACACCCGTGTCCGACACATATTCGAACATGGGTATGGGGATATGATCCTCCAAAAACCCTCCAAATACATTAAAATCTTAGAAAAATTTGAACATACCCGTATCAAACACATACCCGTGTCCAACACTCACACCCGAGTCCGAGTAACATAGGTAATGATTTTCACACGATTATTTGTCTCTCAGTTCTCAATTTCATCATTTCCATTGTGTATGACTGCAGTTGAGAACTTTCTGCATATCTTTTGTGTAAGATTTAAATAATATTTTCACTTTTAGTTATGTTAATCATTTATCTTTTCTTTTTCAGATCCTTGGTATAATTGATCAACCTATCCTAAGTGAAAGATGGATTGGAATAAGTGGATGAAAAACTTCATTCAATGGAGAAGAAGTGTCAGTACGCACCTGTGCAGAACTGTCATAAGCATATTTGTATATTTTTCTTATCTTTGACTACCCTTTCTTCTCTAATGAGGCTCTGCTACAAAGTTTTCTGTGGCGTATCACCGACATGTTTAGATCTCAACTTGACAAGGAATTGCTTTTCTTTGTCATTTTTCTTTCTCCCTTTTAACATGGATTATGCTTGTTGTGGGGGTAGGGTGTGGAGGGGATGTGCTTCTGTAGCCCACCCATTAACTAGAAGGTTCAGAGATTGTAGAATTTGGTGTGAGTAAAATATTTGATCTGTATGCAAAATAGTAGCTACTACTCCGTATGTATGTATATATATGTTTGTGTGTGTATGTGTATTTGTAATTGATCAACCTATCCTAAGTGAAAGATGGATTGGAATAAGTGGATGAAAAACTTCATTCAATGGAGAAGAAGTGTCAGTACGCACCTGTGCAGAACTGTCATAAGCATATTTGTATATTTTTCTTATCTTTGACTACCCTTTCTTCTCTAATGAGGCTCTGCTACAAAGTTTTCTGTGGCGTATCACCGACATGTTTAGATCTCAACTTGACAAGGAATTGCTTTTCTTTGTCATTTTTCTTTCTCCCTTTTAACATGGATTATGCTTGTTGTGGGGGTAGGGTGTGGAGGGGATGTGCTTCTGTAGCCCACCCATTAACTAGAAGGTTCAGAGATTGTAGAATTTGGTGTGAGTAAAATATTTGATCTGTATGCAAAATAGTAGCTACTACTCCGTATGTATGTATATATATGTTTGTGTGTGTATGTGTATGTGTATTTGTATTTGAACTTCTCTTTATTTGTTTAGGTACACCACAAGCCCACCCATTAACTAGAAGGTTCAGAGATTGTAGAATTTGGTGTGAGTAAAATATTTGATCTGTATGCAAAATAGTAGCTACTACTCCGTATGTATGTATATATATGTTTGTGTGTGTATGTGTATGTGTATTTGTATTTGAACTTCTCTTTATTTGTTTAGGTACACCACAAGCCCACATTTCTTCAGTGGAGATGGTGAAATGGCTTTTGCCTTAAGGTCTGTCTATGTTTACTGAAAAACATTAACATGGAATTTAAGCATTGGTTAATAATTTAATATCACGAAGGTACATAATAGAAAGCTCTCATGAAAATACTGAAATTATGCATGCCTTTATATAGGTCATATTAAGTCTCAGTTTCTTTTATGTGTTCCCATCTTCTATAGGTGAAAATGCCATTATATGGCTGCGACCTATGTTACTCAGACTCGGGTGTAAGTGTCCGATACGGGTATGAGTCCGACACAGGTATGTTCAATTTTTTCTAAAGTTTTTCAATGTATTTGGAGATTTCTTGGAGGGTCATATCTCGTACCCATGTTCGAATATTGGCTGTCGACTGTTATGCTTATGGCCTTTTGGCCTCTGGGTTTGTGGATCTTGTCATTGAGTCCTTTCTTGAGGTTTGTAAATTTATTGTTTTTCTGCAACTAACTCAAAATTCTCGTTTCATATCTTTTCTTATGCCAAATATGTAGTTGAAGAATATAAGCATCATGTTTGTTGGCCAGGAAATAAATACAATAAGTTTTTCATTTTTTTTTTTGGGTACATAACAAGTTTATCTAAGATTACAACCTCTCTGTCAGCCACACTATTTCCTTGCACTTATACCTGTTGTAGAAGGTGCTGGGGGTGTTATAACTGACTGGAAAGCTGATCAGCTTTACTGGGAGGCTTCTTCGGCTTCATCTTCAGCAAGTATGTACATGTTTTTCAAAGTTCTCTTTTTGCTATTTTGAAAATATCTTGTTAAACATGCAACGCTAATCTATCATTTTCATTTTTTTAGCCTTTGACATGGTAGCAGCTGGGGACAAACGGATTCACCAACAAACTCCAAATGCGCTAAAGTTCCCGTGAAGATGTATATGTCAACAAACTCCAAATGCGCTAACGTTCCCGTGAAGATGTATATGTCAAAGGTGAGTTTAAGCATTATTTTGACAAACAAATACAGTTGGAAGATCTAGGTAATTAGAAATGAAAAGCTATGTAACCCGGACTCATGGTAAGTATCAGATATGGGTATGCATCCGACACGGGCATGCTTAAATTTTTCCATAAATTTGGAGAATTATATTCAATACTCATGTCTGAATATATGTCGGACACGAATACTTTAGAGAAAATGAAGAGTTCGGGTAACATAGCTGAAAAGAGCTAAAAAGAAGTGGCAACAAAATGTTAACTGAGTAGTAGGACTATTGTTTAGCATTTTCTGAAGGTTGTTGCAATCTTTATTCTATTGCATATTGAGTTCTTTTTTTCTCCGTACTAAAAAGTTAGTATTGATTTCGATCATTGGCTAACGCCACTTCATATTGCAATCTGCATCATTGAACATTTTTCATGTTTTAGATCATTTATATAGTATAATAATAAACATTGGAAAATCGTAAACTTTCACATCATACAAATGACTCACATACATATGTAAATTGTTTGAATATCCTATGATGTAGGAAGCCATTAGTTTTTGTCATGTCTATCTATTGCTCACGACTCCACCTTGGACAACTTTGGTTTGTGCCTTTTGGAACAAGTTGTTATGTAAAAGGTCTAAAACAACATGATGCAGTGCTTAATTTATTTTTGGGTGAGCAATGGTTGGAATTAACTAATATTTAATTAATATAGAAAATGTCATGTAACTCTTGGTGTTAGGTTGGTTTTGTTCATGCAAATGTGGGTTTGATGAGATGCAATTTTGCTTTCAAAGATAACTCTGTTACCTTCAAAATTGTTGCTGAACAATCAAAATTTTCAAATTCCTACCTATATCTTAAATAATAATATATAGTTTTAATAATTAACATGAAATCTTAAAAACCAAGTATAGTACAGTAGTCTTCACTCTTCAGTGTATATACTATGTATTTCTTGCTGTTTGAATACTAGTAAGGGTCTGGTTAATTGGTGTATATAAGTATTGAATAAAAATTATTTAATTATTATTTAGAATTTTTTTTATATTTAATATATTATTTTTACTGAATTAAAAAAATCATTAATTGCACACTAATTAACATTTTCATGTTATGTTTTATTGCCTAAATAAAGAAAAATTATATGATACATTATAGTGGAATTTAAAATTTTTACCAACAAATTTAACTTGATGATACATGTTTTTATAAGTATAATAAAAATATTAAAAAATTAATATAATAAAAAAGATTTATCAATTTTATAATCTTTTGTAGAATTTAAAACTATACTGATAAGACATAAAAAACATATTCTAAAATAAATCCTATTATGCTTAATTACCAAATATTTGGGTAATTTTAAAATATATATATTTTTAAAGGAAAAGAAATAACCAACAGGGAAGGAGAACTGGAGAAGTGCATCCAACGGTGCCAAACACGTCAACCTCCACTTCTGACTCTCACTTCACTCTCTTTTTCCTCAGTTGTCACCGTCTCCGGTTGCTAAAATCCTCCCTTTCTCTTTTCTCCTCTCGCCTTCCCGCCTATTTATAAAACCCTCTTTCCTTCCAAATGTTCTCTCAATCGCAATCCCATTTCCTTTCTTCTCCCTCCAAATCCCTCCCTTTCTGTCACTCCTTTCTCCTCACCAAAAAAACTCCTTTCCTCTCACTCCCTTCCATCAAAAGCCCCCCAATTTCTCTCCAAACAAAAACCATGATTTCCAACTCCAAACTTTCTAACTCTACCGTCTCTTCATCATTAAACGACACCGAGTTCGATCGTTTTGCCGAGGTCGGCAACAAGCTAGCCGATGCCGCCGGCGAAGTCATTCGCAACTACTTTCGCAAGAAATTCGAGATTCTTGATAAAGAAGATTCGAGTAAGTCTTTTTAAGAATTTGAATCCTCAAATTTAATTAAATGCAAATACTGTTCCTGAAAATTGTCTAATTATGTTGATTTTATTGAATTCATCCACTGCAGGTCCAGTGACAATTGCCGATCAAGCAGCTGAGGAATCTATGGTTTCGATTATATTGGAGAATTTTCCCTCTCATGCAATGTGAGTAATGGGTCTTTGTGTTATGTTGGAATGTTAGATTTCCATTTGGAGTCATAAAGTTTTGTTTTGTTTTTTTAAAATTTTCTGTTTGCTGAGAATTATCAGAATTGTAATTGTAGTTATGGAGAGGAAAAAGGGTGGAGGTGTGAAGAGAAATCTGCAGATTATGTTTGGGTTTTAGACCCAATAGATGGCACAAAAAGTTTCATTACTGGTATTTTAGTTCTTTCTTTCATTTTTTATTCAAAGTGTTATGTTAGTTTCATGGTTGAATTTTTGCCTAAAGCGAGCTTATGCTTCTCAATTTCCAGGAAAACCAGTGTTTGGTACTCTCATTGCTTTGCTGAAGAAAGGTAAACCAGTAAGTTTCACTTATACCCTCTGTAGTACTCTGTGGCTTATGCTAATAGTTGTTTAAATTTTGATTTGTGGGGAAAATGATACATTTTCTCGCCCATGAGGGAGCAATCTTAGCTTGCTCAGCACTAACTGAAGGCGTCATTAGTAGTAAAAGCCTCCGTCATCATAACAAAACCAGTTTTGCAGTGTTGTCCTTCGAGTTTGCATAAAGCTGAATAATATGACTTTGTATCAAGTGCATTAGTAGAGTTTAGTTTTACCAGTTTTTCTATTGCTTTTGATTGTATGTGCCTTCAGTGAAGAACATCTTCAAATCTTCAATCATGCCTACCTCTTTTATAAGAGTTGAAGTATCTAATTTGAAAAATGCATCATAATTCATAAGTTCTGTTTAATTAACCATTTTTTTATCTTTCCTATTTTTCCAGATTCTTGGTATAATTGATCAGCCTGTTCTTAAAGAAAGATGGATTGGAATAAGTGGAAGGATAAGTACATTGAATGGACAAGAAGTGGCTACACGAACTTGTACAGAACTGTCACAAGCATATTTGTATGTTTTCCTTGTCGTTGACTAGTTCTTACTTAACAAATTATGTTCCAAGGTTTGTATGATAGTGATAGAGTTTTCTGGCAAAACCCGAGTCTCTGAGAAGACTCCTTTTTGGCATGTACTGTGTGTGTTTGAGGCGGTGTGTGTGTAGGGGGGGTAGGGGGGGGAGTTGGGGTTAGTTTTAACAGCTCTCAAATCCAATGACTAGAATGTGAAAAGGTTGTGGAAATTAGTTTTGATACAGGAAGTAAACTGATTATCTCACTTTAAAGTATTTTGGCATTAATCAATAGAGTAATAAATGCACGCATACAATTCCTGCTTATAGCAGAAAGCTGATATCTGTTTACCTTCTTTTCACTTACCTTTTTAACCCATTCTTTATTTGTTTAGGTACACCACAAGTCCACATCTGTTCCATGGAGATGCTGACAAGGCATTTGCCCGTGTTAGAGATAAGGTTGTGTATTTCTGTTTCAAGTGGATTGTATAAGGTGTTGTTTAAATTTACCCATTAGTTGATATAAGATAAATCACAAAAGGACTCCTATCCTGTGACATATTTATTTGATGCTTCTCCTGTCACATCTTTAAAACCTATGGATTTTCTCCTCATATGCATCAGAAAATTTAAAATATTTAAGATAATCAAGGGTCAAAGCGTAGGTATTAAGAATGATATCTAATATACAAGATCAAAGACTTTGAAGAATCACGTTCTTGTGAATTGTGACATATAAAGTTGATATATGGGTGCTCAGTCTTGATTGTTTGACTGACTTCTGTATTTCCAAAACGTTTAGTTCTATTCATCTATTGATCATTTTTTTTTGGCTCAGATAGGTTTGTCTGTCCTAGTTCTCAGTTTGTTTCATTTTGACTTCTCCTGTTTTCAACAGGTGAAAGTACCATTATATGGCTGTGACTGCTACGCCTATGCCCTCTTGGCTTCTGGCTATGTGGATCTTGTCATTGAGTCTGGTCTCAAGGTATGAATTTCTTTTTTTGTTCAGAGTAAATGCCATGAAAGTTAAAAGGATAAGGAACTGTCATTTGCAATCTATTTATGGATGGCTTGTTTTATCGACATGATTACATGAAGAGCACATTAGTACTTAATCTGATATGTTTTTTCTAATCAAAATTTTGTCAGCCATACGATTTCCTTGCACTTATACCTGTTATAGAGGGTGCTGGGGGTGTTATAACTGACTGGAAAGGAAATCAGCTTGACTGGAAAGCTTCTTCAGATTCACGTCCAACAAGTATGCCCATGCTCTTGAAAATTTCTTTTTTTTTTTTTATGTAAGTCAAACCTTGAATCAAGTAGTTAATGACTTAATTTTAAAGTTAATATGTTCCATGTTTTGGTAGTAGAACATTGCTGATCTAGTTTTGTTGCTTATCTTCTAGGCTTTAATGTAGTGGCAGCTGGAGATAAACAGATTCACCGGCAAGCTTTAGATGCCCTGCAATGGCAGTGAAGATATTTTTATGGGTTTAACTCTTAACATTCATACAGATGGTAAATTTCTTGAGCTCCTTTGTTTAGTTCTGGCATCAATTTGAGAACAAATGACTCAAGAAACCAACTAATGGGATGAATTGAAAGAAGCTGGTGACTAAAAATAATTTAAGTGGGACTGCATTTAGCATTTTCCTATGTTGTATATCAGAATTAGAGTACAATCTTTATTTATTTGATAAAAAAATTTCTGTTTTCCTAGATGTGTAAGATTATTACGAATGTGATTCCTAAATAAAGAATGGCAATGGAACCAGCTGTCACAGTTTTGGCTCCACAAAGAAAAATAACCCATCGTTGCCTTTCCATCATTAAAATCTCATTAATGGGACGCGGTGAGTTCCCATGGGAATCCAACTTTTATTTATTTATTTATTTATGTTCTATAAGCACTTTTCTATTTTTGACGACCAAATTATTCTGGTTTAAATGGAAATGTTTCGTCCCTATTAACTCAGATGGTATGTATGTTAGACAGATTTTTGAAGATTGCGAATTTAAGAGAATTTAAATATTTAATATTTTCCTCAAATGAGTTTAATAGGTACGGATTAGGGTTAAGGGTAGATTAGGAATTTAAAAAAATGGAAATGTTTCAAATTAACATAGTCACTACTCACTAGGCATGGCCTGCAAGTTTACTGCAACTGTCAATTTTCTCCGCACGAAAGCTTTCCATATGTCTTAATAAATCAATAAAAGTTCAATTTTCTCTACTTGTATTTTTTAGGAAAGCATTGACAGACTCCCACCTTTTCTGAGAAAAATGATATGATACGAGAGAAAGAAAGAAATCTTCGACTTCCCAATTATTGCAGCTCTCAGCCTCATTAATTACTGCAATGCTATGTTAATTAGTAAAAAAAAAAACACTATTTTCATTTATTTTTTTAAACCAATCTCCATTTTCATCTCCCTCTCTCTTCCTCAAAATCTCCAACTTTTATTTCCGCCATGCCTATGCCTATGGGAAATCAAAGCGGAGTTGTAATGGGTATTCCATCAGATTACTTCGGAACACAACCACGTTATGAAGATCCAACCATTATTACTACCACACCAGAGCCATTGGCCTGCAACAATCCTGACGAAAATCTACGTCCATGTCTGAAATGGTTCATTGTCACTCTCTTTGTTATAATCTTCATACTTTTGATCTCACTTTCTTTCTCTGGCTTATACTTGACATTTCAGAACAGGGCTCCAATTATACAGATTGAATCGATTACTCCTTCCAACATTGCCTCTACCAACAAAACTACCATCTCTACTAACTGGCATCTAACATTCTTTATAGAGAACCCTAACAATTATGCTTCCATTCATTACAAGAAGATTCGGGTTTCGGTTTCCGACGTCAGGGACAAAAGTTTCTCTTCCGGCAATGTGGATGACTTTTATCAGGATAAAAAGGAAAAGGGACGCATGAACGTGGATATTTTTGGGTTAGTAATGGATTTGGAGAAGCAGAAAATGAATGATGTAGGTGAGATGGTGTTTTCTTTGAAACTGGATGCTGTGGTTTGGCTCGAAGCAAAATATATGAACAAATATTGGCAACTGTTGGAAGCCAATTGTGGGGATGTTAAAGTTCAGCCATCGATGAGCCTAACGTTGGATGGATACGGTCGGTGTAATGTTAATCTCAAATGAACGTTTAATTTACTTTCCATTGCTTAAATTTCTTTCTTGTTTACTTGTGATCCACTATTATGCAAGCAACTTATAGTAATTGTTATGGATGATTTCTTAAGTGTTAATAATGGCATATATAGTAAACTCGTGATTTAGTCCAATTGATTATTACCGATTCTTTTGTACCAAAAATAGTGAAAAGGGTCGCCATATATCTCCAAAGTCTATGCTTGTGCTTTCTTGGATGTCAAGTAATACAGTTCATTTGGAGTAGAATTTTTTCGTGATGACTTGTTAGATGAATAAATTCTTCGGATGACTATCGATTATATTTGTCTAGCTGTAGATATATATGTTCATAAAAATAGATAATGCAACTTATTCAATGATATCTTCATTGTCAATTTGGGTTCAAATTTTTATTTGAACGTGCTTGGAGCTAAGTTGATGCCAGTCATGGCACCCCACTCCTTGAAATAGAAGAAAAATAGTAAGAAAATGAACTGTAACAGTACTGTTTGAGGAACTTGGAGTGTCTAAAAATGGTTGTATATTTATTACAAGCATTTCCAATTTCTAAGAAGCCAGAGTTCATCACAAGCTTGCCTTTAAAGCTCTAAATTATAGCATACTTCAAAAGCTCTCTCTGCTTCAAAAGCCTTGAAAAGGGAAAGAGAGGAATTTTGGTTGACCCGTTGACCATGTCCAAAAGCTTGTAAACCTTTATTTTGTTGGCAGTAGCTAAAAATGGAGGCAGCAGCAACAAATTCTCAACAAAAGAGAAAAATCTTTCTCCACAAACATTGCCTCATAATTGGGAATGCAAACTCCAATTCAGCTGTCAAAATTCCTTTCCTCCATTGATATTCAAGAAAAACAAAAGTAACAAAACACCCGGTTTTCAGATGTAACATTATTACCCTCTTTCTTCAAAGATCCTTTTTTTTGGTTCGTTTCTGAAACATCCCTCTCATCCAGGAGGGATGGAGATAGAAAAGAAACCAAAAAAATCGCAAACCAACTTTTTTCTATCTTCCTTTTTGTCATTTTCATCTTCATCGATGGCTATCCTCCTGGTGCTCTTCTACACCTTCGTTTCTTGCCCCAACCATTTTGGCCTCGCCAGCCACCGCCACCGCCACCTTCACTCCCGATGATAACATCCTCATTGATTGTGGTGCAAACTCTCCACCCACACTCCCTGATGGAAGAGTCTTCAAAACTGACCAACAAGCCTCTTTGAGTTCTTGAAAACCAAGGAAGATGCTCAAGTATCTGTCCCCTCCTCCGCTGATTCTCCTTCACCTTTATATCTAACTGCGAGGGTTTTTCCCACAAGAAGCCGCCTATACATTCCAGTTAAAACAACCTAGTTTTCATTGGGTGCGTCTCTATTTCTTTGCAATAAAAGATAAACAGTTTGACCTTCAAACATCAACATTCTCTGTCTCTGCAAATCAGTATGTTCTCCTTCACAACTTCAAGGTTAACAATAACACTATACAACCTATCCTCAAGGAATACCTCCTTAACATGAATGATCCTACATTTACCCTCAAATTTACTCCTATGACGAATTCAGTTGCTTTTATAAATGCCATTGAGGTTGTTTCAGCGCCGGATAGCTTGATCGTCGATGAAGCCACTTCACTTTTCCCTGTTAATAACTTTCCTGGTTTGTCCAAGTATGGTTTCCACGTCGTTTACAGGCTTAACATGGGGGGACCTTTGATCACCTCACAGAATGACACGTTAGGACGGACGTGGATTCCTGATACTGATTATCTTCAAGACAAAAAATTAGCTAAGGGTGCTTCTTCCACAACTTCTATCAAATACCCTGAGACTTTAACCCCATTGATTGCACCAGCAACGGTTTATTCATCTCTTATTCAGATGGCTAATGCAAACACGGTGAAACCAAACTTCAATGTCACATGGCAGTTAGAAGTTGATACAGCATTTGATTACATGCTTCGGATGCATTTTTGTGACATTGTTAGTAAGGCACTCAATGACCTCTATTTCAACGTATACATTAATGGTAAAATGGCCATTTCTGGATTGGACTTGTCGAGCCTAACTGGTGGGTTGGCCGTTCCATATTATAAAGATATCGTGGTGAATGCTTCTCTCTTCAGCAATGGACTAACCGTTCAGATTGGTCCATTGAATCAAGATACGGGATTGACTAATGCAATTCTTAATGGCTTGGAGGTTTTGAAAATGAGCAACTCGGTTGATAGTTTGGATGGGGAGTTTGGTGCTGATGGAAGGGTGAATATAGCCAACAAGGGCGCAGTGGCTGCAGTCGGTTTTGCCATGATGTTTGGTGCCTTTGTGGGTCTTGGTGCAATGGTCATTAAATGGAAGAAGAGACCCCAAGATTGGCAAAAAAGGAATAGCTTTTCTTCATGGCTGCTCCCACTCCATGCTGGAGATGTTAGGTACCAGAGTGACGGAATAGTGTCTCACAACTAAAATAAGAGATGAGAAAATAGGAACTGAACACACAAAATTTAACGTGGAAAACCCTCAATGAATAAAGGGAAAAACCACGGGGCAAGACTAGAAGAATTTCACTATGAGAAAATATTACAACACCTCTCTCTAAATACTAGGAGAGAATAACCTCACAAAGAATATAAGAAAGTATACAAGAGAGGAAGAGATAATTCTTGGGATGGTTTTAATATTTCTCCTTAAGGCTCTTTATATAGCCTTCAAGGAGGAACTCCTTCGTTGCTCCCACCGATGTGGGACTTTCTTATATAAGTTCTAACAATTCTCCCACTTGAAGATTTGATTAAACCAATCATATCTTCACACCACTCTTTCTGTCTTGCCATTCCATGTTGCTTACGTTTCTGATAGACCATAGGAGGATCGACACCAAATAAACTTGTCAGTGTTGATTGGCTTTGTCATAACATCTGCTAGGTTGTCTTTGGTGTGAATCTTTTGCATATCCACACTTCCTTCTTCTACTACTTCTCGAACAAAGTGATACTGTATACCTATATGCTTTGTCCTGGAATGAAAGGCTGGATTCCTTGCAATGTGCAAGGCACTATGACTGTCACAATACACAATAATCTTCTGCTGCTTGTGCCCGAGTTCTTCCATTAACCTTTGTATCCATATTGCTTCCTTGCATGCTTGGGTAGCTGCCATGTACTCAGCTTCTGTAGTAGACAAAGCTACAACAGTCTGTAACTTAGATAACCAGCTTACCGCTCCTCCTGCAAGTGTGAACACATAGCCAGTAGTGGATTTTCTTTTATTAAGATCACCTGCAAAATCTGAATCAACATAACCCCTGACAACAAGTTCTGATCCTCCAAAACATAATGCAACATCTGAGGTTCCTTTAATGTATCTAAGGATCCTCTTAACAACATTCCAATGCTCTCTACCAGGATCTGCCATAAATCGACTGACCGCTCCCACTGCTTGTGCAATGTCTGGTCTTGTACATATCATAGCATACATAAGGCTTCCCACCGCTGATGCATACGGTACTCGAGACATTTCCATCCTCTCTGCTTCATTGCTAGGACTCATACCTGAGGATAATTTACAATTGACAGGAAGTGGGGTAGATATTGGCTTACAGTCTTGCATGTTGAAGCGTCGCAAGACCTTCCTCAGATAATTCTTTTGAGAAAGCCAAATTTTCCTGTCTTTTCTGTCTCGGTGAATTTGCATCCCTAAAATCTTGTTTGCGGGTCCCAAGTCCTTCATATCGAACTCCCTAGCCAACTGTGCCTTCAAATCTTGGATTCGATCTTTGTTGGGGCCTACCACCAACATGTCATCCACATACAACAGCAAAATAATGAAATCATTATCATCAAAACTCTTGTAGTACGTACAATGGTCTGAACTCAGTCTGTTGTATTCAAGGCTAATTATGAAAGAATCAAATCTCTTGTACCAACATCTGGGCGCCTGCTTTAGACCGTACAGAGATTTGGTCAACCTGCAAACCAAGTTCTCTTTGCCTGTTTCAACAAAACCTTCTGGTTGGAGCATATAAATTTCTTCTTCAAGCTCTCCATGTAGAAAAGCCGTCTTTACATCTAGTTGTTCAAGATGTAAATCAAATGCAGCACACATAGCCAACACTACTCTGATAGTAGTAAGTCTGACAACTGGAGAAAATATCTCGTTGAAGTCAATACCTTCTTTCTGAGCATATCCTTTTACAACCAATCTAGCACGATATCGTTCTACTTGATCATTGCTATCCCGCTTGATCTTGTAGACCCATTTGTTACCAATGGCTTTTCTGCCACGTGGTAATTCCACCAGTTCCCATGTCTCGTTCTTGTGAAGAGCTTCAATTTCTTCCTGCATTGCTGTCATCCACAGAGAAGCATCTGGGCTACTAGTAGCTTCATGAAAAGTTGATGGCTCTCCATCCTCTGTTAAAAGACAGTATGCAACATTGCTATCCGTAACATACTCCGTGTGCCAATTTGGAGGCCTTCTCTCACGAGTTGACCGTCGAACTTCTACAGCCTCGGACTCAACTGGTTCTGGTACCTCATGCTCTGGTTCTGCTTCAGAAGAATCATCTTCTTGAGAATTTCTATCCATCTGCACTGTAGCAGTCTCTTTTGAAGTGTTGTCATTTGTTTGCTCACTTTGCAGTTCATTTTCTGCAAAAACTACATCTCTGCTGACAACAACCTTGCGGGCAGTGGGATCCCACAGGCGATACCCCTTAACACCGTCAGCATAACCCAAGAATATACATTTTCTGGATTTTGGATCCAGCTTTGTTCTTTCTTGGGAGTTGTACATCACGTACACAGGACATCCAAACACATGTAGAGAAGAATAATCAGCTGGCTTTCCTTTCCACATCTCCATAGGCGTCTTCAAACCAATCGCCGTTGATGGTGATCGATTTATCACATAACAGGTGGTTTTGACTGCTTCTGCCCAGAAAGATTTGGCCAATCCCGCTGTTCTCAGCATGGCTCTTGTTCTATCTAGGAGAGTTCTGTTCATCCGCTCTGCTACACCATTCTGTTGAGGCGTATGTGCAACCGTGAATTGTCTCATAATACCCTCTTTCTTACAGAATGCTAGAAAGTTACCGTCTACATATTCTCCTCCATTGTCTGTCCTCAAGCACTTGATTCTTTTCCCAGTTTCAAGCT
This sequence comes from Fremontodendron californicum, assembly GCA_030761205.1. Lineage (NCBI taxonomy): Eukaryota > Viridiplantae > Streptophyta > Magnoliopsida > Malvales > Malvaceae > Fremontodendron > Fremontodendron californicum. The sequence continues at coordinate 34,808,439 of JAULJL010000007.1, forward strand.
CTACTTGTGCTTTGAACTCCTTGAATACTGGAAACACATCTGACTTCTTCTTGATTGGGTACACCCATAATCTCCTGGAATAGTCATCAATGAATGATACAAAATACTTTGCTCCACCCAGGGATATTTCTGGTGACTCCCACACATCAGAATGGATTAAGTCCAGTATGTGTTTGCTTCTTGTAGTTACTTTAGCAAACTTCAATCTATGCTGCTTGCTTATCACACAGTGCTCACAGAAAGGTAAATTGACCATCTTGAGCCCGGGCAGGAGATTGCGTTCTGCAAGGACTTTCAAGCCTCGCTCTGACATATGGCCTAATCTGCGATGCCACATCATCGTCGTTTCTGTGGGTCTACTTTCAATTGCTTCTAGACAATTATCCTTCCTCAAAATTGCTCTTATCTTCAATTTCCACAAGGAGAAATTTCTCCCACTGAACTTCTCTATCTCGAATTTTGCTGCCATGGTTGTACACGAACTGAAGCGAGTTACACTATTTCACCGTGAATAGTACCGTATACGTGAACAGTATTGTATGTATGTCGTACACTAGAACAAATCCAGTATACGTTAACAATTACTGCAAAAGTATACAACCACACGTATGAATAATAACCGTATCTGTGAATAGTACAGTACAATTGAATAGCCCGTATACTGGAACAGTGACCGTAGCCCGTGAATAGTGCACCAGGTAGGTTCCCAGGAAAGAGAGGTGGGTCACTGATAGACACACTTAAATACCAAGTCTTTCCTAGCCAGAACTTCCCTAGACACTTTCACACTACCGCACTTTATTTCCAGCAACAAGAATAATTCTTTTCTGATGTGGAAGATCAGACAATACTGCAACCACATAGCATACTAAGAACCAACACTTTCACTGCAGCGGAATAAGGACCACGAACCAATGGCTCTGATACCACTGTTAGGTACCAGAGTGACGGAATAGTGTCTCACAACTAAAATAAGAGATGAGAAAATAGGAACTGAACACACAAAATTTAACGTGGAAAACCCTCAATGAATAAAGGGAAAAACCACGGGGCAAGACTAGAAGAATTTCACTATGAGAAAATATTACAACACCTCTCTCTAAATACTAGGAGAGAATAACCTCACAAAGAATATAAGAAAGTATACAAGAGAGGAAGAGATAATTCTTGGGATGGTTTTAATACTTCTCCTTAAGGCTCTTTATATAGCCTTCAAGGAGGAACTCTTTCGTTGCTCCCACCGATGTGGGACTTTCTTATATAAGTTCTAACAGGAGACACTAGCTTCTTAAGCAAAACCTATGCCGGTTCTCAAAAGAGCAAATTTTACTCATCGACCCTAGGCTTAGGCCGTTATTTCTCTCTGGAAGAGTTGCAAGAAGCAACCAAGAACTTCGATTCAAGTGCGATAATTGGTGTTGGTGGATTTGGCAATGTCTATGTAGGTACGATCGATGATGGGACCAAAGTTGCTGTCAAGAGAGGGAACCCACAATCCGAACAAGGTATCACTGAGTTCCAGACAGAAATCCAGATGTTGTCAAAGTTAAGACATAGGCACTTGGTGTCACTGATTAGTTACTGTGATGAGAACGATGAAACGTCCTGGTTTACGAGTACATGTCGAATGGACCTTTCAGGGATCACTTGTATGGAAAAGACTTGCCACCAATTTCATGGAAGCAAAGGCTCGAGATTTGTATTGGATCTGCTCGCGGACTTCACTACCTTCATATCAGTACTGCACAAGGGATTATTCATTGTGATGTTAAGACCACAAATATTTTGCTCGATGATGCCTTTGTTGCCAAAGTTGCTGATTTTGGTCTGTCAAAAGCTATACACCTATGGGACAAAATCATGTTAGCACTGCAGTGAAAGGCAGCTTTGGGTACTTAGATCCTGAGTACTTCAGGAGGCAGCAATTGACAGAAAAATCAGATGTTTACTCATTTGGAGTGGTTCTGCTTGAAACTTTGTGTGCAAGGCCTGCCATTAACCCACAAATGCCAAGAGAGCAAGTTAACTTGGCTGAATGGGCAATGCAATGGAAGAGGAAGGGCTTACTTGAAAAGCTTATTGATCCTCATCTTGTCGGTTCCATAAATCCTGAATCAATGAACAATTTTGCTGAGGCTGCAGAAAAGTGCTTGGCAGAATATGGTGTTGATAGTCCTTCAATGGGAGATGTTTTATGGAACTTGGAATACGCCTTGCAGCTGCAAGAAGCATTCTCAGAAGGAAAATCAGAGGATGAAACCAAGTCATCTAACACTGCGGCCGCCACTTCCCCCTCCGCCTATTGTGGTTCCATCCTCCACTCCTCCATCTGATAACAACCATCCAGTTTCTCATCCAGAAGACAATAAAGGTCCAGCTGAAGTTCAGGTCATTGGTGCACACTCAGGAACTGCAATGTTTGCACAATTTCAAGGGCTGAATGGTAGGTAAAACATCACTGCTTGATAATTAGTTGGACATAAATAATTCTACCATTTTCAGAAGGCCTTGGGCAGCCATATTTCTTTTCTCTATGTAACAACTATTTTCATCTCTCACTCACCTCTCTTTCCTCTTTCTTGTGTGAGGTATTCAATTTCATAGTCAAAGATAACATATACCAAAATATATAGTATGATTAATGTACTGATGTCAAATGATATATTCATACAGTACCATTAATCTTATGTGTCAATGAATTACTATCATATGAAAGAATAGCAGTTTGCAGTTTTGTATTTTATTATAGCATAGTGATGTAAATTTTCGACTTCAATTTACCAAAAAATTCAATGAGAATTGGTTCCAGCTGCAATTGTGTCAATCTTTAGTTGTATGAGACCAGAGAGAGATGCCAATTGCAAGTAGCAAATTCAACATTTTACTTGCACTGCTCAAGTTTTGGGGCAAAAAAATATTTTTTCTAACCTCCAAAAGAACCTTTTTTCTTTTTTACTTCTTGGAGGGTGTGTTTCAATCTAAGCATCAAGTTTGTTTCAGATTAATAAGAAGTTTACATTGAAACTTAACTGCAGTGAAGTCTGACTACTATAGATTTGAAACTAAGAGGATTGGATGATCATATTCATATCAAGCTATGTCACTTGGACTCGGGTGTTAGTGTCGGATATGGATATGTGTCCGACATTGATAAGTTTAATTTTTTCTATGTTTTTCTATGTATTTGGAGGGTGAAGGGTCATATCTCCATACCTATGTCCGATTATGCGTCGGACACGAGTGTCAAACACAAGTAATTCAAAAAAAATGAAGAGTCGGAGCAACATAGATATAAATATTCCTTCTAAAGCTACCAAGTGGTATATAATTGTGTGAAAATAAAATCAATATTTATTTGCTCTGTATATTTGTGGGGATCTTCACTTCTGCAATCACATTTAACCACTTGACATTTAGCTTCCTGAGGTAGCCAGAGCTTCAACATCCATAGGACTGGACTTTTGCTGGACTTGAAGCAATTTAATCCTTATTCCTAAGACTAAGACTATGGAATTTATACAAGTTTACAGTCTATGTTTCATTTCTAATATTACTACTGAAATAACAGAACAGAGAAATTGGTTCCTCCATTTTAAAATTCAGGATTGAGATTATTATGGCTCATGACAGCAAATGTTCCTGAGCCATTCATCCACTATAAAATGGCTGAAAAATAATAATGCAGAAATCTCCTTCCAAATTCCTTGCTTTGTGATTAAAATAGGAAATCTTCTACTAATCAGAGAAAGCAGTTGCAACTTCGTTCATTACTAATGTCATTTCACATTGATGTTCAAAGAAATCCGGATACTTTGCAATGTTACAACCCTCGGTTAATCTAAAACTAGGAGGAATACACATTGTTGCTACACTTGTAAACCACAAAAAGGGAATCGACATAACAGTTAGTAACATCTAATCAAGCAAAATACTATAGATTCTGTCCTAACATAACATAACAATTATGGCCTCCAAAAGAATCACCATTTAACCTAACGATACAAAATCAGAGGTAAGATGCTGTGTCCACAATCAAGATGTAAAACCCTATTACAACCTTTTCTTCTTGGTGAGTGATTCCCAATCATCAGATATGACGAGTTCATCATCCTCGTCATCGACATCAAGCTTTTCGTGCTGATTGCGATTTTTACTTTCATCAGAAAGGCCTGAATGATCTGGAGTGGCGCCTTCGGAAACCTCAGACAGTTTTCTTTTCTTCCCAGTAACATTTTCAGTCCCCTCTGAAGTTTCCTGAATTTCAACATCATTCTCAACCTCCAGAATTTCCTCTGATGGCAAAGCATTGGATGTACTTTCACCATTTCCAATAGGCTTATTATTGTCCTTATCAACAGGAGCTTCAACCCATCCAGAGAGAAGCATTCCATCAGGTTCCTTCTCCTCGTCAAATTCTTCCCTGTAAGCATAAAGAGTATATTTTTTAAATTGGTCTGCGAGGACAAATATCCCCAGCGCCTATGTTATTCGAAATCGAGTGTGAGTGTCGGACACGAGTATGTATCCGACACGGGTATGTTCAATTTTTTCTAAGATTTCCATGTATTTGGAGGGTCCTTGGAGGATCATATCTCCATATCCATGTTCGGATATGCGTCGGACACGGATACTTCAAAAACAATGAAGAGTTGGAGCAACATAGCCCAGTGCAGAATAACAATTGATGCAACTTCTATTGACAATACAAGCATCATGTATAACATTTACAAGCCGACCATATTATAAATCACACAAAAGCAAATTAGAGGAGGCATTCAGACAAAAAGGAAGTCCATAACAAGCCACAACTTTGAGATCAGTCCTTACTCATCATGATTAAATAATAAGAAGATCTCTAGTCTAATCATATAATTAATGTCAAGAATCAGTTGAGATAAAAACACAAAGTAACAAATCTTATTTATTGTCATGTAATCACAAATCGGATTTTATTTTAGCTAAATAAATTCGCCATAACTTTTCATGTTTTAACCAGGGAGTACCATACAAATGCCAGGAGCAAAAGATGAAACAACTAATTACACAAGTACACCCGAGAAGAAGACAGGCAAGAAAGATAAATTAATTTGATGAAGCCGGTCCAATGTTCATCACATATTTTTAAAGAGCCTTACAAGAACATAATAGAAAAGGGTTTTTAAAATTTTACATTATGGTTATCAAGGTAAAGACAAACCTATGCTTGATATTGATACTGCAAGAGAACTCCTGTTGAAGATCCTCTACAATAAGAACAGTCCCACTAGTAACTGGAGAAGGCAGCTCAGATAAGGCCTGTGAAAAGAAATAAATCACAATTATCACACTAACTTTAGTGCCACAACACCTGTGATTTCAAGACTTGAACCCACAAGTAATTAATTGCACAAAGGCAAATAAATTCATATTAAAGGATATATTTTGAAAGCAAGGGAGAAGAATTTTACTTTCTCAAGGTTTGCATCATAAATTGCTACCATATCCTCTTCAAGATCTTCACCAACTTCATAAAGAATACTTGCCCCTTGCATAATTAGAGGATAGTTCATGCCAAGTTTGGCTTTAACAATCTTTTCAACAAAATCCCGCAACTTAGAACAGTGAGTATTAACCTCAAGCGATACTGGTGTCTGTTTTCAAGATATTAAGCGTGAGCAAGTATGATTTGAAACATTTACAAAAGAAATTCCATTCGGACATCCATTTTAGATATACCTCTGAACAAACATAGCAAGACTTGTTAGGTTCATAGGGTTCTACAGGCATTAGAAGCAACTTTTTTGAAGGATGTTCTAGACAATATGTCATCCTGCGTAGGCATCCAAAACAGATTATAACCGACATACAGTATAATTATCACAAAAAGCAATTTGTACTTATGAAGCACAGAGATGAGAAGTGTAATTCCTAATAATGACAATGACTGCTACAGATTATATTGTACTAAAATGAAAACAATAACGTATGCTCAGTACCTAAACAGAACTACATAATTACTTTGTTCTTAAATACCTCAAAATAATCAAAAGAAAACAAATTCAATAAAGAAAAAAGAAACTGAATTAAACCTGTAATTGTAGCTATCCTTTTTTAAAACCTTAATTGCTTCAATCACGATCAACCCAGCTACAATAGCATTTGTTGTAGCAACAGCATGCACAATATTACCAGCAATTCCTTTAGCTTCAAAGAGACTATGTAAAGGAATCCCAAAAGAAGAAGCCCGAATATTTGCAGCAGCTGTAACAAATTCCACAGCCAGCTGATCATCTTTATCAAAAGTAAGGTTCCCTATTTCCTGTCAAATGGTAAAATAAATCAGTCTAACTTTGTAGGAAGAGATGATCAATCAGATTTTCAAAAGCAAAAGATTAACATTGACCTTTTCTCTCTTCAAGAAAAATAATCTCAAAGCCTCGAGGAGAACTCTTGAATTTTCTGACAGGCTCCATACATCCTGAGGATTCTTCAAGCTCAGAGATGCCATGGCAGAGACATCATCAGTTGCATAACCTTTTTCCATGTCCCCATTCTCTTTAGTTAGTTTCTCAGGCAGGACATCTTTACTATATATAGGCCGTGGTTTATTACGGTTTTTCCACGTTTCTTCATTAGATAGAGCAACTTCTATGTTATGACCAAATACATGATCGTATATTCTTCTTCCATATTTTTCGATATCTTCATCTTTTCTACATTCAAATACATCTTCTGAATGTTCAGACGAGTTTGCAGTATCACTAGAGCGCACATTCAAATCATTTTCCTGATTCTTGTCCCCAAACAACTTTGCAAAAAGCAGGTCCTTTGCCCACACAATACAATGAACAAACTACAATTTGAACAATATGATTAGAACTTGTGGCATAGCAATTTCTTGGCAACAACAACTAGACTTGATCATCATAATTATAGTGACTACTGGTTGCTCAAAGCTAAAAGAAGCAAATGAACTCCCACCTTACCCCCACCCGAAAGAAAATGTCTCAGAAATGAATGATTACCTTTGACGGAGTGCTTGTAATTGTACAAACAGGATATGTCTTTGGGGCAGGTTTTGGCTGACACTCATAGCACTCTGTTTTTCCCTTCAAATGTACAGTAACCTGCATCCAGGATAGTTATAATCATGCAATATGGTCATAATCAAAAACATTCAGACAAATTAATAACATAAAAGTAATGCTAAAGCCAAGCAAAAAAAAGAGGAACACGAACATAATTTTATAGTGTGTGTGAGAGACAGAGAGAGATGATAAGCAAACTAAACACAAAAGTTCAAGTTTTAGAAGTCAAATAACCAAAAAATTCGATAGTCAAACATAGGCAAGACTTCTACGAAACCTTAACCTTCAGAACCTAAAGCGATCATAAGATTCAGTTAATAAACAAGTACAGAGAGAAAGAGAAGGGAATACATCCACATGTTAAACTAGGAGTAAACGAACACTTCAATTTTTTTTCTAAATTAAATTGCTTAATGCACTTGCGAGAACTTTTTACACTAGTCAAATTTGAATTATACAAGGAAAACAATAATTGTTTTCGCCAATGGAAGAAAATAAAAACAAAAAAACTTTTTAAATATATTTCAGAGATCATCTCTGCATTGACAATATTAGTATAGGACCCATTTGCTAAAAAAAATTACGATGACTTCAATAGCACTTACCAAGAGAAACAAGCCCCATCCAAACAGAAACTTACGATGCTACTCATATACAGGATAGAACATGTCACCTGTTCTAGGAGTAAGTTCCTTCAATAAGTAATTATTTGCATAAAATAGTGGAACTTCAGATTATTGGTTATACAGCATGAAAGATCAAAACAATTGAGTGGATGAAGCATGAAAATGAGCAAGCCAGTTACAAGATAAGAATAAAAAATATTATTGCTAAAAGACATAAAAACCTAAATTACCTGTCCCAAGAACCCTGTGGTCCCACTTTCAACCAATGGGACATCAGCCGCCAAGCAAAGACGGTTTACATGGCGCCTTGCATCTAAGTTATCCAGCCCATTCAGAACAACATCAAACTCTTTAAAGAAATCAACATTGAAGCGAGACTCCTTAACATTTGCATGGTATGGTGTAATGCTTATGTTGGGCCTGAATCTTAAGACTGCATCTCGAGCAACCTGATAAAAATATTGACGAAATAAATATCATTAACTTATAACTGCCAATGAAATCAAACAAGGAAAAATGCTTGAAAATGTACTTGCCTTGGCCTTAGACTGCCCAACATGGGATTTTCGAAACAAAAATTGTCTATTCAGGTTGCTGACTTCTATAGTGTCCATGTCAATCTACAAGCAGATAAATATAATTGTATGAATAAATAATTTCCAAACAAAAATATACCAGTTACTGAAGCCAGTAAATTAGTTGCACAACAACAAAAAGAAAAACAAAACATCAGTTCAAACCCACATCATCAACATGACCTCAAAACACACAGTGAATAACATATCTTAATCATAGTAATAAAAAATGAAACAAACATTTTTAAAGCCATCAAGTTTCCAAGTAAAAAGACAACACCCAGGTACCATCCTTAGCACCACCAACTATAGAGTTGATCTATGTTACTCGAACTCGGAGGTATGTGTCTGACACGGATATGCTCAATTTTTTCTAAGTTTTTCCATATATTTGGAGGATCATACCCTCATACCCTTGTCCGAATATGTGTCAGACACAGTTACTTCAGGGAAAATGAAGAGTCGGAGTAACATAGGAATTGATAGGCCCCCTTCCACTGATAACTAACACGCAACACATCAACAACATATTATCAGCACTTAGCACCATCTGAGAATAATCCATCTAACTTTCGTATCATCATAACCAACCGCATTCCTAGACAACCCTAACTAATCACGCCACTGTAAAAATCAAGCAGTAGCATCACTACCAATCAAGCCAACCTAAAGGCAACATCATACTACCACCATCGACATTTACCACCACTTTAAACTTTCACTATCTCCTGCCATTTTGACAATATGCATTCCCAGCATGATGACCTCTAAGCTGCTACAATTTTCACTGTCCTATAGCATGCACCAAAGCACCATAGGTTCCACCTTGAGTTCCACTATAACCACTACCAATCAATTGCATAAAAACCACCAGAATCCATTATCAAACTGATTTTGCCAATTCCTCCTAAAACATGCATCCATAATCTCCGGTAAACGAACTAAACCTCTAGGACAGATCATCGCCAACACCGTAGAGACAGCAGAAAATCACTTGACAACATTTTATGATTAGTATTTCACTAATTACGAAGGTAATAAAACTTGAGACCATGGAAAGTAAATAACCCCCGTGAATTTTTCTAAAACTAATTTCTGCCATATCAAACGTATATAATCACCCTAATTCTAAAAAAAAATCGAAGAATGTTAAAATAATAATAATAATAATAACAAGGTTTTAACGTGAACACATAATTAGACTGTTTAAACCCTAGAGGCAACTCCAGTTAGACAAAGAATTTAAAAACAAAAACATCATTAAAAAAAAAAAAAAAAATCGTCACTAAACATTGGGGTAAAGTAAAAACAGGAAAAACAAAAATAAAACCCATTTTTTAAGAATTTTTTTAACAAAATTAATTAACTTACAATATAAATATCTTGAAACCCAGAAAGAACAAGAGTCTTGAGAAGCTCACAGCCAATCCCTCCTGCCCCTACCATAAGCACTTTCGCCCTCTACCATTCAAAAAAAAAAGAGTTAAACTATAGTTAAACTAAACGCTTATTTTTTCTTTGTTTTTTGGGATATTTATTTCGTACCTTAATGGCGGATAACTGTTCTGGAGAAGCCATTTCGGGAGTCAAGCCAGAGAGAGAGAGAGCAAGAAGAAGAATAAGAAGACCCAGAAACAAAGAAAGTAAAATAGAAGTTGAATTTTTTTATAGAGAGAATTAGAGAAAGAGAAAGGTTTTCGTGGGGTTTGTAGGGAATCGAACACGGGACGTGAAACAACGGTTAAAGGGAATCTAAATGGCCATGATTAGGAAAGGGCGGCTAAAGGAGCGCTAAAAATATAGTAAAAAAACTAGACAAAATCAAATTCCCTTCCTTCTTCTTTCTCTCTTCCTCGCGAAGACCGAAGAGATTTTCAAGCGCCTGGCTGGCTCTTCCGTCGATATCGGCGGTGTTTGGCAATACTGTTTAGTTTAGCAGTACTTTCAAAGGCAGATAATTCGGTGTTTGGATATGGATATTAAACCTTATCTTGTTTTGGGTTTTAAGCCTTCAATTATTAGGACTCGAGAGTAGTTGAAGAATTAAGACTCGAAAGTCAAAAGTCGTAGTCTTGTTGCTTTAATGGGTAACAAATGTCAAGCTTGATAAAAATTTCTCAAAAAAAAAATCATTTGAGAATCAAGTTTTTTATTAAATGATATTTATAAATATTGGTTAACAGTGGCCTAAATTCATAAAGTTCACCTATTGAAATGCCCAGGATATCATGTTGAGATAGATCTGACAACCTGGATGATGAGATTTGCAGAATAGAGGGAGCAACAAGAATGACTTTTTCTGTTTTTAAATTGACTGATTAATTGCCAATAAAACAAATAGTAGTTGCTGAATTAATATTCAATACATTTAGAACAAAATTGGAAATGACTTCCTTTGTTTGATAATAATTGAGGTCAGACATAGAATGTTGTATGGATATTTAAACGAAGAACATCTACATCTTTGCTTTCAAATTTCCATCACGCTTTAATTCAATATATTCGCAATACTGATCATTCGAATCACCTTCAATATAGCAAATATATTGAATTAAGACCTTAAGGCTAAGTATCTCGAATTGTTGGTTAAGACCTTAAGGCTCCCCAATCCGCATTGGCCCTGCAGAAAAGGGTCATTTTTAAGAGGATGTAGCCGTCACAAAAATAACAACCGACTTCGTTTTACTTGCGTCTTTTCAATTGACCATTTGTGGACTGAATCTTTTATAAAAGCCTCAACAGTGAAAGAAAGATAGCCACAAAAGAGGTCCTAAGAATTGTCATTGTCACTTAATAGTAAGGCATCCAATATCCATGTGATGTTTCTGAACATGCGGAAAGTTTGATTCTTCCTTCATTCTCAAATCAACACTCAAAAACTAGAAAAAGTAGAGACCCAGAATTGCCATTAGACTATATATATATATATACTATGATGAGTAAAAAGTACAAAGTTGAGATCTATATGTTACTCGGATTCGGGTGTGAATATCGGATACGGATATATTCAGTTTTTTTAAGTTTTTTCATATATTTGAAAGATTCTTGAAAAGTCATATTCCTGTACCTATATCCAAATATACGTCGGACACATGTATCGAACAAGATTACTTCAATAAAAATGAAGAGTCGAAGCATGATAAATTGCAGCAGTCAAAGGTGAATGAATAGGCACCTGTCAAATGTAAATGTGATAAGTGGCCAGAAAACAATTCAGTGCACAAGTCGAAATCATTGTGTCCACCTGGATTAGAACAAGCCAATTCCTACCTTTATTTCAAATCAGGAGTGTTTTTTACTTCTTCTTTTTTCATCAATACTGAAGCTGCAACTAATAGTACATTTTCCCTTCACATATTAAACAGAAATTATGTATCTTTACAATTATGCTGATCCTCCAATTTCTTGATATATTACAACTGTGGTTTTATACTTGTTCATATTCAGAGGACTAATGTTTCCAATACCTTTATAAAGCAAGATGAATGTTCAGAGGAATTGAGAATCTGGCTCTAGCTCTCCCGTTTCTTCTCTCCATAAGAGAATAATATGAAGATTAACCAATGTAAATCTTCAGTCATGCACATTTCATGCTACAAAATCATGTAAGAAATGAGAGGAACTGAACCTGCGCTGCCGGTTACCAGGATTTATGCATTCAAAATCTGTTGTTTCGGCTCCTACGGAAGATGCTGCAGGATTGTATATGTCATCCCCTCTCATTGCAACAAAATTTTGATGGCCTTCACCTGACATAGGTATACTACCACTCTCACAATGCTGCAATCCTAAAGTGAGAGAGACACCATTTCCACTTCCAAACCTCCCCAATTCTGACATGTTGTAAGCAGCAGTAGCAGCTGCCATAAACCGATCACTACCGCCATCGGAATGAGCCATTGCATCAGGGAAGAGATTAGGGTCACCCATATTAGGCCTCTGGTCCTCCCTTAGCCTCAGTAACGCATACTCAGTTTCACCTTCTCCACGTGTGACGTTTTCGAAACCAGCTCCAGTAGTTGATCCTGCGATATCTACATCAGGAACGTGGTCGGATTTGGAAAACAGTCCGGTGCTACATCTCTCTGTGGCTGATGAACTCCCACTTTGTTGAAGATCTTCACCTCTGTCCTCAGAGGTCCTTGTATCACCTATTGTTGCTTTGACTGCATTTTCAGATGAAGAATTAGAGTCCATGTCTACATCCGCAAATTCTTCCTTGTACATGTCTTCGACCATAGGCTTCCAGAGACGCACTCGTGCATTTATAAACCAATTGGAAACCTGATCAGATGCAAATATGTCATCAAGGCAACAATAATAAAACATATAGAAACGATGTCAAAAATTAAAGGATATAAACTAAAGAGATGCTGGCACATACTGACCAAAATTAAAAACTCAACCAATACAACAAGATACTCAACACGAATTTGTTGTATTCTAGACATTAGTACCTTGCAAATAGAGCATGTGCGGAGGGTTAAGAGGATACTAAATTACTACAACTATTTAGCTGGGGCAAACAAGTCTAATAAACTACTATTGGCTGCCTATACCTCAATTTGGAAGAATAAGAGCCATGTTTTGCAAATGAGATTGCTTTATTCCTACTCCTTAAAGCCTGTTTCTACAAAACATCCAGCATTTTTTGTATCCTTTATAACCTTAATAACACTTTCCCAGCCAAGTTTCGAGTGAACATTCCTTACACCAAACAATTTGCTATAATGCAAATTTAGCAAGCTTTTCTAATCACGTCTGCTTCATCATATGGTAGTAAGATGATTAGTTTGTGATTACCTGACTTCTAGTCAAACCTGCTTGTCTTGCTAGCATGGTCTTATCGGAATCCTTTGGGTAGCTGGAGGACAACAAAAATAGCAATAAGTACAACTGAGGCATTGAGATCATTTTGAAAGAGTAAGATTTGAGAAATCTGTGAGGAGGAAGTATTATGTTAAACTTACGGATGAAGAAAATGCTCAAACAGCCAAGCACGAAGTATCGATACAGAGCTTTCAGGCAGCCCTCTCTGAGGCCTCCATGCATGTTGTTGCATCATACCAAGCTGCTGAAGAGCTCTCTGTTGCCTCAGCTGCTGATCCACAAAACGTAGACGACTAATTCCTACTCCTTTAGTGTTTTCTGAAGTATCCTGCTCCCCAAGACTTTTCCGAGTTGCCCGAATTTGACCATTAATTGCATCACGCAAGCATCGAAAGTGACGGGATATAGTCCGTAGCGCAAGTGCGGTGTAAGGCTTAGCGGCTCCACAACCCACTATCACATCAAATGATGACACTACGATCTGCATTTGATGATAATAATGTTTATACCTTCTATCAACCTGCAGCAACAACTATTCAGCATCAGACACAATCAGAAAAGAAAAGCAATAAAGCAGGAAAGATATAACCAAGAGAATAGGCCTAAAAGCATTCACCTTCCAAGACCACTTCATCTTTATACACAAATTTGCTTACATGATAAGGGAGAGATGTATGTACAGACATTAACAAGGATGATGCCACATTAGATGCTAACAATTTTATCACGTGACGAATTGACATAACAACATTCATAAAAGAAATATTCTATGGAAAAGATACCTATGTCATTTTAGTTACACCAATAAATCAAACAACAGAAAAGAACAAAGTTCTTCTTATCAAAGCTTCGTTGTGAAACCAGAATGGAAAAGATCCAATAGCTCCTAGACCTCAGGCTGCAAGAGTTTCTCTGAAAGCTTACATAAAATGCTTAAGTGGAGATTAGGTAACAAGCCAGCATGTCTTTCAGTAACTATAACCAATTAACCATCCAAAATATAAGCTGGAATTCTCAGTTTATTAATATCCTTGGGGAATCTCACCCCAGCATAACCCAGGAAATAAAAAAAGGGAGAAGGAAACATGGCATTTTTCTCCCTTGAACCCTACTAAGTTTGATGAAAAGTCTTAGGCTTGATAGTTGATATATCTGTTCTAGAGGCCAGAAACCAAGATTCCCTTTAGATGCTGGAAATTTGTAGCTAACATAAGATGGAGACCAGAATGCACCTACACTCAAGCGCATGCGTGTGCATGCACATACACACACATTAAGAGGGGAGGGGGGAGGTAGAGTTTGTGCACTCTTCAATTAATCTAATTGAAAAAGTTTTCCAATCTCGACTTTAGAGAATTGCAGTTTTATAAATTCTATGACATATAATAAATAAAGTAACTACAAAAGAAAAAAGCCAGACATTACACCAAATATAATTCATTTTGCAGTTTAAGTGCAAGACAAACACAAAAGAATGTGTTTAACTCAGCAAGAGACGGGAAAAACCTACAAGCAAGTGATCTGATTCTTACCTCATCCAACATGGACAACAGCTTTGTTAACTTTCTTTGTAGTTCTTGTCTTCCAGCATGTGAAAGCTCGTTTGGAGAGTTATTGGAGGATTCTTGCTGGTTTGAAGGCACATTCTTTGATCCCCCATCATCCTCCTTGGAACTCTTCATCCGGTTATCTTGTGAGCTTTGGTTTTTCCCTCCATCAGGCTGCTTTAGAGCCTTTGGAACATTAACAACTTCATCAAGCAGTTGTTGTGCTGCCTTGAGATATTTGGAATTAGGAATAGTTCTTGCAATACTCGACATTCCATATGCAGATAAGTCCCCTTTATTCGAATCTTGGTTACCTCCAGAAAAACCAGGTGGCAGATATTCAGCGTTTCTCGACTGTTCATCTCTAGAAGAACTATTCCTGCTGCCACCCTCTCCAGTAAGTGATGGATTAGGACTCAAGAATGAAGCAAAACCTGAATTGGGATTTCGATAGGGGATGGAATGCATTTGAATTCCAAAGGGAATTTGAGTACCAAGGCTTAGGGATAATCCTTGACCTTGCAAGTTTTGACCACTGTGAAAGATGCTGGCACTGGCAGTACCACTCATTGGATGCATAACTAGCATTTCGTTTCTACTATCCCTCCAAGCACCAAAATCATGCTCCGCAACTTGTGATCCACCAAGGTTTGACAAGATTTCTTGCTGCTGTGAAGTTGAACCCGAAGCTTCAACAGCCTGAATCTGAATGCAATTATTTTGCTGCTGCGAATTCCCCGCAAATGCATCCGAGTATGACCCAGAATTCATATACATCATTGTATTACCCGGAAGAACTGGTCCCTCAGGATATGAACCAGGCATCGATTCTCTTGAATAGATTATTGGAGCGCTATCTCTTTGATTATTGGAATCAGTGTAATAAGTAGCCATATTTCTCTCAAACTTGAAACTTTCCTGGCCCCTCGTTCAACTCAGATTACATAGTAACGCTATTAACTGAAAATAGGCAATTGAAATGACTTCCATTATAAACAATTTTGAGCATATTTAGAAAATAGAGTTACATAGAATTCAAAACTGAAGTAGAAAATTCTTATATGCACATCTTACTCTCACCCAATACATAATCTCAAAACATATATAACAGAATAGAACATTTCATAGTACTATAAAGTAATTGTTATCCGAGTCCCAGCTTGTAAAAAAGGCAGACGCTAAGCTGCTTGACAATCTATAATTATCAGTTTCTGACTTTCTATTATGAATCGAAGCTTTAGTAGTAAACTAAGGATATCAAAACTGCAAAGCCTGCAGCAAACAACCCTGAAAACGTTAAACAAAAGAGTACAGAAGAAGCAAACATACATAGAGTATTCTCCATGCATGAGATGAGATCATCATATTTTCTGAGATAAAGAATTTTATAGATAAGAAACAACTATGAGAAATCTACAATCACTTAAAAAAAAATCTCATTAACATTTAAAACAGAAACTCAAACAAGGGGAAACATGATCAAGTAGATGACTGAGGAAGAAAAAATAAGAAGTTCAAGTGAGAGCCCTCAATTATTTATCAAAAATCCAAAAAGGAAAAACGAATGAAAATAAAAAAGAATCAAAGAAACAAGACAAACCCAAAATCTGTAAATCCCAATAAATAACTTTCTTATGATGATCATCTTGTCTAGGCACGAAAGAAAAAAAGTGAAAGATAGTGGAGAGAGAAACTTGGAAAAGGGAGAACCAAAAAAAATTAAATGACAATATATATATATATATGTACATCTCTTTGGGTTAAGAAATTGAAAGATAAAGTCAAATTATATACAACAGTATTAATAAAAAATACCTTGGAACCAGTACATTTGTAGGAGTTGAGGGGAACAGAAATTCTCAAAGACACCACCCGATCCGCTGATTATAACAAAATCCTTAAGAAACCAAACACTTTGTGATCCCAAGAACCCAGAACAACAACAATAAACCAACACTTCACTTTTCATCGAAATTTTTCCACATACCACAATAAAAATATAAAACAAAATAAACCCAAACTTTAAAAAAAGGAAAAATTAACTTATTTTGAGTTTGTTGTTCCAAATAAAACGTAATAATAATAATAATAATAATAATAATAATAATTCAAACTCAAAGAGGTAGAGAAACAGAGAGAGAGAAAGAGCAATGAATGAATTATATCACTTTTTTTCCTCCTTTTTTACTAATCATATAGTCTCTATCCATCGTTCCATCAAACCCCACGTAAGAGATTCACACACAAACTTGAACCCAATACCTCTCTTTCTCTCTTCTAACTATTTATCTCTTTTAAAAAAAATACTTATATAGTTTCCTCTTTTTGGAGATAAACGAGGAAGAAAAACAACTTTTTTGCTTTTTTGAAGTTCTTGCTTTGAAACCCAGTTGTAGTAGTTGCTTACTACTTGACCTGACCTGCCATCTCTCCCCACTCCCCTCTCTCTCTTTGCTTCTTTCAAGTTCTTCCACTACAGCTTTCTTTCTCTTCTTCTTCTTCTTTGGGTGTTGTTGAAGATATGTTTGGTTAAGGAGTTCTATCTCTAAGTTATAACTACCAGTTGGTGGACCTAAAACCCTCCCTTAAACCTCCTCTTCCATCACCATCTCTCCCTTTCTCTCTCAATCCCCTTTGCTATCTCTCTCATCCTTCAGCATGGAAGCTCTCTCTGGGTTTTCTTATGCTGCAATGTCCACCATATAACCCATATTCTATTCTATTCTGTGATTTTTATTTTTATTTATTTTATTTTATTTTATTTACTCGACTACTGGTTTTTGTATACTCTTTATTTTGTGTTTTTTATTTTATATATTTTTAAAATGTTAAAGGCGCACCAGCAGGTGCCCATATCAATGTACATGTCTTTTTCTTCTAACTAATCTTTAGTTTAGACTCTCCATGGTACTCAACTTTTCTTTATTTATGCTTTTACCCCTTTATTTTTTTATTATTGCATTATTATCTTCATAAATTATACCGATAATCTTTTGAAATATGCAAGTTAGGTTAATTGTAGTGTTGAACTTGTTAAATGTTGAACCACAAATTTTGTTTATTCTAGTTTAATTTTTTTTATGAATTTTTTTTCTTAATATATATTAAAAATTATTATAATTTTTACTGATATATATAAAATATTTATTAAAACAACCCATAATTTTTTCCCTAGTCTCTTTGGATTGCCTTTTTTTTTTTAGTGATTTCAAGTAAAAATCTATATGGTGTGTGTCTTTTAAACAAGTTTTCTAGTACGAAGAAACGATTAATGGACCGGATTGGGTAAGGTTCGAATAAATAAAAAAATTGTCCAAGACTTAGTCTGATTCAATTCGTCAAGTTCAAAAAAATTGTTTCATTGTTTAAATATATATTAAAATATTAAAAATAATTTTATATTAATATTTATATATTTTATAATTAAATTTAAATAAAAATAAAAATAATTTTTATTAATTAAAAAATAATTCTGATAAAATTGGATCAGACTAAAGCCAAAAATATCATGTTTAAAGCTTGACCCTAACCCTTGAACACGTCAAAGCATAATATTATCCACAATATTTTTATTCTTTTTCTTCATCCAAATTCAAATAACTTTATTATAAAATACATAAGGTTATAAATTAATAAAGGTAAAGGATATAAAAATAATTGTTCTCTCATTTTTTTTCCCCACAGGTTTGAAACTCAAACCCGAAACTTTTATATTTAAAAAAATATGATTAACATTGGATGATTTTCTATTTAAAAAAAAAAAAAAAAAAGATTGATGATTTTATCATTAGTCGTGGTGACATTGTCTAACATGGCTTAAAGAAACTAAGAATAGGTTAGCAGTATTATCTAAGGGTGATTAGGTTTGTCAAATTAAATGTAGGCTTAAAATTCAGCTATAAATAAGCTAAAGTTCAAATACCAAAAATCTAATCTTAATTGTCTTTGCTCTAGAAAGTAGAAACCCTTCAAATTTCCAAACAAAACCTACTATGAGAAAATAAAGTTCATATATGCTTGGTTTTTCATGGAAAATCCACCAAAATTCTCTTATCGTTTTCAATTGGTTGACCATCAAAGAATATAATCACTTGTTATTTTTGGATCCGTCCATGAAATCAAGGGTCATTTTCTCTTTGATGGTACAAAGTTTTGCAAAATACACCCAATACTCAGGCAATTGGATCCAAAAAAAAAATTATAACTGTATAAAATGATGCAAGTTATCATGGAATACAATTTGTAAGGTAAGGCATTTATAATATGATAAAATTATTTCATCAATCGTTAATGAAGTTTTTAAATAAAAAAAAATATGTGACAGTTTTTTAATTTCGCTTATGAAACTAAATAACTCTACTAAGACACTACCAATGTATCAAAAACAAACTTTTAGAACCCATGACTTATTCCAATTGATTCATACAGTCATTTTTAAAAATATAATATTCAACAAGTTTAAGTATCGAATTTCAACATCGATAATTTTTTTTTATCCTCGTGTTTTGGCTTCATTTGTAAATAATAAAAAAAAACTTATAATATTAGTATTTATGGACCCCTTGCAACTGCAATTCCTTTTTTTTTTTTCTTCTTTATATTGCCTTACATAAGGAATATAAACTAATTTAGATTGCCTTTATCATGTAGTTAATAAACAAAGATTAATAGGAAGTAGGTCCATTTCACAATTTTATGCAATTTATGCTATCAAATTTGAGTTGTATACTTTATAGCATTCAAATTTCAAAGTTCATAGCAGAAGAAAGTTCAAACTTAATTGAAGTATCCTTTCAATATATTAACTAATGCGAGAGAAGATTCAAAGACTTGAATGAGTTGAATAATATTGGAGTTTATTTTTCTTTTCAAATTATCAAGGAGGATTATAGTTTATTGGAACATTTGACAAGTTATTAAATAAATAAATGCA